>OY728155.1:1057951219-1060451219 GCA_963277665.1 Viscum album
CTCGTATCCGACTTGACCCGAATGTTCTTTAATCTCCTGAATAACAAACTTGAGTTAATCTCTACTTTCTTAAGAACCTTTTTCAAGTTCATTATTCCTTTTATAGCATGTTATGAACATCATGTAATCAGTTAAGTTAATAATGTTCATTTTGTCGGTATTTGGTTCTTAAGTCAAAAATAGACTTCTTACACTTACATGTTGTTAATTTGGTCAAAGGTTCATTATATCCAGAATGGTATTCATGATGTAGATATCATATATTTCATATATATCCAGTACATACATGCATTTATAATATTACATAATCATTTAGAGGTAAGAAATGAAATGCACCGTTCATGGAGACGGTAAGCCGTACGTACGCATGAACGCTACTTTCATTTCTATTTCGTATTTTATAGAATGGGATCATAATGATATAAAGGTTTATTATAATTCCAGTATAATATCATATATAATATCATATTTATATCCTTTATATGTCCCACATATGGTATTTAACGAATCAAATCACTTTGAGGGGGCGGTAGTCCGCACTTCCTAAAATGAAGATATCGTGTTTACCCATAATGGAAACCATAAAGGTATGCCCAAAATGAAAAAAACAGAAGCTTAAGGAAAACATAAACATATTATATAACATATATAAAAATAGTGACATCATAATGGCCACCTTTGAAGGTGTTAAATGAGTATTGAAAAATCATCGTTTCGGGAGGCAGAATTTCGCCATCCACGGAAACCGTATGTTCTTTAACCATTTGATGCAGTTGTGTGAGAGTTTAGCTCAAATAAATCTTATAACAACATCCTAGTATATTGAAGATACTGGTGTTGTTACAAAAGAATTAAATCAAAAGAGTTTAGGGGGTTGGAGAAGCAAAATAAAACAAATGAACATGAGAGAATGAATTACCTTAAAAAGTGTAACCCCTTTTGATTTGAGCCTAAAGGCTTCCTTTGAAAGGATTCTGCCCAAAGGGAATCCTATAGGATGAGGAGAGGGATGTGGAGAGAGTAAATGGGTAGGGGTTGGCCGAGCCAATGTCTTGAGTAGTGTGTGAAATGAGGTAGAGGTGGGGGCCTTTTATAAGAGGAGAGGAGGGGCACTTTTGGAAAGTAAAGAAATATTACTTTATTTGAAAATGTTTTTCGGTTTTAAAAGGTCCCACATTGATATAATTCGTGGATAAGGTTATAAGGGTTCGACATCCACTCATCCAATTGGTTTTGGCCATGTTTAGTTCATATATTTTACATTGTCTTTCCATTTTATTTAAATCTTCAAATAATGATGTCATCGCTGCATCATTATTATATCATAAATAATTTAATTTAATTAATGTCTAAAAATTATAAAAAAAATACTATGATGTAGGAAATCTTTTTAGATTTACAATGACTATTTATAATCAAATATCTGATCTTTATAACCCCATGTAAAAATTGTTTTTGTGAAACATATTATGTTTGTGTCATTTTTACTTTTACATTAAATAAAAAGTTATTTATGTCATTTCCAAACCAAAATGGATCCATGGGGTCCCCAAGTTGACCCATGGCTTGTCTTGGTCGTCCATGACACAACCAATAAGGTTGGGACATGTGTCTAGGTCATTTCATATTATTAAAGCATTATTTATACCTTAAACTACACTAATTACCACTAATCACGATTAAAAACTTAATAAGTTACTATTCACCAAAAAATTATTTTAATCTCATTGAACCACATTTTACTTCTTAATGACAACCATGTATGTCGGATTTTCAAAATTCAATACACATTAGTGGTAAACTTTCATTTAACTGAAAAATCAGTTTGCTTGATTACCACTTAGTGGTTTCACTATTCATCAAAAATTGAAGTTTTTCAGAAAATTACCAAAAATTCACCCTAAGCTATATTTGATATTCTGAATTAAAAAATGAAGTCTATTTTAAAAAATTAAAATCATATAAGTCAAATTAATTAATTCAATAATTAATTCCCGCTGCCAGAGCAAATAGCGTGTTTTTACAAAACAATAAGTATCAAAAGATTGACACCAGTTTAAGTCTAATTTCAAAGTGAAATTGATTCCAATGACCACCATTGGATAAAATGGTAAAAATATGTTCTAATTTCACTTCAAAACCAATTCAAAACATAATCTAATAATATAAATAAATTAGATTAAAAACAGTTTTGATGTAAAATGCAGTATTTTCACTATTCATTAAAAAATGAACATTGTCAGAAAAATACCAAAAATTCACACAAGGTAAATTTTGATGTCCCAATAATAAAGAATAATTTTATTTTGACAAACATAGATTATAAAATTGTCAAAATATAGATTCAAAAAGGGTTTTCCATCATAAGGAAGTAAAACAATCTTTTAAGAATATTAGTGTATTCCATGAATAAGATTGTATTTATTTTCATTTTAAGCCTCTAAAACACTATCTTAATCATTAATAGACATAGATAAAAATATCTATGATTCATTAATTACTTGGGATGTTACAGGGGTTCCATATAGAAATCATGGATGTGGAAGATAAATCTAACCATCATGTTCTGATAGTGAGTAATAGAGTAAATGGTCAGTAAAAATTTAACATTAATGAAGCGAGAAGTTAATGATGCTCTAAGGGACTATTAGGTTAATCCCAAAATAAAGTACTAGGAAAACATTTTTAGTTTATAGATCCATTCACTAATGTTTAATAATTAATTAATACATAGAAAAAGAAAAAATGGAATAATACATAGATATAAATTATGTTTCCATTCTTAATCAAAATTTACATCAAACTCATATTTCACTCAAAATTATAATAAAACTAAAAAATCATATATTAATTATAATCCTATAGTGTTTAAAAAATGAATAAATAGTTTATCATTAAATCAATTTAAATAAAAAACAATTTTATGAAAACTATGACATCATGTATGATAGTGGTAGGTGATTGTCCCATTTCACACTTCTGTTTTGGGTCTAACTCTCACTACCTTTCCAGAAATGACATGTTTTCGCTCGACCTGCAGATTCTCCTTTTCATAAGACTAAATTACTATAACATTCTAAAAATAATTATATGAAATGTTTTTTTAATAAATAATACTATCAAATTTTCAATGTTATCCATTCTAACCATATGACCCAACAAAAATACATCAATAAAAATTCAATATTAATAGGAGATTCCCTGAATAGCATAATATATCTCTTATTGTCACATGACAAATTTTTTATTTCCATTAAATCCTTAATGAAAACTTATATACATCCAAATACATAATGAATAATTACATAAGTATAATCCTACTAAATATTATAATCATTTAAGTAATGATTCTTTATTCTAAATAAAAAATAACCTTGATCATTCCACTTCACACTCAAACAATTAACTACACATCAAAATCTTATTCACTAATTAATTATTTAACCTATTTGTCTTTTTAAACTCTTCAATATCAATAGTATAACCATTACATTAATAACTATTTTGATTATAATCATATACCAAAACCTAAATCATAATCTCAATAATAAAAATCATAGTATTATTGTATTGATTATTCATTTATAGGATCTATAAATGGTATCATATTCATCACAAACCATATGTTTATAGGATTGACCCAGGATTTCTATTACTAAAAGTAATGGATGATATCCTATACTTAGACTTAACCTCACAGTCATTTATAGGGTTATTTTTTCTAATCATTGATTTATAAATCTTGTTTCTGTGGTTATTACTAAACTTCCTCTGATACCAACTATAACACCCAGACCCTAGAACCCTTAAGCAAGTGCATTATTTTAATATATTTGTTTGATTACAAGGAATCATGTCCCAATGGAATGATCAGTTTAGTAATCTTGTAAATTAGATTATATACATGAACTTTTCATTATTATTCAAAATAAAAAATTCAACATAGATAGTCCATTGAGGAAAACAATATTATTATATATTACCCTTACATGTCAATTATAATTTCTATCATTGCATCCTAGGAAAAAAAATAATAAATGGGTGAGATCAGTTACTCATTAAGGTTAAACAATATATCATAAGCTTTCATAAATAACAATAAACATTATGGAAAGTGTAAAACTGAAAGACAAGCCTTTTAAACATCAAATTGAACATAATATGACAAGAATAAACCAAATAATTATATTTGTACATTCACATGGATATTATAATAGTATAATATTCACATTTATATAAATACCTAATCTCATAATGGGGAATCCATAATGTGGGACATCAAAAATATACCATCAAGGCCTCGGACAAGGCATCTAAAAATATCATTTTAAGGCCTTGTCTAAATCCATATCTAAAAATAAATGGGTAAGGACTTGGCCAATTACATATCTTGTTAGTCTCATGATGCCTACTAATTCATCGATCGGCTTTTATGTCCCTTTCTCTTCACTTACTAATTCCAATACATTCTTCATATAAAAATGGTGAAACATAGACACCATAATAATTCATATTTAAATTAGTAAATAAATATGAATACATTAACAGAAAACCAATAATGGTATCTAAATATAATATCCATAATTAATCTTATCATAAACCATTAAATAAAACATGTTAAATTATATCATAAGTTATCAACCTCAATTATTTATAATATCCCACAAATGATGTTAACATAGATAGAAATACTCTAATAAAATCATAAAAAAATATATTGAGACAAATACCCCATTTCAACATTGAAATATTTTATTTAAAATCATCAAACATCTAAAATAAACATTTAAAAATAGATTTTTTATTCATAGTTTCCGATACCACTATGATATTTTTGAAAAGAATTAACATTTTAAAACATCCATGTACATTTATATAAATCCTTAAAGCCTTTTTGAAAACATTGAAATTAATAATAATAATTTTAATAAAATAAATCATTACATATTTTAAAAGTTATTTTAGTTAAATATTATAAGGCATCATCCTTAAAAATTACTTAATCTTGAGTTATTTCAAGAGTAGACGTTGAGGATCTTTTTAGGTTTAGAGTTTTAGAGAATAAGATAATAAATCATGCATTACATTCCACATTTACACCAAGTGGGTTCATAAAAGATAGTATTCATTTTTTCCCATCAACGGAAACTAATTTTAAACATAAAATGGATTCTTTCATGACACTTCCTTGACACTATCATCACATCATGTACCTTTCCCTTGACCTGTGAAAAACATTTCAAAAACATGGGATGAGCATAAAAATCCCATTAAGGGATATAAAAGTACGAAATGAAAAAATTAGTCCATGTATGAAATAATACATTTCTCATAAAACATAATCATTTTAATATACCTCATCAAATCATGAATAAACCATAGAAATCATAAGACATAAAGGTAACTTGAGGAATTCATAACATTCTTGCGTAGGGATTAACCCTCATGGTTACGTTTGGAATACCCATCATAGTATATTCCATAAATCTCTTCGGAGAAACCATAACATTTAACCCCTTCACATTACCCAATGCATTGGAGAGCTATATCGGCCTCACCCGCCGTTAGTTTATCATGGAATCACCTGTCTTTATAAACAATGCCTAAGAACCATAACATAATCATATCACATAAAACATGCATAAAGGAAACATAACATTTCCACATTTCAATCACAAGATATAAATAACACATTGATATAATAAAAACATTATCAAAACCATTTTCAACAGAAAAATAAAATAAAATTAAAACATGGGTTTTATTTTTCATTAAAAAATGTTTTGGCTTGTAGAGGAAGTTGAAACTCAAATAATGTTCACGGCGGCGGAGAAGTCATTTTTGCCGCATACATACGACAAAAAAACATTCACTTTTGTCTTTTAGTAAAAGATTCATATAAAAAATATTCCTTTTGAATAAACATAATAGTCAAAGGGGTCTATACACCGTATAAGTGAATGTTGTGTATAAAACAAAATATCCCTCAATGAAAGGAGATTGAGACGAAGTCCCTTACCTTGTATCCGACTTGACTCGATTGTTCTTTAATCCCCTGAATAATAAACATGAGTTAATTTCTACTTGCTTAAGTACCATTTTCAAGTTCATTATTCCTTTTATATCACTTATTACCATGTCATTAACACTATGTAATTATTTAAGTTAATAACGGTCGTTTTAACGATCATTGGTACTTGAGTCAAAAATAAACTCTTTATAATTACAAGTTTCTCATGTATACATTATATTCAGAGTTATATTCATGATTTAGATATAATATATATCATATATATCTAGTATATACATGAATTTATGATATTAGATAACACATAGAGGTAAGAAATGAAATGCACCGTTCATGGAGACGGTAAGCCGTATGTACGCATTAATGCTACTTTCATTTCTATTTCATATTTTATGGAATGGAATAATAATGATATAAAGGTATATTATAATTCTAGTATAATATCATATATAATATCATTAACTCCATCCTTTATACGTCCCACATATTGCATTAACGAATCAAATCACTTTGAGGGGGCGGTAGTCCGCACTTCCTAAAATGAAGATATCATGTTTACCCATAATGAAAACCATAAAGGTATCCAAAAAATGAAAAATACAGAAGCTTAAGGAAAACATAAACATATTATATATCATATATAAATATAGTGTCGTCTTAATGCCCACCTATGATGGTGTTAGAAGAATATTGAACAATCATCGTTTCGTGAGGCAGAAATTTTCCATCCACGGAAACTGTATGCTCTTTAACCATTAGAGGAATATGTATGTAAGTGTAGATCTAATAATTCTTATAAAAACATCCTAGTATATTTAAGATATTGGTTTTTTTACAATATAAATGAATATAAAGAGTTTAGGGGGTTGGAGAAGAAAAATAATACAAAAGAACATTAGAGAAGACTTTACCTTTAAATCAGGTAACTCTTCTTGGTTTGAACCAAAATGGTTTCTTGAAGAGATTTCGGCTTAATTTAAGGCTTCTAGGATTAAGAGAGGGATGTGGAGAGATAATTTTGGTAGGTCATGGCCCAGAAAAATGCTTGAGAGATGTGGGTAAGGAGGTATAGGTGGGGGCCTTTTATAAGAGGAGAGGAGGGGAACTCTGGGAAAGTTAAGAAATGTTACTTTATTTTAAAAAGATTTTATGATTTAAAAGGTCCCCCATTGATATATTTATAGGATAAGGTGATAAGGGTTATAAATATACACATCCAATAGGTCTTTTACAAGTGTATGTCTTAGATTTTACATTAACGTTTTATTTTATTTAAATCGTTAATTAATGAGGTAATCGCTGCATCATCATGATGTCATAAATAATTTAATTAATTTAATGTATAAAAATTATCAAAAAAAAAATTATGATGTAGAAAATATTTCTAGAATTACAATTAATATTTATAGTCTAATATATCATTTATTTAGACAAAATTAACAATGTTTTACTCAGGTGATACATTCTTTGTTATATTTAACTTTCTTTAAAAATAAAAAGATAAAAAGACAATATCACACAAAATTGATTCCCTGGGGTCTCCAAGTATTCCACAAGGCATACCATGGTCTTCCATGACACAAAAAGTAGCATTAGGACACATTTTGGGGTCATTTGTTATTATTATGATATTATTTTATTATCCTTAACTACCCGATTACTTATTAATCAAGATTATTAAAGATAATTACTGTCGTTACTATTCATAATGTCCAAAAACAAAATAGTCTTAATTAGATAATTTTGACCTTATTATTCCAAATATGGAATCCATTTTACCAAATTACAAACATATAAATTGAAAAATTTAATTTAAAAATAATTCCTGTTGTCAAAACAAATAGCATGTTTTTTTGAAACAATATCCATGAAAAGTTTGGCACTTGTTTATGCCCAATTCCAAAGTGAAATTAATTATAATGACCACCATTGGATTATATGGTAAAAATATATTCTAATTAAAATTTAAGACCAATTAACAAGTTAATCTATCCATACAATTAATTTAGATGAAAAAGCAGTTTTGATGTAAAATGCAGTATTTTTCACTATTCTTTAAAAAAATGAACATGGTCAGAAAAATACCAAAAATTAACCCAAGGTAAATTTAAATTACCCAATCATAAATAATATGTTTATTTTGACAAATAGTGCTTATAAAATTTTCAAAAGTTTTATTTGAATATGGTTTTCCATCAAAAGGAAGTAAAACAATCTTTTAAAAATACTAGTGTATTCCATGCTTAAGATTGTATTCATTCTCCTTTTAAGCCTCTAAAACACTATCTAATTCATAAATAGACATAGATTAGAATTTATTATTATTAATTACTTACATGGGATGTTACATCCTTCCCCCCTTTAGAAAATTGTGTCCCCGTAATTTATTTACCTATCAAATAAGTGGGGGTATTTATCCCTCATTGCATTTTCAGATTCCCATGTTGCCTCTTCACTCATGTTGTTTTTCCACAAAACCTTTACTTGATGAATCACCTTATTCCGCAACACTTTCTACCTGTGGTCAAGAATCTGGATAGGTTGATCCTCATAAGATAGATTATCTTCCAACTGAACTACCTCTAGACTCAAAACATGAGATGGATCTGGCATGTACTTCCTTAACATGGAAGCATGAAAAACATTGTGTACCTGAGATAAACTCGGAGGTAAACCCACTCGGTATACAACTGATCCAACTCTCTCTAGAATTTCATATGGTGCAATGAACCTTGGAATCAACTTTCATTTCTTACCAAATCACATCACACTTTCCCATGGTGATACTTTGAGAAAAACATGATCACCTACTTCAAAAGAGAGATCATTCCTCATGTTGTCTGTATAACTCTTCTGCCTTCTCTGAGCTGTTCTCATGTGTCTCTCTATCAGCTGAAATTTTTCTGCCAACTCTTCAACCAATTCTAGTCCCATCAACTTCCCTGATAATCCATCGAACAAGAACGTAGCATATCCTCCATTGTTTGAATTGTTCATTCGGACTGCCCATCTGTTTGAGGATGAAAGGTTATATTGAAATTTAATTCAATACCCAATGACTTCTAAAGTCCTTTACAAAAGTTTGTAATGAACTTGGGATCACGTTCAGATACAATAGATAGAGGAACACCATGTAACCTTACTATCTCTTTAAGATACAAACGGAAAAGTTGATCTATGGAAAAAGAATCTCGTATAGTAAGAAAATGTGAATATTTTTTCAAGCGATCAACAATAACCCATATTTCATTATTACCTCGAGGTGTCTTCGGCAATCCAACAATGAAATCTATAGATATATTCTCCCATTTCCACTATGGCACTGGTAATGGCTGAAGCATCCCTTTCGGTAACTGTCGCTCTTCTTTAACCTGTTGACAAGTCAAACACTTCACTATAAAATCAGAAATATCTTTTTCATTTCGTCCTACCAGTAATACTCTTGAAGATCTTTATACATCTTAGTACTGCCTGGATGAACTGAAAATGGAGAACTAAGAGCTTCACATAATAACTCTCTTTTCAACTTTGAATCACACGTCACACATAATCTCTTCCCAAATCTCAAAACAAAATCATTATCATTGTTGAATTCAGGAAACTTACCCTTCTGAACCAGCTCTACCATTTTCTGCAACTCACTATCTTGCTACTGTGCTTGCTTAATTCTTTCTGATAGAGAATATTTCACTAATAACTGAAACAAAATAGAAGGATATCCTGCACCAACAACTTCTATTTCAATGTTCATCAAATACTTAACCAAAGGATCACGTTCCAAATGCAACATTGTTAATGAAGCATTAATTATTCGACTCAAAGCATCAGCCACTTTATTTGCTTTTCCCAGATGGTAATGAATTGTAAAATCATAATCCTTGATTAATTATATCTATCTCCTCTGTCTCGTGTTCAATTATTTCTGAGTAAATATAAACTTTAAACTTTTGTGATGAGTATATATTTCACACTTTACTCCATACAAATGATGCCTCTAAATTTTTAAAACGAAAACAACAGCAACTAATTCTGAATCACGTGTAGGGTAATTTACCTCATGAGTTTTCAACTGACGTGAATCATAAGCAATTACCTGATCATTCTGCATTAGGACGCAACCAAGTCCTTTAGTGAAGCATCACTATAGATAACAAACTCGCCATTCTAGAAGGTGGTGACAAAACTGGAGCGTTCACCAATCATCATTTCAATTCCTAAAAACAATCATTACATTCTTTTGTCCAAATAAACTTAACAACATTCCGAGTTATATTAGTCATTGGACTAGATAACCGGGAAAACTTTCTATCAAACCTTCGGTAACATCCTGCCAAACCAAGAAAACTACGAATCTCTGTTACATTTGTGGGTCTTGGCAATTCTTCGTCAACCTTTGTTTTTGCAGGATCAACTGTTATTCCATCTTTAAAAACAATATGACCAAGGAAAGAAATTTTTTGCAACCAAAACTCACACTTTGTGAATTTCCCATACAATTTCTTTTATTTTAAGGTTTTCAAAATAACCCTTAAATGACATTCATGCTTCTATTTACTTTTAGAAAACACCAAAATATCATCAATGATAACAACCAAAAACTTATCCAAGAACTCATGGAAAATTCTTTTCATAAGGTCCATGAATACAACAGGTGCATTGGTTAGCCCAAAAGGCATAAATACAAATTCATAATGGCCATATCTTGTTCGAAACACAGTCTTCGGAATATCTGCTTCCTTTACCTTCAACTGAAGGTACCCCGATCTCAGGTCAATGTTTGAAAAAAACTTAGCTCCCAGGAGCTGATCAAACAAATTATCGATATGAGGCAAAGGATATTTGTTCTTAACAGTGATGTTATTCAAGGCTCTATAATTAATTCAAAGTCTCATTGAACCATCTTTCTTTTTAACAAATAAAACAGGAGCACCCCATGGTGATGTGCTAGGTCAAATGAATGATTTATCTAATAAATCTTGCAATTTATCCTTCAACTCTAAAAGTTCAATTTGAGACATTCGATAAGGGGGTTTTGAAATTGGATTAGCATCAGCAACTAAGTAAACAGTAAATTCTACTTCCCGATCTGGTATTATTCCAGGAAACTCATCAGGAAAAACATCAGTGTAGAGACCTGAAGCTTGATGTACATAGATATTACATTGCTTTTGCGGAATACATAATACATAACAAAAACAG
This sequence comes from Viscum album, assembly GCA_963277665.1. NCBI lineage: Eukaryota > Viridiplantae > Streptophyta > Magnoliopsida > Santalales > Viscaceae > Viscum > Viscum album. Next base: position 1,057,962,447 of record OY728155.1, read on the forward strand.
ACACACAAGGACCGTAATAGTTTAGTGTCTTTGGACACTTGGAACGTAATCTTCTAATCGTGGTGAATGATCTTCAACATCTCCTATAAAGATCTTACACTTTTTGTTTCCTTACCTAAAACCTTTCTTTTAATCCTAGGGGAAAATAAAACATAAAAAGGGTGAGCTAAAATTCTCAGTAAGGGTAAGCATGGATAAAATAAAACATACCATACACATTTGAACCTAAAAACATGAACATAATGTTTAAACATCAAAATCTTGAGCAACGACTTAAAACATGGAAGTACATAAGGCATCGATCATAATGGAACATAAATAATGATAACATAGAATGGGAATAAAACATGTAATTGTGGAATCCATTAAGCACATGTAATGATTTCCATAGTAGCCAAGGAATTGCTTCCAAGACCATATTAGTGGACAAAGTCCCATTCTGAATCGAGTTCACTCCTCGTTTCAGTCCTGTAACACTGAACCAGATTAACATACCATTCCAGCCATTTCTATCTCATGAGATATAAAATCTTTACCCAATGCATTGGAGGGAGATATAGGTCCCACCCATCTCATAATAAAATCATTCTTACTTGTTACACAAAATAAAAAAACATCATTCATAATAACCAAACGAATAAAATGGGTTTCATAAACATAATCCCATCATCACATAATCCATATAAAATAAATGGATAACATTTCATAATAAGAAAAGTGAAACCGTGAAAATCAAAGAGACATTATACTTGAATCATACACATATGAAGTAATGTCATTTTAGATGGAAAATGGTTTTGATAAAACACTTGAAATGAATTCTTGGGGAAAATATCCCTTCTTCTTTAAAATCAATTTCTTTTCACAAAACATCACGAAATTTTAAAAGAAAAAGAGTTTGTTTCAAATAGTCATGAAATCTTCTGGAGGAAGCTTCATGAAAATAAGGATTTATAAAACCGTAAAAATCTTTTCATGTCATATACGTTAAAAAACATTCTTCTCGTACTTTTGCCGGAAAAGTCAAAAAGAACCTCCTAAAAGAAAGATTCCATACATACCATGTAGTAAAAGTCAAAAATGGGTAGAATGTACTTTAAACATACATGAATACACTTTTATAAAACATTTACATGGATTATATCAATATCCCCAGTAAATACTTACGAATAAGAAATTCTCAGATAAAAATGAGATTGGCAAAATTATCCATTACCTTAGGTCTGATATGTTTCGTATGTATCAGAACATCCTGTAATATGATTTAAATAATTTCATTGACTTATTACAAAATCATATTCATTGTTATGATATTATATTTGGTTCACTTATGACTTTATATTACTCGTTCTTTTGTAAATTCCATGTTAAACAACGTTTTGGGTAAAATCGTTTCATTTATCGTCCGTGTTTTGACTTGTAATTATTCATATGATTAATTAGATCATGATTAATTAATTGCTGAATATAAAACATGACTTATATATAATATATATTTATAATATATATATATATAATAGATCGATAAATGAAAAAAAATACACCGTTAATGAAGACGGTAGTCTGTATGTATGCATGAACGTTGTTTTCGTTTCCTCGTTGAATTTAATGGAATTAATTAGATGACATACATATATATATACATAAATCCAGTATCATTATTATGTCATATATTTCATGATTACTTATTATATATACTTCATAATCATTTATTAATGGTTAATCATTGAGAATGAATTTCATCGCGTCGTGGAGACGGTATTCCGTATGTACGCACGAGCGATGTTATCGTTCCCATGATCATGGAATTTTATTGGAGTGTATGTATACTATTACAGAATCAATATCACTTTACAATAATCATATATAGTTACTATTTACACTATTATACCCATTCTTGTAAGGTGGTGGAGGAAAATAGATTACACCACGGTATGGAGACGGTATTCCGTACGTACGCACGCGCGATGATTTCGTTTTCCATAGGATGGATAGATGGTGAAATAGGGTTGTTTCATACTTATAATAACATATCAGTATATGAGTGATACGGATGTTATTACTTCATAATGAAACAACCTAATAAGAATAAGTGGAAGAAGAAATAAAGGTGAAAGAATCGGTAACGGACATTACCTCTTCTTTGAAGTGCCTCTTTGATACCTCCTCTTAGGGTACTAAAATTGGCCTTTGAAGAAGACGAGGACCTCTAGAATGTTTCTAGGGAACTGTAGAAGATAATTTGGAAGGTGTTGTCCGATCTTGAAGGCTCAACGTGGTGTGAGGAAGAGTGGGAGGAGGTGCCCTTTTATAAGGGAGGAGAGGGGCACCTTTGGAAAACTAAAAATATTATTTTATTATAAAGTCATATTCGGTTTTAAATAGCTCAAAATTAATTTATTTCGAAACTAAGGTAGGTATGGGTCGAAATACTCTCATCCTATATAATTTATACAAGTTTAGGTTCCTATTTTAACCTTATCATTTAGATTTAACTTTAAGTTAAATAATTTTACTTTTACCGTGTCTTCTTGTTTTCTTACACTATAAGGTAAATAAACATACAATAAAAAGCCAAAAGACCACCAAGTTGATTATTATTAATATATATAACCTTATCTAATTCATTTGTCCGAACCTTAGATTTTTAGGAATAAAATAACAATTAATAATATAATACTTGTTTTAAAAACTATTTTATTTCAATTTTGATACTATTTGGTAATTGATTTTTTTGAAAATTATAACAGAATGATTAGTTCAAAAAAAGTGAATTAAATCAATAATAACATGTAATATTAACATATAAAATTATTGGAATTCATAAAAAGTCTAAAATTACATTTATTTGTGTATTTATAACATCAATTATGTCAATATTTCATTAATATAATAATTACTGCATCATCCTTGTGTCATAAATAAATTAAATCATTTAATTCTAAAAATTAAAAATTAAATATCATTATGTAGGATATCTTTTTATATTTCTAATGAATACTTATAGTCGAATTTATATTACGTATAACCCTATATTAAAAATGATTTACTTATTAAACATTGATTTTAATTATTTTAACCCTTCTTTAAATAAATTAAAAATAAATGTCCTAATCTAATCCAAGTGGGCCTAAATGGTCATATTTTATTCATAAGGTTTTTTTTGTCTAATTAATCTTATCCAATATAATTAGAACATGTTTTAGGGTAATAATAATATCATTTTTACCCTTGACTACCCTATTTACTTTTAACCGTGGTAAATAAAAGTAAAAAGTTACTATTCACCAAAAATTATTTTCATCTCATTGAACCAAATATTACTTACTAACATCAAACGTGTCTCTAGGAATTTTAAAATTCCACTCACAGAAGCGGTAAAATTAATTTTTATGAAAAAATTTAGTTTTTAGCTACCACTTAGTGGTTTCACTATTCATCAAAAATGAAAGTTTCCAGAAAAATACCAAAAATTAGGCCTATGCTATAATTGATATTATGAATTCAAAAATGATGTTTATTTTACCAAATTGAAAAAATATTAGTTGCACTAACTAATTTAAAAATTAATTCCTGTCGTCAAAACAAATAGCGTGTTTTTAGGAGATAATAACTATCAAAAGATTGACACTTGTTTATGTCTGGTTTAAATGTGAAATTAAATCCAATGAAAAACATTGTATTAAATTGTTATAATATATTCTAAATATACTTCAAAACCACTCAAATTAATAATTTATCACTATTAATTATTTCGATTAAAAAGGTTGTTTTTAATTAAAATTTAGTAAATTTCACTATTCATCAGAAAATGAAAGTTATCCGAAAAGTACCAAAATTTCACCCTAAGCTAATTTTGATATTCCTAATCCAAAAATGAAGTCCATTTTAAAAGATAAAAATTATAAAATTTCGAAAATTGGGTATTACTATTCATAACGGCTAGTTCATAAGAATATTATAATAATATCTCGTTTAGTGAAACTCGGTATTGCGTACTACACACGCTATCAAGGAAGGTCGTGATTGCGTGTAATGCATCCATGTTAGGGTTTCATGTTGTGAAAGACTCCTTTGTTGTAACGTACAACACAAGACATCGATAAAATTAAAAAGATTATTTCTCATAAAATCTCGGGGTGTTACATTCTACACCCCTTAAAATGAATTTCGCCCTCGAAATTCATCGGGGTTATAAATTGTTTTCTACTCAAAAGTTTCTTTAATAGAAACCCACATCATAAAAAGGAATATGAAAAACAATATTTAAAAATTAAATTATGAAACATAATGGTTACCCAAATTAACTAATCACTGGGTTTCCACATAAGAGAACATAGGTGAAAATATGGATATGGAAGAGAAACCTAACCATCATGTTCCGATGGAGAGTGGTAGAGAACATGGATATGAAAAATCCAACAAATAAAAAAGCTATTTATTTTTGATGATCTATGGTACCATCTGAATCATCGGATATAAGGGAACTAGGACAATATTTTTGGTTTTTAAGATCATTTCCAGAAAGTTGATGAATTAAAAGAAATACTTACATGATTTTGGTACAATCTCACTGTTATTCATGAATTGAACAATTTCTACATCAACCCTTAAAGAAATGAAGTTGAATTTGTTATTCGTGATGTGTTAGCAGATCATGTGATAGAATGATGGGTCATTCAATCTGTTTCAAACAAAAGGTTAGCAAAAGATATAAGTCCATCTTATGGTAAGATTAATCATATATGGTTTCAAAAATGAACTTATACATCATATATCATACCGCTTAATAAAATAAAACTAGTTTCTACTAACCAGGGGCTTCTTGTAGGCCAGTGGTAGGCGAAAAATGCCAATCACACTTCATTTGTGGGTTCGATTCCCACCGCCTTGTCTGACGCGATGGGCTGTCGCCCGTCCTGCAGGTTGTCCTTTTTCTAAAACTATATTAATATAACATCCCATCAATAATATCAAAACAACTTCTTTCCTTAAACAATACTAACTTATGTCCAACATAATCCATTCCAATCTTTAGGGTTATCCATAATACTACAGTCCACTCTCATAATATAGTGAAAACGATTACCAGATATTTAATACCATCGTTGATCCCCATATATCATAAGATATGTCTTGTTGGTCACAATCCAAACATTCGAAGGCCTTAATCATGTATTCTCTTGAAAAATGAATACCCATTGAACCTAATGAAAACATGAATGCAGTTAAAAGTTAACACTTTCCACATACCAAAATCCTCAATATTCTATACACTCAAACCATGATATCACTTAGTCCATATATCAATCATGAGCCCATGAATACAATCAAACATCTCATTATCTTCTTATTCCTTCATTATGCGCATATCATCTACTTTACAAAAATATCTGAATAACCATCTATGTTTACTGGTACCATTCAACATATACTTTCAAATACTTTTAAGAAAAACAATAGTGTAACAATCCTTAGATGATTATTTATTCCATAGTACCATTAACTATACAACATAACTCTCGATAAACATACAATCATTCCACTACCTTCTAAAACAACTGACTGAGCTTCAACACTTCTTTCAGCTCATTTATTATTTGTAGTCTCCTCATCATCATCCACATAAATACTACCCATATGACCATGCTGATTCTCTTCATGAGATTTTCCATTAGGGGATTGGTTTTCATAATGCCCGTACATTCCACATTTAAAACATCTATACATTGTTGATGTCGTAGAAATACCATAATCCTTGTCCATGGTGTTAACTGAACCTTTTCTTTTGCACTTACTGGCTTTGTGTCCTTCTTTTCCACACCCAAAGCATCTTCCAGTTCCTTTGAAACAATCTCCCTGATGCCTCTTCCAACATGATTTACATGAGGGAAACTGAACTTTCTTTCCTCTATGATCAACATGAAACTCCATCTTTCTCTTATTATCTGAGTCAAGAAAATTACAAAATTTGAGATTATTGATCATATTATGAGATTGCTGATTAGGCATAATAATGATGTTTGGACTTCCACATCCCGTTTCATTTGGTTTCTCATGAAGAATATCATTCCATTGTCTGTTATATCCTCCATTATCGTGAATCTTCCTGTTTCCAGCAATTTTCTAAAACCCAAAAAGAATAGTGTGAGAGGTAAAAATCATGCTAGGGAAAACAACATAGTAAAGGGGGAGTTCCCTCAATATCTAACATCTTAGGTTAAATTCTATGATCGTGACCATAGTTCTAGGACTATATCCTATACATATACTTATCCTTAGGGACATCCCTAGATATACCTTATAAATATCTCTAGGGATCTCACTAACATTTTCACATCCTAGTTTCCAAAGGTTGACTAAACCTCCCTCTGATACCAACTGTAGAGACCCGAAACATGACATACATAGATACTACATTACTTTTTCGGAATACATAATACATAACAAAAACAGACACACAAGGACTGTAATAGTTAGGTGTCTTTGGAAACATGGAATGTAATCTTCTAATCATGGTGAAAGATCTTCAACATCTCCATAAAGATAATCAACTTTTTGTTTCCTTACCTAAAACCTTTCTTTTAATCATGGGGGAAAATAAAATATAAAAAGGGTGATCTCAAATGCTCAGTAAGGGTAATCATGGATAAAATAAAACATACCATACACATTTGAACCTAAAAACATGAACATAATGTTTAAACATCAAAATCATGAGCAACGACTTAAAACATGGAAGTACATAAGGCATAGATCATAATGGAACATAAATAATGATAACATATAATGGGAATAAAACATGTAATTGTGGAATCCATTAAGCACATGCAATGATTTCCATAGTATCCAAGGCGATGCTGCCAAGACCATCTTAGTAGACAAAGTCCCATTCTGAATTGAGTTCACTCCTCTTTTCAGTCCTATAACACTGAACCGAATTAACTTACCGTTCCATCCATGTCTATCTCATGAGAAATAAAATATTTACCCAATGCATTGGAGGGAGATATAGGTCCCACCCATCTCATAATGAAATCATTCTTACTTGTGCCACAAAATAAACAATCATCATTCATAATAACCCAACGAATAAAATGGGTTTCATAAACATAATCCCATCATCACATGATCCATATAAATGAAATGGATAACATTTCATAATATGAAAAGTGAAACCACGTAAATAAAAGAGACATTATACTTGAAACATACACATATGAAATAATTTCATTTTAGATAGAAAATGGTTTTGATAAAACACTTGATATGAATTCTTGAGGAAAATATCCTTTCTTCTTTAAAATCAATTTCTTTTCACAAAACGTCATTAAATTTTAAGAGAAATTTTTTTTGTTTAAAATAGTCATGAAATCTTTTGGAGGATTCTTCATGAAAATAAGGCTTTATAAAACCATAAAATTCCGTTCATGCCGTATACATTAAAAAACATTCTTCTCGTACTTTTGCTGGAAAAGTCAAAAAGTACCTCTTAAAAGAAAGATTCCATACATACCATGTAGTAAAAGTCAATAATGGGTAAAATAGACTTTAAACATACATGAATACAGTTTAATGAAACATTTACATGGATGATATCAATAACCCCAATAAATACTTACGAATAAGCAATTATCGGATAAAAATGAGATTTGCAAAATTATCCCTTACCTTAGGTCCGATATGCGTCATACGTATCAGAACCTCCTGTAATATGATTTAAATAATTCCATTGACTTATTACAGAATCATATTCATTGTTATGATATCGTCTATGGTTCACTTATGACTTTATACTACCCTTTCTTTTGTAAATTCCATGTTAAAGAGCGTTTTGGGTAAAATCATTTCATTTGTCATCCGTGTTTTGACTTGTAATTATTCATATGATTAATTAGATCATGATTAATTAATTCTATAATATAAAACATGATTTATATATAATATATATTCAGAATATACATATATATAATATATCGATAAATGGAATGAAATACATCGTTCTTGGAGATGGTAGGTCGTACGTACGCATGAACGTTGTTTTCGTTTCCTCATTGAATTGAATGGAATTAATTGGATGACATAAATATATATATACATAAATCCAGTATCATTATTATGTCATATATTTCGTGATTACATATTATTTATAGTTTATAATCATATATGAATGGTTAATCATTGAGAATGAATCTCATCGCGTCGTGGAGACGGTATTCCGTACGTACGCACGAGCGATGATATCGTTCCCATGATCGTGGAATTTTATTGGAGTGTATGTATACTATTACAGAATCAATATCACTTTCCAATAATCATATATAGTTACTATTTACACCATTATACCCTTCCATGTAAGGTGGTGGTGGAAAATAGATTACACCACGGCGTGGAGACGGTATTCAGTACGTACGCATGCGCGGTGATTTTGTTTTCCGTAGGATGGATAGATGGTGAAATAGGGTTGTTTCGTACTTATAATAACATACCAGTATATGAGTGATACTGATGTTATTACTTCATAATAAAAAAACCTAAGAAGAAGAAGTGGAAGAAGAAATAAAGGTGAAAGAATCGGTAACGGACATTACCTCTTCTTTGAAGCACCTCTTTGAGACCTCCTCTTAAGGTACTAATATTTTCTTTGAAGAAGACCAGGACCTCTAGGATGTTTCTAGGGAAGTGGATAAGAGAATGTGGCAGGGGTTTTCCGAGCTTGAAGGTTCAATGTTGTGTGAGGAAGAGAGGGAGGAGGTTCCCTTTTATAAGGGAGGAGAGGGGCACCTTTGGAAAACTAAAAATATTATTTTATTATAAAGTCATATTCAGTTTTAAATAGCTCCAAATTGATTTATTTCGAAACTAAGGTGGGGATGGGTCTAAATAATCCTATAAAATAGAATTTACACATGTTTAGGTTCCTATTTTAACCTTATCATTTATATTTAACTTAAAGTTAAATAATTTTGCTTTTACCTTGTCTTCTTGTTTTCTTACACTATAATGTTAATAAACTTACTATAAAAAGCCAAACGAACCCCAAGTTGTTTATTATTAATATATATAACCTTATATAAGTCTTTTGAACGAACCATAGATTTTTAGGAATAAAATAACAATTAATAATATAATATTTGTTTTAAAAATTAATTTATGTCAATATTGATACTATTTGGTAATTGATTTTTTTTGAAACTCATAACAGAGATATTAGTTAGAAAAAAGTGAATTAAATAAATACTAACATGTCATATTAACGTAGAAAATAATATTAATTCATAAAAAGTCTCAAATTACATTTATTTGGGTATTTATAAAATCAATTCTGTTAATATTTCATTAATAAAATAATTACTACATCATCATTGTGTCATAAATAAATTAAATCATTTAATGTCTAAATATTCCAAATTAACTATCATTATGTATGAAATATTTTTATCTTTCTAATGAATATTTATAGTCTAATTTATCTTATGTATAACCCTATATTAAAAATTATTTACTTATTAAACATTGATTTTAACTATTTTAACCCTTCTTTAAATAAATTAATAATTAATGTCCTAATCTAATCCAAGTAGGCCTAGATGGTCATATTTTATTCCTAATGTTTTTTTTGGTCGAATTACATTTATACAATAGAATTAGGACATGTGTAAGGGTAATAATAATATCATTTTTACCCTTGACTGCCCTATTTACTTTTAACTGTGGTATATAAAAGTAAAAAGTTACTATTCACCAAAAATTATTTTCATCTCATTGAACCACATTTTACTTACTGAAATCAACCGTGTCTCTCAGATTTTTGAAATTCCACTTACAGAAGCGGTAAAATTATGTTTTATGAAAAAATTCAGTTTTTAGCTACCACTTAGTGGTTTCACTATTCATCAAAAAATGAAAGTTTCCAGAAAAATACCAAAAATTAGGCCTAAGCTATATTTGATATTATGAATTCCAAAATGATGTTTATTTTACCAAATTAAAAACATATTAGTTACACTAACTAATTTAAAAATTAATTCCCGTCATCAAAACAAATAGCGTGTTTTTAAGAGATAATAACTATCAAAAGATTGACACTTGTTTATGTCTGGTTTAAATGTGAAATTACATCCAATTGACAAAATTGTATTAAATTGTAAAAATATATTCTAAATATACTTTAAAACCACTCAAATTAATAATTTATCACTATTAATTATTTTTGATTAAAAATGTTGTTTTTAATTAAAATTTAGTAATTTTCACTATTCATTAGAAAATGAAAGTTATCCGAAAAGTACCAAAATTTCACCCTAAGCTAATTTCGTTATTCTGAATCCAAAAATGAAGTCCATTTTAAAATATAAAATTTATAAAATTTCAAAAAGTGGGTATTACTATTCATAACGGCTAGTTCATAATAATATTATAATAATATATCGTTTAGTGAAACTCAGTATTGCGTACTACACACGCTATCAGGGAAGGTCGTGATTGCGTGTAATGCAGCCATGTTAGGGTTTCGTGTTGTGCATGACTCCTTTGTTGTAACGTACAACACAATACATCAATAAAATTAAAAAGTATATTTCTCATAAAATCTCGGGGTGTTACAATCAGGATACTCATTAACCACTGGCACATCATTAATCTGAACAGTTCCCTTCTTTACAAAAATATGTGCAAGGTAACATTCATTTCCATCTTTTACAAGTTTCTCAACATCTTGATATATTATCAACAGTAATGGTTCATTCTTGTACACAAAGTGAATGTCTTTATGAAGAAAAAAATCTTTAGCTCTACAACCAATCTTAGCATGATAAATAGAGAGCCAATCCATACCCAGGATAACATCAAACTCTAATAGAGGTAAAACAATAAGGTTTTCAAGTAGGTTCTTTCCACGTATAAGGATAGGAAGATTCTTATAAATTCTTTTTGCCTCATCATTCCCCCAGGTGTTTTACCATAAGTTTAGGAGTCATTTCTTCAGATGGTATTCCCATTTTACTAGAAAAGTTTTCAGAGATGAAAGAATGTGTAGACCCCAAATCAAAAAACACACTGGCATAATATGAAAAAACAAACAAAGTACCTGATACCACTTCATTTGATGGCCCAACATCTGCTAAAGTAGATGAAAAATATTTCACCACTCCTTTTTGCTTGTAGTCTGACTACATCCCATCACTCGAGCTCTTTGTCGGACACTCATTTTCATAGTGACCCATCTCATTGCACTTAAAACATTTCACTAACTTTAAATCAAATTTGGTCTTACCATAACCATGATCTTTTTCAGTACAATCACAATCCTTATGTCCCATCTTACCCCATCGTATGAACTTTACAGAATTTAGAAAACATTCCCCAGCATGCCTTTTACCACATTTATCACATACTGGAAACTTTGTTTTCTTACCATCAGACCTTTTTTGAAGTATTCTTCCCTTTCCCCTTCCACCTCGGTCTCTTCTTCAGTTGGTTGTTATAGAACACTTGATCATCAACAAACTCAATTTCCACCTTCTCGGCACATCAAAAAATCTTTTCATAACTTTTGAACTCACAAGAGCAAATGACCTTCGATAATTTGGCATTAATCTTGAGTAAAAATGATTGATTTTACTATCAAGGTCTCAGATAAAATTTGGAGCATACCTTTCCCAACGAGTGAAGCTCTCTTCCTAAGAAGCCACCGAGTCATCCTCTTGCCTCAATTCCAAGAATTGTTTTTCCATCCTAAGTCAAACAGCCTTAGGAAAATACTTTTCAAGAAACATACCTTTGAATTCATCCCAGTCGAGAGAATCAATCTAATCAGCGTCCCTGATATTTTTAACCATCGACCACCACTAATCTGGTTCACCCTCCAAACAGTAAATAGAAAGACTAACTTTTTGATTGTCTGAACACCCCATGACATCGAAAATCTTCTCCAGTGCTTTAATCCACCCTTAAGCTATCATAGGGTTAGATGATCCTCTGAATGATGGGGGATGTTTCCTCATGAAATGTTCTACCATTGACATGTTCTTCTGCGGCTGATCTGGCTGATCTCGTGCATGGATACCACCACCATTTATCTCTTGAGTCGACTACGTTATCACTGCAATAAACTGTTCAGTTCCAATTCCGACCATCGCGGGATGCTGATTCAGAAGGTCATTTCCTTCAGTATGCCTTCCTAGCACTACTTCACTATTTCCTATGTGGAAAACCATTCTGAACAAACATGTCTTAGATGACGCAACATGGTATTCTTCAAATTCTATATCATTTCAATTTGACCGTAAAAAAAATATTTTTGGATAATAATTTAATAGAATTTTAACTCCTAAATTTTTCTAAACCAACCACTGATACCAACTATTAGGCCCCAGCCTTAGACATTACTTAATCTTGAGTTATTTCAAGAATACACATTGAGGATTTTTTCAGGATTAGAGTTTTAAAGAATTAGATCATAAATCATGTATTAAATTCCACATTTAAACTAAGTGGTTACATAAAAGATAGTATTCATTTTTTCCCATAAACAGAAACATATTTAAAACAAAACATGGATTCTTTCATGAAACTTACATGACACTATCATGACATCATGTACCTTTCCCTTGACCTGTGAAAAACATTTCGAAAACTTGGGATTAGTATAAAAAGCTCAGAAAGGGATATAAAAGTATGAAATGAAACATTAGCCCATGTATGAAATCATAATTTACTCATAAAACATAATCACTTTAATATACCTAATCAAATCACGAATAAATCATATAAATCATAAGACATAAAGGTAACTTGAGGCATTCATAACATTCTTATGTAGGGAGTAACCTTCATGGTTAACTTTTGAATACCCATCATAGTAAATTCTCTAAATCTCTTTGGAGAAACCTTAACATTTATCTCCTTCACATTACCCAATGAATTGGAGAGCTATATCGAGCTCACCTGCCCTTAGTTTATCACGGAACCACCCGTCTTCATAAAAAATTTCCAAGAACCATAACATAAATCATATCACATAAAAACAGGCATAAAGGAAACATAACATTTCCACATTTCAATAATAAGATATTAAGAACACATTGATATAATAAAATTATTATCAAAACCATTTTCAATACGAAAATAAATGAAAAGTAAAACCTGGTTTTTATTTTTCATTTAAAAAAGGTTATGGCATGTAGAGGAAGTGAAACCTCAAATAATGCTCACGGCGGCAGAGAAGTCATTTCACGGCATACGTACGACAAAAAAACATTCCCTTTTGTCGTTTAGTAAATGCTTCATATAAAAAAGATTCCTTTTGAATAAACATAAAAGTCAAAGGGGTTTATACACCATATAAGAGAAAGTAGTGTATAAAACAAAAATATGTCTCAATGAAAGGAGATTGGGACGAAGTCTCGTACCTCGTATCTGACTTGACTCGATCATTCTTTAATTTCCAGAATAATAAACTTGAGTTAATTTATACATGTTTAAGAACCATTTTCAAGTTCATTATTACTTTTATATCACTTATTACCATGTCATGAACAATATGTAATTATTAATGTTAATAGTGGTTGTTTTAACGATCATTGGTACTTGAGTCAAAAATAAACCATTTATAATTACATGTTGTTCGTGTATACATTATATACAGAGTTATATTCATGATGTAGATATCATGTATATCATATATATCCATTATATACCTTCATTTATAATATTACATAACATTTAGAGGTAAGAAATGAAATGCACCGTTCATGGAGATAGTAAGCCTTACGTACGCATGAACATTACTTTCATTTCTATTTCATATTTTATGGAATGGAATCATAATGATATAAAGGTATATTATAATTCCAGTATAATATCATATATAATATCATTAATTTCATCCTTTATACGTCCCACATATGGCATTAACTAATCAAATCACTTTGAAGGGGAGGTAGTCCACACTTCCTAAATTGAAGATATCGTGTTTACCCATAATGGAAACCATATAGGTATGAAAAAAATGAAAAATACAGAATCGTAAAAAAAACATAAGGATATTATATATCATTTATAAATATAGTGTCATCTTAATGGGCACTTTTGAAGGTGTTAAAATAATATTGAACAAACATTGTTTTGTGAGGCAGATATTCGCCATTCACGGAAACAGTATGCTCTTTAACCATTAGATAAAGGTGTGTGTAATTGTAGCTCCAATACTTCTTATAAAAACATCCTAGTATGTTGAAGATACTTGTTTTTTTACAAATTAAATGTATAAAAGGAGTTTAGGTGGTTAGAGAATCAAAATAAAACAAAAGAACATTAGAGAAGACTTTACCTTTAAATCGGGAAACTCTTCTCGGTTTGAACCAAAATGGTATCTCGAAATGCTTTCTACCAAAGGTAAGGATTCCAGGATAAAGAGAGGGATGTCGAGAGATAAAATGAGCAGGTCTTGGCCAATCCAAAGGCTTGAGAAGTGTGGGTAAGGAGGTAGAGGTGTGGGCCTTTTATAAAAGGAGAGGAGGGACACTCTTGGAAAGTTAATAAATGCAACATTATTTTAAAAAGAGTTTCGGATTTAAAAGGTCCCACATTGATATATTTATAGTATAAGGTGATAAGGGTTCGAAATATACACATCCAATAGGTCTTTGACAAGTGTATGACTTAGAGTTTACGTTATCGTTTTATTTTATTTAAATAGTTAATTAATGAGGTAATCGCTGCATCATCATGATGTCATAAATAATTTAATGTATTTATTATCTAAAAATTATAAAAAAATACTATAATGTAGGAAAGATTTTTAGCTTTCCAATTACTCTTTATAGTCCAATATATCATTTATGTAGACCAAATTAAAAATGTTTTTATCAGGTTATACATTCTTTGTTATATTTAACTTTCTTTAAAAATAAAGAGATAAAAGTCATTATCACACAAAAGTGATTCCATGGGGTCCCCATGTTTGGCACAAGGCATACCATGGTCTGCCATGACACAAACATTATCATTAGGACACATGTTGGGGTCATTTTTTATTATTATGATATTATTTTATTATCCTTAACTACCCGATTACTAATTAATCAAGATAATTAAAGATAATTACCGTCGTTACTATTCATAATGTCCAAAAACAAAATATTTTTAATTAGATAATTTTAACCTTATGATTCCAAATACGTAATCCATTTTACCAAATTCCAAATATAGAAATTTCAATGATTAATTTAAAAGTAATTCCCGTTGTCAAAACAAATAGCGGGTTTTTTTAAAACAATATCTATGAAAAGTTTGGCCCTTGTTTATGCCCAATTACAAAGTGAAGTTAATTATAATAACCACCATTGTATTAGATGGTAAAAATATATTCTAATTAAACTTTAAGACCAATTAACAATATATTCTAACCATATAATTAAATTAGATTAAAAAGTAGTTTTGATGTAAAATGCAGTATTTTTCACTATTCATTAAAAAAAATGAACATGGTCAGAAAAATACTAAAAATTATCCCTAGCTAGATTTGAATGACCCAATCATAAATAATATGTTTTTCGACAAATATATCTTATAAAATTGTAAAATTTTTGATTTAAAATTGTTTTGCCATCAAAACGCAGTAAAATAATCTTTTAAAAATACTAGTGTATTCCATGCTTAAGATTGGATTTATTCTCGTTTTAAGCCTCTAAAACACTATCTAATTCATAAATAGACATAGATAAGAATTTCTTTTTATTAAATACTTACATGGGATGTTACATCCTTCCCCCCTTTAGAAAATTGTGTCCCCGCAATTTATTTACTTATCAAATAAGTGGGGGTATTTATCCCTCATAGCATTTTCAGATTCCCATGTTGCCAAATCACTCATGTGGTTTTTCCAAAAAATATTTACATGATGAATCACCTTATTCCACAACACTTTCTCCATGTGTTAAAGAATCTAGACCGGTTGTTCCTCATAAAATAAGTCCTCTTCTAGCTGAACTACCTCTGGACTCAAAACATGAGATGGATCTCGCATGTACTTCCTTAACATTGAAACATGAAAAACATCGTGTACGTAAGATAAAATCAGAGGTAAAGCCACTCGGTATCCAACTGATCCAACTCTCTCCATAATTTCATATGGTCCAATGAACCTTGGACTCATATTTCCTTTCTTACCAAATCGCATCACACTTTTCTGTGGTGATACTTTGAGAAAAACATGATCACCTACCTCAAAAGAGAGATCCTTCCTCCTGTTGTCCGCATAACTCTTCTTCCTGCTCTGAGCTATTTTCATGTGACTCTGTATGAGCTGAACTTTTTCTTTCCAACTCTTCTACCAATTATGTTCCCATCGACTTCCCTGATAATCCATCAAACAAGCACGTAGCATATCCTCCAAAGTATGAATTGTTCGTTCTGACTGCCCATCTCATTGAGGATGAAAAGATGTACTGAAATTTAATTCAGTACCTAGCAACTTATGAAGGCCTTTCCAAAAGTTTTAAGTGAACCTGGGATCATGGTCAGATACAATAGATATAGGAACTCCATGTAACTTGACTATTTGTTTAAGATACAAACGGAAAAGTTTATCTAGGGAAAAAATTTCTCGTATAGCAAGGAAATGAGAATATTTAGTCAAGCGATCAACAATAACCCATATTGCATTATTTCCTCGAGGGTTTTTGGAAATCCCACAATTTAGACCATGGATATATTCTCCCATTTCCACTCTGGCACTAGTAAAGGCTGAAGCATACATTTCGGTAACTGCCACTCTTCTTTAACATGTTGACAAGTCAATCAATTCACAGTAAAATCCGCAATATCTCTTTTCATTCCGTCCCACCAGTAATTCCCTCGAAGATATCTATACATCTTACTACTGCCAGGATAAACTGAAAAAGGAAAACTTTGAACATCACATAATAACTCTCTCTTTAACTGTGAATCACACGTCACACACTATCTCTTCCCAAATCTCAAAACAAAATCATTATCAATGTTGAATTCAGAAAACTTACCCTTATGAACCAGATCTACCTTTTTCTGCAACTCACTGTCTTACTTCTGTGCTTGATTAGTTCTATCTGATAGAGAAGATATCACTGATACCTGAAACAAAATAGAAGGACATCCTGCACCAACAACTTTTATTCCAAAGTTCATCAAATCCTGAACTGAAGGATCACGTTCCAAACACAACATTGTTAATGAAGAATTACATTTCCGACTCAAAGCATCAGAAACCTTATTTTATTTTCCCAGATTGTAAGGAATTTTATAATCATAATACTTGATTAATTCTAGCCATCTCCTCTATCTCATGTTCAATTCATTCTAAGTGAATATATATTTAAACTTTTGTGATCGGTGTATATTTCAAACATTACTCTATACAAATGATGCCTCCAAATTTTTAAAGAGAAAACAACAACAGCTAATTATAAATCATGTGTAGGGTAATTTAACTCATGAGTTTTCAACTGACGTGAATCATAAGCAATTACATGATCATTCTGCATTAGGACGCAACCAAGTCCTTTCAATGAATCATTACTTTAGATAACAAACTCACCATTATAGAAGGTAGTGCCAATACTGGAGCATTCACCAATCTTCTTTTCAATTCCTGAAAACAATCATCACATTCTTTTGTCTAGATAAACTTAACACCATTCCGAGTTAGCATAGTCATTGGACTAGATAACTGGGAAAAATTTCTAACAAACCTTCGGTAATAGCCTGCCAACCCAAGAAATCTATGAATCTCAGTTACATTTCTGTGTCTTGTCCATTCTTCAACAACCTTTGTTTTTTCAGGATCAATAGTTATTCCATCTTTAGAAAAAATATGTCCAAGGAAAGAAATTTTTTGCAACCAAAACTAACACTTTTTGAATTTCCCATACAATTTCTTTTCTTTTACGGTTTTCAAAATTACCCTTAAATGACATTGATGATCCTATTTACTTTTAGAAAACACCAAAATATCATCAATGAAAACAACCACAAACTTATCCAAGAACTCATGGAATATTCTTTTCATAAGTTCCATGAATACAGCAGGTGCATTGGTTATCCCAAAAGGCATAACTACAAATCTATAATGGCTATATCTTATATGAAACGCGGTCTTCGGAATATCTTCTTCCTTTAACTTCAACTTATGGTACCCTGATTTCATGTCAATCTTTGAAAAAAACTCAGCTCCCTGGAGCTGAACAAACAAATCATTGATATGAGGAAAAGGATACTTGTTCTTAATAGTGATGTTATTCAAGGCTCTATATTCAATGCAAAGTCTCATTGAACGATAATTATTTTTAATAAATAAAACAAGAGCACCCCATGGTGATGTGCTAGGTCGAATGAAACCTTTCTCTAATAAATCTCGCAATTTCTCCTTCAACTCTAAAAGTTCAATTTGAGCCATTCGATAAGGGGGTTTTGAAATTGGCTTAGCATCGGCAACTAATTCAACAGTAAATTATACTTTCTGGTCTGGTATTATTCCATGCAACTCATCAGGAAAAACATCAGGATACTCATTTACCACTGGAACATCATTAATCTAAATAGTTACCATGTTTTCAACAATATGTGCAAGGTGACATTCATTTCCATCTTTTACATGTTTGTCAGCCTGTTGATATGTTATCAATAGTAAGGGTTCAATATTGTACAAAAACTAAAAGTCTTTCTGAAAAGAAACTTCTTTAGCTCTACAGTCAATCTCTGCATGGTAAATAGAGATCCAATCCATACCAAGGATAACATCAAACTCTACTAGAGGTAAAACAATAAGGTTTGAAAGTAGGTTCTTTCCACGGATAAGGATAGAAAGATTCTTATTAATTATTTTTGCATGAAAATATCCCCCAGGTGTTTTGACTACAAGTTCAGGAGTCATTTCTTGAGATGGTATTCCTGTTTTACAAGAAAAGTTTTCAGAGATGAAACAATGTGTAGACCTCGAATCAAACAACACACTGGCATAATCTGAAAAAACAAACAAAGTACCTGATACCAAATCATTTGATGGCCCAACATCTGCTGAAGTAATTGCAAAAGATTTCACCAATCCTTTTTTCTTGTAGTCTGACTGCTTCCCATCACTCGAGCTCTTTATCGGACACTCCTTTGCATAGTGACCCATCTCATTACACTTAAAACATTTCACTACCTGTAAATTAAATTTGTTATTACCATCACCTTGATCTTTTTCAGTGCAATCATGAGCCTTATGTCCCATATTACCACATCGGTAGCACTTTCCAGAATTCATAAGACATTACCCAGCATGCCTTTTACCACATTTATCACAAACTGGAAACTTAGTTTTCTTACCATCAGACCTTTTTGAATAATTCTTCCCTATCTCCGGCCACCTTGGTATCTTCTTCTGTTGGTTTTTATAAAATACTTGATCGTTGGAAAACTCCATTTCCACATTCTCAGCACATCAAACAAGATTTTCATAACTTTTTATCTCACGAGAATCCAATGCCCTTCGATATTTTGGTTTTAATATTGAGTAAAAACGATTGATTTTAATGTCAAGGTCTCAGGTAAAATTTAGAGCATACCTTGCCAATCGAGTGAACCTCTCTTTATAAGTATCCACTGAGTCGTCTACTTGCCTCAATTCCATGAATTTTATTTCCATCCTAAGTTGAACATCCTTAGGAAAATACTTCTCAAGAATCATACATTTGAATTCATCCAAGTCGAGAGCATCAATCTCATCAGCATCCCTGATATTTTTAACCATCGACCACCACTAATCTCCTTCACCCTCCAAACGGTAAATAGAAAGACTAACCTTTTGATTGTCTGAACACCCCATGACATCGGAAATCTTCTCCAGTGCTTTAATCCACCCTTAACCTAGCATAGGGTCAGATGATCCTATGAAATATGGGGGATGTTGCCTCATGAAATTTTCCACCACTAACATGTTCCTCTGCGGTTGATCTGGCTGATCTCGTGCATGGATACCACCACCATTTATCGCTTGAGTCAACTACGCCATCACTACAAAAAACTGTTCAGTTCCAATTCCGACCATATTAGGATGCTGATTCGGAAGGTCATTTCCTTCTGTATGCCTTCCTATCACTGCTTCCCTGTTTACTCTAGGGAAATCCATTCTGAACAAACATGTCTTAGATGAAGAAACATGGTAACCTTTAAATGTTATATCATTTCAATTTAACAGTAAAAAAATATTATTGGATAATATTTTTATAGAATTCTAACTCCTAAATTTATCTAAACTGACCTCTCATACAAAATATAAGTCTGAAGCCTTAAACATTACATAATCTTGAGTAATTTCAAGAATACCCAATGAGGATCTTTTCAGGTTTAGAGTTTTAGAGAATAAGATCATAAATCAGGCATTATATTCCAGATTTAAATAAAGTGGTTACATAAAAGACAATATTCATTTTTTTCCCATCAATGGAAACATATTTATAATAAAACATGGATTCTTTCATGACACTTCCTTGACACTATCATCACATCATGTACCTTTCCCTTGACCTGTGAAAAAACATTTCAAAAACTAGGTATGAGCATAAAAAGCTCAGTAAGGGATATAAAAGTACGAAATGAAAACATTAGTCCATGTATGAAATCATACTTTACTCATAAAAAATAATAATTTTAATATACCTCATCAAATCATGAATAAATCATAGAAATCATAAGACATAAAGGTAACTTGAGGTATTCATTACATTCTTACGTAGGGAGTAACCCTCATGGTTACGTTTGGAATACCCATCATAGTATATTTCCTGAATCTCTTCGGAGAAACCTTAATGTTTGACCCCTTCGCGTTACCCAATGAATTGAAGAGCTATATCGGGCTCACCCGCCCTTAGTTTATCACGGAACCACCCATCTAAATAAAAAATTCCCATGAACCATAACATAATTGTATCACATTAAACATGCATGAAAGAAAAATAACATTTCCATATTTCAATAACAAGATATCGATAACACATTTCTATAATAAAAAAATTATCAAAACCATTTTCAATACCAAAATAAATGAAAAGTAAAAAATGGTTTTTATTTTTCATTAAAAAAAGGTATGGCTTGTAGAGGAAGCCAAAACTCAAATAATGGTCACGGCGGCGGAGAATTCGTTGTCGCCGCATACGTACGACAAAAAAAACATTCCCTTTTGTCGTTTAGTAAATGCTTCATATAAAAAAGATTCATTTTGAATAAACATAATATTCAAAGGGGTTTACACACCGTATAAGAGAAAGTTGGGTATAAAACAAAATACGCCTCAACGAAAGGAGATTGAGACGAAGTCCCTTACCTCGTATCCGGCTTGACTCGGTCATTCTTTAATCTCCGGAATAATAAACATGAGTTAATTTCTACTTGATTATGAACCATTTTCAAGTTCATTATTCCTTTTATATCACTTATTACCATGTCATGAAAACTATGTAATTATTTAAGTTAATAACGGCAATTTTAACGATCATTGGTACTCGAGTCAAAAATAATCTCTTTATAATTACAAGTTGTTCATGTATCCATTATATCCAGAGTTATATTCATGATGTAGATATAATATATATCATATATATCCAGTATATAGATGAATTTATACTATTACATAACATTTAGAGGTAAGAAATTAAATGCACCGTTCATGGAGACGGTAAGGCGTACTTACGCATGAACACTACTTTCATTTCTATTTCATATTTTGTGAAATTGAATCATAATGATATAAAGGTATATAATAATTACAGTATAATATCATATATAATATCATTAAATCCATCCTTTATATGTCCCACATATGGCATTAATGAATCAAATCACTTTGACGGGGCGGTAGTCCACACTTCCTAAAATAAAGATATCATGTTTACCCATAATAGAAACCATAAAGGTTTTCCAAAAATGAAAAATACATAAGATTAAGGAAAACATAAAAATATTATATATCATATATAAATATAGTGTCATCTTAATGTCCACCTTTTAAGGTGTTAGAATAATATTGAACAATCTTTGTTTCGTGAGGCAAAAATTCACCATCCACGGAAACAATATGCTCTTTAACCATTAGATGAAGGTGTGTGTAAGTGTAGCTCGAATAAATATTATAAAAACATCCTAGTATATTGAATATACTGGTGTTGTTACAAAGGAAATGAATTAAAAGAGTTTAGGGGGTTGGAGAAGCAAAATAGAAAAAACATCACAGAAGACTTTACCATTAAATTGGGTAACTCTTCTTAGATTGAACCAAAATGGTATCTTGAATAGCTTTATGCCTAAGGTAAGGCTTCTAGGGTGAAGAGAGGGATGTGGAGAGATAAAATGAGTAGGTATTGGCCGAGCCAAAGACTTGATATGTGTGGGTAAGGAGGTAGTTGTAGGGGTCTTTTATAAGAGGAGAGGACGAGCACTCTTGGAATGTTAAGAAATGTTACATTATTTTAAATAGGGGTTCAGATTTAAAAGCTCCCACATTGATATATTTCTAGGATAATGTGATAGGGGATCAAAATATACTCACCCAATAGTTCATTGACATGTGTAAGTCTTAGATTTCACATTATCGTTTTATTTTATTCAAATCGTTAATTAATGAGGTAATCACGGCATCATCATTATGTCCTAAATAATTTAATTTATTTACTGTCTAAAGATTATAAAAAAAATACCATGATGTAGGAAATCTTTTTAACTTTTCAATTACAATTTATAGTCCAATTGATCATTTATGTATACAAAATTAAAAATGTATTACTCAGGTGATACATTCTTTGTTATATTTATCTTTCATTAAAAATAAAAAGATAAAAAGTCATTATCACACAAAATTGATTCCATGGGGTCCCCATGTTTGGCACAAGGAATTCCATGGTCGTCCATGACACAACCAGTAGTATTAGGAGACATTTTGGGGTCATTTTTTATTATTATGATATTATTTTATTATCTTTAACTTCCCGATTACTAATTAATCAAGATAATTAAAGATAATTACTGTCGTTACTATTCATAATGTTCAAAAACCAAATATTCTTAATTAGATAATTTGGAACTTCTGATTCCAAATGTGTAATCCATTTTACCAATTTCCAAAAATTGAAACTCCATTAATTAATTTAAAAATAATTCCCGTTGTCAAAACAAATTGCTGGATTTTTTAAAACAATATCTATGAAAAGTTTGGCACTTGTTTATGCCCAATTCCAATGTGAAATTAATTATAATGACCACCATTGGATTAGATGGTAAAAATATAATCTAATTAAACTTTAATACCAATTAAAAATATAATCTATCCATATAATTAAATTATATGAAAATGAAGTTTTGATGTAAAATGCAGTACTTTTCACTATTTATTAACAAAATGAACATAGTCAGAAAAATACCAAAAATTAACCCAAGGTAAATTTCAATGTCCCAATCATAAATAATATGTTTATTTTGACAAATAGAGCTTAAAAATTGTCAAATGTTTGATTTAAAAATGGTTTTCCATCAAAAGTCAGTAAAAAATCTTTTAAAAATACTAGTGTATTCCATGGTTAAGATTGGATTTATTCTCATTTTAAGCCTCTAAAACACTATCTAATTTATAAATAGACATAGATAATGACATCTTATTATTAATTAATTACATGGGATGTTACAAATATTCCCTAACATAAAACCTTAAAAATATTCCTTTTGAAATCATTATAATGAAATTAATCAATTATCAAGAATATTGAAATGGTGAAAGGATTAATTCTATAGACATTCAATGTATCTCATAACTCTTTGAACATTTAAATCATAAGATTGATATCATCAAATGAATCTTTAGATACCATGAAGATAAATTTATTCATTATATTAAATATAATAGGAATATTACAAACACACGCATAAGAAATAGGTGGTCAACAGTGCTTATATCTCATGAAAATTGAAAGTGAGACGAAATCCAATTTCCATAGGTCCGACACTCTCCATATGTGTCCAAAACTCCTGTATAATGTTTTTAAAAAATATTAATAACTTATATGATAATAATTATTATATTTAAAATATCATATATGATTATTTAGGGATATTATAGTAAATATTTATTAACTATTACAAATTACTGTAACATTTTATGTAATAATCGTTTTGATTATCGTGCGTTTTTTGACTTGTTATTCTAGATCATATTACATAGATCATGATTTACATAAATACAGAATGTATAATATGATTTATATATCATATATATTTATAATATAAATATAAATATTATATAGATTTGTAAAATAAAATATACTTTTCATGGATACAGGAGGACGTATGAATGCATGAATATTGTTTCTATTTTCTTATCGTATTGAATGGAACTAAGTGAATGCTATAAATATATATATTATTCTAGTATAATAATTATGGAATGTATTTCCTAATTAATAATTATATATATATATATAATCATTTTTGGATGGTGAATGTGGAAGGTGAGTCGCATCGCGTCGTGGATAGGGTAGGTTGTACATACGCACGAGTGATAGTATCATTCCCTTAATCGTTAAATGGTATGAAAATTGATGGTATATTAGTAATAAATAATCATTATAATTTTAAATTATTTATTTATATCCATTAAACTTATCATTATACCCATCCAAATTATGTAGAGTGGAACAAAAATATTAAACCATAGCCTGGAGACGGTAAGTGGTACGCACACACACATGGTGATATTATTATTCGTATAATGGGAAAAATATGAAATATGGTTTTACCATAAAAATAATAACATCTCATATTGTATAACTAATAGTATTTATTATTTAATTATTGAAACAACATATAAATATAAATTTTAAGAAGAAAATAAATTTAATTGAATTGGTAAAACAATTACCTATTCATTGAATGTCTCCTTTTGTGGTTCAGAAATGGACTCCATAGATTAGATTTATTCCCAAATTTTGGACACTAGGATGAATTTATCAAATTTTGGAGCTTATATGAGTATATTTTGTTCTAGACTAGGGCCCTGAGAGGTGTGTGTAATTGGGGATAGGTGGTGTCTTTTATAATAGGGAATAGGTGTACTTTAGGGAAGTCTTGAAATATTAATTTATTATAAATTAAATATCTATTAAAAATGTGAAAATTTCATTTAATTAGAATATAATATTAGTACAGTTATAATTCATCCCATATAATAATTTTAATACATGTATTGAATATTTTTTTAATCATTATCTTTTTTGTTTAACCCTTATTTTACCCTTTTAATCTGACCATAATATCAAGTTATTTTAAATTTGCGTGTTATTGAAATTACCATAACATGTTTAATTAGAAATAAAGTTTCCTTTATGATATATTATGACATATCCTAGCCACGTGGAAGAGTTTTTATTGGGATTTTATAACATTTAATAAAATATTTTATATTTAAGGTTATAAATTCTGTTAATTTTGGACACTATTCATAATTGAAATTTTTAAAAATACATAAAAACATGATTCCATTGAAAAAAATACATTTAATAAATCCTAATATTTTATATTCCCCATTAAAAATGTGGATGATATAAATTATTCCAAATACTATTTATTTTAATATTTAAAATATAAGTTATTTGAATATAGTATTAATGATTCAATGACCGCATCATTGTTGTGTCCTAAATAAATTAAATTATTTCATATCTATAAATTATAAACAAAATAAAATGATATAGGAAATATTTACATCTTAATAATTCTTATTTATAGTCTCATTGTTAATTTATATTAAACCATTTTAAAAATAATTTCATGTTATGTTATATTTCTGTTAACATATGAAAAATATTTATGGCTGCTTCTTATTCTTGGGAGTACGCGCCTTATGCCCCAGGGGATTTTAATAAAATTTCGACCATTGCCTCCCATCCGTCTCTTCCTGCGACGTCGGCTCCGGCTGTGGCCGATCCTAGGCCGGCTCCCCCTGCCACGGGGGATCCGTGGGGGCATTGTCCGGGGCCAACATTCTGGGACATTGTTAGAGGATCTAACACTGATGGTCCAGGACCCTGTTTCCTGGCGGTGGCTCCGTTCCCTCACTCGGTCGTGAGGGTTGGGTCTTCCGTTTCGCTAGTCGCGCCGGTATAGGAATACACTGAGATTGTGGTGGGTCTCAAATGGACTCTGGTGGCGAGGTTTGGTGTAACACCCTGAGATTTTATAAAAAATATTATTTTTAATTTTATTGATGTCTTGTGTTGCACGCTACACCAAAATAAGCTTTCACTACATGCATCCCTGACTTGGCTTTCATTACACGCAATCACGAACTTCCACGATAGCGTGTGTTGTACACAATAACGAGTTTCACTAAACAACGATATGTTATATAAACTAGCTGTTATGAATATTAATACCCACTTTTTAAAATTTTATAAATTTTATCTTTTGAAATGGATTTCATTTTTGGATTTGGAATTTCGAAATTAGCCTAGAGTGAAATTTTGGTATTTTTCTGAAAGCATTCAATTTTGGATGAATAGTGAAAACACTAGGTTACTATTTAACAACATACTTTTTATTTAAATAATTATTTATATTATTTAAATTTATTTTATGTAAAATTTGATACATAATACTTATATATGTTCAATGTAATTCATTGGAGTCTGTTTATAATAATTATATATATATATAAATTTTATTGAACATTTCACCGTCTTTTACCGACCTCCTAGGAGAATTTGGAAATTCACATAAAACATAATTTTACCGCTTCTGTGAGTGGAATTTAAAAAATCTGAGGGAAACGGTTAATATCAAGGAATAAAATGTGGTTCAATGAGATAAAAATAATTTATTGTGAATAGTATCTTTTTACTTTTATTTACCATAGTTAAAAGTAAATATGGTAATTAAGTGTAAAAATGTTATTATTATTACCCTAAAACATGTACTAATTCTATTGGATAAGTTTAATTCGACCAAAAACAACCTTAAGAATAAAATATGACTATTTAGGTCCACTTGGATTAGATTAGGACATTTATTATTAATTTGTTTAAAGAAGGGTTGAAATAGTTAAAATCAATGTTTAATAACTAATTGATTTTTAATATAGGGTTATAAATAGGATAAATTAGACTATAAATATTCATTAGAAAGATAAAAATATTTCCTACCTAATTTTATTTTATTTATAATTTTTAGACATTAAATAATTTATGTTAGTTATGACACAATGGTGATGCAGTAATTACCTAAATAATGAAATATTAAAATAATTGATATTATAAATACCCAAATAAATGTAATTTGGAACTTTTTATGAATTAAAATAATTTTATAGGTTAATATGACATTTTAATATTTATTTAATTAACTTTTTTCGAACTAATCATGCTATTATGATTTTCAAAAATATCAATTACCAAATAGTGTTAAAATTGACATAAAATAGTTTTTAAAACAAATTTTATATTATTAATTGTTATTTTATTTCTTAAAATATAAGGATCATCCAAATTACTTATATAAGGATATATATATTAATAATGAACTACGTGGGGTTCGTTTGGCTTGTTATTGAAATTTTATTAACCATATAGTGTAAGAAAACAAGAAGACACGGTGAAAGTTAAATTATTAAACATATAGTTAAATATAAATGATATTGTTAAAATTGTAACCTAAACATGTCTAAAACCAATTTTTTGAACTTCTTTCGACCCATACCAACATTATCTTTGAAATAAATCAATTTGGATCTATTATAAACCAAATATGACTTTATTATAAAATAATATTTTAAGTTTTTCCAAAGGTGCCCCTCTCCTCCCTTATAAAAAGTACACCCCTTCACTCTTCTCTTCACACCCTTTTGAGCCTTGAAGCTCAGACAACCCCTGGACATTTCTATTATGAACTTCCCTAGAAAAATTATGGAGGTTCTGGTCTTCTCAGAAGACGAACTATACTACCTTAAGAGAAGGCTTAAAGGAGGTGCGTCGAAGAAGAGGTAATCTCTTCTTTCGATTCACTCAAGATTCTTTCTGTTTGAACTTTTTATTCTTTAGATGTCTCATTATAAATTAATAACATCAGTATTAATTATATACTGATATGTTATTATAAATATTAAATAACCCTATTTCACCTTCTATCAATCCTATGGAAAATGAAATCACCACGTGTGCGTAAGTACGGAATACCATCTCCACGCCGTGGTGTAATCTGTTTTCGACCACCAACTTACGTGGATGGGTACAATGGTGTAAATAAATAACTATATATGATTATTTTAATGTGATATTGATTCTGAAATATCATACATACACTTAAATACAATTCCACGATCATGGTAATTGTATCATCACTCGTGCAGACGTACGGACTACCGTCTCCACGACGTGATGAGATTCATTCTCCATGTTAACCATTCATGAATGATTATAATGTATATAAAATAAGTAATCATGAAATATATGAAATTATAATGATACTGGATTTATGTATATATATATGTATGTCATCTACTTAATTCCATTCAATTCAATAAGGAAACGAAAACAGCGTTCATGCGTACGTACGGCCTACCGTCTCCATGAACGGTGTATTTCATTCCATTTATCGATCTATCATATATATATATATACTAAATATATATTATATATAAATAATTTTTTACATTCTGAAATTAATTAAATCCGGATATAAATAACAATATCAAGAACAACAAGTCCAAACACGTACGATAAATAAAACGATTTTACCCAAAACGCTGCATTAACGTGAAATTTACAAAAGAACGGGTGATATAAAGTCATAAGTGAACAATTTATAACATAATAACAATGAATATTATTTTTTAATAAGTCAATAATATTATTTAAATCATTATACATGAGGTTCGGATACGTACAAAGCATATCAGACCTAAGGTAACGGATAATGTTGCAATCTCAACTGCTTTCTATAAAGATTGCTTATACGTAAGTATTTACTGGGGTTATATTTATCATCCATTTACAAGTTTTATAAAAATGTTTTCATGTATGTTTAAATTCATTTTTACCCATTTTTGCCTTTTACTACATGGTATGTAAGCAATCTATTTTTTTGTTTACCATATGAGGTACTTTTTGACTTTTCCGGAAAAAGTACGAGAAGAATATTTTTTTAACTTATATGGAATGAATAGATATTTATAGTTTTATAAAGACTTAGTTTCATGAAGATTCCTCCAAAATATTTCATGACTATTTTCAACAAAATTATGTTCTATTATAATTTCATGACATTTTGTGAAAAGAAAATGATTTTTAGGAAGAAAGGACATTTTCCTCAAGAATTCATTTTAAGTGTTTTATCACAACCATTTTCCATCTAAGATGACATTATTTCATATGTGTATGTTTCAAGTATAATGTCTCTATGATTTACATGGATTAACTTTTATTATTTTGAAATGATATCCATTTCTTTTATATGGTTTATGTGATGATGGGATGATGTTTATGAAACCCATTTTATTTGTTGGGTTTTTATGAATGATGTATGTTTATTTTGTGGAACAAGTAAGAATGATTTCATTATGAGATGGGTGGGAACTATATCTCCCCCTAATTCATTAGGTAAATATTTATATCTCATGAGATAGACATGGCTGGAACAGTAAGTTAATCCGGTTTAGTGTTACAGGACTGAAACGAGGAGTGAACACGATTTAGAAAGGGACTTTGTCCACTAATATGGTCATGAAAGTAATGCATTGGCTACTATGGAAATCATAACAAGTGATGAATGGTTACCCCAATTTCATGATTTATTACCATGCTATTTTATCACTATTTATGTTCCTTTATAATATATTCCTTACGTACATACAAGATTTATGTCTTTTCTCAGGATTTTAATGTTTAGATTTTATATTCATGCTTTTGCATTTAAATGTTTATGGATTGTTTTATGTTCTCTATGCTTTCCTTTACTGATCATTTGAGCTCACCATTTTTATGTTTTAATTTCCACACGATATAAAGAAAGGTTTTAGGTATGAAAACAAAAGGGGATGATCTTTATGGGAGAAGGTGATGATATTTCACCACTATTAGAAGATTAAATTCCGAGTTTCCAAAGACACTAAACTATTGCGGTCCTTGTGTGTCTGTGTTTGTTATGTATTAAGTATTCCGCAAGAGTAATGTAATGTCCATGTATGTCAGGCTTTGGGTCTCTACAGTTGGTATCAAAAGATTGGTTTAGTTAACCTTTGGAAACTAGGATGCGAAAACATTAGTGGGATCCCAAGAGATATTTCTAAGGTATTTCTAGGGATGTCCCTAAGGGTAAGTATAAGTATATGTTATAGTCCTAGAATTATGATAACGATCATGAATAACCTAGGAATAAACATATGATGTTAGAGATTGAAAGTAATCCCCTTGATTATGTTGTTTTGCAAGCATGATTTTTTCCTCTCACACAATTCTGTTTGGGGTTTAGAAAATGGCTGGAAACTAGAAGATTCATGTTAATAGAGAATATGATGGACAATGGAATGAAATTCTTCATGATCAATAAAATGAAAAGGGATTTGGAAGGAGAAACATTGTTATTATTCCTAATCATAAATCTCATAATATGATCAATAATCTCAACTTTGGTAAGTTTCCTAACTCACCTAATAAGAGAAAGATGGAGTTTCATGATGATCATAGAGGAAAGAAAGTTCAATTTACCTCATGTGAATAATGTGGGAAGAGACATCAAGGATAACGTTACAAAGGAAATGGAAGATTCTTTGGTTGTGGAAAATAAGGACACAAAGCCAATAATTTCAAAGGAACGGGTCGCTTAACACCATGGACAAGGATAATGGTATTCCTAAGACATCAACAATGTTTAAATGTTTTAAATGTGGAATTTACATGCATTATTCAAACCAATCCCCTAAGGGAATGTCTCATGAAGAGAATCAGCATGGATGTATGGGTAGTATTTATGTTGATGATGATGAAGAGACTACAAATGATATGTGAGATGAAAGAATTGTTGAAGCTCGGTCAATGGTTTAAGAAAGTAGTGGAATGATTTATGTTTATCAAGAGTTATGTTGTATAGGTAATGGTACTATGGAATAAAGAAACATCTAAGGATTGTTACACTATTGTTTTTCCTAAAGTATTTGAAAGTATATGTTGAATGGTACCGGTAACCATGAAGGTTATTCAGATATTATTGGAAAGTAGATGATATGCGCATAATAAAGGGATAAGGAGAAAATTAAATGTTTGATAGTATTTATAAGCTCATGACTAATATAAGGACAAGGTTATATCATGGTTTGAGAATATATATTTTTTGTATTTTGGTATGTGAAAATAGTTAACTTTTGACAGCATTCATGTTTTCACTAAGGTTCAATGGGTATTCATTTTTCAAGAGAATACATGATTAAGGTATTCAAATGATTGGAATGTGACAAACAAGATATGTGGGGGAGAAATGATGGTATTCACATGCTTGTTTGATGAATTTTCAAGTAATCAGTTTCTTTATACTATGAGATTGGACATATGTATTTTGGATAAGACTAAAGATTGGAATGGATTATGTTGGAGGGAAGGTGGTATTGTTTATGTATAGAACATTTTCGATATTATTTAAGGAATTTTATAATAATTTATTATTAGAAAAAAGGACAACCTGCAGGAGGGGAGACAACCCGATGCATGGGACAAGGCTGTGAGAATCGAACACACAACCGAAGTACGACATACTTTTATCACCTACCACTGGCCTATAGAAGGTCCCTAGTTAGAGAAACTAGTTTTATTATAATAAGCTGTATGATATATGAAGTATAAGTCCATTTTAGAAACCAAATATGATTAATCTCACAATAGATAGACTTATGTATATTTGATAACTTTTGCTAACCTTTTGTTTGAGATAGATAGAATGACCCGTCAATCTATCACCTGATCTAATAACACTTTGTGAATGACAAATTCAACTTCATTTCTTTAAGAGATGAAGGGTAAATTGTCCATGGAACGACCAATGGTGACAATGTACCAAAATTATGTAAGTATTTATTCTAATTCAAATTTTTCCCAATTTAGGGAAATGATATTGAAAACCAAAAATGTTGTCCTAGGGCCCTTATATCCGATTAATCAGATGGTACCTTAGATCATCAATAATTTATGGCTTTGTGATATTTGGATTTTTCATAGCCATGTTCTCTACCACTCTCCATCAGAACATGATGGTAGATTTCTCTTCCATATCCATATTTTCACATATGTTCTGCTATGTGGAAACCCAGTGATTAGTTAATTTCAGTAACCATTACATTTCATACATTAGTTTTTAAATATTGGTTTTGTTATTCATTTTTACGATGTGGGTTTCTATTAAAGAAACTTTCGAGTAGTAAACCATTTATAACAACAACGAATTTCGAGGGTGAAATTCATTTTAATGGGGGTAGAATGTAACTCCCCGAGATTTTATAAAAAATATTTTTTTTAATTTTATTGATGTCTTGTGTTGTAAACTACACCAAAAGGAGCTTGCACTACAGACATCCCTAACTTTGCTTGCATTACACGCAATCTCGCCCTTCCACGATAGCGTGTGTTGTATGTAATACAGAGTTTCAATAAACAACGATATGTTATATAAAATAGCCGTTATGAATAGTAATAACCACTTTTTAAAATTTTATAAATTTTATCTTCTGAAACAGACTTTATCTTTGGATTCGGAATTTCAAAATTAGCCTTGGGTGAAATTTCGGTATTTTTCTGAAAAATTACAATTTTTGATGAATAGTGAAAACACTAGGTTACTATTTAACAACCGACTTTTTATTTAAATAATTATTTATTTTATTTAAATTTATTTAGGTCAAAATTGATACATAATACCTATATAAGTTCAATTTAATTCATTGGAGTCATTTTATAATAATTTAATATATATATATATAAATTATTACACTTTTCACCGTCTTTTATCCACCTCCTAAGAGAATTTAGAAATTCACAGAAAACATAATTTTACCGCTTCTATTGGTGAAATTTCAAAAATAAAAGATACACGGTTAATATCAATGACTAAAATGTGGTTCATTGAGATGAAAATAAGTTTTTGTGAATAGTAACTTTTTACTTTTATTTACCACGGGTAAAAGTAAATAGGGTAATTAAGGGTAAAAATGATATTATTATTACCCTAACACATGTATTAATTCTATTGGATAAGTGTAATTTGTCCCAAAAAACATTAGGAATATAATATTACCATTTAGATCCACTTGGATTATATTAGGACATTTATTATTAATTTATTTAAAGAAGGGTTAAAATAGTTAAAATCAAATTTTAATAACTAATTCATTTTTAATATATGGTTATACATAAGATAAATTCAATTGTAAATAATCATTAGAAGGATACAAATATTTCCTACATAATGGTATTTTATTTATAATTTTAGACATTAAATACTTTATGTTATTTATAACACAATAGCGATGCAGTAATTACCTAAATAATGAAATATTAAAATGATTGAAATTATAAATATCCAAATAAATGTAATTTGAGAGTTTTTATGAATTAAACTAATTTTATAGGATTTTATGACATTTTAGTATTGATTTAATTAAATTTATTCGATCTAATCATGCTGTTATGATTTTCACAAAAATCAATTACCAAATAGTGACAAAATTGACATAAAATAGTTTTTAAAACAAATATTATATTATTAATTGTTATTTTATTCCTAAAAATATACGGATCATAAAATTGACTTAGATAAGGATATATATATTAATAATGAACAACTTGGGATTCGTTTGTCTTGTTATTGTTAGTTTATTAACCATATAGTGTAAGAAAACAAGAAGACATGATAAAAGTTAAATTATTTAACTCAGAGTTAAATCTAAATGATAACGTTAAAATTGTAACCTAAACTTGTCTAAAACCTATTGGTTGAGATTATTTCGACCCATCCCCACATTATCTTCTAAATAAATCAATTTGGATCTATTATGAACCGAATATGACTATATTATAAAATAATATTTTATGTTTTCCCAATGATCCCCCTCTCCTCCCTAATAAAAGGGAACCCCTTCCCTCTTCTCTTCACACCCTTTTGAGCCTTGAAGCTCAGCCAACCCCTGCTGATTTCTCTTCTCCACTTCCCTAGAAACATTTTGGAGGCTCTGTTCTTCTCATAATACCAACTCTACTTCCTTAAGGGAAGGCTTAAAGGAGGTGTGTCGAAGAAGAGATAATATCTTCTTCCGAATCTCTCAAGTTTATTTCTTCTTGAACATCTTCTTCGTTAGTTGTCTAATAATAAAGTAATAACAGAAGTATTACTTATACACCAATATGTTATTATAAATATGAAACAACCTTATTTCATCTTATATCCATCCTACGGAAAACGAAATCACCGTGTGTGCGTACGTACAGAATACCGTCTCCACACCGTGGTGTAACCTGTTTTCGACCACCACCTTATGTGGATGGTTATAATGGTGTAAATAAATATTTATATATGATTATTTTAATGTGATACTGATTATGAAATATTATACATACACTTAAATACAATTCCATGATCTTGGGAATGATATCATTGCTCGTGCGTACGTACGAACTACTGTCTGCACGACGCAATGAAATTCATTCTCCATGTTGACCATTCATGAATGATTATAATGTATATATAACAAGTAATCATGAAATATATGAAATAATAAGGATACTGGATTTATCTATATATATTTATTTCATCTACTTAATTCCATTCAATTCAATAAGGAAACAAAAACAGTGTTCATGCGTACATACAACCTATCATCTCCATGAACGGTGTATTTCATTTCATATATCGATGTATCATATATATATATATATATATATGTATGTATATACTAAATATATATTTTATATAAATCATGTTTTACATTTGATAATTATGTAAATCCAGATATAAGTAATAATATCACGAACAACAAGTCCAAACACGTAGGATAAAAAAGAATTTTACACAAAACGCTGCTTTAACATGGAATTTACAAAAGAACGGGTAATATAAAGTCATAAGTGAACCATTTATGACATCATAAAAATCAAAATGATTCTGTAATAAGTCAATGTAGTTATTTGAATAATTATATAGGAGGTTCAGATACGTATGAAGGATATCAGACCTAAGGTAAGGATTGCAATCTCAATTGTTTTCAATCCAAGATTTCTTAAACGTAAGTATTTACTGGGTTTATATTTATCATCCATGAAAAATTTTTATAAAAAAAATTTCATGTATTTTAAAAGTCCTTTTTACCCATTTTTTACTTTTACTACATGGTATGCAAGGAATCCATTTTTTTGTTTACCATAAGAGGTACTTTTTGACTTCTTCGACCAGAGTACGAGAAGAATGTTTTTTTAACTTATACAGCATGAAAGGATTTTTATAGTATTATAAAGACTTATTTTTATGAAGCTTACTCCAAAATATTTCATGACTATTTTCAACAAAATCTTTTTCTTTTAAAATTGCATGAAATTTTGTGAAAAGAAAATGATTTTTAAGAAGAAAGGATATTTTCTTCAAGAATTCATTTTAAGTGTTTTATCAAAACCAGTTTCCATCTATTATGACATTATTTATTATGTGTATGTTTCAAGTATAATGTCTCTATGATTTACATGGATTCACTCTTCTTATTATGAAATGATATCTATTTCTTTTATATGGATTATGTGATGATGGGATGATGTTTATGAAACCCATTTTATTCGTTGGGTTATTATGAATGATGAATGTTTATTTTGTGGAAAAAGTAAGAATGATTTAATTATGAGATGGATGAGACCTATATCTCCTTCCAATGCATTGGGTAATGAATTATATCCAATGAGATAAATATGTCTAGAACGGTATGTTATTCCGGTTCAGTGTTACATGACTGAAACGATGAGTGAACTCAATTCAGAAAGGGACTTTGTCCACTAAGATGGTCATGGAAGTAATTCCTTGGATATTATGGAAATCATAACAAGTGTAGAATGGTTTCCACAATTACATGATTTATTCCCATGCTATTTTATCAAGATTGATGTTCTTTTATGATATATTCCTTACGTACTTCCATGATTTATGTATTTTTTCAATATTTTGATGTTTATATTTTATGTTCATGCTTTTGCATTCAAGTGTTTATGGATTGTTTTATATTCTCTATGCTTACCCTTACTATGCATTTGAGCTCACCCTTTTTGTGTTTTATTTTCCCCAGGATATAAAGAAAGGTTTTAGGTAAGAAAATAAAAGGTGAAGATCTTTATGGGAGAAGTTGAAGATCTTTCACCATGACTAGAAGATTAAATTCCGAGTTTCCAAATACAATAAACTATTACGGTCCTTGTGTGTCTGTGTTTTTTATAAATTAAGTATTCAGAAAAAGTAATGTAATGTCCATGTATGTCAAGAATGGGGTCTCTACATTAGGTTCTCTAAAACCCTCTCTTTCAGTATTCATCCACTTTTTGGATTCCTCGGATTTACAGGGGTAGGCTCGGCTATCGTTTCTTCATCGTAGCTCAAATTTTTTGGTTATTGCCTCGAAACAGTATTTTGTTCATGCGTGGTGTAAGGCTTCAAGGGCATTTGGGCACTGGCTCTTCATCTGTTCCCACTGGTCGATGGAGGCTAATAAGGGGGGAGGGTCCCTGTGCTTCGGTCTGGGTGAGTCTGCTCGGTCTTCCCCTCCCCTTTCCGAATGGGGCATTCCTGAAGGTCATTGGTGATGCTCTTGGAGGTTTTCTGTGTGCGGATGATTGCACGAAAAGTGATGCGGATACACTGGTGGCTAGGGGTTGTGTAGAAATGGATCTTTCCCTACCGGTTCCGGAATAGGTTATCCTCTCTGTGCCTGGGGCGGTAGAGTGGTTGCAGCCTGTTGTGTTCACGGACATCTCGCAGTTTTGCTCGTCCTTCTCTTTATAGGGTCACTCTTCGCAGTCGTTCGACATGTATCTTGGTATATGAGTTTCAGCTTCCAGTTCCAGGCTCTCTGCCCATCTTGCAATGGCTCGGGAGGGGCGTCCCTTGTTTGATGTGGCTCTCTCGGTGCCTGTTTCTTCTGGTTGCGGTCTTATCCCCCTACCTAGCGAAGGCCCTGGAGATCCTATATGCTGCCCTGTCGTCTCCTGCTATCAGGATGTGGTGCCTTTTTCATAGGTTCCTCTGAATGGTTCTGAGGCCCCCATCTAGAATATTCTTTTTGGGGTCTTGATAGGGTCCTTCTTGAGGAGTTTCAGGGTGGTCTCTATCCCCTCCTCCATTATTCAGCCGGCGAGGGGGCGGGGTGGTGTTCTGTTGGCAGGCCAGCTTGCGGGGGAGTCTTCTTTAGGTTACTCACTTCATGTCAACCGAGAGCTATGAAAGGTTCTTGTACCAGGAGGGTGATATAAAGGGAGGTCTTCTATCCTCTTGGGTTACCATTCTCAGGTCTCCCCACGGTCTGTGGTGGGTTGGGGGCCTGAGGGGGACAAATTTACAGGTAGTCCGGGGCGCGTAAGGGAAGGTGAGGATGTCTCTTATACTGTTCTCTCCTTTTATCATTCCTATGAGCCAGTTGAAAGTATTGGGGTGTGCACCGAAGCAATGAAGAAGAGGAGGGAAGTTCGGGGGAGGACTCTCTCACCGGTGCCGATGTCCACATCGCCTGGGGGAAATAACAGGCTGCCTTTAGTTTAATGTCACCGTTCTTACTGTGGAACTCTAAAGGAATCAGATCCAGGGTGACAACTGATTTCATTGCCTCGGAGTCTCAGAAACACAAAGTGAAAGTGGTGGTGGTTATCGAGAAGAATCATAAAGTCTCCAAGATTCCTGAGTTCACATATAAGATTAAGATTCTTGCGGCCATGCATGGGGACCCGGTTAACAACCACATTTGGGTTTTCTGGAAGAGAGGGGTTATGGTGGACCTCATTCAGGTTGGGGACCATCAATTGACGTCGAAGGTCACCTATGACAGATATGAGTGTTTCTTTTTAGTTGTTTAGGAAAGTGTTGATGCCTGTCGTAGGGAGGTGTTGTGGTCGGAGCTCTTAGGGTTCGATCAAGGAGATATGTCGTGGCTTGTGGGAGGAGATTTCAACATGGTCTTGAGGCCTGAAGAGAACAAGGGCTGAGGAGCATTCCAGCGTCATAAAAGCCTTTTTTTTCTCAGTGCATGGTAGAGAAGCGGCTCTTGGTCGTGGGTTTCTCGGGAGACCCTTTCACATGGAGAAACAATCGCAGGGGGGAGAATCGGTGCTAGAGTAGGTTGGACATGTTCATTTCAAATTTGCCGGCCATTGAGAGTTTCAATGAGTTTAAGGTCCTTCATCTTACCCGGAGTATCTCAGACCAATTACCCCTCCTTCTATTTTTAGGTGGTTCAAAGGCACCCCAGGAATGTTTCAGGTTTGCCAACCAGTGGGCGAGAAACCTAGAGTTCCACCGAGTGGTTCTGCAGGTTTGGAGGTCTCCGTCGAGGGGGTACTCTTGGGTGGCCTTCCACTTCACGTTGATGAGGTTGAAACATGCACTGTTGGGGTTGGTGAACTCTCTTCCTGTATGG
Organism: Viscum album; assembly: GCA_963277665.1. Taxonomy (NCBI): domain Eukaryota; kingdom Viridiplantae; phylum Streptophyta; class Magnoliopsida; order Santalales; family Viscaceae; genus Viscum; species Viscum album. The sequence continues at coordinate 1,058,001,139 of OY728155.1, forward strand.
GATTCGGATATGGATTCTACAAAACATGACATAGAGTTCATGGAAGCTTGTTTAGAGGGTCGCAGGGATAATTAGGTGTTCAATGAACTTTTGGTGAAGAAAAAGCTTTTAGAAGTGCAGGTGCATTCCCAAGAACATAGAGTGAGGGACCAGTCCAGAGCTAGGTGTCTAAGGTAAGGGGATATGAACTAAACATTCTTTCATGCATGCATCAGAGAGAGGTGGTGGGTGGTGAGGCCTAACTTCACCTTAGAGGATGGTTCTTTCTCGAACGTCAGGGATGTGGTTGGGGGATTGGCCCTGTCTTTTTTTTAAACATCTCTTGGCAGGACCGACCGAGGGGTTTTCAAGGGGGTACCCATCTGGAGAGGATTTTCTTTGGGAGTAGATTCTGAACCATGTGTTTGTACAGGATAATTCTATGATGGATGGTGTTCCGGTGGAGGAGGTTCGGGCGGCCGTGTGGCACCTGAATTTGGACAGCACTGCTGGGCCGGATGGTTTCCCCGAGGCTTTTTACATAGGATGCTGGGAGATAGTTATAGGGGGCTTGGTTCTTGCGATATAGGATTTTTTCCATGGTTATTTTCTCCCAAGGATTGTGGCTACGACATCGGTGGTTCTCCTACTAAAGTCTAAATATACTTTTTCCCTCAACCACTACCGACCGGTCAGTTTATGTAGAATTCCCTACAAAGTTTTGGATGCTTTTATTAACATAAGGGTGGACAATTTTCTGCCTCGGTGGGTGTCTTTGGAGAAACACGGTTTTGTGCATAGGAAGTCGATTCCTGGGTCCATGGATCTGGCTCAAGAGTTGATGGGGGACCTGAACCTGAATTCTAGGGGATCTAATGTGGCTATGAATCTTGATATGAGTAAGGCATATGACTGTATGGAATTGGGGTTCATTAACAGGGTTCTTGGGAAGATGGGGTTCTCCGACTGGGCTTGTGATATAATTTTCTGGTGTGTTAGCTCGCTGTGTCTGGGGGAGTCTTTCATGGAAAGAACACTCTTTGTTTTCAATTCAGTTCATGGATTGAGGCAAGGTCGCTTGTTATCACTGAGAATCTTCATTCTAATGCAGGATACTCTCAGTCGGCTGCTGAACAGAAGAGTGAGTGAGGGGGATATCTTAAGATTCCATAGGAGACATGGTTGCTAACCCATATCCCACTTAATGTACATAGATGATACCATCATTTTTATGAATTCTGTGGGATGATCTATTCGTGTGGTTAATAACATTCTGAAGGATTATAGTAAATGGATTGGACAGCTCGTTAGTAGATAAAAGATCTATTTCATCATTTCAAACTATTGTGGAGAGGGATGGGTGGAATGGGTGAGCTCCGAGCTGGGCATGGGGAAAGGGTCTCCTCCAATAGAGTACTTGGGCACTGCGGTTTCTTCTGGTAGGCTCCGGAACAGAGACATTGATAAGGTGGTGAACAATGTGATGGTCCATACTCTGGACTGGAAAAACCACTTCCTTTTTTTGGAGGGCTAGATCGCGCTGGTGAACAATGTGCTTTCTGTGGTTCCAGTGCATGTGATGGCATCTAATAGAATCCCCAAGGGGGTCATTTGTCACATTGATAGGGTGATTGCCCATTTTATTTGGGATGCTTAACTGGAGTGCTAGTGGAAATGGGTGTTGTGGGGGAAGATGGCTCGGCCGATCAGTGGAGGGATTGGCATCAGGAGCATGGCGGACACGTTGCATGGTTTACGTGCAAAGCTTGCATGGGAGATCATAGTGGCCGATACACTGTGGGGGAGGTCCATGGTGCTGAAGTTTAAAGATTCCACTGACTCTCTACCAATAATGGGTTCATCATTGTGGGTCGTGGTCTGCATCATTGTCCCGCAGCTGCTTTCTTACCCTCAGTGGATTATAGGGGAGCAGAAAATCTATTTCTGGGAAAATAACTGGGCAGAATCGGTGCTGGGTTACCCTGGTTTCCCAGCCCTTTTGATTTATTTCAGTGAGGCAAGATCATATCCTATGTTTTTCTGATTTATTCTTGATGACGCAAAATAGAGGGTTCTCGATTCGGTTGTGCTTACCCCCGATAAGGATAGGTGCGTGTATATCCCTTCGACGTCGAGTAAGTTCAACCTTAAAGACGTTCGTTGGAGCATCATGGATCAGGGGCACCAGGAGCATGGACACTGAGGGCATGGAGGAAGAGTATCCCTGCCAAACTAAACTTCTTGATGTGGCAAATCCAGAACAACGCTATCCCCATGGATGTGAGCATCAAAAGGATGGGCATCAGCCTGACATCCAGCTGCCAGTGTTGTCTGAGCCGGAGGGAGGAGAGTTTGAATCATATTTTCTTTGAGGGGGTTTGGGCATGTATGTTGTGGATGTTCTTTGGAATGCATATGGGTTATTCACCAAATACAGATAACCTGGATAGTTTTTTGGAGTAGTGTTTTTAGGGGTGAGAAGTTAACCCAATGGAGGCTGAGGCCCATGCCATTATTTTTAATGCAGTCTGCTGCGTACTATGGAAGGGAAGGAATAGTACAAGGTTTGTGGGGACCTGGTCTGTAGGGAGGGCGGTGGTGGCGAGGATTAGGTGCATGCTAATTGAGCAGGTGGATCTTGCAGATACTGGAACTGAAGTGTCCTCACTCTGGTTTTTACAGTCACCCATGATGGTGGCTAGACGGAAGGTCTCCAAGGGGTATGGGAATTGGATTCACTGGATCCCCCCCCGAAGATGGTTATAAGCTTAATATTGATGGATCTTGTGTAGTGGACATTATGCATGGAGGGGGCTATGTGGGATCATAGGGGGAGTGTGTTTTTGTCCTTATTAGCATTCTATCGGAGGGGGAGCTCCGTTTGGGCAGAGGCTTTGGTAGCCCTCTCCAGGCTGTACCTTTGTAGTCAGAGGGGCATGTACATTGTCCAATTGGAAACCGACTCAAATATTGTGCATGATGCCTTGGAGGGTAACATCATAATGCCATGGATGATTGCTTACATTATTAGACAATGAAAAGTGCTCATGAACAACAATGTTAGGGTCACACACACTTTTTGGAAAGGGAATAAAGTGGCGGATTACTTGGTGTCTATTGTGGTTCCCGGGGAACCGGTGGTTTGGTTTGATAATGTTACCCTTTTCAAAACGGAGGGGGTGATCTTGATTAGGGGTTATTCCCTCAGTTTACATTATTTTTGACCCCCATAGGTAGGGGTTTTTGTCTCCGTGTTTTTTCTGCATCTTTATTTTTGAATAAAAATCATAGTTATTGGATGGTTATATTTCCATTAACATTAAAATAAGTGTTACAAAATATCATTATAAAACCCAAGTGGCTCCCAAAATCCAAATGTGCCTCAAAAGTGTTTTATTGGTCTCCCGTAACTAATAAAATAGGATTTTGAATATTTTCTGATAGTTACATATTATTATAATATTATTTTTCTTTAAATTACCCAATTTACATTTAACAGTGGTAACGAAAAATAATTACTAAAGATACTATTCATAATGTAAAAAATAAAATGGTCTTATTTATCTCATTTGGACCATATGATTCCTAATAAAAAATAAATTTTTAAAACTTCAAAACACATATGTTGTAGTAATTAAATTGAATTAAATCCCCATTGTCAAAATGAGAAAACGAGTTTTTAAAATTAAAACCCCTCAAAAGTTTGATACTTGTTTATATCAAATATCAATATGAAATTACATATAATGACTTAAATTATATTAAATGATAAAAAAATAATCTAGTAATACTATAAAAACATTTAAAAGGATAATCTATCAATATAAATAAATTAGATGAAAACGTAGTTTTAAATTAAAATGCAGCATTTATACTATTCATTAAAATATGAATGTTATCAGAAAAACTCCAAAAAATTATAGAAAATAAATTTTTATGTCTCGATTCTAAAGGAGACATTTATTTTGTCAAATTGAATATATAAAAGTCTCAACTATTAGATTTAAAAATACCTCTCCATTAAATGGAGGAAAAAATGAATTTTTTTAGAAATGCATCTTTTGTCTGAAAAGGTTATTTTTTTTATATTATGTGTATGAAAAATATAATACTAATTTTTAAAAATGTGAAATATATAAAATTAAAAATATGGTTAATACTATTCATAACCTCTTTTTAATCGGCTAGTTTTCAAGGTCGTGGTGTGCTCGAACTCGGTGCTCCGTGTAGCATATGATAATGAATTATTTGAAAATAAGTGTACTGTGGAAGCATAGAGTTTTACATTTGGGTAAATTTTTAACCCTTAACGATTTTTTTATTCCCCCAGTAAAATTGTTTATACCTTAACTCTAATAATTAATTTTTATAATTTTTACAATTTATTTTGAGATTAAATTATGTTGACATTATTATATAATTTTTTAATACTGATTCAGTTTATGGAATATATTTTTCAAAATTCCATTTAGATATTTTAAAATTTTAACTTTAAATTTATTTTTGTAGATGTGATGAAGTTACAATATTTGACAGAGAATGTTTTCAAAATATTAAAAAGCACTTTTATCAATATTCAATATGATATTGATTAGAATGACCTATATTATATTTATTATAATAGAATTGAAATCATTTTACTTTTATAACATTTTGAAAACAAAATTTAATATTATAAATTATCTAAATGAAAATTTAGTTTCAATGAAAGCAGGTATTTTATACTGTTTATCAAAAAAACTAAATATTTTTTTGGAAAATTCCCATAAATTCACCCTATCATAATTTTGACATGATGATTTCAGAAAATATGATTATTTTGAAAATAAATTTAATAAATGTGGAAGAATTTAATTTTTTTAATTTCTCACAAAAAGGAAACAATATTTGATTGATAAAACTGTCTTTTCAAAACATATAAGGACGATACTAAAAATTATGTATTTTTATCTATATAAAATCAAGTTATAAAAAATTTAATTATTCCTTTTCATATAATTATATTTAATTTCTAGGTTATGACAGTCCTGATTAAATGATAATTGTACATCAGAGTTCATTAAAACACAGTGTTATATATAAAGTAACATGTTGATTAAATTAAATTAATTATTAATGAAAATATTTCATAAAATATAGGGGTGTAATAGTCATTGTGAACAAACATTCAAACAATAGAGGATATATGGGTTCCTTTTTAATAGATTTCCTATGATATTGGGTTTAAACCATCACCTAGTAGAGTTCTCATATAACATCAGCTTTGATTATATATTTTAAATTATACATTATGAGGATCACTATGGTAAGTGGAATCATAGTCTGACATGGAGGGATAATATTTAAAATTTGATGGCTATGGGGAATAATCAAGTCCATGATAGGAAACATAATGTTCAAATAATTTATCATCCAATTAAATCCAATAATATTTTATGGAAAAGCTTTGAAGACAGTCATTGAAGAGAATTGGAGTTTGAGGTCAGAGATAATATGATCATTATTATATCCCCATAGAAAAAAGGCACAAGTATTTTTATGAATGGAATGATTGGTACATGGTATGTATGACCCTTTTATATCCTTGATCTATTTACTGCAGTGCCTTATAGAATGTCACTTCCCCCCAAAACTATTTCAATTGCATGTTGTGTTCATTGAATCCTTCTTAAGTATTTACACAGTTGATCTATCACATTTTTTTAGGCATGGGGTTTTAACATTTAAAAAAATTGATATATGAAGTAGCATTTTATGATTTTGGATCATAGAGACAGTGTTATTTGAAGAATTACAACCTTCTTGGTCAATGTGTTATGATGAAACCATAAGCATGATGGAGAAGCATAGACACTAGAAGAGGGGTAAAAGTAGGAGTAACCAAAAATTATTTTATTATTGAAATAAATTTTAAATTTTGTGGTTTCCTTTACCAAATGGGGGAAGAATGTAAAAATCCATGATTTTAAAAGAGAATGTTATGTTCGGTAGTGTTTGAGACTTGCATAACCGAGCCCAAATAATCTATGATTATTAAAAAATGACCAATATAACCTATCCATTAAATTTTTAGTATGAATATATTTAAATTATTTATGAAATATATATAAATTTTATACTGAATATAATTTTATAGATAAATAATTTCTAACTCATCATTCATTTTTTAAGAAAGTCATTTTATTCATAAAAACAATGTTTTATTCCAAATTTTTTTTAATATTTATGTAGGATAATAATATAAATAATTTTTAAAAATGGAAATTTATTTTATAAAATAAAAATTAATTTTGTATTCAAAATTTCAAATTTATCTTAGAGTTAATTTTTATGAAAATTTTAAAAAGATTAAATTTTTGATAAATATTGAAAAATATTGGTTTCATTGAAATCTATATTTTCCAGTAATGAATTTGCATAAGTAATATTTTGTTTAAAATGTTTTTAAATGTTAATAATGTTAAATTATATTTTATTTTATATATTTTAAGTAATTTTATCCAATTTCACATTGAATTTAGAAATTAAAACTTTCTATACGTATGTAAACTTTTTTCCATCAAAACCATTTTTTCATCACGCATACGGGTGTAATTTTAATTTAAATTATATCACCTTTGTGAATTAAATATGAAACAATTGGTTTAATATTTTGAATAGACATTAAAAATAATATATAATATTTTCAACATAATTTTTTTATAAAATTATTAATAAATAATAATAATTTCGACAATTATGGTTAAAACAATATTACAAGGTGGTTAACCTAAAAATGATGAGGTTTAAAATAACTTAAAAACTACTAAAATTAAAATTATATGTCCATATTTATACAATATATATAATCATCTATTATTAACCAATTTTGAGATGTTTTTTCATTTTCAAAATGTTCATATAACATTATCTATTGAAAAAATCATTTTTTGTCATCTACCCCACATATATAGAGAGACCCCCTCTTTTCACTACGTCACACCTCCCACAATGTTAAATCATCCCTCACATAAAAAAATTACTTCCCCACATCCTCCCACACTCCCTAAAATCATTTATATAATTATAAATCAATTATACGATGTATTTAGGTATAATCCTAAAGAGGTGGTCTGTGTAAAAGGTATCATTATTAACCGGGCATTTATTGTTTATTTCTATTATACCTTAAAGAAATGGTATTAAACCATGATGATAAAATAAAACCTATGTATCCAATATATTTATATTTTTAATATTTTTATTGAATGTACTACATCCACATCCTCTTCCATAAAAATGGAAACAAATTAATTATTCGTTTGTACGGGAAACTGCAGACTCACAAAGTGTTGAATTTTTTCTTTCATCAGATCCTAAAAATACATATGTTTGTGGATTTAATTTTCATATATGATATTGATAAAATTTTAATATATTAGGTAAAATAATATAATCCTCACCATACATTGAAAAATGATAAAAATGTTTGTGTTTAAGGTATATTATAACCTTGTGAAGCGATGCGTTTCATTTATTATTACCAAATCATGTGTTTTGTATATTTAACTATATTTAATAAATTAATATTATTTGTATGATAATATTATCAGTGTATACATAAAAAATAACCTACCTTCATTCCACTGTGATCTCTTCTATATTGAAATGTCACTCATGCATATGTGAGACCTACCATATCCACAATTATAATATTGTTTTTTGTCATAAAAATCCCTAATTATTTTTTTTAAATGTATAAATGATGTGTAAAATTATTATTATGTGTTGAATATAATTATTCATATGATGAAATATTAATCCCTTTGAAAATATTTAAAATACCAATGTGATTTCTAGAATATGATTATACATGACATAAATGTGATGGTTGGGCCTGTTATTATTTATTTATCCAATTAAATGGATTGAATTTTAGTCTTAAAAGAAATATTTATTGGGATTAAAGAGTGAACCTAATCTTTTACTGGTGTTTTTATACCATATTATTTTGTATTAAAGGTAATCCTTCACTTATATTTTTGTCATGTTTTATGTTGCTTTCATATTTCCTACAATGTCATGATATTAGGATACCATTTCCTTATGTCATGATATAATTTTATTACTCAGTAGCCTTATACATGATGAAATCATTTTATACCTTTGACTCACAAGTTATGTTTTTTTAATAATTTTTTCCCTTATATGTCATTTTAGATCACTCATTTATTTAATTTATCCCCATGAGTATCTCATGATTTTTAAGGATTTCAAATGGATTTAGGATCACATTATGTGAATAAAATAATTATTACATTTGTTTACTTCCTCTAGATTTATTATGAACCATTTTTCCAATGATTCTAGGTATATATGACCATCATTGTGTTTTAATAGATATTAATTTTAATAATAATGAAATAATATGTCTGGAAATCATTAGGTCTCATTATATATTCACAACACAAATATAACCTGTAACATCCATTCCAAAACATCAATAATTGGGTTGACTCATACACATTATGGGTCACATTCCAAACTCATCACCCAATATAGTGAACAAATACTCACAATGAATCTCCATACTAGACTACCCCTTGAAATTATCATCTTATCAATCGTCATAAAATAATATCTCCCCACAATTACCAAAATAGTATATAGAATATCTAGATAATTCCACAATCTAAAATTCCAACCGTGATATAAATACTAAAACCCCATATAGGTTAATATTTTATCATTATGAAACCAAACACTATTTTATTTTCTGGAACATTATCACAACATTCCATAAGGGGATCATCCAGAAAGAATTTGAGGCGTATAAAAATTAATCAAGGGATAATATACATTCATTATAATAATGAATTGAATATCCATATTCATGTTTAATAATTATAAAGAATCCACATTATATTTTATTTAAGGATAATACATTGTGGTTAATTTTCAAAACAAAATCATTAACTTTTATTATAGGGAAATTCAATTACTGTTGTTATTGATAAATTTAATAACTAAACAATCAGTGTCAAAGATAGCAATCAAAAACCATCCCAAAAATTAGATATGAGTCATATTTTCCGATAATGATGAATGTAAATTGTCTATTTTCCAATATTATAATAAAAGAGGTCGATAACAAGTACAAAACTCAAGGGCATAAAATTAGGTGGAAATAAATAACTAGAATGTGGAAACCAAGAATATTATCCTATAAAAAAATACATTATAAAAGATGTTTCTGATAGAAAATAATGATGTATATCACCTGATTTGACATATATCTAATAAATTTTTTCCATACTCCATATAAAACAATAAAAAAAATCTCCCTGATACAAAATTGTAATTCCCTGCATCCCCATATTACTAGGCATTTTCTAGATTAGTAGTCACAACACAACCTTTTGTAAAACTCCTCAAATTATAGAGGATATTATCTAATATATATGGACTAATGTGTACTTTTCGGTGACTATACCATCATATAATATTAGTATAATAGTGAATAAATGAATACGGAGCATCAATCATAGAATATATTAATAGTATGCATCGTAAAAAATATATTTTTTATATATACAATTAAATGAGGATGTGATGAATCATATATAAAAAAACTAACCTGCCACTGAGTATATATCATTTAAAATATAAATAGATGAATAAATGAAAACATTAGTATACAGTACTATGAAAATATATCACATCATCCTTATCAACAATATTCAAATGAGTGAATATGATCTATCATATAAAATTGTAATATACCATACTTGAACCTCAAAATATTGAAATTTTAATATGTACCCATGTTTCATGGACACCCAAATGGGTTATTATAAATACTTAGTAGGGAATCACCAATAGAAAACCAACCAATTAGATTATTGAAGTGTATGCATAAGATGATATTCTTAAAAAACCAACCATTGACCATAGAAGCATGAAATTGTGGTCACCATTGATCCATAGGTTCTAATATTACATAAATGACATGATTTTTATACTGTATATAGTGATAATTTTTTAATTAGAATATAACATGTAATCTATGGGATATAAGACTTTCCCAGTAATAAGATAAACATAATTTTAAATGTGGAATACTCAAATTATCTCAATGATTAGTGTTATGGTCTTTAATCAACCTAGATGTGTCATATAAAAATATCAACTAGCTATAATCATCCCATTGACATATCTTAATTGATAATATTAGTATCAAAACAAAAGTATCTCAGAACATCCACAAGGGTTTAGAATCTACCCAGTGAGTCTATATAATTTTTTTTGTTTTAATCCACCATATTATTTCAGTTTGAAAATGGAAAATCATCCAGCTAATAAGATCTCATAAGAGTAAATGTTTTTCCAAAATCCTCCAGAATATCTCAAACATTAGTGAGGCCCAACATCAACCTATATTAATTATTAATTATACTGGATAATTTCTTGCTATTAAAATGTCATTAAAAGTAATAATATTAATGTATAACCATTTACTCTTATACATTACACAAATTATTAGTTAATATATCATTTTATTGACCTATCATCATCACTATAACTATACTTAGATTACATTAAAAATTTATCCTCTATGGTTACAATTGAAATCATAACTATCATGTACTGCATATCTCCAGGGGAGAGGCATCTACTAAATACTTATTAGTCTTATAAAAGTATGAACACCCCACCAGGATTACCCGATCTCAATATCATTTATTTGGATTATCCTATTGTATAGATGGAATTTTATACCTCAGCATCTCAATGATATTTAAAAAAAATTTCTTTTCTAAAAGGACAAGACATGATATGACCAATCCAATGATATCTATCGGTACCCATCTCTATTCATAAGACACTCTATGCCTATCCTATCACCCAAAAAAATTCATGAAAATGGTATATATTCCCTGGTATTCCCATGTTAGAGGGGAAGTAACACCCACCTACAATCATAAAACTGCCCTGATGGTCATAAGATAAATAAATCCTCACACAGTATACTTCTTAATCTAAAATGACTCCTATAATTTCTCATACGTGGTCCATCACAACCATCCCCATTTGGATGCTAAGGTCACCTATGATAAGGAATACAAGCATTACATAATTAACATACATTATTCCATAGCAGGGTTAAGTAATCTCATTGAACATTTTTGTTTTGAGGACGTATCCCAACAATGTATGAGGCATTATACCACTTTTTATGTTTCAATCATTGACCAGGATACTATAATCATTTCATTATAGTTAAATAAAATAATTCATTTCAAATATAAAATAATTCATTTAATTTAAAGGTCATCCACATGTATGTGGTGACAACATATATCATATTCCACATCAAATGTAATGAACATTTATAGATATTTTCATGTGACATCCTACAATATATATGAAGTTATTTTATTTTAATAAATCATGGACACCCTCTATGAATCACATCCCCAAAACAAATAATTTCCCAAGGCCTTAAATCACACCATGATACCAAATTAAATTAATTATAATCATTTATAAGTCATTCAAAAATACTAATGAAGTAATAACATCATAAATACTAAATGACTGAACATGTCATTCCAAAACAATGAAAAATTTATATGGAAGGTAATTTGAATAATCCAAAAATCATCATCGAAAAAATAAACAATGAATTACATTGATCAAATAAAAAAATATTTTTTAATATAATTGAAAAACTATATAAATATATAGGTATATGTATATTCCTAAAAAATATATAAAATACATGTATACATCATATCAGTACATCATCGTTCCCTACTTAGGAGACACCGAATCCAAATGAAACATTTACAACATGATTCCATTGAATCATTTCCCCAATCTCCAGCTTCAATAACACAAATCAGTGACCCAGAATCATGAAAATGAAAACATGACATAGGAAGGAGAACTAAATCTATAATAATCATTATAACACAAATAGAATCAACCCATAATAAAAGGATTCAATGGATAATGGATTTTAAACCCTAATCGGTTTTCCCACATGTGGAGAAGGTGAAGGTGCTATCCCTATTTTACATTTAAGGGTACATGAGGGTAATTTTTTCCTATTTAAAAAATTATCTTCACCTATATTGTTTTTCAATCCATGTTCCATCCCTGAAATTGGCAATGTCTCGTTCCAAATACCCATACATGGTATTACCACATGGTTTACAAAACTGTATTGCTACTATGAAACACCTCTAAATCATTGTTCATGATTATTCACAGATCATCTCTACCCATGAAAAACATTTGATCACCCACCATAAGGAAAAAATCACATACATGACTTTCCATATAATCTCTATGGTTGACCTCTAACTATGCTCGACCATGTAATCCAATTGTGCAAGAACTTATAGAATTAAAAATTTATCACTGAATTGGATTTTCATTATTTTTTCCATATAGTCCCTTTAACAAAAAACACATATAATTACACTATTACGGAAAATTGTTTCATATTATTACATTTCAATCCTCTTATAGGTTAATCAGTTTTTATAATTGAGAAAAAATATTACATAAAATTTGGAATACTAACAGACAATGCCAAATTTTACCATAAAAATTGAATTCTAACCATTAAACTCTTGTTTCATACATGAAACACATTATTTATTAAAGTACAATTTTCTTTGATCAGTGCTATATTTCACAATAGTCCCAGTCATCATTTTTCCTTCTAAAAATCATTTTAAAACATGGGATCTCAAAAATAATTCTTAATAAGGGACAATAAAACTACTAAACACCCATTTCTAATATGAATATTTTGAAAAACCATAATATTGTTTAAATTATTAAAAATTAATAACATATTATATAAAAATAATATTTATACATGAAAAAATAACCCATTGTTAAAATACATAATTTGGAATCCACTGCCAACAAATAGCCAATATGGAATACTAAGAAAAAATGTAACTCAATACATAATTTATTTTAAAACAATATATTCCCCATTAAAACTTCAAAGCCTCATAAAATTCAATTTTTTCATTAAAAAAACATTTTCTATCACTATAGATTTAACATGAACAATCATGTTCGATTCCTGAAATCAATAATGTCTATGTAGTGTTAAAAATAACTAATGCCTAATTAATTAAAAATTATTAAACATATGTTTTATATCCATATTTTTACCCTTCAGATACTATATAATTACACAAATATTTGGAGAATAATATCGGGCTCACCCATCATCATTTGTAATATCTGGATCTACAATCATTATATATCTTCGTCAACTACCATGTCACCGATTTTTATTATGTTTTCTCATTTTAATCATAAAAACATATAAAAACAAAATTGAAATCATCAGAACAATATTTTAATTTTCATATAATAATATTTATCAATATACCTTTTTATTAACAACTCTTCAGAGCTAAAAAAATCCTAGAAAAGAAAATACAGGATACTCATTTTAAAAAAATGAACACGTTGTGGGGGTTTCATAATAATGAATAATGGATATGATGATGGGAAATGTATTGAAATTTTAATACTTCAAAATAGTATTAATTCTACAGTTTTGTAAAAAATAAGAAATTACTTTTATGTATAACATTGGAAATATATCATCTGTATTTTTTAACAACTGTAAATAAGTTATTATATATTTTACAATTAACTTAATCATAATTTGAATAATATATAATTATATTCTTTTTCCATTTAAAAAATGTATATGGAGGATAATGAGTATTATATATTATTAACTATTTATTAAAATAGAATCTCATTCCATGAGATATGTATAACATCATCCATTCTCAAACTGCTAAAGAATTAAACTATAATTGTTTTCAAATTTCTAAATAACATGTTTTTAGTTAATTTCATTTTTATTATTTTATTTCTTTCATTTATTACCATATATTATTTAGTCACTAATATGGTTATATTTTCATTGAATGTTTTGAGGATGTTCAGTTTATAACCTCAAAATATCATAAGTGATCGGAATATAGTAAAAGGGGTCAAGGTCACATTTGTTATGTTATAATAAACAAGATAAAATTATAATTTTCAGAAATTAAATATTCTTTTAAAAATAAACATTTTAGAAGATCATTAAAAATTAGATGCATCATTTCATGGATATGATACTCTATATGTATAGATTATTGACTTTCTCCATTTTCAATGCAGTGGAAAAGAAATAAATTAGAAAATATCAATCTTTTACAGAATAAAATATATTTCATAAATATAATATTAAAAAATTATTTAGGTATTTGAGAATATATTTTTATGTTGGAGATGAAAAAATTAACAATGCTTTATGGATGTGGTATTCCAAATATAAGTACATTGAACATTATTAATTTCTAATTGATTGGTGGGTAAAAAGTATGTAATTAATTTTTTTTTGAATCATAAATTTTCAGTGATATAATTAATATATATAAATATATTCATTTCATTCATCTTAATTTAACATTAAATTGATTTGTTGATACATAACGAAATACATCAATTTATAGAGTTTGTATCCACATATACACAACAGTGATATTTTTATTTTCCATAAGATGGAAAAGGAGATGAAAATGTGTTTCGAAAAAATAATAATTATATTTTTATATATTTAATAATGTTTTTTTTATATTTTTTAGGTAATATTTAATTAAGGTTGAAGAATAAATTATCATATAACATGTGGTTAATAAATATACACATTCTTTGGAAAATATCCTTAGCAATACACCATAAAAAATCATTGAATTGATTTTAGTGGGACTAGGTCCTCTTTGTTCTGGATATCTTAATTGTAAATTATTGTTTTTAGGTATTCATGGAAATATAATTATAAATTTATTTTATGAAATTAGATGAGGATCTTACCTTTTATAAATCTTAAGAGGGACACTCTATAAATTATTCAATCTTTTAAAACAATATTAAGTCATGTTCATTGTCATGTTAGAAAAACGAAAGACATTCATTACTATAAGAGGTCTATACTAATAATCCAATAAATTGTTAACATTTATAAATGTTTATGATATATTTTAATAATTATCTCTTAGTTCAATCCCCATTAATCTATTTTAACCGTAATATTGATTTGGTAACTTTTTCCATGATAACATAATTTTGTGACACAAAATAATTGGAGATTTGAAATAAAATTTTCTAATTATGACTATAAATATGGAATCCATTTTAGAATACTCTATTTATATTGTTATCATAAATCATATTTAATATATGTTCACAAAACAGATGTTAAATAATTCTTCAAAAAATATGAGATTTTAGAGTCAAAAACATGTTTCCTTAAAGAAAATTATAAAGATGATTTCTATAATTTTATATTTTTATTGAATTTAAGCTATTTTTGTCGTTAAAATAAATCCATAACAAAATTTAACTGTACAAAAATAAAATAAAATTTAATGATAAAAAAATTAGTGTTAAATTTGAATGAAATACCACTTATGTTTTTAACGGTCTTGAATGATTTTACTAATTCAAACTAATGAAATAAAATAAATTTATAACACATTATACATAAATATTTCCACATGAAAAACATAAAATTATTTATATCATTATTACATGATAAAAATCTCATAAATGTCGTTGTATTTGAAAAATCAATATTTTCACTATTCACCCAAAAAGCAACTATTTTAGAAAAATTAAAAAATTTACCATATGATAAAATGAAAATAAAAAATTCAAATATGAAATATTTTTTTTCAAAATTAATTTATGAATAAATAAATATCATTTAAATAAAACCATCAAATTCTTTGAATGGAAATTTAGTTAAATAAAATATACAATTTTTATTGGAATCATTTATATGATTATTTAAAAAATTATGTTGATTTTTTATCTAAAAAATGAATACATATAACTCATAATAATTTTTTATATATTTTATTAAATATGAACTTACATTATTCATATAACATCTCAATTGTTTCATCAGAAGAATTGAAATGAGTCTAGAATTATTTTTGGAGCCATGTGCTAAAACACAGTGTGATTGTTAGGCATGGTGTGCATGAAATATATATTTGAAAAAAATATAAGTATATTAATATAAAATAAATTAATTTTCCCATTAACATTTTGTAACATCTAAATAGTTTTTCAGATTTAATAATTAAGGTATGGATTGAGTTCATAATGTAGGTATTACTCTAGTCATGACATAACCATTGTTGACGTTAAACTTATTTGAAATTCATTTCACAAGCACTAAAAAACGAATTAATTATTTTATTTATTTTATTCCATTGATGTAGTGACCTGGGTCCCAACTATTTAAATACAATTTTATGGGTATATTTCATTGTTATCCACATAAAACTTGTGTCCTTGAGAGTTTTCTTTGAAGAAGAATTAGTGGATGACATCAAATCATAGGGTTTGTTCTTTATAACACATATCATTTATTGAAATAGAGATCATGGATATAACTAACTAAAACAATACATAATGGTTCTTCTTTTGAAATCAATTCAAACTATAGTTAATATGTTTGTTTTATGGGAATTCATCCTGTATATTTAACCATAGTCAATGGTGAATCAATTACAAAAACAAAATTGGTTCTCATATTCAATTGTGATTTATTTCACAGTTAATGTATTTGTTCCTTTTTTATTTTCATTTTTTCATATATTCTATGATATCATATCGAGGGAAAAATGAAAAAAAAACATGAAGATTTTTTTTATATTTCTAGGTTATGGTTTTCTCCCCCATTTTTTATGTTTATTATGTGAAATTTATCTTGCTCATGGTTGGACGGTTACCAAGAGTTTGATCATTTCATGATTTTTCTATGGAACAATTGATAAATACTATATTTGAGGATCAATATCAAGGGTGAGATCTTGGTGAGATGATAAACAATGGATGGAGGTGAATGGGGACGCCACATTGTTACTTGTTCATCCAGGTATGACATGTGGTGATGTTGGTGTGGCTCGATGGAGCCATTTAAAATACGTTTGGAGCCTAGATCATGGACACAACTGATACCATGGGTTGGATGAAATATTATTAATGATAACCATATGTAATTGTGATGATAGTGTAGTGGGTGAACGATGCAGAAGATGAACCATCAGATTCTAGAAAAACAGTATCACATTGTGTGTAATTTGGATATACATTCCATTTGGGACCACATATGTGTTGTAATGTTTTCTATATAAGATATATGGATTTCATTTTTTTTATAGTACCTACCACATATTATGTGGCCTCTATATGAAGTATTTTGAAATATTATTTATGATACACATTCCTAGGTTGAGTTCACGGGCCAAGACGTATACTCAGACATGGCTAGAGTCCACAATCTTAGTTGTATACTATGACATTACAAGAAGCACATGATAACAACCCAAGGTACATGGAAACAAGAAGATGAAAATGGTAATTGGTAAGAGTAGGGAAAATTTAGTGGTACACACCGTGTACAGTATGTACATGTCGTTTACTTTCATATAGTTAGCTAGAATCCCTCTGTCTCTTTCATATAGACAACATTTAGTTGACTATGATGACATTGTGCTTTACCATTATGATTTTGTGTAGAATTATATCCTCAACATTCGATTTTGATACCCTCTAGGGGTGGACCATTTGATTGAGTTTTTTTCATCCTCGTATATAACCATAGCGAGATCCTACATCATTACACAATAGGGGACATGGTATTTGTTTCAGAACCACACATTGTGCTTTGAACCCTAATATAGAAAACATATACAGTAAGGTTTATATTGTTCCATGGTGGACCATGGTTTTATCCTATACCTATATGGTGTGATCTTAAGAGATTGAGGTATTACATCATTGGGGAAAATAATCATGACCACTTGGAAGAGAATAACTAGTGAATGTTTGGCATTTGGAGTGACTACTCTGAAAATGAGAATTTCCTAGAAGCATTTAGTGATATAATGTTGATAGTAAAATTGTTTGAGACTATTTTAGACCATTTTTATTTTATTATTATATATGGGTTTTACTTTTTTTATTTAGATTATTACCTGGCTACTCATTATTCCATATACTGAGTGATTTTGGAGTGTCCTGTTGGGTATTATTATACTAATACCTAAGTGGGATCTTCCCACATGTGTCATGTATTAGTTAGTAAAGTCGTTTTTTATGATGTCTAAGGAGTATAGTGAGTTGTAAAATAATAATTGGGATTGAGAGACTTATTTTATTTATATTTGGAATCATTCGATAGTGTTCCAATACTTATGAGAACGTTGGAATCTAATTTTTTTGGTTAGGATTCCTTTTTCCCCCGTTATCACTTTTTAGTACTATGTTCGTACATTAATGATGGATATCTGTTGTGCAAGAATTTTTTTAGTTTCTTTTAAATGATCAAAATGTTATGGTCCTGGAGATGTGTGAAGGTTTACAATATATGTTAGGCTAATGTATATCATATGTGGGTTATTCATACTATGCACTAGTCACCTGGACTTGGCCTATTAAATGTGGTATTAAAGTAGTCACACTAATATTATCATTGACCCGGATGGCCTCGGCGGGTCAGGTGATGAATAATTTGTACTAGATCTATCGATTCAACCTTATGTACAAAACATTTATTTACAAACCGTAGTTAGAATGGATTGGGATTTATTAAAAAAAATTAATGAGATTTGGGTTTGGATTTCATATCAGGGACTCTAGTGTTGGTGTGGTATATAATGTATCCATTTTCTAGGACTCTGACAACCTGGTTATTGACATGGTATATGTGGACACTATTTTAAGAGAAAAACATTGACACATGCATCATATAGTAATGGAATTCAGTTTCCATTTCCGTATTGGATCATCTCCCAATATATACTCTTTCACTACGATACATATTATATAAAATAGGTTTCTTCCATGAAGATAGATAGATAGTATTCCACTACATGATCTGGAGGATTATTTGAAGACTAACGGGGATTTGGTACACCTACCTATAAAAGAGATGGTAACTTTGGGGGTTTTTATGTAACTCCCCCACCATTTGAGAACCAATTAGCACCATTACTTGTAGAGGTTTCATGTAGGCATATCTTTATACATGAGTTCCAAAGGTAGTGACAACCCATGTTTTGAAAAATTCCAAACCCCATGTCGACAAGGACTGGTTAGAGGTAGTCTCCTATGTTTGTTTCCTCCTAAGGATGTCGATGGATCCGATAGAAGTTCTAATAGTGAGTTTTTTTATAGGATGTGTTAGGGGATGGTGGATTTTGGTGACCAAGTAACAAAACAAGAAAACTCTCTCCTAGTAATATAATTATTGTCTCATCAAGTCTGAGCTCTATCCAACATATTCTAATCAGTACACATCGAAGATTTTCTACATCTATGACAGGGTGTTGTGATCATGGTAGATTATTCATCAGCATTTAGTACTCACTCAAAATACTACCTTATTATGGTGTGAGATATTTGATTCAATTAATAGGCATTTAATCATGCATTACACCAAGATATCTTGGATTTAATAATATCAATTTTCATTCCCACTTATTCTGGAGCTCGAATGGGCTTTAGTTTTCGAGTGATTCTTGGTAGAGAGTATGATGATCATGGGTGTTGAGATTAGGATCCCACAAGAAATGACCTTAGAAGTCGGTAGATGATAGAACAATCATGGATATTGGAATGTTATATTATTTAAGGGATTATCCTAGAATATAGTATGAGCGGTGAAGGGAGTGTAATATGTGTCTAGTTATATAAGAGCGAGGGAGTTTATCTTATATGATGGTCAGAATCAAATTGGAATTGATTGTTTGAACCACCATATAAATAACAAGGAGATGGTTGAGAGACTATCTAGGTAGAAATATAAGATGGAGTAGAGATTTTGTAGGTTAACATACATGGAAAATTAGCTAGTAGGGAAGCTATAGGTGGAATAAATTTTGGCTTATTTCTACTACTATACCTCAGAGGTATATGTCATGCTTAGGGATATGATGGTTCAGAGAGATGATAGTTGTAGGTAGTGGAGGCCTATGACAAATTAGCATTTTATATATTACTTATAAGCACATATTAATATCATTATTTTCTTACCAAAAATCTAGTTCAAGATATGGATATTCAGGATGACTTTTTGGCTCCATCATAGTTCTTGGAGACTCCAACAGTGGTGAATCAATGATAAAAAACTTATTCCAAATGTGTGACCATAGTAATTGTGGAAAATTATTCATATACAATCTCTTTATAGAAATTATGAGGCCTTATTTGGTCATATTAGGTATAAATTTCATATCCAAAGTTTAATAATAGATTTAATATTTTGGGGGAGGATGTCGTGTGTCCACAGTGATCGGAATAGTTTTTCCTTCATGTGTGAAAATGAAACCTAGGAATAGATAGATTGGATCATCTATATTATAATGAAAAAAATTAATCAGTGGTGGTATATATTTACTCATGTGTTATTGGATTTTATGGACTACCATTTTTCTATGGTGATGGATGAGTATCGGGACTTAGTTCTTGAGGATATACCATGATTAACTATGTATCGAGTGAGAGACATATTTATTAAAATTTTAATTGGGATGGATTTGATATATATTTCAATGTATTTAATGGTTCGGATAGTTCTTCTATATGTGAGGGTGTTGTTAGAGGCCATAAAAAGGAATGGTTTATGGAGATCTTGTGACTCCACCTAGGTGGACCCAATGTTGTTTGATAAAAAGGTGGACGAGAGCATGATATTTTGTTTTTATTATCACTATGTGAACTAGGAAACCAGGAAAAATAATTATCCACTACATTAGATTGATGACCTACTTGAGTAGTTGATAGGGGTATGATGTACTCAAAGATTAAACTCCAATTAAGCAATCAAAGGCTTCATGTATTTGAGGAAAATCTATCAAATATGATATTAAATGGCCCACATGGTCCGTATGAGAACATGATGATACCCATTGGAGTAATGGACACCAAAAAAAGGTTCATGGGACAAATGAGATATATATTTCAACCATTCATAAAATATTTTCTGCGGTCATTATTGATAAAATATTTTTGTACATGTCATTCGAGGAGGAAGATATGATATGCATGAGGATGGTGTGAGAAATAATTTGAGTTAACAGACTATATCAGAAGATCAAGAAGTGTTATTCTAGATTCAATAGGTCAAAATTTTAGGAAATTGCATCTTTTTTGGTGTAGTGGTTGACCTAGTCTTCTTTGAGAGTCTTTAAACATGGGAGCCACCAAATAAAATGATGGAGGTGTGGCGCTTCCATTGGTTGGTAGGATACTACAGGAGATTCGTGGCCAATTTCTCAAGAATATTGGCACCAAAATATTATATAAAAAAGGGGGTATCCTTATTTTATTATGGAAATTTTCCAACAATATTTTATAGATGAGTCGGATGATGAAATGTGAACCCATCTGGAGATTTCCTAAGAGTGTATTGAGTAAATAGTGATATGTGATTCCTTAGGGACTAGAATTGCATGTGTGATGATGTAGACCCCATCATTGATTTATTATGAATATTAAAATTTGATACCTCATGAGAATAGGTAAAAATCCCCCAGTTCTGAGTTGGTATTTGTAGTATTCACCAAAATGATGTGGTGACACTATGTTACGGGTGAGATTATTTACAACTACTTTGAGTACATGTTCCTCATGAATATCTTATCTCAAAAAATTCCTAACATGAGATAGTGTATATGACTAAATTTCATATCAGAATATGACATGATGATATTATATTCTCCATAGAAGGGGAATTTTTTTTAAACTCACTCGGTAAGATATATTGTTATTATTTTTTGGATGAGTTGTTTGAGAAGTTAGCCTCATTAGAGTTGTCCTTATTGGACAATAATGGTGCATTATATATTTAGATGGTGGATGTTACAAAAATACTTTTTCAACATTTAATGGAGTCTCATTATAGAGATATTGAATTTTAAAGTGCTCTTAATCAATGATCCAACAGATGTGCTGCTAATGGATTTTATAATGATAGGGAGTACATCATCCTTTTTTTATGGAAGAAAGTACCAATGTCTTCATGGGAGGAGGTGATGATGTGTAACCATTTAAGGACATAAATTTATGGAGAAGATGTACCAGGACATCTAAAATTAGTTCTAGTGTCTAGGAATTATGAAACACGTAGCAGAATGTGTCTCTTTATACCTCACTTTTTTGTAGGTAATGGATTATGACCTAGTTATTGTTGGTTTAGCTCAACCCCATGAAGCTCAATAGTGGAAGTGGAATTGGATATCCCAGGAATTTGTTATAGGTTACCACATATATCTATAGGAAATAATTAAATATGATTGATCTTAGACTGAATAACCAATTTTGTCCACATCCTAGCTATTTGAGAGTGTAGTTAAGTGGAAAGAATGTTATTCATTTTAATGTCAGAGACTGTATGCCTCCATGGACTTCCCTAAATTATCATTTGGGACAATTATTCTCTCTTAACATCACAATTATAGTCATTATTATATGATATATTTCATTTTCATTTTCATTTGAGTAATGTGTTTCACCCTGAAACTAATGGCCACACTGAGCAGACCATTCATGTTCTAGAGGAAATGTTGCGGGATTTCAAGTTGTCTTTTCCCATAGTTGGGAGGATCCCCTACACTTGATGGAGTTTATGTATAACAACAGCTATAATTATACTATCGGTGTGGCACTATATGATGCATATATGGGGGACCATGATGGTCACTAGTTAATTTGACTGATTTAGGCGAGTCATCACTCATGGGACCTCAGTTTGTGCGGCCTATGATATAGAAAGATTATATCATGCAGGAGAGGGAGAGAACATCACCAAGCCATCATAAGTCATATGATTATCAACAACATATTAATTTTGAGTTCGAGGAGGGAGACTATGTGTTCTTAAATGTATCACCTTGATGTGGAATATAATGATTTTGTTATAGTGGAAATCTATATATGATATTCATTATCCATTTCTAGATAGTATTAATATTATAAGACATATTATATAATATTTCTATGTATCCATATTCAGACCTGGTACACAACATCATCTACACGTCGTAGTTTATGAGGTATGTGAATGGCCCATCACACGTTATCCAATGGGGGGAGATAGTAATAGTTTATATAGATATCATTGAAAATTACCCCTGGCAATAAATTATTAGAAGGACTGGATCCTCCTTGGGAGATAGATTTATTTCATGTGTGTCCAATGTAAACATGAGGTTCTTTAAGAGAGCAATTGGGAGTAGGATACCCATATGATACCTCAGTACCAACATTTATTTTGTATTTTATTTATTTTTTGGGTGAAAATACCTAATGTTGTAAGAATAAAACATCTTATTTTTCACATATAACTATTTAAAATATATGTAGTATTATATCTGAATCTATGATTATAGATGATGTGGTATTTTGAGGCCTAGGGATCCAAAAATTCATATTTGAAAATTATTAAATTTTTTAAAATAATATATAATAAATATCCTGAAAATTCTGAACATCTAATGAATGGATGCCCAGATTAAAAATTTGGGTCCTCAATTGTGTCCATAATGTGGGGTTTTCTCTTAGCACACAATAAAAATTATTATAATCGGTCATTCATGAAACAATAATCATGAAAAATATAAATAAATAAATAAATAATTTCATTTATTTAATTTAATTGATGTAGATACACAGAGACCCCATATATAAATACCATGTTATGGGTAGTTATCCAGGTTATCTGCATAACCCTAGAGATATTGATTAGATATTTTGGAGAGAAGTTGGTAGATAACATTGTATCCATGGATCAAATATTTAAATCAATGATTTTATACTCCAATGGAGATCATGGATCTCACCAACAATGATAATAATGAATAGTTATTCCTTAGTGATCAATCCAAAATCCATGATTGATTTTTTATTTTTGTGGAATCAACCCATTTATTTAATCAATTTTAAAAGATGACAAATTGAAAAAAGAATAATTGATTCATGCATCAAATTATGATTTATTTAAGATTTATTTATTTTATTATTGTTTATTTTTCTTCTGTATTCATCTATTAAATGAAAACGGATCAAGGTCAAATTGAAAAAAGTCTATCGTTTAATCATCATTGTTATAGTTTATTATTTTATTTCACATTTCATTTTATGTTCGTTGTAGTGAATGTATTTTGACCTAGACTTGATGATTATAGAATTTTTGATAATATTGTAATCATTCTTCAGCACAACATATTAATAGTGTTGGTGCGGTCTGAGATCAAGTGCATTATTAAGTTTTGAGGATTGTAGATGATTGGACGTGGATCATAATCGAAATTGTTTCCTCAATATTGATGTTTTGGCTCATATTGTTAGTGGTGCTGCCTAACATAGCACCCTGTAAGAAGGTCAGATCCCAAATCCAAGCAACATTAAAGGTAGGACGACCCAAAACATGATTACTGACTGGGTTTTCATTTTCAGCAGATTGGACAGATTATATTTAGGGGGATCCAAAGGTTTTTGGAAAAACTACATTACAAAATTTGTATTCTGGTCTTACACACAATGTGGTAACCCTAGATTCAGTGCTACAATTTTCACATAAGATATAAAGATCACAGACCTTTGGGCCCCAACCACATCTCTTGTGGCCTTCAACTATTGGCATCCAGTCTATCTCAGAGGATACATTTTAATTTTTTCAATACATGGACAAATTTCTGTACATGAACCTCAGTAGAGTACATGGATTGAGCCCTGTACATAGACATGGCTAAGTGTAGATAGGCGTTGACCTAGGTACATGTAAATAACTAGAGAATCTTTAGCTTTGGCATGGGTAGGACTAGATATAGATGTATAATCCGTGAAAACTAAGATTACACTGTGTACATCTAGAGATATGGCTTAGATCTTGTCACATCTTTAGTAAAGTGATGTTTCAGTTGATTGTGAGACCATGGTCTTTCCCATGACAATTCAATTTTGAGTTATGTAGTAAGACACATAAATTCTAAACTAATAATATTTTATTTGATAGTGTGTATGACACAAAAAACCATGCGTAGAATTGAATATAATATCCTGAAACATTATGATATTTTGAATATGTAAATAAAATTTAATCTATATTATAGACTGAAATTCATGAAACACTGATTTTATTTTGTGTTACATCGAACAATTAGTTTTACCGGATAGTAATATATTGTTAATATTATTTTATTATATAAATATTATCACATAGCTGTTGGAATGGAAGGTAAGAATATGATTAACCAACTTATAAAAATATATAGTTTATCTATCTTATTAATTATATATATTTTATTAATAAAAAATAATCATTTGATGGAGATTTATATGGTTACTGAAAAATAATATTTTTTCTAAATGATGTTTTAATCTTGTTTGGAAAAAATAATTTGAAATTAATTTTTACCACTTATTGAAAATTTATATGGAAAAATAAAATTTATTTTTGAATGTGTAATATGAAAATTAACTTATAGTGATTTTATTGTAACATTCTGAGATATGTTATTTTTAAATGAATTGTGATAAATATTGAATATTAATTCAAAAAAAGAATTACATTTATATAATTTATAAGGTTAAATTATATTTTTAATTTTCTTCAAACTAAATTTATATAAATTAAAATAATTTAATAAAATTTAGTTCATTATAATCAATTTAATGAACAATTTAGATAGAAAAATATTGTATACTTTTAAACATTTTCACATTAAAACACCTCTTTATTGTCACGTCTTTGATAATAATTGTAAATTTAATTCTCCCATTAATACGAGTTCATCATGAAACAATGGAATCCATATTTGGAATATTAATAAATTATGAGTCCTAGTAAGTCAAACTAAAAGTTTTACCGAAGTGATTAGTGAAAGAAATTACAATTAATTACACCTATTAAGGGAACAATCAGTTTACATATTGGTTAAAAATAGAATGTAAGGTGTAAAATTACCTACCCACCTATCCAAAACACATTAATGGTTACATTTAAACTTTTAACACCATAGGGTATATTTTTATGAGTTATTTGGACATTATTTGACTAACATGACCAATAAAATACGTTATGTAAGTAAAATGAATAAAAGGAACCTAGATTTCTTTTGAAATTTATAGATCTCTGAGATAACATAAAATAGAATATTTTTGGTTATAAATATTTTATTGATATGTATATGAGTTTATTTATCATGGAAACATATTTTAATTTTTTATATATTAAATAATTACATTAAATTCTTATGAACTGACATCAAATGAATTATTTAGTTAATAATTAAATGAAATAAATGAAAATAAAAATATTAAAAGTGATGTAAATTTATTGAATTATTATATAACAATAAATTTTAAGATTAATATATCATTTTTTATATGTATTAACTTAATATATTCAAATTAAAATAATTTTATTTATATTTTTAAATTCAAAATTAATAAATATTGAAAAAATTGATATTAATGTTACTTTATAGTAAATGATATTTTTTTAAATGATTTAAAATTAAAAACCCCCATATTCATCCAAGAGATTTTTATATTTTAGTAAATTTAAATTATTGAACATTTATGGTAAAATTCAACTTTTATAATTAATAAAATGACAAAAAATAGTAAAAACAATTATTAGAATGTTTAGGGTCAAAAAAGTGTTTCCCACATTACTTGTGCTTCAATTAAAATTAATTTCCAACACACAAGTAATTATTATCTTAAAAACTAGATATGATATTTATGATCATTAGGTTTAAAATATCTATTAATTATCACTATAATTTATTCTTAATGAATAAATTACCTATTTTAGAATATTAGTTAGCATAATAAAAAACAAAATAGTAAAATTTGCGGAAGAAATAAGGTAAGGAACAATATTATAATAAATGAACCTAGTTTTGTGTAGAGGATATGTTTTTGACCAAGAAAACCATTAAATACATTATAATTCAATTTTGGAGAAACATAATGTAAGGGATACCACCCAATAGGGAATACTTTCGAGAATTTACAAGAATGTTGCTTCTAGTAAACAATAAAATGTATCTCTATCTCCCCCTTATTCACACCACTGAATCCATTACGGTCAATAAAAACACACCAAAATCAATTAATAACCTATATCCCTTAATCCTATAATCCTTAGTTTAGGATGAAAATAATCTTTTTTAGTTGTTCATTCAAAACTAAAGAGGGAACCTGAAGAAAACTTCATGTTCTTCTGAAAGATTTTTTATTTTATTTCATTCTCCACCTCCTATAATTATTATTAAAAATAATTATATAATAACCTCATTATAATTTTTATACTGAAATTTTTTTATTATAGGTTAATACCTAAAATTTTACATAGATCCATTAAAAGGGTTATGAAATCACTATTTTTGTACAATAGACTACCGCTGCGTGAATCGATGTCATTCATTTTTCTTTTCCCACCTTTCAAGGTTGGGAATAATGATTGATTTATTGTTTATATGTTATATATATATATATGTTATTTATTATGTTATTATGCTACTATAATTCAATCAAATATATCATTATGCTTTACATTTGGTGAGAATATGATAACGTCGCTCGTGGGTATGACCAGCTACTGTCTCACGAAGCAATGTGATTCATTCATGTTTTAAATGGAATGTATTAAGAATTTTTTCAATAATCATATTTGATATTTATTACATAAAAATTATTCCAAAATGATATATATAATTATATATATCAATTAATTTTCTTTCATTCTATATGATAAAGAAATAAAAACAAGGTTCATGATTCCATACTTTCTGTTGCCTCCATATACATTGTACTTCATTTCCTTCAAAAAAAATGAATTACACAAAAAATAATAAAAATAAATATATTAGATATTTAAATAATTTTTTACTTTCAAGAAATTATTAAATTACGATCAATGTAATATGAACGAAAAATAAAAAATGAAAACATACTTGAAAACAGAAATTAACACCCAAACATAATGATAGATTATTAACAAATAGGTGATAAGATGTTATCAAAGACTAAAATCTCAGATTGTAAATATTAATATGGTTTTTATTATTTAATATAATTAATTTTACAATTATACATGTGGTTCAAGAGTAATCAACCAAAAGGAAGCAAATGGGAAGATATTCCGTCTCCATTTTCATTCAATTGACATTTATTTGATTAAAATGAACCAATTAATTATAATGTGGTGTATACACTGCCCAGTTCAACATGTAATATCAAGAATAATTTATTAATTCTAATATTTTATGTTTTAATTTAAGTTATCTCATATATGGGGATTTAAATTTATAATCACTAAGTTGTAATAGTTATTTTTCAATCTTACTTTGTTTTGTGATTTTTAACATTCTCTTGAAATAACAATAATATTAATCATTTTTCATTGGAAATTATGTTTATCTTAATTATCCATCTTGATTTGTAATAGATACGATTATTTATTATACCATATACCCTATTTTACACACATTTTTTACTTTTAATGTTATATAATTTATTGGTGAAATATTGATAAATATTTATACATTGCTCAAGGCCGATATTTGTTAATGCGCATTGTTTAAAAATTAAATGGATCAATTCATCATGAGATAAATTTGTCAACAAAATAAGATAATTTCCTTCCTAAAGACTTAAATTGTTGTGATGATAGATCTTGATAGTAACTATCATAAGTATTTATCATGATAGTTTATACACCCAATATTATACATTCCATCATCATTATAATTCAATGTGGTTATTAGATTAGTATGAATATACCTGGTAATGTTTCAATCTCCTGTGATTATGTATATATCATTATTTGATCACCTATTATTCCTACCATTTTATACCCATGTTATTGATTAATTTTCATGATTTTCAGTCATCTTACATTCCAATATGATTATTTTTTATTTATTTACGATATATTCCAATGTACATAACCCTTACATATCTTTTTAACTCACCGTTAATTTAATTTCCTTCCATAGGATTTTATGAAGAATTATTTGAATTAAATTTTAAGTATTGTGATCATTTAACATAGTAATGTTTTTTATTTCATTTTCAATTAAAAGTGTAAAATGGGCACCATATTTTTTATTTTGGTTTTCAAAACTATTAAACATTTGGGTCCTTTGGTATTGTAATCTTGTATCTATTCGAATGTAATAAATTAATGCACCGGATCTGGGAAACTAGGTTTGGGGATGCAATGGTTGGTATGAGATAAATTTTATTGGAATATTTGGAAAATAGATTTAGAAAAAAATGACATTAAGGATAATATCAATATGATAGAATTTTGGGGATGATTTCAGAAGAACATACTAATTTTTTTGGAAATAGAGATATTATGTGGTTCTTCGAAGAAATACATCCATGTTTTGATATTACAATTAGACATGGTTTTGGAACAAATTAAACATGGGTTAATAACTCTAAAAATTTCATGATGACCTTAACTTGAGCATTACCAGGTACCAGAAAGATAGTCTTATTGTGCACCTGGTATGACACACCTTCGGTATATTCTTATGATAAATCAAATTTTCATTATAAACCATTATAAAAGATTTTTATATTATTATATACAAATGGAATTAAATTTTTATGATTTTGAAATAATAAATGCACAAATTATAATTTCTCTTAAGTGTTTCGGCATATTTTTTATTACACATAGTTTATAATAATAATATATAATATAATATATTCTAATGTTTTGTCAAGAACCGTCCCTCTAGGCCCATGTTGTAACTACACCATGTCCACCTCCCAAAGGCCAGGGGATTTCAACTATCACTAATGGAATTATCCTACGAGTTGGAGGAACATTCATCCATAAATATACACATGCACAAACACACAACCACATCTTTAATAGATAGAAAGGAAAACATTCATTCCACTAAACGACCATTGAGTAAAGGTACAAGTTTGTATGTCAAATGGTCTAAAACACAGACCCAAAAAAATAAAAAATGAAATCAATAAAGTTCAAAAGATCATTGTAAGAAGAGTGAAGAAGACCCCACCTAAAGGGGTGGAGAAGGGTAGCTACTAGTATCCAAAGAAGTAATCTCATATGTCATGTCTAACTAAGCACCGCCTAGTCCCAGACCACCAAGGTCACCATCGACACATCGATCACCTTCACGGGGACACAACACGTGTAGGTGAATCCTTTGCAGGGGTGATTAACCTAATACTCAATAGGGACCCAAACCACAATGTAAATACCACTATGGAAATTGTACATGAGGTATTGTTATCTCACACAAGAATAATTTAATGTGTATAAATAAATACTATCATTCATAACACTGAACCCCTTGGACTGCTGAGGTACTCATGCCTGATTAGTATTGTGGGTCCTCTAGGTCACACAGAGTCACATACCACATAAGGCATCATAACTGTCCAACACAACGACACTTTTATTTGATCCACATAGGGCCTCTTGGATATGATCCACACATGTTCACTTGTAGCTGATCCATACATGGTAGCTTGCAGCTGATCCACACAGGGTCGCTTGGAGCTGATTCACACAGGGTCACATGGAGAAGATCCATAGAGGGTTTCTGGGAGCTGATCCACATAAGGTAACATGGTGATGATCCACATATTGTATATTATCATCTAGACCTACATGGTCACTTGAGCCTTCTTGTCAGCAGTCTTCACGTCTTAACTAGCAGCAGAATTCCCGCACGTAGCATGCATGATTTCAGGAAAATCCAATCCTTAATCCATTCATCACATTTAATCTTCCATGAAATCCTACTTCAGTCATTAAAAAATATCCTCCTCTTTACTAGGGTTCCAAAGCCAAAAATATCTTGCAAATGGAATCTCAGTCTGAAAGATATTGACGTCTTAATGAACAGGGGACGGTTGTGTCTAGGCCCGGTCCCACTCGGTCGGACCGATCCAACCAAACCAAACTAGGGCCACAAATGACCCGACCAAGTTCAGCTAAACCGACCCAAACTGGTGGGTTCTATGCGGGCGAGTCCCATTAGCCATTGTTGGACCAGACCCGGTATGGCCGTGGGTCTAGCCCACCCGTTCACCTAGCGACCTGGTTTCATCATGCCCTTCCCACAATTGGTGGGCTAGTTTTTCCCATCCTGGGATACCCAGTGGTCTAGTTTGTCCCATAATCCGAGCCTGCATTTTTGGGCTAGCTATTCTCCATCCCGGGCCACCCAGTGGCCCCATTAATTCCACCGACTCGGTTTTATTCCAGCATCCTGGCCCGCAAAAGTGGTCGGACTAAATTCCAGCCTGAGTTGCCTAGTAGCCCGCTTCACACCCCTAGCCCAGCCCCTTGTGTTAGCCTGTCTCCTCCAGCCCAAATTCCAGGTGGCATCTGGTTCTTGCGTGATGTGGTAATCAATTTTGGGCACCCCTTTATCCCACATGTAGTCCACTCTGGACTATGTGCTAGCGCGCAACTCCACGACAACATCCACTAATACAGTCGGGTAGTCGCGTTCCTTTCCTCTAGCCACAGTTCTTCTACTGATGGCTCCTACTGCACCACTGGGACCACCTCCACACACCGTCTTAGCATGCCACCCCTTTCCGCCATAGACGGTCGCCAACCATGGTGCACCAGCGGGATGTTCCATGGACCACCAGGTCCACTCTGGTGGCCCGTTCTTCAGTCCGTCTGGGCCTCTGGCCTCAATGGGGTCCCATAATCCCTAATATGACCTAAAAAATTGTTTAAAAAAAATATAGTTTCATCAACAAAGGACACACAAGAAAAAAATAATAGATTGTTGGATCAGGCCTTGATTGTGTCAGTCCTCACCCTCTGCATTTGAGTTACTTTAAAACATGGGGGGATTTGATTACTATACTATCAAAATTAATCCCAATGATAAACCGTGACAATAAACTCCCTCATGAATGAAAAAGAGATATGTGGATCAACTTGTTCATGGTATGGTATGCGTTTATTGTTTTGTAATGAAGAATGAGGAATTGAAATTACAAAATAATCCCTACTTGGGATAGACATTGGTCGGGGAATAGTGGGTTCACCCACCTTCATTCCCCATTCTTGATCTGCCACCCATGTTGTCAAAAATCCTTCAATGGGCGGAAGGATAATTTTTTCATCATTATTTTTTGGAGTGGATTCCTCATCATAGATTCGTTAGAGAAATTCCAATATTTCCAACCATTTCTCCTACATGTTATCTCATTAAAAGGGAAACACATCACAGTGTTTCTATTACACTACGTCATAGCATCATTACAATATTTCATATAAGAAATAGAATCTCTGTAATGAAAATGTTAAATTTCTTCATTAATGGGATTCGTTTAATGAGTTATATCGTCACCTCATCGCCACACTGTAGCGATAGGTCCGTGGCTATAGGTTTCATACTGCCACGGACTTTTTTCCAATCTGTGGATAAATAGCATGATTCCGTTTTTTCCCCAATCCATCGGGATTCCTCCATGCCTCGTGTTTCCTCCTCCCCGAGCCCTCCTCCTCACCGCGCCCTCCTCCTTCACGACGCCTCCACTCCGCGCCCTCCTCCTCCCCAACGCCTCCTCGCCTCGCCCTCCTCCCCGACACCTCCTCGTTGTGACCCTCCTTCCCGACGCTACCCTCACCAGTAGCACCTCTCCGGCAATTCCCCATGGCGGACAGCCTTCCCTCCCTTGTGCTCCCTCGCCAGCCGCGGCCTCCCCCCCCCCCCCTGCGCGCACGCCTCCGTCACCCCACCTCCCTACGCGCACGCCTCCGGCACACCTCCTTATTGGCCAGTCCTCCTCCGGTGACCGGACCCCTCCTGGTCGAGCCCTCTTAGCACCGCCAAGATTATGTAAAAGGTACATAGTATTCATGGATTTCTAGGGTACTATAAGTGATTTTTGGCACACATCGCAAGGATTGTAATTCATTTGACCTCCCATATATGGAATAGGAAGAATTTTTCCTAGACTATATAGTACCAATGATCCATCAAGGGATTGAAGTTCAGGATAATGAGTGATCATATTTTTAGACTATCTAAGGAGATCATGGAGTACTTAGTTTATGGTTCTGACTTTAGAAAAGTGATTGCTTGGATGTTGATGCAGATATATAATTTTATTACATATGGGACAAGGAAATTAATACCCCATGAGTTGAAAATCATGAATTGTGATCTAGATCTAGTATTATTAGTCCGAACTTAGACAATTTGGAAGAATTGTCTTTTGCGTGATCAAATTGATATTTAATTAGACCATCAGAGTCCCTGCGATGTATTCACATATAGGGACATGAACATGAGGAACTGTTTCATGTTGTAATTCATATAGATCACGGAATTTGAGATATTATATACTCATTGAATTTAAAAAATTGTATTAGATTCCATTAGAAGGAAGTCCAATGCTCATTTTACTTAGGAGGCATTTGAGCGATTTTCTACCATGACATGAACACTTGTTGGGATTCTGGGAGAATATTTTATTCAGTTGAGGGTGATGACTCCTTTAATTATCCATCATGTGAGATATTCCATTTTAGGTTACACCTACTATGAGTTATTATGTGACTAGATATCCTTCGCAGATTCACCCAAACGATTTTTTGAATAAGGGAATTGTATCTTAATTTTATAGGGATGGAATGTGGTCCTATTAATGATGTTAGAGTATGTGATTATAGAGTTTCACACAACACATTTTCTTTACATTCTTTAGGTGTGGAATATGTACATAATACTTCACTGGAAATTTTTGTGGGCTATTATGACACAAAACAAGGCTGATTTCATCTCTTGATGCTTCACATGTTAGTAGGTGAAGACTATTGTCACGACCCCCTCCCCACAAAGTGTACCCCTCCTGGGCCGACAATGTGAAAAGGGAGATAATGACCCCCGAGTCCCGCCTCCAGTAGGCCCCGGGTTGGCGACTAGCACCGAGGGTATAATAACGTACAAATGGGAGGCATTACCCTATAAGAGAACACATGCAGAAGAGAGAGATAGAATAGACTCCAATCAACTCCAACTCAGAACTGAAATATAAAAGGAAACCAAGTACATATATGAAATTTCATGCAAAAGTACTACAACTGAAAGGGAAAACTAAAAGTACCCAAAAGAAAGTAAAACGGAAGCGACCACAAGCCCGGACAGCTCCTCCTCCAACCGCAAGCTAGTAGTAACCAGCTTGATCTCCAACCTGCTCCAAGTGACCTGAAAAACAGTTTATATGTACATAGGGTGAGTATAACAGTATACTCAGTAGGATCCTCCCCAAGACTCTCGTGAAAAAGTAAAGAAAGCATGCTAAAGCCCAGTGAACAACAAGTGAAACTAACTCGTCACCTAAACAGGTATACTATGTTCCCAACCTCACCAAGGTTACTCTCACCAAGTAACGCATACAAGAATATAGCATGTAGTAAAGAATAACAAGGGTACCCCGCTACCACTTCCCCACTGGTTTGCCACTTTGCCCCAACGACATACATCCTGTGCATCTCTCTCCAAAGGCTTGCCCGTATCAACATGGGTCAAGCTCCAAAATCTGCACCTCGTGCACCACAAAGGCTTGCCCGCAAACACCTGGGCTAAGCTCCACACAATCCTCACAACCAAAAGTAACCAGGTAGTTTCCGGGAGCCACCACAGCTCGCATAACGTGTATCATACGTCGGGTATTATACCTCAAGCCATTACAACCCATACACCGAGTAAGGATCCTCAAGCCATTACAACCTATACACGTTACACCTATAGTAGTCCATAGGATACTATATCCAGAATATATGTGTGTGAAATAACCGCAAGCCATTACAGCCCTCTACACACATATATGGGTAAAACTAACCATTGTGCCTACCAGCACTAAGATCTACCAAGAGAAGAGAGCGGGGCCAAAGGGGGGTAGTCAGCCATTCAACCTCCCATCAGAATGTTGGGGAAAAGACCCCCCCCCCCAGGGCTCAGAATCCCCGGGGTGTCAGTTTCCCTTACCGACAGGGTGGAGTAGCGTATAGAAACACAAAAAGTACAGAATATATAAGTAACTCACATCCACACTATGTGCATTACCTAGTCTTAGATACAACTGCAGCTAACATCTCTCAGACTCCAGGCTGCTACTTCTAAGACTAGGTATCCTATAAGCACACAACCAATTGAAGAGCTTTATTAGATTACTCCATTCTCATTTATCAGTTCCACTGTACATTCATTAATTCTTTAAACATTAATTAAGATTGAAAAAAAATCCACATTTAACTGAAAAGGCATCACTTTCAGAAACAACTGCTCCTTTTTAAGATTCACATCACCTTTAAATTCCAGCATCTCCATCCCCGTGGATTTTCACCATTAA
The DNA here is from genome assembly GCA_963277665.1 of Viscum album. NCBI lineage: Eukaryota > Viridiplantae > Streptophyta > Magnoliopsida > Santalales > Viscaceae > Viscum > Viscum album. The sequence continues at coordinate 1,058,036,599 of OY728155.1, forward strand.
ATCAAACATTCATTACAGAAATACTTTTCCACATTCCCAGGCATTCTAGAAAAACATCCTATGATTCTAAACACAAAGGAGGCTCAACACGGTGAGTAGATATACTACCCGTCGAGTCTTTTCCGCCTATAGAAAGAGCATAGACCCATCCTCCATCGAGAGGCTAAACACGGAAAGCACGGGGCATACCCCACGTGTCTTCGCCTCCTTTGGAAAGAGGGTAAGCAAGACCAGCTGCCTTGAGAAGTGGGGAAAAGTAAAGCAGATAAACAACCAAACCAAACCACCAACATCAAACCATCACATTCATCTCATACCATCACCCTTGGTGTCCTCCCCGACACCCATATGCATAAACCGATGCATCTCGCCACACTAGGCGTCATCCGCTGCCACAACCACAAGTCTCCAAGCCTCCACATATCACAACAGCCATCCAGGCTCACATCACAGCACAAGCAGCAGGAAAACAAACATCACAAAGTGGGCTCTCGGCCCGTTAACAAACAAGAGGGTAACTCAGAACCCTTTTTGAAATTCCCACATAATCTGTTCTCTAATCCTTATTGAATTAACAGATTTGTTATTCGTAGGCTCCAATCATGGATACCTAATCAGTAAGCTATCACAATTAAATAACCAAGCCTACTTCCCTAATTTGATTATCCTCAAATTAGAACAACTACAACAACGACAATAACCGGATTAATTTACATGCCTCTTTATCTTTAGCCAATTAATTAACAATTAATTCCGGCTTTACGTTCATTATCAATTTCTATCATGAACGAACAATAAATCAAAGAAAGTATAGATATCACTATATCTAGGAAAACATGAGGCAAGCCGTTATCACGGTATAAAGCAACAGTATGCGATCAACCAATTCTTTTAATCCGGTTCAAGTATTTAATTAGGTCAATTTCATTGTGATCCAAAGGAATAAATCATGCTAATTCTACGATTGCACATATATAATTAGAGATGCCATGAATCCCCTACCTCAAACAGTTCCTCGGGTTCTTTATCCACACAACAGGTCACGATCCTCCCCTCGTGACAACTGCATCCACCGGAGGATGCTTATATCGAAGATTGATCGACACGGCTCGGTTGCATCAAAAATAGAGCAGAACCAATCCTAGGAGTAAAGATTGATTGTGAAACTCCTACGGAAAGGATTGAAAGGTTCTAGCGCCTATTAGTCGAGAACAAAGGGAAAGAACAAGGAAGAATGATATCTCGTCCCTTTTTAAGATTTAATGGGGCGACGGTTTAAGATCCGGTTAATTCTCCATTAAAAATGGATCGCATTAACCACAAGGTTTGACCAAGTAAAACATTCCAAGCCTTAGGAATAATTAATATAGGATTTATGGCATTTGAATCGGCCTTAAGAGCCCTTAAAAATAAGGCTTTAAATGTATTTTACGTCAAAGGAAACGTCAAAAGGGGCAAAACTGTAGGAGTCTGGAAACACTGTTCACCCACCGTTACTGTTCATGAAACTGATCTGTCACACCGATCTGTGAAACTGATCTGTGAAACTGATCTGTCACACCGATCTGTGAAACTGATCTGTGAAACTGATCTGTCACACTGATCTGTCACACCGATCTGTGAAACTGATCTGTGAAACTGATCTGTCGCAACGATCTGTGAAACTGATCTGTGAAACTGATCTGTCACACCGATCTGTGAAACTGATCTGTCACACCGATCTGTGAAACTGATCTGTCACACCGATCTGTGAAACTGATCTGTCTCACCGATCTGTGAAACTGATCTGTCTCACCGATCTGTGAAACTGATATGTGAAACTGATCTGTCACACCGATCTGTGACACTGATCTGTGAAACTGATCTGTCACACCGATCTGTGAAACTGATCTGTGAAACGGATCTGTGAAACTGATCTGTCACACCGATCTGTGAAACTGATCTGTCTCACCGATCTGTGAAACTGATCTGTCTCACCGATCTGTGAAACTGATCTGTCTCACCGATCTGTGAAACTGATCTGTGAAACCGATCTGTCTCACCGATCTGTGACACCGATCTGTCTCACCGATCTGTGAAACCGATCTGTCTCACCGATCTGTGAAACTGATCTGTGAAACCGATCTGTCTCACCGATCCGTGAAACCGATCTGTCTCACCGATCTGTGAAACGGATCTGTCTCACCGATCTGTGAAACCGATCTGTCTCACCGATCTGTGAAACTGATCTGTCTCACCGATCTGTGAAACCGATCTGTCTCACCGATCTGTGAAACCGATCTGTCTCACCGATCTGTGAAACAGATCTGTCTCACCGACATGTTACTGTTCATAAAACTGGAAACACTGTTCACAGAACCGGAATATTGGAAAAGTGTTGGGGATAAGTCCCCTTGACCTCCCGGAACACCTCCAATACCAACATTTCACAAAGTAATGGACCGGAGAGGTCCAGGCCATTCCATTAGATACCTCTCAAAACATTCTCGTCCTCGAGAATTAAAAACCAACCCAGAAGAAAAGAGGGGTCCGAACAACCACCCCATAAGATACCTCTCAGGGGAAAACCTACACGAGTTGTTCAAAATCTGGAACAAAACCACGACATCTGAGAACAAACAACCCATAAAAACAATTCAAACATAACATCACATTAAAGGTACATAAATAAAACATGAAAGGTCCAACCACAGAGAAAACATCATTACATGAAAGGAGTTAAACATTAAACAACTCTGGGTACTGAGCACGTATCTGTGACTCACGCTCCCAGGTACTCTCCTCCATGCCGCTGTGTCGCCACAAGACACGAACTAAAGGAATAGAACGCCCACGCAACACCTTCTCCTTATGGTCTTGGATCTCCACAGGTTGCTCCTCGAAGGTTGCATCATCATCAACATCGATCTCTCCCCAATCGATAACATGAGATTCATCATTAAGATAACGACGGAGCTGCGATACATGGAAAACATCATGTATCCGACTCATCTGAGGGGGAAGTGCTACTCGATATGCCACAGCTCCAACACGAGCTAACACCTCAAAAGGCCCAACAAAACGGGGAGAAATCTTACTTCCGCGACCAAACCTTCGCTGCCCACGACGGGGAGTCACCTTCAGAAACACATGATCCCCAACATTAAACTCTAAGGGTCTCCTTCTTTGATCAGCATAAGATTTCTGACGATCTTGTGCTGTCTTCATCCTCTCACGAATCACTTGAACCATCTCTGTCGTATTCTGCACTAGTTCTGGTCTGAGAATTGCTGACTCTCCGACCCCAGTCCAGCACAACGAAGAACGGCATGGCCGGCCATACAAGGCTTCAAATGGCGCCATGCCGATGGTAGAGTGAAAAATATTATTGTAAGCGAACTCTACCAAAGGTAAGTGCTTCACCCATGAACCTCCAAAATCAAGAACACAAGAGCGCAACATGTCTTCATGAGTTTGGATGGTTCGCTCTGTCTGACCATCCGTTTGAGGATGAAAAGCAGTGCTAAGGCATAGTTGAGAGCCAAAAGCATGCTGGAGACCTCTCCACACCCTAGAGGTAAAACGAGGGTCTCGATCAGAAATGATCGTCTTAGGAACTCCGTGAAGCCTCACCACCTCCTCCAGATACTGCCTCGACAAAACCTCCACTGAGCTCGACTCCTTGATTGCTATGAAGTGGGCCGATTTAGTTAAACGATCCACTACCACCCATATAGAATCATGTCCTCCCGGAGCTCGAGGTAAACCTGTAACAAAGTCCATTGAGATGTCCTCCCTCTTCCACTGAGGAATCTCTAAGTGCTGGAGAAGACCACCAGGAACACGGTGTTCGGCCTTCACCTTCTGGCAGACTAAACATCGAGACACACATTCTGCAACTGAACGCTTCAGCCCAGGCCACCAAAACTGACTCCTCAAGGATCGATACATCTTCGTCACACCAGGATGTACAGCTAAGGGCGAGCTATGGAACTCTCGAAGAACCGTCTCGCGCATCGCCAAGGGAACAAAAAGCCTGCCATGATACAACACCCGGTGTTGTTCATCCTCCGACCAACCATCAGGGGCCTCTCCACAAATGACTCTGTCTCTCAAAACTTCCACCTCTAGATCACCCAACTGAGACTCTTCCACCTTTTGCATCAGGGATGACTGCACCGTCATCTGGAAAAGACAACCTCTTCCCCCAACTTCTCCCATATCATGATGCAAAGCTGCTAGCTCTTCCATCCCTCTCCAGGAATTACCAGATTCACGCACAACATCATTACATGACTTTCGGCTCAGTGCATCAGCAACAACATTTCCCTTCCTAGGTGTATACGATATTTCGAAGTCGTATTCCTGTAAGAACTCCATCCACCGACGCTGCCGCAAGTTCAAATCCCGCTGAGAGAAAACATACCTCAAACTCTTATGATCGGTGAAAACCACAAAGCGCTCGCCAATGAGGTAATGTATCCACAACTTCAGCGCAAACACCACGGTTGCCAACTCAAGATCATGGGTGGCATAGTTGCGTTCATGGGGACTCAACTGCCGAGACCCATAAGAAACAACTGGCCTCTGCTGCATGAGAACACAGCCTAGCCCCAGATGTGAAGCATCACAGAAAACATCAAACTGGACTCCCTCTGCTGGGAGACAAAGGACTGGAGCACTTACCAACTTCTTCTTTAGATACTCGAAAGCTGTCTGACACTGATCATTCCATATGAACGCTTGATCCTTCCTGGTCAAAGCTGTCAGAGGAGTCGCAACTCGGGAGAAATTAGCCACAAACCTCCTATAATAGCCTGCGAGACCAAGGAAACTTCGCACCTCTGACACGGTCTTGGGGGCTCGCCAAGACACCACTGATTCTATATTCGAAGGATCCACAACTACTCCCTATTGGGAGACAACATGTCCCAAGAAACGAACTTCTTGAGCCCAGAACTCACACTTGGGAAACTTCCCAAACAACCGATGTTGGCGAAGAACTCCCAAAACGGCTCGTAGATGCTCTGCATGCTCCTCTTCAGATGTGGAGTACACAAGGATGTCCTCGATGAAAACCACAATAAACTTGTCCAGGAATTCACGGAACACAGCATTCATCAACCCCATGAAAACAGCTGGAGCATTCGTCACGCCGAATGGCATTACAACAAACTCATAATGCCCATGACGACAACGGAAAGCAGTCTTCGGGATATCCTCATCCTTTACACGCATCTGATGATATCCTGACCGCAAGTCGATCTTTGAGAACCAACTTTCACCCTTCAGTTGATCGAATAGTTCATCAATCCGTGGAAGTGGATAGCGGTTCTTTATTTTCACTTTGTTTAAGCGACGATAATCGACGCACAACCGCAAACTGCCATCAGCCTTTTTTACGAACAAGACTGGTGCACCCCACGGTGACACACTTGGCCGAACAAAACCACACTACAACAGACCATCGAGCTGAATACGTAGCTCTCGTAACTCATAAGGGGCCATCGTATATGGAGACATAGAGATAGGAGACGCTCCTGGCTGTAGCTCTATCCCAAACTCGATCTCTCGTCGAGGGGGTAAGGATACAACCTCTTCTAGAAAGACATCAGGGTACTCCTCTACGACCCTAGGAAACACCAACTGTTGAACCTCTGAAGAACTCAACATCATCCCAGCCATCATGGATGATAAGGATGAAACTCGTCTATGACTCATCCGAGGATCTCTCTCACCAACAAACACTACTTCCTCTCCATCTTCATCAAAGAAAACGACCTTCTTCCTGTAGCAATCCACAATAGCCTGCACCGAATACAACCAATCCATGCCGAGGATGACATCATATGGTTGTATTTGTAAACATAGGAAATCTCCCCAAGAGCGGTGCTGCCCCAACACTAGCTCACAGTCTCTACATACTTCAAACAAGCTAGCTCGACCTCCAACTGGCATAGTCAATGCCAAGGGCACTGGAAGCCTCTCTACCTCAAGTCCCAAAGCGTGGACAAGGGTAGGGGATATAAAGGAGTGTGTCGCTCCTGAATCAAACAAGGCATACACCAAGGTAGAAAACAAGCAAAGGGTACCTCGGACGACGTCTAGCTCGCCTGGAGCTGGCAACGCTAGAGCATGAAGCTGACCACGACCACCTCCACGGCCTCTCTGACCCTGATGACGACCACCACCACGGCCGCGCTCTGCTCTCTGAGGACGGGGAGCGTCATGGGGCTGTCCTCTGCCTGCTTCATCTACCCTCTGGTGATCTAAAGCTGGTGCAACCTGCTGCTGCTGCCTCGGCTGGAACTTCCTCAACGGAGGAACCTGGAGTGGAGCGCCTGGTGCACGATGACTGCTCTGAAAAGTCGGGCACTCCCGCTGCTGATGACCACGTCCACCATAAGAAAAACAAGCGCCTGATCCCTTGGCATAGGTCTGAGAGTTCCTACCTCCGGAGAAATGAGATGGGAAGGGCTGGGACCTACCCCCAGGTGAACGGAAACTCTTCTGTCCTGAAAACCGGGAACCCCGGACCACAGCTCTGCTTCGTGAGGAATCATGAAGATTCCCCTCTCGTGACGATCCGGTCCTGGCCAAAGTCCTCTCAACAACCTCTTCCCTCGCCAGCACCTCAAGATATGTCTTCAGAATAAATGGGGTGACCTGGCGCTGGATCTCTGGACGTAAAGCCTCCTCGAAATGCCTCGCCCTGGCCTCATCATCTGGTAACAGGTCTAAAGCATATCGTAGAAGGTTCCTGAAACGGATTCCAAACTCTCGAACACTGGAGCTCCCCTGTCGATGGGTAAGAAGCTCCTGGCGACTAGACGCCTTCGCAGTCGACGAAAGAAACTCGACTCTAAACCTTTCTCGAAACTCCTCCCATGAGATCGCTGACTCCTCACGATCCCCGAGGAACAAGAACCACCACTGCCTCGCTGCTCCACGCAACATCGTCACAACCAAGGACACCCACTGTTCCTTCCGAGCACGAATCGAACTGAAGCCTATCTCGACCTCCTCCGACTAGTCTTCTGTGACTGCATCTGAAACGGAGCCCTCGTACTTCTGTAGACTCTGGCGCTGAAACTCTCGGAGTGTCTTCCTCCATGTTTCATCATCGTCAACCCCTACCCGGCGGCGATCTGCCGGAACAGCCTGTTGGGCACCTTCTGCGCAAACCTGACGAGGACGTCGACCTGGAGCCATACCTGTAAAATAAAAACTGTTAGAGCTCCTAAGAAAGGAATATGTAAGATTAAACATTAATTAATTAATTATTTTGTTTTATTAATTTTTAGGTTACCTATCCCAAGGTCTACCCATTCAAACACAGGCGCAAGGAATAATGATGCATGATCCTTTCCTAGGTCTCTACCCTGCAACCAGTATCACTTTGTTTAGTAGCCATCGTAAACTTAAAGGTCCGTGCAACAGATCATAGGGGGCCCTGAACGCCTATGTCTCTGCCGGTCTCCAGTGTTTACCCCACTTGCTAAACATGAATGACACCGTTGCCCTACCATCCCATGCATCCTCACCTGTGCCTACCTCCAAACTCCATCCTATCCCTCAACCAGACCTCTGATACCACTCTGTCACAACCCCCTCCCCACAAAGTGTACCCCTCCTGGGCCGGCAATGTGAAAAGGGAGATAATGACCCCCGAGTCCCGCCTCCAGTAGGCCCCGGGTTGGCGACTAGCACCGAGGGTATAATAACGTACAAATGGGAGGCATTACCCTCTAAGAGAACACAAGCAAAAGAGAGAGATAGAATAGACTCCAATCAACTCCAACTCAGAACTAAAATATAAAAGGAAACCAAGTACATATATGAAATGTCATGCAAAAGTACTACAACTGAAAGGGAAAACTAAAAGTACCCAAAAGAAAGTAAAACGGCAGTGACCACAAGCCCGGACAACTCCTCCCCCAACCGCAAGCTAGTAGTAACCAGCTTGATCTCCAACCTGCTCCAAGTGACCTGAAAAACAGTTTATATGTACATAGGGTGAGTATAACAGTATACTCAGTAGGATCCTCCCCAAGACTCTCGTGCAAAAGTAAAGAAAGCATGCTAAAGCCCAGTGAACAACAAGTGAAACTAACTCGTCACCTAAATAGGTATACTATGTTCCCAACCTCACTAAGGTTACTCTCACCAAGTAATGCATACAAGAATATAGCATGTAGTAAAGAATAACAAGGGTACCCCGCTACCACTTCCCCACTGGTTTGCCGCTTTTCCCCAACGACATACGTCCTGTGCATCTCTCTCCAAAGGCTTTCCCGTATCAACATGGGTCAAGCTCCACAATCTGCACCTCGTGCACCACAAAGGCTTGCCCGCAAACACCTGGGCTAAGCTCCACACAATCCTCACAACCAAAAGTAACCAGGTAGTTTCCGGGAGCCACCACAGCTCGCATAACGTGTATCATACGTCGGGTATTATACCTCAAGCCATTACAGCCCATACACCGAGTAAGGATCCTCAAGCCATCACAGCCTATACACGTTACACCTATAGTAGTCCATAGGATACTATATCCAGAATATATGTGTGTGAAATAACCGCAAGCCATTACAACCCTCTACACACATATATGGGTAAAACTAACCACTGTGCCTACCAGCACTAAGATCTACCATGAGAAGAGAGCGGGGCCAAAGGGGGGTAGTCAGCCATTCAACCTCCCATCAGAATGTTGGGGAAAACACCCCCCCCAGGGCTCAGAATCCCCGGGGTGTCAGTTGACCTTACCGACAGGGTGGAGTAGCGTATAGAAACACAAAAAGTACAGAATATATAAGTAACTCACATCCACACTATGGGCATTACCTAGTCTTAGATACAACTGCAACTAACGTCTCTCAGACTCCAGGCTGCTACTTCTAAGACTAGGTATCCTATAAGCACACAACCAATTGAAGAGCTTTATTAGATTACTCCATTCTCATTTATCAGTTCCACTGTACATTAATTAATTCTTTAAACATTAATTAAGATTGAAAAAAATCCACATTTAACTGAAAAGGCATCACTTTCAGAAACAACTGCTCCTTTTTAAGATTCACATCACCTTTAAATTCCAGCATCTCCATCCCCGTGGATTTTCACCATTAAATCAAACATTCATTACAGAAATACTTTTCCACATTCCCAGGCATTCTAGAAAAACATCCTATGCTTCTAAACACAAAGGAGGCTCAACACGGTGAGTAGATATACTACCCGTCGAGTCTTTGCCGCCTATAGAAAGAGCATAGACCCATCCTCCATCGAGAGGCTAAACACGGAAAGCACGTGGCATACCCCGCGTGTCTTCGCCTCCTTCGGAAAGAGGGTAAGCAAGACCAGCTGCCTTGAGCAGTGGGGAAAAGTAAAGCAGATAAACAACCAAACCAAACCACCAACATCAAACCATCACATTCATCTCATACCATCACCCTTGGTGTCCTCCCCGACACCCATATGCATAAACCGATGCATCTCGCCACACTAGGCGTCATCCGCTGCCACAACCACAAGTCTCCAAGCCTCCACATATCACAACAGACATCCAGGCTCACATCACAGCACAAGCAGCAGGAAAACAAACATCACAAAGTGGGCTCTCGGCCCGTTAACAAACAAGAGGGTAACTCAGAACCCTTTTTGAAATTCCCACATAATCTGTTCTCTAATCCATATTGAATTAACAGATTTGTTATTCGTAGGCTCCAATCATGGATACCTAATCAGTAAGATATCACAATTAAATAACCAAGCTTACTTCCCTAATTTGATTATCCTCAAATTAGAACAACTACAACAACGACAATAACCGGATTAATTTACATGCCTCTTTATCTTTAGCCAATTAATTAACAATTAATTCCGGCTTTACGTTCATTATCAATTTCTATCATGAACGAACAATAAATCAAAGAAAGCATAGATATCACTATATCTAGGAAAACATGAGGCAAGCCGTTATCACGGTATAAAGCAACAGTATGCGATCAACCAATTCTTTTAATCCGGTTCAAGTATTTAATTAGGTCAATTTCATTGTGATCCAAAGGAATAAATCATGCTAATTCTATGATTGCACATATATAATTAGAGAAGCCATGAATCCCCTACCTCAAACAGTTCCTCGGGTTCTTTATCCACACAACAGGTCACAATCCTCCCCTCGTGACAACTGCATCCACCGGAGGATGCTTATATTGAAGATTGATCGACACGGCTCGGTTGCATCAAAAACAGAGCAGAACCAATCCTAGGAGTTAAGATTGATTGTGAAACTCCTACGGAAAGGATTGAAAGGTTCTAGCACCTCTTAGTCGAGAACAAAGGGAAAGAACAAGGAAGAATGATATCTCGTCCCTTTTTAAGATTTAATGGGGCGACGGTTTAAGATCCGGTTAATTCTCCATTAAAAACGGATCGCATTAACCACGCGGTTTGACCAAGTAAAACATTCCAAGCCTTAAGAATAATTAATATAGGATTTATGGCATTTGAATTGGCCTTAAGAGCCCTTAAAAATAAGGCTTTAAATGTATTTTACATCAAAGGAAACGTCAAAAGGGGCAAAACTGTAGGAGTCTGGAAACACTGTTCACCCACCGTTACTGTTCATGAAACTGATCTGTCACACCGATCTGTGAAACTGATCTGTGAAACTGATCTGTCACACCGATCTGTGAAACTGATCTGTGAAACTGATCTGTCACACTGATCTGTGAAACTGATCTGTGAAACTGATCTGTCACACCGATCTATGAAACTGAGCTGTGAAACTGATCTGTCACACTGATCTGTGAAACTGATCTGTGAAACTGATCTGTCACACCGATCTGTGAAACTGATCTGTCACACCGATCTGTGAAACTGATCTGTCACACCGATCTGTGAAACTGATCTGTCTCACCGATCTGTGAAACTGATCTGTCTCACCGATCTGTGAAACTGATCTGTCTCACCGATCTGTGAAACTGATCTGTGAAACTGATCTGTCACACCGATCTGTGAAACTGATCTGTGAAACTGATCTGTCACACCGATCTGTGAAACGGATCTGTGAAACTGATCTGTCACACCGATCTGTGAAACTGATCTGTCTCACCGATCTGTGAAACTGATCTGTCTCACCGATCTGTGAAACTGATCTGTCTCACCGATCTGTGAAACTGATCTGTCTCACCGATCTGTGAAACGGATCTGTGAAACCGATCTGTCTCACCGATCTGTGAAACCGATCTGTCTCACCGATCTGTGAAACTGATCTGTGAAACCGATCTGTCTCACCGATCTGTGAAACTGATCTGTCTCACTGATCTGTGAAACTGATCTGTGAAACCGATCTGTCTCACCGATCTGTAAAACCGATCTGTCTCACCGATCTGTGAAACGGATCTGTCTCAACGATCTGTGAAACCGATCTGTCTCACCGATCTGTGACACTGATCTGTCTCACCGATCTGTGAAACCGATCTGTCTCACCGATCTGTGACACCGATCTGTCTCACCGATCTGTGAAACTGATCTGTCTCACCGATCTGTTACTGTTCATAAAACTGGAAACACTGTTCACAGAACCGGAAAATTGGCAAAGTGTTGGGGATAAGTCCCCTTGACCTCCCAGAACACCTCCAATACCAACATTTCACAATGTAATGGACCGGAGAGGTCCGGGCCATTACAACTATGGTCCAGGTTCGAGTTGATTTTTAACAACCCCTAGTGATCCTAGAGTGGAAATGAAATTGAATTTCCATTTACATTAGTACATGGTGTTAATGTACATCAAGATCCCATGACTCCATCAATTTTATAATTGACAAACTTCTGGAGATCGTGAAATTCCTTTATATCCCGGAGTAATGTCTAGAGGAATGATTGGGAAAGTCGTAAAATAGTATATTGTTTTCCATTATGGGTTACCCTCATATATTCTATCAAACCCTGATATACGGTTCACATTATGGCTTAGGAGGGGCCTATATGTGATAACTATGAGCTCGATAAATATGAGTACAACCTTCCAACCCTAGACAAATGGGAACACCGAGCTCACTATAGAGGTACTTGATTATATGCTAAGGGCTTGTGTAGTAGACTTCATCTACAGCTATGAAAATTTCATTCCCCTGATATAATTTTTTTTAAATAATAGCTTACATTCTACTATCATTATTTATCTTCTTGAGGCCATCTATGAAAGGACCTTCAGGCCACCATTGTTCCCCAAATAGACTGTAAAGAAATCTCTTGTTGGGCCATATATTGTCTAGGAAATGATAGAGAAGTACAAGTTCATCCATGAGTTAATGAAGACATCCTAGAATAAGTTGAAATATAATATATATCTATAGAAAAGGCCATGGGATTTTGAGTAGAGAGACCAAACATTCCTTTATGTCTCCCCGCAATGTGGATTGGGGAGATTTTTTCAGGGTTCATGATATATCTATTGCTACGATTCATATCCATCTCTGTGGCTAAATCATAACCCATTTTTTTTCTCCCAATTATCATCGGGCACCTCCTCTGCCCTCTCGCCGCACCCTCCTCCTCCCCGACGCCTCCTCACTGCACCCTCCTCCTTCCCGATGACTCCTCGTCGCGCCCTCCTTCTCCCATATGCCTCCTCGTCGCGCCCTCCTCGCCGCGCCCTCCTCCCCGACGGCTCCTCGCCGCGACCCTCCTTCCCGACGTGACCCTCCCCCCCAACGCCTCCTCACAGCGACCCTCCTCCTCGACTCAGCTCTTCCGACGGCTCCTCGTCGCGACCCTCCTCCACACCGCGACCCTCCTCCCAGACGCCTCCTCCCCGACACCTCCTCCCCGACTCCTCTCTTCCGACACCGAGGCAAGTTTTTATGTATGTAAGCATATGAATTATATAATATTCTTCCTAGTTCACGGAGTTGCAGAAATATTCTCTAACCTTGGGAGGTGATGAGCATTCTATGTATCATCGGTTTGAGTATGGGTTGATGTTAGACATACTTTCAAAGGTTTATCACATTTTCTTCCTAATTATGAAGGATATAAAATGTATATTTTTATTTAAATTGAACATAAGGTGAATAATTAGGAGATAACAGGATCATAATGATCTAGTAGAAGTAAGAATAAGAAAGGAGATTATTCTACAAGTTGTGGATGATGATCAATTGGTTAGGGAAAGACTTTATCATTCCCTTCTTCTAGAGTCAAATGATTCATTTTTTATATGTGGAATAAATATACACACTCAGATGGTTTTCCATTTTGACCCTAGGAAGTATCACTCATGTAGATATGGGCCATCTTCTAATGATTTTTCATTATGGTTGGAGTGGCGGTTATAATTTTACTTTTACAAAGGAATTGTAAGCACATTTAGTGATTTCTAGTAGAGTGGGATATATAAATTATCTATGATGTCAGTATGTGGTGGATTTAAGGGCACTAAAGGTATGGTTTAATAGTTTTATATAGATCTAGGGAACCATATGTAATTTATGTAGTGTCATTGTTTTAGTTTTATGAGGTTTTTTATTTTATCAAGCAGTGATGGATTCATCTCATTATTTTATGTCCGTTAATATCATATATAATATATATTTTTCTATTGTGTTCCATTAAATAGTTTTATCATTTATAACGATTTAGGGATGAGGGAGGAGGTTATCATATGGGCTCTTTCTTATAATGTTTAAATTTGCAGGATGCAGTGCAATGCAGTGATTCACAACAGGTGTTTTCTCATATATTCGTTGAATTATTTGTTGTTCTCTCCAAGAATGTGCATTTCCAGTTTCACTTGATTTTGTTAAACACTTTTACACTACGTCTCAACATGATGCAGTGCAATGCAGTGATTCTCAACTGGTGCAGGAGGGCAGTGGGGGTGTCCAGTTTCTATCCACGGGGCTTTTATTTTCCTCTTTCTTATGTTGGTTATTTTGGAATTCTCAAATCCTTTGGGGTAGTGAACCAGTTGTGGGAATTCATATCAAATTCAATGGGGAGACAAAGCGTTCTTGTAGTGCGGAGAGGGAAGGGTGGAGGGGGGTAGGGGGAAGGGTGGAGGGGGGCAGGGGGCAGGGGCCTGGGGGCTGGAAACATGCATGTCCTTTCTACAATAAAGCTTAGATTTCCTCCAAATAATGACTTGTCTTGAGAGAGATTCATAATTCATGAAAATCCCCTTGATGAAAGAAAGTGATCGGTCATCATTTTGACAAAAAATGATAATTTCATCAACATAAAACAAGTGGGTGGGTGATCTTATCTTTCTAGTGGCCTTAACTGGTGATAAAGCCCCATAATCTGTAGATTTTAGGAGGCATTTCATATATTAATCCCTGATAATTCCAAATAAAAAAGTTGAGGGTGGATCCCTCTATCTCACCCATTAGGTATGACCAAAGTATCTTTTTTGAGACCCATTAATAATGAAAGAGGGTCTTGATTTGTAGATAAGTTCTTGAATAATCTTAATAAATATGGTTGAGAAACCAAAACTGTCAAGTACTTAAAAAGTGAAATCCTAGCTAAGAGTGTCAAAATCTTTAGAGATGTCATTATTTAAATCAATATTTCTAGGTTTGGATCTCCTCTATACTATATTCACACATTCGGAGTTAATATATAAATAATCTTTCACTTCCATGTATAACCACCAATTAATACTTCTTCCATATTCAATTATCTATGAGTTAAATGAGTTTTGCATGTTATTTTAAAACCATACATTGGAAATCGTACCCATGTAGCTTCTCATATATTACAACCAATCACTAGTTGAATACTCATGTAACATGAGTGGCCTTTTTTGGGAGATCATATTTCTTCTCTTCCTTGTCTAATTCTTATGCAAAGTTAGATGATTCTGTTGTTGCTGGTGCATACATTGATCTCTTGACAATTTCATTATCCAAATCCTTGCTTGGTATGGATTCCAAGGATCCTCCTAAAACATTGGAAACCATGAAATTTATTGGTTCCATATTTTCCAATGTAAGAACTAGCTTTCATAAATAAAACATGATATATGTGCTTCAACATGGAGAAGAAAACATCTGTTTCATTAGAGAATTGTTACAGATAGCTGCCCGAAAGATGATAATGATGGTTTATCATTAATGCCAATGATCCAAATTTCTGAATGGTTGGATGAGTTCTCGTGTCATCTATTTTCTTTACTTCTACACTTGGAACCATACAGTTTTATGTAAGTGTTTATGCCTTTTTTTTCTGTCCCTTTCTTCAATCATTCATGTATTATTCTAATATTTAGTTATTAATTGTCTAGTTATTAAGTAGTTTATGGTATTTCAAGAGTTAAGGGCTACACTCTTCATCGGTTTTAGGAATGATCCTGATTGAGGATTGTCCCAATTATTTTTTCATGCTGAAAATCATACTTGGGAAGCTCTCTCAAAGTCTCTATAGTCAGGTATGTCCTATAATTGAAGGTTGTTCAATCTAGTAGCTTCAAGAATCCATTTTCCTTCATTTTTTAAGATGATTTAATCTTTGGAAAATTTGTATAATTACCTAAATCGTGTAAAATGTGTCCTTTTTTTCTGTCTACAGTTGCACACTGATCACATATATATAAGAAGTTGTTATATCTCATTTCTTTTCCCACTATTTTCTTATAGGTGGTTTCTTATGATAAGACCGGTTCCATCCACCACCATCGAAGACAATGAGTTCAAGATTTGGGTAAGGTTTATTCCATTTTTATTCTTTCACCCACCTATGTTCAATATATGAGTATTCATTCAATTTGACATTACCGTTTATCTGCTTATAGGGTGCTTGTTCTGGTGAAATATCCCAAACAACTGACTCAAGTACTATATCAATGTCATCATTGTACCTAATGGTATGTAATAAAGTATTCCATCATGCTTTTTGTTTTATGTACTCTGAATTCTTTATTCAAATTACAAAATTGTAAATGTGCTTTTCAAAATATTCTCTTAATGAAAAATGTAATTTTATCTTATGAAATTTAATTTCTCCATGCATCTAAATCTAACACATCATTCTTTATACATTGAACATCAACTATTCTCTATACTTTCAAAGGAGTTATATGATTATTAGCTGCTTTATTGTATTTATTACACAGCTCGATTGTATTATTATCACATTATCATCAGCAGTTGCATTTTTTTGGGTGCTCCAACTCTTGTGTATGTAGATTCATATCATAGTCTTTCAGATTTTCTACAATCGGGTATGTTATACTTGAATCGTCTGATCATAGGGTGTCTACTTAGAGTACAATTTTATTGGACCATCTGATGATCCTCCATTGCATATTGTATTCTCACATCGCATATTCTTTCCTCTGATTGCAGTGTACTCGATCTGATGATCAATCCGATATTCTCACTCTGCCCATTCGTGTCATTGCACGACCCCTTCATTTGGTTGTTTTACATTAGAATTCTCATACTGTGTCTGGTTATCTTGAACCATTTCATCTATGATTATAACCTTCTGATAGTTACTGCATGCAGAAGTATTGCTAGATCTCCTCTATCCGAGCAATGGAGTCTTGGTTTATCCGAAAATCTCGGTCGGTGTATTTATGTCTGATCATCCCCCCTGCCCGCAACACACACCCCACCACCTTTGAATTAGCCCGTACCATCCCCCCAACACCTGCAACCAGCCCCTTTCAACCAGCATTCCAGCCTCCTCCCGCTCCCTTCGCTCCGGGTCTGAAGATGTTTCCCCGCGGATGTCGTTGGATTGGGCCAACACGCTGCGGTCACGCCGCGGTCACTCCATGGTCACGCTGCGGTCATGCCGCTGTCACGTCGTGGTCCCACTGCGGTCATGCCGCGGTCACGTCGTGGTCACGCCGTGATTTTGCCCTGCTCTAGCCACATGCAGCCCACAACCAGCCCCCTTCCACCTTCATTTCAGCCCGCTGCCACAAGAATTTCAGCCCGCAACAGCCCCCCCCCCACCTTCGAATCAGCCCCCACCATCCCCCCAACACCTACAACCAGCCCCCTTCCACCTGCATTCCAGCCTCCTCCCAATCCCTTCACTCCTGGCCGGAATATGCTGCCTCGCAGATGTCGCTGGATAAGACCAACACGTTGCGGTCACGCCGCGGTCACGCAGCAGTCATGCCGCGGTCATGTCGCAGTCACGTTGCGGTCACACTGTGATTTTTCCCTACTCCAGCCACATCCAGCCCACACCAGCCCCCTTCGACCTTCATTTCAGCCCGCTGCCACCAGCATTCCTTCCCGCAACACCCCCCCCCCCCCCACCACCTTCGAATCAGCCCGCACCATCCCCCCAACACATACAACCAGCCCCCTTCCACCCGCATTCCAGCCTCCTCCCCCTCCCATCGCTCCTGGCTGGAAGATGCTGCCCCGCGGATGTCGCTGGATCAGGCCAACACGCTGCGGTGACCCCGTGGTGACGCCGCGGTGACGCCGCGGTGATGCCGCGGTGATGCCGCGGTCACTCCGCGGTCATGCCGCAGTGACGCCGCAATCACGTCGCAATCACGCCGTGATTTGTCCCTGCTCCAGCCACATCCAGCCCACACCAGCCCCCTTCCACCTTCATTTAAGCCCGCTGCCATCGACATTCCAGCCCGCAACAGCCCCCCTTCCACCTTCGAATCTGCCTGTACCATCCCCCCAACACCTGCAACCAGCCCCCTTCCACCCACATTCCAGCCTCCTCTCACTCCCTTCGCTCCTGGCCAGAAGATGCTGCCCCGTGGATGTCACTGGATCGGGCCAAAATGATACGGTCACACCGCGGTCACATCGCGGTCATGCCGCGGTCACGCCGCGGTCACGCTGCGGTCACGCCGCGGTCACGCTGCAGTCACGCCGTAGTCATGCCGTGATTTGGCCCTGCTCCAGCAACATCCAGCCCACACCATCCCCCTTCCACCTTCATTTCAGCCCGCTGCCATCGGGATTCCAGCCCGCAACAGCGCCCCTACCACCTTCAAATCTGCCCGCACCATCCCCCGAACACCTGCAACCAGCCCCCTTCCACCATCATTCCAGCCTCCTCCCGCTTCCTTCGCTCCTATCCATAAGATGCTTCCCCGCGGATGTCACTGGATCGAGTCAACATGCTGTGCTCATGTCGTGGTCACGCTGCAGTCACTCCGCGGTCACGCCGTGGTATTAATATTTTTCCCTTTCAGAGCATCATTCAACGAAGTATTAATAGAGGATGGCTTGCAAAATTTCTGTACAATTTTGTACTTATCAGTGGCATGGCCTATCATCCTTCAATGCTCATTGTACTTTGGTATGTTTTCTAATACAAAACATATCACAATAAGATGATCATTTATATCAATAGAAACAGATTCCAGGGGGTTTAGAGGGCCAAGGGGAGGGGTGTCTGGCAAGGGGGTGTCCAGCAGGGGGGAGGGGTGTACAGGGGGTGCAGGGGGTGACCAGTGGGGCTGTCCAGTTGGGGCATGGGGGCTGTCCAGTGGGGTGCAGGGGGCAGGGTGTAGGGGGCAGGGGTGTCCAGCAGGGGGAGGGGTGTCCAGCAGGGGGAGGGGTTGTCCAAGCAGGGGGGGAGGGGTTTCTGGCAGGGGGGGAGGGCTGTCCAGGGGGTGTAGGGGGTGTATAGTGGGGATGTTCAGTGGGGCTGTCCAGTTGGGGAATGGAGGTATCCAGTGGGGTGTAGGGGGGAGCATGGGGGACTAAGGGGGCATGGGGGTGCAGGGGGTGTTCAAGGGGGCTGTCCAGGGGGTTGCAAGGGGGTGCAAGAGGGATGTCCAGGAACCTAAGACCATGCAGGTTATGAATGTCTCTATAGAGAAAATGCAGTGTTGTCTAGATTTGTAAAATATCATAAAAAATCCCACAGATACTTCACAGGCACCAGGTATAACTATTTCACCACCTATATATAGTGAGCACGGTGCTATAAAATCTGGTAACTCTATTTCAAATCATAATTCCAATGTTTTGTTTAATTCAGTACTACAAGATATCTGATGATTTTTGTTGATGACATGATTACAATTTGTAAGAACCTGAGCCTCATAATTATTGTAATATCACAAAATAATGGTAATTTTGAAGTCAAAGACTTAGGCATAGCTAATGAAACCTTAGGCATTGAAATTGCTAGAGATAAACAAAATAAATTTTCTTATCTCAAAATGGTTAAATATTAAATATTTAAAATAGACACATGTTTGATTCTCTCAAAATTTACAATGTACTCCTAGTAAAACACTTTAAATTTTCTTCAACACAAAAACCCATTGCTGGTGATGATATTCAATTTAGGTGTAAAATCCATTATGATAATATTTTTGGTAGCATTATGTAATCTGATTTCCATGGGACCTGATATTTCTTATGAAATCTACAGTCATAGCAGATTTATGACCACACCTGGTGTAGGTGGGCTGCAGGGGGGGGTGGAGGGGGTGGCAGGGGGGATGGGGGTAGCAGGTAGCTGGGGGGTGGCTGGTGCAGGGGGCTGGGGTTGGGGGCTGGTGTAGGTGGGCTGTGAGGGGTGGGGGGCTGGTGCAGGTGGGCTGGGGTAGCAGGGGGGCTGGGGAGGGGGGACAGGTGCAAGTGGGATGGGGTAGTAGGGGGATGCGGGGGGGCGGGGGGGGGGGACTGGTGCTGGTGGGCTGGGGGGTGGCAGGGGGCTGGGGGGGTGCTGCAGCTAGGGGTTGGGGTTGGGGGCTGGTGCAGGTGGGCTGCGGGGGGGGGGGTGTAGGGGGATGGGGTAGCAGGGGGTGGGGAGGGGGGCTGGGGTAACAGGGGGCCGGGTGGGGGGGGGAGGGGGGCTGGTGCAAGAGTGATGAGGGGGAGCTAATACTAAATTTATTTATATTGTAGAGTATGCACTAAAAGAATCTATACCATGTCCAGCTAATATAAAGGTATGTTGTTTATTTTTTATCTCTATATTGTTAGAGTTAATTGGTATTGAAGTTACTCATTCTTTTATATCATCAATTTTAGTTGAAATGTAGTTCTTAAATCCAAATACTATATAATTCTTGTTGGATCCATACATGCCTTTAGTAAAGAGGTCCATGTAATGTTTTAAATTTCATGTGTGTTATGTGATGGTTTCCAACTTTGAAGCGGTGTGGGATCTCTTAGTGCATGATCTGGAGGTATTTGACATTATTATTTTAATAGATAGAATGATCGATGTTATGTACTAGATTGAATTTTCTCATTTTTGAGTTCAGTTTAAATCTCTTTTTGGGGTCTCTCTTGTCTTTTAGGGTAAGTGGGATTCTATATTTGGGATAGTAGGGGGTGTCCAGACAGGGGAGGGGGTGTCCAGATAGGGTGGAGGTGTGTCCAGATAGGGGGGATATCGCTGGACCGGGCCAACATGTTGTGGTCACTATGCGGTCACGCCGCGGTCACACCGCGGTCACGCCACGGTCACGCCGCGGTCACGCCGCGGTCACGCCGCGGTCACGCCGCAGTCACGCCGCGGTCACGCCGCGGTCACGCCGCGGTCACGCCGCGGTCACGCCGCGGTCACACCGTGATTTGGCCCTGCTCCAGGACGACACCCTACGGCGGTTACTCCTCCTTAGAGAAACATTGAATGGTTAGCTCTATAATTTTTCGTATTTCCTCATTCCTAAACTATATATCCTCTCAGTGCTGCATCTCATCCATCTTTCCACAAAACGTGCATAGCAGGTGGTACAAAGGCTCAATTCAACTGAAAACATTGGTTTGTAATTGTCTGGCATATTTTATTGTACATGTATAACATAATATTTGTTCGGTAATTCTTCTTTTTCCTCATACTCTTCACATGCTTTCCGAACCAGATCATCCTCATCCTCTGCACATGTCGTCTGAACCGGATCGTCCTGTTGTGATGGAAATTCAATGTTTGCATTGGGCTGTTTTAGATGAAATTCCTTCCATAATTCCCTCATCTCATGTAGCACTCATTGGAGGAGGATGATCACTGCCTAGTTGAGTTTTAAAGGCTGCAAACAATCTGTTTGATGCAATTCCAAAGAGTCTGTTCTATTCTGAGGGCCTATTTCATGCTGGAGTTCCCACATTTCCCCCACAAGATGGAAAAGGGAGGTCTGTTTGGGCCTATGCAAACAGGGATAGTTTGTTATGGACAAAGATGCAACTAGAGACCTAGTTTTCTTGAAGAGTTTCCATGAAGGGTCTTCACTGTAGAGGAGACTAGATCTGGTCTGTATTTGGTAGTTACTTCCATGATGGTTCCCACAACCGTTTGACTGAATTTCACACCAAACCAAGCCCTGATAGTGACTCTTTTTCGATGCACTATAAAAATCCCATGGCCAACCCACAAAAATCAAACCCGCTATTCCAGGGCCATTTCCACTCTCACTAAAAAATCCAAACTCAAGCCCTACTACAATTCCAAGCTCCCACTTCAATTTAGCCACTATGAACTCCTTTCCAGTCCCCCACCATTTTTCAATCCACCTTGGAAACCCATCCACAACTTGACCACCAATCAGGCCTACCCACCTCTCAATATCTAAGCCACCAACCCCACATTTTCCACCAGGCATCCTAATTTAAAACCATTCCAAACCTCACCCAATTCTAACCAATTAAACCAGACCCCTTAACATTTGAAGCCCTCATCTAAATTCCTGTTCCAACTCACTTAATGGGGGCGGGTTGTCCAACAGGGGGGCGAGGCTGTCCAGCAGGGGGGGGGGGCTGTCCAGTAGGGGGAGGGCTGTCCAGCAGGGGGAGGGCTGTCCAGCAGGGGGGAGTGGTGTCCAGCATGGACTTAACTGGTTTTTTGGCACCCAAAAATACTAAATAGTATTGTCTCATGCATAGTAACCGCTCTTAAAATTGATCAAAGGACCTTACATGCTGACTTGGATCTATTCGACAGAGTAATGGTTGAAATAAACCTTGACTCAAAACTTCCCAGCTCAATTAACTTCAATTCCAATGAATAAAAAACTAAAGATATAGTGGAATATGAGGGAAAACCCCCATTTTGGGATCACTATAAAATCATAGGGCATACTATCTTCAACTGTAGGGTGATTAGGAATCAGGTAATACAACCATCTGAGAAGGAATGGAAGGAAATGAGGAGACCTAAAAAAGACAAATCCCCCATGATAGACATGCCTGAAATATCCAAAATGAAATATGAAGTTTGGGTCAAAAAAACTCACACTTTGACTCACATAAGAGATATTTCAGGAACCAAATCGGTGGATGAAGTGGGGGAAGAAGAAAAATCTATTAATGATCAAAACCTCTCAATTGAAATTACAAACCTTTTACTAGACACTATTAGAGTATCAACCGAGTAGGAAAAGATTTCTAGCTATCAACATGACCTAGAAAGGCATAATCTCTAGCACCCAATCTTGGATGGAGGGAATTTTTTTACTAATGAACTGAATAAACTAACATGTACTCCTAGTACTTCAATCCACAATAATGATGTTTGCACTAAAGAAAATGATGTGGCTGACACTCCATACTTAAGCGCCAAGCAGACCCATATTACTTCCACACCTAAATTAGGTATGAAAAAGGAAAATCAGGAAACCCCCTAGTCTTCTAGCTCCATGGTGAAACCTGACTCCATAGACCTAGAAGCTCGAGCAGGCATGAAAAATATTCCAGCACCTGTTTTACATGACAATTCAGTTTAGGTTCTTGTACCATAACATATGTAGGTTTTTAATGTTCCCTCGAAGCAGAAGTAGAATCTCCCTCAGAACTCTATCGAACAACAATCTGCTCTAGATCATGTTATTCTAGGTACTTCTCCTCCTATTTCATATGCTACTAATAACTACTCCATTCTGTCTAAAAAACTGCATTATGATCAAAATGAATCTTCCTCTGATTTTTTCTCTAAGAATTCTACTTCTCTACACTGATGCAACCTGACCACTACTATCCCAATCCATATTGCTAAAAAAACAATGCCTCTTTTATAAACAATAGCCTGCTTTTAACTACAGGTGACTCCACAATGGGAAAGTAGCATGAGACAAAATCATTTGTCCATAATCCTGGGTCTGGGGGGGGGTCTGTCCTGGGGTGTCCAGAGTATGGGGGGGGGGGGGGCAGGAATGGCAGGGGTGTCCAGGGTCTGGGGGGGTCTGTCCTGGGGTGGGGTCTGTCCTGGGGTGTCCAGGGTAAGGGGGAAGGGGGCAGGGGGCAGGGGTGTCCAGCAGGGGGAGGGGCTGTCCAGGCAGGGGGAGGGGTGTCCAGAATGCGGGAGGGGTGTCCACAGGGGTGGTCCAGGGGTGGCCAGGGTATGGGGGGGTGGGTCTATCCTGTGTGTCTAGGGACAGGGGGTAGGGGTGTCCAGCAAGGGGAGGGGTGTCCAGCAGGGGGAGGGGCTGTCTAGGTAGGGGGAGGGGTGTCCATCATGGGGGAGTGGTGTCCATGGGGGTGGTCCAGGGGTGTCCAGGGTCTAGGGGGGTCTGTCCTGGGGTGGGGTCTGTCCTGGGGTGTCCAGGGTCAAGGGGCAGGGGGGTAGGGGTGTCCAGCAGGGGGAGGGGTGTCCAGCAGGGGGAGGGGCTGTCCAGGCATGGGGAGGGGTGTCCAGCATGGGGTTGGGGTGTCCAGGGGGGTGGTCCAGGGGTGTCCAGGGTCTGGGGGGGGTCTGTCTGGGGGTGGGGTCTGTCCTGGGGTGTCCTGGGTCACGGGGCAGGGGGGCAGGGGGTAGGGGTGTCCAGTAGGGGGAGGGGTGTCCAGCAGGGGGAGGGGCTGTCCAGGTAGGGGGAGGGGTGTACAACATGGGGGAGGGGTGTCCAGGTGGTGGTCCAGGGGTGTCCAGGGTCTGGGGGGGTCTGTCCTGGGGTGGGGTCTATCCTGGGGTGTCTAGGGTCAGGGGGCAGGGGAGCAGGTGGGCAGGGGGCAGGGGTGTCCAATAGGGGGAGGGGTGTCCAGCAGGGGGAGGGGCTGTCCAGGTAGGGGGAGGGGTGTCCAGCATGGGGGAGGGGTGTCCAGGGGGGTGGTCCAGGGGTGTCCAAGGTCTGGGGGGGGTCTTTCCTAGGGTGGGGTCTGTCCTGGGGTGTCCAGGGTTAGGGGGCAGGGGGGCAGGGGGCAGGGGTAGGGGTGTCCGGCAGGGGGAGGGGTGTCCAGCAGGGGGAGGGGCTGTCCAGGCAGGGGGAGGGGTGTCCAGCATGGGGGAGGGGTGTCCAGGGGGGGTGTTCTAGGGGTGTCCAGGGGTGGTGGTCCAGGGGGATGGGTGTCCAGCAGTGGTGTCTATTGCTGGTATTCTTTTTTGGACTTCAAAAGATTATGCAAGGACTCAGTGGGGGTGGATAATGGGGGTGCAGTGGGGGGGGGAGGGGGACCTTGGTGCAAGGGGTAGTGAGGGGGCTGGGTGTAGGGGTGGGGGTGGCTATAGGGTTGGGTGTTGGGGGGATGGGGGTGGGGATGGGGGCCTGGTTGTAGGGGGGTTGTGGGGGTGCGGGTGGGGGTGGGGGTGGATAGTGGGGGTGTAGTGGGGGGAGGGGGACCTGGGTGCAAGGGGTAGTGAGGGGGATGGGTGTAGGGGGGTGGGGGATGGATATAGGGCTGGGTGAAGGGGGGATGAGGGGGGGGGGGGCCTGGGTACAGGGGGCAGTGGGGGTGCAGTGGGGGGGGGAGGGGGACCTGGGTGCAAGGTGTAGTGAGGGGGCTGGGTGTAGGGTGGGGGGGGGGGGGGGGCTGGATATAGGGCTAGGTGTAGGGGGGCTGGGGGCCTCGGTGAAGGGGGGCAGTGGGGGTGCAGTGGGGGTGCAGTGGGGTGGAGGGGGACCTAGGTACAAGGGGTAGTGAGGGGGATGTGTGCAAGGGGTAGTGAGGGGGCTGGGTGTATGGGGTGGGGTGGATATAGGGTTGGGTGAAGGGGGGTCTGCAGGAGGTGTCTAGGGGGGTGTCTGGGGGGTGTCCAGGGTGTGTCCAGTGGGGTGTCCAGGGGATATTTTTTTATGGATTTGGACACCCTATAGCCACGGTTTTAAACCGTGGCTATAGACATAATGCCACGGTTCTATACCGTGGCAATATATTTTGTCCGGCCTTTAGTATAGCCACAGTTTCAACCGTGGCTATAGGTATATAGCCACGGTTTGAACCGTGGATTTATACCTAAAGCCATAGTTTGAACCGTGGATATAGATTTAAAGCCACAGTTTGGAACCGTGGCTATAGGTCTAGGCCTATAGCCACGCCAAACATAGCCACGGTTCCTCGAACCGTGGCTATTACCTATAGCCATGGTTTGAGGGCCTATAGCCACGGTTTAGAACCGTGGCTATAGCCCGAATTTTCAGTAGTGTATTGATTATTTGAACCACAATATAAATAACAAGGAGATGGTTGAGAGACTATCTAGGTAGAAATCAAAGATGGAGTAGATATTTTTGTAGGTTAACATACATGGAAAATTAACTAGTATGGAAACTGTAGGTGGAATAAATTTTGTCTTATTTCTACTACTATACCTCGGAGGTATATGTCATGCTTAGGGATATGATGGTTCAGAGAGATGATAGTTGTAGGTAGTGGAGGCCTATGACAAATTAGCATTTTATATATTACTTATAAACACATATTAATATCATTATTTTCTTACAAAAAATCTAGTTCAAGATATGGATATTCAGGATGAGTTTTTGGCTCCATCATAGTGCTTGGAGACTCCAAAAGTGGTGAATCAATGATAAAAAACTTATTCCAAATGTGGGACCAGAGTAATTGTGTAACATTATTCATATATAATCTCTTTATAGAAATTATGAGGCCTTATGTGGTCATATTAGGTACAAATTTCCTATCCAAAGTTTAATAATAGATTGAAAATTTTTGGCGGAGGATGTCGTGTGTCCACAGTGATCGGAATAGTTTTTCCTTCATGTGTGAAAATGAAACCTAGGAAGAGATAGATTGGATCAGCTATATTATAATGAAAAAAATTAATCAGTAGTGGTATATATTTACTCATGTGTTATTGGATTTTATGGACTACCATTTTTCTATTGTGATGGATGAGTATCAGGACTTAGTTCTTGAGGATATACCAAGATTAACTATGTATAGAGTGAGAGACATATTTATTAAAAT
Source organism: Viscum album (assembly GCA_963277665.1). Classification (NCBI taxonomy): domain Eukaryota; kingdom Viridiplantae; phylum Streptophyta; class Magnoliopsida; order Santalales; family Viscaceae; genus Viscum; species Viscum album. The sequence continues at coordinate 1,058,062,680 of OY728155.1, forward strand.
TTTAATTGGGATGGATTTGATATATATTACAAAGTATTTAATGGTTCTGATAGTTCTTCTATATCTAAGGGTGTTGTTAGAGGCCATAAAAAGGAATGGCTTCTGGAGAACTTGTGACTCCACCTAGGTGGACCCAATGTTATTTGCTAAGAAGGTGGACTAGAGAATGATATTTTTTTTATTATCACTATGTGAACTAGGAAACCAGGAAAAATAATTATCCACTACATTATATTGATGATCTATTTGAGTATTTGATAGGGGTATGATATACTCGAAGATTTAACTCCAAATAAGCAATCAGAGGCTTCATGTATTTGAGGAGAATCTATAAAATATGATATTCAAAGGCCCACACAGTCCTTATGAGAACATGATGATACCCATTGGAGTAATGGACACCAAAAAAAGGTTCATGGGACAAATGATATATATATTTCAACCATTCATAAAATATTTTGTGCGGTCATTATTGATAAAATATTTTTGTACATGTCATTCGAGGAGGAAGATAGGATATGCATGAGGATGGTGTGAGAAATAATTTGAGTTAACTGACTATATCAGAAGATAAATAAGTGTTAGTCTAGATTCAATAGGTCAACATTTTTGGAAATTTCATCTTTTTTGGTGTATTGGTTGACCTAGTCTTCTTTGAGAGTCTTTAAACTTGGGAGCCACCAAATAAAATGATGGAGGTGTGGAGCTTCCTTTGGTTGGTAGGATACTACAAGAGATTTTTGGCCAATTTCTCAAGTATATTGGCACCAAAATATTATATAAAAAAGGCGGTATCCTTATTTTATTATGGAAATTTTCCAACAATATTTTTTAGATGAGTCAGATGATGAAATGTGCACCCATCTGGAGATTTCCTAAGAGTGTATTGAGTAAATAGTGATATGTGATTCCTTAGGGTCTAGAATTGCATGTGTGCTGATGTAGATCCCATCATTGATTTATTATGAATATTAAAATTTGATACCTCATGAGAATAAGTAAACATCCCCCAATTCGGAGTTGGTATTTGTAGTATTCACCAAAATGATGTGGTGACACTACGTTACGGGTGAGATTATTTACAACTACATTGAGTACATGTTCCTCATGAATATCTTATCTCAAAAAAATCCTAACATGAGATAGGTTACATGACTAAATTTCTTATCGGAATGTGACATGAAGATATTATATTCTCCATAGAAGGGGAATTTTTTAACACACTCGGTAAGATATATTGTTATTATTTTTTGGATGAGTTGTTTGAGAAGTTAGCCTCATTATAGTTGTCCTTATTGGAAAATGGTGGTGCATTATATCATTATATGGTGGATGTTACGAAAATACTTTTTCAACATTTAATGGACTCTCATTATAGAGATTTTTAATTTGAAAGCGCTCTTAATCAATAATCCAACACATGTGCTTCTAATGGATTTTATAATGCTAGGGAGTACATCATCCTTTTTTTATGGATGACAGTACCAATGTCTTCATGGGAGGAGGTGATTATGTGTAACCTTTTAAGGACATACATTTATGGAGAAGATGTACCAGGACATCTAAAATTATATCTACTGTCTAGGAATTATGAAACACGTAGCAAAATGTGTCTCTTTATACCTCACTTTTTTGTAGGTAATGGATTATGACCTAGTTATTGTTGGTTTAGCTCAACCCCAGGAAGCTCAATAATGGAAGTGGAATTGGATATCCTAGGAATTCGTTATAGGTTACCACATATATCTATAGGAAATAATTAAATATGCTTGATCTTAGACTGAATAACCAATTTTGTCCACATCCTAGCTATTTGAGAGTGTAGTTATGTGGAAAGAATGTGATTCATTTTAATGTCAGAGACTGTATGCCTCCATGGACATCCCTAAATTATCATTTGGGACAATTATTCTCTCTTAACATCACAATTATATTGATTATTATATGATATATTTCATTTTCATTTTCATTTGAGTAATGTATTTCACCCTGAAACTAATGGCCACACTGAGCATGTAACAGCCCGAGATTTTATGAAAAATATTCTTTTTAATTTTATTAATGTCTTGTGTTATACTCTACACCAAAAGGAGCTTTCACAATACACATCTCTGACCTGGCTTGAATTACACGCAATCGCGACCTTCCTCGATAGCGTGTGTTGTACGCAATACCGGGTTTTAATAAACAATGTTATATTATTATAATATTGTCACGAACTAGCCGTTATGAATAGTATTAACTAAATTTTGAATTTTATAACATTATTATTCATCTTACATATTTTCTAGAACATGGTATAAGAACAAAATTAATATTTCGGGTAAAATAAGTATTTTTCAAAAAATGCAGTTTTGCCGCCTTTTGATGGCGCACCCACTTTAAATCTAGTTTTTGACATGTTTATATGTTAAATTTGACAAAATAAAATTCTTCTTTTGAATCAGGATGTAAAAATTTACATTAGATAAAGTTTTTATATTTTTCCGATAACTTTCATATTTTAATGAATAGTAAAAACATGCTATATTTTAATTAAAAACAACTTTTTTCATCATAATATCTTATGTTGTTAAATTATAATATTGAATGGTTTTAAAGTATAAATAGAATATATTTTTACCATTTAATATAATGTATGTCATTAGCATTAATTTTACCTTGAATTCGTAGGTTAAATCAATTCAATCTTTTGCAATGTTTTAAAGAAAAACCCGTTTTTATTCGACAATGGGATTAATTTTAATTTAATTTCTGCAACTTCTGTGTATTGAATTTTAAAAAATGGATTCCATATTTGGAATCAGTGGGTCCAAATTATGTTAATAGGCTACTTTTTATTTTTGGGAATTATGAATAGTAACTACGGTAAATTTTATTTGCCATAGTTAAAGGTAAATCGGGTAATTAAGGATAAATATAATATTATAAAATTACCCTAACACATGCCAAAATTCTATTTGATGGCTAAAAGTAAACTCATATCAACTAAGGGTCAGATTAGATTCATTTTATTGACTTTTGACCATGAAAATAATATAATTATTATTAAAACCAAAGAAAGTGACAACATGTCACTCTCTTAAATCTTATAAGTATAATAATTTTAACTTAGTGATAAACATCATAAAACTTCGAACATGAATAGTCTCCAGAAATCTAACAAAATTATATACATCATGAGAAATTATTTATAATTTTTTGGGATTTAATAATTTAATTTATTTATTACACAATGATGATGCAGTAATTATCTTATTAATGAAATATTGACATAATTGATGTTATAAACACCAAAATAAATGTAGTTTGAGACTTTTTATGAATCCCAATAATTTTATAGGTTACTATGATATATTATTGTTGATTTAATCAACTTGTTTAGAACATATAATTATGTTATGACTTTCACAAAAATCATATATCAAATAGTGTCAAAATTGACACAAAATAGTTTTCAAATCAAATATTATATTATTAATTGTTATTTTATTCCTAAAAATCTAAGGTTCTGCCAAATGACTTAGATAAGGATATATATATTAATAATAAACAATTTGGGGTTCGTTTGGCATGTTATAGTAAGTGTATTAACCATATAGTGTAAGAAAACAAAAAGAGACGGTAAAAGTTAAATTATTTAACTTAGAGTTAAATCTAATTGATAAGGTTAAAATAATAACCTAAACTTGTCTAAATCCTATTGTTTGATAGGATTTCGACCCATCCCCACTTTAGCTTCGAAATAAGACCCTTTGGAACCATTATAAACCGATTTTGACGTTAATATAAAATAATATTTTGAGATATTCCTAAGATGCCCTTCTCCTCCCTTATAAAAGGGAACCTCCTCCCCCTCCTCCTCACACCAATTTGAGCACTCAAGCTCATACAAACTCTGCCAAAATCCCTTCTCCACTTCCCTAGAATAATCCTAGAGGTCCTGGTCTTCTTCAAAGACCAATCTTAGTTCCCTAAGTGGAGGATTCAAAGAGGCGTTCCAAAGAAGAGGTAATATCCATTACCGATCTTTTCAACTTCTTTCTTCTTCAACTTCTTCTTCTTTAGTTTTTTCATGATAAGGTAATAACATAAGTATTTATTATATACTGATATGTTATTATAAATATGAAACAACTCTAATTAACCTTCTATCCATCCTACGGAAAAAGGAAATCACCGCGTGTGCGTACGTACGGAATACCGTCTCCACGCCGTGGTGTAATCTATTTTCCGCCACCACCTTAATTGGATGGGTATAAAGGTGTAATGAGTATCCATATATGATTATTATAAAGTGATATTGATACTGAAATAGTATACATACACTTCAACACAATTCCACGACCATGGGAACGATATCATCGCTCGTGCGTACGTACGGACTACCGTCTCCACGACGCGATGAGATTCATTCTCAATGATTAACCATTAATGAATGATTATAAAGTATATATAATAATTACTAATGAAATATATGACCTAATAATGATACTGGAATTATTTATATTTATATGTATCTCATCTACTTAATTCCATTTAATTCAATAAGGAAACGAAAACAGCATTCATGCGTACGTACGGACTACCGTCTCCATGAACGGTGTATTTCTTTCCATTTACTGATTTATTATATATGTGTATTATGAATATATATATAAAAATCATGTTTTATATTCTGGAATTAAGTAATCATGATCTAATTAATCATATGAATAATTACAAGTTAAAAACACGAACGACAAATGAGACGATTTTACCCAAAACGCTACTTTAACATGAATTTACAAAAGAAAGGGTAATATAAAGTCATAAGTAGACCATATATGATATAATAACAATGAATATGATTCTTTAATAAGTCAATAACATGATTTAAATCATTATACAGGAGTTTTAGACACTTACAAAGCATGTCGGACCTAAGGTAAGGGAAATATCACAATCTCATTTTTATCCGAGATTGTTTATACTTTAGTATTTACTGGGGTGTATTTTATCATCCATATCCATGTTTCCTGAATATGTAATATTATTTCCATCCACCTACAAATGTTTAAATACAATTTTATCCTTCGGTGAGTTTTTAGTAAAGAATATGAAAGGAATCTTTTGTCGTTTTTCGTACGAGGTACTTTTTGACTTTTCCGAAAAAAGTACGAAGAATGTTTTTTTTAACTTATACGGCATGAATGGATTTTTTAAAACATTATTTCAAAGAAGCGTCCTTTACAAGTTTTCAAGTTTATTTTTAATCAACTTCTTTTATTTTAAAGTCGTATGACATGTTATGAAAGGAAAAATGTTTTTGAAGAAGAAAAGATATTTTCCTCAGGAATGGAGTTCAAGTGTTTTATCAAAATTATTTTCCATCTAAGATAATAAAGGGTTCTCTTTTTATCCCTATTATTACATTGATTTGATCATGTTGTGATGGAAATATTTTTATGAATTCCTTTATCTTATATGAATTGTTTTATGATGTCATGTTGTTTAAGAATCCCATTTTTATTACATGGGTTATGCAATGATGTATGATTTATGATTTTGTGGCACACATAAGAATGGTATCATTATGAGATGGGTGGGACCTATATCTCCCTCCAATGCATTGGGTAAAGATTTTATATCTCATGAGATAGACATGGTTGGAATGGTAGGTTATACCGGTTCAGTGAAACAGGACTGAAACGAGGGTTACTCGATTCAGAAAGGGACTTTGTCCACTAAGATTTTCTTGGCAATGAGTCTTGACTAACAAGAAATGATTCTCTATGATTATGTGTGAATGCCACAAAGTTTCATGTTTTAAGATATGATTATTGTGATTACATTTCACTGCCATGATTTACCCCATGTTATGAAATTATGATCTCTTTTGCAGGTTAATATTTCCAAAAGTTATGTGCTTCTGTGTATGATGTGATTGATATTTCTTTTGTTTACCCTTACTGAGCATTTGAGCTCACCCTTTTATGTTTTCTTTTCCCCAGGATATAAAGAAAGGTTTTAGGTAAAAAAAAGGAAGATCTTTATGGGAGATTTTGAAGATCTTTCACCACGATTAGAAGATTATATTCCGAGTTTCCCAAGACACTAAACTGTTACGATCCTTGTGTGTGTGTTTTTTGTTATGTACTAAGTATTCCGCAAATGTAATGAAATGTTCATGTACGTCAAGATACGGGTCTCTACAGTTGGTATTAGAGGAAAGGTTTAGTCAACCTTTGGAAACTAGGATGCGAAAACGTTAGTGAGATCCCTAGAGATATTTATAAGGTATGTCTAGGGATGTCCCTAAGGTTAAGTATACCTATAGGTTATAGTACTAGAATTACGCTAACGATCATAGAATTAAACCTAAGATGTTAGATATTGAAGGTACTCCCCCTTTATTATGTTCTTTTCCCTAGAATGATTTTTTCCTCTCACACTATTCTTTTTGGGTTTTAGACGATGGCTGGAACCCGAAGGAACCGTATTGATCAATGCAATGGACAATGCAATGATTGTCCTCCTGAACAAACAAATGTTATGGGAGATGGAGTGAAAAATCTTATTGCTATACTTACACAAGCTATGAATCATTCTGGACTTCCAAACGAGTAGAGAAGGGAACAATATTCTATTGAGTCCTTCATGAGGCAACGTCCACCTTCTTTCAGTGGGACTTCCGATCCACTTGTTGCTGAATAATGGATCAGTACCACTGAAAAGATATTTTCAGTTCTTCAATGTTTTGAACATGATAATGTCATCTTAGCAGTTTATCGTTTGGAAGGTGAAGCTGATCAATGGTGGAATCTTATCAAGAATACGAGGCCAAGAGATGAAATTGAGTCCATGGAATGGGACGAGTTCAAGAACTTGTTTTTCAGTAAGTACTTCCCTCGTATTCTTCGAACAAATATGGAGAAGGAGTTTCTTGAACTAAAGCAAAAGGATGATGAATCTGTTGGTATATACGAAGTGAATTTTACAAGACTTTCAAGGTATGCATCTGGCATTATCATCCAACCTGAAAGTAAAGTTGATCGATTTTTCAATGGCTTAAAACCAAGTCTTCGAAGGGTATTAGCTATAAGAGACTTCAGTTTCTATGAAGAAATTGTGTGTTGTGCTATCAAGGTAGAAATGGAAGTTGGTGTTACATATCCATCTCATGGTTTTGACAAGAAACGAAAGATGGAATTCAAGGAGAAATCTCAGAATAATGGTGAAAAGAAGATGAATGTTTCCTTATGAACAAAGTGTGGAAAGAAGCATGGTGGAGATTTTCTTAAAGGGACTAGAAAATGTTTTAAGTGTGGAAAAGAAGGTCATTGAGTAGCTCAGTGTCGAAGTAATGGAAAAAGGTTTTCTAATGATGTGAATAAAGCAAACACTGCAGAGAACGCACCACCAACACTTCAATGCTTCAAGTGCAAGGAAATGGGGCATTATGCTAATAAATGCCCTAATCCAAGGGTTAGTGATGATCAACATGAGAAACCACTGAAGGCAAAGGACAAAGGGAAGTCACATGCGATCACTATTGGCGATGTTGAATATGACAACGATGTGGTGAAATGATTAAGTGTTTATGTAATGGGATTCCAAAATAATATTGTATCATGGAGTATTGGAATATTTATGTATTGGTCTAATGTGGTATTCAAAGTGATTGAGATATTTTTGGAAATAAGATGATATGCGCATAATGAAGGGAAAATGAGAAAATGAAATGTTTAACAGTATTCATGAGCTCATGATTGATATAAGGACTAAGTGATATCATGGTTTGAGTATATAGAATTTTGAGGATTTTGATATGTGGAAAGTGTTAAATTTTAACTGCATTCATGTTTTCACTAAGGTATTCAAGAGAATACATGATTAAGGACTTTGAATGTTTGGAATGTGACCAACAAAACATATCTTATGATATATGGGAGTGGACTGCAGTATTACGGATAAGCCTAATGATTTGAATGGATTATGTTGGACATAAGTTAGTATTGTTTAAGGATAGAATTTTTTTCGATATTATTGATGGGATGTTATAGTAATATAGTTTTAGAAAAAGGACAACCTGCAGGACGGGCGACAGCCCATCGCTTCGGACAAGGCTGTGGGAATCGAACCCACAACCGAAGTGCGACTGGCCTTTATCTCCTACCACTGGCCTACAGGAAGTCCCTGTTTAGTAGAAACTAGTTTTATTATATTAAGCAGTATGTTATATGAAGTATAAGTCCATTTTAGGAACCATATGTGATTAATCTCACTATAGATCGACTTATGTATATAATTTTTTCTAACCTTTTGTTTGAGACAGATGGAATGACCCATCATTCTATCACATGATCTGCTAACACTTCACGAATAACAAATTCAACTTCATTTATTTAAGAGGTGAAGTTGAAATTGTTCAAGGCACGAACAACAATGAGATTGTACCAAAATAAAGTAAGTATTTATTCTAATTCAAATTCTTCAACTTTAGGGAAACGATCTTGAAAACCAAAAATGTTTTCCTAGTGATCTTATACCTGATGAATCAGATGGTACCTTAGATCTTCACAAATTTATGGATTTGTGATTACTGGATTTTCCATGGCCATGTTCTCTACCACTCTCCATCAGAACATGATGGTTAGATTTCTCTTCCATATCCATATTTTCACCTATGTGGAAACCCAGTGATTAGTTTATTTGGGTAATCGTTACATTTCATACTTTAGTTTTTAAATCCAAGTTTTGGTATTCCTTTTTACGATGTGGGTTTCTATTAAAGAAACTTTCGAATAGTAAACCATTTATAACCCCGACGAATTTCGAGGGCGAAATTCATTTTAAGGGGGGTAGAATGTAACAGCCCGAGATTTTATGAAAAATATTCTTTTTAATTTTATTAATGTCTTGTGTTATACGCTACACCAAAAGGAGCTTTCACAATACACATCTCTGACCTGGCTTGAATTACACGCAATTGCGACCTTCCTCGATAGCGTGTGTTGTACGCAATACCGGGTTTTAATAAACAATGTTATATTATTATAATATTGTCACGAACTAGCCGTTATGAATAGTATTAACTAAATTTTGAATTTTATAACATTATTTTTCATCTTACATATTTTCTAGAACATGGTATAAGAACAAAATAAATTTTTCGGGTAAAATAAGTATTTTTTAAAAAATGCAGTTTTGCCGCCTTTTAATGGCGCACCCACTTTAAATCTAGTTTTTGACATGTTTATATGTTCAATTTGACAAAATAAAATTCTTCTTTTGAATCAGGATGTAAAAATTTACATTAGATAATATTTTTATATTTTTCTGATAACTTTCATATTTTAATGAATAGTAAAAACACGCTATATTTTAATTAAAAACAACTTTTTTCATCATAATATCTTATGTTGTTAAATTATAATATTGAATGGTTTTAAAGTATAAATAGAATATATTTTTACCATTTAATATAATGTATGTCATTAGCATTGATTTTACCTTGAATTCGTAGGTTAAATCAATTCAATCTTTTGCAATGTTTTAAAGAAAACCCTGTTTTTATTCGACAACGGGATTAATTTTAATTTAATTTCTGCAACTTTTGTGTATTGAATTTTAAAAAATTGATTCCATATTTGGAATCAGTGGGTCCAAATTATGTTAATAGGCTAGTTTTTATTTTTGGGAATTATGAATAGTAACTACGGTAAATTTTATTTACCATAGTTAAAGGTAAATCGGGTAATTAAGGATAAATATAATATTATAAAATTACCCTAACACATGCCAAAATTCTATTCGATGGCTAAAAGTAAACCCATATCAACTAAGGGTCGGATTAGATTCATTTTATGGACTTTTGACCATGAAAATAATTTAATTATTATTAAAACCAAAGAAAGTGACAACATGTCACTCTCTTAAATCTTATAAGTATAATAATTTTAACTTAGTGATAAACATCATAAAACATCGAACATGAATAGTATCCAGAAAGCTAACAAAATTATCTACATCATGAGAAATTATTTATAATTTTTTTGGGATTAAATAATTTAATTTATTTATGACACAATAATGATGTAGTAATTATCTTATTAATGAAATATTGACATAATTGATGTTATAAACACCAAAATAAATGTAGTTTGATACTTTTTATGAATCCCACTAATTTTATAGGTTACTATGATATATTAGTGTTGATTTAACAAACTTTTTTCGAACATATAATTCTGTTATGACTTTCACAAAAATCATATATCAAATAGGGTCAAAATTGACACAAAATAGTTTTCAAATAAAATATTATATTATTAATTGTTATTTTATTCCTAAAAATCTAAGGTTCGGCCAAATGACTTAGATAAAGATATATATATTAATAATAAACAATTTGGGGTTCGTTTTTCATGTTATATTAAGTGTATTAACCATATAGTGTAAGAAAACAAAAAGACACGGTAAAAGGTAAATTATTTAACTTAGAGTTAAATCTAATTGATAAGGTTAACATAATAACCTAAACTTGTCTAAATCCTATTGGTTGATAGGATTTCGACCCATCCCCACTTTAGCTTCGAAATAAGACCCTTTGGAACCATTATAAACCGATTTTGACTTTAATATAAAATAGTATTTTGAGATATTCCTAAGATGCCCCTCTCCTCCCTTATAAAAGGGAACCTCCTCCCCCTCCTCCTCACACCAATTTGAGCACTCAAGCTCGGACAAACTCTGCCAAAATCCCTTCTCCACTTCCCTAGAATAATCCTAGAGGTCCTGGTCTTCTTCAAAGACCAATCTTAGTTCCCTAAGTGGATGATTCAAAGAGGCGTTCCAAAGAAGAGGTAATATCCATTACCGATCTTTTCAACTTCTTTCTTCTTCAACATATTCTTCTTTAGTTGTTTCATGATAAATTAATAACATCAGTATTTATTATATACTGATATGTAATTATAAATATGAAACAACTCTAATTAACCTTCTATCCATCCTACGGAAAAAGGAAATCACCGTGTGTGCGTACGTACGGAATACCGTCTCCACGCCGTGGTGTAATCTATTTTCCGCCACCACCTTAATTGGATGGTTATAAAGGTGTAATGAGTAACCATATATGATTATTATAAAGTGGTATTGATACTGAAATAGTATACATACACTTAAACGCAATTCCACGACCATGGGAACGATATCATCGCTCGTGCGTACGTACAGACTACCGTCTCCACGACGCGATTAGATTCATTCTCAATGATTAACCATTAATGAATGATTATAAAGTATATATAATAAGTACTAATGAAATATATGACCTAATAATGATACTGGAATTATTTATATTTATATTTATTTTATCTACTTAATTCCATTTAATTCAATAAGGAAACGAAAACAGCGTTCATGCGTACGTACGGACTACCGTCTCCATGAACGGTGTATTTCTTTCCATTTACTGATTTATTATATATGTGTATTATGAATATATATATATAAATAATTTTTTATTTTCTGTAATTAAGTAATAATGATCTAAGTAATCATATGAATAATTACAAGTTAAAAACACGAATGACAAATGAGACGATTTTACCCAAAACGCTACTTTAACATGAATTTACAAAAGAACGGGTAATATAAAGTCATAAGTGGACCATATATGATATAATAACAATGAATATGATTCTGTAATAAGTCAATAACATGATTTAAATAATTATAAAGGAGGTTCGGACACTTACAAAGCAAGTCGGACCTAAGGTAAGGGAAATATCACAATCTCATTTTTATCCGAGATTGTTTATACTTTAGTATTTACTGGGGTGTATTTTATCATCCACATCCATGTTTCCTGAATATGTAATATTATTTCCATCCACCTAAAAATGTTTAAATCCAATTTTACCCTTCGGTGAGTTTTTAGTAAAGAATATGAAAGGAATCTTTTTTCGTTTTTCGTACGAGGTACTTTTTGACTTTTCCGACAAAAGTACGAAGAATGTTTTTTTAACTTATACGGCATGAATGGGTTTTTTAAAACATTATTTCCAAGAAGCTTCCTTTACAAGTTTTCAAGTTTATTTTTAATCAACTTCTTTTATTTTAAAGTCGTATGACATGTTATGAAAGGAAAAATGTTTTTGAATAAGAAATGATATTTTCCTCAAGATTGGAGTTCAAGTGTTTTATCAAAATTATTTTCCATCTAAGATAATAAAGGGTTCTGATTTTATCCCTATTATTACATTGATTTGATCATGTTGTGATGGAAATATTTTTATGAATTCCTTTATCTTATATGAATTGTTTTATGATGTCATGTTGTTTAAGAATCCCATTTTTATTACATGGGTTATGCAATGATGTATGATTTATGATTTTGTGGCACACATAAGAATGGTATCATTATGAGATGGATGGGACCTATATCTCCCTCCAATGCATTGGGTAGATATTTTATATCTCATGAGATAGACATGGCTGGAATGGTAGGTTATACCGGTTCAGTGAAACAGGACTGAAATGAGGGTTACTCGATTCAGAAAGAGACTGTGTCCACTAAGATAGTCTTGGCAATGAGTCTTGACTAAGAAGAAATGATTCTCTATGATTATTTGTGAATGCCACAAAGTTTCATGTTTTAAGTTATGATTATTGTGATTACATTTCACTTCCATGATTTACCCCATGTTATGAAATTATGATCTCTTTTGCAGGTTAATATTTCCAAAAGTTATGTGCTTATGTATATGATGTGATTGATATTTCTTTTGTTTACCCTTACTGAGCATTTGAGCTCACCCTTTTATGTTTTCTTTTCCCCAGGATATAAAGAAAGGTTTTAGGTAAAAAAAAGGAAGATCTTTATGGGAGATTTTGAAGATCTTTCACCACGATTAGAAGATTATATTCCGAGTTTCCAAAGACACTAAACTATTACGATCCTTGTGTGTGTGTGTTTTGTTATGTACTAAGTATTACTCAAATGTAATGTAATGTTCATGTACGTCAAGATACGTGTCTCTACAGAGCAGACCATTCATGTTCTAGAGGAAATGTTGCGGGATTTCAAGTTGTCTTTTCCCATAGTTGGGAGGATCCCCTACACTTGATGGAGTTTATGTATAACAACAGCTATAATTATACTATCGTTGTGGCACTATATGATGCATATATGGGGGACCATGATGGTCACTAGTTAATTTGACTAATTTAGGTGAGTCATCACTCATGGGACCTCAGTTTGTGTGGCCTATGATATAGAAAGTTTATATCTTGTAGGATAGGGTGAGAACATCACCAAGCCATCATAAGTCATCTGATTATCAACAACATATTAATTTTGAGTTCGAGGAGGGAGACTATGTGTTCTTAAATGTATCACCGTGATGTGGAATATAATGATTTTGTTATAGTGGAAATCTATCTATGATATTCATTATCCATTTCCAGATAGTATTAAGATTATAATACATATTATATGATATTTATAAGTATCCATAGTCAGACCTGGTACAAAACATCATCTACACGTCGTAGTTTATGAGGTATGTGAATGGCCCATCACACGTTATCCAATGGGTGGAGATAGAAATAGTTTATATAGATATCATTGAAAATTACCCCTGGCGATAAATTATTAGAAGGACTGGATCCTCCTTGGGAGATATATTTCTTTCATGTGTGTCCAATGTAAACATGGGGTTCTTTAAGAGAGCACTTGGGAGTAGGATACCCATATGATATCTCAGTACCAACATTTATTTCTTATTTTATTTATTTTTTGGGTGAAAATACCTAATGTTGTAAGAATGAAACATCTTATATTTCCCATATAAATATTTAAAATATATGTAGTATTATATCTGAATCTATGATTATAGATGATGTGGTATTTTGAGGCCTAGGGATCCTAGAATTCATATTTGAAAAGTATTAATTTTTTTAAAATAATATATAATAAATATCCTGAAAATTATGAACATCTAATGAATGGATTCCCAGATTAAAAATTTGGGTCCTCAATTGTGTCCATAATGTGGGGTTTTCTCTTGGCACACAATAAAAATTATTATAATCGGTCATTCATGAAACAATAATCATGAAAATTATAAATAAATAAATAAATAAATAAATAAATAATTTCATTTATTTTATTTAATTGATGTAGATACACAGAAACCCCATATATAAATACCATGTTATTGGTAGTTATCCGGGTTATCTGCATCACCATAGAGACATTGATTATATATTTTGGAGAGAAGCTGGTAGATAACATTGTATCCATGGATCAAATATATAAATCAATGATTTTATACTCCAATGGAGTTCGTGGATCTCACCAACAAAGATAATATTGAATATTTATTCCTTAGTGATCAATCCAAAATCCATGATTGATTTTTTATTTTTTTTGGAATCAAACCATTTATTTAATCAATTTTAAAAGATGATAAATTGAAAAAAGAATAATTGATTCATGCATTAAATTTTGATTTATTTAAGATATATTTATTTTATTATTGTTGATTTTTCTTCGGTATTCATCTATTCCATGAAAACGGATCAAGGTCAAATTGAAAAAAGTACATGGTTTATTCCTCATTGTTATAGTTTATTATTTTATTTCACATTTCATTTTATGTTCGTTGTAGTGAATGTATTTTGACCTAGACATTATGATTATAGAATGTTTTATAATATTGTAATCATTCTTCAGCACAACATATTAATACTATTGGTGTGGTCTGAGATCAAGTGCATTATTATGTTTTGAGGATTGTGGATGATTGGATGTGGATCATAATCGAAATTTTTTCCTCAATATTGATGTTTGGCTCATATTGTTAGTGGTGCTGCCTAACATAGCACCCTGTAAGAAGGTCAGATCCCAAATCCAATCAACATTAAATGTAGGATGACCCAAAACATGATTATTCACTGGGATTTCATTTTCGGCAGATTGGACAGATTATATTTAGGGGGATCCAAAGGTTTTTGGAAAACCTACATTACACAATTTGTATTCTGGTGTTACATACAATGTTGGAACACTAGATTTAGTGCTACAATTTCCACATAAGATATAAAGATCACACACCTTTGGGCCCCAACCACATCTATTGTGGCCTTCAACTATTGGCATCCAGTCTATCTCAGAGGATACATTTTAATTTTTTGAATACATGGAAAAATTTGTGTACATGAACCTGAGTAGAGTACATGGATTGAGCCGTGTACATAGACATGGCTAAGTGTAGATAGGCGTTGACCTGGGTATATGTAAATAACTAGAGAATCTTTAGCTTTGGCATGGGTAGGACCAGATATAGATGTATAATCCGTGCAAACTAAGATTACACTGTGTACATCTAGAGATGCGGCTTAGATCTTGTCACATCTTTAGTAAAGTGATGTTTCATTTGATTGTGAGACCATGGTCTTTTCCAATGGGAGTTCAATTTTGAGTTATGTAGTAAGACACATAAATTCTTAACTAATAATATTGTATTTGATACTGTGTATGACACAAAAAACCATGCATAGAATTGAATATAATATCTTGAAACATTATGATATTTTGAATATGTAAATAAAATTTAATATATATTATAGACGGAAATTCATGAAACGCTGATTTTATTTTCTGTTACATCAAACAATTAGTTTTATCGAACAGTAATATATTGTAAATATTATTTTATTATATGAATATTATCACATAGCTGTTGGAATGGAAGGTAAGAATATGATTAACCATCTTATAAAAATATATATTTTATCTATCTTATTAATTATATATATTTTATTAACAAAAAATAATCATTAGATGGAGAATTATATGGTTACTGAAAAATAATATTTTTTCAAAATGATGTTTTAATCTTGTTTGGAAAAAATAATTTGAAATTAATTTTTACCACTTATTGAAAATTTATATGGAAAAATAAAATTTATTTTTGAATGTGTAATATGAAAATTACCTTATAGTGATTTTATTGTAACATTCTGAGATATGTTATTTTTTAATGAATTGTGATAAATATTGAATATTAATTCCAAAAAATATTTTCATTTATATAATTTATAAGGTTAACTTATATTTTTTATTTTATTCAAACTAATTTTATATAAATTAAAATAAATTAATAAAATTTAGTTCATTATAATCAATTTAATGTACAATTTATATAGAAAAATATTGTATACTTTTAAACATTTTCACATTAAAACACCTCTTTATTGTCACGTCTTTGATAATAATTGTAAATTTAATTCTCCCATTAATACGAGTTCATCACGAAACAATGGAATCCATATTTGGAATATTAATAAATTATGAGTCCTAGTAAGTCATACTAAAAGTTTTACCGAAGTGATTAGTGAAAGAAATTACAATTAATTACACCTATTAAGGGAAAAATCAGTTTACATATTGGTTAAACATAGAATGTAAGGTGTAAAATTACCTACCCACCTATCCAAAACACATTAATGGTTACATTTAAACTTTTAACACCATAGGGTATATTTTTATGAGTTATTTGGATATTATTTGACTAACATGACCAATAAAATACGTTATGTAAGTAAAATGAAAAAAAGGAACCTAGATTTCTTTTGAAATTTATAGATCTCTAAGATAAGTTAAAATATAATATTTTTGGTTATAAATATTTTATTGATATGTATTTCAGTTTATTTATCATGGAAACTTATTTTAATTTTTTATATATTAAATAATTACATTAAATTCTTATGAACTAACATTGAATGAATTATTTAGTTAATAATTAAATGAAAGAAATGAAAATAAAAATATTAAAAGTGATGTAAATTTATTGAATTATTATATAACAATAAATTTCTAGACTAATATATCAAGTTTTATATGTATTAACTTAATATATTCAAATTAAAATAATTTTATTTATATTTTTAAATTGAAAATTAATAAATATTGAAAAATTTGATATTAATGTTACTTTATAGTAAATGATATTTTTTAAAATGATTTAAAATTAAAAACCCCCATATTCGTCCAAGAGATTTTTAAATTTTAGAAAATTTAAATTATGGAACATTTATTGTAAAATTCAACTTTTATAATTAATAAAATGAAAGAAAATAGTAAAAACAATTATTAGCATGTTTAGGGTCAAAAAAGTGTTTTCCACATTACTTGTGCTTCAATTAAAATTAATTTCCAACACACAAGTAATTATTATTTTAAAAATTAGATGTGATATTAATGATCATTAGGTGTAAAATATCTATTAATTATCACTATAATTTATTCTTAATGAATAAATTACCTATTTTAGAATATTAGTTAGCATAATAAAAAACAAAATAGTAAAATTTGCGGAAGAAAGAAGGTAAGGAACAATATTATAATAAATTAACCTAGTTTTGTGTAGAGGATATGTTTTTGACCAAGAAAACCATTCAATACATTATAATTCAATTTTGGATCAACATAAACTAAGGGATACCACCCAATAGGGAATAATTTTGAGAATTTACATGAATGTCACTTCTAGTAAACAATAAAATGTATCTCTATATCCCCCTTATTCACACCAATGAATCCATTAAGGTCAATAAAAACACACCAAAATCAATTAATTACCCATATCCCTTAATCCTGTAATCCTTAGTTTTGGATGAAAATAATCTTTTTTAGTTGTTCATTCAAAACTAAAGAGGGAACCTAAAGAAAACTTCATGTTCTTCTGAAATATTTTTTTTTATTTCATTCTCCACCTCCTTTAATTCTTATTAAAAATAATTATATAATAACCTCATTATAATTTTTATACTGAGATTTTTTTATTATAGGTTAATACCTAAAATTTTACATAGATCCATTAAAAGGGCTATGAAATAACTATTTTTGTACAATAGACTACTGCCGCGCAAATCGATGTCATTCATTTTTCTTTTCCCACCTTTCAAGGTTGGGAATAATGATGGATTTATAGTTTATATGCTATATATATATGTTATTTATTATGTTATTATTCTACTATAATTCAATCAAATATATCTTTATGCTTTACATTTGCTGGGAATATGATGACGTCGCTCGTGGGTATGACTAGCTACTATCTCACGAAGCAATGTGATTCATTCATGTTTTAAATGGAATGTATTAATAATTTTTTCAAAAATCATATTTGATATTTATGACATAAAAATTATTTTAAAATGATATATATAATTATTTATATCAATTAATTTTCTTTCATTCTATATGATAAAGAAATAAAAACAAGGTTCATGATTCCATACTTTCTGTTGTCTCCATATATATTGTACTTCATTTCCTTCAAAAAAAATGAATTGCACTAAAAATAATAAAAATAAATATATAAGATATTTAAATAATTTTTTACTTTCATGATATTATTAAATCACGATCAATGTAATATGAACAAAAAATAAAAAATGAAAACATACTTGAAAACAAAAATTAACACCCAAAAATAATGATAGATTATTAACAAATAGGTGATAAGATGTTATCAAAGACTAAAATCTGATATTATGAATATTAATATGGTTTTTATTATATAATATAATTATTTTTACAATTATACAAGTGGTTCAAGAGTAATCAACCAAAAGGAAGCATATGGTAAGATATTTCGTCTCCATTTTCATTCAATTGACATTTATTTGATTAAAATGAACCAATTAATTATAATGTGGTGTATACACTGCCCATTTCAACATGTAACATCAAGAATTACTTATTCTTTGTAATATTTTATGTTTTAATTTATGTTATCTCATCTATGGGGATTTAAATTTATAATCACTAAGTTGTAATAGTTATTTTTCAATCTTAATTTGTTTTGTGATTTTTAATATTCTCTTGAAATGACAATAATATTAATTATTTTTCATTGGAAATTATGTTTATCTTAATTATCCATCTTGATTTGTAATAGATACGATTATTTATTATACCATATAACCTATTTTACACACATTTTTTACTTTTAATGTTATATGATTTATTGGTGAAATATTGATAAATATTTATACTTTGCTCAATGCCGATATTTTTTAATGTGCATTGTTTAAAAATTAAATGGATCAATTCATCATGAGATAAATTTGTCATCAAAATAAGATAATTTCCTTCCTGAAGACTTAAATTTTGGTGATGATAGATCTTGATAGTAACTATCATTAGTATTTATCATGATAGTTTATACACCCAACATTATACATTCCATCATCATTATAATTCAATGTGATTATTAGATTAGTATGAATATACCTTGTAATGTTTCAATCTCCTGTGATTATGTATATATCATTATTTGATCACCTATTATTCCTACCATTTTATACCCATGTTAGTGATTAATTTTCACGAGTTTCAGTCATCTTACATTCCAATATGATTATTTTTTATTGATTTATGATATATTCCAATGTACATAACCCTTACTTATCTTTTTAAGTCACCGTTAATTTAATTTCCTTCCCTAGGATTTGATGAAGAGTTAATTGAATGAAATTTTAAGTATTGTGATCATTTAACATAGTAATGTTTTTTGTTTCATTGTCAATTACAAGTGTAAAATGGGTACCATATTTTTTATTTTGGTTTTCAAAACTATTAAACATTTGGGTCCTTTGGTATTCTAATATTGTATCTATTCGAGTGTAATAAATTAATGCATCGGATCCGGGATACTAGGTTTGGGGTTGCAATGGTTGGTATGAGATAAATTTTATTGGAATATTTGGAAAATAGATTTAGAAAAAAATGATATTAAGGATAATATCAATATGATATAATTTTGGGGATGATTTCATAAGAACATACTAATTTTTTTGGAAATAGAGACATTAAGTGGTTCTTCGAAGAAATACATCCATGTTTTTATATTACAATTAGACATGGTTTTGGAACAAATTAAACATGGGTTAATAATTCTAAAAATTTCATAATGACCCTGACTTGAGCATTACCAGGTACCAGAAAACTAGTCTTATTGTGCACCTAGTATGACACACCTTTGGTATATTCTTACGATAAATCAAATTTTCATTATAAACCATTATAAAAGGTTTTTATATAATGATATACAAATGGAATTAAATTTTTATGATTTTGAAAAAAATAAATGCACAAATTATAATTTCTGTTAAGTGTTTCACCATATTTTTTATTACACATAGTTTATAATAATAATATATAATATAATATACTCTAATGTTTTGTCAAGAACCGTTCCTCTAGGCACATGTTGTCACTACCCCATGTCCACCTCCCAAAGGCCAGGGGATTTCAACTATCACTAATGGAATTATCCTACAAGTTGGAGTAACATTCATCCATAACTATACACATGCACACACACACAACCACATCTTTAATATATAGAAAGGAAAACATGCATTCCACTATACAACCACTGAGTAAAGGTACAAGTTTTTATGTCAAATGGTCTAAAACACAGACCCAAAAAAATAAAAAATGAAATCAATAAAGTTCAAAAGATCATTGTAAGAATAGTGAAGAAGACCCCACCTAAAGGGGTGGAGAAGGGTAGCTACTAGTATCCATAGAAGTAATCTCATATGTCATGTCTAACTAAGCACCACCTAGTCCCAGACCACCAAGTTCACCATCGACACATCGATCACCTTCACGGGGACACAACACATGTAGGTGAATCCTTTACAGGGGTGATTAACATAATACTCAATAGGGACCCAAACCACAATGGAAATACCTAAATGGAAATTGTACATGAGGTATTGTTATCTCACACAAGTATAATTTAATGTATATAAAAAAAATACTATCATTCATAACACTGAACCTCTTGGACTGCTGAGGTACTCATGCCTGATTAGTATTGTGGGTCCGCTAGGTCACACAGAGCCACATACCACTTAAGGCATCATAGCTGGCCAACACAACGACACTTTTATTTGATCCACATAGGGCCTCTTGGATATGATCCACACATGTTCACTTGTAGCTGATCCATACATGGTAGCTTGCAGCTGATCCACACAGGGTCGCTTGGAGCTGATTCACACAGGGTCACATGGAGAAGATCCATAGAGGGTTTCTGGGAGCTGATCCACATAAGGTAACACGGTGATGATCCACATAGTGTCTATTATCATCTAGACCTACATGGTCACTTGGGCCTTCTTGTCAGCAGTCTTCACGTCTTAGCTAACAGCAGAATTCCCACACGTAGCATGCATGATTTCCAGAAAATCCGATCCTTAATCCATTCATCACATTTAATCTTCCATGAAAGCCTCCATCGGACATTAAAAAATAACCTCCTCTTTACTAGGGTTCCAAAGCCATAAATATCTTGCAAATGGACTCTCAGTATGAAAGATATTGACGTCTTAATGAACAGGGGACAGTTGTGTCTGGGCCCAGTCCAACTCGGTCGGACCGATCCAACCAATCCTAACTAGGGCCACAAATGACCCGACCAAGTTCGGCTGACCCGACCCATACTGGTGGGTTCTATGCGGGCGAGTCCCATTAGCCATTTCTGGACCCGACCCGGTATGGTCGTGGGTCTAGCCCACCCGGTCACCTAGCGACCTGGTTTCATCATGCCCTTCCCACAATTGGTGGGCCAGTTTTTCTCAACCTGGGATACCTAGTGGTCTAGTTTGTCCCATAATCCTAGCATGAATTTTTGGGCTAGCTATTCTCCATCCCGGGCCACCCAGTGGCCCAATTAATTCCACCGACGCGGTTTTATTCCAACATCATGGCCCGCAAAAGTGGTCGGACTAAATTCCAGCATGAGTTTCCCAGTAGCCCTCTTCACACCCCCAGCCTAGCCCCTTGTGTTAGCCAGTCTCCTCCAGCCCAAATTCCAGGTGGCATCTGGTTCATGCGTGATGTGGTATTCAATGTTGGGAACCCCGTTATCCCACAAGTAGTTCACGCTGGACTATGTGCTAGTGCGCAACTCTACGACAACATCCACTAATATAGTCAGGTAGCCGCGTTCCTTTCCTCCATCCACAGTTCTTCTACTGATGGCTCCTACCGCACCACTGGGACCACCTCCACACACCGTCTTAGCATGCCTCCCCCCTTCCGCCATAGACGGTCGCCAACCGTGGTGCACCAGCGGGATGTTCCACGAACCACCAGGTCCACTCTGGTGGCCCGTTCTTCAGTCCTTCTGGGTCTCTGGCCTCAATGGGGTTCCATAATTCCTATTATGACCTAAAAAATTGTTTAAAAAAATATATAGTTTCATAAAAAAAGGACACACAAGAAAAAAGAATAGATTGTTGGATCAGGCCTTGATTGTGTCGGTCCTCACCCTCTGCCTTTGATTTACTTTAAAACATGGGGGGATTTGATTACTATACTATCAAAATTAATCCCAATGATAAACCGTGACAATAAACTCCCTCATGAATGAAAAAGAGATCCGCGGATCAACTTGTTCATGGTATGGTATGCGTTTATTGTTTTGTAATGAAGAATGAGGAATTCCAATTACAAAATAATCCCTACTTGGAATAGACATTGGTCGGGGAATAGTGGGTTCACCCACCTTCATTCCCCATTCTTGATCTACCACCCATGTTGTCAAAAATCCTTCAATGGGTGGAAGGATAATTTGTTCATCATTATTTTTTGGAGTGGATTCCTCATCATAGATTCGTCAGCGAAATTCCAATATTTCCAACTGTTTCTCCTACATGTTATCTCATTAAAAGGGAAACACATCATAGTGTTTCTATTACACTACGTCGTAGCATCATTACAATATTTCATATAAGAAATAGAATCTCTGTTATGCATATGTTAAATTACTTCATTAATGGGATTCGTTTAATGAGTTATGTCGTCGCGTCGTCGCCACACCGTCGAGATTACGTGCCATCACTCTTCCACAAGGAAAACAACTAAAATTATTTTTAATTTACTTTACATATCTATCAAAAGGTCTAAAAATTAACTTTTTCCCTTAACCCATGATGGTTTATCATTGGTACATTCTTTGGTAATGTCTCCCTTCCAAACACAATGGTGACCTTATATTTTCAGCCTGGGCACCCATTTAGAAGTGTCCAAAACGGCACATGTGCGGCATTTTAATTCACTAAACAATAGTTCAAAAAACTATATTTCACCATTGACCTGTGCCAATCATGGTTATGCTCCACCTAATGGAAACAGGCCCTCACTGGCTCAACAATACTCTCATATTTACAATCTGAGTTGCTGTATTTGTGTTATAAGGATTTGACATAAAAAAATTATATAATTTTTTTATGGCAAAAAACTAACATGTATTTTTGGCCCTCACCGGCCAATGTTATGATCTTCCTAAATAAATCATACCCTCACGAGCTCAATAGTGGTCTCAGAAGTTCAATTCATCTAATTTTCATGAGTTATAATCATTTGAAAAATAAAAAAATTTAATTTAATTTATTTATTTACACTTTATTCCATTTTCAGTTTTTCTCACTAGAGGCCTATGCCGAGTAACCTTAAGTCATGGAGAGGGAAAAGAACCGTCCAAAATGCAATGGTGCCCTAAAACTTCTGATCTGGGAACCCGGTTAAGTGTTATTCCACATTTTCTGGAAAACTACTCATGTATGCTATTTGAAGCATAACTTGTTTCGATGGATCATTCCAGGCACTCAGAGCCTCAGAATCACACGCCGTCATAGCACATGATCTCATAATAATTTCATATGAATAAAAAATTTACATGGAATTTCATTGAAATTAAAATACACTGAACATTATGGATTCATATCCCCATATGCCAAAAAAAAGATGAATAAAAAATGGGGTACTGATCACAAATTGGAGCCCCCTAACCCATGTTCTCTCCTAGATATTCTAAACCTACCACCTAATGCGTAGTAGAAAAATCAACATTGTATTAAGGACATGTTCCTATCGATCCACTATCTACACTAGGAACATCACAAACACCATCCCATCACCAATTTCTAGCTCACCCCCAATCGATGAAATCTGATTGATCATAACCATAACACCTCTACCACGACATGTGAAAAACATCATGGACCCAGTGCATCTATGGAAGAAGAGATAGTAGGTACACCACCTCACCTACTCTACATAGAATCTGGAATGGGATGATGAATCTTTGAGATAAATTTCCTCACTAACGAAAATCTATATATCCGTCATCGAGGAGAGACTCATAGGAATACATATTTCCCCTCATTTTACTCGAAGGGTCTCTATCTCTAATCAACATATGACATATATTGGCTCTTTTCATTATTTATTTTCTCTAGGATGACCTATACCTTCTCAGTGGTAGCATGTTCCATATATCGACCTTTGAGTGTTGACTACCCTAGTTCTATCCATCATAATGGTGACATGCATGGTCATTCATACAATTCCTTGAATGGTTCCATTCTAATGCTGGAGTGGTAGATATTATTGTATGCAGACTCCACCAATGGCAGGTGGTCCTCCCAACAATGACCAAAATCAAGAACGAAAGAATGAACCATGTCCTCTTTGTTTTGTATTTTCTACTCTGTCTGACCATCCATATTTTGGTGAAAGACTGTTATCAAGAGAAATTGAGTCCCAAATGCCTCAGGTAATCCCTTCCACAACTAGGATGTAAAGTATTAGTAACGATCATAGACTATCCTAAATGGGAATCCATGGAATCGAACTATCTCTTGCATGTAGAGGCATTCTATGTTCTCTACTAAATTCTGTTATTGAATGGGAAGGATGTGAGTAGACTAGGTGATTAAGTCCATGATCACCCAAATGGTATCGTGCCCCTTTAAAATACATGGTAATATGTAACTCCCTGACCCCAGTCACCCAGAGTCAGTGAATTATTACATAACATTAGCATGATCACAATAAAGATTAAATCTCGAAAGATATATTAGTTTAGTAGCCTTGGAATAACTAGATACATTCATAAAGTTTACATTACATCATAAAGTGAAAACTACTTAAAAACCATCGTTTCTTCATATCCCCTCATATTATCCCTCCAGTTCAATCATAAATTACTTCTTCACATCCTGGGAAAAATAAAACATTGAAAGGGCTAAGCTCAGACGCTCAATAAGGATAACAATATAGCAGAATCATTCATAAATAAATGGAAAGATTTAAGGCAATTTATAGCTAAAACAAAAGCCTTTTAAAATTGAAAATCAGCATAATATGGAAAAGATAAAATGAAATAATGTAATTTACTTATTCACATGGATATTCTACTAGTCGAACAATAACATGAAATATCAATAACCACTTTCATAATGATGGAATGCATAATGCCATACTATCATAACCACATAGCCAAGGCCTCATGCTAAGACTACAAATACGATTTTGTCATGGCATTGTGCCAAGACACTAGTTTGTCTCATGAGACCTACCGATGCATCGAGAAGCTATAGCGGGCTCCACTCATCACTTATTAAGTCCAATGAATTTCTCATATGAACAGGTTTAAACATAATATAAACATTCGTATTAAAACTAGAATAAGAAATGTCAACACTTTCTCCATAAACCATGAATGGTATAAAAATAACACATCCACAGTCAAACATATCACAAAAACATTAATACAATATGGAAGTTTTGTATCATAATAAATCAACATCAAATAAGTTTAAAATCCATCAAAGGATGTTGACATAGATGAAATAAAAACTATTTGAGAGAAATATCTATTTTCTTTGAAATCATTAAAATGTCACATAATTATAAATTAAAAAATTTACTTTTAAAATATTATTATAATATTGTATGGTAAGATTTGATGATTTATAATGGCATAAAATATCCACATCCGCCATATAAGTTAAAAAACATTCGTACCTTAATTTTGTCGAAAAGGTTAAAATGGACCTTGTTTGGAAAGCGACGGAAATATTCCTTTATATACTTCTAATTACAAGTCAAAGAAGGGTATAAATGGCATTATCCCATTTTCTGTAAAATATTAAGAATGTTTTGAAATACATTATTATGAAACATGGAGGTGGATGATAATTAGGTCATAGTAGATAATTACGTATAAATAACATCGAATAATGAAGAGATTGTGAAATAAAACCTTACCTAGAACTCTTCCTTAGTCGATGGTATATTAACCTCCTGTATAATAGTTAAAACATTGTTATTAAATTATACAAGAACCATATACATAATTAGGATATCATATATGATCTTTTAACATTGATTTGTTAATAATATCTTAGTATTATCATTGTTTCGTGTGTTAACTTACTCGATTTATTTCATATGTTTTGTTACATAAGTCATGTTTGTTATGGATAGGTTGTACCTTAGTAATATCCAGAGTTATATAAAGTTCTTAGACATTAATTTTAATGATCAAATGATAATTAGTATTGAATAACAATTACACCACGACGTTGAGACAATAAGCCGTACGTACGCACATATGGTGACATGTCATTCAATGGATGGATAGAATAATGAATATGGTTGTACCATATTTATAATATTATCAATTTGTATAGGATATACTGGATTTATTATTTTAGAATGTGAATAACCATGAAAGAAGAAGTTGAAGAAGAAATGAATTTGAAAAAGGGTGCTGAAAACATTACCTCTTTTTCGTGTTCTACCATTTGATTTGATCTAAAGGGCTTCGTAGGTTAGCTTTCTGATCAAACTAATGCCTCTAGGTTGTAGTGAGGGAAGTTTAGAGAGTATTTGGGTACGGATTTTCTGAGCAAAAAGGCTTTTAATGTGTCAATTAGTGAGAAGGAGGAGTTCCCTATTATAAGAGGGGTGAGGGGCACCTTTGGAAATGCTAGAAATATTATTTTATAATAAATTCTTATTCGGTTTATAATGGCAAAAAAGTGTATTATTTAAAGGTTGAGGTGGGTATGGGTCCAAAAACACTCATCCAATATAATTTAAATAGGTTTGGGTCATTATATTAAGGTTATGTTTTAGATTTAACTCTTAGTTAATTAGTTTAACACATACCATGTCACTTTGTATTTTTATATTTTATAGTTAATAATCTCAATTTATACCTCCAAGAGACCCCTATGTGGTCCATTAATGATAAAAATATCATGATATAAGTATCTTGGCCGACCCATAGATTTTTAGAAATTTAATATCAATTAATAATATAATATTTGTTTTAAAAACATTTTTATGTCAATTTTGACACTATTGCGTATTTTGTTTTTGATAATTTCATAACAACATTATTACTTCGAAAAACAATTTATATAACCAATACTAATATGTCATATTAACCAATAAAATTAGTGGAATTCATAAAAGGTCTCAAATTACCTTTACTTTGATATTTATAATATCACTTATTTTAATATTTAATTAATTAGTTAATTACTGCATCACCAGTGTGTCATAAATAAATTAAATTATTTAATGTATATAAATTAAAAATAAAATACCATTATGTAGGAAATATTTTTATCTTTCTAATTAATATTTACAATGGAATTTATCTTTTGAATAACCCTATATTAAAAATGGTTTATCAAATAAAATTTGATTTTAACTCATTTAACTCTTCTTTGAATTAAATAATAATAAATCTTCTAATCTAATCCAAGTGGAAATAAATGATAATATTTAATTCCTAATGTTGCTTTTGGTCGACATACACTTGAACAATAGAATTATGACATGTGTTAGGGTAATATTAATAACATTTTTACCCTTAATAACCCTATTTACTTTTAACCGTGGTAAATAAAATTAACAAGTTACTATTCACCAAAAATTATTTTTATCTTATTGAACCAAATTTTACTCCTTGATATTAACCGTGTCTCTCGGATTTTTGAAATTCCACTCACAGAAGCGGTAAAATTATGTTTTATGTGAATTTTCAAATTCTCATAAGAGGTGGGTAAAAGACGGTGAAAAGTTCAACAAAATTTTTATATATCTAAAATTATTCTAAACTAACTCCAATGAATTGCATTGAACATATATAAGTATTATGTATCTATTTTGACCTTAATTTAATTTTAATAAAATAAATAATTATTTATAAAAAAGTCAGTTTTTAACTATAACTCATTATTTTTTAATATTGATCAAAAATTGAAATTTTTCAGAAAAATAACAAATTTTCACCCTAGGCTAATTTTGATATTCCGAATCCAAAAATGAAGTCCATTTTGAAAGATAAAATTTATAAAATTTATAAAAGTGAGTATTAATATTCATAATGGCTTGTTTGATTTGTTGTGGTGTGTGTGTTAGAACTCGATGTTGCGTACAACACGCGCTACTATATTATTGAAGGGGAAGCTTACCGTGGAAGGTTGGGGTGTTACATTCTTCCCTCCTTCAAATAATTTTGTCCTCTAAATTTCTAGAAAATTACTGTATAAAAAGACTTGGGTGATTTTCACCATAAGTTCCTCGGGTTCCCATGTTGCCTCTTCCATCTTATGGTTTATCCATAGAACTTTTACCAGATGAGTCATCCGGTTTCTCAGCACTTGTTCTCTGGTATCAAGAATCTGGATGGACTCTTCGCAATAAGACAGATTGGGTTCCAGTTCTAATTCCTCGTAAGTGAGTACATGTGTTGGGTCAGGCATGTATTTCTTCAACTGTGATATGTGGAACACATCGTGAACATTGGAGAGACTTGGTGACATTGCCAAACGGTAAGCTACAACCCCAATTCATTCTAGAATTTCGGAAGGTCCAATATACCTGGAACTCAATTTACCCTTCTTACTGAAACGTATAATTCCCTTCCATGGAGAGTCCTTCAAGAAAATATGATCTCCCACTTGAAATTAAAAATCCTTCCGTCGGTTATTGGCATAGCTCTTATGCCTACTTTAAGCTGCTTTGATGTGATTTTGGATTACCTTCACCTTTTCCATCGTTTCCTCCAATAGTTCTGAACCTATAAGTTTTCTTTCACCAAAGTCATCCCAACAGGTTGATGTGCGACATCTCTTTCCATATAATGCTTCATAAGGTTCCATCTGAATACTCTAATGGAAGCTATTGTTATAGGAAAATTATACCATAGGTAAATATTGATCCCACATACCCTTAAAGTTATGTGAGCAGGATATCAACATGTCTTCTAAGGTTTGAATAGTCTGTTATGATTGAACATCTGTTTGAGGGTGGTAGGCAGTGCTAAAATGAAGCTCAGTATCCAAGGCCTTATGAAGACTCATCCATAATCTCGAAGTAAAATGGGGATCTCGATCCGAAACAATCAATAGGGGTAATCCATGAAGTATCACAACATCATTAATATATAGTCTTTCTAGACGTTCAGGTGGTAAATCTTCCCTTATAGCAATAAAATGTTCTGACTTGGTAATACGATCAACAATGACCCATATTGCATCGTTCCTTCTAGGATTCTTTGGTAGTCCCATGACAAATTCCATCGTAATATTATCCCATTTCCACTCAGGTATGGGAAGAGGTTGCAATACTCCACTAGGATGTTGCCTTCCAACTTTCACTTATTGACAAACCATACATCATGACACAAAATCAGAAATATCTCTCTTCATGTTGTCCCACCATTATGTTCTTTCAAATATCTATACATTTTTGTGCTCCCAAGGTGTATAGAGAAATTGGAACTATGAGGATCATCCAACAGTTCCCTTTTTAGATCAGGTATATTTGGAACACAATGTCTCTTCCCAAATTTTAATGTTCCTTCTTCAAACACAAAGTCTCTCAATCTCCCATCATTCACTGCTTTAATCTTCTTCTGAAACTCTTCATTATTGGTATTAGAACTATTTATCATTTCTTGTAAAGTTTTTTTGGAAAACATTTGAAAAAGCAGTGATGTTTCACCTTTAATGGTGATTCCCATATCCAACTTTACTAGATCTATAAAAATAGGATCCCTTTCAATTCTCATCATGTTCAAAACACCATGATCTTTTCTACTCAAAGCATCTGCCACATTATTTTCCTTCCATGGGTGGTAGTGTGTCGTGCAATAATAATCTTTGAGTAGTTCAAGCCATCTCCTTTGCCTCATGTTGAGTTCTTTTTCTGAGAAAATATACTTCAAAATCATGTGATCAGTATAAATCTCACATTTTTCACCATAGAGATAATGTATCTATATATTGAAAGTAAATATTACAGCAGCTAACTCAGGATCATGAGTAGGACAGTTTTTCCCATGAATTTATAGGTGTCATGATGCATAGGAAATAACCTTATCATTCTGCATAAGGACACAACCAATTCCTTTCTTCGATGCATCACTATAAATAATGAACCCATGATTCCCCGATGGTATTGTCAATATAGGAGCATGGACTAATATTCTCTTCAGTTCTTCAAAAAATTCTTCACACTATTTTTTCCAAACAAATTTAACCACTTTACGTGTGAGCTTTGTTAATGGGTTATCCAACTGGGAAAAATTATTGACGAAACATCGATAATAACCTGCTAAACCAATAAAACTGCGTACCTAAATTATACTCGTAGGTTCTGGAAATCCTTGGATTTCCTTATTCCTAGAAGGATCAACAGAGATCCCATATTTGGAAACAATATGGCCAAGAAAATAAATATCCTGAAGCCAAAATTTACACTTTCTAAACATGCCATATAATTCATGTCTTATTAGAGTCTTCAGTATATTGCGCAAGTAATTTTCATGATCTTCATAGCTTTTAGAGTATACCAAGATATAATCAATAAATACCACCACAAATTCATCTACATATTCCTAGAAAACTCTATTCATTAGATCCATGAATACAGAGGGTGAATTAGTCAGCCCAAAAGGCATTGCTGTAAACTCGTAATGCCCATACCTGGTTCGAAATGCTATCCTTGGAATGTCTTCCTTCTTCACACACAACTGATGGTATCCAGACCAAAGGTCAATCTTTGAAAAGTATTGAGCTCCATGCAGTTGGTCAAATAAATCATCAATGTGAGGTAGGGGATACTTGTTCTTTATTATTATAGCTTTGATTTCCCTATAGTTGATACAAAACCTCATAGATCCATCTTTCTTCTTAACAAAAAGGATAGGGGCTCCCCATGGAAAACAACTAGGGAGAATAAATCTCTTATTACTCAATTCCTCTAGTTGTTTCTTTAGTTCAACTAATTATATAGTGGAAATTCTATAAGGGGTCTTCGATATAGGCCTTGATCCAGGAATTAAATCAATGGAAAACTCAACATCTCGTTCTTGAAGATGTCCGGGAAAATCTTTCAAAAACACATCTACATATTCTTTCACAACAGGTACATCCTCTATTTGAAAATTACTTTCCTCACCCACAGTCATTTCATTGTCTTCCTCCCCAATAATTGAATTTAGTTGAGCTACTGGGGGTAGATCTAGATAAGAATTAGGTGGTGATCATTCCACTCTAAAGATAAGGTGTTCCTTAGAATCATCATCAAAAATAGTAACCTCCTTCTTCTGAAAATAATTTTTTTTATCATGGTCTGAAATACAATCTATACCGAGGATTATATAAAACTCAATCATAGGTATGAAGATGAGATCAGTGGATAAAAAACATTTATGTTCTCTAATAGTGACTAATTCACAAATCATAGTTGCAATGACACTTCCTTTAAGAGTTTTAACTGACAACTCCTTTGTTAAATCAAATTGGAAATATCTAATTTTCATAGAAAACTGGGAAATATGAAACAATGCGATGTTCCAGAATCAAATAATGCATTTTCTAAACATGAGGAAACCATTAAATTACCTTCCATCACATCTTTCGGACCTTCTACCTCAGCAGTAGTGATAACATAAGCTTGGCCTTGATCCCATTCCCTTTTCTGAGGTAAGTTCCCCTGAATCTTAGGAAATTTATTGGCATAAAGTCCCATCTCTCTACAGTTGTAGCATTGAACATCGGTAGATACTTTCTTCCCCTTGCAATAACGAGCTTGGTGGCCTTTTCACCAAACATGTAACAGACTCCCATTCCTTTCATGCAAGTACCAGGGTGTTTCCTCCCACATTTACTGTAGGATGGATATTCAACTTTTTCCTTCATCCCCTTATTTCCATTCCCAGATTGATCAGAAGATCTCTTCTTCTCTTTCTTTTCTTTAAAGTCATAAGACTTAGAAAATTATTTTTCTGTCGTGATAGCACATGAGACAATATCTTCATATGACAAGAAGGATTGTGACACTAATGCTCCACGAAGAAATGGTTTTAACCCATCAAAGAAACTATCAATATTACTTCTTGTGTTATGTATATAATCTCCAGCATACCATGCTAACCTTGTAAATTTAGCCTCATACTTGCTGACATTCTCATCCTCCTTTTGTCTCAGACTCAGAAATTGCCTTTCGATATCTTCTCAATGATCGTGAGGAAAGTAATTTTCTAAAAACAGATCTTTGAACTCCCTCCATTCCATATGTGATACTTCATCGTCTTCCTTCATGTTTTGAATCAATGACCATCATTGATTAGCATCTCCAATGTGGTGATAAACTTCCATGACAACTTTTTCCCTTTCACTACTCCCCAAAGCCTGAAATATTTTCTCTAGGGAACTTATCCACTGCTCAGCTACAAAGGGATTTTTTGTCCCATTGAATGTTGGTGGTTCCTGCCTCATGAAGCGATCTAACATTGATCCTCCATGCTACGGATCAGGTGCTCCATACGGGTAAGGTTATTATTCATTTCCTGAGTGATTTTTTCCGGTATGGTGATAAGCTGATCAGCACCAGTTGTATCACCATCTCCACTATAATTTTCTTGAGTAGGTGGGCAATCTCTACATGGAGTGTGTGCATTGATACAGTTTCCATTTCTTCCACTATGATACATTTCTAAACAATGGCATAAACTAGATCAGTTTGTATAATTCCATACTTATAAAACACTTAACATAAATTGAACTATTTATGGATATAATCCATAATTATAAAAATGTTTTCTTTGAGGAAGTATATACTCATAAACCCTTCATTATGATTTGTATTGAAAATGAGTGTTATCCTAAGCATATCCCCCTGGAGTTTCATAACCAAGAGTGCAGCAAGGACTGCTGTCGTGGACCAGTTCCCATTCGATTCTAGCTCAAAGCAGTTTTTTTGGGTTTTACCCTTAGGTACATCTGTGCTAGAGCCGCCTCTACCTACTCGTATCCAGACATGGATGTATTTCTCTAAAAACTCACAAAATCTTTACAATACCAAAATTCTAGGAAGTTTTTCTATACTACTACTCAAATTCCACCTTTGGTCTATGTGCTCTAATCAGAGTTTATCTAAATCTAGCTTCCAAGGTTTGTACAAAACTTCCTCTGGTACCAACTGTAACACCCCGACCCCAGTTACCCAGAGTTGGTGAATTATTACATAACATTGGCATAATCACAAGAAAGATCAAATCCCGAAAGATCTATTAGTTTAGTAGCCATGAAATAAATAGATACATCCATAAAGTTTACATTACATCATAAGATGAAATCTACTACAAAAAAATATTGTCATCCTATCTCCTCATATTATCCCTGCAGGTAATTCATAAATTACTTCTTCACGTCCTGGAAAAAATAAAACATTGAAAGGGGTGAGCTCAGATGCTCCGTAAGGATAACAGTATAGAGGAAACATTTATAAATAAATTGAAACATTTAAGGCAATGTATAACTAAAAAAAATCCTTTTAAACTTGAACTTCAGTATAATATGGCAAAGATAAAATGATATAATTTTATTTACTTATTCACATGGATATTCTACTTGTCGAATAATCACATGCTATATCAATAACCACTTTCATAATAATGTAATGCATAATGCCAGACTATAATAACCACATTTACAAGGCCTTGTGCCAAGACTACAAATAAGATTTTGTAAAGGCCTTGTTCCAAGACACTAGTTTGTCTCATGAGACCTACCAATGCATCGAGGAGCTATAGCAGGCTCCACCAGTCATTTATTATGTCCAATGCATTCCCCATATGAACAGGTTTAAACATAACATAAACATTCATATTAAATATAGCATACGAAATGTCAATACTTTCTCCATAAACCATGAATGGTATAAAAATAACACATCCATAGTCAAACATATCACAAAAACTTAAATACAATATGGAAGGTTTGTATCATAATAAATCAACTACAAATAAGCTTAAAATCCATCAAATGATGTTGACATAGATGGAATCAAAACTATTTGAGAGAAATATCTCTTTTTTTGAAATCATTTAAAAGTCACATAATTATAAAATAAAACATCTACTTTGAAAATATTCTTATAAGCTTGTAAGGGAATATTTGACGATTTATAATGGCATAAAATAGCCGCATCTTCCGTATAAGTTCAAAATCATTCTTACCTTAATTTTGTCGAAAAGGTTAAAAAGAACCTTGTTTGGAAAGAGACAGAAAGATTCCTTTATAAACTTCTTATAAAAAGTAAAAAAATGGTATAAATGACTTTAACCAAATTTTTTTTAAAATATTAAGAATGTTTTGAAATACATTTTTAAGAAACATGGATGTGGATGATAAAGAGGTCCCAGTAGATAATTATGTATAAACAACATCGAATAATGAAGAGATTGTGAAATAATCCCTTACCTTGTACTTTTCCTTAGTCGATGGTATGTTATCCTTCTGTATAATAGTTAAAACATTGTTATTAAATTATGCAAGAACCATATACATAATTATGATTTCATATATAATCTTTTAACATTGATTTGTTAATAATATCTTAGTATTATCATTGTTTCGGGTGTTAACTTACTCGTTTTATTTCATATGTTTTGTTACATAAGTCGTGTTTTTTATGGATAGGTTGTACCTTATTCATATCCAGAATGATATAAAGTTCTTAAAAATTACTTTTAATCATCAAATGAGAATTAGTCTTGAATGGATACAATTGGGAATTAATATCATCGCCTTCGTGGAGACGGTAGTCTGTACGTACGCACGAACGACAATATCCTTATTTTGGTTTTAAAATAATATATAATTGGATGGTATATCATATATGTAGAATAATTATCATGTTATATATATTTTTTACATGAATTAAACATCATTATTATACCCATCCAAAAAATAATATATTGAATAACAAAAACACCACGACGTGGAGATGGTAAGCCGTACATACGAACGTATGGTGACATGTCATTCAAAGGATGGATAGAATACTGAATATGGTTGTACCATATTTATAATAATATAACAGTATATAGGAGATACTTGATTTATTAATTTATAATGGGAATAACAAATAAAGAAGAAGTTGAAGAAGAAATGGATTTGAAAAACGGTGGTGAAAACATTACCTCTTTTTCGAGTTCTTCCTTTTGATTTGACCAAAAGGGCTCCTTAGATTGTCTTTCTGATCAAACTAAGGCCTCTAAATTGTAGTGAGGTATGTTGAGAGAGTATTTCGGTAGGTTTTGGCCGATCCAAAAGGCTTTGAATGTGTGAATTAGTGAGATGGGTGAATGCCCTTTTATAAGAGGGGTGAGGGGCACCTTTGGAAAAGCTAAAAATATTATTTTATAATAAATTAAAATTATGTTTATAATGGATCCAAAGTATATTATTTAAAGGTTAAAGTTGGGATGGGTCTAAAACCACTCATCCAATATAATTTAGTTAGGTTTGGGTCATTATATTAACCTTATGATTTAGATTTAACTCTTAGTTAATTAGTTTGACACTTACCATGTCACATAGTATTTTTATATTCTATAGTTAATAAACTTACTATATACCTCCAAGAGACCCCCAATTGGTCCATTAATTATACACCTATCATGATATAAGTCTCTTTGCCGAATATTATATTTTTATGAATATAATATCAATTAATAATAAAATATTTGTTTTAAAAACTATTTTATGTCAATTGTGACACTATTGGGTATTTTGTTATTGATATTTTCATAAAAACATTATTACTTCGAAAAAAATTTATATAACCAATCCTAATATGTCATATTAACCTAGAAAATTATTGGAATTCATAAAAACTCTCAAATGACATTTACATTGATATTTATAATATCTATTATTTTAATATTTCATTAATTAGGTAATTACTGCATCACCATTGTGTCAAAAATAAATTAAATTATTTAATGTCCAAAAATTATAAATAAAATACCATTATGTAGGAAAACTTTTTTTCTTTCAAATTAATATTTAAAATCGAATATATCTTATGTATAACCCTATATTAAAAATATCTTAGTAAATAAACATTGATTTTAACTCTTTTAACTCTTCTTAGAATTAAATAATAATAAATGTACTAATCTAATCCAAGTGGACCTAAATGATAATACTTTATTCCTAAGGTTGTTTTTGGTCGAGCTAAACTTGTCCAATAGAATTAAGACATGTTTTAGGGTAATTTAACAATATTTTTACCCTTAATTACCCTATTAACTTTTAACCGTGGTAAATAAACGTAAAAAGTTACTATTCGCCAAAAAAAATTATCTTATTGAACCAAATTTTACTCCTTGATATTAACCATGTCTCTCAGATTTTTGAAATTACAATCATAGATGTGGTAAAATTATGTTTTATGTGAATTTTCAAATTCTCCTAGGAGGTGGGTAAAAGACGGTGAAAAGTTTAATAAAATTTTTATATATCTAAAATTATTCTAAACTAATTCCAATGAATTACAATGAACTTATATAGGTATTATGAATATATTTTTACCTTAATTAAATTTAAATAAATTAAATAATTATTTAAATAAAAATTCATTTTTAAACTATAACTCAGTGTTTTTTCACTATTCATCATGAATTGAATGTTTTCAGAAAAATAACAAAATTTTACCCTAGGATAATTTCGATATTCCAAATCCGAAAATGAAGTCCATTTTGAAATATAAAATTTATAAAATTTCAAAAAGGTGGTATTACTATTCATAATGGCTAGTTTGATTGGTTGTGGTGTGTGTGTTAGAACTCGAAGTTGCGTACAACACACACTACTGTATAATTGAACGGGAAGCGTACTGTGGAAGCATGGATTGTTACATAATCCTTCCACAAAGTCCACAGATATCCCATCCCACATCCACTCCAATACCTCAACTCATCTGTGTCAAACCTACCGAAACATGGTTCTTTACATTCATATTATAGCAAGTGAGGCATCTCGAGAAAAACTATACCACTAACTTCTTCATCCCCAGGCACCAGTACAGATATTTGAGGTCCCGTTACATCATCTCCACACCGAGATGTACCAAAATAAAGAGTGTTTTGATTTCCCTCGACACTTGATCCCATAAAACCACTGGTACAATAATTCATCCTCTATAAATGATGGCGTGCTTCCCACATATCGAATATCCATCAGGGGCATGCCATGTAGACATCTGGGCACATGTTGTCTCATAGCCTATATCTCAGAGTTGGGCCTCCCCGACCTGCTATAAGAGTGGAGAGAAAACCATCATCATCTAATTATATGCTACATCATCTCTATCCACAACATATATCCAAAGCGAGGCCAACTGATCTGAGGACTCGATCGATATTCGTGAAATCAATCTCCTACTAAGTGCATCTCCCAAACATTCCCCTTCCCACGAATATAGACTATCTCGAAGTAATTGTACTCAAGGAACGCTATCCAACGTCATTTTATCATACTCAGGTCCATTTTTGGAAAATTTATACTTGAAAATCTTTTATTAATACTCGGTGATGAACCATTCACCCATCTTGAAGTTCTATCACATGTTCAGTGTGAAGAATATCACTTCCAACTCAAGGTCTTGATTCGAATAGTTCTTCTCTTACGGTTTCAACTATTTTAATCAACAATCAATCACTACATTCCACTATATCAGGGCACAACCCCAATCGGTTCCTGATGCATCACATTACACTACATAGTCAGTTCCCTCCTTTGGAAACCCCAATATAGAAGCACTCGTCAAGATCTACCACAGCTACTAAATTCCCTACATGAATCTTTCTATATACATGAAGGGGTATTCCTTCTTCATCAACACTATAATGGTTGTTGCATCTCTTGAGATGTTGGCTAAAAACCTCTGATAGTACCCAGCCAACCCAAGGAAAATCCTCACATTAGTAACTCTCTTGGCTGGATCCCAAGAAATTGTCGCCTCAGTCATTTCTGTATCCACTGAAACTCCATCCTCTGATATTACATGTCCTATAATGTAGTGATTTTTTATCCATAAGTCACACATCAAGTGATTTTCATAAAGATGGTTCCCTCAAAGTGTGACGAGAACCATCCTCAGGTGTATCTCATGAACCTACTCAAAATATGAATACACTATGATTTCAACAATGATGACCACTAAAAAATAGTCTATGTTGGGCTGGAATTTCCTATTCACAAGTCTCAAGAACAATGTGGGGTCATTAGTCTTGCGAAATAGAATCACTATGTACTCGTAGTTTGTGTAGAAACATCTGAAATCTATCTTAATGATTTCGTCATCTCATACTCGATGCTTGTGATAAACTATTCTGAGGTCTATCTTCAAGAACCATCTCTCTCCATTTAGTGTATTGAAGGGGTCTTCAATCCTCGATAGAGGATTCTTGTTCTTTAATGTTACCTAGTTTGGGAATCAAT
This sequence comes from Viscum album, assembly GCA_963277665.1. Classification (NCBI taxonomy): domain Eukaryota; kingdom Viridiplantae; phylum Streptophyta; class Magnoliopsida; order Santalales; family Viscaceae; genus Viscum; species Viscum album. The sequence goes on from OY728155.1 coordinate 1,058,101,365, forward strand.
TGTCCAAACATAACCTCATGATTTTATCTACCTTCTTGGAAAACAATATTGGAGATGCCCATGTTGAAACTCTAGGCCTTACGAACCCCTTCATCTGCAAGTCCTCCAACTGTATCATCATCTCCTAGAACTCTGCGGGAGTCATTTGATAATGAGTTATAGATATCGGTTTTATCTCCATGTACCAATAAATTAATAATTCTACCCCTCTGTGAAGAGGTAGTAGTGGAACATCCTCTGGAAAGACGTCCTTCTACTCGTCCGCCTCTCTAGGGAAATTAAAACTCAAAACATATACTTCTATACATGTAAGGATGGACACATACTGCTACCCCATTCCCATATCCCTTAGTTCCCTAAGAATAGTGTGGACAACATTGGGGTGGTTTAACATCTCGATATGTATACCACCACCTCTTACTCTACTATCTTCTCTGCCACATCTCCCACCCTATAGAAGGATCCCAGCTAGAACAACCATCTGGTCCACCGGCTTCCTCACTAAGCAGAAGACTCATGTCACCGCCTCCATTTAATACTCAGTTACCAGAGGATCTGTCTCGCCCCTGAACTAATGTGGTCTCTATAACTGATACTCAGGTAAAAACCGGATCCTACGTGTATCATCTACCAGTAGTGACGGTGGTAACTAATAAAAAAGGGCGGTGGTATCTCTACGACCCCTCTGTAATGTGCCATCTCGAGAAACTATCCTTATATCAAATCCTCATCACTTTGTGGACCATCCTATTGGTCAGGAATTGGTATCATGGATGGTTGTATACATGAAGGTATCTTGAAAGGGAATCAATATGACCCATGTTCAATTTATTATACCTGGTGAACTGACTCTAACTCAAACATATGATGGGAAAACGGTCAACGACGCATGCAACTAGTTTTATCATGTACTAGATTAGAAAATAGAATTCGGGATCCTGGTGTATGGATACATCGACCACCACACCATCATTGGACTCCCTAGCCTGAAATCCAAACTCGAAACACAAAACATTACTGCCACAGAGAAATTTATAGGATCATAGTTCTTCTGGTAGAACCGACCTCCTCTGATACCACATTGTCATGACCCGTCCCCTGAGGCTCGTGCCTTGAATACCCCATGTCCTCCTCCCAAAGGACAGGGGATGGAGACTAGAATATATAGAATTATCCCACAAGTGAGATGAATTTTCTTGAGTACGTTTATGCATGAACACACAAACAACCACATTCAAAATAACTGGAATAGAAAATAGGGATGCCACTAAACTACCACTGAGTAATGGTACAATTTGTTAGTCAAATGGGCCAGAATAAAAACCGATCAAAAAATAAACAAAAAATAGGAAAGTAAAAAATATCTCTATAAGATGTCTTCAAAAGACCTTACTTGAAGAGTAGTTGAAGGGTATCTTATTATAGCCATTGAAGTGTGTTCGTCTGTCCCATCTCACAGAGCACCACCTGGTCTCGGACCACGTAGGTCTCTGTCGAAGTGTCAATCACCTACATGGGACACGACACATGTGGGAGAATCCCATGCAGGGGTGAGTAACACAATACTATGTAGTTAACCCAAAAAACAAAGGAATGACCACAAAATAATGTATATACGAGGTAATGTTATCTCATTCTTGTATAATCTAATGTTTAAAAAGCATGACTATCAGCCGTAACACTTAACACATTGGTCTGCGGTGGTACTCATACCTGATGATTAATGTGGGTCTTCTGGGAACCAATGATCCACATCCCACTTCGGCCATCATAGTTGGTCCACATAGAGCAACATTACAACTAATCCACATTGGGTCTCTTAGAGTTGATCCACAAATTGACGATTGTAGCTGATCCACATAGGGTCGCTTCTAGCTGATCCACATAGGTTCCCTTGGAGACGATCCATACAGGGTCACTTGTTATGATCAACTTAGGGTCTCCTGGTGTTTATCCACATGGGGTAACTTGTCCTATAGACCTATAGCATCACTTGGGATTTCTCGTCAGTAGTCATCGGGTCTCGCCTAGACACCAGATTCCTACACGTTGCATTCTTGATTCCAAAAGAATCCACTCATAAATCCATTAATCCTATTTAAACATCAATTAATTCTAGATTAGGGAATTCAAAATGAACTACCTCATTACCAGGGTTCCATTCCCAAAAATGGAAAATAAAATGGACGTTCAGTCTAAATGATATTGATGTTTTAGTGAATAGGTGTCAGTTGTGTCCGGGACTGGTCTGACCAAGTCAAATTGACCTAACTAACTAGACTTGGGTGTCCCGCTTGACCCAAAAGAGATAAGTTGAAACGACCCGACCTGGTGGTGTTTAGTTAGGACCACCCCGACCTACCTTCTGGTCAAGGACCATTGGGCCTTGCTCGACCAGGCCCAGTTGGGCCATGGGTCCACCCTTCCAGGTCACCTAGCGACCCAGTTTCATCGGCCCCGACCCACAACTGGTGAACCGGTTCTTTCCCAGCCCGGGCGGTCCAACGACCTAATTTTTTCCATCAGCCCGGACCGCATTGGCGGGCTGGCTCTTCTCCCACCCAGGCCACCTAGAGGTGCAGTTCGCTCCACCGTACCAGTATTATTTCATCAGCTTGACCCGCAGAAGGAGGAAAACATAATTATAGCCTAGCATGTTGAACGGCCCGGTTCGTGCCCCCGGCTCAGATTCCAGGTGGTGTCCAGTTCCTACAGTCCACAAACGGCTATGTTGGTTTCCCTTTGTCCCACATGCAGTCTTCGATGGACCGCGTTCCTTCGTGCTGCGCTACGGCCACAATCGTGACCCGCTCCACTGAAGCGGTCAGGTGGTTGCATCCCCTGCGCTCGCTGTCAGTGGCTCCTATCACTCCGCTATGGATGGACCGGACCGTGGCCCTCCACAGCGTGCCTTCATGGCGCGCTGCCACCCACCCATGGTCGCTGGTACCACTATGCCAATAGGATGTTCTTCGGACCACAGGGTCCACTCCGGTGGTTCGTTCTTCAGACTGTTTGCGCCTCCGACCTCCATGGGGATCCATATTCGCCGACATGGTCTCGGAAATTCATTTTCATCCATCTGGATTAGGGGCCATGAAGAACACAAAATAAAACACAATGGATAGTGTCTCATTACTTTTTCATTTTGTCCTAAACCTTTCGCATTAGAGTTCCTTTAAAACGAGTGAGGTTAGGATTATGAGTCTATCAAAATTAATCCAGATGCAAATCCCTGAGAATAAGATCTCTCCTATAAGAACAAGGGATCTTCAGATCAACATATCTTTTAATTGATCCACATTTTTTGATTTAGAAGGAAGAATGGGGAATTCAAATTACAAAAAATAACCCCTACATGTGAAAGATTCTGGTCGGGGAAGAGTGGGGTTGCACGCCTTCATTCAGGGTTATATATCCTCCATCCATGTTTCTAGTAGTCTTTCGAAGGGAGGAATAAGAATGTGTTCAACATTCATCATTGGAGAGGATTCATCGCCGTAGATTCATCCGTGAAATTTCTAGATCGATAATTTTTTTCTCTAACCTGTTCTCTCATTAATAGAGAAATGTGTTGTAGTGTTTCTGTTAGGCTGTTTCATTACATCGTTATGATATTTGTTTTTCAAAAAAACGTCTCTATTATACTTCAGTTAAATATCCTTATTAATGGGATACATTTAATGATTTTCATGATCACCTAGTCACCACATGACATTACTGACGGGTCATCACTCAACAGCGAGTAATGAAAAATAAAAAAACAATATAATTTATATTATTTCTCTATTAAAAGGTCCATAAATTACCTTTTTCCCTTTACCCACACTGGTTGAGTTTAGGCCAATTCGTAGGTAATGTCAGTGTTCCGAACACAACCGTTCCCTCAGATTTTGAATCTGGTCAACTGTATAGATGTTTCCAAATCCAAGCAGGTGCACCATTTTAATTTGCTTAAAATGTTTCTAAAAATAATCTTTTATCATAGACCCATTCCAGTTGAGGATAACCTCAACATAATGGAAACACACTCTCAAGATATCAAATGTACTTCCAGATATCCAATGTCAGATACCATTTATGTGTTATTAGGATTTGAAAAAAAAATAAGTGTTACTTAGTTGATTTATCTACTACCAAAAACTAACATCCATTGTTGGCCTGCGTCGGCCAATGTTAGGCTCTTCCTAAGGAATAAATACCCTCATAAGTTCAAATATTGTCTAAAATTTTCAATCGGAGTCATCATTCTCTATATATAAGAATTGGAAAAATAAAATAAAATAATTTAATTATTTTATTAATAGTTATTCCATATTTTGGGTTTTCTCATTGGTGTCATGTTTCAACTATACTTAGGTCACACCTAGGATAATATCGATTTCCTGAACGCAATGGTTCCCTCGGATTTATGATCCAGGAACCTATTAAAGAGTATTTTCCCTTTTTCGAAAAACCCACTCAAATGTGCTATTTAGAAAATCTCATTTTTCGACAGATCATTCTAGGAACTCTGGGCCTCAGAATCTCACGCCGTCTTAGCACCTGTTCTCAAAATAATTCCATATAATTAAAAAAAATACATAGAATTTACATGAAATTACATGTTTATAGATGGTTCTAGAATGGATGAAATCTACCAATACTGATAGACAATGTAATGGTTGACCTACTGAGGAAGAAGATAAAGTTGGTATTAGAACTGAGAATGTTATTTATATATTTGGGTAGCTTAATCAGTCAATGAAAAATAACCATCATAGATATAAGAACGTATTTCACAATGATATTATTTAACGCTTGATCAATTCAGCTGACAGTGGACCCAATCATATAGTGAGAATACTTATCTTATTGTACCTGATAAATGGATTAAATATTTTTTGAATATATTTACAGCATTGGGATATGGTGAAAAGGTAATGGTTACAAATTAAACGCATTTATTCCATGGTGATAATGATCAATGAAGTTCATTTATCCAGAATATTGTGGAGTAATATGAAAATATATCTCATGGAATGTAATTAATTTAAGTTGAAATTATTTGGAAGATATTTCCCTCAAGAGAAATAAATTGAGATTTAGTGAAATTTACATAATTTGAAAGTGAAATAATGTAAAATGTATTTCAAAGTATGAATATACCTTTTAACGATTATTAAGGAATTATTTTTACTTTATACGTATAATGGAATATAAGATTTACAATTTTATTAAATGGATTATGCCATGTCTCTAAATGGAATTGGTTCCTCAGTCATTTTCTTCATATGATGAAAAAATTCCATGTGCTATCAAGATAATGAAAATAATTATAAACGTATAATGGATTTAAATGAAAGAAATTGAATAAGAGGATGACATATTAAATCATGCATAAATTTAATAAAGGAATGAAAGATTTTCATACATCTGATAATTTTGGAAAACATCAACCATGGAAATTATAGATAGGATATGTAGTTTTTTATAAGTGTGTAGAGAAGGGTAACCTGGAAAAAGAATGTAAAGGTATGAAAGAAATGAATAATATTCAGTATTTAATCTACAGTGACATGGGTAATGATGTGAATAATCCCCCCCAAGTGTCAATGGAATGTACCTTAGAATAATCTATGGAAACAATGTCAAGCATATTCTCTTCATACACCCGAATATGAATGATTAATATTCTTATGTATTTGGATCCATGATATATATTGAAAAATTAATTAATTGATAATTTTCTCATATTAGTAATTATAATATATATAATGATTATTATTCATTATTATTTATTAATGAATTTGAAATAATATGTTGAATGGTATAAAGAAAATTATTTTATAGAAAGTTGATATTTTTGTTAAACACTTGGTTGATTGAATGATAACCTCAAATATGTTCATGATGATAAATTAATCATGCTGGAATAAAGATATAATTGATAAGGGTAAAATAAAATGGATACTGCTAACTAAATTGGAAATGATTATAAATATTTTAATCATAATATTTTGGAAGGGTTATATTGTTAACCATTTATGTAATAGTTTATGTTAAACTTTGGATGCAGTTTTAGATACTTTTATTTGAATTCACTATATGAATATTTATGAATATTTTATAACATCTGCCAACAATATTGTTTTTAGAAATTAGTTACATGAATACTAAAAGGATTTTCATTCTTTTAAGGATCAAATGATCTGTTAAAAGTAAAGTTTCGTTCTTTGGGCATATAAATTTATTTCCTAGATAGTTTTTTCTTTGCGTAACGAATGAATAGGAAATTATCCATGCCATAACCAAAGGGATAGAATTTTATTGTAGAACATAATAATTTAATAATATCTACTCAATTAAATTAATCAAATATTGAAAATAATTATGAAAAAGAATTTTGTTCAATTACAATATTTTATAATTAATTAATGTCCTTTTCACACCTATTTAGTTTATGGTTTTTTGGTTGTTAACCTTATCTAGATCACCCACATTCATTTTATTAATCTTTTCTATCATCCTCCATCACAATTTGGTTGTTATTTGTCTCTTCTATGTCTATGTTTCATTTTCTACCTATGTTTTACTACTCGGAATCCATGTTATATGATTATTCCATATGAATTTTGTACTAACCATTATTTTGTACCAATAGTATGTTTTATTAACCCTATTACGGTGTTTTCTTTTCAAAATTTGAATATTTAGATATCAAAACCCTGATTTCCAAGAACAATTATATATTGAAAGGATGAAATTTTATTATGGTGGAGAGTGTAACCACTTGAAATTATAATCTTAGAACATTATATTCAATTTTGTGTATGACATGAAACAAAATGAATAAAAGGAAATATAAAAACCAAAATCATTATGATTTAATTGATTTTTATAATAAATTCAATCTATAACAACCAAATACACATTTTTATTAACATTCAATTTATACTAATAAAATTAAAATCATTTTAAAGAAAAATAATTCTTTTAAAAAAATGTAATTTTTCGGAAACATTTTTTAATCGTTCTTGGAGCACATTATTTAAAATTAATTTTCAAAGCATTTAGAAAATTTATATGACAAAAAAATTAATTTTTTAAATCATAATTAAAAAATTATGTTAGGTTGAATTTTCGGTATTTCCTTGAGATGATACATTTCCTAATGAATAATTTATAATACATAATTTTAATTGAAAATAACATTTTTATTTTAATAATTTAAATATATAATTTATATTTTAATTAATTTTGACGTGAAATTAGAATAATTTTATATTAATTAATCAAATATAGTTAATTAGAGTCATGTGATAACAAATTTAGATATGATTAAATCTTATATTTTTCATCATTTTCACTTTTAAACACCTTTTTCTCGTCATGTATGTGTGATTAATTTTAAATAAAATTATTCCATTTATGTGAGTTTAATTTTTTAAAATTGATTTCATTTTTGGAATCAGAATAATTTATAATTTCAAATAAGGATAAATAAATTTTTTACAGATGTTATTAGTGAAAATAATTAAAATTAGTTACACCTATTAAGGTAAAAAAGAGTATACTTTGTGGTTAATCTTAGAATATAAGGCGTAATGTGACCAACCAACTTTTCCAACACAAATTAGATGAAAATATTTATACCATTCACAACTTATTATATATTCTTATGTGTTATAGTGAAAAATTTATTTGAATGTGACCTATATAATATGTTATGTAATGAAAAAGACAAAAAAGGGAACCTTCCTTTCCATATAAATTTATAAATCTTTGAGATAGGAAAAAAATATATTTTTGTAATAAATATTTTTTTAAAATATAAATGATTTTATATTATCATTATAATTTATTTTATTTTATTAGATATTAAATAATTGCATTAAATTATTAAGAAATTCCAATATAGAAATTATTTAGTCGATAATTATAGAAAATAAATTATAATGAAAATATAATAGTGAAATAAATTGACTGAGTTATTGTATTACATTAAATTTTTAGAATAATAGATCATGTAACACAGGTATTATATTCATATGTTTAATTACCATCATTTCATGTTATTTTTAATTAAAAACTAAAAAAATAATTTCAAAAATGACATTAATGTAATTTTATTTTTAATGATGTTTTATTCAATGATTTAAAATGTAAAAAAACCTATATTATGTAAATTGTCTTATAAATTTTCATGAATCTTAAATATCTTCAATTCATGGTAAAATTTAAATTTTATAAGGAAAACAGTAACACCTATATTGTAAAAACATTGATAGTGTGGTTAGGGTTGACGCATAGTTTTTGGGCGTACCATACAAGTATAATAAAAATAAATTAAAAAAACATTGAAATTTAATGTAATAAATTAATTATTATATATAAAATTAATCATTCTAAATTTTATAATAATTATCAGTTTCATTTAGTTTTATTGAATAAATTACATATGTTATAAAATTTCTTACCTTATTAAAAAACTAAATGTTAATTCTGGGAAAGCATAGAAGTTCACGAACATTATTATAGAAATCAACTTTATTATTGTATATTAGGTATTTATATACCAAAAAACACTCCCCTATATTAATATAAAATTATGGAGGCACATGAGGTAAGAGGGACCTCCTAATAATGAATAATTTTGAGTATTTACATGAATGTCGCTCCTCCTAAATTATAATAAGTTAACTCAATATCCCCAATTCATCACACAAATGAATCCTATTGGATTAACAAAACCCTAAAAAATAACTACCCAAATAATCTCTTCTTATACTAGAACCCGTTGTTTGGAATGAAAGTAAATATTTTATGTTTGTGGTACAAACATATAGAGGTGACCCAAAGAAGAGGTAATATATTTATGAAAGTGATTTTACATTATTTCTTTCTACACCTCCTTCAATACATTTAATACCATGATTATATAACAACACTGGAATAATAAATATATTCATATGGTTTTATGTTAAATTTATGACTACCTACTTCACCCACATCCATAATATGGGTTTTGAAATCATCATTCATTTGTAAGACGGACTACAGCCCCATGAATCAAGTTCGTTAATTTTTTCAATTTCAAGCTTTCACGGTTGGTAATAAGGATGGGTTTATAGTTTATATATGATATATATTATATTAATGATGTCATTATGTTTATTTTATTATCATATAAAACATATCTTCATTCATTCCATTTTTTTGAATATGATAACATCGATTGTGTGTACAAAAGACTACTGTCTCGTAAAGCGATGTGGTTTATTAATTATTTACATGGAATGTACTAAAGAAGAGTTTAAAAAATGTGATATCTATTGAATAATAATGATACTAGAATGAATATATATATATATATATTATTTAATTTCCATTTATTCAATATAATTTGAAAATGGAAAAAATGTTAATTCGTACGTAAGACCAACCATCTCTATAAACTGTGTATTTCACATCTTATCACAAAATTTTATAGATTACTATAAATATATATAATGAATATATATGAAATTTAAATAATTATTTAAATTAATTGTATAATTAAATCCTTATATATGTATGATTATAAAATAACAAGTCAAAACATACTAAAAATGAGGCAATTAACAGAAGAAATAATGAAAATATTGAAAAGTTTTTATAAAATTCGTAAAAAAGTTATAAAAGGAGGATATAGGATATTACAGTTATTAATATTCTTCATTTATATTTTAATAATAGTGACTAAATAGTTATATATAATTTTAATGAAATTTCAACCAAAATAAAGTGTATGGTAGGGGATTTCATCTCAATTCACATTCCATTGAGACTTATTTTATCATTATGCACAAATTCACTTTTATGTGGTGTATATATGACCCATTTACCAATTTTATATCATGAATACAAAATTATTCATGGTATTTTATGTTTAAATTGGAATTTTATTATCCAAGGGTATTTTACATGAAAATCAAATGTAGTAAAAGTATGTTTGAATTCTAACATTGTTCTGTGATTATTAATATTTTATTAAAACAATCACTTTGTTGTATTAATTTTTAATTGGAAATTACATTTATCCTAAATATCCATATAATTGGGTAGTTAAGATGATTATTTCGTAAACTGTATACAGATTTTTCATATGGTTCTTACTTTGAATGTTACAAAATCTATTGGTGAAATATTGATATATATATATATATATCATTTACTAAATACAAATATTTTTTAAGGAACATTATTTGTGAGTCATATCGATATATCAGGAATTATTTGGAAATTATATACATGGGTTGGGGAATTGTAAATATAACATCCTAAATATATTGGTAGTCTCATGGGATGAATCTATTGGAAAAATCAGATGGGTTTCTACCCATGTAATTAAACTATCTTGAGGATAGATCTTGATATTAACTTTCTCGTGGATATATGTTGATAGATTAGTTGTCTATAATTATTCATTTCATCATTATATTTATTCCATGTGATCAATATATTAGTTAGAATATCCATGGTCAATATTCATGATCATTTGATTATATATGTACTTATTTTATCATTTTTTATTCATTCCATATTATTACCAAGTTATTTGTTAATTGGGATGTGTTTAAATATTTTACGTTTACATGATGATTATTCATTATTGAGTTTTGATAGCTTCTACTATACTTAAACCCTATTTATGAATTTAATCTCACCCTTATTCATTTCCTTTCATGAGGATACGATGATGAATTCATTGAATGTGTTTTCTGCGATGGTTAGAGTTTTACATTATTGTGAATTATATGTTATTTTCAATTCCAGTTGTATAATGAGTATTAGGTATGTATCTGGTTTCCAAAACATTTAAAAATTTCATCCATCTAGGATTTTAATATCATATCTATTCCAGTGTAATAAATTAATTCATTTGCTCTAGGATGATTCTTTCAGGGTCTTTATAAGAATCACCAGCATATGATTTTGATCCCATATATGAGTGAAGTGTTGGATGGAGTTTGGTGAATCCCCCTATTGGAAAAGTGTGACATCCTCTCTTATTCCTAGGTGAGTTTTTTTATCGGAATTACCAAATATCATAGAGTGTATATCCCTTATATATAATAAAGATCTAGTAGGGTTTTGGGTGTCCCTAAATATACCTCGGTGTTTTCACCTACACGGAAAATGTGATATTTTGAGATCTAGTGTGTACTTCCTTGTCAGAGCCCAATGATCATGAACTCTTGGATGAGTATCAACAATGATATTATGGATTGTAGAGTGAGTTATCCATAAATGAGCATTGATGATAATCCTAGATAAGTATCCTATAGTAGGAAGTATTGGTTGAGACCATTGGAGATCGATTTTATATTGGGAGATTAACTTTGTTTTTTTATTGTATCTCTATTAAGAGATGACTACTCATGATGAATTATGCTTAGTGAGTTATAGATTTACTAATTGATATTTTTATACTCAATGTTGTAAGGTCTTTGACCACAACTATCATGTCTTATGTAGACAAATACCCTTTTAATGTGGTTCTAGAGGTACATGGAGTAGGTGGAGAATTGTTTTTCTGTAATAACATTGGTGTTTTCTATGGGGTTGCATTTAATAATGGTCCCTCAATATGAATAGGTTCAGATATATACAATTTTAAATGGGCTCTATTTGGATGCATTGTCCATTTTGGTACTACTGTAGTACATTGATGTGGGTTAAATGTTTTTATGCAATTTTTCAATTATGTTATTTTTCACAAAAATGTATTGGCTTGGAGATGTTTGGTTCTGTACATATACATTAGGATAGTGCATCCCATGTTTGGTTTATGCCTAATTAGCAATAGTCCCCATCCCCTGACTTATTGAAGCTGGTCTTGGGGTAGTCACAATCAGCTTATTGCCAGAAATGTGGGCCATGTCGGGTCAGGTCATGACACTTCTCCCCATAATAAATTTGATCCTAGAAATATTATTCAATATGTAAACAAGTTATTATATTTTTCCATCCTTTCATTTTAGGATTCACATGTTTCTTCTTTGATCACGTGAATAATCTATAAAACAATTACAAGGTGAATAAAATTATTATAAAACACCTTCTATATATTATCCATTACGTAGATCAAATATTCCGGATAAAAAATATACACTTCTAACTTGACACATTAAGGATCAAAACCTTAGATCTATTAGGTACATATTTACATACTAATGAATCAAAAAATGTATCATGAACCAATGTGAAACATAGATATAAAAATACGTTATAAGAAATAAATCTACGATTTTGTATAATTTCATATATACAAATAATCAATAAACAAAACTTTCACTTTATATAAAAATAGAAAACATTTTATAACAGATATACTTTATAAAAAACAAGATCTCATATATAAAACGTCTGATATCTCCTCCTATGATATTCATCAATTATCTACCTACTCTAAGATGTCCAAATGTATTGAAGAATCATATTAACCTTCTCTACCATTTCTTATAAAACTCATCACCCAAATAGATCCTTCAACTAATATTTTACACGTATGAAGGGGTTTGACACCGATATCCCTATAATTCCTCTAATTGTTCCATCTATTTATTGGAAGGAAAATTAAAATTATATTAAAATTAAACTAATGTAATAGGTTAATTCTAATATAATTTTTGATATAAAGTGAACAATAAATTCCTCTCCTCTAATATATAAATATTTCAGTCTAACATTCCATCAAATTTTGGATCAAAATTTGTACTGGATTTGTTCCCAGTATATGTAACCTTCTGATATCAGTTTCAAAAATTTAATTTTACACTCTGGGAAAATTCAATATTTGTGATTGGTTTTTTATGATGGGAAGGGGGTCCCATTCCAAATTGTCTATCTGAATGGATAATTTGTGACAGGGATAGTGCCCCTTCACAATAAGTAGTTTTTTTGCGATGGGAACATGCCTCCCGTCGCAAAAAACATTGGCGTGCAATTCACTCTAAACCGAAGGAAGGGATGTTCCGGCAGTTATTTTACACCTGTCAAAAATTCCCATCAGTAATTTTTAGTACTTGTGATATTAGGTATCTCTCATCACAAATACTATTTAGGGAGGTGGGTATTTTCATTGAGTCTCATCGAAAATACATCTTTAACCGCTGACTAAAAATTAATAGAGGTGTATCATTTGCATCGAGAGTAGTCTCAATTAATATTATTTTCAGAAAAGGTTATATCTCATCACAAATAATATGTCGGTATGTTAGAATTTGGAACATGTCCTCTCTAAAATAATGTTTTTTAACCATCGCCTCAAATAAAATGGGTGGTTGTATTTGCGACGGGTACTCTCGTAAGCAATATTACATATATATACCCTCATCCAATTTTTTTTCATTCCACACCTTTCTCAATTCCTATACCTTTCTATAATCACCCAAATCTCTAATTGAATTTTTTTCAATGTTGAAAATTTTAAATCAGTGGGATTTTAAAGGCTTCGAGCATGAAAAAGATTTTACTTGAAGGTATTTATCTTTTACTTTTATTTTTTAGTTAATTTATTTAATTTTATGTCTGTTAAAAATATTTTTAATTAATGACAATTAAATTAAATTTGAATTAGATAGTTTTATTTTCAATTATTTATTTTTAGATATATGCTATTTCATTAGTAATAAATAATAATAAATTGTAATAATTATCCAAAATTACTAATAATTAGTGGTAATTAATATTAAATAGAAATAATTAGTAATAAATATGAATAAATAGTAATAATAGGTAAAAAATACTAATAAATATGAATAATTATGATTTAATATTAAAAGTTCCTAATAAAAAGGAATAAATATAAATAATTTGGAATAAATAGTAATAATTAGGAATAATTAATAATATATCTTAATAATTAATAATCATTATTAATAATTAGTAATAACTATGAATAATTAGTAATAATTATGAATAATTATGAATAATTATTCCGGTTATTGGTATCAATATCTATGTTCCTAAGGGTTTTAATCCCAGTTTTTTATCTCTCGTTACTTATTAGTTTTTTCTTGTACTTTCCCCTTCTCTGCCACCCCTGCCTGCTCTTGCTTCTTGGTCCTTTGCTTCCATCCAGGTCGGTCAGGTGTACTATATACAAATGGAGTTTTGGGATTTATCAGAGGATCGGTATGAGGTCCCAAGAGGAACTACATATGGCACATTTCTCTAGTTACAATGTTGTTTCAGATTTTTCTTTTGATGAAGTTTTTAGTTCTCTTGGGTGGGCGTTAGTGATGCTCATGATGCTGTTGCGCTACAGGTTTATGTGGTTCGGTGATGACTGGAACTGGTTTGGTGTCAATGACAATGACCATGATAATGCCATACTCTAAGACATCTGTGTTGATGAAGATGACGGCGATGGGGATTCCGGTAGGTCTCGCCAACATGGTGATAATGGGGGAGGAGGAAGGACATGATTTTAGAGGCGATAAGTGTGTGACTCGAGGCAGGTGCATGAATCAAGATTCACGTGGGGTATGGTTTTATCCATGAATGTTGTTACTTGAAATTTCAATTTGTGGACTAGGGCAGATTTTGAACTTTTGAAATGTAAGGTTTCCTACTAACCCTAAAAGAGGCCTTTTGAAAATGGAAAAAAATTGATTTTGGAGAGAGTAATAAAAACCGGTAAATACAAATCAATAGAAATAACTATTGGTAAATAATATACTGGAATAATTGGTAATAATTAGAAATGAATTGTGACAAATAGTAGAAAATAGTAATAAATAGTAATAAATACATGTAATTGGTAATAAATATTAATAAATAGCAGTAAATACTAATAAATTGGAATAAATTGTAACAAATTGGAATAAATAGTAATAATTATAAATAAAGAGTAACAATTAAGAATAATTAATAATAATGTATAATAAAGTGGAATAATTAATAATAATATGGAATAATTGGGAATAATTCGTAATAATCAGTAATAATTAGCATTAAGTTGGATTGATTAGTAATAAATAGAGGTAAATATTAATAATTAGGAATAATTAGTAATAATTTGAAATAATAGGTGTAATTTGTAATAATTTATAGTAATATATAATAATGAGCGGTAATTAACAATAATTAGTAATGATTAGTAAAAAATATAAATAAATGGTAATAAATTGTTATAATTGGTAATAATTTGTAGTAATTAGAAATAATTACTAATAATTAGCAATAAATAGTAACAATTAGTGATAAATAGTAAAAAAATTAATAATGTTTAGTTATTTGTAATTATATGTAATGAATAGTAATAAATAGTAAAAAATTGTAACATATAGTATAAAATAGTAATTGATAGTAACAAAAAGGAATAAATATGGTAAATAGTAATAAAAAGTGTTAAATATTAGTTAATAGAGGTAAATAGTACTAAATAGAAGTAAATAGTAATAATTAGCGGTATATAGTAATAATTAGTGGTAAATAGTTATAATTAGTGTTAATTAGGAATAATTAGTATTCATTAGGAATAATTATAAATAATTGGAAATAAATAGCTGTAATTAGGAATAATGAGTTATAATTATGAATAATTATCAATAATAAAGAATAAATAGGAATAATTAAAAAATTTAGCAGTAACCAAGAATAATTAATGGTAATTACGAATAATAAGTTGTAATTAGGAAAAATTAGAGGTTGTGGTAATATGAATAATTACTTGTAATTAGTAATAATTAGAAATAATTAGTAATAATTTTTGGTAATTGGTAATAATTAGTAATAATTAAGAATAATTATTAATAAATAGGAATAATTAGTAATAAATATGAATAATTAGTAATAAATAGATATTATTATTATTAAATATGATTAATTATTAATAAATATGATTAATTAGTATTAAATATCAATAATTAGTATTAAATTTCAAGAATTAGAATTAATTAGTAATAAATAGAAATAATGTGTAATAAATGAATAATTATTTATAAATATAATAATTTGAATAATTAGTAATAAATAGGAAAAAGAGAATAATTAATAATAAATTGGAACAATTTATAGTAGATTGGCAGTGGCTCTTTCCCTTGATAGCTCATCCCTTTTCAAATTTCTCCCAATGAAATCATGATAAAAATTCTACACCAATGTAAAAATATCTATTTTCCTATGCATTTTAATGGAGAGAAGTGCAGAAAGGCCTCCATCCTCTCCATTATCATGCATTATAAATGGATATGTGTATGTCAAAGAATTTTTTTTCATACTGATTTCTATCAGAGATATTTATTAGGAGATGATCCATCGGGAAAAAAGATCTTTTGCTCGATGGCTCATCTCTTTGCAACTATATCCCACCAAAATGACTATGAGAAATCTTTTCCGATGTACCAATATACCTTTTTGTAGGCATGAGAATGGAGAACAGTGTGGTGAGGCCTCTGTACTCCCCACTCTCGTGTATATGCAAATTGATATCTATACATCATAGTATATTTTTCAAAGAGATTTTATTCATAAAGAGTTACAAGGAGATGATCTTTTGGGATAAAGAGTTGTCGCCAATCCATTATAAATTGTTCCGCCTATATTTTGTGGTAATAAATATAAATTACTGTAATTAATAATAATTTGTTATAATTCGTACGAATTATTATCAATAAGTGTTTATTAATATAAATATTAAAAAATTACTATGAATAACTATGATATAATATAAATTATAATAAATTTCAGGAAATATGAATTTAATTTTCTCTTACTTTTTTGGATAGAATTTTTCATATATATAATTATTAAAAAAACCAATTATTTTATATTTTATAGAGATATAAGGAATAAAGAACTTGTCAAAAGTCATTATTAGATGATCATGAGTAGATAAATTAACATAAGAATATAAACTGTTTTTGTTTAAATCCTATATATATGGAGTGTGTTGAAGCTTAATTATCATTTACCTCATAAAAAACAGATATTTTTATAGACGAGACAGTTATGTTTCCATGTAATTTTTTTCTCTCCGGATGTTTGACACATTTGAAAATGTTGAGGATTGTATATTGGGATTTTGGTTTTGGTTTTGGTCTCAACATGGTGAGATTAGTTCCATAGAAGATACTAATAAATGGGTTGGGATCTATCAAGGTTTCAAAATTTAGTATATGATATGGAATGTCAATATTTTCAACAAACTGAAACTCAAAATGATGTTGATTTATCTTGTGGGTTGGAACCCTTTCAATTTAATATGTTGTTGAGGTCCGCTAAGGATGTATTATATCATTGATGCAAGATAAGAAAATTTGTTGAAGTCGAAAAAATTAATTCTATTAAATCAGATAATGGAATGTAAAATTGTTTTTTGATTAGATATTTTATCTTTTTTTAAATAATATTTCCTAAAAGAAATATGTAGCCTACAATTTTAAATGAGACAAAGTGGCTATATTGTAATTTGGGTCTTGGTTACAAGATAATTCATGCATGTTCAAATGATACATATTATATTATTGTGAAAATGATTCAACGGATGTTTATCCAATAAGTGGAAAAAAGAGGAATAAAGAGGCTCAACTAGATATGTTTAGATTAATTCTAGTAAAATTGTTGAGATATTTCCTGTATACACCCATACTGCAATGTTTAATTATTTCTCAGTACACAGTGACATTGAAGTAGTTGAAAAGAACTAATATTTCAATTGTTAAAAGTTTTACTCATCTATATGATGTTGATTCAGGGAAATATTTTGACCAAGTGAATCCACTTTTTCATCTGAATCATGAAATGTGGTATTGGGTCTTTCCACTAACGGTTTCTATCCATTTAGTTCTTATGGTATTTAGTATTAATATTGTTGTGTCATTATAATGTTGTAAAATTTACCTCTTTCTATTTTGAGGAAGGGGACATATATATTTTTTAACATATTAATTAAAGTAAATCCAACTAACAATATTAATGTTCATTTGAAACTTTTCATTAATGAGTTAAATTCATTATGGTGTAATGGTGTTAATTTATATGATGTTGCTATGAAGAAAAATAACCTACTGAAATATGCATTGATGTTGATAGTTAGTGACTTCCCCTCATATTTAATGTTATCTGGATGTAGTAAAATGATCCAAAATCAGGTTTGTACTATAGGAAATATAATAATGAATTTATGCCCAAAAATGGTTATTATTTTTTTTCGACTGTTATCGCAGATTCCCTTCAACCAATAATTATTTTCAGAGTAAAAAATATAATTTCTGAAATGGAACAATTGAAATATATTTTCCTCCTATAATGATCTTGGTTACATAGTTAAAATAAATTGTATCTTCATTAACTCCCATTACATTTGGACCAACAATAAACTGACAAAAAATTAAAAAAATTGGGAAAGAGCACAATTGAATAAATTGGAACAATTTTTGGGATATGCCATATTTGTCGAATTTATTAGTCTGTTACATATTGGATTTAAAGCATGTTGAGAAGAATTTTTTTCTAATTTATTTAATATATTTTTGGATAAAATTGATAAGAAAAAAAGAAAACGCAATTAAATAATTTGAACACTCCTAAATTTGCAAGCGACCAGAACTTGAACTGTTTAAAAATTGTAGATCAAATAAGGTAATGAATCCAAACGAATATTATACACTATATTCGATATTTATTTTATTATGGGATTACATATTTGTGACTTTTATAAGGTTTTTATTTCGATTTGGGTAGAGGTGTTAAAAATGACCATATTACCAGATTAAAATAACTTGATTGGAATGTTATATTTGGAATAATTTGGTGGAGTAGATTAAGAGGATTGTTTATTTATATGAATTGGGATGTGATAAATGATGTATAATATTTTTTCTGAGACATATGTGTGGTGAGAACCGACTATGATGCACTAAAAAGACTATAAGAAATTATTGAATTAATTTAATGTTAACTGAAAAAAATATTCATGTCGGGTATCATTAACTCAATAAAAAATTCATAATACATTTTCGACATAAAGAAAAATATGGAGGTACCATAGAGTTTCAATGGATGTTCCCATTCGATAAATCCATACAGAAATTGGAGAAACAAATATGTAAGAAGTATCAGTTGAACACTATTTTCAAAAATCTTATTTGGAGGAGGAAATTTTGTTTTTCTACTCTCATTATTTTCAGTCTAAATTTCCATAAAAACACAACCACACAACCCATAACAAGAGAAATATTTATGATTAAATGAGAAATAAATTATCTGTTTTTAATCATCATGAACATGGCTTCGGTGGTGCTACTGAATAATGGCTTTCAGATGATGAACATCACAGAGCACATATATATGTTATGCTCACCTGTGAAGAAATGAAACAATTTAAACTGTGAGTTCTTGTATCACTTATTCAACAATAATAATTATTTTAAATTAATATTAATTTATTTATAGGTTATATGATAATAATATCCAGAAAAAAATTTCACAAATTCCAGCATGTCCTCTTGAAGAACTTCATAAAAATATTTTTTCATACTCATTTTGAGAACAATTAACAAAATTTATTTATGGTTTAAAATAAAAAATCAATTTTTTTTGTATATTTATAATTTTTTTACAAATTTTCATGTATCACAACATGTAGATAAAAATGATAATCGATTTTGTGTAATATTTAACCCTTTATAAAAAATTGTTAAATATTATAATTAATGTGTGGTGAATGGTTTTAGATTTCATACACATGCATATGAAAAATAAATAACATTGAATATTGGTTTTTTCTTGAATGGATATAATTATAGAAAAACTATAGTTGATTTTTACTATATTCTAGAATAAATTATGAAACAGTGTTATCTTGGACAATCATAGATAATGATATTTAATTGTCAGTGGTTGGATACTAAGAGTTGCTTTCATGTTCAACCGGGCCATGGAATCATTCATATTAAATATAAAATTATTCTTTTAGTAAATGAACCATTTTAATTGCCTCATTAAGAACATCAAATTTATTTTGAAAATTAATTTTCTACTACAATAGAGTTGAGTGATTGGGAGAGAAAAATAAAAAAAAACTTTGAAAATTAGTTTAGTCCAAGGGAATTTGGTTCCAATGAAGTGCAAGGGATTGAAATATTTAATGTGATTTCTCAAATTCATCTTTTTCATGAAGAGACAAAAATATCGATGATGAATCCCCACACTTAAGGGTCGATGGATAGAATGATATTAATGATGTGAAACATGAATATTAAATGACAAGAGATGATGAAACTGAAACTCATATAAAAATTGTTGATGTTGTGGAGAAATATAAAGACATTGACATTGTTAGATATGAAAATGAGGATGAATAAGAATAAAGACACAGTTGAATGCAATTTATAATCAAATATAATATATTTGTATATAAAATAGTTTTTTTCAACTATTTTATACCAATATTCATTTCATTTTTCATATTGACGATGATCTTTTTCATCAGTTGATTGAGGCAGATCTACCAAATGGAGAGATGGATGTTGGATCATCTGGCCTTCAGACTGGTGGAAGTTCAAAGGGGTCTCAAAGGGGGAGTGATCATGAGAGATTGATGATTCATGGACCTATCTCCAAGATATTTCCACGTCCTGGACTTGATCCATGCATGAAGAGGAATGTTTATATAAGTATTTTAGCCAGTTTCTACTAAATACTATTAAATTTATATATACAAATTTTTTGATTATATGTTCTTTTTATCACTTATATATGCATATAGCTATTTGACAGGGGAGTGCTATGTTGAAAAATTATTTTTTGAGGCATGGGTTACATGGGATAATATTTTCATATATTTTAAGCACCACATGTTTAGTCATTTACTAGTATGTAAGTTGAAATTATTTATTTTTAAATTTAAATAAATAATAAATTGATATTATTAATTGATTGTTGGTTTTATGGTATCATATAGATGATATAATGCATGGATCTATATACAAGGCATAGGATAGTTGTTTGTGTGATCTTTTTTGTCAGTTTTTCTAAAATTAGAGGAGGACAACAATGAAGAAACGTGGAGTCACCTAGTTAGAAAATTCCTGCTATGATGAAAAACATTATGAAATTTCATTTTAGTATTTGGATGGATTATGTTCAAACTAGATGAGTAGTAATTTTCAGATGAGATCATCAGTTAGTCGACCAAACTAGGGAAGATAGGAGGTGACACATCGAGATGGTAGTCACACATTCAGTACACATAGGGAATATATTGAAAATACCTTTTTAATTAATTTAACTATCTTTAAATTTAAAATATTTAGTTTATATTCATATAGGTAGTCGGACAACCCGGTATTATGATGTTTGATGTTTACATGATGATTTACTGTGATCCTATCACTAAAGAGATTAGAGGTGATCGTCAATGCCGGATAGCGGTCTGTATAATTATTTTTGTGTTTTAAAATTAACTCTAAATAATATATTGACTATTTTAATTTTAAATTACAATTGAAGGGGTTATATGAGGATGCGACATCTTAGACGCAGATTGATAGTCGGGATGAGACTATTGATCATACCAGTGCTACTAGATTTGATGACGCATCATGGATGTAAGTGACCTATTATGTCTTCGAGAAGGACCCAATTATTGGTATCTGATCTTGATTGACGCCTAAGCATTATTATAGTAACGTAATGATAATGGAATGTAGCTAGATATGAGCTCATGGAGAGTCATCATAATATTCTACACAATATCAGTAGTAACTTTGTGCCTAGGGTGAGCTTATTGAGAGTTTGCATATGGAGAAGGAAGATCTCTGATGATAGCAACAGTAGCAGCAAGAGGAGATGTATAAATAATAGTATGAGTAGCATGAGCAGACGATGGAGCACATGCGACATCTGACTCATGATTTAGGGATGGAGTTCCCTCCACCATCTCCCCCAGCACCTCCAAAAGTCTCTCCCCTTCAGTGATGTATCTTTTTTGTGGTACAACATTTGAATTTAATTTTTTTATAACATGAACTATTTACATTTATATATATTGTGTTTTTTATATTTTGTGAATATTTTATTTCTTATTATTTTATTATTTAGCCAATTTTTTTATTTTATTAGTTTTTTAAATATTATTATTAATATTATTTTAACATTAATTCTTTTATTATTTACTTAATATTTTTTATACATTTTTATTATTAATAATTTTTTATAGTTTGGCAATATTGAGGTTTTTATTGTTTTATTTCATTATTTGATTAATAATAATATTATTATTTCATTAATAATAATAATAATATTATTATTACTATTTTATTATTATTAATTTATTTTTATTATTATGTCAATATTTTTTTATTTTTATTAATATTTTTATTTTACAATTTGATAAGTGTTTTTTAACTAATAATAATTGTAATATTTAATTAATATTAATTTTATTACTATTATTATATTACTAATATAATATTATTATTATATTAATATTTTATTAAGATTAATATTATTCACATTGTTTTGTTTTATTATTTTATTATTAATATTATTATTATTTTATTCAATTTATTGATTATATATGTTATTTATGGAGGGCCCGTCGTAAATAGTATTTCTGATGGGCCCATAAGACCCTTGTTTTTAAAAATAATATGAAAGCTATTTATGATATGCGAACTCACCATTGAATAAATTATTTGCGAATGGATGTCACAATAAGTTTTTTTTAAAAATCTCGTGGAATCTATTTGAGGCTCCCTTTTCTGCAACGGGTCATTTGTGATGAGGTACCATCGTAAATAAACCAATTTCTAATATTTTCATTCTAGTATCAAATTCTGATAAAATAGAGAGTGGAAATTGATTTTTGATTGATATATCCATACAATAATGCATAAAAAGATGATCGAAATATATAATATCTGAAATAGGAAAAATTTCTGAGATTTAGTCAAATTATCCCAAATCACAAATATTTTGTGTATAATCACCATATATATTTTTTAACCCTACAAAAAATCAATAAATATATTATCCAATTTCGATTCTAGAAAAAAAAATTTAAGTTTCCCATCAATAGTTTTCATTTATATTTAAACAACTGATATGTTATATATTTCATTATAAAATAAATAATATAATTTTTCATTATATCCCGCAAATATTATTATTAATGTTCTCTATACATATTGGTTAACCCATGATTAAAAAATAAGCACATTTTTATTCAACTAGAAATTCATTCTCTAAATGTGAATCTCTAAGAACACATAACTAAATTCAAAATCTTATTATAAATTATTTATCATCATTTAACTAAAAAACATACCCTTTTAGAAAAATTATATGCATTCTTGAAAACCATGATCTTCCTTATGATGATCCTTAATTATTTCTAAAAAATATTATTTCACGAATACATGATCTAAAATAATAAATCATAATTCACACCCAATTTACAATAAAACATTCATTAAATAAGTACCGAAGGGTCATGTTATAAATTCAACATACTTAATGATGCATTTATTTTCTGACATAGAGCTTAGTCTACCATCTTTTATTTACATGTAACCATATAATTATGCAATCATGATCCTTAATATGTTAATTCAATATTATATAGCTTATGATATATAATTTCTGATTCAATAAATAATTAAAACATTTCATCAAATATTTCACATCTTACTCTGTTTAAAATATTCCAATTATTTTATAAATAAAATCCACCATTTCATGCCTAAGAGAAAAAATCTGGTAATTCATTTAATGGATTTTAAAATGATATGAAGAATATTCAACAACTGGTACCTTAAATTCATAAAGAACCAATTCCATTGAAATAATAATAACTATAACTAACTAATTATGCTCTTATTTTTATAATGTAGAATTGTAGAGCATTAACCAATAATTATATCTCTTCATAAAACCATTCATCCCAACCCTTTGTCAGGATTAATTTAACTCCATTTTAGTTAACATAGTTAGTGAGCTATATAATAGAGAAATGTTTTTAAAAAAATATCATTAATAACCCACTAATCTAATGGATATTTGAATATTGATGGACTTTTTTAAGTCTTGTAAATTCAACAAACCCATTGTTTTTTGAATAATAGTAATAAAATCATTATAAACAATATTCCAATGAAAATAAATACCTCATAGAATAAATTCACTTTAAAAAAAATTTCCATATACTTTTATTTCGTTTAATTCATAAAAAAATCCATCTAGATTTTAAATGTTCCTCATAAAAAATATAATGATCTATAAATCCATAACTGAATCTCACAAAAAATTATCAAAATAATAATGTAATAATCTATTAATAATGTCCATAAATATATAAGGTGTATTCTTAATATGAATTACATAACAAAAATTCCATAATGTTAGGTCTAAGTAAAAAAATATTATCCTGAAAATGTGATTTCCATAAAAAATAGAAAATGATAACTAGAACAACTAAAATTCATGGAAAATATTGATAACCCTAGAAATGGCCATTGAATTAATCCATATGTTGTAATCAATATTTTTTATTAACTGTGTTTTTATTGAGTTCTCTATTATCAATATATTGTCTCATGAAACCATCATTCTTTTTTTTTGTAAAAAAAATTATAGCACCACAACGAAAAGTGATAGGGTGGATGAAACCCTTATATATAGACACATCTAACTAATTTTTCAATTTTAAAAACACTACTAAATCCATTCAATAAGGAGATTTTGAAATTGGATTTTCATCAGGACCTATGAAAATTGAAAACACATCATCTCAATCAGGAATAAAACTACGAAACATTGTGACGATATACATCTATATATTCATTCAACACATCACACCACTAATTTGAACTATTTTTTTCTATAGAGTAATATTTGAAATATATATCTCACTCTCAAAACTAATCATTTACTCATCTTAATGAATAAAATTAAACAATTTATGTCATTCAAATATATGAATTGAATCTCACTATGAAAAATAAATTTTATTTAAATTAATCTATATATATCATAACATAATAAATTGAAACAAAAAACATACGCAAATTATTATCAAATCTACCTTAGATAAGAAAAAAAATCTTATTGGAAAAAATATTCCATAGATCGTAGCATGAAAATTCAATAAATTCATGCTCACATAATAATAACCACATAAGTTTCTACCATAATTGTGGACATCATTTTTTGAGATTTTTTTTTGTTTTATAATCAAACTTGTCACAAATTAATGAATATATGTATCCATGATTAAATAAGTCATTTACATTGAGAAAATAATGAGGTAATATGGTAAAAATAACTACATTTTATGGTCCAAAATCATTATAGTAGTATAAAAATACTTTTCCACAAGTTTCTAAATTTAGTACTGATTATTTCCAAAATAACTAAAAGACATTGGGAATACATTTGAGTAATATGCATAAATTTCATACTAAAATATATCATTGTCAATTTATTTTCCAATTATATAACGGATTTAAATTTTTTTCCTATCAGCGATGAGAAAAATCACTAAGATTACCACATACGTGAAAATTTCTCGATCCTACCAAACAATAATAAATATATTTTTTTTACCAAATTTTGAATATATTGGTGGGCTTCTAAATAAATTTTCTATTTGAATAATTCAAAATTCCACAACACCATGGAAAATTTATACATTTATTTCCACAATGTATATTTGTGGTTAAAAAAACCTTCTCATCATTTTCATCAGTTTCAAAACACACTCATAAAATTTGAATTTATAGGAGGTGAAAAATATTCCTGAATAATGATTTAGACATGTGTAAAATCTATCAAAACTATTCACATCATATTGAATGAAATTTATTTTTTTCTTATATGGACATGTAAAATTTAATTCCTAAGTGGTCACTAGTTCATCTTCCATTTAGACCAACACCATATATTTTTTTACCACTCTAATATAAATAACATTAGGAAAATACTCCACAAGAGAAATATATTTAATGTTCATCCCGAAAATGACGTCAAATCATATTGTGTCATGGTAATATTAACTAGAAACCATCATCCACAAACATTACCTTAAAAATTATTAATATAAATATTAACATTTTCATTTTTTATATATCAAAACAACAAAAAGATTCTCTAGTATATTTATCCATCATTTGTCTTTCACCTGGTCTAATTATCATCCATAAACAAGAGGGTAATGTTTCTTGAAATGGTTTACTATGAAAATGAACATATGTGGTGAATTAGGTCCGTCCAATTCACGTGTGAAACCTTTAATATCCCATGTAAATAGATTCAAAACGTCCATACACTTCACTACCTTATTCATTCATGATTTCTAATATATAATATTATTACCCCTTAATTTCCTCATACATTATCTACAATTTATACTATGAATAAAACCATTCATAACATATATGAATTATCGAATAAAAAATGGAAATATTCAAAATATATGACATGATAATGAAATAAAAATATTATTAAATAACCTCTTATCATACATTTAACATAAAAAGTTATATAAAATAATACACTGATAGAAATTATAACACTATATACCATAAACAACAAATAATTACATGATTTTTATTAGGTACACTTTCGTACATTTCCAAGATCATTTAGGTTTAGTGTTTCAGATAAATATAAAAAATTATTACATTGCATAGGTATGACTTATAGATAATTTCCATTTATCAAAAAAAACATGATTCTTAATCTTACGCACTTGTTTCAGACATGACACAAATTATTTTTTAAAGGAAAATTTCAATTTTTATGAGATAGTGTTTATAATATTTCCAAATATTCTATATACCCTATGAAATCATTTAAAAATGGGGAATTAAAAAAATCTCATTATGTGAAATAAAACCAAAGTAATCCCATTATTCTTGTGAAAACCATGGAAACCCATTATAATAGTTGGTTTTTTCACAATAAAATTTAAGAAAATTAGCATATAATTTTCATAATAAAAAAATAATCCATTTCTAAATGAAACGAAATAAACCCAATTAATTGAAATGTAAAAACCATTATGTTATTTTTAGCCATTTGAGAACTTATGAAAACATTCATTTGGAAGAAAATCATTTTACCATTAATGGTTTAATACCTCATGAATTCAAAATATTTCTATAAAAACACATTACCCAATGATAATATACGTAACATATAGAATCTTATTCATTACACATTTACACTCATCATTAACTATATCAATTAAACTAATGGCCAATTAATTCCAAATGAATATATATCCAGGAAATCATCCACTTGTTTTTCATTGAACGAAACATCAATACCCAATGAATTAGAGTGTTATATATGTTTTTCCAATCATAATGAGAAGTATCTATATCAAATATCATCATCTATAATAAACTTTTATAATATCATGAAAAAAATTAATCAAACTTCTTTATCATGAAACCCTTGAAATTCTCATTTGAAATCCTTTATATAACAAATTCCATTATTATAAAATCATATGAAGACATACCCACTTTCAATAGAAAGTATTAAAAATGAATAATTACCAAAAGTGTGGGAATATGATATTCTTTTGAATAAAATTATAATGTATTGCGAAATATTTATAAAATATCATGGATATGAACTTTTGTAAAGGATTTGAATCTATATAGGTTAAAAATAATACTTTCAATCATTTAAAAAATGCCATATATAAATAATATTGATATCACTAGAATGATTTATTCTCTTTTTTATGATTTCTAATGAAATTTATATATAGAATTAAATGATCATTAGTAACCTTTGAAAAATAAATATAAACATTATTGATATATTTAAAAGAATGTGTATATAATGAGAAAGTGTGTAAAACCTTTTCTACAATATTTTAAAAGACTATCCCATAAATTAAATTCAAACAATTTCAATGAATTATATAAATAAAAAACAATAAAATAATTTTATTTTTATTCATTATTAATGATAATTTTATTGATCATTTCAGTATTATTTTTCATTTTATTCATTTATGTAAATTTGTTAAATAGTTATGGAAATAGTTATGTTCAACTGGGACATTTTGAGGTAGTGAATTTTATAAAAACAAATTAACATCACCATATTTATCATAATCCAATGGGATATGGTTACATTAAAAATATAATATTAAATATTATATAATTTAAATATTACAAATTTAATACACTATTAAATCCAAACATGTATGGATGTTATAAAAAAAGATATACATCTATCCAAGGAGATGGTAGTCCCTATATATACATGAATAAGGCCTTAATTTATCTACTAGGTTAAAAAGAAATAATGTATATAATATTATATATATATATATATTTATATATTTAAATATTATATACCAGGAATGTCTGAACCAGGCGAAATCCTGGTCCAGCAAATTTATTGAAGGAAAAGTACAAGTAAAGGAGGAAAAAAAAATAAACGTTGCATTAAATTAAAACCATACACATCCCTTTCCCCATCATCGGATAACTCATCACCAGGATCAGCTTACTCTCATTCAGAAGACTCATACTTCCGCATCAGCTCAAGATACATATTTTTCTTTCGAAGCATTTCCGCAGACATTTTCTCCTTGAGTGGCCATTTCCCACTGGGTCCTTTGTCCATCTTAGGGGACCCTCCCCTTCACTTTCCACTGTTCCCATTTTCAATGATAGTTTCTTGTGTCCCAACATTATTGTATGCAGACCATGTCACCATTGGGTTGGGAAGGTCCGTATAGTCCCTATGTGGCTTCCTACTACTTTGAACTTTTTCTTCCACTTACTTGTTCAGGGTCTCATGATTTAGATTCTAAACAACATCATTGTAGGATGTTTTGTGACTGTGGAGCTCCTCTTCACAATCAGATATATCCCCCCACTTCTTTTTATGGGCCATAGGAGGGTTGACACTACCATCCTTCCCACCCTCCAGTTGAGGTGTCCGGATTGACTCATCAGCACAAGGGATTTTGCATTCATCAATCATTCTATCCAGAATAGCAGGGCCTTCTTTCTCTACAATTTCCTCTACCAATTCAAGCTCAGTTTCCTCATTTAATCCAACATCAACCAGCACTGCAAATCTGTTTGTAGAACAATTTAACAGTTCATTAGGATTTACTTGCAACAGGACATCAGGTGTGTTATTCTGTTCAGACACCAGATCCACAGGTTCAGTGATAGCCTGCATCAGAGGAAACCCCCTACCAATATACTGAAAGTCAGTATTTAATCTCTCCAATTCATGCTGAACCTTGGATCCAGATTTTACAGATCCTGTAATATTTAACTTTTGTAAATTTGGAACTGATATCACATTCATAGGTGTGGTAGACTCATTCAAAATTAAGTCTCCAAGCTGGGTCGCAGCCCGTCCAGTGTTGTCCAGTTGGGTTTCCCTAGCATCATCCACTGGAACCTAATTGAATAAATAATTAAGAGATTTTCCATTCATCAATTCCCCCGATGACACTCCCTGCTCCATGATAGCAGTAATATCCATATCATTAGAGGGGTTAACTTCATCTTCATGGTGTTCCCTTGGAGCAGGATCGGTCATCGTTGTGCATGCCTCCACTGGCCATGCAGCAAGTCCACTCCTACGACAAACATCCATATCGTTCCCTTGCTTATGAAAAAAGGAGAAAAATGGACTCTATGACTCATAGGAAATCTTTTTTACATACCTGTACTCACCCTCCACCACGATCCAGACAACTCCAGGTGGGTTCTTTGAAAGATACCTCTCCACACAGATTCGTTTGGATGCAGGATTTCTCATGGAGGTTGTCCTCCGATCAGTGCAAATGGAACATCCAATGGAATTTCATATCGACATCAGAAGCCCGAAGTTCTGAAATGGGAGGGTGAGTCTTGGCAGTTGCAAACAGATTGCGAGATTTGGGGAATCCCGGTCCAAATGATGATCAAAATACCACCATAGGAGATGGAAGAGGGAGGTTTTCCTTGATCTAGTCTATGCCCTACCCAGATCATCCTCATCAGAGAAGATGATGAGGATCTGCCGAGGCCCGAAAATCCTGACCGACGCCTGATTCGTCAAACCCCAATCTTCATTCACCATCTTCCCAAAATCCTCAATCAATGGACGTCGCCACAAAAATCTTGCTATTAAGGCTGTGGAAAGCAGAGAAGTTGCTTTGGAAAACTCTCGAACTAATATTGGTACTATGGGCTCACCAGAAATGCATCCCAGAACCCTCAGTGCTTCCTATACCTCGTGCATAAAGAAACCAAAATCAAGCTTACCACATTGCGTAGCGAGACCAGAGGACGAAGAAACCCCTCCCCCCACTGCAGGAGGAGGGGACACTGCAGCCGCCATTGGCGATCTAGGTCATCTTCCAAACCCAACATCGGGGGGATCCTCGGGAGCTTTGGGAGTGGAGGCCATCGAGACAATGTCACCATTTAAATATTTTTTATTTTTCGTATATATCTTTTCGATCCAACCTTACCACCAGCCGCATAATGTGGAAATGAAAAATGAATTTAATTGCATTGTTGTGGTGCTATTTGACCATACATATTTTCAATGTTATCAATTTAGAGTGGATCAAACAGTGTGAGAGTGTGTAATGTATTAGTTTTCAAAAAATTATATTTATGTAATTAATACCATGTATTTTCATTTTCCCCATCACTTAAACCACTCATATTGGAATGTGATGAAAAATGAAACACATCAATTCATCTAGGAGGTAGTCCACACATAAAAAAAGAAACTTTTTCATTTCCTATATGATTTAATGGTATTTAAAAACGTGTTTTTTCTTAATTATAATAATTTTGTTATGGAAGATTATGATGTTATTATTGCATCATTAATAGAGATAAGATTATGTATGAAGAAGAAGAAATATACATGAATCTCTTTCATTGGTATTATACCTATTCATTGAAAAAACTCATTTTCATATATATTAATGTCTATGTATTTTTTATATTAGTGGGACAATGACCCATAGGGAGTATCGAGTATATTTTGAATGTGAATTGTATAGGTATTGGCTGTGTTAGAGTTCTAAATGTGTTTTAATAAGTGAAAATATTAGCTTCCCTTTAATTATATAGGGGAGAAGAACTCTTGGTATTATTAAAAAATTTAAATTAGCATTAAAACATATTCAATTTCTTGTGGCACAAATTCAACCCATTTATAAATCTATATGGTGATATGTTCTAAATCCAGAGGAAAAAAATAACATTTTGAAATGTATTATAGATGGTATAATTATTATATCTTAGTTTAATCCGCATTAATAATTTTTTCCCTTCATCATGGTAACATTGAATCGTGACAAATTAATTATATTACAAAATATTAATGGGTCCTTCTAGAAAAATATTGTCATTATGAATAAAAATATGTATAAATATTAATTTTTTAAAATTTCTTATGTATAAAAAATTAATATAAATATTAAAAAATATTTATATATTATTTGTAAAAATACCTAATTTATGCCCACAAAACCTTTCCAATTTAAATCATGTTTAAGGAAAATTCCAACGAACTTATTTTGACATTTAATAAAAGAAATGTTTTTTAAAAATCTATCAATACATAACCATATGGAACAATTCTACCATACCACTAAAATAAATGATCCAAGAAATAATAATTTGATTAAAATACAATATAATTTCACGAAATTCTTGAATATGTATCTAAATTAAAAATAATGTTTTACGATATAATATATTACTTTTTAAACATACCTTCTAACCGAATCATTTTAAAATTTATTAATTCATTCTTATATCCTTATAATGTCATAAAAGTGACTAAATTTAAAAAATTAATATTATCACTATTTTCAAAAAAATTATACCCTCTATAAAAATATTGAATATTCTCCCAATGATAAATTATACATTATTAATCTTAAAATAAAGTTTATTTTATCATATTTACTCTATAAAATCATGATTCTGATCTTTTAAATAAAACCATGTAATTCATGGAAAATAAATTAAGACTAGTAAAACTATCCCTTTTTGTACTGAATGTTTTTATAAAATTATTTATAAATCTCTGAGGAAAAAAATCAACAAAATAGTACTTAAATATTGTATTTTTAAATTATTTAATTAATTACTTAAGCTATCACACCCCAAACTATACAACCTAATATGAGAATAAAGTGAAAAATTTCCTATCACCCAGCATGTTGATCTATAATGTCACCTAAGAACCCCAAAAACCTCTCATGCCTTCATATATATCAGAAATCATATCCATGAGATGAAATAACTATATGAATTTAAGAAAACAATACATGTTTTTATAAATTATCTTATGTCTAAAACCATAATTTTATTTTTCATATAGAAGTCCCAAATAGAGAAGGCATGTCGTTTTACATCTCATATACACTAAATTCATTTTTTCTTTGTTGTGAGGTAATTTCCTAAAATATCAAAATAAATATTTTTTCATTTTATTACTAAAAATATAATAAAAATTCTTCATATATGTATTCATTAAGTAAATAATTTATATATCTTTCATTTTTCACTTTAACTCAAATCCAACATTCATAGAATATAATTATATTTATGATATGATATTCTAACAAGTAGATATTTAATTCATTAAATATTTGGAAATGGTATAATATTCTTCGATGAATAATAGAAATCGGATATTAAGCCTATAAAACTAAACTAATAGATGATATTTTCTAAAATAATTCATATTATTGGATACAACAACAATGTGAGAAAATCAATCATCATTATCTAGTCATATGTAGCATACTTATGATAAGTATATTTCAAGTAAACTAATATTTGATACATACTTTTAAGAAAATTGGTTATCAACATACCACTAAGATCAGTGAGGTAAATTCATGTTCTACTTTCTAATTAAATCTAATAATGTCAAAAACATTACCCTATTAATTCCATAACTTTTAACCTAAAATAGTTATCTCAACCATCGATTTTATTTTTCATTTACCTTATTCAAATACTTGTAATGGATATTCATATTTAAGGAGTTAGTGATTTCTAAATTCACATAATATTTCGTGAAAATCAATTTAAGTCCCTGGGGATCGAAATATATTAATGGACACTTTAACATTTTTAGAATATCTCAAAAAAATTCATCATATTTTTATTATAATCATAACACACATATAATATGTTGCATCAATTGTGACATTATAATATATCTCTCAATGATAAATTCCATTGTGAGAACCCATTTTCATTGTGTTCCTTAAATATGTAATTTTTTTGTTAAAAACATTTTGGTTTGTTGTCAGTGATCATAAAGATGAGATAGTTAATGTTTCAGAATTTAGATACATATAGATGATATAATTTCAGATCATAACATATTGTACTTTTAGTCCTCCTTCAGTTATTATTCTTATATCAGTGGATGAATATTTAATATGTTCCCACACTTTTCTCAATGTTTCCTCTGTACTAAATAGTGTTGTACTTGAATGCATTACATATAGTGTTTAGAGTTCATCCTCCCTCTTATATTGGGTAAGACGTTATTCAAGATATAGAAAACATACTCAAGACACTATTGTATTTATCAGATAATAATTAGTGTTGAAATCACCTATATTATAAATTATAAATTTTATTTAATATAATATTAAAAAAGAAAATATTGATCAAACAAATCATATCAGTCCACATAACTCTTCTTCTATTGATGTTTCCCATTAATGGTGTGTCACATAAAAATTCATGAACATTTTGAAATTATCTAGATATTAATTAT
Organism: Viscum album; assembly: GCA_963277665.1. NCBI lineage: Eukaryota > Viridiplantae > Streptophyta > Magnoliopsida > Santalales > Viscaceae > Viscum > Viscum album. The sequence continues at coordinate 1,058,135,139 of OY728155.1, forward strand.
TCAATTCATAGAAACTTTTATTAAAAATATATTAACTGAAGAGAAAATCCACAATTCATGGTTTATGGTGACTACATTCACCACGTATTTACTAAAATTACGTAACTCCTCAAAAAAATGAATTTCCAAAGATTGAGGTTACAACATTATTATGGATAGAAACTCAAACATATTTAACATAATCATATATTTCTAAAATATATATATTGATAATTTTTTTTACAACTTTTTTTTACATACCTTGACAATTAATTCTCCTCTATCTTAGGGAAAAAATATTTTTTTCCAATAAATTCAATTTATAATCTATTTTATATTATTAATATAAAAACATATTCTTTTTACCATAAATAAGGATATATTTATGAAAATGATGTGATTAAACGTCAAAAATGAATATAACTTCATTCACTTAAAATAAGTATTTCCCTAATTTACCTTCTTCTTCATTTTTAATTTTGGATGTCTATATTACAGAATCACAAAATTTTGACTCTAAATTTCAGAAATATTTTCTAAACAAATAACATAAAGCATCAATAGAAAGAATCATAGAAAATAAAAGGAGTATTTAAATATAAGATATCACAATTCAATATATTACTATATCATTAATTTTTTATGATATAGATTATATAATGGTAGAAATTTCTCCACAATTATTTGTCTATTTTATACTTCTATATTAACAATTTGAGGTAATCAACATCACTACACAACATCTTTTACTTTTTATGTACAATTGGGGTTACTAATTTTATTTTAAAAATATGAATCTAGTAAAGAAATATCAATATATATAAATAAATTCTATATATACTTACTTGATGCTGTAAATATTAAATATTAGTAAATGATGAAAAACTAATGAAATTAGATTCAGGATCCACAAAAACATTCTCTTATTTTTTTATTCCAAACATATCCAATAGTTTTTCTTTTTTTAATATTCTTCGTGTTTTTTTGGAATTTCAAATTCAAATTATCAATCCCCCTACAAGCATTATCACATAATATTATCTTGTCCATCAATGAGACCTGGAAGTTTATCTATAAACTATATGGGATGTTGAAAAATTCCACAAATAACATCTCATTCATTCCAAATACAATAATTTCATTTCATTTATTTATATGATCATCATTTAGAAAATTACTTTCCCAAATTTAAAACCATTCAAAACTAATGGCCTTATGTAATATTCATAAAGATTACATAATTATTTATTTATTATAACTCTAATGCAATATTATAAATCCATTATTACTTTATTGGCAGTCAATAATTTGGATTTTAATGAAAAATCATTCCACTGTGGTAAATCCTTTTCATTTCCAATAAAAAAAGTAATTCCATGAAACATTCCTAAAATTTTTCCCAAACCATAATAAAACATCCTAAAGAGACATTTATCAATATATAACATAAATTATAGATCACATTTGTATATAAAATCATCCTTGGTTCAACCAATAGTAAATTCCATAGTAAACTACTAATGATCTCAATAATCATGAAATTTTAGATGATTTAAAATATTAGAAAATTTGAATAGTATGTATTCTGTATTTTTTTAATAATTTAATTGTTATCAATAATAGTAAATAACATTATACTATAGTGAAATAACATATTATGTCATTATATTATGGAATTAGAGTGCTTTAGATATTTAATAAAAATCAATTCTAGATAGCTCAAAGTGTTTTGAATCATCCCTTATTCAATTTAAAAAAACACGTTCCGTCATCTAATATTATGATAAAACAATACCCAATATTATTTTATAGGAATTATATTCTATTGATTTTGAAAATATTAATTGGATAATTATTTATTGGAAATGTATTGTTCTCAATGAGATGATAATTTTTCATTAGTGGATGATGTTTTTGGCATATTATGAAAGGGAGGTTCTCACAACAACATAATTGGGTTGGTTGATGTTATTTAGTAATCATAATTCCTTAATGTGTAATAAATTATTAACCTCATCTAAATATCAAAATTATCATCTCTTGAAGGATGAAACTATATTTCCTCACCTATGATCATGTTTGGCTGTGATATGTCATACCCTCTATCCATTTACATTATTATACATGTTGGTGATTCCCCATTTTTTTATAAAATTTAGAATGTCATATTCGCATGATGATCAAAATGGAATGATCTATATTCTTCATCCTTAGTTATGAGAAAGAATGTACACTAAGACACCTGAACCAAGTCTAGTAAATAGTGTGTGAATTCGATACACCTTGAGCCCTTAGGTGTGCATATCTATATTCCATAGTGTGTTGACTAGTTGTTAGGTCATAAAAAATTCATTGGAAAGACAATAGAAAAGAAATTATACCAATAAATTACCATAAATAACCAAAAAAAAAGTCCAATCAGAGTACATATAACCAATAAACATTGAATTAAATTTATGATACTATTATAAAAAACATAAAACTTGTACCAAACATGGAAAACACCATATAAAAAAATATAAGTACATGACATGAACCCTAGACCTAATAACATTCCAAGACATCACATATCTTATTTTAATTAACCCAACAAGATTACACATCGAAATACACTACATATCTTGTTTATAACATGAAATGAAAACATATGGTTTATATACACACCAATATTCATGTACAGGGTGTGAGAATATAATATAGTAGGGTCTTAAATGGACCCTTGAATATAGTCCATTATTATCATGTGTTTTATTGAAGAAAAAGATAAAATAAATAAAAATGTCCTTTGATTCATCATGTGTTAAACATTCCAGCATGAAAATTTTTGTGGATTACATAACCATCAGGTAAACTAGTGCTAAACATGCCACACAAACCCTGAAGATACATGTTTTGCAACCATGAAAATCTCCATTCATCAGCTTGTTCATCCAAACCGATGAAAAAATGATATCTAAAAACATTGTTTAGTTATGTATATAAAACCATGACCTAAAACCCATATACATTTGATATGTTTATATTTCCATAGGCCACAAAATATCCGTACTCATGTGAGGGAGGCCCATCATTCTCTCATCACACCATGACCCAACCCCTTGAGCAGTCTTTGACACAATACAATGGAAGAAATTGTAAAATTCACTCACATCATCCAAATACAAATTTTGAATGTTTCGCAACCCAATACCATTATTAGGGATTGATCACCCAAATAACTGATCTAAATTTACATTGGTAGTTCTAATAGAGAAATGAGAAACATGTTAGACCACAACCCATTACACGGCTCACTAGAATACCAATATTTGTTAGTAAAACATTCCTAACCTATCTCCCAAATACTAAATCTCACCTCATCCATTAGGGTATCCATTAAGTCCTCCAAAACCATCGTGGACATTGTCGATATAATTTTTCACTCTTCACTCATCAGTGACATCATATCTCTTAGGATCATCCTGACCTAGAAATCATGTTTTGATCCATAATCATAAAAATCCAATCACACTCGAGGTCCCAAAAACAAGGGACCATCCCATGTTTTTAAACTGTTGTCCCCTTTTAATCTAGTTTTCAGGTCCCAAACAACTCCATTGAAATAAAATTACTCCCTAAATCACATATCATAATGGTTATTCATCCACAATCCACTCATTGAATACTAGTATTTGAGACAACCCTTATGGTCCTAATGTAATTAACCCACTTACAGTTCTCATCATGCTTTATTTCACCCTCATCAGTGTGTTTCTCACAGATGATGAGATGCACAGACATCATCTCAACTTTCAATATTCCTAGGAATCCCACAAGTACATTTCATACCCTTATAAAACATATCATATGATACCTAATTTTCAAATAACATAATGAGAAAAGATAATTTATATCTTTAGGTTATTATTTCTCTCTACACATCATAAAATAATCATCGAGCGATCCTAGGAAATCATGTTATTTAAGAGAACTTATATTAATCATAAAAGGATTAACACCAAATCATCCAGTTAATTAGTGACATCTAATACCTAAATAATATATGGTGTTTGAAAAAATTTATGCATTAGGTAATCATTCATAAAAAATTATGTATCATTATTTAAGATTCTTCCACATCCATCAAGGAGTTACCATCCTCTCTACGCACCACTATGTTTCACCCAAGAAAGCATGTTACCTTCCCAGGACAATTCATCCACCATATACCATGTCTCATGTTATAAAATATAAATAATGGATTATAAATAATTATAAATAATGATTATATTAAATCCAATGTTGATTAGGATTTTTAAAAACAACCAGGGTACCTCGGTTGCACTAAAACCACCACTAACCACCTACCAAATGTCTATGGCGCATCCCCAACACCATCCACAAAAGAAACATATCATCTGACACACCTCAAACATCCAGCTTTTTTGGATTAAAAAAAAACAATATAAAATTTACGTTATTGCATTATTCTCTATATTTAATGAGGTATTACATGTATAGAATGACTTTGTTCATTTTTTGGAAACTATATATGAGTGCCCCATCATGATTGGTGATTTCACAATTCATTACTGAAATTATCAATGAACATATAGAGACCCAATACTTTTACTCATAATATGACTTTACTATTACATATTTATATTTTAATTAGATATTTCCACACTATAATCTTATATAATTTTTAAGTGTAGGTATCTAAAAAAATAAAAATAAAAAATCATTATTTTAACATCCATAATGTCCATATAAAGGCATTGATATCCAAAAACTACATAGGATAACTTGGAGAATAGGTATAAGAATGTGGTGAGATGAGAATACCATTTTGGGAATAAAAAATAAAAGGAAGCATAAAAGGCTTGTGGTAGGTATAACATGATATCATAAAAATGAATTCTAATAAATAATTACATTGAGTGAATAACATAAATAAAATTGAATCATTTGATCATCGAATCATAGGAAAGGTTGAAATAACATATTAAATGTAATTCCCCGACCCCAGTTACCCAGAGTCGGTGCATCATTATGTATCAGTGTCATGATCATAAAAGATCAAGTCTCGAAAGAAATATTAGTTTAGTAGCCTTGGATGTACTAGATACATTCATAAGGTTTACATTACATCATAAATTGGAAAACAACAACAACATTGTTTCCATATAGAACACTGAGATCCCATAGACTATCCCTGGATATCAGTAAGGATAACATTATAGAGGAAACTTTCATAAATAATCATAAGCATTTAAGGCAATGTACAACTAAAAAATTCTTTTTAAACATGATATTCAGCATTATATGGAAAATATAAAATGAAATAATGCCATTTAATTATTCACATGGATATTCTACTAGTCGAATAATCACATGCAATATCAATAACCACTTTCATAATGAGAGAATGCATAATGCCAGACTATCATAACCACACAGTCAAGGCCTCATGTTAAGACTACAAATAAGATTTTGTCAAGGCCTTGGGTCAAGACACTAGTTTGTCTCATGAGACCTACTGATGCAGTGAGGAGTTATAGCAGGCTCCACCCATCACTTACTAAGTCCAATTCATTCCTCATATGAAAATTTTGAAACATAACATAAACATTCGTATTAAAACTAGCATATGAAATTTCATTACTCTATCCACAAACCATGAAAAGTATAAAAGTAGCACATCCACAGTCCAACATAACTCATTAAATACAATAGGTAACATTGTATTGTAACAGATTAACCTCAATCATGAATAATAAATTATATTTACATAGATGAAAACAATCATCAAAACTATTTGTGAGAAATATCCCCCTTTTTCATGAAAACATTTAAAATTCATACTATTTTTCAAGAATCCATTTAAAAATAGATTTTTGAATCAAAGTGTCCATAACACTTTGAAACATTTAAAATGAATTTTAATTCAAAATCATTAATTTCCATATAAATAAATCCTTGAAACCATCTTTAAAACATGGACATTAATGAGAAATATTTAGAATAATAAATATTTAAATCATTTTAAAATGATATTTTAGTTAGGGTTCATAACCAAAAGAGAGACACATGAATAAAAATAATTTAGGTAATCAAAAAATTGTAATATCTTTAGAATAAATGGATTTATGATATACTATTTGAAAGTAAATTATATACAGTATATAATTGTGATTTGGTGTATAACAACAAACAAGTCTCAATGGAATGTAAATTGAGATGAAATCTGTTATAAACACCATATCCTTAGGTTATGGATAAATCAATGACATAATTATGTTTGAAAAATATAAATTCACTCAATTTGATTGGACATTCAGCGTAGATCAATCAGATGACATTAACACATATTCTTGTAAAAACAACCCCAATGAATTGGATGTTAAACTCAATAAATAGAGATTGAGTTAAACATACTATTATCAAGTTCATATCGATGACTTGAGAATTTATCAATGGATTGATTATGTGTATCATAAGTATATCCCTAGAAAGGGGAGTTGAAATTATGACATTAGAAAATGAATAGTGATTCCATACATAATCTTGGAGTAAAATAAGCAATTAAATATACGTAAAGCCGAATGAGTGGAAATTGAAATTTAAAATTCCCTTATGGATTTGGTAACATACGAAACATACAACCATGAAATTAGGATCATAAAACTATGATGTAAATATCCATAAATTAAAAAATGTTACACAATGATTACAATCATGGGATATACACACACCAAATGCAATAAATAGGTGGTGAACAATGGAAATCTCACGGAATTAAAAGTGAGATAAGAAACCCCTTACTTTGTACTTTTTCTATGGTCGAGGGTAGGTTAACCACCTTTATAATGGTAAAATAATTGTTATTGAATTATACAAGAATCATATACATTAATATGATATCATATATGATCTTTTAACATTGATTTGTTGATGATATCTTAGTATTTTCGTCGTTTCGTGTGTTAACGAATTCGTATTCCTTCATATTCATTGTTATGTGATCCATATTTGTTATGGATGGGATGTATCTTATTCATATACAGAATGATATCATATCTCTAAACATTATTGTTAATCATAAAATGAAATTTAGTCTTGAATTGATATGATTGGGAATGAATCTCATCGCGTTCGTGGAGACGGTAATCCGTACGCACGCATGAGCGACAATGTCATTCTTTGGATATTAAAATAATATAAAATTGGACAGTATATCATATATAATGAATCATTATAATGTTATATTTATTACTTAAATTAATTACACATCATTATTATACCCATCTGAATAATAATATATTGAAAATCAATTACACCACGACGTGGAGACGGTAGGCCGTACGTACGCACGTAAGGTGACATGTCATTAAATGGATGGATAGAATACTGAATATGGTTGTACCATATTTATAATAACATCACAGTATATAGAATATATAGGAGTTATTATTTTTGAATGGAAATAACAAATAAGGAAGAAGTGGAAGAAGAAAAGAACATAAAAGAGTGTGGTGAAATCCTTACCTCTTCTTCGGGTTCTTCCTTTTGATTTGATAAAAAAGGCTCCTAAAGTTGGATTTCTGAAGAAAGAACTCTAGGATGAAGTGAGGGAAGTTGATAGGATATTTTTTCAGGGGATGGCCAAGCCAAAAAGGATTTGAAGGTGTTAATTAGAGAGAAGGGGATGTTATCTTTTATAAGAGGGGTGAGGGGCGTCTTAGGAAAACCTAGAAATATTATTTTATAATAAAATCATTTTCGGTTTCTAATGCCTCTAAAGTGGATTATTTAAAGGATAAGGTGGGGATGTGTCGAAAAACACTCAAAAAATAGGTTTGTGATAGGTTTGGATCACTATATTAACCTTAACATTCAGATTTAACACTTAGTAAAATAGTTTGACATTTACCATGTCTCTTAGTATTTTAATATTATATTGTTAATAAACATACTATATACTTCCAAAAGAACCCCAAGTAGTTAATTAATGATAAAACTATCATTATATAAGTCCTTTGGCCGAAACATATATTTTTAGGAATAGAATATCAATTATTAATATAATATTTGTTTTCAAAAACACTTTTATTTCATTTTTGACACTATTTGGTATATTGTTTTTGCTAAATTCATAACAGCATTATTACTTAAAAAACAATTCATCTAACCATCCATAATTTTTAATATTAACCAATAAAATTAGTGGAATTCATGAAAAGTCTCAAATTGAATTTATTTGGATATTTTTAATATCAATTATTTTAATATTTCATTAATTAGGTAATTACTACATCACCATTGTGTCATAAATAAATTAAATTATTTAATGTATAAAAATTATAAATAAAATACCATTATGTAGGAACTATTTTTATATGTCTAATGAATATTTACCATCAAATTTATCTTATGTATAACTCTATATTAAAATGTTTTAGTTATTAAACATTGATTTTAACTCTTTTTACTCTTCATTGAATTAAATAATAATAAATGTCCTAATCAAAACCAAGTGGACCAAAGAGGTTCATATTTTATTCCTAAAGTTTTTTTAGTCTAATTATACTTATCCAATAGAAATATGAAATTATTTAGGGTAATAATAAAATCATTTTTACCCTTAATTACCCTATTTACATTTAACCGTGGTAAATAAAAGTAGAAAGTTACTATTGACCAAAAATTATTTTTATCTTATTAATCCAAATTTTACTCCTTAATATTAACTGTACCTCTCAGATTTTTGAAATTCCACTCACATAAGTGGTAAAATTATGTTTTTTTTGTCATTTTGTAAATTCTCCTAGGAGATGGATAAAAGATTGTGAAAAGTTCAATAAAATTTTTATATATCTAAAATTATTCTAAACTAACATCAATGAATTACATTGAAAATATATTTTTATTATTTATCTATTTTGACCTAAATTAAATTTAAATAAAATAAATAATTATTGAAATAAAAATTCGGTTTTGAATTATAACTCAGTGTTTTTTTACTATTCATAAAAAATTGAATGTTTTCAGAAAATTACCAAAAATTCACCCTAAACTAATTTTGATATTATGAATCCAAAAATGAAGTCCATTTTGAATGATAAAATTTATAAAATTTCAATATGTGGTTATTACTATTCATAACTATTAGTTTGATTAGTTGTGGTGTGTTAGAACTCGAAGTTGTGTATAACACACACTATTGTATTATCCAAAGAGAATCGTACCGTGGATGCTTGGGGTGTTACATTCTGCACTCCTTAAAAAAACTTTCCTTGCAATTTATGCTTAGTATTGGAAGCTTGGGGTTGACATTTCAAAATATCTTAGTTGAAATCCCACATCGAAAAATGGATTAATGAGGCCCCTATTTAAAATACTGGGTGGTAAGTATGAAGGTTACCGAAAATAACACATACTAGGGTTCAATGTAGGAAAACATGGATATGGAAGAGAAATATTACCATCAATATCGTATGGAGAGTGGTAGAGAACATGGCTATAAAAAGGCCAGCAATCACAAAGCCATAATTTTTTGATGATCTAAGGTACCATCTAGGACAATGTTTTTGTTCTATATTCCTTTTCATAATGTTGAGGAATTTATTTTTACCATTTTATAATATCATAAGATGATAAACTAATTTTTTAAGTATAGATTCATCCTTTAATACATTTATACTACTAACTCATTTTTTAAACTATGAGTATTCAAGAAGACTTGGTCACACTGCATCACCATGTTTATTACTATTCATACGACCAATTTAAATTTCTAGGTTATATGTAATGACTGGAATTTTCAAGGAAAAATTTATTCTTAATTCTTTTGAATTTTATGAGTCTATGGCTTCTGATGACACTTGATTTTGAAGCCCGGTGTGCCTGGAATCAATTTTTGAATTATTGTTTGGGTACGTTCAATGAACATATGTGCAGGTTTTTCAATATTCTAAACCGGTGCACGGAATTGAAATATGAGGACCCCGATCAACTCGCAGCGCCAGTAATTGCTTGAGGGGACCTTTACCGCAGTTGCGTTTTATGTGGGTTGAGAATTAATTTTTGGGGAAATTGGAAATAGTTAAATAAAATTGATAAAACAATTTTATATATCTATAGAAGAAATTTCCTCAAAAGGGATGTTATTTATGGGGCCCAGACCCAAACATATTTCTATGTGAAGATATTTGAGAGGTGGGGCCCATAAGATCCCCAACCTTCCATCCACCATTACTCTCTTCAAACCTGAAAATTATCTCCTCTTTCATTATTGTGACAACCCCCCATTAATTATGAGAACTCTTCCCATGCCTCTCTCCAACATTAATGTTTTCCAAAACATGTGAATCAATGAATTCAAACTCTTCAATTAATTAATTTAGATGTTTGAATTTTGAATAACTTGTGTGAATAAAATAATAGCTTAAGAGATTATTTTATTTTGGGGCATTTGTTGTGTTGGAATTTTTGGGGAACTAAGGAGAAATAGAGGAAGGGTGAACTTCTCTGAAGAAATAACACCACCCTCTCCGACAAAAAATGTCAATTCCACGAATTACAATGACGCGCCTTTTCTTATTTTCTCTGTGACAATGAGGAGAAAACACTTATTCTTCAGTTGCACTCCGACGACGACAGGATCGACCCCGTCATCCATGACACACGACTGCCGAGAATCTTTTCCAAGGTACGGTGGTTTGCTTCAATTTTATTTGAATAAAGTTGTTCTTAAATATTTGTGAAACCTAGTTTTGTTTTGGCCGATTGATACCGCCTAATGCCGAGGGCATGGGCCGAACAAAGACGGCCTGACGACCCTCTGTTGGACCTTATTTTTTTGTACAAAACGGAAGCGGCAAAGGGAGGTGATGGTGATGAACGGAAACGGTGGCCTTGCGTCGGCCGCGTGTAGAGGAACTGCGACCCACAACCACGGGCTGCTCAACCAAGGAAGAACCGGCCATCCATGGCCAGCCGGGATGAAGGGAGACACCACAATTCCCCACGGCATAGTGCTGTGGAAGACCGTGGACGGCGTTCCGCCGGCTGATTTGATGGAAGAACCGGCCGGCCCATCGGCCTTCTGGGAGGAGGATAGCTGCGGCGCCTTGAGGGCGCCGCACTGGACAATCCATGGACCGCCGAGAGGGCCACTTGAACCGAGAAGGACAGCTATTTGGGGAGGGCGGCACTGCTTGGTTCCGCCTGTTTGGGCAGCCGCAGGGCCACGCCCCCCGCCTCGGACCCCTCGGCCTGCCGGCCGAGCCACGGCCGGGCCGGGCTCACCCCTCGGGTCGTACTTCACCCCTTCGGGTTGGGGCACACCTCTTGGGCCGATCCATGAGTTTCAACGGGATTGTATGGCACCCCTGCCTGGTCGGACCAGCCAAAACTTGGTTAACCCGACCTGTCGGCCCATTTGGCCTAACGGGTTGTGCCCTTTTTCACTTAATGGTGAATATCTTCAAGACCGCACGTCCGATCGACATGTCGTCTGCGGAACTGGGACTCTCATGAAGTGGAGGTCCTTTTTCAATACACTATGACAGTTTTGTATTACTTTGGAAAATGTATGGGACAGGAATGAGTGTATTTCCAACCAGGCCCCCGGAGCAAAAATGTTAATAACTCTCAGACCGAGCGTCTGATTGCCGAGTCGTCTGTCACGTTGGGTTACTTTTAACGGGATGGAACATTGGGATAAATAAAATTTGGTCTTAGTGAAATTTGATGTATCGACCCCCATGGCTCGAGGAGCGAACACTCCTAGAATCGAGCGTGCTGTGTGCGAGAGTCCTAGAGCTGGATACGACTGCAACGACTATCGTACTGGAATCCTCTGTGGGATCAGCGACAAAGACTACCGTACTAGGATTTCCTCATGGGTTCGATGTATATGACTACTTTTCTTGTAACTTACATGGGTCCGACAATTTGACTTCTGTTCTAGTATCCTACATGGGTCCGACAGAGTAGCTAGTCTAGAATCCTATGTGGGTCTGACAGCTTAGCTGGACTAGTATCCTATGTGGGTCCACCAGCTTAGATGAAACAGTGACTTCATCTAATCATCATTATCACTTTACGAATAATATATATTTGTGTGAGATGAGTCTTGACTTTCAATCATTACCATCGGTGTGATTGACTTCTTTCCTATGTGGACCGGGTTGTGCTTGGGCTCAGGAGTTGGAGCTGAAGTGAGATTGACGACATAGTTATTTGTATGGTCATATACCTAAGTTGAGTGGGTTGATACATCTTGATTGTATCATTCATTTTTGGATTATCCTTTGTGGATTCTGGGAGACCTTCGGGGGTCTCAGGGTCCCAACTGAGTTTCGTAATACTCACCACTGCACGGGAAATGCACACACTACATTGTGTTGGTTGCAGAAGACGAACAACACAGATTGTGGTTGAGGCTTGTGGAGCTGGATGGTACCCGAAGGTGGCCCACGTGGCGAGACCTACTCAGAGATGACGGACAGACCCAAGGTGCTGAGGAGACTATATGTACACACCCTTCAGGTTGGATTCCCGAAGGATGACATGTTGGTTGATGCTTTAGTTTACTGCTATTGTACTAGACTTTCAGTTGTACTGTACTTTTCAGTTGGGTTTTTATTCTAGCCAATTTACCTTTCAGCACATACTTTGTGATCATTATTACTTGGTGCTTACATCATATTGTGTACTCTGTTGTGTTTTTTTACTATCATAAAGGCAACGCATTCCCTTTTATCAGGATTTATGCCTTTGGTACTAGTCGCCAGCCCCTAGCCTATGGAAGGCAGGTTTGGGGTAGTCACGACACATGCCCCGCGGATGGGTCGTGTCAAATTGGTATCAAAAGAGTCGGTTCTACCGCTGATCATAGGACTCTGATCTTTTTTCTCTGTGAAGAAATAGTGTTAAGAGTATTGAGTGTGGTTATCAGTCCAGGGAGTCCAGCGTTGGTGTGGCGGCCGATGTATCCATACACCGGGACCCTGACCCCTAATTTCTGACTCAGTGCACGAAAACACTGATTACATGTGTTTATCAAATGTTTTATTTTTGATTACATTGTTTCATCTCACCATGTACACTATTTTGATCGTGGTGCACCCGTTTCTTTTCAGGATGGCCCCAAGATGGGGCCAACAAGGGTTCGGAGTCGCATATGAGATGGCATCCCACCGAGCGACGAGTCCTCAGTGCATGGCCCCATCATAGCAGAGGCATCAGTGGTAAAACTACCAGATAATACACTGATACTTCCTATCCCAGTAGTAGAAGGTGCACGCCGACTGAGCACGATGCACGAGATTCAGTGATAGAGGCCGCCAAGGTTCCACGGAGAGACGGACCCTCAGGCAGCCGAGGATTGGTTGGAGGCTATCATCAGAGTCTTCTGATTTTTAGGGACACCATCTGACCTAATGGTGATCCTTGTCGCGAGTATAATTCACGCAGTAGTAGGTAGATGGTGGATCTTGATGCACCAGGTGCACGACGAGGCATCTCTAATTTGTATAGACTTTGAGAGTTTCTTCTTCTCTTAGTTTGTTTCAGCCACCCTTCGTTCGGTGCACATCCAAAAGTTACTTCTTCTGTAGCAGGGCAGCATGACAGTATCCCAATACTCAGAGAGGTTTACCAACCTTTTTCCCAACTCCACCAACATGGTACGAGACCGATTATTTTGGGGCCAGACCTTTGAGCAGGGTTTGAGACATGAGATCAGGGCTTCGATCATCTCCCTCACGATCCTGACATAGGTGGCAGTACTGGAGAGAGACCTTCTTGTGGAGATCTTCCTCGCTGATCTGAAACCCGAAATGAGACCTACCAATTGGAGACACGTAGTAGAGTCTTCTGCAGCTGGCAGTAGATAGATATCACAGAGGTCCAAGGGGAACAGGCTATCCGGAGAGCGACCTCATGATTCAGGGTATATTGTGCGGGGCACACGGAATAGAGCCAGCTATATTAGGAGCATGGAGTGCTATCAATGTGGTGGGTAGGGTCACATGGCTCGAGAATGTCTGACCCGCCATACAGATGAGCATCAGACAGTGGAAGTACCTCCCAGGCAGAGGCAGAGGTTTGACTGTGGCGGTCTGCAAGGAGGAAGTAGATGAGGAAGAGGAGGTGGCCGAGAAATGGGTGGGGGATGATGCTTTGAGGCTCTACCACCACGACCACCAGGAGGTCCACCCCAACCACATGGAGCTGGCGGACAGAGGCAGGCTCAGCTCCAGGCATTAGAGGCTTACGACCATGGCACACCTGAGATTATTCAAGGTACTATCTATATCTATTCCACCCTTGCTACAGTAGTGATAGACACAGGTGTGAGTCATTCTATTATTTCCACTACCCTTGTTCGAAGATCAGAGATTCTGACGGAGCCGTTGGCTCCATCCTTAAAGGTAGAGACACTTTCAGGAGCAGACTCGTCGATTACGCACTGGTGTCGGTAGTGTGAGATTACTCTAGGAGGCGAGAGATTCGGCTGGGATCTTCTTGTAGCAGAGTTGAGGCCTTACAACGTCATCTTGGGTATAGACTAGTTGTCTACAGTCCATGGTCATATCGACTGCATTAGGTGCAAAGTGCGGTGTGTCCACATAGATGGGAGCAGATTCACTTTCACCTGTGAGAACAGAGGCTTAGCAACGCAGCATGGACTTACGCAGAGGAGAGGGTAGCCGATCAAACATTAGTTGGATTTTCTCATCCTCAGAGTGGTTGATGTGCAGAGTCCAAGTTTTCCTGTTGTGGTGGATCAGTATGCAGACGTTTTTCCTGAAGACGTACCAGGTCTACCTCCTTGCATAGAGGTAGACTTCTACATAGACCTGTACCCTAGGACCTCACCGATATCTACTCCAGTATATCGAATGGATCCCACTGGGCTTCGTGAGATGTGGGTATAGTTGGAGGACTTACAGGCAAAGAGATTCATCCGAACAAGTGTTTCACCCTGGGCTTCTCTGATTCTGTTCAACAAGAAGGAAGATGGGAGTTTACAACTATGTGTCGACTATCGTCTCCTGAATCAGGTGACCGTGACGAACAATTATCCACTCCCGAGGATTGACTACTTCTTTGATCAGCTCAAGGGATCATGATGGTTCTCGAAGATTGACCTCGGGTCAGGCTATCTCCAGCTCAGAGTTCGAGACGAGGATGTGCAGAAAATGGCCTTCATTTGTTGGTATGGCCCCTACGAGTTATTGGTTATTCCCTTCGGCATAACCAACACTCCAGTAGTGCTGATGAGTATCATGAACATGATCTTCATGGCTTACCTCAATCGTTATGTCGTAGTCTTCATCGATGACATGCTGATATACTCAACTACTGAGGAGGAGCATGCCTACAACATGAGGGTTGTAGTGGATACACTCTGAGAGCACTAGCTTTATTGTAAGCCCTCGAAGTCATAGTTCTGGATATGATAGGTACACTTCATGGGACATTTCATCTCGGAGGTAGGAGTTATAGTGTATCCTGTGATGAACGAGGCAGATCTTGCATGGGAGCCACCTAGGAGCGTGATAGAGGTGCGGAGTTTCTTAGGTCTAGCTAGATACTATCAGAGATTTTTTTCAGACATCCCTAGAGTTGCAGCACCATTATCAACCTTGATGAAGAAGTAAACCCCCTTTGTGTCATCAGATAGATATCAACTAATCTTTCAAGAGCTGAGGCTGATGTTGACCAGTGCGCCCATCTTGAGGTTGTTGGAGGAGGGTGTTGGGTACTTAGTTTACTGCGATGCATCAGGGACTGGACTCGGGTGTGTCCTGATGTTGGAGTGAGCAGTGATCGCCTATGGTTCACGAAAGTTGAGAAAACACAACTAAACTACGCAACCCATGGCCTGAAGTTAGAAGCAGTGGTCTTCGACCTGAAGATGTGGTGACACTATCTGATGGGAGAGTGCTTAACAGTCTACTCTGACCACCAGAGTCTCAGGTACATCTCCTCGCATAGGAACCTAAACCTGAGACAACAATTATGGCTCTAGTTTCTCAAGGGCTTTGTCTTTGAGATAGTCTATACTACTGGGAAGGGGAACGTTGTGGCTGATGCTCTCAACTAGAGATCGGGCATTCAGCTACTTGGAGAGGAGACTAAGCAGCTAGCCACATTGCAGATATCATTTGTGGATAGAGATGGAGCAGCTTTTCTACAGTCTCTCACATTCACTCCTCCACTCCTTCAGCAAGTCAGAGAGTCACAGCATGGGGACGCTAACTGCAAGACACGACGTGCTCAGATATCCTCAGGGAAGGTGCCTGATGGATTTTCTACAGGAGGAAAGCACGTCATCCTCTTCAGGGGATATACTATTGTACCAGTTCCACTACATGAGGAGGTTCTGAGGGAGTTCTACACTTCCTCTCTAGCGGTACATCCAAGAGCGGTTATGATTTATCTGGACCTCAGACGACAACAATGGTGGACGAGTATGAAGATGGATCTAGCAGAGTTCATTTTATGATGCCTCACTTGTCAGCATGTGAAGGTGGAGCACCAGGTACTAGTAGACTTGGTACATCACTTAGAGGTCTCATAGTGGAAGTGGGATAGGATATCCATGGATTTCATGACGGGGTTTCCACATACATCCAGGGGACAAAACTCTATTTGGGTGATCGTTGACCAACTCATCATGTTGGACCACATCCTATCGATTAGAGAGCAGGGCTCAGTAGAGTTATTGGGATGCCTCTACGTTCAGGAATGCGGCTTCACGGTGTGTCATCGACTATTTTATCCGATCGAGATGATCGCTTTACTTCCCGACATTGTAAGGGGTTGTATGAGGCCTTTGGGATGCAGCTGTGTTTGAGCACCGCCATCCATCCCAAAACAGACAGACAGACTAAGAATACCATACAGACACTCGAGGACATGATTCGTACAGGGGTCCTTGACTTTGGCCATAGCTGGGAGGATCACCTACCCCTGGTGGAGTTTGCGTACAACTGTAGTTACAACTCCACCATCGGGATGGCACATTACGAGGCGTTGTACGGCCGACCTTGAAGATCACCTTTGTGCAGGACAGACCCTAGAGATTCAACACCTGTAGGACTAGAGATGGTTCAGGCTATGCCGAAGAAGGTTGAGATCATCCAGGAGCAGATGAAGACTGCACAAAGCAGACAAAAGTCCTATGCTGATAGGAGACGGAGACCACTGGAGTTCGAGTATGGCGACCACGTCTTCTTATAGGTCTCATCTCGATGGGGTCTATGGAGATTTGGCCGGGGCGGCAAGTTATCTTCGCGTTTCATCGAACCAATTCAGGTCCTCATCAGAGTAGGAGAGGTGGCTTACCTCCTGGACCTTCCACCTCAGTTGCGCCGGGTGCATGACGACTTCCAAGTATCTTAGCTGAGGAGATACGTGCATGACCCAACCCACATCATTGATCACATGGAGCTGGACATAGACGACAGGGAAACGATTGCAGAGGTCCTGGTGGAGATTGAGGATTGACAAGAGCGGGTCCTACGTGGATGGTCAATTCCTCTGGTGCGCATTCGCTGGTAGCACAGGAACCTCTAGGAGAAAACATGGGATTTGGAGGCACACATGCTAGCTCAGTATCCCTAGTTGTTTTCCTAGAGTGTGTTGTCGCTATATGGGGACATAAAGCCCTTTCGTGGGAGTAATGTAAAGACCTGGAAATTTCAAGGTAATTTTTTTTTCATAACTCTTTTGAATTTTACGAGTCTGTGTCTTCTGACGACACTTGATTCTGAGGCCCGGTGTACCCGGAATCAATTTTCGAAGTTCTATTCTGGTAGGTTTAGTGAACGTACGTGCGGGTTTTTCTATCTAATGAACTGGTGCTTGGAATTACAATCCTAGGACACCGATGAACTCGTAGCACCGGTAATTGATTAAGGGGACCTTTTCCGCAGTTTCATTTTATGCGGGTTGAGAATTATTTTTTGGGGAAATTGGAAATAATTAAATAAAATTGTTATAACAATTTTATATATCTATGGATGATATTTCCTGCCATGGGATGTTTTTGGTGGGGCCCACACCCACCCAACATCCCATGTGTGGATATTTGAGAAGTGCGGCCCCCACGATCCCCAACCTTCCATCTCCAATAAATCTCTTCAAACCAAAAAATTAACTCCTCTTTGATTATTGTGACAACCCACCCTTAATTTAGGGAACTCTTCCTCTCCCTCTCTACCAACTTAATGTTTTCCAACACATGTTAATTAATGAATTATAAATCTTAAATTAATTAATTAAAATTTTTGAATTTTGAATAAATTTTGTGAATAAAATAATATCTTAGGGGATTAATTTATTTTGGGGCATTTGTTGTGTTGGAATTTTTGAGGGAACTCTGGAGAAATAGAGAAGGGTGTTCTTATCTCATGAAAGTACACTACCCTCTCCGACGACGAATGTCAATTCCATGAAGAACGACGAAGCACTTTCTTTTATTTTCTCCATGACAAAACGGAGACACCACTTCTTCTTCGGGTGCACTCCGACGACGACGGAATCGACACCATCATCCACAATGCTTGACTACCATGAATATTTTCCTAGGTAGGGTGGATTACTTCAATTTTATTTGAATAAAATTGTTCTTTGATCTTCATGAAACCTTGTTTATTTTTTGCCGATTGATAACGCCAAATATGGAGGGCATGGGTCGAATGAACACGACTCGACGACCCTCCATTGGGCCATGTTTTTTTTACGAAATGGTAGCGGAAACGGGAGGTGATGTCGATTAACGGAAGCGGCGGTTGTGCGCCGGCCACGTGTAGAGGAATCGCAGCCTAAAACGATGGGCCACTCGACCAAGGAAGAACAGGCCAGCCATGGCTGGTCGAGCCAATGGGAGGAACTGCGGTGCCCCACGGTGCCGCGCTGCAGAAGACTTCTGCCCGCGTTTTGTGGGACACTTTGGCGGAATAACCACCCGGCCTGCCAGCCGGCCAGGTGGAGGAGAGCCACAACGCCAGGAGAGCACCGCACCGGATTAACCGTGGCCCACCGGGCGGGCTGCTTGCACCGAGAAGGTCAACCGGTTAGGGAGGGCGGTGCCGCTTGGTGCCACTGGTTCGGGCAGCCGAGGGGCCGCACCCCCACCGCGAACCGCTCAGCTGGCCGGAAGATCCACACATTTCATCGGGATGGTTTGATCCCCCTATCGGGTCAGAGCCACCAAAACTGGGTCAACCCGACCCTTCGGCCCACTAGGCCTAACGGGCCCGACCCTTTTTCACTTAAGGGTGAATATCGGGAAGACCGCGCGTCCGATCGACGCACCGTCTATGGAACTGGGACCCTCATGACGTGGAAATCCTTTTGAGATACTATATGTGATTTTTGGATAACTTTGGAAAATATTTGGGTTTGGAAAGAGTGTATTCCCAACTGGGCCTTGGAACGTCTAATTGACCCACCGTCTGTCGCGTTAGGTTCTTTTTGATGAGATGGAACTTTGGAATTCATCAACTCGGGACTTCGTGACGTTTGATGTATCGACCCCCATGGATCGTGGAGCAGACCCTCCTGGAATCAAGATAGTTGTGTGAGGGAACCCTAGAGCTAACTGTAACTACAACAACTACCGTACTAGAATCCTCCGTGGGTCGGAAACTATGACTACTGTAATGGAAATCCTCCATGGGTTCGATGACGATGACTACTGTTATTGTATCCTACGTGGGTCCGAAAGTTTGACTTCTATTCTAGTATCCTACATGGGTCTAACAGAGTAGCTGGTCTAGTATCCTACGTGGGTCTGACAGCTTAGCTGGACTAGTATCCTATGTGGGTCCGCTAGCTTAGATGAATTAGTTACTGCATCTGATCATCTTTATCAGTATTCAAAAGATGTATACCTGTGTGAGTTACGTCTTGACTTTAAATCATTAACATCGGTATGAATGACTTCTTTCCTACATAGACTGGGTTGTGCTTAGGCTCGGGAGTTAGAGTTGAAGTGAGATTGATGACTTAGGTATATGTATGGGCATATACCTAAGTAGAGTTGTTTGATACTTCGTGATTGTATCTTTCTTTTGTGGTTTATCCTTTGTGGATTTTGGGAGACCTTCGGGGGTCTCGAGGTCCCTACTGAGTATCGTTATACTCACCCATACACTTGAAATTCCCACACGACATTGTCTTGGTTGCAGATGACGGACATCACATATCGTGTTTGAGGCTAGTGGAGTTGGATGGTACCCGATGGTGGACCACTTAGCCGGAAATACTCG
This sequence comes from Viscum album, assembly GCA_963277665.1. Lineage (NCBI taxonomy): Eukaryota > Viridiplantae > Streptophyta > Magnoliopsida > Santalales > Viscaceae > Viscum > Viscum album. The sequence goes on from OY728155.1 coordinate 1,058,155,391, forward strand.
GAGTGGACGGACGGACACAAGGTACTTAGGAGACTATCTATACCCACCCTTCAGGTGGGATTCCCGGAGGATGAAACGGTGGTTGATTCTTTACATTACTGCTGTTGTACAATATTTTCAGTTGTACTTTACTTTTCAGTTGGGTTTGTATTCTGGCCCATTTACCTTTCAACACATACTTTGTGTTCAGTATTACATTGTGCTTATATCAGCTTGCGTACTCTGTTGTGTTTGATTACTATCATAAAGGCAGTGCCTTCCCTTTTTATCAGGATTTACGCCTTTGGTGCTGGTTTCCTACCCCTGGCCTATGGAAGGTGGGCTTGGGGTAGTCACAGCACGGGCCCCGAGATTGGGTCATGACATTGTACTAGTTGTGTTTAAATAATTATATTTTACTAGTATATTTTGGTTTTTTAGTCAATGTTATATGTGTTGTATAAGCTATTAAACCTAATTTTTCTCTAAAATTATACATTTCCACATTCAATGAATCATATATAAATTTCTTCGTCACAATTTAAATTTATTCTCATTAATCAATCATTTGATATTTGAAAAATCCCTTATGGAAATACTCCCTCATAAAAAGGGTTAATAAAACCTCATCATAAGAGGAAAGAAATGGAAGTATGAAAATCATATAAAATAAAAAAAACATGGTTTCAACATTATAGGGACATTAAAACAATTGAAAATATGGATTTTGATACATCATCCATTTAATCGATAAATATGTCAAATATTTTAGGACGCAATAGATCATCAATTTAACTATTTTTAATAACATTTTTCTTAAATATTTTTCCTAAATTTGAGGGATAATTTTACCATCAGGAAAAAATCGATAATGAAATATTGTAATATTACATGTATAATTTATTACTTTAATATTTTTTACTACTATCTAATTTGCAGCACCAAATGATTAGTATTCAAGAAGAATTTTTAATTCTAAGAGAATTAAAATAAATTTCTAATATATCCTATAATCCGAATAACTATAAATCTATATTCCTCCAGTCATAAAATATTATCCACAACTATTTGGGTTATCATAAGGATTGATGAAATGCAATATATATAAGCATTCATATGAATCTCCATTGAAATTGTTCAACTTCATCAATGAATTAAGAACCTTAAATCCTAAATAAACTCAATGTTCAAAAATATTATTTTATTTTTGCGATATAATATTTAATTTGGAATCACATGTATGTCCTATGGGTTTTATATACCTCAATACAAAGAACTATTTCCAAAAATATCCTGAAAATTCAATCATATTTGATCTTATATTATATTCCTTGAAATAAATTAATATATTTTTACCTAATAATGATTCAAAAAAATTTCATACAAGTCATGATATCACATAGGGTAGTGGAAGGAACTGAATAGTTATTTCCCATTGGTTATGTGTTCAAACATCACATCCTTACAAAATGTGATGGGTATTAACCCAACTTGTAGGTTATAACATTTATAAAACAATGAAAAAATTAATAATCATATTAATAATTCACTTTGTTACTATAATATTTTCATGAATATGATTAGAATCTTCAAAAATAAAATTAGTAGTTACATCATTTTTTGTGTACATGGGTTTCAATATAGCCCATTATTCCCAAAACAATAAATGATTTTTTGTTCACTATATTTTCTTCAACATCTAGCACATGTCAAAAAATTTATCCTACTCAATCATGTGTTTTTATATAAAATTGATTCATTCCATTAAGTCACATTTAAAGGTCATTATTACCATTCAATATATTCTTCCAAATCCAAATTTAAAAACAATCATTGAATAATCCATAGAAGTGTTGTCTTTCTTATATCAAGAATACATTTGGAAATAATAAATCAAAAAAATTATTCATGATTTTCAACACATAAAAACATAACAAAATCTAACTTATTTATTTTACTAACATATTAACTATTTATTTAATCATTTATTTATAAAATTAAATTATATGATTTACAAAATTCCTATATAATTGATATTAAACAATTCTTGGTACCTTCGTTTGACAATTATATCCCCTTGATAGGTTAACGACACTCTTCATTTTACTTTGGAAATGACCATTTCATCCCTCCTTTTTTCACACATAAAACATCTTACAATTCCATTAATTCATTTTACATGGATCCTATTCCCACATTGTTGACATATAAGAAATTTTATCTTATTTTATTTACCACCTTTGTCACATGAACTTTGAAGATATTTTATAATTCAATCTGTGATGTGTTTTTATGTTAAACTGTGTTTCAATTATTAATTGTAATTAGTGATAGATATGTTAGAGTTATCATAAGTTTTCTAATATAAATTCCCATTAGATTAGACATATAATTATTTAAAATATTACATTTACCATCACATTGGTTTGTTGGAATTATTTCTTATATTTTTTCCATTAACTAGATAGGAGTTACAATCTGAGAATGAATTAAAATATAAATATTAAAAAATAATCCTAGAAGGTAAAAAATATAAATGGTAAATATATACTAATGTATGAGTCCAAAGTTTTAAATCCTTGTTATACATTCTATCATTCCATATTATTTTTCCTATCCTAAAAAAATGTTGAATTTCTTTATAATGGTTCATAAATAGTTTTTCAATTTGAAACACATATTCCCCCAGAGTCTCAAATACGGTTTTCATAATGGAATCGTGGAATGCACATAGTGATGATCAAGTATACCCCAATATGGCCTTTTAAAATAAGTTCCCTCTTTATATAAGTATTCTAGATGCCCTTCCACTTATTTTATCTTGAGATGGATTAAATTTCATAGAACCCACTCTCTATCTATATCACCAAAATTTGAGGACATTAATATATACATACCATTACGATTATAATTATTCCCTGGGTTCTATTTAAATTATTCTTCTGATAATATTCCAAAATATCTAAACCACCATCTGATTCAAAAAATAGTGCCCAATTTTTCTATACAAAATTTAACATGATTTTAACATAAATATCTATTAAATACAAGATAAGTATAAAAAAACATTGTTCCATTAAAAATATATATACCTAAAACATCTAAAATTTTTTACATATTTTAATATCTATAATAATATGATAAATATCTTGAGGAAATAAAACTATATTTTATTACCTATGCAATACATAAAAAAATAAGTGGACCTAAAAATCCCAGTAGTGGAATAATTATTATAAGGAATCATAATATGTGAGTCATATGTATGACACGATATCATAAAAGAGAATACTAATTTTTTATCATATATGAGATTAAAATAATGATCATGTTATCATAAGATATTAGAATAATATTAAATGTGGTTGAATGATATAAGATTTTATAAATAGTAGTTGAGGTATACCTCTAAGAAAATATCTCATGATCAAGAGAGTTTAATAATGAAATAGGTTTATTGCTTAATAACATGGATAACTTATCGAGAGATAAATGAATTACCCAATGCATTAGAGGGATATCTATAAAGAACAACCATAACATGTTCATGAATATGTGTTCCAAATAAAATTAATTATAATTAAAAAATTTAAAATTACCCATGGATAGAAAATGGTTATCAAAATCTTATCACATATCATAATCAGAAGAGATTTCTTAAATAACTAATTTGATAATTGATTACATTCCATGTATTACCCCTAAAATGAATGGAGAATAATATAGATATATATATATGTTATATATATAATATAATTTATGTGAAATCTATAGTAAAAATAGTTATTATCATTGATGGAAACATCATTTAATGGTCACATGTAATTTTTCCTGACAAAATAATCGTTTAACATTGAAATAATTTCCTTAAATTCAAAATAGAAATACTAGTAGGAAAAAATATTCTATTAAAATAATTGTTTAAAATTATTATTTATATTTTAAATAATTATATTTTAATGATAGTAGTAGAAATGATTAATTACAATTTTTTTAAAAGAAAACATTTCTTTAACACCTTTTAAAAAAAGCCAAATAGTTACCTTGTTTGTAAAATGATAAAAAGAGTAATTTTAAAAAAAATATAAGAAAACTATAATATGTGTAAAATATAATTCCATAAATCATTATTTAATATTGAATACATTCATCAAAAACGTTTAGGAAAAATATTGACTTTGAAGAGTAAGAATCCAGATCAAATTGATGACCCATGATGGGTAATACTTATAAAAAATGTTATTGATCTATCTTCCTTGAAAAAGGGAAAAAATATCAATAAAAAATTTATATAAAAATTACATATAGAGGGGGAAAAGATATATTTTCACAAAATATAATTTCACTTGATTTAATCCAAAGGAACCATGATGATAAAAAATAACAAAAAGAAAGGAGATTATAACATAATGCATTTATTATTTTGGTATCATTGAAGTCAAATCATTATAGAATAAATAAAATTAATTATATCATAAAATTCTATTAATTATGTAGGATTAATTAGGTAATATATTTTTGGGGAATAATATTAACTACATAAAATAAATTAGGTTCATGAAATTAAAATATTCCTCGATGAAGGTAAATTATGACGAAATACCTTACCTCGAGTCCACACATGTCATGTATTCTGTTTATCACCCATCTAATAAACATATATCAATTATAATTTTTCATAATATAATTTTTTTGGATTAAATCCTCATTAATAATTATTTTCTTATTTTAATGAAACATTTAATTACTAATTCATTAATTTCCATATCTGGTGTTTTTTAGGATATTCAGTTTATAAACTCAATAATGAATTAGTGAGTTGATTTTGGACAAAGGGGTCATTATTATATTCTATCAGTTATAGTAATCAAATAATTATCATTATTATACATTAATTGAACTTTTAAAAACAACCATTAAATAATTATATGAAAAATTAACTATGTTACTCGTATAGAGGCGGAAGGTTGTTCATAAAAATTAGTAACATTTCAATTTAATTGTGTTCATGAATGAAAATAAGGATTTTTAATCTTATCATTTGCTAATGATAATTATCATAAATAAAATATTATTTATTTAAATAACATATATCATCAATGTGGTGTGCTAAAAAATGAATCACATTGCTACTTGAGGGGGTAGTTCTCCCTAAACATGAAAGACGTTATCATTTTTTGATGGATGGTAATTTAAAAAATTTTGAGATATATTAAATTTAAATTATTTTTATTATGTGGTTAATTGAAAATAAAACTAATAAATTCATCATCATGGATATACATGGTATGAAATGATGGTAAAATAATTACATCTATTCACGAGGCGTCTGTCCACCATACAAAAAAATGATGGATAATTTTCCCTTTTGATAGTAGATGATATAGATATATGGAACGAAATTAAAATTATTTCAGATAATTATATTTGAGATTGTTACTTTATTATATCATCTTGTTTTAATAATATTTTATGGAATGGAAGGGAAAATTAAAATAATTGATTATGTACAACACATCTTCTTCAAAAAGACTATTTATGAATATATGTAAATCCATCCATGATTTGATATCAGATAAGAAATGACCTCTCATACATTGTTATTGAAGTGAAGTAAATATTTGGGTAGTCATTATACAATCCAAAATTATTATGCGGTGTCAAATTTATAGGAGGGTGGTTCCCATTATAGGTGAGAAAGTGTTTCATTTTTTAAATACCATAAACTATTTCAAAATGGGTAGTCACCCTCAATCCATGTGCCTAAATATATTATAATTATTTTTTCTGTATTGTTATGGTCAATCCACACCACTAAAATTATTTTAAAAACATGTACTAAACATTTTATTCTCATTACGTATAATATTACTCAATTTTTCAATTTTAGTTTTTCAATAATGTAACTCTTTTTTTTATATTTACTATTCATTATGACAAAAATTATATAATCATAAACATTACTTAATACTGATTATGTTGATTAAAAATATTGAATCCTTTTTATAAAATTCAACTCATACTTTATGTAGAGTAAAACATAAAATTAAACCTGCACAACGTTTCGAAAAATGATTTTTTATGAAATACATGTTTCAGGAAACATTTGATCTTAGATTAAATCCATGACTATAAATAATTATTATATTAAGTTTAATATATATAAATATAAATATAATATATAATTTTAATTATAATATATCTTTGAATGGGTTTATTTTAATAATTAAATATTGATAATCATTTTGAACTTAAACAGTTGGAAGAAAACTATATTTTAGGGATTTACATACATTTATACCCAAATAAAAAAATTGGAAAGTAAAATTAAAAAAATTATATTAAATATATCTATTGAAAAAATATTTTACATTGATATAATTTTAAAATCATAATGGGAATTTTAAATTACTTAATTTATTGATAAGAAAAATAGTTTTTCATAAAAGAGGTACTTTCATTTTATAGTGGAAAATAATTTTTTTCCCAAAAATAACATAATTTTACCCTCTGGTAATTTTGAAATACTTATTTAATTAATTATATATATATATATATAAATTTATACATTATACATTATCTAAAAATAAAAATGTATTAGAAATAAAAAAAATTTATCATTAATTAAAACAATTTATAAAGCATGAAATGGCTTAACAAAAATTTGTGTACTTTTTTATTACAAATTAATTTAAAATTTTGGATTATAAAAAAAATAGTTTTAATATTTTTATTCCAATCATAATTGCAAATTATATTACATATTTTTTAATAGTAAGTTTTTTAAAAAACTTGAAATATTATATCATAGTTTAGTCATAGTGTTGGAATTGGAATCTACAAACAAAAATATCATTCTTTTTCAATATCTTGGTGTTAAAGAAACTTATAATAAAAATTCCAAAACCATGGTGTAATGAATATAATATTGAATAAAGTGGGAGCTTCCCAGATATCAATGAGAAACTCCACCCGTAATAATTCCATGTTAAGCGGGAGGATGAATATGGGAGAATCCTATTGTTTATCCCTCTTTAGCATTTTTATGAACTAAAAAAGGTGTATTGAATTCTTACATTTATATCATAAAAAACATAATACACCATTCACTATTTGAAAAAATGTTTCACATAGTAAATATACCTTTATGTGACCTAAAACTCCCTACCCTAATAATTTATATTTTGAAGCCTTATGTCATGGCCTAAATGGCCACAAACAACTCTCTACAATAGTTCATCCACATATTCCATCCTACAAAACTGTCGTTAAAATTTTGATCACCTCTCAAGATATAAAATCCATAAAATGAAACCATTAACACTTTTTCGAAGCATAATATTCACAATTTGAATTATGAATTTCCAAAATATCTCTTTACCAAATGAAATAAACTCAAAAAATGTTTATAAATTGTTACTGTGAAATCTTCAGTTTGTTAAAAAATATCCATAATTATGATTCTAATACGTTGTAAGTCATTTTAATCATCTAAAAGTGCCTTAGGACCTATTTCATTCATACATAGACCTTTTACTCTCCACAGTCTATCTAAAAATTCCAAAAGATCTTCCAATACACAACTCTGATCACTAATCATGAAACTCACAAACAGTCATCCCACATAATCACAACCAAATGTAACACCGACATAAAACCCACAAATCCCATATACCATGAAATAAATCTAGGTCTTCAAAAGATTCATCTGGATTTTTATGGTTCTAAATACCATACTAATTTTCATTCATAGTCCAATTCCAAACAATAGTGATCCACACTATCATAATTTATGACAAAAAAACTTTCAGTAGATTGATAAATAGATTACCATGTCGCACATTATTCTATCATAATGAGAAAATATTCACCACCATAAGTACATATAGAATCCCTAGTTCACCATATAAAACACATGATTGGATAGGTTCTCACCTATAAACATAATGAAACATAGTTTAACCTCCTAAAACAATTGAAGAATGACGGAATAACCCATAAATTATCCTTACATTACACCAAAACATTGTGTAGAATGATTCTAACACTCCAACACCTACCAATATCAGATCTAAAAATCAAATATTGATTCAAGAGAGGTGCATAGTATCAATAGTTCTCATCATTCACCAGTACCCAAGTCTTGAATCGGTTGCCTACCAAACATTCCCACTAAAACCCTGACCATTCGGATGTGACGGTCATTTTCACATGACCTATAGGATGCTACCATTTTTAGGAGTATCAATATCATATAAAAAAACATAAACACCAATAATCCATGTCCCATGGTCCACACATCATTAAAAAAATATTATATGTTGTCATCCCTCTGATAATAGATCAAAAACATGAACACTACCCAACTCCATTTATTTATGAAGTACCAGGAAATATTTTTTTTAAATTTCAATTATTTTCCCCACTATATGGATTTCCTTATACTACTACTAGAGTGAAATCCCAACCGAGCCCCAATGTTACACATGTGTAACACCACTGAATCTACCACTCATTCCCATAAACCATTTACATCCTACCTCCCTAGAAATCTATATCGTGGAATACACTCTAGTCAATTGAACCATGATACCATAATCCACTTATAATTTCATCTCTTTCCACTATGGGATGTGATTAGTACATTGAACTCCTAAACAATTTTATGAAATCATCCCATAAATGTAATAATCAGCTGACATTGAGAGTGACCCTAAATGGAAGCCAACAGATTTATTCAACTACTAAACCTCTTTGGTACCTCTAAACCCCAAATAATTCTCAATGAACACACACTTTTTCCATTCACCCATTTGTGATCTAACATGCAACAATTCAGAACAACTGTACACATGCCCTCACAGAACATGTATTTTCCCTAAAATGTTAATACAATGCACACAATCCACCAACATAGGTAGATTTAATGATAAGGAAACCAATCATTTGTTCTCCATCATGATCCTACACAGCCTCGAATGAACTGAATGTTTAGAAACACTAGTAATGCATTATTGAACAACTGACACATGCTCCAAAGAGTTGTTTACATCCTAAACGAGGATAATATGAGTAAACCATAGACAATGCATCACTTAATTTCAAGTTCAATAAAGTTACATTGTAAAATCACTCATTCCAAGTCTAAATTCATGATATCCTTTCATATTGGAATCATTCCAAAGTCATGAGAATTATACTATGTTCCCACCACTCTATTTGAATGTGATTCCTATGAACTATAATTCCAAAAAGCCAACTTATCCAGTACTTTCATTACATGACTAATTGTAGAATCATTATTCACACAAAATATTATATTCTAAGGAAACAAATATTCATTCATCGATAACTCCTCATAGAGTAAGTTGCGTCACCCAGTCTGGTTAAGTAGAGATCAAGCAAATTTTTTTGGAAGTTTCTATATAGTCTTTTTTTTAATTATATGTTAACAAACGGATACCATTTATCCAAATGAGTATTTATTTATCTAAAAATTTATTCCCATCCTCAGATCACGTTCTAGGAGTACCATGACTGCATCGAGTCATTAACAAAGAGTCAATTTCCCATAAATACCCATCTAGGGACTCCATACATCCATTGTTAAAGTGACCATATTATCATAATTAGAGAACCTACCAGATTAATAGTGACATGTCAATCTATTAGAAGGAAATATATTAAGGATTATTTGAGTATAATTAGAATAACATGTTATATAAGAAAACACCCTATATATTTTTCCTAAAACATTAAACTAAACCACTCTCTACGATAGAACTAATGTTTAAAACATGCATATCACGTGAATCCTCCACAAAAAAAAAAATTCATGTACATGGCCTCATGAAAATAGATTAATATCCCAAAAAACTCCTTAAATCATAATCCACATACTCTATGTGCATCACCCATGGTAAAATCATACAACAGTAACATAGAAAACTAAGAACAGTAATATTTTGGCCATGTAACATGGAATTCCTTTTTGAAAAGTTATTATTAATGAAATAGAATGATATTCATCATATGATTTTATATATTCCGAGACCACCTAAATAACATATTCCCAAACTATATTTTAATACAATTTATGATATCTCTCTCTAGTTCTCTACATAGGAAAACTCAATAGTTCCTAAAATGGGACACAACATGGCCTCAAGTGGTCCACCCCTTATGGTATAGGATTCCAACTGTAGAAGAGTTCATAAAACATAAACTGGGGAGACTATACCCTCAATATCACAATAATTAATACATATAAATAAATAAGTAACATCCAAATTATATTATACATAATAATAAAACATCCTATAATATAACTGATGTTGCATTACCAAAAATACCACTGGATTCCAAATAAAGTGACCTCAAATATAATATAAAATTAAAACGAGACACAATATTGATCAACATATATCCCCAATCACCACACACCCAGTCTCCAAGATGATTCCAGTATTCTACATCATTACCAGTACTTATTTCATACCTGATAAGAATTGTAGATGTAGGGCTTTGACAAAGAGATAGATTCCCATGAAGGGTTTTGTATATAATTCAATAGGGACTCACTAAAAACCCATATTATAAATAATATTATATGTGTGTATTAATGAAGAAAATGAATAACATAAATAATAATTGTTGTTGAGTTTCAAGTTCTAATAAGGTATTTGTTTCTATTGACAATATATGCACACCCATCATGTCATTGTGTGCTATTCATGACACCCTGAACACGACCATACAAGCATCAGTGGCATAATAGATTCCATTTTCACCTCATGAGACAATACCCATTCACAACCCCTAAAAAAACTGTTAGGGCCTAATCCCAAACTTCAACCCAATACCTATAGACCTTTTTCACAAACTTACATCCATAATTAATAGCCCATACCATCTCTTCTGTGCGAGGAACAATGGTCTCATCACATATAACATCATAACATGGAATTTAGGGTTTTACTCACACCAAGACTATACAAGGGAAGTTCCAATCCCAGAATAATTACCCCATATACATCTTAACAGGTTCTCAACATAATACCCATGATTTGGTAGAATAATTACAATGAAAAATTCTCATAGACTATAGGGAGTTCATAATAACATAAACAATTATGTATAGGATCTAGGGATCTAACATCACTTAGAATCTTCCCCATTGTATCTATTGATATCCAAAATCAACATGAATAATAGGTAGGGCCACATAATTTTAGTTAAATCACTATATATTCCAAAGGCTCTAGTATCTTGATACCAAACCTATCATCTCAACCCATACTGGCTCACTCATCTGGTCATCTTCTAGGACCGTATGACCCATTACAATCTGTAACTGTCCATATTATTCTAACCATATCTCACATTATCATAATTATATAATGTTAACTTGTCCCATTATAGACCTCAAGGTTTGGTCCATGAACATTAATACCCCTCAAACTGTTATACCCAATAACCAAGGATATCTCACATAGTCATGTTCTAAAGTCCTTAGTATCATGAAGCCATTTATTAAGAAACACCATCAACCTACACATTGGTTATGACCCACATATTAAAAACATTATAACTCAAACATTGACATATTGAAAAACACTCTCTTGGGAACACAATATGGTTTTAAAGGACCCATCCAACACACAATGTTAAACAATCCCTAGGCCACCTAGAAGAGGGTTTCAGTGACCATGTTTATGATACATGATTTTCCCACATATAATCACTAGGTATAAGTAACATACACATTTGAATGTTGTGCTAGGTAATCCTATCATAGGAAACACACATCTCATATCATATCTTTTGACCAATAAAGGTATCTCATTATGTAAAAATTAAATGTCTCATCTAGTTTACATATGTGTTGGGTGACCCCATTCCCAAAATGTGCTATGGAAGACATATCACGAGCATAGGAGGATGAATACCATCCTATATCCATATTTTATGCACTTTCTGTTCCTAAATGAATCACCCCAAACCCATAATCCTATGCCTAGTTATAAAAACTAATACTTTTAAAAATTAACATTAATTACATAGGAGAATATCTATACCAAACATTAAAAAATTTCACATTATTTTTACATCTCACAATAATACCATAAAACATGGAGATCATGTTGTTATAATTTATTTATTTAATAAAAACATATATTACAGATTCAAAAATAATTTTCAAAATTTTACTATAATCAGAACATACTAAAATCATTTCATTAATTTTTAATGGATACCCAAATATTTATAACAATGGGAATGGAAGTATATGAAAGTTGAGCAACTAGATTCTCTTGTACAGGTAAATATAAAATATAAATATAATTTTTTACAAGTTATCATTTATTGAGTATATATTTATTATTAGGATAAATATTATGGTTATATATAATGAATAAAATATAATAATTCAGATCATTTGGGTTGAAATAACATAAATTCCTAGAATATCATAGAATACAGGAAAGAACATGGAATTTAACATGACATGATGAAGAAAAGAATCAGAATGGTGGAATACATTTAAAAGGAAAATATAAAGACAGGGAACGACCCTAAATATAAGAAATATATTGTGAGAAAACCCGTTATTTTCATAAATATGGGAACAAAATCCTTTTTTCCACAAATACAAATATAAACAAACTCATTATACTCCCACCCATGTAAGAAACAAATTTATTTATATTCCTCACTATAACATCAAATATAAACATAAAATGTTATATTATAGGGAAATATTAGAATCCAACCAACTTTATCCATTTATAAGTGTTCCATATGAAATCAATCATGTGATAAATATTCAAAAAAAATAAAATGGTTCCCATGTACCTTTCCTATGAAATAATTTACGGAAAATAACTATAACTCAGTTAATAAACCTTAAAAATTCATGGAAAAATGGGTTTACATTGATATTAAATAACATTCCATGTATATAATAATAAATGTAGTATATGTTTTTTACATTGTAAAGATAAATGATATATCGTAATGTAAAAAATATCTTCAATAAATATATATAACGAATCTATTTGAAGGCCCAAAAATTAAGGAAATATAAAACATGTTATTTACAAAGGAAGAAATTCTAATAGAAAATCGTTTTAAACCTATGAGGACTAGGAAAGAAAACAGATGTAATTGATAAATTATATTATATAAAATAACCTTTCACAATAATTATATAGGAATAAGGTTGATAGTATCATTTAAATAATACCATGGATTTGGAATAATATATATATATATATATATCAATGGAAAAGACTTGTAAAAACATTATGATTTTTTGAAAAATAAATTTTTGGATGAGATATATCCTTGATCTTTTGAATGAATTATAAATGAAATAATTTATAAAACTAGAAAAAATAGTTCTTTTACGAACCACGAAATCATAGAGATAATGTATCACATAGAAATGAAATTGTGTAAGATTGATGAGTTTATACAGAAATCATAAAAAATTGATCTTATAAGTCCTTTTAAACATATTCTTAAAAACAAAAATCTAATGAACAATTTTAAATTGTATTTTCAAAAAAATTGAAGACAAATTTTTGATATATATGAATCATTAATATATCATTGAATCTATATAAAGATTATAAAACTGAAAATTTTGGTATATGATTAAACATTTTATTTTGAAATTATTAAAACCCATTTTATGATTTTGTAGCATCATCCTTGAAAATCCAAATCATAATATGGTAATAAATAATATTTTTTAACGAGGACAAGGAAATTTTGGTATACACATGAGATAACACATGATAAATATTATAATTATAATGTGTAACATAATAATGAATGAAAAATATGGAAAGGTATGTGAAAAAATTATTAAATAGGATGATAATTATTATAAATAGTGATATTCTTTTCGGGTGTGAATATTATCATGGTAAAATAATTTTATTAATAAAAATTCTCCCTATATTAGAATATAATTTACAATTGAAATAAAATTTTTTTTCAGGAAAAAACCAATATTGAAAAATGTATGTTCAGTAATAAGTGTTATAACTCAACAACAAGAGTTGAGTTTCCATGAACCCTTTCAAATTCAAAATTATAGCCCACATGAAGAAGGAAATGATTTTATTCATAAAAACCTATGAGTTACCTGAATATGGTAATGATATTAATAATGTGTTAATCTACCCATATAATGGTCACTATGGTGTATAATGAAAAATATATCTAGAAAATAATTTAAAGATAACATAACCCTTACCATAAATCATGACTTCTACTAAATTGATTGAAATAAATTATTAAAAAAAATTCAAAGCCTATTCCATAAAAAACTTTATATATATATATATATATATTTAAAAGATTCATTTTCAATTAATCACTAAATGTATATTAGTTAGTTATTATCTAGTCTCAAAATTGTGTGTGAGTATTCTTGATTGTTTTGAACCATTTTTTGTATAACGTTGTTTCTATTCATTCAAAACCCAAAATTTCATCATTCAAAAATAATACAAGGTATTGGATTATTTGTTTTAGAATTATTTATTATTTTATTATTTAACATCACAAGTATATTAGTTATTTTATCATATAGAGAAGTCAGTATTGATAATTGTTTTGGTAAATTATAGAGAACGAATGATGTTTTATTAATTAATGGGATAAATGATTATATTGAAATTAATTAAAAAAACATTATTTCCTCACTAATATAAAATATAAATTTTATAAATCCATTATTCATATAAATAAATATAATTTTTCAAATAGGTATGAAAAGTTTTGTAACAAGAAAAATCATGAATCTATGTCTGAGTTAGGTTACGTAATAGAATATCTTAGTAAATTTCCACTATATGAACAAAAAATTAAATTATTCTTATTTAATAATGTTTTTAATAAGAATATAGAAAATTTATATTACTAAGGAAAATGAAATAGGGTTTTTAGATAAAAATATATATTTTCCTCCTCATATGTTTGTTTTAGGGTGTTAGTTTTACAATTATCACTTATTGATATTATTACTTATAGAATGCCTAATTTATATTGGAAAAATATAAATCATGCTATAAATCAAATATATATTGACTAAAATAATTTCTATAACCATGTATTAATTCATTTTATGGAAATTGAAAATTTTCATTTATTTAGGTAGTTGTTTGTACATGAGAATGATAGTGGTTTTCAATTTTTATATTAAATGAATGTGTAATTGATAATGGATATAACATAATTATAATAAAGTTTTAGTATATTATTATTGATTATATAAATATATAAATATATTTATAAGGGATATTGTGGACAATTTAAGGGAATGATATGGAAATGAAATTTAATGCAATGTAATATATTGACTATTTATATCTTTTCTTGTATTATCATTTGAAAATCGTGGTCTTGATGAACTTTTTTCCGTATAGTTCCCAAAAAAATGGTGAGGGATTATATAATAAGAAATTTGGGAATATTTTCATAGTTATTTAAAAATTTAGTTATGTCTAGAAATGGGAGGAAGTGATATCCTTTTATAGGAGAAAAGGAGGGACAAGTCATTTGAGAAAAGTGTTATGTAAGGGGTAGGAATGGAATTATTGGACAGTTATAGAGGATTTACAAAAAAATGGTGATACATGTAGTTTTAAATTCAAAACATATAAAATGTATTTCAGGAAGTCTATGTGTAAAATTTATTTAGTAAAATTCAAGAAATAATAATATACACATTTTAACATTTAATAATCTTAATTAAAATTTTACAATAGTAACTATTTTGTTACTCAAAATATATGTTGACCCTTAATAAAAAAACTGACATGATGAATCTAAATTTCTATTACTTTTAATATAATTCAATATTTATATATTATAAACTGAAATTTTATATAATTATATATATTATTTGAAAACTATTTTTTGTAGAAAAATGTCATTTGAATAATTAAATATTAATGATCGGATTTAACATTTAGTATTAATTAAATAATGGTTAATTTATTTTATATATGTATACATATCATCGATGTAATTTCTTAAAAAATTATGAATTTAATATGATAATAAAAAAAATATTTATAAAAGTAAACATTATTTAAAAATGATTGTTTCACCGCAGTATCTAGTATTCACCTTATTAAATTAATTTAATGCCTTCAAAATGAGTTTAAATCGTTTTATATTTTAAAAATACAAAATAAAAATATTGAAAAAAATTATATTATTTAATTTCAAAAATAAATGAAGTATTTTTAATAAATGTAAGAATAATGCATAAATATGTTTTAAGGAACATGTATCTTTTATACATAGAATAAATTTATTAGCATTATAATAAAAAAACTATTTGAAGGATGTTAATATATGTAATTTGATATATGGTTAAAAATTACCATTTTAATAATTATTTAAGAACTAAATAAGAATAATTACAAAATGTGAAAAGAGTCTTTTTATAGAATTTGGTGTACACATAAAATTGATTTATTTGTTATTTATCTCTAGTAGTTGAATTTTTTCAATGAATTAGAATTAAATTAGTGAAATGATTATTTTATTAACACTTATATTTAATTATATAATTAGTTATATATTTACCCATTTAATCAATGACTATATTTTAACAATTATATAATGTTTTTTATTTTATTTTATTACAATGTTCCATGTAAATAAAGCTATGAAATGTTGATTTAATTTGTAGACATATATTACAAAATCATTTCTTTATACAATGAAATCAGTACACAACCCCATAAAATAAACATGAATGCAGAAATAATTATTAATAGGAATATGGGTCTATATTAAAGGTTACACCTCTATCAAATGGTCACCATACCTACCGAGCTCCGTTGAGCTGTCCCCAAGTCCATCCATTCCATGTACAAGTATGCACCACCACCCAAGTGAATTCATCATGTCCTATGATATAAATAATTTAATATAATAAATATAATGAATTATTCAATACAATAATAATATGAATATTTGGATGAAAACAAACTCAGCGTTACTTTCTCACAAAAACATTGACCAAACTCCCATATAATATCTTTATTGTAATTCCAACACCATTGGAAGATAAATACCCATCTTTCAGCAACCAAAGAACATTGAATTTCACTTTAATTTACAAAAAACCTAAATTAAATTAGGGTATTATATTATCACCATTGAAAAAATGATTGAAATTATGCATACAACAAATCAAGTCTTCCTCTAGAAACCACTTATGAATACCCAGTCATGTTCATATTATTTCTTAATTATATAATAAATTCATCAAATATCCTAGAACTAAAAATTCCCAAACCATAATGTATCTTTATACACCGAACATTTAATAGTACATAATATTGGGTATTAACTCAATAATTTATTCTCTTCCATTTTTGGATCATTACAGTTATGGGTTTTATAGGATTTGGACATCACATTTACATAAATTAATATCACATAAATAATTTTTACCTTCTGAATGTTATCTATTTTTCTCAAAAACCAAAAATATAAGTCATAAAAAGTATTATTTTATTGACACATCCATAAAAATTTATCTTTATCTCATCTAAGTCAATATTAATCCCCAAAACCCTATGAAAATCATTTTAATATGGTGGCTGAGAACAAAATCTCAAAAGGAACAATAATAAAAATAAGGAAACATGTTATTTTATGAATAAATATAAAATTGTTTTTTAAAAAATTATGGTCTCTAAATAAACATTTTATCACTCATGAAGTGATCTATTCCAGTTAATGATATTCGTAAAACATTTATTAAGGAAAATAAATGTAAAACTAAAACTCACAATGGTATTTTTAATCATTAATAAATATGAAAAACGTCATCATAATTTGTTAATTTTCTACATAAAAAATGAGAACATATGTTTCTTCATACATAATATCATTAACCCAACATATGAAATACCATGATTTATGTAAAAACAATAGCATGGGTAAATAAATCATGTATATTACATTGAAAAACATTTTCATATCACTGATGAGAAAGAAATAACCTACATGGTAAACATCCATAATGATCATTATACATGGCATTATAGGACTATAATAGACTCTCCATTCATTTTTTATAATGTAAGATTATTTCCTAGTTTTATAATTGATCCATCCATAATTGGTTTATTATATAACAACCTGTACATTTTTACAATGAATTCCCTAATAGATGGTTTCTAATAGAGCCACCCATACATTGTTAATAAAAAATAAACTATGAAATGATAAATAATGGAACCACACATTATTATAAAAAAAAATTCCATGAACAAGAAAATAATTATAGAATGTAATGATTAAATAATTTTTAAAAAAACATTCACACATAAGAAAAACATTTTCATATTTGGATAAAATAAATTCAATTAAAAAAACATTGGAAAAATAACTATAAAACAAGTAATTAGGGGTTTTCCCTGAAGAAAATATCAAATCATATAATGGAATTCAAGAATAAAAACATATTTCTATAATAGGGAAAACCCATTGATAGGATATATATTAAAATAGACAATTCTTTTTGACTTTGGTAAAGAAATTTACAAATTTTATATAAAATATATACAAAGAGTATGTTTGAAAACATTTTATAGAATGTCAAATGAGATATAAAAATAAATTAAAAATTCTTATATATCCATATAATTATATCCAAAAATTAGTTATAATAATTTGGACATGGAAGATAAATATATACAAATTAAATCATTTGAAAACATTTAAAATGATATTTTTAATGTAAAGTGACCTTTATATTGAATACAACTCATCACATATGATTATTAAACTCCTGAATAATAAAATTATGTTAATTATTAAATAGTATAAAACATTTTTCAATATTAACTTTCCATTTTTTATTTCAATTATCATGGTATATTAATGTAAAAAATCATTCAAATTCTAACTGGCTGTTTTGATGATATTTTGCTCATTTTCCAAAAAAGACTTCAGTAGGTTGAATATTGTAAGTGAGTTAATTATTACAACATCACCAGAATAATAACCATGAAATAATTATTATTTAAATTCAAAAAATATACTACTACAATATATAATGATATATAGATATGAAAAATAAAATATGTTACAATCTTAGTGATATTATGCAATACCTATAGACAAGTAAATTTTCTATTTTCCAACGATCATGAAGGAACAATAGTAAGTGATATTTTATCATTCCAAAAATAGTAGTTTGTCATTAAATTCTAAAAATTTAATTAAAATAATATATATATATATATATTATCCATATAAATTGGTTATTAAAAATTAATCATATATTTTCATAGAGGTGGTAATTCACATGTATGTACGAACAATGTTATAATTTTTCAATGGAATGAAAGTTAAGAAAATAGATAAAATATTATCAATATAAAATGAAAATTGTTTCTGGAATATGATATATATAATTATATACATTTAATACATCATTGAAAATATATTTTTAAAGTGTTAATGGAAAATGAAATTCATAGTTTTATGATGTTGTAGTTTTCCAAACAAAGAAAAGATTATTTTATTTACAATTTTATAAAAGAGGATATGTATGTAGGTGTTGAAATTTAAAAAATAAAATAATTCATATAGAATATATTGTTTTTTTATTTCATTAGGATTTAATATGATTAGAATAGTGTTGAATAAGAAATAAAACTAAAAAAATATTGTTTTAAACTATTCATTTTCTTTCGAAAACATCCATTAGTTTACTCCTAAAACACTATAACAATGGTATTATTCTAAAAAATACAATAAGAATAAGGGTATGTATATTGAAGTGTAATTTTTATTGAATTTTTAAACTAAAAGGAATTAATATAATGAAGAAAATATGACAGAATGTTTTGATTAATATGTAATCGGGGGGACACTCTTGAAAAAACTAAAAATATTAAATTAATATAAATTAATTATTATGGAAAAGGCTCCAAACTATCATAATTAGAATATATGAATAGTTTGGGTAAATATAGATTCATAAAATATAAATTATAATAATTTAATCTATTTTTAGCCCTATATCTTTGATTTAACCTATATAAACCCTTTTTAACAATTATCGTGATAAAGAAGATTTAAGAATTTGGCGGTAATTATCGGAAATAAAAATGATATCTTAGACCATAAATGATCAATGGTTTATATGTTTAACCGTAGTACAATAACGTAAAATAAGATAATATATTTATGGATTTTAACTGAATTAATTAGAAAATGTATAAAATATCATTTATTTCTTTATTGTAAATACATGCAATATTATCATATAATATATGACTAAATCATTTGAAATGGATATAATATTTCATTTATTATAATATAAGAACTATATGGTATTAATATAATATGAAAATAAATTTTTTATAAGATTTGATATTATTTTAATCTTTGTATTTAAAATGAACTCATTGGTTATTCGATGTTGACATTTTCTATGGTGAAGAATTTCTCAATATGAAAGGATTAAAATTTTAAAAATAAAGTGATAAAGAGATCATAAATGAAAATGTGAGGAATTTTATTACATGTTACCATTATATGTTTTCTTTTTCATGATTATTATGCCATTTAGATAATTTTTTTTAAAAATATCATTCCATATAAATATCATTAATGACATTTTTCACTGTGTTCATTTAATTTGAATTTTTAAAAAATGAATGAAATAGAATTTGAATATAACAAATTAATAAATCAAAAATAGGTAATATATATATATAATTAATGTAACATAATAATTACTTTCAGTTATATTCTATTTTGTATTTAATAAATCATTCCTTATATTTTTATATCAATTGAATTCATACTATTTTGATGTTGATAAAGAATTTAATGTAATTATATAAGCACAATAAATTATAAATAATCTACTATAAAAAAAGTATTTCAAATAAACCATTTATTACTGAATAGAGTCTTAGTTAATCTCTTTTTTCAAAAATTTATATATAATAAAACAAAATAAATAGAATTTTTTAATTTCCCTTACGTTAAATAATATGAAGATTACAATAAAATGAATATAGAAACATGTTTTTATATTTTCCATGAATTGATGTAAAAGGGTAAAATATTCTCCCATATTATGACTAGGGTGACTATAAGGGTAATTGTTTCCTTATCAATTTATTTTTAAACTTAATTCCCTAATTTAGCATTACCATAGTGACAATTATTTATTATTGTTTCTATTCATAATAACTGCAAATAAAGGCAAACTTTTTATAAAATTTGGAACTCCTCATTCATAACATGAAATCCATTTTTTATGTTATATTCCTAAAAGTTCAAAAACATAATTTAAAATTAATATGCTAAACATAATGAAAAAACATTTTGTAAAAATTCCTTTTAAGTATAAAACATTTATTATACCAAATTAAAGAATAAAATTAATTAAAAAGAATATAATTGTATTATAATAATTCAAAGGAAACAAGTTATATTTTAAATATAATCAAAATTATAATTTTCTATTGTAAATACATTCAAATGATATATAGTTATAAAAAATGACTATTTTCCACTATTCTTTGAAAATCGTATTTTTTAGAAAAAAATCTACATTTTTCCTGAATGGCCCGAAGGCCTTAGTTTTTATTGATTTTTGATGACCCCCCTTTCAAGGGATGAGGGGGAACCCTTACAAGGCCCGTAGGCTAAGAGATTACAATGCTCGTAGGCTTAAGAGATTACATGACACGAATGTCTTTGGGAATTCAACCAGACTTTCTACAAGGAACCAACCCTCCCCAGCATCTGCATCCTGATTGTAGATCTCCACCTTTGCATGACCGTCTGTCTAGGATTCCCGTGAAAGAAGAGGCTGGTACCGATGGAATAGCCATACCCTCTCATTCTGAAAATCCATTTGGCTCTGCTCTGGTGAGTGACCCTACTCTGAAACCACTTCTGGGGCTGCTTCTTTTTGTAGTGTGTCTAGGTCCTGCATTCATGTGGCCCGAAGATAATTTCACCACATGATAATATTAATATGATGACATAAAAAGATATATATATTTTATGAATTAAAATTATCTAATGTTTGTGAAATTAATTATATATTTCCTATCAAAATAAA
Source organism: Viscum album (assembly GCA_963277665.1). Classification (NCBI taxonomy): domain Eukaryota; kingdom Viridiplantae; phylum Streptophyta; class Magnoliopsida; order Santalales; family Viscaceae; genus Viscum; species Viscum album. The sequence goes on from OY728155.1 coordinate 1,058,177,505, forward strand.
ATAAAATCGTTTTTTAAGAAAACATATTTTTTATGCATACAAACGCATTACTAAAAAATTGAATGAATATTGTCAATGAATTTATCAAAAAAATTATATTGAGTAATGAAATTATATATACATATATATATAATAAATTATTTAGTCATATTAATTAGTAATAATTTAACTAGAATATTATAAATGTCATATTTAAATAGAAATATTTTTTTTCTCCTCGGTGTTGCGTGTTGTATTATTATTCAAACAAAAATTTATTTTTAAAATATCAAAGTTCTACAGTATCATTTATATGAAAATAATAGAGACTATATTTCTATATATTAATGAAAAATGAATCCTCGATCCAGGTTGGATCAAGGGGGAGGGCGAAAAAGGTATTTTTGGCCATTTTCCCCCTCACATGAACTATGTTGACCAAAAAACAACGGGGTTTTGTAAAAAACATATATTTAAAAATAAACCATGAAGCACTATTAACTATATTAATCAATGGTTTAGGTGTTAATCCTCAAAATCATAGACCCTCATCCCTTGGCCCATGTATTATCCTTTATTTTTTAAGTATGATCCTCTTCATTTAGAGAGATTTTTTTTCTTATATGGGATTCGTATTGGGAGTGTTATGATGAACCTTGTGTGAAGAGTAATTTTTGGACACTTTTTCCCCATATTTTATTACTTATGATGTATTTTCATTATGTGGTGTAGACCATAAAACTATAAATGTAATAATAATCTGGCAAGATATAAAATAAACTTTTAAGTCATGAAATTACATTAAGCTATAATACATATTATTACATATAAATTCGTTAGTCGTATTTTTTAATCATATGTGATGTGTTATTTGGTGTAACAGAGTTATAAGATATTTATTTCATGAGACTAATATTTATACGACATATCCTTTGGCGACATTGGTTATAATTGTTATGTATGTATGATGTTTCTCATTCGTTGTGTATCTATCATATCCTAAAACCCTATATGATTACATATGACATTTGGTTCAAATTATCTCTTTCTTGAGAATTTTATTTAGTTTTCAGTCTTCATGGTTGTTTCATATATTTTATTGGGCTAGTTTCATTTATTATTCATCACATATATATTTTATTCCAGTGTTGTTGCATTGCCTTTTGGATTCATCTACCATTTTCTGATTTTTTTACTTTTATACCTATTGTCCAATATTTTTCCAAAGGATAACACATATATTTGTTATGGTATGGTGCACGTGTACTTGGAGGTGTGTGTTTTTTATATTGACCACTATACATTTTCCTTGTTGATTTTATTCTATGTTATTGTAATTGTTTCAAGGACTCTATGGTTTTCTTTTCATTCCTTATTGTCCAATGGGATTCAATTGATGGAATGTTTTGGATCAGTTGAGATAAGTTCTTCCATATTTATCTTGCATTGGATGAACAATTTTGGTAATGTTTTGTATTCATTTTATAAATGAGTTGGCATGAAATATTTACATGTGTGTGTTTAAATGGGTATTTGGGAAATTTTTCATTCCCCTTGATTTGGTAAATGAAATTCTTTTACGAATAATTATAAAATTGGATAATGAAGTGGATTTGGATTAATGGTATTGATTATATTATTTGGGAAATTCAACAAATAGAATACCTTGGGTACTGAGGTGGAAGATTTATCAATATGAATGTTCCATTATTACAGTTGGGGGGTTTACTCATGGGGTGTTCCACTCCCCTATAAAATGTTTCATATGGACTTGTCATACATTTTTTTGGGGTAAATTTATGGATTATTTTACTACTCTCTATATTTGATTTATATATCTAGTAGCTTTATTTTCATGACAGTCTATTTTTTCGAATGAGTATACAAGCTGTTATGACCTTTAATTATCCTTTTCATGTTTTAGCAATGATTTCATTAGTTTTTTTGTTTTTGATTACATGAAGTGATTTATTTTATATTCTTTGATACTATTTTACCTTAGTTAATTTGAACTACCTGAAAAGGGGAAATGTATTACAATACATTCGATAGAAAATATGTTTAACTATTTATCATTCCTTATATTCCTTAATTTTTATTGTGTTCTTTTTGGTATATAGAGGCATGATACAGATCATATGGGTGGGATCCTATAATGCCTCTCACACACGACACACCACTCCAACACTGTGTGGAACATTTCATGTATTTTGATGTATGAATAGGAATAAAATTGTAGTGAGGTGGTAAGGGATCTATCAGCTGGGTATGGGTAACTAGTTTTGATATGGTGGTGTATTTCACAAATTATCAAAAATGGTATTCAAATTATATTTTTCTTTTATATTTGTAATTCTACATGGTTTTTTATTACATTCATGTGTTTCATCATTTCTATTGACTTCTTTCAGTTGGTGATTATATATCTATTATTTTTCATTTCATTACATCATTATACTATCAATGTATATTCCATGTATCCAGTTTGGGGAGGAATAAATCATTCCCTATGTTTACCTGATTCCAATAAACAATTTATGAATCCATGGGGATTGGTAATTCCCTTTGGGTATGTTGAGGTTTATTTTTGTTCTATTTTTGTGAGTGTATCTAGGTTGGTTCTTGAAAAATTGGAATCTGAGGTCTGTTTTTTCCCAAGGGTCTATGTATTGTGATATTTTTTATAATTATGAAAAGATTTTATAGACATGAGTGATACACTGTGGTAGGTTTCTAGATATGTCTTCTTATATAGAGACTTAAGATACTATGGGTTATTTTTATGTATACCTATTGTGTTGTTTTTTTGATCTAAATCTCAGTTTTTAGTAATAGTTTTATAGTTTGAACTGTGATTATCGAGTTATCGGATCATTTCATCCTTTTTTTTGTGCAGCGATATGCCTTTAATACATCCTCCATGAAATACATGTGATAGTGTATCAGATTCTAATTATAGTAATTCACCTTTGTATTAGTGTCTTATAGAGGGAATAGTGGGATCTCTTTTCATCATGGAACAAAATGTAACGAATGTCTCAAACAAAGAAATTGAGTTACAGCTAGGATCATTAGGAGAAGGGGATCAAACAAATGAGTTTATACATGATTATACACCATCAATTATGGTTAAAAATGATCCCTAATATGGGAAAGATTTGATGGAAAAGGATGCTCAAATCATTGAATTACTTGAAATGCAAGATAAAATCATATTTAAGTGTGCATTTTTTAGACTCGAGGGTTCCAAAAACTGATGTTCGGATTACACGGTACAGTTAGATAGGATCATGGTATTGGAATGTTTTTTTTTTCAAGACCTTCCCTATTTAGTTAATTTTTCAAGAATCTCTACTATTGGAAAGGTATCTTAAGTTCATATATTTAATGCAGATTGGGATTTCAATTTCATCATAAACCAATTGACTAATTGAGTTAGATTGTTTTTCTATTGAGGTAGTGAAGAATGATTTGATTAATTCTCTTATCGATCTGCAGGGTTTGTGCTTGGATATCAAAAATCATGTATTGAAGGTGAATATGTATACCTATGTAGAAATGGTAGATAGTTATAAAATGGATGAAATATACATGAAATGAAATTTTCAATTATTCCTTATCTTTTCCAACAAGTGGTAGTTTTATTAATTTGTAGGGAAAGAATTGAAATGGAATGATAGTTGAATATATAATGGAGGTGGTCATATATAGAGGTCCTCCACTTCACAATCAATTTAAATTAGTATATCTTCCCTGAATTACTATCAGTCCATTAGGGATGTTCACACAATGAATTCCTTTTATTTTCATGAAATGATATATTGTGGTTATGGAGGCAAAGACCATATATAGTAATTCTATAAATCCATATATATTCCATTTTATAGATTGGGATCATCAGTTCTAAAGGATACTATACTTCATTTAGATTCTTTAATGTCTATAATACTCCATAGACATTTTTTAGGAGTGAAAATATACCCTAATGTGGATATTTTTCAACAGAGGTTATTGCAGGTATAGAAATTATGGGAGGTACCATATTGATTTTTTCATGTGTAGGGACATATATATTCTATATGGATTCCTATATTAATTTATATCTTCCCATTTTATTTATATTCAAAAGCATTCAACGAGGATTTTTACCTTTATTACGTAGATAACAATACATATGGGAATGTGGAATGAGTATGGGTTTCAGTGACCTTCCTATTCTATATCATTTTCTAATGAAAATATAGTTTGGTATTCCCGAATTCTAAATATATATATATATTTTTCATCCCCATTAGGATTTATTGAATTATCTATCATTTCACTTTGGATAATTTTTATCATTTTAATTTCATTTTCTTTCCATCAAATGCGAGCTATTTGGTGTTTTGGGGAGAGCTGTATCTGAGGCTTGGTTATGTAAAAAAATCCATATCAAAGATGAAGGGTTATTTTTATTCTATTTTCTTTGATCCCTATGTTGTTTATTATATTTTTTTATCTTACTGTACTTTTCAGTAATTTCCTAAATGATTCATATATATACTTCTCTAATATCCCACTAGAGAGGGATATATAATTTAAAATTTATTTTGTAAAAGGTATGCATCTGGACTCGATACCATAATATTGTATGGAACCAATAGAGCTGAATGAGGTAAAAATTTAATTCGGTGATATTTTGGTGAAAGGTTTAGTTCAACTTAATGTTTCTCCATTGGAATCCCTTGTGCTATTAACAATAAGGATAGTGGTTCACCTTGATTGTTCATTTAACATTGAATATTGAATTGTGTAATAATTATAATCATTAATCATTTACCTCATGTGGATGATTTAGTTGATTAGTTAATGGGAGAATGTGGTTTCTATGATTAATCTATGGTCAGGATATCATCATCTCAATGTTTGGGGGACATATATACCAATGATAAATTTTAGGAGTAAGAATGGTCATTATTAATGACCTGTGATGTCTTTTGGTCTAACTAACACTCCTACAGTTTTATGGTTATGATGAACAATATATTCCATAATTATCTCTACTCTTTCTAGTTGTTTTAATGGATGGTATTCTAGTTTCTTTGATATACAATTGTGAGAATGAGGGCTATTTTAATATATTTTTGGATGTTATGTGTATCCAATAATTAGATTAAGTGATTTTAAAATATATCTTATGGATCAATGAATTATATATCTTGGTTATTTTGATTTCATATCATTGTATTTGTAGTATATATTGAGACAATGAAACCTACCATTTCATGGGAGGTGACACAGAGCTTCTTTAAGACATAGATCATCTTCAGTCTTTTTTCATACTATATGTGGTTTTTCAATGATTTCATGATATTGGTTTCACATTTTAATACTCTTAAATAGAACGGGGTGAAATTAATTTCAAATGAAAAGTTTGAGAATTTTTTTATGTATTTTAATGAATTATAACATCAAAATATATTCTAATTTTACATGGTCCTAGTTTAGGTTATGTTGTGTTCTATGATGCATCTGGTGCTGGTTTGGGTTATGATTTTATGTAGTACATCATTGATATAGAATATGTCTCTCGTCAATGTCATCTATTTGAAATGAATTATCCCACTCATGATATAGAGCTTAACATGGGTTATGCCTGAGCTAAATTGTTGGAATCATTATTTTTGGGTGGTAGAGTCATATTATTTTATAACAATTAGATGTTGAGATATTTTCTCATAATGAATTGAATCTCAGACTGATGTAGTGGTTGGACTACCTTCATATGTTTTACATTGATATCACGAACAAGTTAAGGAAGGGAAATGTCATTGTGGTTTCTCTCAAAAAGAAAGTGTCACCACACTCCATTTTTTAATCCAAGGAAGAGTGAAACCTAATAGAAATACTCACACTGTTTCTTCTACAAGCTCAGGAGAATTTTATAGCGATGGTTCTGATCAATGTTTTTTATCATCATCTCTTCTATATTCAATTCAGTTTCATCCGTATAATGATGATTAAAAATAAAGGATTTAGAACAATTCTTTATAGTGGGGATATAGTTTCTAGTCCTTCTCCCACAATAGATTGTATTCTCTATTTTGGGAATCAATTATTCATATGAGAAATTGTGAGGAAATAATTTTTTATTTATTGACAGTGTTTATCATTGGTTTTTCATATCTTCACTAAAATGATGTATTATGACATGAAAAGTTGATTGTGGTGGCTGAGTATGAATGTTTACAATGTAGATTAAGTTTCTTGATGTTAAAGATTCCTACAGATAAAGGAATAACATGTAAAACCTTCCTGACAACTATGAACACTTCTAGTATCTTTTTTGAAATGGGATGAGGTATCCATGAAATGTTTTTTATATTACTGTTGATTCTATAGGTGATGACTTGTCACAAACCAGATCTGGTCGCCATCAAACGGGCACCAAACCCGGCCTGTGCCAAGGCCCGAAGGGCGTTCCCGATCCCCACGGGCTGGCATAGGTGCCTGGGTATTAAAAACTGAAAATGGGGAACGATTTACCCGAGTTTTTATACATAAAACAACAAATGAATCCAAGAAGTCAGATCTGGATTTTTCAAACAAAAACATCTTTTACTAAAATTCATAACTTAATAACACATTTTTAAACAATTTTTGAACACCATTACAAAGTTACAAACCCAAGAAAAGACAGCCCAAGAACCTCCACATGGAAAGAGGCACCACCCATAAGCCATCTCCATGACACTGCATCACGATGGACTGCTAAAAACGCAAACCAAAGGCATAAAACCTGTACCCAAACCTGTGACATAAAACAAGAAAGTCTACATACACCCAATGGTGTAAGTAGGGTGTGAGAGAAAGCCAAGTAGGATACCACCTCTAATAGATTCCATGTGATAAACATTTCATGACAAAAATCATTGCATGTTTTGTAAATAAGAAATGCTAGTTACAATTTTCTAAAGGATGTAATAATTAATGGGAACAGTTTTCATGTGGGATAATTTTAAAGGAAAAAAATTTAAAATAAATAACAAAGATACTGAATTTTCTATCCAACAATACCGTATGCCGAATGTAAGTACAAAGGATCTAATGAGCACAAGTGATAGGAAATAACTCCTAGGCACTAGCTAGCTGTGGGTCCCAGGTACCTCGTATCTCAGTGAGAGTAACCACAAAAAAAATATTCGTTCTCATGCATGAGCCACTAGTATGGATCATACCCATAACCTAGTGGTCCCCAATCATCATCATCATAGTTTAGTTAGAGTTGTAAGTGTCAATCTTGCTAAGTGAAACTGAGGCCAAACCCCACGGATTCACTAGCATACTAGTACACGTCCACCCACCTAGATACCGAGGTTTTCCCTTTGTGCTCAAACAAGTTAAACAATCCAAGAAGTATAGTTTTCACATGAAAATATCAATTCCACATCACACATTAACCAAACAGCCCCATGTACATCACACAAGTCAAAAATTCCACTTTTTATTCAAATACATTTTGAAATCAAACTCACACCAAAATTGCCTACAACACTTTTCACATTTCTTTAACACTTCCACAAATCCTTTAAACGATTTCATAAAACCATTACAAGATATTCAAATCACATAACAGCCCACACATATTTCATATAATACCTTTCTCACCATCACAATTCATTTTATCAAAAAACTCACACGAAACATCTCACACCCGTGTTTCGCACACAAAACACAATTTAGTAAAACATTTAGGCAATTTATAAAACATTCAAAAAAAATTTGACAACTCAAATCACCACTTTATCGTTCAAAAACCCACATTAGGTTAACACACTCACCCAAACAGTACATATACACCCTTTCCCAACTTTGTTTAACCAAATAAAACATTTGCAATTTTTATAAAACAAACCCTAGTGGTATAACCATTGTTTGCAGACTAAACCCATTTCAAACCCTGCATTCAAAACCAAAATCCTACCAATAACAATCCAAAACAGAATTTTCACCCCTAAAACAATTATTAAACCACCCCCAAGTGTTATAAAAATACATCAAATAATACCACAAAGATACACATGAAAAACACATGTTTTCATAAATCACCTTCAAGAAGTAAAACATATTTTTACACCTTAAACTCAATCAAAAAACACTTTTCAAGGCCCACATAATAATAAGGAATTAACAAAACAGAATTCCCAGCCCCTTTCATGACTAATAAATCAATTTCATATGATCTAAACTAAACCCAAACATTACCCCAAGAGTCACACATGAAAAGTACCCAATTTCAAGATAAAATACAACTAAAAATTAAATGTTTAACCAAATTCATCAAAAACAGTTTTCACACCACACAAAACAGATTATAAACATACTAAATTAATAAACAATTCAAGATGACTCATCATAAATTGGTTACACATGGAATCACCTACCTTTTGAGTCGAAACCCTCAAAACATGGTGCGAAACCTTAAGCGCACCACCGCCGCACCATAAGGAATATAAATCCAGAACTAGACCACCAAAAATTGACCCAAAATATACCAAATCAGACCTTAGGATCGAACCCTAACTTCTGGACATGAGGAAATTCAAGAAATAGGAAATAAAACTAAAAGAGCATGGAAGGAAGCAAGAAGGAATTCCCTAACTTGAAATATCTTGAAGAAATCGGCCCCAATCCACCTAACTATGAATCTCTAAGTACCCAAACCTGGTATGGAGGTTCGAAGGAGTCATATTAGATCATGTGGGCACTGAAATGGGGGAAAATGATGAAAATTGAAGGATTTATGAATGATTCATTTTACCTCATTAGATCTGGTCGATTTGAGAAAGAGTATGAAAGATTTCCCTACTTCGCGGCTCACCTGAGCTCCAAAATTTCAAAACCGATAGTGGGACTGATCCTCGGGCTACTGGATTTGAGAGGGAGGTGGAATCACGGGAAAACAGTAAAAAATGAATGAGATATGGAAAATTTAAAAAAATATATTTAAAGCAGGAAAAGGGCTTACGGGCAGGCCCATTACCTAAATCAAAAACCCAAATCCATCATCATTTTGGATTTATATGTGGTCCAAAGGGATATGGTAATTTTAATATATCAGGTTATGTCAATTGGGAAGTGGAATGGGTTTAAAATAGTAAAAATTTAAGGAGTTATAGAAGAAAAAATATTAGTTTTTAAATAGGGAATTGGGCTCGCGGTTTGGCCCAAATTTTCAAAACCCACCATTTTCACCAAAATGAGTGATAAACCCCCAAAAAAAATCAGTAATGGAAATTAAATGAAATAAAAATATATAAAGAAGTCACATGTGTGAAAATTATCCCCACCCTAAAACTTTCCGCCCCCAGAAATCCACATCAAGGACAAAGAAAAAAAACCAAAACCCAACCGAAAGGCAAAAAATGGACTCCTTTGCTAAGCTTTGCCCCCAAAGGCCAAAACACCTCCAATGATCCATTAAGGAAGGAATACTTCATAACCAAAACATACACCACTTTACTGAAATGATCAAGCAAATTTGGATTTATCCTAAAAGAAAACCCTTCAAACACTATCTGAACAAGGTTAAGAAATTTACCCAAACAAACAAGAACATCAAACAAGGTTACACTTACTGTGATATAACTAAACCATTGATAACTCTCCAATACCAATGTTTACCCAAGGAAGATGTAGGGGTTATATGGCTCTGAATGAGACTACCCACTTCTAAGCCAAGACCAACGCAAAAAGTGAGTTACTGGTTCAAGGTTACACAAATGGGCTCTCCACTATAAGAACCAACCATCTTAACTGACCAATATGGGCCAGCACAGATAGACCCCAGAACATAAAGAGTTGGGACAACCGCACAGTTAGCCCACAAAGTTTGGGAAACTGTGCTCTAACCATGTGGATCCTTATACCTAAATGGTTCTCTGGTGAATGGTTACTACTAAATGTTCACTCAAAATGTCTATAAAAATCCAAAACCTTTCCCCAAACCCAAAGGAAACCAAAGGGGAAAAGAAAGTCATCGAAAGATAACATGGGAATGAGGCCCTCCACCTCTTTAAACCAAACAGGAACAAAAGAAGAAAGATGAAAACACCAAATGTTTAAACTATTCCCATCTCTCATACTAAGAATAGTTCTTTGTACAAGGTTAAAAACTACAGTGGGATTTCCTTTGAAGACGTGCCAGCTTCTCTCCGGAACCTATGGATGGAGCTGGAATGATTGAAGCATCTTTGTCCTCGCAGTTAGGATTTAGAAACCCCCTAATATAATTTCTTCTTTCGATGCTAAAAACAACTAAACGCAATCCCAGATGGGTTCACCAGGACATAACAAACTCCATAACTCACTTTACCCTAACTCGATATTTCACTGAAACAAGGGCTTATAAGATGGACAAACATCGCACCTTGTTTTTTTTGGTGAGAAACAATAGAAGTAAAGGACACATATAAACACCTTCCTCTAAAATTGAGGATGTCGAGATCTCCCAAAAGGAGAAACACTTTTGAAAAAAATAGACTCACAAAATATTGTACAACTTCACCTTTACCATCAAACGAGCACGCGACATCACATCGTGTCACCAACATTACCAAAGCGGATGATAGAAATAATACAAGGAGGGGGCCTTACACAACACCGCCAAACATTACAAAATTCCATAAATTGTCCATAAGAGCCTCTCGTGGCCAGATTTACCACACTGGTGGTTTAACATAAACCCCTTCTTCGAAGAGTGTACGAAGGACTTAGAGGCCCTCTTAAACACTATCCATAATGACAACCCCAGACAACTTTCACCTTCGATGAAGTATGTAGCTTAAGAAACTAAGGTCTCTTTCAACCATTCACGAGCACTCTTATGCAACAAGAGGATCCAAAAAACCAAGAAAATAAATGGTGTAGACTCATTATACAAAGCTCATGAAAAAATTCCTTACATGGATCAACTGGAGGATTTTCAAATGGAAAAAAATATTCGGGTTGCACGTCAATTGTGCACTAAACCTTAATGGGGGCGTACCTTATCCAAAGAGAGAACCCAAGGACCCAATCAAGCTGGTCCATTGGTAAAAACATTCCACAAAACAGATCCAAACCCATTAATGGAACCACATTAAAGGTGTCCTAAAACATATATCATAGGGGACTACTAACTGGACCTTCTACCCAGATTACCGACCAAACACAAACCCAAAACAGAGTTCGAACATGAGGGGTTCTTGGACTCAAAACATCCCAAAACATCAACATTTTCCAAAAACACATAATATACACTATCCCAAACAATTCATCAAGACTTCATGTTTTTTCTTTAAAACATTTCTTTGAAAACTAATGGTTCAGTGGTTAGAGCATCCACCAATAGTACCCCATGGGCCTTACACATGCATGTTTCTGTGCCACACCGGGCACCCTCCTCATATCCGTTCCGACACTCATCCATTCATGCCATCAATAATCCATCATCCCATATAACCACATGCATGTGGTCTGTCATGAAAATACCAAAGGCTAAAACAATGATTTTTTTCCACTTCAAAACCAAAATGGTCAACCAACACATCATTTTTCTCAAAACCACTAACCAGAAGATCAAAATCCCAATTCAAATCTTACCAAACATTTTAGAAAGACAAAACCATTTGGACAAGAAGTCACTTTCATGTTATTCACATCAATTTCATATCATCTTGTCCCATTAAAACACCCTTTTATTATTTAGAAAACTCTATTGGAAACACTTTTTCAAAACCATCTTCAGTATAGTTTCTACTTTTATAAAAAGGTGTAAGCACACCATTTTCCATTTGAATTTAATTCTAAAAATTCAGTTTCACCATTTCATAAATCAAACCATTCCCTCTTTAATTGAAAATCATTTAATAAAAAAATTTACGCTTCTTAAAACCAAGTCACCTTAAAACCAAAGTGCTAATATATCAAAACTAAAGCACAAAACAATGTGAGAGGAAACTAGTTTTAGTGGGTGACTTAGAAATATGGTTGGCGGCCATATTCCAATCACATCAATATCACAGAGAGTGTTCTAGGGAATATCCCCGGCTTCACATGGCTTCTCAGGCCCTGTGAGCTCACTGAGACCATTAACCCAACTCTCTTTTCATTTCCCCTAATCATCATCTAACCAAGAAAACCAAAGGAATCTGAAAGGTCCTGACTTCCCCGAGAGACATGAATCCTGTCATGAGGTGTGGTGATTAGCCAAACTACTCATAACAAAAATTCCAAGTACCAAAAATACTAACTCCAGACTATCTTGACTGTTCCCCAAATAACATGACCCTAAGAGAGAAAACTTGCCTCTGATACCATTTTGTCACGAACCAAATCTGGTCGCCATTAAAACTGGCACCCGACCCGGCCCGTAACAAGGCCCGAAGGGAGTTCCCGATCCCCATGGGCTGGAACACGTTCCCGTGTGTCCTAAAATGATGTTTGGGAACTATTTACCTCATGTTTATAAACATTAAACAACAAACAAACTCAATAAAACGAATCTGGATTTTTCAACTAAAACCATCTTTTACCAAATTCAGAACTGAATTATATCTTTTAAAACAACTCAACAAGACTATAAAAAAAGGTACCAAATCACAATTAATCATCCCCAGAACCCTCTTGTCAAGGGTCACCACCCTCAATCCATCTCTACAAAACTTCACCACCAAGGACATTCTAGAAACGTGAACCACTAGAACTAAAAACTGTATCCAAACCTGAAACACTGAAATAACCAAATCTACTTACACCCAAAGGTGTAAGTAGGGTGTGAGAGAAATCCTAGTAGGATACCACCTCTAATAGATTCTTTTTGATAAAAATTTCATGACAAAAAGCATTGCATGTTTTCTAAATAAGAAATGCTAGTTACAATTTTCTAATGGATGCAATAATAAATGAGAACAGTTTTCATGTGGGATAATTATAAAGGACCAAAAATTTTAACATAAATAACAAAGCTACTGAATTTTCCAGCCAACAATACCTTATTCTGACAGTAAGTACAAAGGATCTAATGAGCACAAGTGATAGGAAATAACCCCTAGGAACTAGCTAGATGTGGGTTCCAGGTACCTCGTATCTCAGTGAGAGTAACCACAAAAAAAATATGTTCTCATGCACGAACCACTAGTAGGGATCATACCCATAACCTAGTGGTCCCCAATCATCATCAACATCATAGTTTAGTTAGATTTGTAAGTTTCAATCTTGCTAAGTCAAACTGAGGCCAAACCCCACGGATTCACTAGCATACTAGTACACGTCCACCCACCTAGATACCTGGGTTTTCCCTTTGTGCTCAAACAAGTTCAACAATCCAAGAAGTATAGTTTTCACATGAAAATATCAATTCCACATCACACATTAACCAAACATCCCCATGTACATCACACCAGTCAAAAATTCCACTTTTCATTCAAATGAATTTTGAAATCAAACTCACACCAAAATTGCCTACAACACTTTACACATTTCTTTAACACTTCCACAAATCCATTAAACGATTTTATAAAACCATTACAAGATATTAAACTCACATAACAGCCCACACATATGGCACATAATACCCTTCTCACCTTCACAATTCATTTTATCAATAAACTCACACGAAACATCCCACACCCGTGATTCGCACAAAAAACACAATTTAGTAAAACATTTTAGAAATTTATAAAACATTCTAAAAATGTTTTACATCTCAAATCATCACTTTACCGTTCAAAAACCCACATTAGGTGAACACACTCACCCAAACAGTACGTGTACACCCTTTCCCAACTTTGTTTAACCAAATAAAACATTTGCAATTTTTATAAAACAAACCCAAGTGGTATAACCATTGTTCGCACACTAAACCCATTTCAAACCCCACATTCAAAACAAAAATCATTCCAATAACAATCCAAAACATAATTTTCGGCCCTAAAACAATTATTAAGCCACCCCCAACTGTTATAAAAATACATCAAATAATACCAAAAAGATACACATGAAAAACACATGTTTTCATAAATCACCTTCAAGAAGTAAAACACAGTTTTACACCTTAAACTCAATCAAAAACCACTTTTCAAGGCCCAAATAATAATAAGGAATTACCAAACCAGAATTTCCAGCCCCTTTCAAGACTAATAAATCATTTTCATATGTTATAAACTAATCCCAAACATTACCCCAAGAGTCACACATGAAAAGTGCCCAATTTCAAGATAAAATACAACTAAAAATTAGATGTTTAACCAAATTCATCAAAAAAAGTTTTCGCACCACACAAAAAAGATTATAAACATACTAAATTAATAAACAAAGCAATCTGACTCATCATAAAAGGGTTACACATGGAATCACCTACCTTTTGAGTCAAAACCCTCAAAACTGGGTGCGAAACCTTATGCGCCCAACCACCGCACCACAAGGAATATAAATCCAAACCTAGACCACAAAAAATTGACCCAAAATATACCAAATCAGACCTTAGTATCGAACCCTAACTTCTGGACATGAGGAACTTCAAGAAATAGGAAATAAAACTAAAAGAGGATGGAAGGAACCAAGAAGGAATTCCCTTAATTGAAATATCATGAAGAAATCGGCCCCAATCCACCTAACTATGAATATCCTAGTACCCAAAACTGGTATGGAGGTTCGAAGGAGTCATATTAGATCTTGTGGGGACTGAAATGGGGGAAAAATAATGAAAATTGAAGGATTTATGAATGATTCATTTTACCTCGTCAAATCTGGTCGATTTGAGAAAGAGTATAAAAGATTTCCCTACTTCGTGGCTCACCTGAGCTCCAAAATTTCGAAACCGATAATGGGGGTGATCCTCGAGCTACTGGCTTTGAGAGGCAGGTGGAATCACGGGAATACAGTAAAAAATGAATGAGATATGGAAAATTTAAAAAACATTATTTAAAGCAGGAAATGGGCCTACGGGCAGGCCCATTACCTAAATCAAAAACCCAAATCCATCATGATTTTGGATTTATAGGTGGTCCAAATGGGTATGGTGAAATTAATATATCCGGGTATGTCAATTGGGAAGTGTAATGGGTTTTAAATAGTAAAAATTGAAGGAGTTTTAGAATAAACAAAATTAGTTTTTAAATATGGAATTGGGCTCCCGGTTTGGCCCAAATTTTCAAAACCCACCATTTTCACCAAAATGAGTGGTAAACCCCCAAAAAATCAGTAATGGAAATTAAATAAAATATTAATATATAAAGAATTCACGTGTGTGAAAATTATCCCCACCATAAAACTATCCGCCTTCGGAAATCCACATCAAGGACAAATAAAAAAAACCAAACCCAACCGAAAGGCAAAAATGGACTCCTTTGCTAAGCATTTCCCCCAAAGGCCAAAACACCTCCAATGATCCATTAAGGAAGGAATACTTGAAAACCAAGACATACACATCATTACTGAAATGATCAAGCACATTTGGATTTATCCTAAAAGAAAACCCTTCAAACACTATCTGAACAAGGCTCAAGAAGTTTACCCAAACCAACAAGAACATCAAACAAGGTTACACTTACTGTGATATAACTAAATCATTGAGAACTCTCCAATACCAATGTTTACTCAAGGAAGATGTAGGAGGTTATATAGCTCCGAACGATACTACCCACTTCTAAGCCAAGACCAAGGACAAAAGTGAGTTACTGGTTCAAGGATACACAAATGGGCTCTCCACCATAAGAACCAACCGTCTTAACTGACCAATATGGGCCGACACAGATAGACCCCAAAACTTAAGGAGTTGGGACAACCGGACGGTTATCTCACAATGTTTGGGAAACTGTGCTCTAACCATGTGGATCCGTATACCTACATGGTTTTCTGGTGAATGGTTACTACTAAATGTTCACTCAACATGTCTAGACAAATCCAAAACCTTTCCCCAAACCCAAAGGAAACCAAAGGGGAAAAGAACGTCATTGGAAGATAACATGGGGATGAGGCCCTCCACCTCTTTCCACCAAACGTGAACAAAAGAAGAAATATGAAAACACCAAATGTTTAAACTATTCCCATCTCTCATACTGAAAATAGTTCTTTGTACACGGTTAAAAACTACACTAGGATTTCCTTTGACTACGTGCCAGCTTCTCTCCGGAACCTATGGCTGGAGCTGGAATGATTGAAGCATCTTCGGCCTCGCAGTTAGGATTTGGAAACCCCCTAATATAATTTCTTCTTTCGATGCTACAAACAACTACACACAATCCCAGATGGGTTCACCAGGACATAACACACTCCATAACTCACTTTACCCTAACTCGATATTTCACTGAAATAAGGGCTTATAAGATGCACAAACATCACACCTCTTTTTTTTTGGTGAGAAACAATAGAAGTAAAGGAAACATATAAACAACTTCCTCTAAAATTAAGGATGTAAAGATATCCCAAAAGGAGAAACACTTCTGAAAAAAATAGACTCACAAAATATTGTACAACTTCACCTTTACAATCAAAAGAGCACGCGACATCACATTGTGTCACCGAACATGACCAAAGCGGATGATAGAAATAATAAAAGGAGGGGGCCTTACACAACACCCCCAAACATCACAACATTCCAGAAAGTGGCCATAAGAGCCTCTCGTGGCCAGATTTACCACACTGGTGGTTTAACATAAACCCCTTCTTAGAAGAGAGTATGAAGGATTTAGAGGCCCTCTTAAACACTATCCATACTGACAAACCCAGACAACTTTCACCTTCGATGAAGTAGGTAGCTTAAGAAACTAAGGAATCTTTCAACCATCCACGAGCACTCTTCTGCAATAAGAGGATCCAAAAAAACCAAGAAAGTAAATGGTGTAGACTAATTATACAAATCTCAAGAAAATATTCCTTACATGGATCAGTTGGAGGATTTTCCAATGGAAAAAAAATCCGGGTTGCACGTCAGTTGTGCACTAAACCTTAATGGGGGCGTACCTTATCCAAAGAGAGAACCCAAGGACCTAAAAAAGCTGGTCCATTAGTAAAAAAATGCCACAAAACAGATCCAAACTCATTAATGGAACCACCTTAAAGGTGTCCTAAAACAGATATCATAGGGGACTACTAACCGGACCTTCTACCCAGATTACCGACCAAACACAAACCCAAAATACAGTTAGAACAGGAGGGGTTCTTGGACTCAAAACATCCCAAAACATCAACATTTTACAAAAACACATAATATACACTATCCAAAACAATTCATCAAGACATAATGTTTTTTCATTAAAAATATTTCCTTGAAAACCAATGGTTCGGCGGTTAGAACATCCACCAATGGTACCCCATGGGCCTTACACATGCATGTTTCTGTGCCACACCGGGCACCCTCCTCATATCTGTTCCGAAACTCATCCAGTCAGGCCATCAACCATCCATAATCCCATATAACCACATGCATGTGGATGCTCATGAAAATACCAAAGGCTAAAACAATGATTTTTTTCCACTTCAAAACCGAAATGGTCAACCAACACATCATTTTTCTCAAAACCACTAACCAGAAGATCAAAATCCCAATTCAAATATTACCAAACATTTCAGAAAGACACAACCAATTAGGCAAGAAGTCACTTTCATGTTATTCAAATCAATTTCATATAATCTTGTCCCATTTAAACACCCTTTTATTATTTAGAAAACTCTATTGGACACACTTTTTCAAAACCAACTTCAGTATAGTTTCTACTTTTAAAAAGAGGTGTAAGAACACCATTTTCCATTTGAATATAATTCTGAAAATTCAGTTTCACCATTTCATAAATCAAACCATTCCCTCTTTAATTGAAAATCATTTCATAAAAAAAATTACACTTCTTAAAACCAAGTCACCTTAAAACCAAAGTGCTAAGATTTCAAAACTAAAGCAAAAAACAGTGCGAGAGGAAACTACTTTCAGTTGGTGACATGGAAATATGGTTGGCAGCCATATTCCAATCACTTCACTGTCACAGAGAGTGTTCTAGATAATATCTCTAGCTTCACATGGCTTGTCAGGCCCTACGAGCTCACTGAGACCATTAACCCAACTCTCTTTTCATTTACCCTAATCATCATCAAACCAAGAAAACCAAAGGAATCCGAAAGGTCCTGACTTCCCCAAGAGATTGGAATCCTGTCATGAGGTGTGGTGATCAGCCACACTACTCATAACAAAAATTCCTAGTACCAATAATCCTAACTCCATACTATCTTGACTGTTCCCCAAATAACATGACCCAAAGAGAGCAAACCTGCCTCTGATACCATTTTGTCACGAACCAAATGTGGTCTCCATTAAAACCGGCACCTGACCCGGCCCATAACAAGGCCCGAAGGGCATTCCCGATCCCCACGGGCTGGCACAAGTGCTCGGGTATCCTAAAATGAAGTTTGGGATTGATTTACCCCATGTTTATAAACATTAAACAACAAACAAACTCAATAAAACGAATCTGGATTTTTCAACTAAAACCATCTTTTACCAAATTCAGAACTGAATTACATCTTTTAAAACAACTCAACAAGACTATAAAAAAGGTACGAAATCACAATTAAATAGCCCAAGAACCCTCATGGCAAGGGGCACCATCCTCAATCCATCTCTACAAAACTTCACCACCAAGGACATGCTAGAAACTCAAACCACTGGAACTAAAAACTATATCCAAACCTGAAACACCAAAATAACCAAATCTACTTACACCCAAAGGTTTAAGTAAGGTGTGAGAGAAATCCCAGCAGGATACCACCTCTAATAGATTCCATGTGATAAACATTTCATGACAAAAAGCATTGCTGGTTTTGTAAATAAGAAATGCTAGTTACAATTTTCTAAAGGATGCAATAAAAATATAAACAGTTTTCATTTGGGTTAATTTTAAAGGTCCAAAAATTTTAAAATAAATAACAAAGCTACTTAATTTTCTATCCAACAATACCGTATGCCGACGGTAAGTAAAAATAATCTAATGAGCACAAGTGATAGGAAATAACCCCTAGGCACAAGCTAGTTGTGGGTCCCAGGTACCTCATATCTCAGTGAGAGTAACCACAAAAAAAATATATGTTCTCGTGCACGAGCCACTAGTAGGGATCATACCCATAACCTAGTGGTCCCCAATCATCATTATCATAGTTCAGTTACAATTGTAATAATCAATCTTGCTAAGTGAAATTGAGGCCAAACCCCACGGATTCACTAGCATACTAGTACACGTCCACCCACCTAGATACCTGGGTTTTCCCATTATGCTCAAACCAATTCAACAATCCTAGAATTATAGTTTTCACATGAAAATATCAATTCCACATCACACATTAACCAAACAGCCCCATGTACATCACACAAGTCAAAAATTCCACTTTTCATTCAAATGCATTCTGAAATCAAACTCACACCAAAATTGCCTACAACACTTTTCACATTTCTTTAACACTTCCACAAATCCTTTAAACGATTTTATAAAACCATTACAATATATTCAACTCAAATAACATCCCACACATATGTCACATAATACCTTTCTCACCTTCACAATTCATTTTATCAATAAACTCACATGAAACATCCCACACCCGTGTTTCGCACACAAAACACAATTTAGTAAAACATTTTGGCAATTTATAAAACATTCTAAAAATGTTTTACATCTCATAACACCACTTTGCCATTCAAAAACCCACATTAGGTTAACACACTCACCCAAACAGTACATATTCCCCCTTTCCCATCTTTTTTTAACCAAATAAAACATTTTCAATTTATATAAAACAAACCCAAGTGGTATAACCATTGTATGCACACTAAACCCATTTCGAACCCCGCATTCAAAACCAAAATCATACCAATAACAATCCAAAATAGAATTTTCAGCCCTAAAATAATTATTAAACCACCCCCAAGTGTTATAAAAATACATCAAATAATACCACAAAGATACACATGAAAAACACATGTTTTCATAAACCACCTTCAAGAAGAAAAACACATTTTTACACCTTAAACTCAATCAAAAAACACTTTTCAAGGCCCACATAATAATAAGGAATTACCAAACCATAATTTCCATCCCCTTTCAAGAATAATAAATCACTTTCATATGTTATAAACTAAACTCAATCATTACCCCAAGAGTCACACATGAAAAGTACCCAATTTCAAAATAAAATACAACTAAAAATTAAATGTTTAACCAATTTCATCAAAAACAGATTTCACACCACACAAAACAGATTATAGACATACTAAATTAATAAACAAATCAAGCTAACTCATCATAAAATGGTTACACATGGAATCACCTACCTTTTGATTCGAAACCCTCAAAACGTGGTGCGAAACCTTAAGCGCACCGCCGCCGCACCACAAGAAACATAAATCCAGACCTAGACCACCAAAAATTGACCCAAAATATACCAAATCAGACCTTAGGATCGAACCCTAACTTCTGGACATGAGGAACTTCAAGAAATAGTAAATAAAACTAAAAGATGATGGAAGGAACCAAGAAGAAATTCCCTTACTTGAAATATCTTGATGAAATCAGCCCCAATCCATCTAACTATGAATCTCTGAGTACCCAAAACTGGTATGGTGGTTCGAATGAGTCATATTAGATCATTTGGGGACTGAAATGGTTGAAAAATGATGAAAATTGAAATATTTATGAATGATTTATTTTACCTCATCAAATCTGGTCGATTTGAGAAAGAGTATGAAAGATTGCCCTACTTCGCGGCTCACCAGAGCTCCAAAATTTCGAAAACGATAATGGGGACGATCCTCGGTCTACTGGCTTTGAGAGGGAGGTGCAATCGCGGGAAAAATCAAAAAATGAATGAGATATGGAAAATTTTATAAAGAATATTTAAAGCAGGAAATGGGCCTACGGGCAGGCCCATTGCCTAAATCAAAAACCCAAATCCATCATGATTTTGGATTTATATGTGGTCCAAATGGGTATGGTGATTTTAATATATCAGGGTATGTCAATTGGGAAGTGTAATGGGTTTAAAATAGTAAAAATTGAAGGAGTTATAGAAGAAACAAAATTAGTTTTTAAATCTGGAATTGGGCTCCCGGTTTGGCCCAAATTTTCAAAACCCACCATTTTCACCAAAATGAGTGGTAAACCCCCCAAAAAAATCAGTAATGGAAATTTAATAAAATATGAATATATAAAGAATTCATGTGTGTGAAAATTCTCCCCACCATAAAAAATTCCGCCCTCGGAAATCCACATCAAGGACAAAGAAAAGAAAACCAAACCCAACCGAAAGGCAAAAATGGACTCCTTTGCTAAGCTTTGCCCCAAAAGGCCAAAACACCTCCAATGATCCATTAAGGAAGGAATACTTTACAACCAAAACATACACCTCATTACTGAAATGATCAATCACATTTAAATTTATCCTAAAATAAAACCCTTCAAACACTATCTGAACAAGGCTAAAAACATTAACCCAAACCAACAAGAACATCAAACAAGGTTACACTTACTATGATATAACTAAACCATTGAGAACTCTCCAATCCCAATGTTTACCCAAGGAAGATGTAGGAGGTTATATAGCTCTGAACGAGACTACCCACTTCTAATCCAATACCAAGGACAAAAGTGAGTTACTGGTTCAAGGATACACAAATGGGCTATCCACCATAAGAACCAACCATCTTAACTGACCAATATGGGCCGACAAGATAGACCCCAAAACATAAAGAGTTGGGAAAACCGCACGGTTATCCCAAAAAGTTTGGGAAACTGTGCTCTAACTATGTGGATCCTTATACCTACATGGTTTTCTGGTGAATGGTTACTACTAAATTTTCACTCAACATGTCTAGACAAATCCAAAACCTTTCCGCAAACCCAAAGGAATCCAAAGGGGAAAAGAAAGTAATTGGGAGATAACATGGGGATGAGGCCCTCCACCTCTTTCCACCAAACGAGAACAAAAGAAGAAAGAAGAAAATACCAAATGTTTAAACTATTCACATCTCTCATACTGAGAATAGTTCTTTGTACAAGGTTAAAAACTACACTGGGATTTCCTTTGACTACGTGCCAGCTTCTCTCCAGAACCTATGGCTGGAGCTGGAATGATTGAAGCATCTTCAGCCTCGCAGTTAGGATTTGGAAACCCCCTAATATAATTTCTACTTTTGATGATACAAAAAACTACACGCAATCCCAGATGGGTTCACCAGGACATAACACACTCCATAACTCACTTTACCCTAACTTGATATTTCACTGAAACAAGGGCTTATAAGATGCATAAACATCACACCTTGTATTTTTTGGGTGAGAAAAAATAGAAGTAAAGGACACATATAAACAACTTCCTCTAAAATTGAGGATGTCGAGATCTCCCAAAAGGAGAAACAATTCTGAGAAAAATAGACTCACAAAATATTGTACAACTTCACCTTTAAAATCAAACGAGCACGCGACATCACATCGTGTCACCGAACATGACCAAAGCGGATGATAGAAATAATACAAGGAGGGGGCCTTACACAACACCCCCAAACATCACAACATTCCAGAAAGTGGCCATAATAGCCTCTCGTGGCCAGATTTACCACACTGGTGGTTTAACATAAACCCCTCCTTCGAAGAGAGTATGAAGGACTTAGAGGCCCTCTTAAACACTATCCATACTAACAACCCCAGACAACATTCACCTTTGATGAAGTAGGTAGCTTAAGAAATTAAGGTCTCTTTCAACCATCCACGAGCACTCTTCTGCAACAAGAGGATCCAAAAAAACCAAGAAAGTAAATGGTGTAAACTCATTATACAAAGCTCAATAAAAGATTCCTTACATGGATCAATTGGAGGATTTTCTAATGGAAAAAAATCTGGGTTGCACGTCAGTTGTTCACTAAACCTTAATGGGGGTGTACCTTATCCAAAGAGAGAACCCAAGGACCCAACCAAGCTGGTCCATTGGTAAAAACATGCCAAAAAATAGATCCAAACTCATTAATGGAACCACCTTAAAGGTGACCTAAAACATATATCATAGGGGACTACTAACCGGAACTTCTACCCAGATTACCGACCAAATACAAACCCAAAACACAGTTAGAACATCAGGGGTTCTTGGACTCAAAACATCCCAAAACATCAACATTTTACAAAAACACATAATATAAACTATCCAAAACAATTCATCAAGACATCATGTTTTTTCTTTAAAACCATTTCTTTGAAAACCAATGGTTCAGCGGTTAGCGCATCCACCAATGGTACCCCATCGGCCTTACACATGCATGTTTCTGTGCCACACCGGGCACCCTCCTCATATCTGTTCCAACACTCATACAGTCATGACATCAACCATACATCATCCCATATAACCACATGCATGTGGTTGCTCAAGAAAATACCAAAGGCTAAAACAAAGATTTTTTTCCACTTCAAAACCGAAATGGTCAACCAACGCATCATTTTTCTCAAAACCTCTAACCAGAAGATCAAAATCCCAATTCAAATCTTACCAAACATTTCAGAAAGACACCACCATTTAGACAAGAAGTCACTTTAATGTTATTCACATCAATTTCATATCATCTTGTCCCATTAAAAACCCCTTTTATTATTTAGAAAACTCTATTGGAAAGACTTTTTCAAAACCAACTTCTGTATAGTTTCTACTTTTAAAAAGAGGTGTAAGCACACCATTTTCCATTTGAATATAATTCTGAAAATTCAGTTTCACCATTTCATAAATCAAACCATTCCCTCTTTAATTGAAAATCATTTCATAAAAAAAATTTATGCTTCTTAAACCCATGTCACCTTATAACCAAAGTGCTAAGATTTCAAAACTAAAGGACAAAACAATGAGAGAGGAAAATAGTTTCAGTGGGTGACATGGAAATATGGTTGGCGGCCATATTCCAATCACTTCACTGTCACAGAGAGTGTTCTAGGGAATATCCCCGGCTTCACATGGCTTGTCAGGCCCTACGAGCTCACTGAGACCATTAACCCAACTCTCTTTTCATTTCCCCTAATCATCATCAAACCAAGAAAACAAAAGGAATCTGAAAGGTCCTGACTTCCCATAGAGACTTGAATCCTGTCATGAGGTGTGGTGATCATCCACACTACTCATAACAAAAATTCCTAGTACAAAAAATCCTAACTCTAGACTATCTTGACTGTTCCCCAAATAACATGACCCAAAGAGAGCAAACCTGCCTCTGATACCATTTTGTCACGAACCAAATCTGGTCTCCATTAAAACCGGCACCCGACCTGGCCCGTAACAAGGCCCGAAGGGCATTCCCGATCCCCACGGGCTATTACAAGTGCCCGGGTATCCTATAATGAAGTTTGGGAATGATTTACCCCATGTTTATAAACATTAAACAACAAACAAACTCAATAAAACGAATCTGGATTTTTCAACTAAAACCATCTTTTACCAAATTCAGAACTGAATTACATCTTTTAAACCAACTCTACAAGACTATAAAAAGGTACTAAATCACATTTAAACAGCCCAAGAACCCTCATGGCAAGGGGCACCACCCTCAATCCATCTCTACAAAACTTCACCACCAAGGACATGCTAGAAACTGGAACCACTGAAACTAAAAACTATATCCAAACCTAAAACACCAAAATAACCAAATCTACTTACACCCAACGGTGTAAGTAAGGTGTGAGCGAAATCCCAGTAGGATACCATCTCTAATATATTCCATGTGATAAACATTTCATGACAAAAAGAATTGCATGTTTTGTAAATAAGAAATTCTAGTTACAATTTTCTAAAGGATGCAATAATAAATGAGAACAGTTTTCATGTGGGTTAATTTTAAAGGTCCAAAATTTTTAAAATAAATAACAAAGATACTTAATTTTCCAGCCAACAATTCCGTATACCGACGGTAAGTACAAAGGATCTAATGAGAACACATGATAGGAAATAACCCCTAGGCACTAGCTAGCTGTGGGTCCCAGGTACCTCGTATCTCAGTGAGAGTAACCACAAAAAAAATATCCGTTCTCATGCACGAGCCACTTTTAGGGATCATACCCATAACCTAGTGGTCCCCAATCATCATCATCATAGTTTAGTTACAGTTGTAAGCATCAATCTTGCTAAGTGAAACTGAGGCCAAACCCCACGGATTCACTAGCATACTAGTACACGTCCACCCACCTAGATACCCGGGTTTTCCCTTTGTGCTCAAACCAGTTCAACAATACAAGAAGTATAGTTTTCACATGAAAATATCAATTCCACATCACACATTAACCAAACAGCCCCATGTACATCACACAAGTCAAAAATTCCACTTTTCATTCAAATGCATTCTGAAATCAAACTCAAACAAAAATTGCCTACAACACTTTTCACATTTCTTTAACACTTCCACAAATCCTTTAAACGATTTTATAAAACCATTACAAGATATTCAACTCACATAAAATCCCACACATATGTCACATAATACCCTTCTCACCTTCACAATTCATTTTATCAATAAACTCACATGAAACATCCCACACCCGTGTTTCGCACACAAAACACAATTTAGTAAAACATTTTGGCAATTTATAAAACATTCTAAAAATGTTTGACATCTCATATCACCACTTTACCATTAAAAAACCCACATTAGGTGAACACACTCACCCAAACAGTACATATACACCCTTTCCCGACTTTGTTTAACCAAATAAAACATTTTCAATTTATATAAAACAAACCCAAGTGGTATAACCATTGTTTGCACACTAAACCCATTTCAAACCCCGCATTCAAAACCAAAATCAGACCAATAACAATACAAAATAGAATTTTCATCCCTAAAACAATTATTAAACCACCCCCAAGTGTTATTAAAATACATCAAATAATACCACAAATATACACATGAAAAACACATGTTTTCATAAATCACCTTCAAGAAGTAAAACATAGTTTTACACCTTAAACTCAATCAAAAACCAATTTTCAAGGACCACATAATAATAAATAATTACCAAACCATAATTTCCAGCCCCTTTCAAGACTAATAAATCACTTCCATATGTTATATACTAAACCCAATCATTACCCCAAGAGTCACACATGAAAAGTACCGAATTTCAAGATAAAATACAACTAAAAATTAAATGTTTAACCAAATTCATCAAAAACAGTTTTCACACCACACAAAACATATTATAAACATACTAAATTAATAAACAAAGCAAGCTAACTCAACATAAAATGTTTACACATGGAATCACCTACCTTTTGAGTCGAAACCCTCAAGACGTTGTGCGAAACCTTAAGCGCACCGCCGCCGCACCACAAGGAATATAAATTGAGAACAAGACCACCAAAAAATTGACCCAAAATATACCAAATAAGACCTTAGGATCAAACCCTAACTTCTGGACATGAGGAACTTCAAGAAATAGGAAATAAAACTAAAAGAGGATGGAAGGAACCAAGAAGAAATTCCCTTAATTGAAATAACTTGACGAAATCGGCCCCAATCCACATAACTATGAATCTATGAGTACCCAAAATGGTATGGAGGTTCGAATGAGTCATATTAGATCATGTGGGGACTGAAATGGGTGAAAAATGATGAAAATTTAAGGATTTATGAAGGATTCATTTTACCTCATCAAATCTGGTCGATTTGAGAAAGAGTTTGAAAGATTTCCCTACTTTGCGGCTCACCTGAGCTCCAAAATTTCGAAACTGATAATGGCGGTGATCCTCTGGCTACTGGCTTTGAGGGGGATGTGGAATCACAGGAAAACAGTAAACAATTAATGAGATATGGAAAATTTAAAAAAAATATTTAAAGCAGGAAATGGGCCTACTGGCAGGCCCATTATCTAAATCAAAAACCCAAATCCATCATGATTTTGGATTTATATGTGGTCCAAAGGGATATGGTGATTTTATAATATCAGGGTATGTCAATTGAAAAGTGGAATGAGTTTAAAATAATAAAAATTTAAGGAGTTATAGAAGAAACAGAATTAGTTTTTAAATCTGAAATTGGGCTCGCGGTTTGGCCAAAATTTTTATAACCCACCATTTTCACCAAAATGAGTGGTAAACCCCCCAAAAAAATCAGTAATGGAAATTAAATGAAATATGAATATATAAAGAAGTCACGTGTGTGACATGACTTGTATCTATTTACGGGTTTATGAGTCAATTAAATATACACATTTCATTCCAATCTGGGACACTATAATGTTGAATATCTTGGTATTTTTTTATAGGATATGTGACGCTACATGGGGTTCCCTCTATATTTTTTAAATAGGGATCATATGTTTTCTTATATATTCAAGATGTTTCTCTAGGAGATGATGTAGAATCAGTTGATATTGATTAGTACATGGCATCCCCAGAAAGGTTTTCATATAGAGCATGCCTCTTAGATTCTAGAGGATATGTTTTATGCCTATATATTGGATTTCATTGGATCATTGGATATCCATCTTAGATCAATCTAGTTGTATTTTATGAATAGATATTGTACATAATAAATATAGTTATCATTAGGTCATTGTATGGTCTCGTTTCCAAGTCACCTATTTGTGAGGAATAGATGGGTGAGTCCATTTAGGTTTCAACAGGTCTCGTTTAAGAGATATTAGAAAGCATTGAGTATATACATCAATTTCTTATTATATTTTTTCATAGAATAAAAAAATATGAAGATATTTGGATTAATACTTTTTTCATTGGGAACCAAGTTTTCATGATGGATTCAACTCAGTTGGGTCACCATCCTCTTAGGAAACATAAAATACTTGATCTATGATATTTCGGACCATTTCAGTCCATTAAGCGGCAAGGGAAGGTAGTGTATCAATTAATCCTACCATCTCATTTGAGGGTTATATGTGATTTAATCAACATATATTATCATGGGAATTACCTTCATGATCCCTCTAATGTTCTGAGTTGGGGTGGGTATCAATTTAGAGCTAGATTATTCAATTATAGAGCATCAAATAGTGATCAATGAGTCTCAACTGAATCTCATGCATGGGATGTCTATCACATTTTCCAATGTATTATTGTGATATAGTTCATAATGTCATTATACATGGGTTTTCAAAACATTAGTAATAGAGTTGTGCACTCATCTTCTCCTAGAGAACCCTTCTTTCACATGTCTTCCCAGGGAAATAAAGTCATATAGTGGAGAGATTATGACAACCTAGATTTTTAATGTACCATCCTCATCATTTTTATTATTTTTCATTCCAGGTTTAGGAATTGGGTTAGTGGTTTTTGTGCAGAACATGGGGTGTATACTATTTTTTCAACACTTTTATGTCATATTTTCCAATTTATGATGTATCCCATCTACACATTTCCTACTATAAAATATTTTATGGAACAAAAATACCATAATCCTTGTAATTATTTAATATTTCATATCATTTTTTTATCTTGTAAACCCCATCACTATGATATCAAATCATCAATATGGATTTTTAATCTGAGGTGGCATGTTTCTTGGTGCAAACCAATTATGTGAAATGAATTTTATAACAATAATTATTACAATGTAAACCGATAATAAAAAATAGGTTTTAATTACATTCTATTTCTAATTAATATCATTTATTGTGATTCTCATCCATACTAAGGACCATAGTGACTCCAATAGATATTTCATTGATATCTTCTCTTTACATATTGATGAGTTCAACATTTGATCTCCATGGTGGTTTTAATTGTTCTCATAGGTAGTTGGACTTTATTCAATTTCATTTACATTTGAGGTAGAAGTGGTGTGGCCCTATATTTTGGATTTTTCAATCATGTGGTGACATTTTGATTGATTTATTCATGATATGTTGTATGATCTTATCATGGTGGACGACTGTTGTTTTTTTGTAGTGTTGTCATTGAGTTCCTTGGAGAATGTCACATTATATCTTTTATGACATTTATGTTGTAGGATGAATTGATTAAAATATATGAAAATCATTTTTAGGCCCTCTATGTTTTTCATTATGAAACTTCTTATTTTTGTGGATCCCATTGTATGCATGTGTGGAACATGTTGAGGTAGGTGGTTCCATATCTATTGAAGGTTGGATGAACATTATTTCTCTGGATTAAAAATTAAAAGTTATTGTTAATGATTAATTAATTTTTAGTATTAAATAAGTATTCAATAAATAGATTTTCTTATATTTTTTTAAAGTAAATTGTATTTTCAACGAATTGTGAAATGGGTTTTTGAAAATGTTTTTATATATTTTTTGGATGAAATAATTTTGGAAATTTTCAACATTGGAAGGCTTGGGATCATAGGTTTATGGAATAATTATAGGCCTTTTAAATTTATAATATATATGGTATCACTCATGGGGAGTTCCTCTTATCCCAAGGCCAATTATCCTAAATAATCCTTAAACACTATTATTACATTTATTTTATTGGGTGTGTAATACCTATATTTTATTAATATATCCAGTGGATTAATTCGTGGGATGTCTATTTCTGGGTTAGGTAATTCATGCCCTTTTGACTAGAAGTAATCCATATCATGTTTTACATTATCTTCGGTTTGTAAAATTTGTGTTTTTTAGCCTGTTTTATATATGTGATATGATTTGAAACTATTTTACCTATATAATTTAGTGATTTGAATATTGGGAAAAAATTACATTGATTTTTATATAAAAAATTTAACAAATTATCATTAATTTATGCCTTTAAATTTGATCATGTTAGGGATTTTATATAGATACATGAAATTTAAAACCTGGTTGGGATACCACTGAGCATATTTAGGTCAGATACTAAAAACCCATTCATGGGTGATTACTCTAGGTTATGTTTTTTGATGCTGTAATAGGCAAGGTTCCCTGCTGTGGTGGTGAAGATTCTGTTAGCTAGGTATAGGTTTCTTGTAGTGAGATGTTGGTACATTTTTCACATTATAACATGGAGTTTTCAATTTCTATTTTTAGATACATTTTATATTTGATATGTATTTGGGTTTTTTTTACATATATGAGTTATATCATTTTTTATGTCTTTATTTAGAAAAATATATAAAACTTATTTTTTTCCATTATATCTTAATTTATGTGTGAATATTGCATGTATCTTATACATCATGGAGGAAATCATTCCCTATGAGTTATTCTTGATGCTTGGGCAGTGTTCTCCAACACATGGTGATTTGGAATGCCCATTAGGTATTGGTGTATCATTATGGGTTCCAACTTGTGAGGGTAACTATTTAGGTTGATGAAAGCCCCCAATTTTTACTCTATGAATTTGTACTTCCTGTTGTGAATATACTACAAAAGCTTTATATAATATCTTTTGAAAACTGAAGTTCCTCTGAAAATCTCTTTAACCCTTGAGTAGTGACTTGATCATTAAAATCCCTCTAAAACCAATTTATAGCTATAAAAATCTTCGGATTCTCATTCTAAATTTTAATTCTCAAAATTAACCCTTCCTAAATTGAAAAATATTAAAATTCATTCTTAAAACAACAACCCAAAATTCTATAGGTCCTTACATGCAAATTGACATTGAAAATAAATCCACCATAAAATTCACAGGTATATCAATTTTTTTTAAATTTACTAGAAATAATTACTTTTGATCATAACATATCGAGATAAAAATTATTTTTTCTTTTGGAAAATATAAATAATATAAGACATTTTTTATTTTCAATAACTAATAAATAGAAATTCATATAAATTTTATTCATTCTTAATCGATTTAAAACATCTCATATATTTTGAACAACCCCAAATCATCCAAAAATAGATTATAATACTTTTATGGCAAGACCTCTTATATTTTATTTAAATAACCATTGATGGTATAAAACCTACATAAAATGGATAAATTTCAATAATATATTCTCAAGAATAATTTTTTTTGTTACATTACTCATGAATAATAATAAAAATGTGTAATCAGTTATAATTTATCAATTCAAATAAATCATTTTATTATGATATACTCGGATGAGGGAGTTTTTATACTGTAACACAATCTCTAAGATAGTCATGAAATTATTCAAAAACAAATTCCACATACTTAATTAAATCTAAGAGTTTTAAATCGTTTTACATAATAATTCTGTATATATATTTTTAACTCTATGGAAATATAAATGGTTTGATACTTTTTTCATAACAGAAATAGACCCAATGTGATTGAATTCATCTATAAGGGGATATAAATACTAAAATCATATTTGAGTTACATTTCATTTAATACCACAAATATTAGTATTTATCAGTTCTAATAAATCATTTTCCCAATACCACGTACCCATAATTTTTTATGTTTTCAATTTTAAAATAAAAACGATTCAGATAAATAAAATTATTCATAATAATTGTAATATAAAAATTGATCATTTTGGGTTCATTGGATGGTATAATTATTTATATGTAATATGAGAAAATATAAATGATAATATGAATTAAAATACATACTTTTGAACTACTAATAATTTTTATTACAAATAGGATTGTAATGATTCAATATATATATGCTATTATAAATGTATTTAAAAATTAAACACTCATTAATAAAAATAGAAAATAATTTTCTTTGTTAAAAATGAAATGTTATACCTATCTATATAGGATAAAAATGATGTAATTTATTGATTTTACATTATATATAACTTATAGAAATAATGACAATCCAATGGGTAAAAATAGATTCATTCTCTTGAAAAATTATTCATCATCCCATGCTCCCTTCCAAAATAATATGTCAAATTCTCGTTTAATTAATTTCCATCAATCATTGACCAGTTTCTCATTATAATAAAAAACATTTACAAATTTTATATCTAATATACTTTATTCTGAGTTAGATAAATTGATTTTAATAAAATATAGTCCTTCATGCATATAATTTCATAATTTATTTTTAAATAAGTTGATCAAACAATATTTTTCTATACCAATATAATGATTATAATGCATTAAAAATATACATTATAATAGAAAATATCTAAAGAAAAACTCTACCTTTTGATAAATTTCATTGAAATGTTTTTATCTTATTAGGGTAATTGAAATTTATCATATGGTGTGATTTTTATTGGAATCAATAATTTAACATTTTTTCGAGATAAATTCTAAATTTATAAAATATGTAATTAAAATTATCAACCATAAATTTTTCCAACAGAAGAATTGGACTCATTGGGAACCAAAAATTTGTGTTCAATTCCATAAATACTTGCAAAATAATATATAAATTATTTTTAAAATGTTCTATGTAATTATTGAACATGATCAGTTTTTTAATAATGTTATGTTAGGATAATAACATAAAATATTTTAAATTTAGGGGAAAATGATGCTTCTATAGGCTAACTACCCACTATATCATATATAGTTATAAAAATAATAGATAAAAATATTATGAAACTGTTCATTTGATCAGTATCTTATTGGGTTTAGTATCTTAGTTGAATAGAGTATAATAAATGGAATATTGGAATAAAATATTAATATAAATAAAATTAACCCTCTTCAATTAATTATCTATAATTTCATCCTATATCACATCACTACATCATATTTCCTACATACATTTTTAAAAATATATGGGTGGGCATAAATCTAATTAAGGGGAAAATGAAAAAAGTGTCATAAATAATCGTGATGAGTAAAATGTGAGGCATAATATAATAACAAGAATATAAATATATATAATTAATAAAACAATCCTATGAACAAGATTTATAACATAATCATATGTTTCTAAGGTATAAAAATGAAAATTGTCAATAAAATAAACATGAGATATTCAAAATCATATATCCAAATATCATTAGTAATGTTTTATAAAATAATATTTCTATGGTTATTCCCAATGGTACCATAATATTTTACCAAGGCATGCATCCATCTAATCATTAATATGTTATCTCTAGTAATGAGTTTGATACCTCGTTCATTGTATCTCTATCATGGTGCACCCATATATATCTCTAATGATATGTGTCCTATCGATTTAATTACATAAGAACGTATTTCACCATTTAAATCCCATAATTATGTAACGATTCATTATTAAATTTACGTACCCTAAAAAATAATGATGGTAATATGTAGGTGAATACCCACAAATAAAATTAGAATTTGTATTCAAAAGATGAAATTATGGAACTAAAAATCAATGAATAATTTCAGAATCATGAATGATATATAAAAGGGATTATGGAATGTGTTAAATGAGATGGAAATATAGTTTCTCATTAATAGGGAATATATAAGATAGTTACTGTGTAAATTATGGGCACATGGAGGTATAATCACATGGAATTTATCTATCATAATAAATGAAAACATTATATATAAAATCAAGGATTAATTTGGGCATATGAATGGCCATAATAAGGATTAGAAAAAACATTAATGACAGATAAATATAATATCTCAAAAATATGGAATATTTAATTTATTAATTGGGTTTATTATGTTCCAATGGATCTATAATAAAATAGAAATAAATTTTAATACAATATTTGAATGCATTATAAAGGAAGAAGATAATGAAAGACTAAATTTTGTTGTATGGTGACGATTCAAAATGGATGCTAAAAGGGATTAAATGAGAGTGAATGGTAGTATATCGTAAACTTTTTACCATTTCTGTTGTAAAGGATTCATTATAAAAAAATATAATACTAATAATATGTAAATAAAAATTCAATATCACAAAAGATGTAATTGAACCAAAATGTGGGGGTAAAGAGTTCTTACCTTACTATATAAAATCTAAAACCATGCAGAGGAATCCATAGTAACATGTGTTCTCCTTTAGATGGATTTAGAGAGGTATAAGTATGAAAACAATGTGATCAATGAATTTTGGGTTGATATTGATGATATTATGGGGTGAAATAATCTCTATTTATTGGTGAAATATTGTATTTTTTCGTGTAGATTAATGTGAGATAAGGGTTAACAATGTAATGACACGATGGTTAGGTGAGTTTTTTGAATTAGTATAACTTTTTGTCGGAGTAGAGTTCTCAAGAGTGGGGAATTGAGTATCAATTCAAAAAAAAATAAAAAAGTATTCTTAAAATGAATTCCTAATAAATTTAAATATGGCCCAGTCAATCAAGGTTATATGGTTATGAAAGTTTGACTATTTCAATAACTTCATAAAATAATTATTAATTCTCTCTAATATTAATATCAATTATTAACATTACTTTTGATGCTATTCTAAAAAGGAAAAACAATTATAAATTCTATACATGATTAACTATCATAGTAAATATAGTGTTATCGGAAGTAAATAGTAAAACAGAGAACACTAAAATAAACAACCCATCAGATATAAAATAAGTGGTTCTGTCTCAATACTAGACCTAATCCACTCCACTTGGTTATCACATACCACCATGTAGTTTATATTAATAAACTAGAAACATAGCCTCCATAGGTCTTTACAAAAGTATACAAGACTATTATGGTCACACGATCTCTTCTATAGTTCTTTGTGAAAATTAATTAACAGGTTACACACAACTACTTCCACAGTTATCCGTGGGAATACATAAGAGTAGAAATTTTTAAGATAAAGCATATCTTATACCCTATATTTTTTTGTAGGATATAGTGTGTGATTAATACAAATACACACACTACTCGAAAGATAATAAAAATAATACACAATAGTGCAAAAATGATGGGATAAGGTTAGAATTTCTCTAATTGTTATTCTATGAGGCTCTGGACTTCTGGGATGAACCATATATAGAAATTGAGTCCTATTGTAGAAAACATATTATCATATGTCAGCTAGATATGGCTCGTTTTATTCGTGGTATTGTTAATGCGAAGATGTTCTCGATGATTCTAATCTATAGTGTCCATCTTATTGATTCAGGAATGCTTCTTGTGTTCTTCAGGATAGTTGAGTCGCATGTGTCAGTTCATTTTTTAGGTAAGCTCGTGTGTAATTAGATATTAAAGTTTCTATTTGTTTTAGTGGTGCACGTCTCTTTTATTCTTTTAGTGGATGTGTTGGAGTCGACATGATGCATGTATTCTATACATCGTAACTCGTACTATCAGATGATATGTCTAAAAAGAAACATTAATTATGTCAGTGCATTTAAAACCTTCAAACATGACCATTAGAAATTAAATTGAAAAACTAAAAAAACCAATTGATAAACAGTGTCATAGTCTGTCTGTAAAAGATGTCTCCATGAAATAGAGTCTCCTTGAAACTGTGCCACCTTGAAATGGTGTCTACATGGTCATGATGTTAGGATGGTCATGGTGTCTGGATGTTCACGGTGTCTAGATGGTCACAGTGTCTAGATGGTCATTGTGTTTTGATTTTCAAGGATTCAGGATGGTCATGGTGTATGGGTCCTTTTCCAGAGAAACACGATTGGTGGCAGACTCAAAATTTCCCAAACATAGCTAAATATCTATATACAGACCTAAACAGTGATATTCATAAAATGGTTTAGACTTAGTCTTTCATCAATGAAATCATTATGTAGTAAATTAAATATAGTGTACAATAATTAAACATAATGTATATAAATCATGATCTTGGATAGGTTTGTTTAAAGCATAAAGATACTAATCATTAGTACACATGATTTGAGATATTTTAAAAAGGATAAACAACCTTAAAATAAATTATAGGATTTGTGATCATTAAAACATGATTAAAACAGGAGGATTCCAACGATCTCCACCTTTTTTATGATCACACATCATGTGAGTGAGAAATTTATTCTTAGGTAATGTTTCTCTTCTTTAAAGTGCATTTAGTTCATATAGAATATATTTCTCCCCTGTTTAGGATTATAAAAAAATAGTAAATAATAAGTGGAGAAGAAACTGGCACAATTCATTAGATGGATAAAAAGTGTCATAAAACTATAAGGAATAGAAATACATAAAACAATTACATCAAAAGATAGTATTCCATGATCATCATCACTATTATTTATTCTTTTTCCCATTGGTAGAAACATCAGAAGAATATGACATAGAAGTAGATGACGATGTGGATGATGGTAGTGTACCAGTGGACCGAGATGGTAAATGAAGTTCTTCAAAAATAGAATGGGCCAAGGTCGGTGTAGTAGAAGACCAATGCATTTATTCATTAAGGATAATATGGATGATCTGACTCAGAGCCTAGGAGATAGAAATAGATGTGGAAGCAAGGGTTGAGGATGAGAATGTAGGAAAACCAGATATCAGGGGTGCAGATAAATGAGCGACAATGGAATTACTCTGAAAATAAAGATAAGGATACAGAGGTTTGATGAGGTCAGCAATGATTTCACCACCATAGTGCATGGATTTTTCAATTTCATCCTTATTATCTATATACAAATCCAAAAAGGTGTAAATTATTTGAGTGTTTGGACTTGAGTTTTTAAAGCTTGAGTTACTGGGGGAATCCTTAGATTCTCCACAAGTTACATGAAGTGATTTGTCATTTCATTATTAGAGATGATCCGATTGATATAGAAGTCCACCTTCATCGAATTTTCATGCTGAACATCATTGGCCATCTTAGAATGGATTTACACCAAATCAAGAACTCTGTCACTATTCTTGATAACATCAAATACAGATTATTTACGAAATCCACTAAGTACATATTGATATTATTCTTTGAAAACTATTCGAAGCATATCCCTATATAATGAAGGTTGAGATGATTGTCCAGTAATAAGAGAATCATTGAAATCTGAGGTACAGAATTTGAGTTGATTTAGATCATTTTGGAGGCAACCCTTATACTCATTATTTAACTTGTTAAGACTAATAACATACTCACACATCTATTGAAATGTCTACTTGATTCATTCAACTACTCTATCGACTAATGAGGTTAGATGAGGTGGAATTAGTGAGTCTACTGCATATGGGGTCTTACTGACAATATCCTCAATAGCAGGAGAAGCAGGTTCTGGTCTTGATGTTATCACTCTCTATATTTATTCAACCATATCACAGAGAGTTTTTACTTCATCATTGAGCAATTTGGTCTCAACTACGACATCTTGAATCTCATGAAGCATCTCGGGTTGAATCTTCCATATGACTTTTTCTTACAACAATAATGAATCTCTTTAACTCATATTGGTTACATGTTCTTGTTGGGTATTCATGAGTTTCTCAACTCCAACGAATACAGTAGCTCCAAAATCATTCAGATCATCCTTATTCACTATGTATTGAGGTTCATGAGATGGTTCAGGAATAGATGCTGAGACAGGATCATGATCCTTGGTAGAGATAGCTTCAGGTGTAGATTCCAATTTCAAAGGAAACACAGTCGATAGATCAATTACATTAACTGAGACTTCCTGGGAATCAGTCACATCAAAATAAATGGGGAATTTATACCATGTATCTATTGTTCATGGATCAATTGGATTATGGACTTCAACAGATTCCTAATTAGGGGGTTACTCCCCCTCAATAGGTGCATCTCTCTTAGGACTATGAGATTTGGATCCCTAATCTATTTCCATGAATTCATTCCTAATTTCATCATCCATGTCCTTTCTAGCCAACTAAAAGACATTCTCTGTTCTCTCTTCAGCAGAAATAATAACATCCGTAATAGCTTGTTCCTCTAGGATTTCCTCAAGGGATGCTTCTTTCACAAAAGTAAGGTCATTTTCTCTATAATCATCCACATCATTGTTTCCACTTACATTAGAAACAAATTATTTTATTCGGCAAGTTTTTCTCCTAGATCAACAACTTTTTCAGGAACAAGAAATTCATTTTGAAATAAGACATGAGGAGAGGATTCACTATCATACACAACCAGAATAGTTTCTCTTGAACATACAACAGCCTCTTCATCTTCTTCCTTTTCAGAATACTCAACATGTTCATCATGCACCAAACCAGGATAAAAAATATCCTTAAGTCTTGAAGGATTTTCCACCAGATTAAACTTTTCATAAACACCATGATTATCTTCCACCCATGATTACATCCATATATTCGAAATTAATTTCATTCTATTTACAATAAAATTCGAACAATAGAACTCATAATCCTTTAGGACTTCTTCATCTGGTCCAACCCATTTATTTGGATGAAGCAATGTCGAGATATTCTGTGAATAAAATAGGGATGTTGAAGAAGAGGTTTCTTTGATCAATTCACACATATGTTGTATGATATACTTTCAAAGGTTTATCATATGTCCATTTTTCATGAGATGTATCCAAAATACATCTTGAAATTTGAGTACAAAAAAATCACCTCTTCTTGGGCTAATAAAATGTGGAACAAACTTAAACATGAATCTAGTTTCACCATATTTCTCGGAAGCTATGGATCTCTTCTTGGTTTCATTTACAGTTAAACGTCTCAAAGATTCTTCCAGAATAAAGAACTTTCTTGGAGGTGGATGAACTCTCTGGTAGTCCTCACGAATACACTAATGAGTTATCCTAAGGTATGAAACACATTACCTCGAAGAAAAGGTACAAATCTGACCATTGATCCAGCTTTGCACAACATACCCATCATCTGAATCAAAAGAAAATTGAACATACTGGTAAAATTGTGCAACCAACATTATAGAAATAGGCATATCCTCATTTCAAAACTAATCTAGACAGAAATTCTCTATTAGAACATTAAATACCAAAGACTTACATAATAGATGCCATGAAGGGATTATCTCCTTGTTAGGTACCACTATTCTGTTAACTAGGTTCGGATTCAGAGGACACTTGGGTGCTAACATCGGCACTATCTTCAACATCTTCTTTGAACATTGCTTCTCAGGAGTCGAAGACGAAGGTAATTTCATCCAGGACATTCACCAAAGGGTAAAGAGAGATAGAAGGTCTTAAAGAGGGGTAACAGTTTGAGAAAAGAGAAGAGAGATCGAGTGAAGAACGAGTGAAAATTCTTTTATTTTAACATTATGGTATATCAAGCATCGTAGTGGAAAAATCATGGGAAAGTGAAAAATAATAAAATAATGAATTACCATTATTTGGGTTTTAATTTATAAATAAAACACAAAATCACATTTATAGTGAGACCATGACCAGACTTCATGGTGAGACAGTAATAAGTGTGCATGGTGAGGCTGTAACAAGAGTTCACGGTGAGACCATAACAGTGTGATTTCTAAACTGAGCTACCGTATTGTATGAGATAGTAAGTGCCAAGAAGTAACCAAGAAATGGTAATTATGAGACAGTAAACATGAAATTTTAACTCTTAAGATAGTAATACTATTGAACTATTAGAGTTAAATTGTAATCTCAAGATAGTGACTTGTGAAACCATAAATTGTGAAACAGTAAGATGTAAAACAAAAACATATGAAAGAGAAAGATATGAAACTGTAATATAACTACCTAATATTATTCATTCTCAATTAATTTATGATGTAAAATATTCATTCAAAATTTAATGGTTTTGGGAATATATCAGCAAGATGATATTTAGATCCAATGAATTCCAATGTAATGTCACTTTTCTAATAATGATCTATCAAAATATGATGTCTGACATCAATATGTTTTTCCCTAGACCGTGAAACATGAATTTTTGAAATTTTAATTTCACTTGTATTGTCACAATTTATAGGTACATGCCTAAATTCATATCCATAATCTACTAATGTATGTTTCATCCACAAAATTTGGGCACAACAACTGCCAATAACTTTGTATTATGCTTCTGTAGTAGATAATGCAACATAGTTTTGTTTCATACTACACCATGATAATAGTGAATTTCCTAAAAAGTGACATGTTCTAAAGGTGCTTTCTCTATCTAATATACAAACACCGTTTTCCGCATCCGAATAACTCACTAACTCAAATGATGGTCCTTTGAGATAGAACATTCCTAGATTGGGTGTATGATTGAGGTAATTGAAAATTCTATTATATAAATTTATATGATATTCCTTAGGATTTGATTGAAAATGAGATAACATACACACACTAAAAACAATGTCAGGACGGATAATAGTCAAGTAGTGTAAACTTCCAATAATTCCTCTGTATGTGGTTTGATCAACAGATTTTCCATCTTCAGCAAGGTCCAACATACATGATGTACTCATTGGAGTGTCACAACTTTTAGTACTATAATATCCAAAAAGTTTTAAACGGTTTGTAGTATATATAATTTGATTTTCATAATACCATCATTATTTTGAATGATTTTGAATCCCTGAAAGAATTTTAATTCACCCATTAAACTCGTATAAAATTTGTTTTGAATCATTTTAGAAAATTCAATACATAAGGAATTATTTGAAGATCGAAAGATAATGTCATCTACATAGATTTAAACTACTAAAAAATAAGTGGAAACGTGTATTATAAAAAAGGTAGGATCATCTATTCATATTTTTAAACCCATTGTAAATAAGAAAAGTACATAATCTATCATACCATGCTCTTGGAGATTGTTTTAAACCATTAAAAGCATTTGATAACTTAAAAATGTGTTTTGGAAAATGAGGGTTTGAATAACCAGGGGATGTTCAATGAAGACATCCTCAGCTATATTACCATTTATAAATACATGTTTTCCGTAGATTTGATATAGTTCGAAATTCAGATGTGAAACCTAATGAAGCAGAATTTAGATGCATTCACGTCTAGCTACTGGTGTGAATGTCTCTTCATAGTCATTTATGTTTTCTTTACAATATCCTTGTGCAACCAATATAGCCTTTTTTCTAACTATATTTCCAGCTTCATTAACCATATTTCTAAACACCTATTTAGTTCCCATGGTGAATGTTTTTTTTTGTCGTCCAATAACATTCCAAACATTTTTTTATTCAAACTGATTATGCTCTTATTTCATAGAAATACCCCAAATTTCATCATTGATTGCATCATTAATGTTTCTAGGTTCATGTTTTGACAAGAAGACTTGATGTTCAACCTGATTTCTAAGAGAGTCTCTAGTTTGAGTTCCTTTTCCATAGTCTCCTACAATAGCATCTAAAGGATGGTTCCTAAGAGTTATAAAAACTCTAGAAAAAGGGCTGGTGATTTCAGGTTCGTCAACATGATCTGGTTCATTGTGAACAAAATCTAAAAAATTTCTTGAACGATATGAATTCACATATTCATTTACAAGATGGTTAGGGTATTTTGAATTAATGTCCATGTTTTATACATCAACCTCCAAGTTCTCCAGAGTGGTCTGAAGCTCATGTGGATCTATTTCATCGAATTTGACATGGATATATTCTTCCACAAATTTAGTTATTTAATTAAATAATCTATAGTCTTTACTAGAAATAGAATATCCTATGATGATTCCTTCATCACTCTTGGATGCAAATTTTTCAATATTTTCTTTTTCATTGAGGGAATAGAAATTACAACAGAATACTTTGATGTAGGTATCATTGGGTTTTATATTATCTCACAACTCAAATGGACTTCTTTTAATGATTGGTCAAATCAATAATCTATTGATTATATAGCATTTTATATTTACAGTTTCAACCCAAAAGTAAATAGGTATGTCATATTAACTATGCTTTGTTCTAGAAATCTCTTGAAGAGATCTATTTCTTATTTCCACAACTCCATTATGTTGAGGTGTTCTAGGGGTAGAGAAATTATTACACTAGCCATTTTGTGTGAAAAAGGATTGAGAATCATGATTTTCAAACTCATATCCATGATCACATCTTAAGGATATTATTTTATGCCCACTATGATTTTTAGAAGTTTGGGCATATTTGTAAAATGTGTTCAGGCTTGACTTTTTGTGCTAAAAAGAATGTCCATGTATGTCTAGAAAAGTCATTTACATGAACACAAACAATGTGCTTCCCATTTTAACTAGAAACAGTAGAGGGTCCAAAAAATTCCATGTCAACCAATTCTAGAGGTTGAGAAGTTGACACTTCTTTCTTTAGTTTGAAGGAAATTTAGTGTTGACTTCCTTTTTGACATGGATTAACCACTTTATCATTTGAAAATTCAAGTTTGGGTCTGTCTTTGACTAATCCTATTCTAGTTAACATTCTAATGGTGGGAGAGTTATAGTGTCCTAGTCTCCTATGAAAAATACAAGACTCTTTTTGAAACACACTTAACATGAAGCATTTTGAAAAGCTAAAGAATTCAAGTTAATAGAATATACATTTTCATTTCTTAATGTAGAAAAAACTAATTCATTTTGAGAATTATAAACATTACATGCATAATTTTCAAATATGAAATGAAATCCATCATCACATAATTGGGAAATACTAAGAAGATTATATTTCAATTCATTAAAAACAATACTTTAGAAATCAATACTAAGTTAGAGTTACCAATTTGTCCAAAGGAAAATATCTTGGCTTTTTCTTTGTGACCAAATGTGACATGTCCTCCATAAATATTTATTAAATTCTTGATGCATGAATAGTATTTTATCAAGTGTCTGGAACACCCAATGTCTTTGTACAATAAACATTTACCGAAACCCTTTAAGAATATTTCCTACAAAATAGTCAACTAAAAATAGATTTTGGTACCCACACTTATTTAGGTCCAGTAATATTAGTAACTTTTTCTTTAGGAACCCATATCTGCCTCATAGGTTTCATATAAGAATTATGTAAAGTATTTGAAAAATAAAAACTATTTGGTCAATAAAGTCTTGAATCATTAGAGACTATATCATAACTTGATCTAGTAGAATGTTTTCTAGAACCAGGAGTAAATCTATATATCATTGATTTAGAACCAAAACTACTTGTTCCAAAATTTTATTTACCAGGTTGATAACCAATGCTAGTAGTATATTTAAGCGAAATCAGTTTACCTAGACTTTTTAGAAAGTTATATTTACCATTATTAAACCTTTCAATATCCCTTTTCAATTGCTCATTAGATAATTTTAGTACACTTTTCTTTTTGAGTAATTCATAATTTTTCTCCATTTCTATATTGAGTTCAATTTTAACATTTGAGGTAAGAGCATGTTGTTTATTTAATGAAATTTATTTATCTTTTGGTTCATTTAATGTATCATAAAGCTTATTAAATTACCTAAACATTTATTTTTTAGTAATATTCCTAGAGTCACTCTCTTCTCCTGAATAATAAGAATTATGTACAAGAGATTCTAGTGTAACTTCATATTCCTTTTTCATAAAACACATATTGGCTTTGTTATACTATTCATCATGTGACGATTCATAGTCACTTGAACTATCCTCGGAGACACTCCATGTTTCTTTCATTGAATTTTTATAATTTCTATCTTTTTCCTCATATTTATATTTGTTCTTATGCTTGGGACAGTTGGCCTTGATATGATATTTTTGTTTACATTCATAGCAGGCAATATCATCAAACTTGTCACTTCTTTTCCAATATTTCTTCCTAAATTATTTTTGATCAAATCATCCCTTGAAGTTAAGAATTATGAAAAATTTCTTCTTCTTGTAAAATCACTTAATCCTTCTGGATAATTGAACCATATTCTCATCACTGTCAGGTGAGGAGTGTTCACTTATGGAACATTCTACAAAAAATTCCAATTTCCCTTTTTCTTTGTGTTTAGTGGTTGTGGTCTTGAATGCAACTGATTTTGTTTTGGGTTCATTCTCCTCTACCTTGTTGAATTTCAACTCCACTTCATACATCATCTGTTTTCCAATTAGTTATTTTATAGGAAGATTTATGATGTCACATGACTCTCTAAAAGAAATAGAGGTTCCATTACATCATTCAGGTAGACATCTATGAATACACATGACCTATTCTTTGGTAGTGACTTCTCATATAAGATAAATCATGGTGATGAAAATTTCATTGAACATGAGATAAATGTCAAAAATAGACTCATCAGGTTTCATTTTAACGTTATCCTATTTAATAGTGTAAGTATCAAGTATCATTTATTTCCCACTATAAGTTCCTTCATGTGAAACATACAATGTATCCAAAATTTCAAAGGCAGTTTTACATGCAGCGATTCTATTAAATTTCTCATTTCCTAAAGAGTAGTATAATGAATTCATAGATATATAATTTTTATTATAAGCAGATTTGGTTGGTTTATCCCAAGTGATTCTATCAGTAGCAGGAATATTATATTAATCAATAAATGATGACCAGATTTCAATGCTCATACTTTTAAAGGCATTCGATTTTTATTTTTCATTGAGCATAATTGGATCTATTAAAGACTTGTGGTTTGTTGGTTGCTGCACAGTCCAATCTATTATCCATAATAAATAAATTCTTTAAAAGATCTAGAAATTTAGAATTAACAGAACTTTAAAAATCTTTAAAGTTCAACTGAAATCAGTCTTGAATAGGGTCAAAAATAGGGTTGCAATAGGATTAACAAACACTAATTTGATACCAAATTTTGGTCTGAGTCGAGTACTCAATAGGGGGGGGGGGGTGAATTGA
This sequence comes from Viscum album, assembly GCA_963277665.1. NCBI lineage: Eukaryota > Viridiplantae > Streptophyta > Magnoliopsida > Santalales > Viscaceae > Viscum > Viscum album. Next base: position 1,058,221,954 of record OY728155.1, read on the forward strand.
GTTTTTATTCAAAATTTCTTTTTAAAAAGTTTTCTTAAAAGGGTTCCCTAATAAATTTCAATAAATCCCAGTCATTCAAGGTTATACGATTGTAAATGTTTGACTATTTGAATAACTTCTTAGAAGATTGATAAATTATCAGAAATCATAATATCAATTATTAAAATTACTTTTGAAGTTATTCTAATAACTCAAATCAATTATAAATTTTTCCAAGATAAACTATAAATTTAAATTTATTGATATCATAATTAAGTAGTAGAACACAGAACACTAAAATAAAAAACACATTGGATATAAAACTTGTGATTTGGTCTTAAGATGATACGTAATCCACTTCAAATGGTGATCACCTGGCACCAAGCAGTTTATATAAATAAACTAGATACATAACATGTATTGAGATTAACAATAGTACCCATGACTATCTAGGTCACACGACGACATCCATAGTTCTTTGTGGGTATGAACTAGTAGGTCAGACTCAACCTCTTCCACACTGATTAGTGGTAATACAAAAGTAATGAATGTTGTAAGATAATGGATATCTAGTATCCTTCAGTTTCATTCAAGAGATAGTGAGTGTTTAATAAAGATACACACACTGCTCTAAATATAAGATAAATAATACACAATGGAACATAAATTATGAGATAATATTAGAAGTTCTCTGAGTGTTAGTCTACATAGTTCTGCACATCTGAGATGATGTAGATGCAGAAATAGAGTCTTCTAATTGAAAACAGTGTATCATAAGTCAGCAAGATCTGGCTCTTTTTCTTTATGGTATTCTCAATACAGATATGTGCTCAATGATTCTGATATATTGTGTCCAGTATTTTGATCATGAATTATTCATGTGTTCTTTAAGAATGTTGAGTTTCAAGTCTCGGTTCTTCTTTTCAGGAAATATCATGTGTACTTCGTTATTAAACATTCTATTTGTTTCTGGGATGCAATTCTCAATTATTCTTGGAGTGCATGTGTTACAGCTGACATGATGCATGTATTCATCACCTCGTACCTAATACTGGTAGATGATATGTCTACAAAGAAACATTAATTACGTCAGTTCATTAAAAATCATAAAATAATACCATTGGAAATTATGTTGAAAAACTAAAAAATATATAATGAAGTGATGTCACAGTCTATATATAAACGGTGTCTCTATGAAACAGTGTCTCCATGAAATGGTGCCCTAATGGTCACGGTGTCTGGATGGTCACGATTTCTCGATGGTGACGGTATCTGAATAGTCACAATGTGTGGATGGTCATGGTGTCTAAATGGATAGTTTGCCGGGATGGTATCAGTTTCTGGATGGTCATGGTGTTTGTATAGTCATGGTGTCTGGGAACTTTGCTATAAAAACACAACTGGTGGTAGAATAACGATTACTTAGACTGAGCCCAATATTTTTTCACAAACATAAACTGTGATATTCATAAAATTGTTTACACTTAGTCATTAATCAAAGAAATAATTATGAAGTAAATTCAATACAGTGTATAATAATTAAACATAATTTATAGAAATGAAGATCTTGGTTAGGTTTATTTAAATCATAAAGATAATATTCATCTATTCACATGATTTTTGATAGACTAAACATGATTTGAAAGCTTTACAGAATGTAAAGGATTAGTGATCATTAAAACATAATTACTATATGCGTATTACAATAGTAATTATGTGAAGAAATGGTTTATGATTTATATTTTTATAACATTTATTCTATCACATATTACTAGACGTCGTAAGTAATAATTTAATTATTAAAATTTTTATATACATTATTTTCCAATTTTTTCACAAAATAATATTGATTAAATATTTATCATGTTAATTATTCTAATATTAAAAATAGCAGATTAATATAATATATAATATTATATTTTTTTATTTGGTTTTCATTATATATATTTTAATTTATAAAAATTAAAATATAAAAATTATATTGAAATATATAATGAGTATAAAAACCAATTTATAGAAAAACAACCATCCAATTATTAACTGCTATTAATCATATTTATCATTTATTATAAATTAATTTGAGGTGAAATTATATATAATTATATATGTTGTTTATATTAGATTGTTAATTTTATATATACCACTTAAATATAAAAACTTATTGTATATAGAATAAAATAATTCTTTGAAAAATGAAAATTTTATAATGCTAACTAATAATTACATTAATAACAAAATATTACTCCAAAAAATGAAATTGAACATAATAGGTAATATGAAAATGTATATCTAAGATAAAAATTATTTTTAAAAATTAAAATTAAAATTTGTTTAAAAAAAATTTATATTAGAACATATAATTTATATAAAGTGTTTTTAGGAAAAATGATTTAAACAAACAATATTGTTTGTAAAAATTTATCAATTCTATTGAATCTTTATAAATAGGAATAATTCTGATTCAAATCCAATGAAAAATTAAATATTACCACTATAATGATTAACTAAATTAGATTGAATAAAAATTGGAAATATTAAATTAAATGTTAATTTTCTTTAAAAAACAGTTGAATATAGGTTTTTTAGTGGTGAAATGACATTTCAAAATTGATAATTTGAAACTATAAATAAATATATAATCAATTATTTTTTTATCTTTATTTTCTTTCTCATATATTGATAAAGTAAAAAAATTATTATTTTGTAAAAGACAATATAATTCTTGATTCAAATAAAAATAAACATTTTCATAAAAAATAAAAAAATACATTTCTAATCAAAATTTGAAATTTGAAATTAATAAATGATATTCATACATTTAATTTAAATTATTAATTTTATAAAATTATATTTAGAATGTATATATATTGATAAATGTTTTTTTATTGAAAACATGTCTTTCAAACAGTATGTGCTCTTTTTATTATTTTATATCAATTTCTAATTTAAAATTTTTTGTTATATTGATTGTTATATAATAATATTTTAAAATTATTATTTTTATCTATTATAATAAAATATTAAATATAAAATGAAATATTTTTTTTTGAAAAAAATGAATATTCCATTTACATTAAATATTATTATAAAATAAAATTAAAATAAAAAAATCATAATAAAAATATTAATATTACTGATCCATTGATATTAAAAATATTATTTGAAATTAATATATATAACCTATCATATTTTACTAATAATTACATTGACATTTATATATAATACAGTTACATTAATATATTTATAAAATTATACTATTATATTTTTATTTCATTAATAGTTAAATTATTATAAATAAAATACTTATTAATGTTTGATGTTATTATACATATTTGATATGTGTAAAATTAACATATCTTTAATGAACAAGTTTTCAATGGCCAAATTTGTAACATCCATATTTCCATTATCCAGATTTAATTAATATATATATAACCAAACTAATATTTTCCCATTCACACATCCCATTTCAATTGTTTTCATTTTAGATCACGCAACATGGTTTCCCATTAATTTTATTCTTTTTCAATGTAGATTTCTCAATTTTAATGGTGATTCTATATTTTCATGGTGGTACATGTGAGATTTTAGTAAAAAATAGGTTATTCTATTTAGTTAATTTCCCCACTCGATTTTATTTAATAATGGATATAATAATCTAATATATATAATATATTATTTCATATGATTTTATCATAACATTTTTTAATAAATAAAAAATGTGTATTTGGATTAATCTATAACATTATTAACATGAAAAATAAAATTATAAATCACTTTGTTATATAAGAATAATATGTAGAATTATAAACATATAGTTTACAGAAAAAACGTTCTTTTTAAAAGCCGAGTTTGATACATTCCCCCTTATAAAAATTTAATCCATCATATTTTGATGATAACATATGAACAAAAATAGAAGAAGGATTATAAAATATTTACTTGTCTATGGATATATTATCTAGAGAGATGTCATCTTTATAATCACGATAAATACATCTCTTTCAAAAGAATAAGTTTATACCAAATTCTATTTTTTCCTCTGAATATTTGGGAGAAGAGTATAATTTAATTTAGATTCAAGACCGAAATTATATAATTTTTTTTCTACATCATTTATATTATCATTTAATAATTGATTTAATATCATAGGATAATTTGAAATATTTTTTCCTTACTCTAGATAATTTTTTAATTTCAATTTAGGTAACTGATCAATCAATAAAATTGCATTAAATTTTTATAATTTATGGATAATAATATTTATAAAATTAACATTCATACAAACATAAACATGGAAGACAATAATTATATTTCAACATATTGATTCAAAAATAAACAATCAAATCAGTGCTTTAATTTCCTTAGATAATTAACTAGATATAAAACAATTCCTAGAATAAAAATTCAACATCATTTATAAAACTATAGATATGAGGGTACATATAGATTAAATATGAAGATCAACTAACATAGTAGTTCTGGAATAAGAATTTCATCCTCTATTTGGAATTAGTGGTTTTCAATGATCAAATTTTTGTTTATCCAAATAAAAAATTATTTGACTTGGATAATTCCCATGTCCACCACATAGAATTTATTTAATTTTTATCGTTACCATAGGATGAACTAATTTTCATTCAATATTTATTTAAAAAAAAGTCATTTTTCCTCAACATACTAATGATCAATTACCCCCTATTCCAAATTTAATGAGTCATCTTGTCCCACTGAGGATATTTATTATGTTCTTTATCTCAGAATTTTTATTTTTTTAATATTCTATCATTAATCATATTCATTTTTGGAATTTTCATGAGTCTCTACCATTCTCTATTTTGGTGAACTCATGAATTGAAAAATGGATAAATTGATAATATTGTTTTATAATAGTTGTTTTGGAATAATGACCATATTTCTCATCAAATAATCCATTTTAATGGGTTGATCCTTGAGGTAATCATTTTAGTAGCACTAACCTCCAAGGTTATCAATAATACATTTAGTTCAAGTCAACATTACTACAAACCATATTAACATGATTGGTGAAAATTTCACATCATATTGGTGTTATCATAATAAATAATGTTAAATAGGTTTAACCATAAATATGTTTACTATATACATAATAATTTATATATTCAACTAATTTATTAACAAAATATGTCATGACCCGTCCCACGGGTCCCAGACGTCACTACCACAAACCCTCCATCCATAGGCCAGGGGTTGGTGACTATAACATCAAGGATTTTCCCGTTCATGGAAGGCATTTCCTTAGATATCTATACACACACAAAAAGGGAAACTGATGTATAAAACCAAAAAAAGTAAGGTATAACCACGGGATTAAAGTATAACCACATGTACAACTATAAACTGAAAACATTTAGCTAGAATACAATCCATAGATACTAATATGAATGTAAACAGTTGTGGCATCATCCCTAGAGCTCTACCTGGAGGGTAACATCTGTATGTCTAATGTCAAAGAAGTGTATATCGAATTCTCCTTTCACACCAAGCTCCACCATGTCCTAAAAATCTAAAGTCCACCTCCGAGCATTAGTAGTCCGCAGCAGACACACATGTGTGGGAGGAGCCCATGTAGGGGTGAGAATAACAACTCAGTAGGGGACCCTGAGACCCCTGAAGGTCTCTCAGAAATCCACAATGGAAAACATCTCTTGAAATACAGCAAAGGTAATGTCACAAGCATGATCTAAATCATAAAGAACACAACAAAAGAGAACGATCACTAAAAGAGTATAACATCAATGTTACTGGGATGGGGATGACTAGTTGTAAATCTAGATCATCCTATTTGTATTAACTCTACTACTAACCTATATTAGTCATTGTATGTTGAACTGTATTGGTCGCTAGATGTTGACCTGTATTGGTCTCTAGTGTAGAACTGTACTTGTCGATGATGTTGACCTATATTGTTCATTGGTGCTAATCAATAGTGGTTGCTAGACCTGACCTATATTGGTAGCTAGTACAATGGTAGGGGTGATTAGTCATAAAATTAAATCATCCCACTCTAGAGTTTCTGATGCTGACCCATATTGGTTTCTTTTCTTCTTCATGTCACTACCAGCCACTACATTCCCGCACATAGCACACATGATATACAAAAGATTCAGCTAATCAAACCATAATTCATATTTCAAAAATTACCAAGTCCCACAAAAATCATTCCCAAGGGACCGCCGCATCATAGGGCTCTGAATTCGATAGACGGCGCATCGATCGGATGCTCGGTATGTGAGATATATGCACATTTGTAAAAAAAGGCTCGGTTTGATTCAAGTCTGATCCAACGCAGGTCACACGTCACTCTCCATCAAAACTCACTTAGAGTATCTCCAAAGGACCAGATCGTCACAAGGGTCCTTATGTGACAGACGACACATCGATCAGACGCCTGGTCTGTTAGTTACACCCCATTCCGTGAAACGGGGGTGATTGCACTTTGGTCCGGCCCGACTCCGTCAAGAACTCTGTAATATACCAACAGGTCCTCTTTCAAAAATGGGTCCCGACTCCATTGATCTCATTTCAAATGGACACTCGGTTCGTCAGTTATGAGCAATTCTATATTCGGGGGCCGATTCGGTCATCTCCCATTCCGACTCGGTCAGGCTGGCCTGACGCAACAGGTCCCGGGTTCCAACTGATCCCTCCAGGGTCTGGCCCATTATGTGTTGGCCTATTTCACTGGGTGCTTCCCATTAGGGTCAGCCCATATGGTTATTAGTCTTGGGCCGCAGTTGGCCAGACCCGCCGGGTGGGGCTTGACACACTCGTGCTGGCACGCTGGGTCGCGGGTCCTGCTCAGCCCACACGGCATGTCCAACCCATTCGGTCGGCCCGCGTCTTTCCCAATCAGACTAAGGAGGACCACATATCTTTTTGGCCCTGTGAATTCAGTTCCATTTCATCTGACCGGTGGGGTGTTGTCCCACCGCGTGCTATGGTCGGCCAGGTTGCCGACCGATCTCCAGCTGTTCCACCACCACTTTCTGTAGACCGCTAGAAGCAGCTGCTTCCACCATTATCCCTAGCAGTAGGCTTGGTCCAACCACCTCTGGCCACCGCAGGATGTGATAGAATGCCACCTTCCCACAACTCGTTGCCGGTTTCCACAGGCCTCCTCCAGCATCCGTCGGCCGCCTCCAGCATGACACAACACTTGTTCTTTCTGCGGGCCCCCGAGCATGGCTCGATGGTCCGTTCACGTTGTCTTCTGCACCTACGATTCTCCCAGTCTACCATCTTCATAGCATAACCCTCTGTCTCACATTTCCATCAAAATTGGTGAAATTCTACCCCAAAGAATGAAAAATGAATGAAGCGGTGGTGTTTTTGGGCCTTGTTTGTTTGGCCCGTTCCCTCTGCGTTAACTTTATAACAAGCAAGAGAACTTAAATCTAACATTAACGATTAAATAAAATCATTTCAATATTTTTAAACCAAAACCAAACATAAACCCCCTACTTGTATGAAATTTTTGCTGACGACGATTGGAAAAACGTCCTTCCGCATTATCATCAGATTGTGATGTAATGTCACTCATCACCGCTGGCTGAATTCGGTCTCATCCTCCCAGTGGATTTTGTTGTAGGAAATCACCATAGTTTTCTCTTTTGATGAATACATCCAATAACCCCACCCTGAACTCTATTTAAAAAGGATGGGGAAAAGTGAGTAGCGTATTGAGGAAAAAGTGATGTTTATTAAATAAATTAATGGACCTCTACTAATTCACAACAGTGGATTTATGCAATTGATGACTCAAGCCATTAAATGGATTGACAAGTCACTATTCCCAGCACCACTTCTCATCCATTAGATAAAAATAAAATAAAATAAAAATTACATGTTATTTTATTATTCTTAAAAATTTATAAAAACTCACTTTTTATCCTGACCAACGGTGGTGATGTTAAGCGTCTCTTAATTGAATCCCAGTAATGCGGATTCAACATCGATCTCTCATTTCAATTCATAGAACAAGTTCAAATGATTTAAAACACTACCTGTGTGTTTACTGAATGTACCTAAAAAGGATTGAAATTTATTCTTAGCACACAGGGCCTCGAAATCCCGCACCGTCAATTTTCGAAGACTCATAAAAATCACAAATAATTTAAAAAAATTAAATTCAATTTTCAGGTCTTTACTCTCTCCACCCTTATGTTTTTATGTCTCTAAATTCCAATTAAGGATACACAAATAAAGAGGGGTACAGGGAACAAATATGATCCTATCGATTCCATGTTCTCTCATGGAGATTGTTGTGGTGCCACAGAAAGCGCACCAGAGTTATCGACTTCCCATAGAAGATCCTCTCATGTTGATCCTCTTTCACTATGAGATACTCTTCAAAATCTTCCCTATCTTCAATCTCAAGCTCACCATGGTTAACTACATGATATGGTACATGCATGTATCTCCTCAATTGTGATATGTGGAAGGCGTCATGCACCCTCATTAACTGTGATGGTAGTTTCAAGTGGTACGCCACCTTGAGAATCCTCTAAAGTATTAGAAATGGTCTGAAAATCCACGGTGAGAGTTTTTCACCATGTTCAAATATTTTTAGTACCCATCGAGGGGAGACTCGCAAGAATATGTGGCCCCCCTCCATGAGCTCTAGTGGTATTCACTGTCTTTCAGCATAGGACTTATGTCATCTCTTTGATGTCTTCATCCACTCTCGGATGACCTGCACCTTCATAGTGATAGCATGCACCATCTATGGTCCCACGAGTGCGGACTCTCCTAGAGCTACCAACCAAATGGTAGATCTACACAGTCTTCCATACAACACCTCAAAACGGGACATACCAATGGTGGAGAAATAGAGTTTGTTGTATGAAAATTACAACAATGGTAGGTGGTCCTCCCAACTACGATGATATTCTAAGACACATGCACGAAGCTAGTCCTCCATGGTCTGGATGGTTTGCACAGTATGGCCATCTGTCTACGAGTGAAAAGTTGTGTTGTATCAATGATGAGTCTCGAAAGCCTCCTAAAATCCTTTCCACAACTGGGATATGATGTGTGTGTCATGGTATGAGACTATCTTCGAAGCCACCCCATGAAGTCGAACGATATCCTGAATGTAAAGACGTGACATGCGCTCTATCAAAACCTTCTCTTGAATAGAAAGGAAGTGATCTGACTTGTTGAGTTGGGCAATGATCACCCAATTGGTATTTTTCTCTCTGGACATATGAGGTACCCCCTTCACAGAGTCCATCAATATCCATTCCCAATTCTAATCTAGTATCTCAAGTGGTTGGTTCAGCCCTACTGGTACCTGGTGTTAGGAAGTCACTCGCTGGAAAATGAGGCATCTAGAAACAAACACTGCCACATCTTTCTTTTTCCCCATCCACCAGTACTGACTCCGAAGGTCCTAATATTTCTGAATCATGAATGTATGTACTTCCATGGGGGATGTATGGAACTCCCTTAGCACCTCCTCTCGTATAACCCCTTTTACAAATGTATTTCCTCTTAAAAGGATAGTGTTCTCCCCCTTCATAATATCCATTAGGTGCATAGCCAGAGGATATCTAAGCACGTTTAGTCCCACAGTTGCAGTCTTTATGTTGTGCCTCCCTAACATGCTGAAGGAGTGGAAGGGAAACTACCATCCACTATAGGTAGACTGTCCCATCTATATCCATGTCGGATATCTAAAATGAGGCAAACTTCTCTAAAGCCTCATTTAGTAGCCATGAACTCAATCTCCGGATAATTGAATCTACCACTGAATTCACCTTCCTAGGAGTATAGATAATCTAAAAGTCATAGTCCTAGAGGAACATTATCCACCATCACTATCTCATATTTGGATCTTTCTGTATAAAGATATATTTTAGGTTTTTATGGTCTGAGTAAACAATGAAACACTCACCCATCATGTAGTGTCACCACATATTCTATGTGAAGACTACACCATCCAAATCCAAGTCGTTAGTTTCATAATTCCACACATGAGGCCTCAGATTCCATGAACCCTAAGAAATCACTTCATCATCCTACATCATGTTGAAACCTAGTCTGGTCCCTGATGCATCATAGTAAACCACGTAGTGAGATCCCTCCTATAGCAACCTCTGGATGGGAGCACGGGTCGAGCTCTGTCTCGGATATTGAATGCTATGTTGGTATGTCTTTGACCATAGTAATGGTTTAACCTTCATCAGCAAGGTATTAATAGATACTTATACTCTAGTGAAATTAGGTAAAAACCTCTGATAGTAGCCTGCTAATCTATGTAATCTCTGCTCCTCCGTAACACTCTTGGGTGGCTCCCAAGAATGTACTGCCTCGATCATCGCTAGATCCACTACAAATCCATCCTCTATGATGATGTGTCCCATTATGAGATCCTTCTGTATTCATAACTCACACTTCTGGATCATCAAATATAACTGGGGCTCCTAGAGTGTCTCCAGAACTATCCTCAATTTTACATGGTGCTCTTACTTGAATATTAAGTACACCAAGATGTCATCGATGAAGAACACCACAAAGCGACCATGGTACGTCTGAAAGATCAAGTTCATGAGACCCATGAACATTGTTTGTGCGATGGTAACACCAAAATTCATCACCAAGAACTCAAAATTTCCATACCAACATTTGATGGCTGTCTTCGGTACGTCCTCATCCCGTACCCTGATCTAAATATAGCCTGATCTATGTTCAATATTCAAGAACCACATCACTTCTATCAACTGATCAAACACAATATAAATCTTCAGCCTAGGATACTTGTTCTTCATGATCAACTGTTTTAGGCCCCATAATTCCATGAATTTCCTCAAACCTCCATATTCCTTCATGGAAAATAACACTGGGGATCCCCATGTAGATACATTAGGCCTTAAGAATCCCTTCCATTGTAAGTCCTCAAACTGTACCCTCTTCTCCCAGAGCTCTGCAGTGTCCATCTAATATGCTGGTGTAGATATTGTTATTGTTACTGGGTACAAGTCAATGTGGGAGTCTACCTCTTTAGAAGGAGGAAGTCTTGGGACATCTTATGGAATGTCATCCTCATGCTCGTCCTCCACCAATGGAAACTTTGGAATCACCTAATCTATTGTGTCAAAGGTCATGCATGCAAGATGATATGAAATCTGTTTCACCCTCATGAGTGAAAGTCCATCTCATGCTGCTCTATTTTCCTTGTCAACATGAAATGAAAACTAACCTCCATCTCTACACATAAATCACACTGTATGTCTCAAGTAGTCAATCTGGGAGTGAACTGTTGATATCCTGTCCATGCCTCGATATACATTGTAGGGATTCAATGCTTCTAATATAAGATCTCTTCTCAAACTCTCTCCTTTGAGATAAAGATAAAACATTCAGAACTAGTGTGTGACCCTTGAATCTCCACATGTATGAGTATCCAAATTCAATGGTCGAGCTAAAATATCAATAGGAATCTTAGAGTCCCAAACTAAGTCTATGACAAGGAAATAATTTCTAGCACCTATGTTGATAAGAAATACTTCTAATGTAGACAAGATACATATCGTACCTCATATCATCTCAGGGACGTTGGGACCATGAACCACTACTACATCTAGCTGGGCATGTCCCCATCCACCTTCTCCCTGATGTCGTGGTAGATCGACTTGTGCCTGGTGACCCCCAACCAGCTCCTGTTGTACATCATCATCCCCGACCTTGTTTGTCGCCTGGATGACGCTCATGCACCTGCCGCTGCCACTACCTCGGTGGCCTCCCCACCATCTTCCGATCATATGTGCTGGGAGTCGGATATTCATGAGCTCCACGACCCATCCCCCTTAAAGAAAAATAGATCATTCCTCATTGGTGTCACCCTCGGCCTCTCAAGCCTTTCACCTCTGAACAAACGTCCTAGGGTCTTCCTCTAGAAGGTCATGCCCACTTGGTATTCTACATCATCTGTCTACTGCCAGCTGTAGATGACTCTTCTGCCTATCGTCTGGTAGGGTCTCTCACGGTCAGTGCTTTCTCGATAAGGAAGCTCTCCAACAGCAAAGCTTTCTCTAGCACCCAAGCATGCATTCTGATAGTGAGAGAATCTATCGCAAATCTAATATCTCATCAGAGCCCCTTCACAAAGTTCCAACCCCTAATGTAAGTGTCCCTTACCATGTCATTGGTGGGTCAGGATAGGTCAGTAAAACTCACTAAGTACTGAGCCGTAGTCTGGCTACCCTGCTACAGATGCAGCAACACTGGAATACGCAATTAGTGTAGTGTCACTGGAAAAAACACCGCCATGAAAAGTATCTCAATGTCAGGCCAGGTGAGGTTCTTCTCCTCATGAACCTTGAGTGTCGAGCTCCATCATCATCCAATCGAGCGTCTATTAAAGCTAACAGACAAGATCTACATCTATTTGGCAGGTATCTCTACTAAGAGAAAGACTCACGAAACTGTCTCAATCCTATCTATTGCTACCTGGGGGTCCGTCATGCCTCGAAACCTATAAGGACTATGTCTCTATAACTCATGAAACATGCTATGGTAGCATGCATGATCCACTGGAAGCATCTTCTTCTCAATGGTGGTGGTGCTGATGGCACACCACAAGCAGGTTCCATCAATGTGTGTGGTCCGTATACCGACGCCTCATCACTCAGTGGGCCACTGTCACAATCTCTAACTGGATTCCTGGATGGATGTCTTCGAGGAAGAATCATGTATGAAGTAGATTTTACATGGTTAATAAGTTATACCAGGTGAGATAACTCAGGAAATATCAAGAAAACTTTTCAAAACTCTTGAAACTGGTGTTTTCATGTACGGAGTTCGAAAATGGAATTCACTGTCCTACTGTGTGGATATGTGGGCCTCCGCAAAAAAACTAGACTCCCTGTACTGAAAACAGATCTCAAGACACTATAAACTATTTCCTCATTTATATTATACTCTTTTTTTCATTTGTTATAATTGACTGCCCTCTGATATCACTTTGTCATGACCCGTCCCACGGGGCATGGACATGACTACCCCAAGCATGCCATCCATTGGCCAGGGGTTGGTGACTAGCACCTGAAGTCCTTTTCCCAAACAGGGAAGGAATTTCCATAGATATTTTTACACACCCAAAAATGAAAAATAATTTAAACAAAAAACAAAATTAAGGTATAATAACGAGATTAAAGTAAAACCACAAGTACAACTGTAAACTGAAAATAGTGGACCAGAATACAAACCCTAGAAACTGAAAAGAATGTAAATAGTTGTCGCATATTCCCTGGAGTACTAACTAGAGGTTTTTAGCTTTATTTTTTTTAGTCGAAGAAGAGGATATCCACTACTCCTATAGCACCAATCCCCACTATGTCCCGAACCACCAAAGTCTACCTTAGAGGGTAAGTAGAGTGAAAGAGACACACACCTACGGACGGAGCCCATGCAGAGTATAAAAACTCTGTAGGGGACCCCGAGACCCTCTAAGGTCTCTCATTAATCCACAAAGGAAAACATCACAAGAAATACCACATAGGTAATATAACAAGAATGATCAAAATCATGAAGCATAAAGAAAAAGAGACATGTCACTCCAACATTATATCTTCATGGATATTAGGATAGGTATGATTTGTCATAAATGCATATCATCCTGTCCATATTAACTCTACTCCTACCCTATATAGTTCATTGTATGATGACTGGTATTGGTTACTAGATGCTGACCTGTATTGGTCTCTATACTGACCTGTATCGGTCGCTGGTGCTGACCCGTATTTGTCGCTCGTGCTAACCCGTAGTGGTCGTTTGTGCTGACCCGTATTGGTTGTGGGTGATGACCTGTATTGGTTGCTGGATTAGAGGTAGTGATGATTATTCGTACAACTATATCATCCCACTATAGATATTTTGATGCTGACACATATCGATCACTCTTCATCATCATGTCACATCCATCCACTGGATTCCCACATATAGCACGCTTGATCTCCGGAAGATTCTTCTCCTCAATCCATCGATCATATATCAAAAAGTATGAAGTCCAAAAAAATGAATACCCAAGGTACCACCCTGTCATAGGTGTCCTAATGTTATAGAGGGCGCATCGATCGGACGCCCGGTCTGTGAGATATGAACAATTTTGTAAAAATGTCCTGGTTGCATTCAAGTCTAATCCAACCCTGATCCCACATCAAACTCCATCAAAACTCAATTAGATTATCTCCAAATGGCCACCTCATCAGAAGGGTCCATATGCCACAGACGGTGCATAGATCAGATGCTCAATCTTTTAGTTACACCCCTTTCTGTAAAACGAGGGTGATCGCAACTTGATTCGTCCCAGCTTGGTCGGGCCCACTTGAATATGCCAAATGGAATAATTTTGAAAGGGGGTCCCAATTCCACTTACATCATGTCAAAAGGACACCTGGTTCATCAGTTATGGGAATTTCATTATTTGGGGGCTAGTTGGGTATGGGTCCGGTCTGATTCGGTCAGCCCGGCCCGATGCAATGGGTCCCAAGGTCTACCTGAATCCACCTGGGTCTGAGCCATTAAGGATCACCCTGGTTCTTTAGGTATGGCTTGTTGGGGTAGGCCTGACTAGTTCAAGGAACCGGCCCGTGGTTGGCTAGGCCCATTGCATGGGGCTCGGCCCCCCAGGCTGGTTCGCGGCACCGACCCGCTTCCGGCCCATTCTGCATGAGACAGACCGCGTCTCTAGCTATCCTTGTGGATGTGGGGCCTTTTCATCCTCCCAGTGGGGCGTTGCCCCACCACATTCAATGGTCGTCCGGATGGCCCACCGTTCTATATCTGATGTAGCGTGGCACGTGGTATCGCCTCCCCTCCACCCGCGACCTGCTAGCCACAGTTGCTATCGTCACCTATGCCTGTAGGCGCTGCCCTTCATTCGACTGGCCGGCACTGGCCGAACACCTCTGGCCCTCTCGGCCTGCGATGGTGTGCCGCCTTCCCACCACCTGTGGCTAGTTTCTGTGGGCCTCCTTCTTCCACCACTGGCCACCGCTGGCATGGCACATAGGCATGGAACACTAGAAGTTGATTTTCACAGGCGACCCGATGTGCTCAGCTGGTCCTTTCATGGTGTCGTCTTTGCCTATGGGGCTTCCAGACTACCGCCATCAAAGTGTGACCCTCTGTCTTTTGTTTCCGTCCAAATTGAGGAAATCCTTCCCCGAAGATCACAACATGAACAAAGCAGCAGAGGGTTCGGGCCTTTTTTGTTCGGCCTGTACCCTATGCAATAGCATGATAACAAGCGGGAGAACGTTTTTCTAACATTGAAGTGTAAATTAACTAATTTAATTAATATTAAACCAAAACCAAACATAAACCCCCTTCCTGAATGAGATTTCCGCTGATGACGATGGACGTAACCACCTTTATCATTGTCATCGGTTTATGATTTGGTGGCGCTCATCACCACTCGCTAAATCCAACCTCGTCCAATATGGGGATGTTTCTGTAGAACTTAACCATATTTTCCTTGCATGAATAAGTCTCTAAAAAATCCCACCTAGATATCCATTTAAATAGGAGGTTGGATAAGTGAGAAACATGTTATGGAAATAAGGGGGTTAATTAAATGAATTTATAAACCTCTTTTAATTCAAAATGGTGTAGTTACAAAGTTGATGAGTCAATCCATTAAATGGCTTGACAAGACATTAATCCATCAACCGCCACTCATCAGCTGGAGATAAAAAATAACAACTACATGTTATTTTATTATTCGTTAAAAATTCAAAAACTGTCATTTTCTCCTGACCATCTTCGGTCGAAGTCATGCTTCCCTAAAATGAATCTTGGTGATTTGATTCGACTATATTTATGGATTTCAATTCTGAGAACTAGTTCGAAATTTTGAAAACAATGCCCATGTGTTTATTAAATGTTCCTAAAAATGATCATAAATTTATTCCCGGAACACTGAGCCTTGGAATGACGCACCATCAATTTTTTACGGCTCCTAAAAATGCCAAATAATTTAGAATAAATAACCGGGAATTATTGGGTCATTACAAAATATTAGTCTTCTCTTATATAGGGTTAATTTATATTGCGTTTTGTTATTCTTGTGAACCAAATCTCTTAATGTTACTATGTTATCAATTATTTAAAATGGTTTCAAAAGAACATATTATAAAATAAACATATGCTCTTTAAGTATCATTATGGGTTTTTATTTATAGTATTATTCCCAATGAAGTACTTTAATGATCGATTCAAGGGTCAATTATGCCTTTTTTGGGCGATTAACACTAGATGGATTATTACCCTACTATAATCCCATTCTAGTATCCAAATAGGGTTATATTTTATTAATAAACTATATAACTAAAAAAATTTATGGATTTCATTTTATTCATATACCTAACCATATAATCTTAACTGTAGTTTTCTTGTCCAAGATTCCACAAAAAACCAAACCCAACTATGATACCGACAAAAAAATCCATTAATTTTATGCATAGTTTTTATAAAATCATTACCAAAACAATTTAATTAATTATTTATTATGGGGTGTTTGAGGATTTACGTCCTCAAAGCTAGGAATATAGTACATGGAATTCATCTGTCACAATATAGAACATAAAAAAATAACTATATTCAATGGATTCATTGTTATATAATCATAGATAACCTAACTACATTGGATTTCCATGGGAAAATTTTCAAAATAACGGTGTCGGGAAAAAGCCAAATAAGGGATAAAAATGAAAAAAAATCATAAATAAAATTAATAGGAAAATTGAGGAATAATATAACAGTATGAATATAAGTACATGATTTATAACCTGATACTAAGAATAGTTTGCATAACATGATCATAATTATGAGAGGAATAACATTGAAATATTTTAAAACATAAAATTTATATATCCATAATAATATCACTAAAGTACATCATTAAGATGTTTTAAAATAACTCTAAAAATAATATACAACATTATATATTAAATCATTAACAATTAATACTTCTATTGTATTTTGAACATGTTGTCTCTAGTGATTTATTCTTTACACAATAAAATAGAGACTTTTCAGGGTGAAACCATCATATATTTATATATATCATTATTTGTGTCATATATATCATATAACATAACAATATTGTTACAAATCTGAATAAAATGATCATGGAATGTGGGTTATATACAAGTACAAAAAAAATGATTGTTATATCTAGCTGAATACACTAGAACGATATTGGAATGGGTATTCATAATATGAAAGTATAAAGTAATAATCAATGAATGACATACAATTCATTAATGAAATATGAATGGGATTATGGAATTAGTTAATTGATAGTGAAAATAGTCTATCTTAAATATAAAATAATTTATAAAGTAATGGGGATGATTACGAACACAAGGACTAAATCAAATGGAATTCAAAAGGATTAAAACATGAAAATGTTGCACCTAAATTCAAGGAGTGATTTTGGGAATATAAGGTCTATATAAAGGTATTATAGAAAGGGATTATTGAGATTGAATGGATGTATCGCATCAATACTGAATCACCTAAATAGTAAATGGGGTTTTATGAACACATAGAAGAATTATCACGTTGAATTCAAAAATCTTAAAATAAATGAAAAGATTGAAATAGGAAGATAGAATCAATGACTAACATTGACAGTACGATGAATATATAAAATGTGCTCTGAAATGTATTTCAATGGATATAAGGGAATTATTTCATTAAAAGAGAAAATTTTAGATTTAAATGTATTAGATATGAATGTATTTAAGCATAATTTCATGGAAATCAAAAGGGAATATCATAGAAGAAGTACATGAATAAATATGAAGAGGTGAAGAACGCTTACTTTTATCAGTAGCTTCTCAACACTTCATGTGAAATACTTATAACCATATGAACTACTTAGGAAGAAGTTATATAGGGATACAGATTTTGAAGTTTATATCAATGCCTTAATGTGTAGGGTGGTAGTGAACTCCTTTTATATGTGAAAAGAGGGTATTTTTGTGGAATCTAAGGCCAATAAAATGGGTTTTAATGATATCATTGTGGAGTTAGGTGGGTTTTTATGTTTCATCAATTATGTGTTTAAATGGTATCTAATATATGTGGTATTGAATTTAAAACCATACAAGTCTATTTGGAATTTGTAAACTAGATTTTAATTGTTAGAGAATCACATATATTATTTACCCATTCTAACCATATTAATCATGATTGAAAAAATAACCATGATACTTTTATTTATTACTAAAAATATAAGATTAAAATTTCCTAAAAATTGATTTGGTGAATATTAATTTGGATTATATTTAATATAATTAATTTTCTAAATATTATAAAACTAACTTATAAATATAAAAATAAAATGTTTGAAAGAATATTTTTATAGAAAAATTGGGTTTTAATTGTTAACAATTAAAATTATGATTTACCAATAATTATCTATTAAATGAGCATTAATTTAATTTCATTCATTTCTAAAAATAATATTTTTTTCTTAATTTAAAATTGATTTTTTTTATAAAATAAAAATTAAAATAATGTAAGTTTCTTGGAAAATAACAGTTTTACAACTATATGTAATAATTTCCTCAGTAACATAATTTTATGTCTCAAAATGAAATTAAACCTAATATATAGTATGGATATTTTTCCTAAAATACTAAAAATAATTATCAATTAAAATATCTATAGGATAGTAATATTAAATATAATATTAGAACCCATAACACATAAAACCATATTTATAAAAAGTATGTCTTTAAGCATAAAATTTTTGTAGTATAAATTTATTAATGTCATTGAGTATGATTATAGGTAAGTGTATGTTGTATTAAAATAGAAGTAAAAAAATAAATATTAGCAGTAACATATTTAAGTACAAGAATATTTTAAATTGTTTTTTAAAATTTTAATAAAAGGTTTCCTTAATTATAAAATGTAGACAATAGGGTCTCTAAGTAAAAACTAATATTTTATAGTTAATATTTTGATTCATTAAATAGATAATTTATAAATGATTTTTTATAAATATCTATGTATTCATCTTATTATAATAATGTATTAAACATTATAATTATTTGGATAACGATATTTTTTAATATTTACTGTAAAATAATCAATTTCATAAATAGGTTAGCAATGGATTTTCACTTGTTCTAATGATGGGGTTACAAATCACATCATAAAAAAGAGGAACTATTTTAAATGTTAAAATGGTTCATTATTCCATTCTAGAAATACTCAAGAGCTATATATAATTGGCTATTCCTAGACTGGTTATCCCTTCTGGAGGTAAATTCTGGAATAACTAATATTTAGCTAATCATTTCTGAAGTTTTTTGGGTTTTTGATATATCAAATTAATTCCATTGTGGTATGGGTATTTTTATTTACTCTTCTGATGTAACGATCTTACGAAAAAATATTATGTATTTGGTCTGGTTTAATTAAAGCTGGAAATATGGTGCCTCCTATAGTGAGATGACCGATTCAATCGAATTGAGGCTATGAATTCAAAAGACAATGTTTGGTTGATTTTTTTTGTCTCAGATGGATTTTATTCCATAAAATAATTCTGTAAAAAAACTAATGCCACATTTATTGTTCCAATTAAAATTGATTGGGTGCTAAAGATGAAAAATTTGGTTTCCTCACTCATGTGTTCATTTAAGTGCTCTTAATCTCTTCTCTCACTGATAAAGTTGTTTTTTTCAATGTTGGATTATGAATTCTACTTAAGATTTGAATATAAAAAGACTCAGCACTTGTCCTCAATCTTTTAAACTATTGGGCATTCAAATTAAAAAATTTCAAGGCTGTGTCTTACACATTATATTCTAATAAAGTGCATGAGATGTGGCACGGCCACCAGATAGAAAATGGTGTCAAGAGAGTAAATTAGGCTTCATTTCAGGCTATTTTTGATCAAAACCATCAATCATTCATAGGATATGCATTAAAAATGAATTGTAATATAATGAAGGAAGTTAAAAATTGAAAATTTTAGGGTTAGGATATTATTACGAGGGATTAGTCTACTATAAAGTCGGTAATATAATCAGTGGATATTGGTGATGGAATATAAAATAAAAGGAATATTTGAATTTTTATATATCATGATATTAAGTTATAGTAGGGGTAGGGTCTTGTTGGTGATCACAAATTGTGGATACATTCATCTAAGGATGGAACTTATGGGGAAGTGGATGTTAATGATTGTTTTACTGATGTGATAACTATAAAAAATACCACACAATGGGTATGATGTACTAAGGAAACAATGCGAATATATGTTTGAGTTTCATTAGAGGGTTTTAGTTTGGTTGTAACTACTGGTCTCAATTTAGTTTTCCAAAATGTGAAATGTTATAAAAAGTCTTGTGCTGGGGATGTTTAAGAATATAAAACTATTCAAGTGAAAACTTATGATGAGGCGGTTGCACAAATTTTTTTTGATCGACAACTTATCCATGATAAAATAATTTCTTAAATATCATAAAAAAATAAAAAAATATGGATTTTTTTATTCCATTGCATAAAATTACTCCAAGTGGAAACCAAAATAATAAATTGTTTTAATACACATTGGAGAAGGAGATGATGAAATATTCAAAACCACTTCCTTTTTCCTCAAAGATAGGTAACGGTTCCACAATCATTGATATTGAAAATTTACCTTTTTGCATCCAACAAACTCACATATTATGTTGTAGCACTCCAAGTCAAAAAATAAACCTACTCTATCTACTGCTGAAGAGACTTTGGTTTCTCTTACAGCTGGATTACCTCTATAAAAAATTTTGAGAGTGAAGGTGGTGAAAATTGGATGACATTGATGGATTGTGGTGACAATGTTCCTAGTAAGGATTTTATCTCTATTTAATATTAGATGGACCTTGTTCTATATGTTTTTAATGAATTTAATTAGTCACTCTTATTTAAATATAATCATATATATGTTAAAATTCTAACATCCAATCCTTTTGGTGTTCTTGACTCACCATAGTAGGTTCCCTTGAAAGTACCATTGGAGGTAGTGACTATTAATGGCGCTTCAGGATGAGTTACAGAATTTGAATGTTATCCTATATTGGTGGAGGTTAGATTTGATACTAGTATATTTGACTCCAAGGATAGAGATATTGAAGGATTATGAAAACATGTGAAAAAGACTCGGAGAATATTTCTTCATCAAATAGATCAGGGTCATGGGTATGGACAAATACATTTGAATGAAATTTTGGATGAGGAAATAAAAATAATAGCTAAGATTAAAAAAATTAAGTACTATGATCACTTTCCTTGATGAGCTATATCTTCTTTGTATGGCCCTATCATCTTCTTTTCTCTTCTTTTTTTTGAGTCTCAATAAATGTTCATGTTCTCAACCTTTTAACAATTTAAAAGACACAATTTCAGAATTGTATTGAAAATGTACACAAATATTTATTTTCACATTCTAAATAAAAATTGTAATTGATTTTTTATAATTCATACTTATAAATTTATAAATTTATTTTTATAAATAAAATGTGATGATAAACAACATTTTTTAAAAAATATTGTTTTTAAAAAAGTCTTGTTTTTATGGTTAGTTCATATAAATTTTTTATTTTAATAATGTTAATACATTTTTTCATAGACAATAATATTTCAAAACACCTCAATTTAATCGATTTGGATAAAATATAAAATACATAAAAAACCTTAATTTGAAAAAAAATTACATTTATACTGAATATTATAATACAAATAACATTTAGATGAACTATTTATATTTTAAAATTTAATTT
The DNA here is from genome assembly GCA_963277665.1 of Viscum album. Classification (NCBI taxonomy): domain Eukaryota; kingdom Viridiplantae; phylum Streptophyta; class Magnoliopsida; order Santalales; family Viscaceae; genus Viscum; species Viscum album. The sequence goes on from OY728155.1 coordinate 1,058,243,757, forward strand.
TACTACTCCTACAATATTAAAATATTTATTAAAATATCATATATACATACAATCATATTTTTTAAATAATATTATTAATATTTATATGTAATTCAAAAGAATAGTTATATTAATAATATTTTAAAATCATAACATTATTTTATTATGAAATATAAAATATGAAACTTCATAAAATAGGACATCAGTATACCTACTAGATATGTGTCAAACAATAATAAATTCAATAACCATATTTAAAAAAAATCCATTCATTAATTAACCTTATTAGAAATTACTAATGTTATAATGGGTAAATTTCATTTCTACATATATCACCTTAATATAATTATTACATCTGCACTTCCCATTTCTATTTTTTTATTTTATATCTCACAACATGCTTTCTCAATTTAGGTTATTAATTCATATTTTTGGTTTTGTTTTAATGACGGTGATTTCTAATTCTGATGGTGGCCCATGATTGATTTTAGTTCTAATGAACATATTCATTTAAATTTATTATCCCATATTAATTTATGTAGATTTAATATATGTAATGATCCATGATATTTAATACATAGTTTTTTTTTGTAACATTATATTCTAAATGAATAAATGCATGTTAGTTTAATATCCTTGTTTCATTAATTGTTTCCAAATATATTTGAATTCCTTTGAAAAAATATGAATAAAAGAATTATAAGTGTAGTACATTGAAATTATAATATATTATTACCTATTAATAAGTCAATGATTTTGTTATATCTCCCTACAAATATCATTGATCTAAAAAAAATATTTTAATGATATTAAAAAAAATTAATTAAGACCATTAATGTAATGACTCGTCGTTCTGGGGCCCACATTTCTAATGGAAGTTCAACCCATCAGAACTCCAAGATCCCCTCTAATAGCATAGAGGTTAGAGACAAGTTCCAAGAAGACACAAAATAAAATGGTACTCATATGTATAAACCTAAACATCTACATCCTAAAGTAATGAGGAATATAAAAGATAGTAATACCTAGAGTTTTAGAATTCATGAAAATAAAACTACGATAATACAATAGAGAATAATAGTATAAACCAATATTAAAGGGGAATGTACACACCCAATAATAAATGGAGTCCCAACCTGAAAAGAAATAAAATAAATGAAAATCTAGAGATCCTAACACTTGATCATTAAACATTAATTTTTGTTCATGGTCAATGAACCCATGTATCAATATAGTCCACTAAATTCATGATCATTCTATCCATCATCTACATATGAAAAAATAAATGCAAAAAATTCCCAATCAAAGGTGACTATATTCATACCAAAAAATGGTTCTCCAAAAACTAAAAAGGGATAATTAGAGAGATACGATTGAATTCATCTCAAAGTATACATATAGTGAAATGAAAACACAACACACACACAAATATGATCATACAAAATTGAATATGAGATAGAATGGTTATATCTATCTCACCACCTAGTCTATTGTCAATGAGACTTCCTATAACTCCAAATGTCTAACTATGAAGCCCAATTTCAAATATACCATCACCAAATATTTTTGGAGGGTCCCACTCCTCAATACTATTTTATAATACTGAGGGTGATAAAACTCTTGTGAAGGACATTCTCATCGTCAGAGCTCTAAAACATGGGAGTAACACCCCATAGATAAAGGAACTACAACTTTTGTATGCAATTACAATATCTGTCCATATAAATAGTATGGTGTACTGGTACCCAAGTGCGATAGGTGTGTTACCACACCCATATCACTCTATGAATCATATCCTGATCCCGACCATTTTCAAGTGCCATTAAAATATGATTCACACTCATAACACCTCACATCATATATTTTATGACACAAATAATACCACCATCATTTTCAATTTGTAAAAACAATCCTGTTTGGCCAGTATTTGTGCAAAATCTAACTTTAGATAAAGGAGATATGAGACATAGCATTTTTTTTGTAAATGAATGGCTTGTATGGTGGTTCACTAGGCTTGAGGCACATCCTTTTTCCGTGTTTTTAAAAACATTGTACATGGATTGGGATTCCTTTTTATACTATACAACGTGTATAGCTGGTACATGTCATTTTTTAGACACCAGGGACATGACATTATACTCGTGAATGTTATTGTGTATAGCTAGTTTTCACCATCTAAATCAGGTGTGGCTGGCGTACTATGGTCTACCCTCATGTACATAGTCCTGTAACCAGCCATGCTCGGGTATTGGGACGTACTCACTTACCTCCAAGAGTGCATATGTAATCCTAAAGTACATTCTATTCCATGCCCCACATGGTCCTTGGTATCTGCAATGAACACATAGCTTGGGAACCTCATGTGGGATAGAATTTGTGTGGGCCCAGCCATATTAAAATTTACCCTAATCATCCCTAAAACACTAATAGATGTAGCTTGGGGATTATAAGGTACATTTATTAAAAAAACATGTAGTTGGGTTTTCTGAATGTTGCTCATGTGGATTCAAGATACCCTTACACCATAAAAAATAACAATTTCTGAACAACAGAGATCGATGTAAAAAACATATTGACCATCATTCTCTAGCCTCTAGGGGATAAAAATCAGAATCTCTTCGCATGCCTGTATCTCGTTGCATAAACTTTCATCGTTTAGGGTTCTAAAACTTGCATATGTTTCCCTATAACATGAATCCATCATAATCCATCCACAAATTTCTAATCCTTCTTTCATTCAGATATCTATCATATATCTAGGGGTTTGATCATTCTCTATCCCAATATATAAATTTGAACCATTAACATACAGTACAATGATAGATAACTCAAATAATTTTTTGGATAATAGCATAATAATGATTTTGAATCAATAATTTTCCAATTCTTCACTACTAAAATTACAATTTCATGGATTTTGATGGTATGATCGAGATATATCCATATTATATTGGATTTAACAACCAAACTCATATGTTAGGTTCATTCATAGAAAATTTGATTGACAAGGAAAATATAGATAACATCCATTATTTTAAAATTTAATCAAGAGCGATGAATCAATAAATAGACATCCCTACGTCATTTAATCATAAATCCTTTGTGAATAAGAAATTATATAGTGGTGAATAAGTCTTGATTCATCAACTAATTCTCAATAAACATCGATCATATCTCCCCTTATCTTCTGATGTGATCTTCTAATAAAGAATGTCCTAGGCTCCTCTCTATTCTCCCAACATAAATGGCCAACCTAGGATAATTTCTATAGTTTCATCTTTATAAAATGATTTTATTTTTTGAAATAAAATAATTTTGTTAAATTTCATAATTTACCATTCCCGCTAATAATAAATCTCCCAGAAATTCCTAACACTAAACAAATTTATTTTGTTCATAGGGAAAACCTCTAATTTCATAATAAACCTTAGTGTCAAATTTTCCATTCAAGTTCCAATTTTTTTAAATTTCTACATACACTAAAATTATAAACCTATATTATTTAAAATATATTAATATTTTTGACATATTAAATTTGGGGTCCCGAGAAACCCAGAGACAATGACATCTTTTAGTGAATAATTCAAAATACATACATAGAAATATTAAAAGTACTAAATAAAAAATTAGAGTCATTGTGATCTGGACTCATTCAATGACTATCACCCTAAAAATATCTTGATACCAAAAATTGTGTGGGTAATGAGCCCACATCATGATTTGAGACTCCTATGATCTCTCTCACTCTCTCTCTTGCTACCAAAGAACTAGAACGAAATGAATGGTTTGTCCATGCAAGACCTATCTTGATGATCCACAATCACAATTAGATACACCGTAAAGATGGATCCATCCTTGATGTCAGGAATAACCTAGTCAATAATGTGTGTAGGGTCAGACACATATATCCTCGTATGTGACACATCGAAGACCACACTTTCTCAACCAATCAAAGGGGTCATGAATAACTTGTATGAAACCTCTCCAACAATCTGCAGGATCTGAATTGGATCAATGAACCTAATATATACCATGATTCCATAGAAAATACTCCATAATCTTCACCATGAGGAGACTATTAGGAAAACATATCCTTGATTCTCGAACACTATGTGACTACAACATCAATATACATATGATTTTCACCTAATATGGGATTCCCTCAAAACTATCTGGTTTGGATAAACCATCTCCGTCATCACCTACAGTATATCTGTCCCAATAAGTGATGTTTGACTAATATTGTTCTAATATAAGGGTACTTTAAGGGTCTCCCATGCATGGTTTGTAATGGTTTCATTATATTATTAGAGTAACAGCATTTATTACAAGAAAACTCTACAAATTTCACATCATAATCACAACTCATTTTGATGTATATCATTCAATCCCTTAACATATCCCCCAACACATTGGTCTATCCATATAACTTGGAGTAGAGATTATAATCATCCTCAACCATAACTATTATAAAATTGGGTTTATCCAAAGCATGGGAATTAACAGTTCTAGTTAAAAATACTTTTAAAGTCCCCTTTGGACAGTAGTAAAAAAGCTCTGTTAAAGGGGGTATTTAACATTTCTATTTAGGCACCCTTAATGGGGGTCTATAAAAATGCTAAAAAAGAATTCATAAATGGGGTCTTTGTCAGTGAATTTATATAATAATTGATATATAGGGACTTCTACAAGTGCTTGTAAAAAAGGGAGGATATAGGGGGTGTTTTATCAGTGCATTTTTTAAAAGAACATATAAAAGACCCCCTTTATCCGGGTTTTTACATGGCCTGATAAAATTACACATAAAAAATTATAATTAATTAAAAATAATATATTCATACATTCATATATATATATATATTGATATAAATATAATGTATATTTTCTAAAATATGTTTTAGATAAGGTAAATTGGAATTTATCTTTAATATATAAGATATTTAGATCAAAATTCATATAAAATAATGAAAAATATTAATAATTTTTTATTTTTTATTTATTATCAATTAATAATAATTTAATACTAATCATTTGACACGTAAAATTAAAAAATTAATAAAATAGCTTAAATAATCTCAAAATGTAACTCAAAAATCAAACAACCATTCATTTTTATCAGGATGTCTGTTTATGCTCTACCACATATCAAATTGATGGTTGTGACCAGATCAAATGAAATAATGATAGAGGTAGTACTATGTCACATTGTTTAAGGAGACAAATCCCCATAAGTCCTCTAAAACTGAGTCTGTAGTCCGCATATCCTGATTTTTTTAACATTCAAAAGATTTCTAGGCTCATTTATGGGGATCGTATTGCCCATTTCTGGTGAGGACTGAATTTATTTCTAGGTATTACAATCATTTTGATATAATAGTTTTTAAATTATATAATTTTTCATAATATAGAATACTTTATAATCAAATATATAACAATACATACATATTTTTTATATATTCACACATAAAAATTTAATTCTTTAATAAAATAAGTAAACATATTTACATATTAAATATTTTTATGAATATTTAAGTATATATATATATATATAATATAATTATATGTATACAAAAATGTAATGAAATATATATAAATATATTGATATATCATAAAATGTTAACCAAAATAGTATAGGGGAGTGGAAATGGCTTAGTGGTCTATGTTGGAGGTCTAGGGATTGAAACTCCTAGGAGGCAGGGGTGCACAGAGGGGGGGAGGATTATCTAATGTGATGATAATGTGGTGGGGAAGTACTGATAATGTGTTGGGGGTGTGATGATCATATGGAGGGGGTGGGTGGGAGTGTAATTTTTTATATATATACCCTTTATCATTTGGGCCTTTAATAGTGATAAAATGATATGTTAAATTACACTTTGAGTAGTTCTTTTTTGTGTGTTGTTAATGGGGGCCTTTAATTTCACTTCATTAATGCTGATAAAATATTTGGGCATTTAACTGTACTTAATTTATCACCACTTTTTAGCACTAATAATGGAATATTCTAACACTGTTAAACGTCATTTATTTAGTAGTGTCGGTCTATAATTCCACCTATATGCCTCTCCCAAACTTTGTTATGAGATATATATCTTGATTGGAGATAATTATCAAGGGTACCCCATGAAAATAAAATCTCTATCATATATAGATACCCCCATACAATCAACTAAACTCTGATCCCTAATGAAAATGAAGTAATATGTATTTTTTTATTGTATGATAATCTCCCATATTAAATTGAGACTTCTCAATATCCGTAAAAGCCCCATAATAATTTCCATGGATATTAGATCATATTTCAACACATGGATCTCATGATGTTGTTTACACCTTCTAGAACCTAGTTCTCAAACTTTACGTGGTGAAATGTGAGACTCTGAGAGGAGAAAACAGTAATCTTATAACACATGAAAGCCAACCAAAACTACTATTGAATTCCCTTTTATATATTTTCAACACCATGATATACATATATGTGTGTGTTTTTAAACTCTTCCATCACCTATACTTATAATAGTATCAAAAAAATCTATCCATACTACGATAGTTTGATGTCCCCCCTACTATGGAGAATCAATTTGGTAAATCTCCAGAGGATATCTGGTCACTTATGACATCGCTGTCTATATATCACAACTAATCCTCTCTCAAACACTAAATAAATAGTTTATTGAACACCATCGATTGAAGAGAATCTAAATCCATCTCCTCAATCAGGATACACTACAATGTACCTAACCTTTTAGACTCCTCATCTACAAAGTGATAGTGTTACTTCATTATATAGGAATATAAAACCAAGTTTCCCATACTCAAAATATAGACTATATTGATGTCATAGTTATGTAGTAACTATAACTAATTAATCTATTTCTGGTTAAGACTCATCAAATATATATGTTCCTGATAATTTTTTTTCGCAGTGAACAAAAAATTATCACAGGGAATAAAATTCCTCCACATATTTTTTCAAAATGACCACAACCACTAACTATAGGTCATAGTTCACGTAGTTATACTAATGGGGTATCTAATTCCATTACCAATATATGACCAACACCTTCCCCTACATCAACATGAAACTGGTCCTGATGCTAGTGGCATCACAAAACACTATTTACTCGTGGACCTTCTCAAATTTTATTAACATTGGAGAACTAGTTAGCCAAAGAATCAACTCCTCAAAGGATATCTAATGATGCTTAGTACAGATAAATGGATTCCCATTCTACATCAGTGTGGTTAAAGGGGCTCCTAATAAGGATATTTACACTTTTTACCTCATGTAGTATTCCTCCGTACTATGAAAACTCTCTATCTCAATCACTCTCTTTCGTGGTTCATATGGAATCACTCCCTCAAAATCCACAGGTTTCGATTCAAAATTGTTCTATTAAATGAAATTTCATAGAATTTGAACCTCACAGATCCAAAACAGTCACGTCAAGAGTTTAGAAGAATGTTGGATCTACGAGATTGGGTCCAGGACTATCCTCAAATACTCTATATGTGCATTCCCTAATGATGTGTAAATAAGTATGTAAACATTAAAGACAACCCCAAATCAGTACAATTATAAATAAAAGATCTAGTTCATCAAATATAATACCATATATTTGAAATTCATCAATCTCAAAGGAATAACCAGGAACTCATATTGTATATAGAGAAATTAGAATGACATATTAGGAAAATCATCTTCGGGAACCCTCAACGGTGATAGAAAGAGTTGAGATTAATTGTTGAGAACAAATCACAAATTAAAAATAAGCAAATAGGATGTCAATCCTAGTCGTGGGTTTGTTTTTTTATATATATTGGGTTCAACAAATGATAATAAAAAATTATTTTTCTCCGAACAACATTTTTGAAAAAAAACTACAGATTCCTAGGTAGAAACATAATGTCAAATGAAACCCTTCCCATGAAGGCCCTCCAACTACACCCTTATCTTCTGAAGCTCAGTAGGTTCCAACAGATTTGTCGCAGAAATTATTATTATGGTACTTGGATGAATGTCAATGAAAAATTTCACATCCCTCCCTATAGGTATTCCCATATGTTCTTAATTGAAGACAAAATCGTGGTCCTCCACTATTAAATGAATTTAGATTCCTTAAGATCCTATTGTTTCAAGTACCAAAATCACCAACTAGTGGGTGATGGATTGCAACATCATTCTCATAAGATGCACTAGTTCCTCCATGATATATACATCACCCATAAAGGATGATATTTTCCCATATAACTGAATTCATCTTACTTATCTAAGATGAAATTCATTATGATCATAAAACATCTGAAAACAATCCATACCAAAGATGAGGTCAAAAGGATTCTTCATGATGACCATGATGTCCCACAAGAAACCCTCTATAAAAAATTCCATCTTAAATAGTTGGTTTACATGAGTTAATGATGAATCTATCAATATTAGAACCCCAATTCATAGCTTCTAGGTTCGATTATGAACTATAAGCTCCATATCTCTTACATGGGAAAAGGTGATAAACTAATTACTCATGCATGTGTCTATAAGTGTTGTGTATTGTGTTGAAATGAAAACAATCATACCTCAAATCATATCATGTATAGCCTAGTAATTTCCCTCCATAGCCTATAATTTCTCATGGCCTTGGCCACCCGATCTATGCGACTAATTTTCAGTTTTTGGTTGTAGTGGTGATGAAAATCATAACATGGATCTTTCCTAATATCGCCTCAATACATGACTCCACCTACTCCTCTGCTTAAATTTCTTTCCTAGGTTCCCCTAACCATTTTGCAGAGATCCCTAATAATTTTCTTTTTCTTCTATAGAGTTCCATCCACCGTCTACCTATAATTCTCAATATCATAAGTCTAGAAATCAGGTTTCATGTTACCCCACTGGTTATAAGAATACCACCAACTCTAAAATGACTAGCCATATCCTCTTGAAGATCCATGATCCATAAATATGAAAATTTATATATGGTTATGAGTATATCGCCTCTACTAAGACCACATCATTTGAATCCTTCTAAACAATGTAAATTAATCAGAAACATGATTTATATCTCCATCTCCAACCATACAGGGTATCTCTTCAAGAAATCTCTTAGTCTTCAGATCATACTCTAATACTATAGAATATTTTGGTAGACATAAGGAGACTATTTCAATAAATAAATATATATATATATATGTATCATGTACTCCAACATAAATTCTTCTAAGAATATATCTCACAATATATCGAGTGAGTACTATGTATTGTCAGTGATCCTCATAATGTACTAAGAAACTGGGATTCTAATATACTACTGCCCCAGAATAATTTATATCCGAATTGAGTGAATGAACTAAGGGTAATAATCATTATGAAATATTTTCTGGATTTTAGATCGTGATAGTATCATCCCATTTTTCTTATGGTTATACAAACATCACCAATTTCATGATACTCTATGAAAAAATTTGGCTACATGGTATCTTTTCTGACCAATTGATGTCAGCACGAACGTGATGTCTATGATTTCCAAATCATGATAATCCTCCAAAACCTGCGTATCTAGATATCTGGATAACCTCATTTGCCTTTGATGATTTAATTCATATAGGAAAATATTCATGGATGAATCATCAGCTGAAATTGTGGGTTCTATTTTTTGCTCGATAGGTGGGGTGGTGCACCCTACTAGTATTGACGAAACTCCTCATTAGATGGAACTAAAACTGAGCCATCGCCACTCATAATATCTTCATCAAGATTAATAATTGACAGTGAAACTACATGTATTAACATCGGCATCCTAGCTGTGATCAAGACATACCACAGTTATAGGAGAATATATATATATATATATTGAGGTTAATCATTGACAGTCAAATGAATTAATCAATTATGATGCACTTACCACTGTTCTTGGCTTCAATGTCTCGATATACTAAGAAAAAATAAGTTAGTTATTGTTTTATTGAGTGAATAAGTCTATAATTAAACTAAAATGTTGTTCCTTACCTTGAAAACCAAACTCATGATCTAAATATTTTTTTCATCATTGATGTAACGACCCAACACAATGGTGCCTTCCAGGTTGGTGGAAGGCTACACATTCATAACCATAAGCCTAAATATAATAGGATATGGGATAGAGATACATTTTGAAAATCCGTATAATGATATAGGATTCCATGTTGTTATATAACCATAAAAACACACACCCAACCATACTAATGAAAAATATCATTGGAATATAAAAGACTATAAAATCTAGAGTGTAAATATGAACACAATTATCTTTTGGAAAATACAATAGAGTAAGATAGAATATACAAAATTCAAATGGGAAAAATAATCATTAGATTATAAATTAAGTCTCAACCATAAAAAACTATTATAATAATAATAATGTGAGAGAATGGCCCCAAATATTCACTAACAAACCATTGAATATAGTCAATATACCCATATATCCCTTTGTTCCACCAATGTCACTACTATTCTATCTGTCATATACTTAAGAAACCACACACATGAGAAAATCCAATGTAGGGGTGAGTATATACATACCCAATTGGACACCTTGAGAACAAAAAATTATGTTACATGAAGATATGATAAAATTAATCTCAACCCATATAATGTGGGAAATGAAACCCCAATATTAAAATATATTCTCATAAAAAACCCAAATGAGATAGAAAGGGGGTCGACATCAAATAGCCCATTCGATAGAGGATGAGTCTTTCTGTTTCTCCATATGTAAATCTTTGGTTCCCAAAATAAAATGCATCATCACTGGAATATTTGTGGATGGGACCACTCCTCATTACTACGCTCCATAGAGAAGGGATCCACAACTCATATTGAGGACTCACTCACTATTGAATTTCAATTATGGGAGAGTAACACTCCCAAGATAGAGGTATGGAACCTAATATAGTGGATTACAATCTATATCCATGTAAACAGTATTGGGGGGATGACACCCATACCAGATTGGGGAGTACAAACACCAACATCACTCTGATGATCCTACCATAATCCGTACACCATCATAGGTCACCTAATGTATTTTTATTATTAAAAAATAATAAAATATAAATCATATGAAAAAAGTATGTACACATTGAATGATATGTGATAAAACACTCAGTATATGCCACTCACATTCAAAAATCTATGTCCAAATGAATGATATATCATAGGAAGATGTTTTGGATAGAATACATGGATTTCATAGGGGTCCATATGGCATGTGACCCCAACTTATCACTCGACAGTGTTATCCTATGTACATGGAATAGAATGATTTTTCATAATACATAGTGTGTGTAGGTTGTTAATGGTGTTTCACAACCACATAAATCTTAACTATGTTCTCTTATACATTCATGGGTACAACTAGTCATACTCGTGTAAATTTGTTCATTACCATGTACTTCAGGTTCTTCATTTGTAGAATGGGTGAACAATCCATGCCAAGGTACTAGGATCTTCCCATATACCTCTAAGAATATAAGTATAATCCCAGAGAACAAGGTGTTTAATTGCACATGAGTACTTGTTCACGTGAAGCTGGCATAGGAATTGGCCACCACAAGTGGGTCATGTAGTGTGTGATCCTTATCTTACCTGAAATCATAGCTTCAACAACCAAGGAACATCCTGGTTTTATGTTGTATAGTAATTTTTTTACTATAATTTAGATCGATACATGATCCAATTTCATCAACAAAAATGTCATTGATTAACCACATGATATCGAAGGAAAACACAATTCACCATTAATTAATGGCCTTCGATGGCTGAAAATCGATACCCACCTAATAGATGGTATCGGTTGACCCAAAATCATCCATTTAGAAATCTAATACTATATTTTTTCCCTTGCTACCATGAATCTACCATGATCCATCACTAAATTTGTAATGACCGGAACCTTCAATAATGGAAAACCCTCTTGATATAATTAAATATAATTTTATGTAAAATGTTTATATAAAATGTCAACTTATTTGGTTTAATGTTTAGAATTGTGACCATTTTCTAATATATCCATTGAACAGTGATCACATTATTCGTATTAACATAGAGTTTTAACAACTCCAATTTACTAAGACAAAGGAAGCGAGGGCCTCATCCAGTAGACGTGCCTCATAAGAATCCCATTTGTTAGAGATCGGAAAGTATACAACGTCATTGGGATTTTATCTTGACCAAGACCAAGACGAGCTTGAATATGTTAAGCACAATTGAGATCACATACGAGAGAAGTGGATCCCGATAGAGATTACCACCCGATAAATGTTATCCAAGTCATCCCAAGAGCCGGTCACCATCGCACTCCAGTCTCTTCGGTCTTATGAAGGTGTTATAATGGGTTATGTAACAAGACCTTATTACTATGGTTATGTAAAATATTTATGTATATAATAATGAATATACATTCATTTTATAATTTTTTCCTTGTAAACAGTTTTCAGAGCTCAAATAGAATTTTTAGTTAAAGTTCAACTAAGAAATATATTTTGTTAAATTAATGGATTTTTGAGTTAAATAATATTTTAATAAAATATTATAGTTATTATTTAATTAATTTTTATTAAATATAAATTATCATATAATTTTATGAATGTAATTGTAATTTTTATTAAGGATTGGAAGCATTTTTGTCAAAACCCATGAATTTTCAATAAATGTCAGTTTTTATTTTAGAAGTGAAAATTAACATATTTAGAAAATTATTTAGATAGAATGAATATTATTTCTGGAATCACAAAGTAAAATTTATCCAAAATTGATTTTTGCATAATTTTCTTAGATAGTGAAATTTTTTGTAAAATGTGTAATACCGTTTAAATATAAAATGTGTTTTGTGACATCATAATGACCTAATAGTGATGAAATAAAATACTATAATCCTTATGTTAAGCCAATATATATTTTACCATTAAAATAATGTGATTTTGGCTTTATTTGATTTATTTTACAATTCATTAGTGAACCCTTCCAGACTAGTTAAACATTTTGTCATTTAAAATTGTTTCCCGTGGGAGGGTGACTCACCTCCACATAAGTAACCACATTATTTTAAGATGTTCGGACTTTTCCCTTATGAAATATTGTTTCCCACTACCATTTTCTAAAAACCAGGGTAAATCCATTGGATGGTTTGTGGATTGAATTAGTTTAATGGGAGGTGTCCCAAACCTAAATAATAAAGAATTTTCTCACCTTTACTATATAAACCCATGTGAGATATCACTTCATACTCACTCAAAGCATTTTTAGTTCATCCAACCACTTCCCTCCACTCTCTAGAATCATACCCAGGTTCTCAATGCTCCCAATAATCCACTCTCAAGCCTCTCTCAGTCCTTTGAAGCACACTTCCAAGTTAGGGTTTTTTCTTCCTTTCTAATTTTTTTTATATATTTTTAGAATTGTTATGCCATTTTAATTTCAATTATAAATGTTGGGGTTCTGTTTTAAACCTACCCCATACTGTCCTCTTTATGTTTGAATGATGGGAGAGCCTCTTTCCTCTAATTAAATTTCTCTCATGTACACCTATTTCTGTAATTCCGCGACCCTCATTACCCAGAGTCGATGCATTATTAAATAACATTGGCATGATCACAAGAAAGATCAAATCTCGAAAGAACGATTAGTTTATTAGCCTTAGAAACACTAGATATTTTCATAAGTCTTACCATACATCAGAAAAATGAAAACTACGACAACATAGACTCCATAGTCCACACTCATATCCCCAAATACTATCCATGCTGGTCATTCATAAAATACTTCTTCACATCCTGGGAAAAATAAAACATAGAATGGGGTGAGCTCAGATGCCCCGTAAGGATAACAATATAGAAGAAACTTTCATAAATAATCATAAACATTTATGGTAATGTATAACTAAAACAAAAGTATTTTAAACTTGAACTTCATAATAATATGGGTAAGATAAATGAAATAATGCATTTTCTTATTCACATGGATATTACACTAATCGAATAATCACATGAAATATCAATAACCACTTTCATAATGATGTAATGCAGAATTCCAGATTATCATAAACACATATTCAAGGCCTCGTTCCAAGAAACTAGTTTGTCTCATTAGACCTACCGATTCATCGAGGAGGTATAGCGGGCTCCACCTGTCACTTATTAAGGCCAATGCATTCCTCATATTAATAGGTTTAAACATAACATAAACATTCGTATTAAAACTATCATAAAAAATGTCAATACATTCTCCATAAACCATGAATGGTATAAAAATAACACATCCATGGTCAAACATATCAGAAAACCTTCAATGCAATAGGGATGTTCTTTATCATAATAAATCAACTTCAAATAAGCTTAAAATCAATCAATGGATGTTGACATAGATTAAATCACAAATATTTGAGAGAAATATCTATTTTTTTTAATCATTTAAAAGTAACATAATTATAAAATAAAACATTTGCTTTTAAAATATCCTTATAATCTTGTAAGGGAGGCTTCAATGATTTTATAACGGCAGAAAATAGCTTCACCCGTCGTATAAGTTAAAAAAACCTTCTTACCTTAATTCCGTCGAAAAGGTTAAAAATGACCTTGTTTGGAAAACGACAGAAATATTCATTTATAAACATTTTTTTACAAGTCAAACAAGGGTATAACTGAATTTATCCCATATTCAGTAAAATATAAAGAATGTATTGAAATAAATTTTTAAGAAACATGGATGTGGATGATAAAGAGGTCCTAGTAGATAATTACATATAAACAACATCGGATAATGAAGAGATTGTGAAATAAACCCTTACCTAGTACTTTTCCTTGGTAAAGGGTTGGTTTACTTACTGTATAATGGTTAAATAATTGTTATTAAATTATAAGTGAATAATCTACATTAATATTATATCATATATGATCGTTTAACATTGCTTTGTTAATAATATTTTAGTATTATCATCATTTCGGGTGTTATCTTACTCGTTTTATTTTATATTCATTGTTACATAATCCATGTTTGTTATGGATTGAATGTATCCTATTAATATAAATAATGATATCAAGTCCTTAAACATTATTTTTAATCATTAATTGAGAATTAGACTCAAATGGATATGATGGGGAATGAATATAATCGCATTCGTGGAGACTGTAGTCCGTACGTACACACGGGCGATAATATAATTTTTTGATATTAAAATACTATATAATTGGATATTATATCATATAGAAAGAATCATTATCATGTTTTATTTATTATTGACATGAATTATACATCATTATTATAACCATATAAATAATAATATATTGAATAACAATTGCACCACAACGTGGACAGGTTGGTCGTACGCACACACGTATGGTGCCATGTCTTTCAAGGGATGGATAGAATAATGAATTTGTTGGATCCATATTTATAATAACATCATAGTATAAAGAATATACATGATTTATTATTTTAGAATGGAAATAACAAGGAAATTAGAAGTTGTAGAAGAAAGGAACTTCAAAGAGGGTGGTGAAGACGTTACCTCTTCTTCGGGTTCTTCCTTTTGATTTGATCAAAAGGGCTCCCTAGGATGGATTTATGATAAAAATAATGCCTCTTGGTTGAAATGAGGAAAGTTGGGAGGATATTTGGATAGAGGTTGGCTGAGCCAAAAGGTTATAAAGGTGTGAAGAATTGGTTAGAAGTGGTGTCCTTTTATAAGGGGGAGGAGGGGCTCTTTAGGAAAAACTTAACATATTTTTTTATAATAAATTCATATTCGGTTTCTAATGGATAAAAAGTGTATTATTCAAAGTTTACGGTGGGTATGGGTCTAAATCCTGTCAACCAATATATTTTAGAAAGGTTTGGGACATTATATTAACCTTATCATTTAGTTTTAACTCTTAGATACTTAGTTGGATACTTACCATGTCACTTTGTATTTTTATATTATATAGTTAATAAAATTACTATATAAATCCAAGAGACCCCCAAGTGGTCCATTAATGAATAACCTATCATGATTCAATTAATTTAGCCAAAACATGGATTTTTATAAATTTAATAGCAATTAATAATATAATATTGGTTTTAAAAACTCTTTTATGTCAATTTTGACACGATTTTGTATTTGATTTTTGTGAAATTCATAACAGCATTATTACTTCGAAAAAAGATAACTAAATCAATCCTAACATGTCATATTAAGCTATAAAATTCTTTAAATTTCATTAAAAGACTCAAATTATATTTATTTGCTTATTTATAATATAAATTATTTAAATATTTCACTAATAAGTTAATTACTACATCATCATTATGTCATAAATAAATTAAATTATTTCAAGTCTAAAAATTATAAACAAAATACCATTATGTAGGAAATCATTTTATCGTTCTAACTAATATTTATAGTCTAAAATATAACATATATAACCCTATTTTAAAATTGTTTTTCTAAAAGATACATGCTTATGTCATTTTTGTATTTACTTTAACATAATTAATATAAAGTGTCATTATCAATTACATGTGGATCCAAGGTGTCCCAAAATCGACCCAAATATTCCCCTGGTCAGACATGTATCAACCAATAGGGTTAAGACACATTTTGGGTAATTTATTATTATTATAATATTATTTTTTTACCCTTATTTACCAGATTTACCCTTTAACCATGGTAAATAAAATATTTACCGAAGTAATTATTCAAAATGTATAAAAATAAAATTTACCTATTTACACAATTTGGATATCCTAATTCCAAATATAGATTTAATTTTATCATATTCAAAACACAGAAGTGGTAGAAATTAATTTAAAATTAATTACCACTATCAAAACAAAAAGTGTGTTTTTAAGATATAATAACTATCAAAAGATTGACACTTGTTTATGTCCGATTTAAATGTACAATTATGTCTAATGACCAAAATTGTATTAATTGGTAAAAATATATTGTAAAAATACTTTAAAACCACTCAAATTCATAATTTATCACTATTAATTATTTTTATTAAAAAAGTTGTTTTTAGTAAAAATTTAGAAATTTTCACTATTCAGCAAAATATAAAAGTTATCCTAAAAGTACCAAAATTTCATCCTAGGATAATTTTGATATTCTGAATCAAAATATAAAGTCCATTTTGAATGATAAAATGTATAAAATTTCAAAAGGTGGGTATTACTATTCATAACGGCTACTTTGATTGGTCGTGATGTGTTAGAATCTCGAAGTTGCGTAAAACACACGCTACTGTATTATTCAAAGAGAAGCGTACCGTGGAAGCATGGGGTGTTACATTCTCCCCTCCTTCAAATAATTTCATACTCAAAATTTCTAGAATATTACTGCCTAAAAAGACTCGGGTGGTTCTTCATCATAAGTTCATCGGGTTCCCACGTTGCCTCTTCCATATTAATGTTTCTCCATAGAAATTTTACCAGACGAGTCGTCCGGTTTCTCAGAACAAGTTATCTCGTATCAAAAATCATGACGGGCTCTTCGCAATAAGAGAGGTCAGGTTCTAGTTATAATTCCTCGTAGGTGAGTACATGTGTTGGGTCATGCATGTATTTTCTCAACAGTGATACATGGAACAAATCGTGAACATTGTAGAGACTTGGGGCATTACCAAACAGTAACCTACAGCCTGAATTCGTTCTAAAATTCCGAAAGGTCTGAGGTACTTGGGACCCAATTTACCTTTATTTCCAAAACATATAACTCCCTTCCATGGAGATACCTTCATGAAAACATGATCTCCCACCTAAAATTCCAAATCCTTTATTCGTTTGTTTGTATAGATCTTCTGCCTACTTTGTGCAGCATTGATGTGGTTTTGGATTATGTTCACCTTTTCCATCGTTTCCTCTACCATTTCTGGGCCTACAAGTTTTCTTTCACCAATCTCATCCCAACAGGTTGGTGTGTGACATCTCTTTCCGTATAACGCTTCATACGGTGCCATCTGAATACTTGAATGGAAGCTATTGTTATAGAAAAATTCTACCAGAGGTAAATATTGATCCCACATACCCTAAAAGTCATGGGAGCATGATTTCAATATGTCTTCTAAGGTTTGAATAGTTCATTCTGATTGTCCATCTGTTTGAGGGTGGTAAGCAGTTCTCAAACGAAGTTCAGTTTCCAAGGCCTTCTGAAGACTTTTCCAGAATCATGATGTAAAACGGGGATCACGATATGAGACAATCGATAGTGGTACTCCATGAAGTCTCACAACTTCGTTAATATATATTCTTGCTAGACGTTCAAGTGATAAGTCCTCCCTTATAGCATGAAAATGTGCTGACTTGGTAAGACGATCAAAAATGACCCATAATGCATCATTCCTTCTATGAGTCTTTGGTAGTACCATGACAAATTCCATCATGATATTATCCCATTTTCACTCAGGTATGGGAAGTGGTTTCAATACTCTTCCAGGTTGTTGCCTTCCATCTTTCACTTTTTGACAAACCATACATCTTGACAAAAAACCGGAAATCTCCCTCTTCATGTGGTCCCACCAAAAATGTTCCTTCAAATCACTATACATTTTGGTGCTCCTTGGGTGTATAGAGAAATTGGAACTATGAGAATCATCCAACAATTCTCTTTTTAGATCAGGTATATCGGGAACACAAAGTCTCTTTCCAAAATTTAAAATTCCATCTTCATACACAAAGTCACTCAATTTCCCATCATTCATAGCTTTAAAATTACTTTGTAACTCCTCATCTACGATCTGAGAACTCTTTATCCTTTCTAGTAAAGATGGTTTGGAAAAGATTTAAAAAAGCATTGATGTTTCACCTTCCATAGTGATTTCCAAATCCATATTTCCTAGATCCATGTATATAGGATCCTTTTCAACTCTCATCTTGTTAAAAACTACATGATCCTTTCTACTCAAAGCGCCTTCCACCTTCTTTTCCTTCCCAGGGTGGTAGTGTATCATGTAATCATAATCCTTGAGTAGTTCCAGCCATCTCCTTTGCCTCATATTCTCTTCTTTCTGTGAGAAAATATACTTCAAACTCTTGTGATCAGTATAAATCTCACATTTCTCACCATAGAGATAATGTCTCCATATCTTCAAAGTAATGATTATAGTAGCAAAATCCAGATCAGGAGTAGGATTGTTCTTCTCATTAATGTTTAGATGTCACGATGCATAGGAAATAACCTTATATTTCTGCATAAGGACACAACTAAGTCCTTTCATTGATGAATCACTATAAATAATGAACCCATCATTCCCCGATGGTAGAAACAATATATGAGCATTGAATAATCTTCTCTTCAGTTCTTCAAAACATTATTCACACTCTATTGTCCAAAAAAATTTAACCCCTTTACGTGTGAGCTTCGTTAATGGGTTAGCTAATCGAGCAAAAGAATGGACAAAATGTCGATAATAACCTTCCAAACTAATAAAACGGCGTACCTCAGTTGTACTCATCAGTGCTGGACATTCTTGGATATCCATGGTTTTATAAGGATCAATCGAAATTCCATATTTAGAGACAATATGGCCAAGAAAATAAATCCCCTAAATCAAGATTTCTCACTTACTAAGCTTCCCATATAATTCATGTCTTCTAAGAGTGTTCAGGATAATGCACAAGTGATTTTCATGATCTTCGTATCTTTTGGAGTATAAAAAGTTATAATCAATAAATACCACCACAAAATCATCAATATATTCCTTGAAAACTCTATTCATTCGATCCATGAATACATAGGGTGCATTAGTCAATCCAAAAGGCATTACTGTAAACTTGTAATGCCCGTACCTTTTTCAAAATGTTTTCTTCGGAATGTCTTCCTTCTTCACACACAACCGATGATATCCAAATCAAAGGTCAATCATTGAAAATTATTGAGCTCCATGCAGTTGGTCAAATAAATCATCAATGCGATGTAGGGGATACTTTTTTTTTATTGTTATAGCATTGATCTCCATGTAGTCGATACATAACCTCATGGATCCATATTTATTTTTATCAAAAAGAACAGGGGCTCTCCATGGAAAAACACTAGGGCGAATAAATACCTTATTACACAATTACTCTAGTTGTTTCTTTAGTTCAACTAATTTCATAGTGTCTATTATATAAGGGGTTATCTATATAGGCCCTGAACAAGGAATTAAATCAATGGAAGACTCAATTTCTCGTTCTGGAGGATGTCCAGGTATATCTTTCGGAAACACATCTACATATTATTTCACAATAGTTACATCCTCTATTTGAACATTCATTTCCTCACCCATAGTCATTTCATTCTATTCCTCCCCAATAATTGAATTTAGTTGAGCTACTAGGGGTGGATCTAGATAAGAATTAGGTGGTGACGATTCTTCTCTAAAAATAAGGTGTTCTTTATCATCATCATCAAAAATCGTAACCTCCTTTTTTTTTATAATAAATATTCGCATCATGGTCTGAAATCCAATCCATACTGAGGATTATATCGAACTCAATCATAGGTATGTTAATGAGATCAGTGGATAAAGAACATATATGTGCTCTAATGGGGACTGATTCACAAAACATTGTTGCAAAAATACTTCACTTTGGAGTTTTAACTGACAACTCCTTTGTTAAATCAAATTGTAAGTATCAAATTTTATTAGAAAACAGGGAAGATATGAAACAATGCAATGATCCAGAACCAGATAAAGTATTTGCAAAACTTGAGGAAACCATTAAATTACTCGCCACCACTTCTTTCGGAGCTTCTACCTCAGTAGTAGTGATAACATAAGTTTGGCCTTGATCCCTTGGCCTTTTCTGAGGCAAGTTCCCCTGACGCTTAGGACATTCGTTTGCATAATTTCCCATATATCTACAATTATAGAATTCCACGTTGATAGAAACTCTCTTTCCCTTACAATCATGAGCATAGTGGCCTTTTTCATCACACTTGTAAATGACTCTGATTCCTTTTAAGCATGTACCGTGGTTTTTCATCCCACATTTACTAATGGATGAATTTTCAACTTTTCCCTTGTTCCCCATATTTCCATTTCCAGATTGATCAACAGATCTCTTCTTCTCTTGATTTTCTTTAAAGTCGTAAGACATTGAGAATTCCATTTCTGTCTTGATAGCACATGAGACAATGTCTTCGTACGACGAGACGGATTGTGAGACTAATGCTTGATGAAAAAATAGTTTTAACGCATCAAAGAAACGATCAATCATACTTCTTGGGTTACGTTTATAATCTCTAGCATACCTTGATAACCTTGTAAATTTAGCATCATACTTTGCGACATTCTCATCCTCCTTTTGCCACAGATTTAGAAATTGCCTTTTCATATCTGCTCGATGGTCATGAGGAAAGTATTTTTCTATGAAATGATATTTAAACTCCCTCCATTCAATATTTGATACTTCATCATCTTACTTCGTATTTTTAATCAATGACCACCATTGATCAACATCTCCAGTGAGGCGGTAAACTACCATGATAACTTTTTCCCTTTCACTACTCCCCAAGGCATGGAATATTTTCTCTAGGGAACTTATCCATTTCTCAGCTACTAATGGATTTGTACTCCCATTGAATGTTGGTGGTTTCTACCTCATGAAGCGATCTGACAATGATCCTCCACGCTAAGGATCAGGGTGCTCCATACGGGTAAGGTTATTATTCATAACCTGAGTGAGTTGTCCGAGTATGGTGATTAGCTGATCAGCACCAGTTGCATCACCAGCTCTACAATAATTAATATGAGCATAAGGGAAATCCATACATGGAGTGCGTGCATTGATAAGATTTTCATTCCTTCCACTAGGCGCCATTTCTAAAGAATGGCATAATCTAGATCAGTTTATAAATCAAAATACATAATTTCATACTTGTAAAACACTTAACATAAATTGAAAAATTTATGGATATAATCCATAATCATAAAAAAATGTTCTCTTTGAGGATGTATATACTCATAAACCCTTCATAATGATTTGTAATAAAATTGAGAATTATCCTAAGCATATCCCCCAGGAGTGTCGTAACCACGAGTGCAGCAAGGCATGTTGTCATACACCAGTTCCCGTTCAAGTCCAGCTCAAAGAGATGTTTTCGGGTTTTACCCCTATGTACATCTGTGCCATAGTAGCCTCTACCTGCTAATATCCAGACAGGGAAGTATTTCTTGGAAAACTCACAAAATCTCTACAATACCAAAATTCTAGGAAGTTCTTCTATACTAATCCTCAATGTCCATCATAGGTCTATGTGCTCTAATCAGATTTTATCTAAATCTAGCTTCCAAGGTTGGTACTAAACATTCTGTGATACCAACTGTAATGCCCCGACCCCAGTTACCCAGAGATGGTGCATTATTACATAACATTGGCATATCACAAGAAAGATCAAATCTCGAAAGACCGATAAGTTTAGTAGCTTTGGAAACACTAGATATATTAATAAGTATAACATTACATCATAAAAATGAAAACTACAATAACATAGTCTCCATATTCCACACTCGTATCCCCAAAAACTATACCTGTAGGTCATTTATAAAATACTTCTTCACATCCTGGGAAAAATTAAAACATAGAAATGGGTGAGCTCAAATTCCCAATAAGGATAACAATATAGAGGAAACTTCCATAAATAAGCATAAGCATTTAAGGAAATGTATAACTAAAAAAAATCCTTTTAAACTTGAACTTCATAATAATATGGCAATGATAAAATGAAATAATTACATTTACTTATTCATATGGATATTCCACTAATCGAATAATCACATGCAATATCATTAACCACTTTCATAATGATGGAATGCATAATGCCAGACTACCATAACCACATAGTCAAGGCCTTGTTCCAAGACTACAAATAATATTTTGTCAATGCCTTGTTCCAACACACTAGTTTGGCTCATTAGACCTACCGATACATCGAGGAGCTATAGCGGGCCCCGCCTATCACATATTAAGTCTTATGCATTCCTCTTATGAATAGGTTTAAACATAACATAAACATTCATATTAAAACTAGCATACAGAATGCCAATACTTCCTCCATAAGCAATGAATGGTATAAAAATAACACATCCATAGTCAAACATACCACAAACCTTCAATAAAATATGGATGTTTTGTATCGTAATATTTCAACTTCAAATAAGCTTAAAATCCATCAATGGATGTTGACATAGATTAAATCAAAACTATTTGAGAGAAATATCTATTTTCTTAAATAATTTAAAATTTACATAATTAGAAATTAAAACATTTACTTTAAAAATATCTTTATATACTTGTAAGGGAAGCTTATATGATTTTATAATGGCGGAAAATATCCGCCCCCATCATATAAGTTAAAAAACATTCTTACCTTAATTCTGTCGAAAAGGCTAAAACAGACCTTGTTTAGAAAACGACAGAAAGATTCCTTTATAAACCTCTTATAAAAGTCAAACAATTGTATAAATGAAATTATCATATATTCTTTAAAATATAAATAATGTTTTGAAATACATTTTTAAGAAACATGGATGTGGATGATAAAGAGTCCCCAGTAGATAATTATGTATAAACAATCTCAGATAATGAAGAGTTTGTGAAATAAGCCCTTACCTTGTACTTTTCCTTTGTCGAGGGTTGGATTACATTCTGTATAATGGTAAAATAACTGTTATTAAATTATACAAAAATCATATTCATTAATATGATATCATATATGATCTTTTAAAATTTCTTTGTTAATAATATTTTTGTATTATCGTCATTTTGTGTGTTAACTTACTCGTTTTCCTTTATATTATATGTTATGTAATCCATGTTTGTTATGGATATGTTGTATCTTATTCATATTCATAATTATAACAAGTCCTTATACATTACTTTTAATTATTAAATAATAAATAGACTCAAATGGATATGATGGGTTATGAATCTCATCGCGTTCGTGGAGACGGTAGTCCGTACGTACGCAGGAGCGACAATATCATTCTTTTGATATTAAATTAATATATAATTGGATGGTATATCATATTGAAAGAATCATTATCATGTTATATTAATTATTTACATGAATCATACATCATTATTATACCCATCTAAATAATAATACACTGAATAACAATTACACCACAATGTGGAGACGATAGGTCGTACGTACGCACGTATGGTGACATGTCATTCAAGGGATGGATAGAATAATGAATTTGTTTGTTCCACATTTATAATAAAATCACAGTATATAAAATATACTGAAGTTATTATTTTAGAATGTAAATAACAATGAAAAAAGATGCAGAAGAAGAAAAGAACTTTAAAGAGGGTGGTGAAGACGTTACCTCTTCTGCGGGTTCGTCCTTTTGATTTGATAAAAACGGCTCCTTAGGTTGTTTTTATTATCAAAATAAGGCCTCTAGGTTAAAGTGAGGGAATTTGGGAGGATATTTGGGGAGATGTTGGTCGAGCCAAAAGGCTTTGAAGGTGTGAATAAGTGGTTAGAATTGGTGTCCTTTTATAAGGGGAAGGAGGGGCTCCTTAAGAAAAAACCTAAAGTATTATTTTATAAAAAATTCATATTTGGTTTATAATGGCTCCAATGTGGATAATTCAAATTATAAGGTAGTTAAAGGTCGAAATCCTTTCAACCAATAGATTTAGACAGGTTTGGGTTATTATATTAACCTTATCTTTTAGTTTTAACTCTTAGTTACTTTGTTTGACACTTACCATGTCACATTGTATTTTTATATTATATAGTTAAAAAACATACTATATACATCCATGGGACCCCCAAGTGGTCCATTAATTATACACGTATCATTATAAAATTCCATTGGAAGTACTTTAAATTTTTAGAAATTTAATATCAGTTAATAATATAATATTTGTTTTAAAAACTCTTTTATGTCAATTTTGACACTATTTCGTATTTGATTTTTGTGAAAATCATAATAGCATTATTACCTAGAAAAAAGTTAACTAAATCAATCCTAAACTTTCATATTAACCTATAAAATTCGTAGAATTCATTAAAAGTCTAAAATTTTATTTATTTGGGTATTTATAATATCAATTATTTTAATATTTCACTAATAAGGTAATTAGTGTATCATCATTGTGTCATAAATAAATTAACTTATTTAATGTCTAAAAATTAAAAATAAAATAAAATTATGTAGGAATATGTTTATATTTTTAATTAATATTTATAGTTTAAAATATAACAAATATAACCCTATGTAATAATTGTTTTTCTAAAAGTTATATGCTTGTGTCATTTTTTTATTTACTTTAACTTAATTAATATAAAGTGTCATTATCAATTACAAGTGGATCCATGGGGTCCCAAAATCGACCCAAATATGCCCATGGTCAGACATGTATCAACCAATAGGGTTATGATACGTTTTTGGGTAATTTATTATTTTTATAATATTATTATTTTACCCTTATTTACCGGACTCAGCCTTTT
Organism: Viscum album; assembly: GCA_963277665.1. NCBI lineage: Eukaryota > Viridiplantae > Streptophyta > Magnoliopsida > Santalales > Viscaceae > Viscum > Viscum album. The sequence goes on from OY728155.1 coordinate 1,058,269,199, forward strand.
ACCATGGTAAATAAAATATTTACCGAAGTAATTATTCAAAATATCTAAAAATAAAAGTTACCTATTTAGACAATTTGGACATCCTGATTCCAAATATGGAGTCCATTTTTCCAAATTCAAAACACATATGTAGAAGAAATTAATTAAAAATTAATTCCAGATGTCAAAACAAAAAGCGTGTTTTTAAAAGATAATAACTATCAAAAGATTGACACTTGTTTATGGCTGATTTAAATGTGAAATTATGTCCAATGAAAATAATTGTATTAAATGGTAAAACTTTATTCTAAATATACTTTAAAACCACTCAAATTCTTAATTTATCACTATTAATTATTTCGATTAAAAAAGTTGTTTTTAATAAAAAAATTAGTAATTTTCACTATTCATCAAAATATTAATGATATCCAAAAAGTACCAAAATTTTATCATAGGAAAATTTCAATATTCCGAATCAAAAAATAAAGTCTATTTATAAAGATAAAATGTATAAAATTTCAAAAAGTGGGTATTACTATTCATAACCTCTACTTTGATTAGTCGCGGTGTGTTAGAATCTCGAAGTTGCGTACAACCCACACTACTATATTATTCAAAGAGAAGTGTACCATGGAAGCTTGTGGTGTTACAATTACTATGATGAAAATCTGAATGGAATTTATCTCTCCTAGTTTACATTCAACAAATTATTTTGTATCATGAATATAAATTCCATTAAATTTGTTGGGACATTTATCTATATGATCCCTTACTATCCAGGTAATTTAAATTGGATGAGACACCCATCCTACCTCATCAACCATTTTTATGTGTTTCTTATCTCTGACTGTTATGCTGCCAAAATTGCACCACGCTTTTCCAAGCCAAAATCATTTTGTAGTGAATACCATGCCCATTTATCTATCAATTTTATTCACCTGTATGCACATTTACTTATTGTTTAATGTGTTTCATGTATTTATTCCACAATTTTTTATCAAGGAATAAATGATTATGTTGAATGATTAAATGTTTTTTGATCCATGTGGCACACTTATGCATGAAATGAAATGTTTAAGAAGGGTGCACCTTTATAGCTCTCAAATGCATTGGGTAAAGTATATTATCATGATACATCATGTGGAATGGGTGTTTACTAATTCTAATTCAAGTGAAATGAGGGTTTACTTGTGCTCCATGTTCAATGAGAGTTTACTCATGCTTTATGTGCAATGATCCTTGGATCATGCTAATTCCAAGTTAAGTGTTGTTTCCACATTTCCATGTTATGATTATCATGCTATATGATGCTTTTATGTTTATGATTCTCTTGTGATCTATTGATATACCTATTTCCTAACATGTATTGTATTCCTTATGATATTTCTTTATTATTCCCTTACTGGGATTTATAGCTCACTCTTTTCTTATGCATGTCCTTAGGTTATCCCATTCAATGCAAAGTACGAGGGAATTTAGTGGTCATGTAAAGGAAATTTTTAATAAAGATGTTGTATTACATGTTTTAAGTTTTTATATAATAAACATAATCCCCAAAGACACTAGACCTCTCTATCATCTATGTTGTATCAAGTGAGGTTTATGTAATAAATTATGACTAATTATTTAATAAAAAGTAGTGTTGTCATAGTTGGTATCAGAGGATATGTTTAGTTATTTTTTGGATTGGGATTAGAAAACCATAGTATAGACTTAGAGACAAGCCTCAATATAATAAAAACATCCCTATGTTTTTGTGAGTATAGATTAAGTTGTTTATCATGACAATACATTCTTGTCTGGATGTGAGCAGGAAGAGGTAACTCTGACATAGATGTATTCTAGTGGTAAATCCCAAAAACACTGTTTCAAGTTAGACTCGAATGGGAACTGGTGCACGAAAATAGGCCTTGTTTCACCCTTGGTTATAACAATCCTAGAGGATATGCTTAGGTAAATTCACATGCTTAGTATGATTCAATGTTAAGGGAAAAAAAAATTCCCTATTAATATATGTTAGAATGTAGATCATGGATAACATAGAATGAATCCAATAGATTCATATGTTATTTAAATAAAAGTTATATATAACTAATCTATTTTGTCCATAGATTACCCTTTATTTGTCACCCCTGACCTTTATTTTATTGCAGCCAATGGCTGGTAATAGGAGGAATTGGGCTAATAACCGATATAAATATCAATGTGATGATTGTACTAATGAGATGCCCAATCCAATTGGAGGGGGAATCGCGAACATTGTCATGCTTCTCTCTCAGCTAACTCGTGATTTGAAGAGAAACAAGGGTCAATATGAATGATCAAACCCCCTACCCCCCAAAGAAAGATCAAGTCACTATCAAGAGCTTCATGAGACAAAATCCTCCTACTTTTAATCGATCATCTTATCCATCAATTTCTGAACAATGGATCAACTCCATTGAAAAAAATTTCTCCATCCTTCAATGTTCCGAAGAAGAGAAGTTTACCCTGGCTACTTATCATATAGAGGGTGAACCTAATCAATGGTGGATGTTGATAAAAAAATATGACGCCTGAGGTGGAGATCGAGGCATTGGAATGGAAGGATTTCTGGATGATGTTTTTTGTTAAATTTTTTTGGTGCACCCTCTAGCTTAAGATGGAAAGGGACTTACTTACCCTCAAGAAAAAATATGACGAATCTGTTGGAGCGTACAAGGAAAACTTCACAAGGAATTCATGATACGCTTCGGGCTTTGTTGTTACCCCCAAATACAAGGTTGGCCGCATATTTGGTTGGCTGAAACCTAGCCTATGGAAAGCGATGGAGATCTATGACTTCGACAGTTATGAAGAAATTGTATGATGTGCCCTCTAGGTCCAAATGGAGATCGGAGAATCTTAGGGGTATATTGGAGATAATAATCATAAGGTGGACATCAATTCTGGTGGACCAATGGATAAATATAATGGTGCTAGGAAGGTCCATAACCCCACATTCCAATGGTGTGGAAAGAAACACCCCAGAAATTGCCTGATGTGGATGAGGAAATGCTTTAGGTGTGGATGAGAAGGGAAAATGGCTATTAACTATCGGTAAGAAAGACCCGCAGCTGCGACATTGGAGAGGAACACCCCATTCGAACCTCAACACGTGGTTTATTGCTACAACTACAAATAACCATGGCAACTTGAAAATCAGTGCCCTAAGCCAAGTGTTTTCGGTGGTAACCAACAACCTCCAAGGCCACAAGGGTTGGCTTTTGTCATCTCTAATGCCGACATGAACCCTGAAAAAAAAGTGGTGAAACGTATGATAGTTTTTCATTCATGAATAGAGAATTTACTTTTTGATTCAGGTTCAACGCATTATTTTATATCTATAAACTATAGTAGAACAATCCATGAACCACCAAAAATCACGGAACTGAAGATTTTAGTGAGTGAAAAAAATGGGGAATTACATGCATCCCATGAATATAACTCCTCCCCTATCATAATTGGTGGATTGAACGTCCTGGTGAACCTCATAATACTCCCTATGGTGGAATTTGATGAAATTATTGGCATGGATTGGCTTTCCTTTTATAGAAGAAATATAAATTGTCATGAGAGGTAAGTCACTCTCTAAGTGGAGAATCGACCTATCATTATTTACAAGGGAAAGAAGGAATATGAATCTTCTGTATCTCCATTATCTCTAGAATGGATATTATTTCCCTATGAGTACCTGTATCTATCTTAGATGATTGATTCTAAATAGTCACCAATCGTTGAAGACATGCCTATTGTGAGGGAATTCGCTGAAGTGTTTCTCGATGAATTTCCTGGTCTTCCTCCTATAATATATGTTGAATTCTCGAATGATCTTATACATGGGGCATTAGAAATATCCAAGACTCCATATAGAATGGATGTTGTGGAGCCTGAGGAGCTAAAGAAACAAATACATGAGAATCTAGATAAAGAGTTTATATACCCAAGTGCTTCACCATGGGGTGCACCAGTCCTCTTCATCAAGAAGAAGGATGGGTCAATGCTCCTTTGCATCAATTATCATGAGCTCAAAAAAATCATCAAAAAAGTTGTATCCTCTACCACGAATTGATGACATGTTTGATCTACTACGCGGAACCCAATACTTCTCCAAGGTGGATTTGCGGTTGGGATATTATCAAGGTTGAAGAAGGAAGATATCCGCAAGAATGCTTTTCGTAAAATATACGGGCACTATGAATTCATAGTAATTCATTTTAGAATAACTAATTATCTAGAAATCTTTATGGACTTGATGAATAGAGTCTTTATAGAATATCTCAACAAATTTTTTGTAGTATTTATAGATGATATTCTGATATACTCTAAAACCTAGGAGGATCATGAGGAGCATCTAATAACTGTATTTGAGACCTTGTAGAAGGATAAGCTCTATGCAATGTATAAAATGTGTGAGTTCTGGTTGAAGGAGGTATCATTCATTGTCCATATTATCACAAGAAATGGGATGTCTGTGGATCCCTCCAAAACAGATGTAATTGATGGATTGGTGAGGACAAAATCCGTAATAGATATCTATAGATTCTTGGGGTTAGCTGGATATTTTTGACGATTTGTGAGAAATTTATCCCAGTTGTCTAACCCACATACCAAGATAACTCCGAAGGTAGTAATGTTTTCATGGAATTATGAATTCAATGAAATATTTAAGGAGCTGAAATGGAGGCTTATCATTGCACCCATGCTCACTTTACCCACAGGTGGAGAACTTTTTGTGGTATTTAGTGATGCTTCGAAGAAGGGCATAGGATTTGTTTTGATGCAAAATGACAAATTTTTTCCTATACTTCAAGGAAATTGAATTTTCATGAACATAACTATCCAACGCATGACATTGAGTTGGCTGCAGTGATATTCACCTTGAAAATTTGGCAGTATTACCTCTTTGGAGAGATGTTTGAAATATATACGGACCACAAAAGCAGAAACTATATATTTATAGAGAATTAGTTGACCATGCTCCAAAGAATATTGTAAGAGCTGATCAAAGACTATGAGTACATAGTCGATTACCACCCTGGGAAAGCGAACAAGGTTCTAGATGCCCTATGTAGAAAGAACCTAGAAATTATATCATTTATGAGAATTGAAAAGGGTCCAATCTTCATATATTTTATGAAGATGGACATGGGAATCATAAATATGGGAACATCATCAATCCTTTCATAGATGATTGCTCAACTGTCACATTTATAATGGTTAAAGGATTCTCAAAAGGATGATGTGGGAATTCAGAAAAATGTGGAAGCTTTTGGGAAAGGGAAATCCGCGGAGATTAATTTTAATGAAGAAGGAGTTGTGATATTTTGAAAAAGACAATGTGTTCCACCAAGTCTGGAGGTGAAGAAGGAACTTTTGGATGATGCACATAATTCAAATTTCTCTATTCACTTAGGAAACAAAAATATGTATCGAGATCTCTGAAGGCATTGTTGTTGGGATAATATGAAGAAGGAGATCGCTGAATATACATCAAAGTGCCTAGTGTGTCAGCAAGTGAAGGCAGAGAAGTAACAGTCTAAGGGGATGATGCAACCACTACCCATACCAGAATGGAAATGGGATAACATCACTATGGACTTTGTCACCGGACTTATGAAGACATCTAATGACAATAATGCAATATGGGTAGTTTTGGATCTTCTTACAAAGGATGCACACTTCATTGCTATTCGGGAGGACTTCTCATTGGATCAACTAGCACAAATATATATTAGGGAAGTGTCCAAGCTTAATGGACTACCACTATCTATTGTGTCCAATCGAGATCCTTGACTCACCTCTATGTTTTGGAATAGTATTCAACATACTCTGAAGACTGAACTGAACATCAATACGGCCTATCATCCTCAAACTAATGGTCAATCTGAATGGACTATCCAAACACTTGAGGACATTTTGAGAGCGTTCTCAATGGTATTTAAAGGAGGATGAGATCAACATATTCCTTTGATTGAGTTATCTTATAATAATAATTTCCACTCAAGCATCCAAATGTAACCATATTATTCCTTTTATGGGAAATGGTTCAGAACACCGGCGTGTTGGGATGAGGTCGGTGAGCGTAAGCTTCTTGAACCAGTAATGGTCGAAGAAATTGTGGAGAAGGTGAAAACCATTCAGCAGCTTATCAAGGACGCCCATTGTTGACAGAAGAGATATGATGATAACCATAGAAGGTACCTTGACATTAATGTTGGAGACATGGTATTACTTTTCATATCTCTGTGGAATAAGGTCATGTGGTTTGGAAAGAAAGAAAATTTACGTCCAAGGTACATCAGTCACTTCATGATTCTTTATTGAGTCGAGGTTGTGGCCTATCGAATAGAATTTCCTCCTACCATGGTCAAAGTACATAATGTCATTCATGTATCCCTTCTATGAAAGTACATACAGGACCCTTCATATGTACTCTCTTCAGAGGTGGTACAGTTAGAGGATGATGTTTCTTATGAGGAGCAATAAATTAAGATCATAGATCACAGTGAAAAAGTTCTATGAAATAATACAACACCCCTCGTCAAGTTGTTGTGATGAAACCACATGTTTCAAGAAGCGACGTGGGAATCAGAAAAAAATGTTGAATCATAGTATCCCAAATCTATTTTAGTGTGGGAAAAGGAAATTTCGAGGGAGAAATTTCATAAGGGGGAAGATTGTAATGACTCAGACATTCATTAATGGAAATCCATCTTGATTTAATTAAAGGTATCTTTATATAAAATGTTTATAAAAAATGTCACCCTATTTAGTATTATGTTATGATTTCTGACCGTTTCTAATATTGCCATTGAATAGTGATCACATGATTTGTATAAATATATGGTTTTAACAAATACAATTTACTTAGAAAATGGAAGAGATTGCCTCATCTAATAGACGTGCCACATATGAAGCCCATATGTCAAAGCATTGAAAGGAGGTGGTGTCATTGGGATTTTCTCTTGACCAAGCCCAATCTGATCTTGAATACATTAAGCTCGATTAGGACCACCTATGAGAGAAGTGGAAGTTGATAGAGATTACCACCCAAGCAATGTTATCCGAGCCACCCCAAGATTCTGTCACCATCGCACACCTTAATCTTCTATCTTATGCGAGTGTTACAAGGGGTTATGTAACAAGAACATAAAACAATGATTATGTACATTATATTTGTTTACATTAATGAATATACTTTCATAATATTATTTTTACCTTATAAATAGTTTTTAACGCTGAAATAGTATTTTTTTTGTAAAAGTTCAACTAAGAAATCTATTTTGATGAATTAATGGATATTTGAATTAAAAATATATTTCATAAAATATTATTATTATTATTATTGAATTTAATTTTTATTAACTATAAATGATCATATAATTTTGTAAATGTAATTTTAATTTTTATTAAGGTTTGAAATCCTTTTTTGTCAAAACCCATGAATTTTTGATAAATGTCGGTTTTTATTTTAAAAGTAAAAATTAACATATTTAGAAAATTATTTAGATAAAATGAATATTGTTTCTGGAATCAGAATGTCGAAATTATCCAATGGTGAATTTTAAATAATATTTAGAGACATTCTAATTGTTGGGTAACAATTTATACCATTTAAATATATAATTTATTTTATGACATCATAATGACCATATAATGATGTAATAAAATACTATAAACCTTATGTTCATTCAATATATGTTTTAACATTAAAATAACAAGATTTTTTGTTTTTTTGATTTATCTTACAATACTTTTGTGGACCCTTCATGATTTATTAAACACTTTTCTTTATAAATAATTTTCTTTGGGAGTGTGACTCACCTCCACATAAGCAACCCTAATATTTTAAGAAGTTCAGACTTTGGCCTTATTAAATATTTTTTTCCACATCCCTTTTCCAAAAACCTTGGGAAAATCATGGACTGGTTTGTGGTTTGGATTAGTTTAAAGTGAGGTGTCCCAAACCAAAATAATAATTAATTCACTCACCTTTCCTAAATAAACCCACCCAAGATCCCACTTCCTCCACACTCAAAGCCATTAGAGTTCATAAAAACTCTGAAATCCAATATCTATAATCCTCACAAGGTTCCCCAAACTCCTGAGAAGCATCTCTCAAGACTCTCTCATGCCTTTGGAATCACACTTCCAAATAAGGGTTTTTTCTTCCTTTCTCATTTTTGTCAAATATTCATTAAATTGTTACGTATTTTTAATTTCAATTATAAATGTTGGTGTATGGTTTAGAACCTCCCCCATACTACCCTAATTATGTTTGAATGATGGGATACATTTTTACTTCTCATTAAATTCCTCCCATGTACACACATTACTATGCCGACATTCCAAAAGAAATTTCTCTTTCCTCATTTACATTAAAGCAACACTATTATATCATGAATCTAAATTACTATACATTTTCTGGGACATGTATATATATGAGCCCCATAATTTACATGTCCTGTAAATAGGATGATAGACCCATATCACTCTCATCAACCATTTTTATGAGTTCTTATGTCACGCCTTTATGCTGCCAAAATTGCACCGTGCTTTTTGAAAACCAATGTCATCGTGTAGTGAATACCATGCCAATTTATCTATCAAGTGTATTAACCTTTATGAAAATTTACATATTGTTTAATGATTTTAATGTATGTATTCCACATTATTTTATCATTTAATAAATGATTATGTTGAATGATTCAATGAATTATGATTTATAGGGCACACGTATGCATGAAATGAAATGTTTATGATGGGTGTTCCCTAATAGAGATCCAATGCATTGGGTAAAGTATCTTATCACGATAAGTCATGTTCAATGGGTTTTTACTCAAGATAATTCAAGTCAAATGAGGGTTTATTTGTACTCCGTGTGCAATGAGGGTTTACTCATTCTCTATGTTCAATGAGCCTTGGCTCATGCTAATTCCATGTTAAGTGTTGTTGCCACATTTCCATGTCATGATTTTCATACTTTATCATGCGTTTATGTTTATGCTTATCTTGTGCACTATTGATATGACTATTTTCTAACATTATTGTATTCCACATGTTATTCAATGATTATTCCATTACTGAGCTTTATAGCTCACCCTTTTCTTATGTATGTCCTCAAGTTATCCCATGTAATGAAAAGAACTAGGGAATGTAGTGGTCATGTAAAAAAATTATTCAAAAAAATGTTTTATTTCTTGTTATAAGTTGTTATGTAATGATCCTAATTATTAAAGACACTAGAAATATTGATCTTCTATATTGTATCAAGTGATGTTTATGTAATAAATTATGTTTAATTGTGTAATAAAAATCGTGTTTTTCATAAAATATCGAATCCTTCATTCGTTCTCATTGAAATAACAAATATGAGGGGTTTCATCGCACTCGAACCAAGTTGAAAATCCTAATTGAGTTCATGCAGGCCAATGATGAAGAATATATATAATTATTCGGTACATATTCACAACAATAAATCAAAAACCCTGATCGATCAAGTGTTATAGGAAAATTATTTCATTTTTTTTTTATTTTTATGGTGATTTCATAGATTATCATGTATAAAATTTATTTGACAACTTAACTCATATATTAGAATCATGGTATGAACATGAAATATATAATATAAAAAATGAAGGTAATCACAATGCTGGAAAAATATAATCAAGAGTGAAGAATATAAAAATAATAATCAATAACATGATTAAGAATTGTTTTTCCATAAATAATATAAATTATAGAAATTATTAATTCTCTCTGAATCCACTACTTCATGATCCACCTTGATATGTGATCTCATCTTCCACCATTGCATTCCATAAAAAACAATGTATAAGTGTCCTTTGAATTCTCTTAGGGTTATGAAACTAATCCTGGAACATTTATATAATGTTTTTTTATAGTGGAATGTTAGGCTGAAATATAAAATAATATAACTTAGTTAACTTATTTAATGTAACCCCAACAAACATCCTCCAGTAAATACATGACACTAACCCAAAATTCATAAATAATCCATGGTATTGAATTTTATATCCCTAGTATCGAACAATGGTAACATCCATTTACACTTTAATAAAGTTCATAAGTTCATAATAATATTATAATATTGTAAATATTTTAATTTTGGGGTCCTGAGATACCCCAACATCATGGAGACTCTATGAATAATTCATGTTTTATACATAAAAATTTTAAAATGAATGAATTCAAAATACTATATTCATTATATATAAAAAAAATTGGGTTAGTTGGAATAAATAAAAGTAACCAAACTATGAAATATTTAGAAAATAAATATAATGGATACGTTTAATTTAATGAAATTAAATTAGTATATCTAAAACAACTAAGAAAATAAATTGATGAATAAATTGTATTTTTAAAAAATTAATGTTTTATTTCATGAATTTAATTATATTAAGGTTGGATAATAAATAATCATATTGAAAATAAATATATTATATTTGTGATTAATTTAATAGTAATTGATTAAAAATAATAATATATAAGAGTTAACATAACAGAAAAATATTCATTCCAATATGAAATATTTTCCACATAATTTGAGGATTTTATTTATATATATATTTATAAAATATAAAATATCCAATTCGATAAAATAAACATCAGTATTATAAAAAGAATAAAAAATGAACATGTGAGGAATTATTTGGAATTTTCATAAAAGAATGATTTTTTTGTGAAAATAATTTCTTCATAAATAACATGATTTTTTGTAATTATTATTATATAAATGTGAATTTGAAGTTCATTAATTGGTTTTATAAGACCAAATTTTTATTTTTTATCTGAATTTATAATTTTATGAATTTTTTATTTATCTTACAAATCAATCTTTGAAATTTTGGAATGTATGATATATTTTCTCAAAAATTGTTTCTAACACTATATACATTTGTATTTTAAAAATATAATTTACCACTTTTATAAATTTTATAAAATTAAATGTTTTTTAGATTTATAATTTTTTTTTTAAAATTCTATACTAATGATAAAATGATTCTTATCCCTGATGATATTTATATCTTTGGTAAGAAAAATGTTTTTGTGATAATAGATAAAATAGAAAAAATAATAATTCTATGGGTAATGGGATTAAAAAGGGATAAACAATTAATATAATTAATATGTGGAGGTATTGATCATCCTCATATCTTACCTAATCAATTATTTCCCATTTTGGATCCATATTAAATGTCTAATATGTTCCCCCATTATATGATGAAGAATAATGTATAAAAGAATCATTAATACCACTTATAAAATGGGAATTTTCTCACCCCTTTAATTTAAAATTGTTTTCTTTCATAAAGGCCATATATTTTTCCTTCCAATTTAATACAATTTCACTCAATTAAGTATTTGGTCATATGATATTGGCATATTCCATCCATTTCAAAGGTATTATCCATGGAAATCAAAAAGAGGTCAATGTGACTAATCATTCAAATATAAATTCATTCTATTCAATTTTATATTCCAATTATAATAATAAAATCCCTATGTACTGAAATCAGTATTGTATATATGAATAATTTTATAATTCTATTATAATATTCAATATTCTTTTTTTCTATTTTCTGTCAATCAAAGTCAAACTGTAATTCGATATTTTTACGGACCACCGCCTCTATAGTGAAACATGTTTTGTTTTCCATCACCACATTACAGGGGAAGTATAAATAGGGAATTTAATAACAAAAATTATTATTATTATGTCATTTTTATTATTTTAAAATAATAAACCAATTTACTCCTTTCATTCATTCCTTTAGAAATTAATTTTTCAACCATTCTTACATTGGGACTACCACCTACGTGGAATGATTATGTATTATTTTTTTGTTCATTAACAAATTAAAAACTATTATTGAGAATGGGTTAAAAAATAAATATTATTTTTATGCTATAATTAATTTTATGGTATAAAAAATTATTAACCAATTAATGATATGATCAATAAATTATTATCGATAATTCAATCACTTGAAATAAGAAAACTAAGATGAAAATGATCACATTATCCTATGTAGTAGCTTTATAAAAATTATATTCTATTTTAAATTAATTTAAACAATGATATAAAACACTAATAAATATAAAATAAGACCATTATTCTTCTCATGTAATTATTTTATAAATAAACCACTCATAGTCATCTATTTATCAAATAAGGTTCATGTTTGTGTGAGTTTAACCACCTGTATGAACAATACTAAGAATTTATAGCAATAATGTCTACGAGAACTTATTTACTACTATAATAGGATATAAATATGTGAATTATATTTTATTTTTGTTATATTAATGTTATATCAAAATTTATCTAATTAATTATGAATAAACTTTTTATTATTTTAGAATCATTGATACATGATCATTATTGATTTCATCTACATTTTTTGTAACCAAAACAACCATGGTATAAAATTTTACCATTTATAAATATAATGAACATATGCTCCTATAATTTTGATTCTATTTGAATGACGAACTTGGTAATAATATTGAATAAATATACTGTTTTAATGAAACATTTTAATGTGATAAAGATCACTTACTCTTAGTTTCAAAAACAGGTAAAAAATAAATAATACATATATATATATATAATGACTGAAAATTAGGCGTATAAGTGGATATAAATATAAATATGCTTCATGGGTAAGAATTAAATGAATTTAATGTAATTATTCTACATTTTTTGTGCTATTGTTATGTTAATGAGGAATTACGTAAGGGTTTTCATCTCATATTTCTCTCCTTGAGACATGTGTAGTATTAAGAACCTAATTTCATTTATGTGGTGTATATAATTATCATAAAAAATATAATTTCATGAATAATCCACTAATCATGGTATTTGAAATTAATGTATAAGAAATATTTATAAGTAGTTATGATTCAAAAAAGTTTTAATCCATTTGTTTTTTTTGGTTTTCAATTTTTATTCAAAGAGATGTAATGAATTTTTTGAAAGATGTTTTATTTTAATATTATTCTAAATTACCATGGATATATTTTTATCACATTCATTTTATTTTACTCTATTTACAATCCAATTCATGTTACCTTATTCATGTAGTTATTTAATACCTTGTTTTTACAAGTAGAAAGGATTTTAGGTAGCTCAACTTTCCACATTTGAGTTATGATATTTCTCTAGAATTTATTTCGTCTAATTTTGGTAATTTATTACCATTTAACGTATAATATTGTATTTTGTATTTATTTTTTTCCCACAATCAAATTTTGAAAATATTAATGCTTTAAAGGGAATGATTCCTATAAGGGGTATTGATACATAAAAAATCTCATTGAGAAATAATGTTTCATATTGAACTTTTTTTCAAGCTTCGGCTCTCCCACTATAATATTTTACAATAGGGTATATTATAAAAATATTTTGGGAAATTATTTCTTAATAAAAATTAATTTTTTTCACTCTTTTTACAATGTAATTTTTGAACAATGGTATATTTCAATATACATTTTCTTCATTTCACATTCATTTACATTATTTTGATCTATAAAATAATCTATGAAACACCTTAATTTATTCCATATTCATGTTATTGAAGAATTATTTTAATAATTAATAGTTTTTAAATAATTTCTCCTCCACCTTTTGAAGAAGACTTGGAGATGAGACCTATAGATTTGTCTTTTTATAAATTAAAAAAAATGTTCCTTTAGGTTTCCAGATAAATTTCCATTTCCATTATCAAAGTAATCATAATAATGGGTGTTACATTTAAATATATATAATATAATATGTATTTATCATTTTGGTGATTGGTTCATTAGTATCAAACAATTTTATTCTCAAATCTTATTTTACGAACCATTCGAATATTTCTATTTCAGTTAGTGTTTCTCATTTATGATAACACACATCTAAGATTATAATATTTCACTAGTGATAAATTTTCTTAATACAATCCATATTATGTATCTGTACAGATTATTATAATGTTATTCAATAAATAAATTAAATATATATTAATTATAACATATATCTAAATATACCATTATACAAATACATATTAGAGAGTTTATATCTAGAAACAGGTTATATTTATTGATTTGGGTAAAACTATTAGTTTTTCTTATTTTATTTTTATAATAAACACGATTATTGGATTGTTCACTTTTTATTCCTTAACCATCCAACATTTTTACTTTGGATGGGTTTTGATCATGTTAACCCTTTTATATGATATGTGGAATGTATTAATATTCATGATGACTATTTATTTCTACTAAATGTTTATTATGTTTTGACATTACATATCATTTGTTATAGGTATAACCTTGTTTTTTCATTAATTGTATTCTTAGGTGATTATATGAAATCTATTATTGAATATTATTATTTACAGGTTTGACATAATCAGGTGTTTGTTATGTACATGCTTTATATATCCCATAAATGCATTGATAGGACTAATTAGACAGAAAACTTGTTTTTTAGTGTATACCTCTAACAATAATAGGACAATATCTTAGATTAAGGAATTGTCATCACATTTTTAATTATAGACATTTTTTAATACATTATAATGAGTAAAATATTATTGATATCCTTTATTTAAAATATTTTATTGATATTTCATGACCATAGTTTCAGTTAATTATGGAATTATTTAGATATTTATTCCTGTGAAACTATGTATATGATGGTTATTTTTTTTACATATTTAAATATATTTTTTATTTGTAGATAATATTATCGCACCTTTTCCATTTGGTATATTTCCCTAGGTTTGAAGAAAATTATTACACATGATATTCCTAATAGGATAGATTTTGTGGGGGAATTTTTTGGATACATTGATGAAGTTTTAAGTATACAATAGTTTCTTATATAGTGGAAAACATTTCCATTATTTGAGAAAGGGTTATCCTTTATTAGTTTTTGTGTTTTCTTAATTACGTAAATATATAAACATTAACATCATGAGAATGTATGAAATTAAATATTTGAATTATTTTATATAGTTATTAGGTACTTATGTCAGATAATTTATAGTTGGAATAAAATCTAGTATGTAAAGTATGTTTTTATCAAACTAGATCTAAAAGAGATGGTCTGGGACATCATAGTTTGTATCAGAACATGGATTATATAACATTAGAGTCTCATGTGCTTTATTATAATATTTTATGTTTTTATATGTTATGGTTGATCATAATTTCAATGATATAGATAACACTCTATATAATATATGATTTAATGTCATATTAATGATACACTATTTTTTTGGGTGTTATAATAAAATAAATTTCATTAAAACTGTATAGATATTCTCAATATATAATTCTCTGTATTGGAAAACATCATTTATTTGCTGGTTTTGAATATGTGTTTTACTTATAAGTTAATCTAATTATTGATTCTACATGGGGATATAGGCTCTAAAATAGATGTACCTAGTGATAATAACTCTGATGTGGGTGGATTGGGAACTAAACAGACCATAATCTGATGCATGACAAAAAGGCCTAACTGTACACCTAGTTTGATACTCATGAGGTATATGCATTGGTCAATTATTATTCTCTTTAAAACCCATTAGAGGGATTTAAATATATATTGGTTTGATAATACAATAATAAATTTAACATGGATAACACATATTAACATATAGAAATTTATAGGTTAAGAGAACATTAATATAAAAATTATTTCATCGATTAAGGATATGTTAGATTATGAATACATAAATTTAAAAGATTTTTCGGTTTTCCATTATTTAAAAATTTAAAATTAAATTATGGATATCAATTTTAATTATTTGTTTAATAATTATGATAGTAACCAACTCAAAATAAATTAATTTGAACTAATAAAGATATACATTAATCATTGTTTGATATTGGTTGAAAAAAGTCTAATCTAGGATATGTTATCTAAACTATAATCTAAAATTATATTTTTATATTGTGAGACATCAGACAATTATATTTATTTATGTATGATTATGATAATTATCATGTAATTATCTTCACTCATATAAACTCTTTTGGTTTTGGTAATGTAAATATATGGAAGGAACAATGTGTTCGTGGGATAATACAAAGATTGCATCAATGGAAAACTATCATAACGGGAAATAAAGGGATATATATTATGATAATTTCAAACCAACTATCATGAAATATTATTAAAAATGTAAATATTATCGATGTTCTAAACATGTAAAATAATATAAACATTGAGTCTCATGAAATACAAAGAGATGAATATGATGAATAAAATAATGTTGAATTTCCCAAATAGCTAAAATATGGGATGAAACCTGGGAAAAATTAACATTAATGGATTGGTAATATCTCTATGTGTGTTGATAATTGTCATCATAGTCACATGTTTTTTTAGAATATAAGGTACATAAAAGTTTCATTAAATTATAAAATATTTAGTCGTTATGTGACTCATTGTCCCAATCCAAGGGCCAACGACAGAAATTGTCACTAATAAACATTCTGACAAGGATAATAAAATGAAACTACTATTAATTCAACATATAATGAATTTTTATTCTTTTTTTTCTAGTGTCATATTCCTTGTTATTTTTTAACCAAATTATAAAATTTTGAGTTTTACATATAACCCCATAGTTTTATGATTATCGAATAAATAATTTTCATCATGTGCTGGAAATTATTCATTATAGATCTCAATATCCCCCCCCCCACATCAGAATAATAAGTGATCTTATGAATCAGTGGTCTCCCTTTATAAAGTGATTATAATAATATTTCATATAGAAAAATATCATTCCATATAATAATTAAACACAAGACTATATATTGACGTATGTTTGATTATGAGTTACAAATAGAAATTACTATGATACACTAATTCAAATTGGAAGGATGAAATTTATTTTAGGGGGTAATGTAAAACTGTGAACTTATAAAATATAATTACATTTAAATAAGACAATTTTTGAGATAACATTCTCCACATTTAACACCAAACTAAAATAAAACTTCTATTTATTTTTATATAAATATAAATATTTTGAATGACCATTAAAACCTTACCATTGAATTGGTGAGAATGAATATGTGTACCCACATTTAGAAATAGTTGTAGAATAAAAATATTATCTATATATAATATGGATGGAATTCAATTATTATAAAGAAAACAACATAAGAAATCATTTTCGTCTTAAAAATATATTTTTATCAAATTTCTTTTTTATGTCTAGAGTCAATGAATATTATTATGAGATAAAAATCAAATATATTAGTAATATGAATAATTTATTACCGATAAATTACTTATTAATTGATCATAAATCATAATAAAGAATATTTTTCATCTTAGATATAACTAATGACCTGTATCAACTATTATACACTATATTTTTGGTATTTTATGAAATAATTAATGAAATAGTATAATAAATTTAATAAGACAAATAAATCAATTTTTTTATAATTAATAATAATATAATATTAAGATTGATTTTTTATATTTTCAAAAAATGAATAATTTCTGTAAGAAAATAACTATTTCATAAATGAATGTATTTTATGAAATTGTTACTATAAGAGAATAGAAAATATATTCATGAAACTTTATTCATAATATCATATATATATATATATATATATATAATGTTACATTATAATTATTAATATGTTTGTTTTAATTTACAAACTAATATTTGATATATTATAATATAAGTAATACTTTTCTAATTTGTTTTTTATATATTATATATTTTCATTTTATTAATATTTTAATACTAATTAAATTTAATATATTAAAATTAATTTTATATTAAAATGATTGGGTAAAAATTATCTACCATGGGCTAAATGTATTAGGTATAACAATTAAGATATCGTAGGTAAAAATTAGATTCAATTATAAAAATTAAATTGATAAAAGTAACAATTCAAGTGGTAAAGTGAATGAAACATGATACAAACAGTTATAGAATATGGTGAGTTAGTTTTTATTGAACTTATCTCTTCCCCAAATTAACTACATCTCAATATTAAAGGAACATGACTTGGTTAAATGATGGTTCCTTTATATCAATTTTAAATGTTAAAAAAACCTATGATTATCATTTATAAAATTTCCTCCCACCACCCCTTCTAGGTACTCTAAAATTTTTGGTTTCCTATTGAATCTCTTTCAAATTTTCTTCCCGTAGAATACTCATATTATTTGTTAATATTTTTTTGGACAAGAGGATATACCATTCCAACTATTTAAATGTGATTAACTAAGGAAATGTCAAAGAACACAATGTTAGTAACCATTTTAACACGATTTCATTCTTTTCAATTTATATTTTCCCATTATAATTTTCAATTTTTAATTTAAGAAAATTATTATTGAAAATATATTTAATGTTATTATTCAGTATCAATAATTATTAATGAACTTTTCCTTTTTATAATCATAAAAAAGAAGCAATAATTCATGTATTCTATGGAAAACATCCTCCATAATGTGGTGTGTTTCGATTTCATTCACCCCTAAAAAATGTTGTAATAATAAGGGGATTTTAATATTAAATATAATATTTATATAATATTTAGGATTAGGAAACAATAAACCACATTACCCCATAGTCATGTAATGATTTATTTTCTTTTTTTCTTTTTATTAGTGAATTACATAGATGTTTGTGAGGATTGGTTTTGTGGATAAATATGATAGTTATGGTATCATTAAGGTAATAGTATGAAAATCAATAATTATTTTAAATATAAGATCAAAAAATTATTATTTATAATTAAATCATTTTCATTGAGAGAATAATGTGGAAAATGGTATCTTCGTTCAAAGTGATGTCTTTATATAAATTGTAATATACATATACTACATTCATATTAAGATATAACACAAAAATTATCACAAAAAAATATCACTATTCTTCTAGAATAATTATATTTGATTAGACCCACCTCATAAGAATCCATTAACCATGCTGGGATCATGACTTTGATATTTGGAAAACAAAAATTAAAAATAAAATTAATTTATAATCAAAATGGTTATGAGAACTTATTTTTTAGGTATAAAATGGTATAAATATTTTATTGAGGATTTTTGTATAGTATGGTTATAGCTATAATTAACTCATTTGCTAAGAAATCACCTTTCATTTATTAGTAATTATTAAAACATTTGTATCATTGATTTCATATTCATGGTTTCTAACAAAAAATACCATGGAGTAAAATCATAACCACTATTACCATAATATAACAAGTATTATTGTACTATTAATTATCATAGAAATTTAATTTTTAACAATAATTTATAACAATGTTATTTTTACGAAACTAGTTCAAAACGAAAAAGTGAACACATGCCTGGTGAAAAAAATGGTAAAAAATTAACTAATTTATATTTATATAAAATTATTGTAAATGATATATAAACATTATTCTAGGTCAGAATATTATACATGGGTATGTATTTAATGTACATAATTTAATTATTCAAAACATTTGATTCATGTTATGAATGAATTAGGACCGATGTGTGGGTTTTTGTCTCAAATTCCTCTCTTTGAGTCATGTATGTATTATTCAGGTAATTTAATTAATGTGTTATATATAATTCTGGTTTAATATATCATATTTTTTATTTTATTTTAAATATTTTATTTTATGGTCAGTTTCATGCCCTCTCGTTCAAGGGGTTTTTATTTGAATGTTTGTAATGTTGTAAAGGTTTATTTCCTCTAAGTTTTGATTATTTGAGACATATTGATTTTTTTATAGCATGATATATATGTATATATTATTCATATACCCATGATATAGCTTCATCATACTCTTTTTATAAGATGGGATTTACAATGAAAATAATGTTCATCCATTCAAGTGTCTATTAATATAGTTTTCCCCCAATAGTAATGATTTTTGGAAACTCAACATTCATTTATTTATTTATGGTCATTAACATGAAATTATTTCATATAATTTTTGTAAATCATTCCATTTTTTTATTATGTTTTTTTATAATTATTTAAATTTTCACAACATAAAACCCTTTTTCGATGATTCATTATGCATGGGTTATGTTGGACTTAGTGAATATTTGAAACTAAAATATCTATTCTACGAGTTATAATGATTATTTTTTAAATTTGAATTTAAACGTTTGGGTTATCTCACCATAATAGTTTTCATATGGTGTATTATAATCCACTTTTGGAAAGTTATTTTTTAATGCAAAATAATTTTTTTACTCTTTCTATAGTGTAATTTTTAAACAAAAGTATTTTAAATGACATTTGAATATTTTAATAATATCATATTCATGTGATTTGTATTCCTCTCCACACATCTTCAATATAAAAAATATTCATTTTTTGACCCAATTTTAGATGTTAAATTTTTTAAATTAATGGTTCTCAAATGTAATTTTCTTTTTTGGAAGTGTTGAACATTTCCCATAGAATTTTGCATATTTGTTTATTTAATAATAAAAATAATGAATCGGTCTTCAAAATTAATTAATGGGAGTTATAAAAAATTAAAATTTTTCTTCGGATAAGGATTCTATCATGATAGGTATATCATGAATATAGATGTTTTAAAAAAGAATTGGGCTCTAAAAACATTGTTTTAGGAGATACATATAAGGGTGTTAGGAAGGCCAATAGTGAGTTCATACCATGCAACCCAAATCATGTCAGATTTTTTGTATTGGGGAATGATTTGATAAAATAAATAAGTCACCAATGAGAAAAATGTGACTAGGTGAAGGAGTTAAAACATGACATTAAATTTGGTGCTTTGTTTTTTAAAATATGTTCTAAACCATGCAAGGTGTGGGTGTACTTTGATAGTGGCACTACGTAGTTGACACATGGTTAGACAAACCATTATATGAAACCATTATTCCCTTTTTAGTGATATTAATTAATATTTTCCTCTTCTAATTATTTAACCTTATTTTCTATAGCCATCCATTTATAGCACATCATACCATCCATGGAGAGATCTCTCTCTCCGCACCTATTTTTTAAGCTATCTCATTTGTTCAACTTCATAATTGAATGTGGTTTATGTAAGTTCATCCCCATCAGTTAGCCATTGGATCCTCTTCCATACTTTCATCATTTATATTTCCATATTTAATGTTATCTATGTGAAGGATCATATTCCCTTTATTTATTTTGTACATCATATTTTTGAATTTTTCTCCTTCTGCATCAAATAAAATCCCAATAATTGATAATTGATTCAACATATACATGAGGTAGTATGACTATATTATTATCCTATAATGTTTCATTATTCACTAAATGTTCAATTGTCCTTCATTCCAAAATTACGGTGAATCCCCTTTGATAGTGAATATCCATAATTAAAATCCTTGGATTGTGAATGTGATATTCCACTAAAACCATGACATGGTTGGAGGATGTAGCCTCAACCCGAACCACTACATAATGTGAGATAGAACAAATGATTATAACCATATTTTATTTTTCACGTGAAACAACTACCATGGGGGTGTGAAGAAATTTCAATATTTTAATGAATTTTTTATTTAAATTAATAAAATTAAAATAATAGAATACCATATTTTAGCCCATAATTATTTATGAATGAATTTTTGATTTAATCAAAAGGAATAAAATTATTTGTGAAAATGAAATGAGATTTGAATTCATTATATTATATCATATATATATATATAAGGCCTTGTTATCCATTTCTAATAAAATTGGCAAATGGTATGTTCATGATGAGTTTTATTTTTGACCTATAATTTTTTCATGGACTATGTATTCATCTTAAATGTTATGTTTTTTAGAAAATCCTCATTCCCTTTTTGGATTATGATTTAGGTCATCAACTAAATGATATTTTTGTAAAATTTAAATAAAATATATAATTTTATTTTCTTATGATAATATATTAAATGAAACAATAGGTAATTATTATTATACCATGGATATTGGTTTTTGTGGTAGCGATAAAGGAAGTGGAGGATATAACACATCACACTCACATAAAGTGAGAGATTTTAAATAACACTTCAAGTCATATGGGCCTATGTTGTGCATGGAATCCCTTATCATTTATTTATGTTCATTAGACATTACTCTTGTTATCATCAATATAGTTCATTGGGAATGAAATCTCATGTCATTTAATTGATATTGAGGGGAATGACGTCCCTTATCATTCACTGAGAATGTTGGGTTTTTCGTCCATTCTTTTAAGAATGTGAATTGCCTTATATAACTATGTGGGTGCATAGGTATTATGCCTTAGGTTTTCTATGATCGTTTATATCATTTAATATATTGTTTATTTGAATCCATATATATATATATATGATTTAATGTGTTTATACATTCCTTCATAGGCTGATGTAGGTGTGGTTGGCTATGTATATTTTGAAGAACCAGAGCCTAACGTGATTATATTTATTATTTAGTTTTTTATTATACATACACAATTTTTTGTTATATATTACCTTATTGTATATGAATTCTAACTCGTTAGTGAATGAGTAATGTGTTTTACTCAAACCCTATTTGGTATACCATTTATAACCCCCCAAAACATTTGGTTTTATGATGTAAATATTTATTTTTCTTCATAATATTTTATATTCTTGGATAAGACATAGTGGGCATGTAGTAGCTATTCATATTTTCCGGATTCATTCCAGTGTGGGGGAATTTTATTTTATTTATTTATAAAATTAATCTATCCATATTTATATATAAGGTGTATGATTTTCTTCCTGTATTGTTTTAATAATCTTATTTATGTATGTTTAATTTGATACACTAGACAAGTTAACTATAAATATTATTTATCCAAAATTTAGTAATCATACATCATTTATTTATTTCTCTATTTCCCCCACTATTTAGTACTAATACATATGTATAGTCTCACCAACGTAACTCCATTAGACCCCTACTACTTGTTGGAACCCTCTGGAATAAGTTGAGGTGCCCTTGGGGCCATGTGACCCGCTACAAAAAATTTACCCTATAACCACAGTTTTAATTAAATGGGTATATACCAAAAAACCATGGGTATATGCTATACCCATGGTTTTATGGAATAATGGGAAACTAGGGCATTGTTATAGCCTTGATATATACACCTAGTTTGATGTATTGATACCCACGGTTTAAAAAATGTGTGTACAGGATATACCCATAGTTTATAAAATCATAGCTTCTCATTGTGTGGGTATACAAAGGACTAATCCCCATAGTTTAAAAATGTTATAATGACTATTCTGAAACCATGGGTATATGATTAAAAGATGTCGCACATGGGTTTCGAACCCTCTATGCTTCAACACAAACAATTTCCATTATGACAATAACATTAATACATATATATACATGTAGGAGTCCTATTTCCATGGTTTGTCAAGGAATATGGGTACATGTGGGACTATACCCATAGTTTTTTGGAAAACTATGGGTATATTCCTACTTTCCAGTAGTGACCCATCAACTACTAGAACTATTTTACTTTTTCCAGGTAAAAATGTTACATATGGTATCATTAGATTTATTTTTATTATATTAATATAATGTAATAGTAGACACAGTACTATAATTTCAATGGAACATTATTAATAACATGTGACTAGTTTTGGGAATCCCATTAATGAGGGAATCATCATGATTCCAATGATGGGTCTTTTTCAAATTACCTTCATTATTGTAGTTGACTATGATTTCCCCACGAGTGATCATTGTACATTTCTACTAGATATTGATACATGATATTTACCCCTTTTTAACATATATGGAAAGAGTTTAGGTGTGTCGATGCCTCATTTTAGGAATAGAGGTTTCATATAACATTATATTGGTTTCCATGATGACAAGGTTGTGTGACTATGTTCCATGCACATTATTATACCATGTTTGTGTGAATATGTTCCATATATGCCAGTATACCACTTTAGTGTGATTTAATAAATTTTATGATAGACATTCCTACTCATGAAGATGAATTACAATATTAATGTATTAATTTATATATGATAGAAGGGATTATTACATTATTCATGTATTTTTGTATAAATAAAGTGTCTTCGTCGAAAAAAATAATGTCTTCCCACATATATTGATGGTGGAATCATATTTAACTAAATAATTATGAGATGAGTGAGCCATGGACTATCGCGACCTGTCCCCCGGGGCCCGTTCCATGACTATCCCAAGCCCTCCTTCCATAGGCCAGGGGATGGTGATAAGCACCAAAAGGTGTATTCCCAAAAACTAGGAAGGCAGTCCCTTAATAACCAATAAAATCAGGCAACCAAGAAAAAAAATGATACAAAAACCAGTAAACTGTATAGTAAAATAAGTGTATACAATAAGTAATAGGGGCCAAAATACAAAACCAAATTGAAAATACAAGAAAACTAGAAAGTTCAATAAAACTGAATAACTCCAGTGCACACCCACCAAGGATCATACCTGAAAGATAGGTAGAGATCAAGAACGTCCGTCTTTATAGTATGCCTCGAATAAAGTCTACCGAAGAGCTACCTCCAGTCCTGGTACCCTCACCCTCAGTTATCGTTGGCTATCGTCTGCCCCATGCACAACAAGGTGTGGGTGTAGCCCGTGAAGGAGTGAGGATAACGATACTCAGTAGGGACCCTGAGACCCTCTAATGTCTCAAAAACCCCACAAAGTATAATCAACAACGCATGTAAACATCTGACAACCCAACTTAAGTATTTTCCCATACATATAACTAAGTTATCAAGTATACCTATCACATTCATGAGGAAACTCAAGGCCCAAATCCTAAGCCGAAATACAATTGTTCCATGAAGGGAAGAATACCACGAAGGTAACACCACAATGGTAAGTACCCCCCTAAGTAACAAAACACTGGATAATACCACTAAGGTATTACCATAATGGTGTTTACCACAAAGGTATGCCACAGAGAAGATTACAACAAATGTAAAGACTCAGCTCACCCCATGTATATCTAAGGTACAGTAGTAGAGATGAGTAAATGTAACTATTGAATCATCTTACTCTGTTATGTGGAAGACCCACGAGGGATCCCAAATTACATACCCACACAAGATCTTAGTACGCTGTCATACCCACAAAATATTCTAGTACATTGTCAGACCCACAAAATATCCTAGTATATCGCCAGACCCACATAGGATCCTAGTACATCAACAGACCCACACTAAATCCTAGTACATCTTCACACCCACACATGATCCTAGTATATCATCAGACACACACAGGATATAGTACCTCATCAGACTCACATAAGATCCTAGTACATCATCAGACCCACATAGGATCCTAGTACATCGTCAGACCCACACAGGATCCTAGTACATCATCAGACCCACACATGATCCTAGTACATCATGAGATCCAACTACAGGGTACCCACACTAAGCTTTCTCGTCTCTGAGAGAGTATTCTCCTCAAGATACTGGTCAATACTCAAACTGCCACAAAATCCCACTATGAATCATCCCAAATGACCTCCATGTAATAGGGGTCTGAATGCAATAAACGGTGTGTCAATCAAACACCCGGTCTGTAAGTTATTAGTCATTTAGTTCTGAGGTCCGGGTTGGATTTGTGCTCAATCCAACCCTACCATATTGCAACATTATCCAAATCTCATGTGGGGTATACCAAAAAGACTGTCTCCCTCTAAGGTTTCTGGCACCCCATATGGTTCGTCAATTGAATGCCTAGATCCAATGTTACGACTGAAAGAACATATAGGGTTGAAATTGGTCTGGGTCTAACCCGACCGGGTCAGACCTACCAGGAACAACCCAGCCTGGGCTGACCCGACCCACTGGATCCTCCATGGCCCACTAGTTCTGGGTAGAACTAATGGTGTGGCCCGGCCTGCTGGGTCCGTTCTTGCTACATGTGGATGGGAGTCATGCGCCCCCACCCTTGAACATTGAATGACCAAAGCTGTTCAGTCGCCAGCAACACATGGGACTTGCCGGAGGTCTCGCTCGGTCCATCTCGGTCGGTCGTAACAGGTATCCCCTTTACCTCCCAGCGGCACATCATGCACCACCACTCTGCGGTCGGCCGAACGTCGGCTGCCCTCACTTCACCGCCGTGACAGAAGTTGCGACCCTTACTCGCCAGGTGAAGCGTATGTGTGTCACCACCCCGTCGTGCGGCCGGCTTCCCCTGGCCACCCCCTTGCTCTGTCGCGGCTGACGGGCCGCAACCGTTCTCTGGTGATGTGGTTGTGCCACCGCCATATTCATGGCCAGTCGTGGTGCCGACCACCATTATCTCAACTGGTCATGTTGCCGACCGCCATTCCCGAGCCCCACCGGTGTCAGTCGCTGTCCTCCTCCTTTGTAAAGAACACAAAAAGAACCACAAGATTTTTGAGGGGCCAGGCCATGTTCATTTTACCCATAACCTCTTCATTAGAGCGGTAACAATAGTATAAAGGGAGAAGATTCAACATGAAAGGAGGTTGAACAATCATAAGTCTTATCCTGTGGGTTTCTGTAACCGAAATCTCAAAGGTGTACATATAGAAGTAATGTAAGTTGATGTTATAAACCAAATTTTATAAAAGTAAATGCTAATGAAGTTCAAGAGTAAAAGTGATTTTTGTTGAATTTTATAACATAATATAATAATATATAGTTATAGTATATAATTTTTTAACTAAACCTACAATTTTTCCCTATATGAAGAATTTTTGAATCCTAGAAGATGGGATGTTATGATGTTAGAATGACAGTAGGTTGACTAGATTTAAGGTTATGATGTTCTGATGCAAAAATCCATTGATTAAACTAATTTTTGGAGAAATTGAATGAGAACACAAGATGTGCATGTGCTATGTATGATTATGTTTGATCAATTTTAAGGTAGTATTGAAACATCCTGATATTTTAAAAGGAAACACTATGTGCTTAACTAAACTGTTAAAAACTATATTACATTTACATCCTAGTAGTTAAACATAATTTTTCCACTTCAATGAATTAAATTCCAAAAAACGGACATACATGATTACGATCAGTAAGTTATATGGAGTCTGAACGAACCAACTTAATTTTCTGAAAATAGTAACTTACTATTTTGTTTTGTAATACACTCTTATTAATAGTATATACCTTTATGAATAGTAATATGACCCTTATGAATATTAATATGTAAAAATTATTATTAAACTCACCCAAGTACATATAAATAATATTTATGTATCTTATAAGTGAAAATATGGTCATTATATAATTGTTGATATTTTGTAAGTCATAAAAATTTAATTACTTTTTTATGATTAATTAAATAATTTAAATGAAAATATATTTTCATAAATTGAAAACATAAATTATAATTTCATTTTATTATGGTTATAATATAAGTTTATGATACCATGATTAATTTTTGAGGAAGTTATAAAAAGAGTTGTAATGTTAAAATAGTTATTCTTCAAATAAATTGTGAAATTATTATGTAAATAAATTTACATTGTTTTGAAATTAATATTGATGAAATGGAGTTCATTTTTAAATTCTAAATTTCAAATAATTGTTATTTTGAATTTTTTGAATTTTTTATAATTACATGAATTTTTGATGAATTGTAAAATACGGCAATTTACAATATATATACATTATATGTTAGATACACTATTCCTACATCATGTATTATGCAAGAACAATTCGTTTGAACTCACATGCTCTCTTTACTATTTTGGGTCACATTAATCATTACTATCCATATTCATGGGGAAAATACAAAACAAATGATTAAAATAATGAAAAACCCCTCCTCTCCACCACTATAAATACAAACATCACCCCCTCTTCTTCTCACAATTCTAAAGCATTTACAATTGCCAAAATTATTCCCAATATTTGTCCCAATGCTCTTCCCCCCATCCAATACATTCTGGTCTTAGAAAAAGGCCAATAACCATGCCTTATGGTGGATATCAAGGAGAAGAGATCAAGTGGTACAAATCATCATTCATTTTCAGGTATTTTCTTTTAAATTATTTTTATTTTCCTATACTATATTCACCTCACCATATGCAAGAGACCTGAAAGAACCATTAAATTAAATATTCTGTATTATTATTGTGTCTACAGAAAAATTAATCATCATACATCTTCCCCTCTGTCACTTATTCTAAAAATAAAAACATCGCACATCATGTCTCGATTTACTGACATCATGGACAATATTTATTAAATTTCTTTTACTTCCTTAAAAACTGCTTATAAAACCATTTTAATTGTTGGATCAGATGTTAATTTGTATTATATAACCTCTATTATGTTTTATAATTAAATCATATGCATAATAATACATTATATGATGAAATTAATTTGTAGTTATCAATGAATCACAAAATTTGTCTAAACAAATATCAATAATGATTGTCTAATGATTCATCATCATATGTGATAAAAAATGATTTTAGGAATAATTTATTAATCTGGAATCATATTAACACTATTTAATTCCACTTCTATGATTCAATTACATTCGAAAAGAAATTCCGTTACCAACTAACTATGGAAACCATGTAAAGAACGCACCTGAAACAATGTAAATATCAAAATATAATTAATTAATTAGTGGAATAATGGTATAAAATGATCATATAAGGTGTTATACACATGAATATGTTTTTTAAAATATCAATAATAGTCATTTAACCATTATACATATGTATTAAAAAATTTTAAAGTAAGATAGGCCTAAGGTAAGAGAAATTGTCAACCAATTTCCATTCTTGGGGTTAACCACCATCATCATTAATTTCATCATTATAATATTTTTGTGAAATGAGTTTTTAATATATTATTTTTCATAAGTGTATTTATAGTGATTATACATATTCATTTTTATTTTATAAATTCTCGCTTCAATGATATGGTAAACTTAAGGGATTATTCTATAAAAATCCTCTTTTAAATTTCTATTTTTAAAATTTTAAAATTGAATGTTTTTATTCATTTTTTCATGTTTTTTTATTCTGTTGTAGTTCATTGTAATTTTTTATAATGAAGGGTGGTAATTAAATCGACCACTAATGCCTTGGGTATGTGTATGTTCGAGGTCGGTTGAATGGTTATTCCAAGTGTAACTGTGATGGTTACACCATAAGGTAGTCATGTGGGTTATATTTTAAGGTATTTATGAGGGTAAAAAATAATAAAGTAGTTCTGAGGGTTACAATAGAACTAAGAAAATCTATTCATCACCTTTATGGTTTTATATATGTTATATAATGTTTTATGGAAATCACATGTTTCAAAAAGTAAGTATATATGGGTGAGAAATATATCTATTTGAAAATGATTTCGTATGTTTATAAGTATTCATAGAATAATGGTATCATTACTTATTCTTATATCCCCCACTATGATTTTTGTGCTCATCCCATGTTTCTAAATTGTGTTTCATAAGATTCCATAAATGTCCAAAGGACATTTATGCTGCTAACATAAATGAATACAATTATTTATTTCGTATTTTTATTTATAAACTATGATTAATGTGTGGTTTGTATAATAATTCATAACCTAGACTACATAAGGTACTCAAATGTATAATGTACTATGTATTGTTATATTATATCATTTACAAACTAAAATAAACATCATATTTATGTACTGAATCTAGAAGTGCGGGTTGAGGGATTTATAGTTTGTATTAGAGGAATAGTCTATACAACATTGGAGATTAGACGTTGTCATTTAAAACTAATTATAGATAGAATTTAGTTTTGAACTCCTAGTTTATTAATTACATGTAATAAAATTATTTTCCATAATTATCGATATGAAAATTCATAATTATTACTACAATTAATTAATTGTGAAGGAAAAATTCATTTAAGGGTGGATAAAGTAACATCATGATATTTTAAAATGAAACACTAATGAACTAGTAAATACAATGTGACATTTATATCATAGGAGTTAAATATAATTTTTCCTCTTCTTTGAATTGAATTTCTAAAAAATGGAGACACACAATTGGGATCAGTAAGTTATTTTGAGTCTGATAGAACCAACTTACTTTTTTGTGATTTATAACTTACCCTTATAAATAGTAATGTACCCTTATAAATAGTAATGTACCTTTATTAATAGTAATATTACCCTTATGAATTGTAAATCATCCAAATGAATAGTAACCTCACCCGTAGATGTATAAATAAAATCTAGGCAACTTATAAGTGCCAATATGAAGATTATATAAGAAGTAGTATCTTTGAAATTCATAAATTTTGAATTACAATTTTATGATTAATTAAATTTTTTAAATGAAAATTTATTTTCATAAAGTTTAATCATAAATTATTATTTTATTATTTTAGTCTTTTAATATAATTTTATGAGACCATGTTTAATTTTTAAAGATGCTATAAAAGGGGTTATATTTTTAAAATTGTTATTTTTTTGAATAAATTATATTTTTATTTATAATTTAAATTAATAATTTTTAGAAAATTATTTTGATAAAATATAGTCCATGTTTGATTTCTACACATTAAAAAAATTTGGTGAATTTTTTGGTTTTTTCTGAAATAATTGTAATTTTTTATTAATAGTGAAATACCACAATTTGTCATATATATACATTATATGATAAATACATTATTCCTATCATTATGGCTGGTCTAAGACCTCTTTGATAAAACACAGAGGATTTACTTCATATTTATGGTCAAAATAATAATGACTATTCATATTCTTTAGCAGTAATAATAAACTAATGATTAAAATAATGTAAAACCTCTCACATCCTCCACTACAAATACAACCCTCACCCCCTATTCATAACACACCTCTCAAGATTTTATATTTTTCTAAATAATTCCCTATAACAATTCCAATTCACTTCCCTATATCCAATACCTACTAGATTCTCCAAAAGTTGTATACCATTGGCCTTAAGGAGGTTCTCAAGTAGAATAGTTCAAGAGGTAAAAATCCTCTTTCAATTTCTTGTTTCTTCCTTTCAATTATTTTCATATACTTATAAACACTCCACCACCCATAATCCAAGATCCATGAAAGATAAAATAATATATATAATATGTATTTATATTTGGTTTATGGAAATATTTATCATCATATTGTTTCTTCTCTACCAATTATTCGTAAAACAAAAACACCATCCATGATGTGTCGATTTACCAACATTGTGGAATATGTGTATCAAATTTTCATTAAATCCTTTAAAACAAGTTATAAAACCATTTTATTAGTTTAAAAAGATATTAAGGTCTATTATGTAACCACTCTTATGTTCTGGAATTAAATTATATGAATAATATTATGTTTTAAGATGGAACAAGTTAGTGATTTTCGAAGAACCGCCAAAATGATATACACAAATATCATTAATATTTTATATAATGATTAATCATAATATGTTCCAAAAACATTATTTATGGAATCATTTCAAATTATGTAAAAATATTAAGATTAATTCATTCATTCTTTAGATTCTCTTCCATTTAACAAGAAAATTCGTTACAAACTGACAATGGAAAACATGTAAAGAACACATCCAAAACAATGTAAAAAAAAAATATTATTATCTAATAGGTCGAATGATGTGATAACATGATCACATAAGTATTTTTAAACATTAATATGTTTTTTTGAAAATATTACTAACAATATTTTAACAATTATTCATGTGTTTTTAGCATGTTAGAAGTAAGACAGATTCGAGGAAAGGGAATTCTTAACCAAATTTAAATTAATTGGGTAAAACATGTACTTCTAATATTTTTAAATAATATGATTATTTGTGATATAAATATATAATACTTTATGTTTTATAAATTTTATTTAATGGTAGTTTACATATTACTTTCATTTCATTAATTCTCACTTCAGTGACATGGTATATATTAGGGACTCTTCATAAAACTCTTCTTTTAAATTTCTATTTTTACAAAATTAAAAATAGATTTTTTATGAAATTGTTCATGTTTTTTTGATTATGTTATTGTTCTTGGGAATGTTTTCTGATTAATGGTGGGATCTATATATACATCCTATTAAATGGGTATTTTTATGTTGGATTTTGGCCGTTTGGTTGCTCAATGTGTATCTTCTATAGTTACACAATAAAGTGGCCATGATTGTTACATTGTAATGTATCCATGAGGGTTACAAATAATATAGAAGCCACAAGGATTACAATCTAAGTAATTAATGATCCACATTACCTTTATGTTTTAATATATGTTCTCTAATGTTTTATGTAAATATCATGTTTCACAAAGTAAGTATATATGGGTGAGAAATACGTCTTTGTGAAAATTAATTCATATGTTTGTAGGTATTCATGGAATAGTGTATTATGTCCTTAATTTTATATCCATTACTACAATTTTTTTACTAATCCCATGTTTTTAAAATGTTTCTCATAGGATTCCATATAATGTAAAAGGATTTTTAAGGTTCTAATGTAGTTAAATCCAATTTAAAATTTTGTAATTACATTTGTAACCCCTGATTTAATGTAAAGTCTGTCTAATCTTCTATAACATAGTCCTAAAAAGATCCTCATATGTAAAATGTATTGTGTATCTTTTTTATATCACTTTTATAAAAAAACACACAACAAAATTAGGTACTAAATCTGAATGTGTGGTTTCAGGGATTTACATATATGTATAGGATGATATATGACAAAGGTATAACCAAATAAGGATGCATTGTGAAGTTCATTTACGAATTTATAGATGTAATTTAATAAAATAATTGTAAGATATTTCAGATAACATTTATTTGAATTAAATTTTGTTATCATAATTATGAAATATATTAAACAAAAAAAATCCAGGATATTTTTCTTAATGTATCTAGGTGAGTTTTATAGAAGACATTAATATCATTGATGTGGTGTTTTTTAAAGGAATTGTTACATCAAACCTCTGATATATTCCATAACATAGATGGTGATTTAATTATTTTTATTGTTATTCATATTTCCACATTCTACATATCGTAATCCATATATCTTTCGATGTATGTTTGTTTATATAATGCGTAAAATCATTTAGAGATTGTTCCTGACAATTATAGAGACGAATATATATATATACTTTCCTACATATTATAAATAATCTATAGTGATGAAAAATAAAGTATTTATTATGAAAAAACTATGAACATTCAAGATGAATCCTATATTTAAAATGAATTTTGATTTAAGGTACAAAATTAAAATGTTATGTATATTGAATTTCCAATCTTTTTTTTAAAATTGATCTGGTAAACATGTATTGATTCCTATCATTGGTAGTCTTTGAGGAAGATAATACTTTTATATAGGTTTAGTATTGAGA
Organism: Viscum album; assembly: GCA_963277665.1. Taxonomy (NCBI): domain Eukaryota; kingdom Viridiplantae; phylum Streptophyta; class Magnoliopsida; order Santalales; family Viscaceae; genus Viscum; species Viscum album. The sequence goes on from OY728155.1 coordinate 1,058,302,589, forward strand.
TAAATTGATCATGAATTCATCATTTTAAGTTGAAATTATTATTTTTGGTTAACTGGTATAATAAAACATTTTGTTACAGAAGTTTCTTGAAGAAAATTATTATAATGGATTATTCCTTCTCATAAAACATTTGGGTAATGGATTATGCTTCCATAGTATTCAGTTTTATATATTCATTATTGTAAAAGTTTTCACTATTTGTATTAATTTTGTGAAATATGAAAATACCTAACACAACAAGGACTATATACCAATATTTGGACATAACCTTGTTGAAACCCGTGTATCTTTTTTGGATTTATAACATTTTATTACATACAGGTTATAATGAGATATAATATTGATATTATAAATAAACTAACATGTCAAAGAGTTTAATTTTAGTTTGAATAAAATTTTATATGAATTATACTATTTATTCCCACACTTATATATTGTGCATTATATTCCTAGGTAGTTCATTCTTATAGACAATGCTTAGTCTAAAAATGGGACACTCAGCCACATTCACCCAATGAAGAAGGGATTGAAATATCCATTATTTTAAATAATTTAAAGGATCCATCCTTATTGACAATTGATATTTTTTGTTATAGGATAAATTACTAAATTATATATATTTCTCCCTATAATCTATTAATGTAATGAAATCAAGTATAATTTACATATTTATGAATTTTAATTTCTCTCTTATTCGGTCATCTGTTTGTTGATGATATATTGGTCTCATAATTAATTTAGTTTACATCTCTTCTTAAAGAACCTACCAATATTAGAATATAATGGGATATTATTTATCAAAGATGATATAGAATAAAGTAATATACATATTATAAATATCATATGCCTAATAGTTTCCAGGATCATCCATTATCATATATTTATTTATTATGATGGAGTGGAATGATTTCAACCAATAGTACAATATACCACTATTAGTGTACATCCCACTGTGATATTGAGATATGAAAACATCAAAATTTATAGATATCTCAAACCATTACCATTTTATAATGGGATGTGTCTATATTAATATTATTGTTTCTGTTTTTTTTATAATATATTGACAAATGATGCAACTTCACAAACAAATACACAAACATTCATTTCATAAATGGATACCAATACCACTACTTGAGATCACAAAATATTTTGTCAGGGTCAAGGTGAATGTCCTACCAAGAATAGTGAAAATAAATAATCCAATCATGTATCCTGAGAATATGTATTTACAATCCTATTTCATATTTTTGAAGATCCATGTGGTGACCGATCATAGTAATATGGGGTCTCCCCAGACATTATAATTCCATTTATATGTTGAAACATTGGGGAAAATCATTCATTTTCTATATTTTATTATTCAATGATGGTGTGATTAGATGTATAAGAAATTAATACGTAATAATTTAGTTTTCTCATTTCCAAAGTCATTTAATCTAAAAAGTCTCAGAAAATTATACAATTCATTGAACTCCATTATTTATTGAGTTTTAAATTTGAAATTTTTTGTGTCATCGACCATATACCGCTTTCCCTACGAATAAACCTAGTCAAAATCAAAACCATAGAGATAATTTAACAAAATATCTAGATTTTATTTAGTTCATTTTTTGATAAAATTTATTTTAGACCTTCATTATACATATACATATCATAAATTTCTCCTTAATGAGATAGTGGCATACTATTTACATTGCATTTATCGTTTCTTCTAAATATTAATAGTGGGTATTATAATTTATCTATTTGATAGACAATTTGAAATATAAAAACACAACAATTTGGGCATGCCATATCATGACACAGCCTAAACAAGTAACTAACTCATTAAAATACACTACATAGCCTTTATCAGAAATATGTTTAATCAGGAGAAGTGCATATGTTAATCATACATTAAACACATTAATATATTATTTTTATTATTAATACCTTAAAATTTCATTCTGTTTTGGATTAAATACATTATGGTCGATACCAGTTTATAAATTCACTAAATAAAATTCAACAAGTATGAATGTGTTTATTGAAATAATTTAATTATGAACATATTTTGAGGTCTTTTTGGAGACAACACATCTTGAATATTCTTGTCTACTATTAAATTACATTCTCTCATAACTTTTAAACCAATAATAACATTTAATATATCATAAATTGGAATTTTTATAACATTACATGAAATGTTTTCTATCTTAAAATTACTAGAATAGTATTAATATGATGCCCAAGGTCCCATTCCATCTGAAATAAATGTCATGACCCCTCCCAATATGGTTTACCCCTCTTGGGCTAGTAATGTGATAAGGGAGATAATTAGCCCAGTGTCCCACCTCTATTAACCCCCGGGTTGGCAACTATCATGGAGGGTATAGTAAACTCACAAATGTGAGGCATTACCCTCTATAAAAACTCTTATAAAGGAGAGATATAAGACAACCACCAACCAAATCCGACTTAGAAAAACATATAAAATAAATCCCATGTACATATATGTAATTTCATAATAAATGACTACAACTAAATTGAAAAACATAAAGCACCAAAGGAAAGTAAAAATATCAGAAACTATGAATATCGAATATGTCCTCCAACCCAAAAATAGTAGTAATAAGCATGATCCTCAAACTTCTTTAATTTACCTGAAATAATTTTATATATACATATGTTGAGTATAAAAGTATACTCAGTAGGATCCTCCCTAGAGCCTCTTGTGAAAAATTAATGAAATCATCATAATGAACAATGATCAAAAAGTGATAATAACTCGTCACCTATATAGATATAATACGTTCCCAGCCTCACCAAGAATACTCTCATCCAGTATCACATACATGAGTATATAATATAATAAATAATATCAAGGGTACCCCACTACCACATCCCCACTAGTCTGGCACTTTGTCCCAAGTTTGCATGTCCTAAGCATCTCTCTCCAAAAGGCTTGACTGCAGACACCTGGACGTAGCACCAAAACATACTCCTCATGCATCAAAACTACAATGTTAATATAAGAAAAGTAATAGATAGTTTTCAGGATCCACCACAAATCACATAACGTTTATCAGATGTTTGGTATTCAACCTCAAGCTATTATAGCACATCCACCATGTAAGGATTCTCAAGCCCTCACAGCCTATACACGTTACATCTATAACAGTCTCTAAGAAACAATATCCCCAATGTATATGTGTGAATAACCACAAGCCATTACAGTCCTATACACAGATACATGGGGAAAACTTACCATTATGCCTACCAACACAAGTAACCACCAAGAGAAGAGAGTATGGACCAAGGGGAAAGTCAGCCATTAACCCTCCCACCAGAATATTGGGGAAAACACCCCCAGGGATTAGAATCCCCATGGTTTCATTTTCCCTAACTGAATAGGTTGAGAAGCATATAAAAACACAGGAATTACAAAATATACCATATATCACTTCCACACTACGAGCACAAACTATTCTTAGACTCTAATGCAGCTAATTTCTCTTGGACTCATGACTACCACCTCTAAGAAAAGGTATCCTATAAGTACACAACCATTAAAAGTGATTTATTACATTACGAGATTCATTTTTTATCATTTTTACTTTACATTAATTAATTCTTTAAACATTATTTGACCATCAACAATTCAACATTATATTTCATTTGAGTCACAACCAATGCCCATTATTCATTTAGATTAAAACAACAACATTGCATCCCAACAAGCTCCAACTTCATGGGTTAACATCATTTATTAAATCATTTATTAATAGAATTATTACTTTCCCATATTCCCAATAATTATAGAAAAAACTTATATGCTTCTAATCACATGGGTCTGAACATGGTGAGTATGTGAACTACCAGTCGAGTCATTTCCACCTAATGAAAGAGCATAGAACCATCCTCCATCGAGAAGCTAAACATGGAAATCACATGGCATACTTCACGCATCTTCTCCCATTTTGGAAGGAGGGTAAGAAAGGCCATCTACATTGAGCAGTGGAGAATGTAATTAAGATAAAAAAACTAACAAGAATCATCAGGAATCCATACATTCACATCCAAACGATTTCATCACGTTCAATGTCCTCCTTGACACCCATATACATAAACTGATGCATCTCACAACTCTAGGCATCAACATCTGTGTTAAAGAATTGGCCTCACTACCCCCACATATCACAAAATCCATCCAGGCTAGCATCATAACATAAGAAGCTGGAAAACAAACATCAAGTCCATAGGGATCATTGCCCTTAAACATGCAAGAGGGTAACACAATACCGTATGAGGAATTATCATTTATCAAACAACCAGTTCATTAATCCATCATGAATTAACCGATTTATTATTCATAGGCTCTAATGACTGGAAACCTAAATAGTAATCTATCACGATAATTAAATTTGATTACTACATCAATTTTATTAAGATCAAATTACAACAAGAAAAACCGGATTCATTTACATGCATCTTTGTCTTTGATTATTAATTTAAAATTAATCCCATTTTATGTTCCTTACCAATTTTCATAAAGAATGAAAATATAAACAATGAAAGCATAGATATCACACAATCTAGAAAAATAATAGGAAATTACATATGATCGATATTAATTAATTTATTCGGCTAAAATATTTATTATGTCAATTCCATTGTGATGCAGTGGGATAAAACATGATAACACTATAGTTTCACAAAAAATAATAGAGGAGCAATGAATCCCCTACCTCAATTGGTTCTTAACATTCTTTATACGAGAACAATCAACTCAACGGATTAAAATCTGCTCCCACTTAACAATTGCATCCACCCGAAGATGCCACGACATGACCGCACCAACCGAAACCCAAGAAAAATCCATTAGAGCATGGAGATCACTTATCATAACATTTCATGGAGAAAAAATGGGAAAAGGGTCGTAGAAAACACAATAAAGGTGGTTGATCATACCTTCTATCGAGGACGGATCAACAGATGCTACATGCACCAAAATAGGGGGTGCATAATCAATAGGATGAAATTTCAAGAGAAACAATCCAAGGATTAAGGTTTGATCATGTCACTCCTGTGACAAGAAGGAATGGTTTGAGCATTTCAAATCATGGAAGAAGAAAAAAACATGGGAGGAATTTATATTGTCCCTTTATAAGATTTAACGATGCATACTTTTACGATGCACTAGATTTTCCTTTAAAAGAAGATCGCATTAAAGCACACAATTTATACAAGTAAAGGAATCTTGAGATTTAGGAAAATTAATATTGTAGTTATGGATAAGAATTGGACAGAAATCAATTAATAAAGGGCTTTGAATGCATTTTACATCAAAGGAAACATCAAAGGGGTGAAACTATAGGAAACCGGAAACACTATACACCTACCGATGATTGAGCTATTGTTCAGCAACCGATGCTATAAACACTGTTCAAAAATGGCTCAACGAAACTGATGTAACTATTCATATAATGAATCATCGAATCCAATGGAAGAGTTCAAAGAATGGATCATCGAGACCAATGCCACTATTTATAGAATTACTCACCGACACTGATGACACAGTTCATAGAATAACCCACCAACTCTGATGTCACTGTTCATAGAATGACTCACTGATATTGATGGCATTGTTTACAGAATGACTCAAAGACACCAACGGAAATGTTCACTGAATGACTCATCAACAAAGATTGCACTGTTCATAGAATAACTCACCAACATAGATTGAACTATTCACAAAACGACTCACTGACACTGATGCCACTATTCCCAGAATGACTAACCGACACCGATGGCACTTTACACAAAATTAATCACTGACAACGACAGAACTATTCACAAATTGGCTCACAGGCACTTATGACACTGTTCACAGAAAGGCTCACCAATAACGATAACACTATTCCGAGAGTGATTCACCGACACCAATGGAACTATTCAAAAAATGAGTCACCAACACAGATGGAACTATTTATAGAATTAGAAATTTGGAAAAGTATTGGGGAAAAGTCAGCTGGACCTCCCAAAAAAACTCAGACACCAAATTTCATTAATGTAATTGACTAAAGAGGTCTAATCCAATACATCAGATACCACTCAAAACATTCTCGACATCAATAATTCGATACCTCCATAAAGGAAAACATAAAAGGAATCCGAACAATCACCCATCGAGATACCTCTCAAAAGAGATATGGCCATGAATGAAAGAAATAAAACCATCTAATAAAAACAAAAGGTCTATAAAAACAAAGAGAATATAGTTACATGAAAATTGTAAAATATGAAACAACTATGGGTAGTAAGAATATGTATGTGACTCACGTTCCTATGTACTCTCTTTTATAACATTTTTTCTCCACATGACATGAACTAAGAAGATAAAACACATGTCAAACACCTTCTCTTTGAGGTCTTGGATCTCCAAAGGTTGATCCTCAAAGGTTTCATCATCATCAAAATCAATATATCCCCAATTGATTAAGATAAAGTAATCACTATGATCATGACGACATTGTTACACATGAGAAACATTTTGTATCTGGCTCATCTGCAGGGGAAGTGCTAGTGGATATGCCTCGACTCCAACATGAACCAATACTACAAAAGGCCGAACAAACCGGGGAGATATCTTACTACCACGACCAAACTGTTACTACCCATGAATGGGTTCCACCTTCATAAACATGTGATCCCTAATATAAAACTCAAAAGGGCTCCTCCTTTGATCAGAATATGATTTTTGATGATCATATTCCCTCTTCATCCTTTCATGAATCACCTAAACCATCTCAGTATTATTCATCACTATCTTCAGCCTAATAATTACTGACCCTCCAACCCAAGTCCAACACAAAGGATAATGCAAGGTCGGCCATGCAATCCTTTAAAAAAAACCATACCGATGGTGGAGTGGAAAATATATTTGTAAGAAATCTCCACCAAGGGTAATTGCCTCATCCCCGAACCTCCCAAATCCAAGACACAAGAGTTAAACATGTCTTCAAGAGGCTGGATGGTCCACTCTGTCATATTTTCCATCTGTGGAAGAAAAGCAGTGAAATGGAATTGTTGAGAACTAACATATTTCTAGAGACCTCTCTATACCATAGATTTAATACGGGGATCTCAATCTGAAATGATCATCCTTTGGACTCCCTGGAGTCTCACCACTTTCTCAAGATAATGCCTCGTAAAAACAACCATTAATCTCAACTCCTTGATCTCTATAAATTGGGAAGAGTGTTTTAATAAATACTCTCCAATCGAAATAGAGGTATCACCTCCCAAATCTTATGGTAAACTAGTAAAAAAGTCCATTGATATATACTCCTACATCCACTAAGTAATATCTATTAAAGGATCAAACCACCGGTGACATGGTGCTCATCCTTCACCTTTTGATAGTCCAAACATCGAGACATAAACTCATCAAATGCATGCTTCTACCCATGCCACCAAAACTCACTCCTCACAGCTCGGTATGTCTTTGTCACGAATGTATGTACCACTAATGGATAAAAATGGAACTCTCTGGGAACCATCTCACACATCTCCAAAGGATCAAAAAGTTTTACCTCATACAAAAATTGATATTTTTCTTCCACATCGCAAACATTAGGGGCCTCACCACAAAAACCTCGATCTCTCCAAACCTCCTCCTCTAGATCTCATAATCGGGACACATCCACCAGCGGCACTAGAGATGAATGAACCATCATTTGAAAATGATAATCTCTGCACCCAAATTCTCCCATATCGATATACAATTCTAAAAACTCTTCAATAACTCTCCAGGAATCACCAGATTCATGCACTGCATCACTATATGACTTCCCTTTCTGTGCATCATCCAAAAAAAGTCTCCTTTCCAGGTGTATATGATATTTTTGAAGTTTTATTCCTATAAGAACTGAATCCACCAATGCTACCACATGTTTATGTCGTACTAGGATAAAACATACCTTCGTCTCTTATGATCGGTGAAAACCAAAAATTTCTCTCCAATTAGGTAACTTTTCAACAACATCAGAGAAAGCCCATGGATTACAACTAAAGATCCTGGTTTTCATAGTTACAATCATAGGGATATAACAACCGAGACCCATAAGAAATTACAGATCTCGGCTGTTTTAGAACACAACCTAATCCCAAATGAGTTTCATTTCAACAAAAATCAAATTAAACTCCCTCTACTAGATGAAAAAGAACTCTAGCCCTTACTAACTACCCCATTAAATTGTCGAAAGCTAACTAACATCGATCTATATACACGAAAACCTGATCCTTCCTGGTCAATTATGTAAGAGGATTCACAACCCGAGAGAAATCAGCTACAAATCTCATGTATTAGATGGAAAAACCATGCAAACTTCGCACCTCTTCCACTATCATAGGGGCTTCCCAAGAAACAGCTTCTTCTAACATCAATGGATCCAGAGCTACACCCAGCTAGGACTCCACATGCACCATGAAACAAACTTCTCAAGCCCAAAACTCACACTTTGAAAATATTCCAAATTTATTTTGTTGATGAATAACTCCAAAAATGATGTATAGATGCTCTAAATTATCCTCCATAGATGGGGTTTACATAAGGATGTCGTCGATGAAAAACACAACGAACTTATTTAGGAACTCGTGGAACATAGAGTTCATCAATCACATGAAAAAAGTGGGAAAATGTTTCATTCATAATGGCATTACAATGAAATCTTAATCCCCATATGATAATGGAAACCAGTCATCTGGATATTCTAGTCCTTCACACCCAACTAATGATATCCTAACCGCAGATAATCTTTGAAAACCAGCATTCACCCTTCATTTGATTGAATAAACCATAAATTCATGAAACATGATAGAGATTCTTCAATGTAACTATGCTTAGGATATGATAACCGATATATAACAGCAAACATCCACCATCCTTCTTCACACAAAAAAGATGGTGCAACCCATGGTGACACACTCATCCCAAAAAAACCACTCTATAATAGACCATCAAGCTGTATAAATAGATTTCCTACATAGATGGGTCCATACTGAATGAAGTCCTAGATTTATGAGACATTCATGGGTATAGCACGATCCCAAACTCGATCAATCATCAAGGGGTAATGCTCCAACCGCATCTAGAAAGACATCCGGGTACTCTTCTACAACCTTGGGAAATTAAAATTGATGACCCTCCAATGAAATCAGAATCATCTCATCCATCGTTGATGGTAAGGATGGAACACCCATCTGGCCCATCTAAGGGTCTCTCTCGTCAACAAACACCACTATCACACTATCTGCATTGAAGAATACTACCTGACTCTAGAATAAATTCACAATAGCATGTGCCGATTAAAACCAATCACAGCCGATTATGAAATCATATGGTTGTATCCATAGACATAGGAAATCTCCCAAAGTGTTGTACTACCCCAACACTTGATCACAATCTCTACATACTTCAAATAAGTCAGCTTAGCCTCCAACTATCATAGTCAATTCCAAGGGAATTTGAAGCCACTCTACCTCAATTCCCAAATCAAGCACATGGGTTGGTGATATGAAGGAGTGAATCACTCTAGAATCAGACAAGGCATAAACATAAGTACAAAACAAGAAAAGCGTGCTCAAATGACATCTAGCTTGCCTAGAGCTGGTAGCAATAAAGCATAGATCTGACCATGACCTCCTCCAGGGCCTCACTAACCAAGAAAAAACCCACCACCACAACCGTTCTATGCTCTACAATGATGGGGAGAATCACTTGGATGTTATATGACTTCCCCATATGTTCTCAGTTGATCCACAGCTGGTGCAACCCGTAGCTACTGCCTCGGCTGGAACTGCCTCAATGAAGGAACCTATAGTGGAACACCAGGTTCACACTGACTCCTATGGAAGGTTGGGATATCTTTCTACTTATGACTTATCCCTCCGCAATAAAAACGTAAACCTGACCCAATAGTATTTTAATAATAGCCTCCATCCCTGGAGAAATGAGATGTTGAGGGATGGGAACTACCCTCTGCCGAACCAAAACTCTTCTTCCTAGAAAACTGGAAACCATAGACCATAGATCTGATTCATGAGGAATCAGGACAACTCAATTGTCATGATGATATGGTTATGAATAATGTTATATTCACGTCCTCTGCTTTCTCCACCACATCAAGATATGTTGTGAGCATAAATGGTGTGATCGGGTGCTTGATCTCTGGATACAAAGACTCCTAAAAATGCATCACCCAAGCATCATCATCTGGATACAAGTCCGATGTATATCGTCAAAGGTTCATGAAATAGATTCCAAAATATCACACACCGGAGTCCCCTATCGAATGTTAAGAAGCTCCTAGCAACTAGATGCCTTCACATTTGTTGATCGAAACTCAACTCTAAACTTGTCTTGGAACTCCTCCCATGATATTTCCAACTCCTCGCGATCCTTGAGAAATATCAACCACCACTTCCTTGTTAATCCATGCAGCATCGTCACAACCAAGGACACACATTGCTCCTTCTGATCACATATTTAACTAAATGCTATCTCAACCTCCTCTAACCAGTCTTCCATGACTGTATTTGAAATGGATCCCTCGTACTTTTATAGACATGGGCGCTAAAACTCTCGGATTTCCCCCCTCTAAGAGTCGTTATCGTCAACCTTTACCCTAAGGAGATCTTCTGGCGCGTCCATCTAGACATCATATGTGAGAACCTGATGAGGGCCTCAAACTAGAGGCATACCTAGAAAATAATAATTAGTTGGATCTCCTATAACTGGAATATGGAAGAATATACATTAATTAATTAATTTTTTTCTTTTATTCATTTTAGGTTATCATATCACATGGTCTACCCATTCAAACATAGGAACAAAGGAAAATGATTCATGATCCTTTCCAAGTTCTATACCCAGCATCTAGTATCACCTTCTTTAGTAGCCACTATAAACATAAAGTTTCATGCATCAGATCTAAGGGGGCCCTAAACGCCTATGAATCAGCTGTTCTCTAGTGTTTACATCACTAGCTAAACTTATCATACACTATTAACCTACTACCCATGAAACCTCACTTTTTCCTAATGCCAAACTCCACCCTATGCCTCAATCAGACCAATCATACCACTCTTCCATGACCCATCCCCACAAGGTGCACCCCTCCTAGATCATTAATGTGATAAGGGAGATAATGTACCCTGACACCCGCCTCTAGTAGGCCCCAGGTTTGCGACTAGCACCTAGGAAATATTAAACACAAAAATGAGAGGCATTGCCCTCTAAGAAAACACATTTTAAAGATATATGTAATACATTCACCGACTAACTCCTACTCAGAAAACAATATAAAATAAATCTCATTTACACATATGTAATGTAATGAAACAATACTAAAACTGAGAGGAAAAGCTGCAAGTACCATAGGAATGTATAAAAAATAGAATCCATGACTCTCGAAAAGCACATGAAACCCCATGATAGTAGTAACTAGCCTGAACTCTAACATTATCCATCTGACTTGGAAAGTAGTTTATATAAACATAAGTTGAGTATAAAGGTATACTCAGAAGGATCCTTCTTGGAGACTCTTGTGTAAAAGTAATGATTTCATTTTAAAGCACATTGAACTACAAGTGAAACTAACTCATCACCTAATCAGGTATACTATGTTCCAAACCTAACCAAGGCTACTCTCACCAAGTATTGAAATCATTAGTATATAGTATAATAAATCATATCAATGGTACCCCACTACCACTTCCCAACTGGTTTTCCAATTTTCCCCAACATGGCACGTCCTAAGCATCTCTCTCCAATAGGCATACCTGCAGACACATGGGAATAGAACCACAACATGAACCTCGTGGAACAAAACCACTGCATCCATGTATGAAAAGTAACCAGGTAGTTTTTAGGAGCCATCGTAGCTCGCATAACGTGTATCATACGTCGGGTGTTAAACCTCAAACTATTATAGACATTACACCGAGTAAGGATCCTCAAGCCATCACTACTTATCTACATTACACCTATCTTAGTACATAAGAATCTATATCCAGAATATATGTGTGTGAATAACCTCATTTCATTACATTACTATACAAACATATGTGGGGTAAAATAAGCATTGTTCATACCAACACCTGTAACCACCGAGAGAAGAGAACAGGGTTAAAGGGGGTAGTCAACGATTCACCCTCAAACCTAAATGTTTTGGAAAATACCCCCAAGTATTAGAATCCCAATGGTGTTAGTTTACTTATCTGAAGATGTGGAGTAGTATATAAAAACATAAAAAGTACCAAATATTATATTTTTGTACAACCATACTATGGGAATAAACTAGTCTTAGACTCAAATCCACCTAAAGTCTCTCAGACTCCTGGCTGTCACTTCTATGACTAGGTATCCTATTAGCAAACATCGATTAAAAGAGATTTATTACATAACGTTATTCCATTTTTGTCTGTTTCTCTTTATGTTAAATAAGTCTTTAAACATTAATTTTCCATTAACAGTTGCACAGTATATTTCATTAGAATCGCACCCAGTGTCCACCGTTCCTCTAGATTTACACCACAACATTGCATTCCAGCAAGCTCCAACCCCATTGTTTAACATCATTTATTCAATAATTTTTTAACGACATTATTAATTTCCCAAATTCCTAGGAATTCTAGAAAATTATTCTAATATACTAAGCACAAGGTTCACAACATAGTGAGTAGGTGAAATCTCTGCCGAGTCAATGCCATCTATAGCAAGAGCATAGACCTATCCTACCTCGAGAAGCCAAACACAAAAAGCACATGGAATACCTTCCCTGTCTTCACCTCATTAGGATGGATGTTAAGAAAGAACAACTACCTTGAGAAATGGGGAAAAAAGTCGATAATCAACTAACCAAATTCATTAAGCATCCATAAATTTATATCCAACATGTTTCATCATCTCTGGTGTCTTCCCCGACACCCATATGCATAAACAGATTCAACGAACCACTCATGGAATCAACTGCTGCCACAACCAATGGGACTCCCTGCACCCAAATATCACAATAATCTTCTAGGATCACATCACAACACAAGCAGTCAGAAAACAATCATCATTCCAACTAGGCTTTTGGACCTTAAACAAGAAAGAGGGTATCTCAGAAACCTTCAAGGAATTAACTTTTATTAATCAAGAAGTTATTTAATTCATCTTAAATTAACAGTTTTATTATACGTAGGTTCCAATGATGGGAAACCTAAAAATTAGGTTACCACAAATAATTAAAGATTCTTATAGCATCAATTTTATAAAAATTAATTTACTACAAGAAGAACTAGATTCATTTACATGCCTCTTTGCCTTTTTCAATAAATTTACAATTAGTCCCAATTTACATTTTTTACCAATTTCCATTAAGAATGAAATGATAAAAAATCAAGCATATATAACATACTATCTAACAAAACAAGGGGATATAATATAAAATGAATATCAATTTATATATCGAGTTCAAATATTTATTATATTAATTCCATTGTGATCTAGTGGGCTAAAACATGATAACTCTATAGTTCCTTGTGAAAGAATAGAAAATCAATGAATCCCCTGCCTCAAATGGTTCTTGATGTACTTTATATGAGAATGATTTACACAACGGATTATGATCTCCTCCCCCATGACAACTACATCCACCCGTGGTTTCCGCGACATGACCACACCAACCAAACCCCAAGAATACTCCATTAGAGCCTAAAGATCACATGTCGTACCATGGAAAGGAGATAAAAGGGAAAAGGGTCGAAGAAAACACAATAACGGAGGTAGATCATAACATTTATCAATGAAGGATCGACACGTGATGCTTGCTCAAAAACTGGGGGTGCACATGAAGTAGGAAGAAACATCAAGGGGAAAGAATCAAAGGATTATGGTTCGATCATGTCGCTCTAATGGGAAGAAGGAACAGTTTGAGCATCTCACAAAAGGGAAAAAAAGGTAGAACAAGGGAGGGTGATATACTGTCCCTTAAGAAGATTTATCAGAATAGTCATTTAAGATACGTTGTAATTTCCATTAAATGTGGTCCAAATTAAAACAACTGGTTTGACCAAGAGAAGGCATCCTGAGAATTATGTAAAATAATATAGGAGTTATGGTTTTGAATCATCCTTAAATCCCTTAAAAAAATGCCTTGAATTCATTTTACATAAATGAAAACATCAAAGAGGCGAACTGTAGGAAGATGGAAACACAATACACCTACCAATGATGGAAACATTGTTCACTACTGATGCTAGAAACACTATTCACAAATGTCTCACCGACACAGATGGAACTATTCACAGAATGACTCACCGACACTGATGGCATTCTTCATAGAATGACTCAATTACATTGATAACACTATTCACATAATGACTAACCGAAACCGATGAAAATTTTCTTAGAATGAATCCCCAACACTAATCAATCTATTCAGAGAATGACTCACCGAAACCAATGGCACTATTTGTAGAAAGACTCACTGACACCAATGACAATGTTCACAAAATGACTCACCGACATCGATGTAACTATTCACAGAATGACTCACCGACATTGATTTCACCGTTAAAATAATGTATCACCGACACTGATGCCATTTTTCACATAGTGACTCACCGACACAGATGCCACTATTCACAGAATGAAAAATAGACATCGATGGCACTGTTAATAAAATGACTCACTGACAACAATGGAACTATTCAAATAATGACTCACCAACACCGATGGATTGTACATAGTATGAATCACTGACTCTGATGTAACTATTCACATAATGAATCACAATCACCAATGACGTTATTCACAGAATAACTCACCATCACCGATGACACAATTCACAAAATTACTCAACAACACTGTTGGAACTGTTTACAAAATGACACAGCTATACCGATGGCACTATTCAAAGAGATAGAAGTTTAGAAACATATTGGGGATAAGTAACTTAGACCACCCAGAATAACTCAGAAGCTATATTTATGCAAAGTAATGGACCAAAGTTGTCCTGGACACTTCATAAAAACCATAATTTCATCTACTAATACATCAATGATTCAATGAGGATAACGATGGAAGATAGAGTTTATAAACTCCCAATATTGTTTGATAATTTATGTAACAACGCATATACATATAATCATATTCAAATTTTGTAAATAGTTATTAGTTTGATAATATAGAGTCATAAATCATTATTAAAATGTTAGGTAATTTTTTAATCACAAAAGAAATATATTTGTTAAACTTTTTTATGAGGTTTTAATTAGATATATAATTTCATAATTTTATAATTTCATTCTATAAAAATGGAATTCAATTTTACATTTAGAGTTTAATAATTATCATAAGATAAATTTTTGGATATTTTTTTAAAAGATTGATTTCTCAATTAGTGTAAAATATTGATTTTTAAATGAATACTATATTATATTTTAAAATATATATATTCAAAGATTATATTATTTATTAATTTAATATTTAATATTTTTAATTTTATTTATTTATAAATATATGGGTGTTAAATTAATTTTATACAAGAAGATAGTATTAAACATTTTATATTTAATGAGTAAATGTTTTCTAAAAAACTAGTTTTTGTTTTGTTTTATGGTTTAAATTTAAATTTAATTCAAACAAATATATTTTTTGATTTTGAAAAAATGTATTTCTTTTTTTAAATAATTGGTTCAATGTTTTTTAAATAACTCAATTTTGTGTTTTCAAATTGATTAATGAAATTTTTAATTTCAATTACCACGGTAAATTGTGAATCTGATAATTATGTTAAAAAATATATTGGTATGGACTAAAAAATGACACGAAAACTTGACATAATTTTGTTGGATACCATGAGTTATTATATTATTATTGATGATTTAGTTATATGAAATTTTATTTCCATTTTTATGTGATTATAAACTTTATAATATTTTGTTTAGAGAAATCTCCAAAATTTCATTGTCATATTTTTAATTACTATATTATTTTTAATGTAGTCATTAATATAGGATATTTTTGTTATAAATGTTATTTTGAAATATAAAGAATCAATCATAATCATTTTAATTATTATTAATTTTTTTGTGAATAAATAAATAACTTAAACAATGAAACAATGTTGATGGACTAGTTATTCAATTAATATATAAATCAATTAAATAACTGTATTAATATTTTGATTAATATAATGTGAGATAATTATTATGATGAACGAAATATATAGATGAAAATTTCATTGTATTATGCATTAATGTTTTTCCTAATTTAACTTTCTTTGTTGATTTTATTATAACCAATATAATGAATATTTATAATCATTGACCCAAATGATATATTATAATGAATAATAAAATATTAAATGATATAAAATTCATCAAAATATATTATTTGGAAAATATATTATGAAATAAATTCAACTATTAACCATTCTTTATTATTGGCTATTTTTTAATTTAAGATAACTATCATGACCTTATATGAGTAAAAAGTCATGTCGTTGAAGTAAATGTGAAAGGGATTAATAAGGGGTTAAAAATGTGAATAACATTTTATAAATTTTATTTTTTTATTTTATTTAGAAATATACTCATCCTATCATTTAAATATATTAGTTTGGATATATTTGTAATTGAAAATTGATTTATGTAAATTTAATATTTGTAGATATTCCAAGACTATCTCACCCCTCTCTTGTAGAAGAGATTCTCATCTCCTAATTAATTACAACTTATAAAAAAATTGTTTTGGCCTAAACATGAAAAATAGTATATTATAATACATTCCATCATTATATAGGTATTTTTAGGGACAATTCCAATATTATAGGTCTTAATCTGTTAATCGAAGTAAACATTCCAAAATAATTTGTATTGTTTTTTTAAATATGTTTTAAAGGTATTTCTTCTTCCACCTCATAAAAATATTTCTCAAAATTTTCATATAAGAAAAACAGTATCATAAACATACTGATGGATTTTTTGGATAATGTAATGACCTATATATATCATCAAAATTCATCATATGGTAGAGGAGTTCATCATTCATGAGTACGACAGACATCCACCTTACGAACCAATTTAAATAATTTTCTATCATCCTCATTCAATATTGATTTTAATAATGCATTTAATTTTTATATATGATATTTAAGACGTATTTATCATTATTAATATATAATATATCATTTTAAATTTTACATTTACATTCACTAAAAAATTAAAACTTCATTTATGTGTACATGTGGACAACCGCCTCCATGATAAAATGTGATTAATTATTTTTCACCACCTAATAGAAATGATATATGTAATTATATTTAAATATATTTAAATATTTTTAAATATTTTTATTATAATATAAAAAATTATTGATATACAAACTAATACTTATCTTGTTTTCATAATGATCATATAAAATGGAAATTTTACTCATTTGTATATATGACATACCATGTCCATTATTGTAAGATTGTTTATCTTTCAGAACCAACTTTTAGGATATGATTTAATAGTATTAATAATGTATAAAATTGATAATTATTACATGATTATTATTTATAGTATTTTAAAATAATTGTGTCTTTTACCACATTCAACATATCAAGTTAATTTCTGATATATGAACAGAATATCATCAAAATACCTGATTTAAAAATAATACTTTAGTAATTGTGTATAACATTATATCAGTTCAAATAAAGGAATAATGATCATTAAAAATGTTCATATGAAAGTATAAAATTAAAATATTTTATTTATTCATGATGTAAATGAATATATATGTAACATCCACAACTTATTTTCATGATATTTTTCATTTAAATTATATTCTTAATTTGTTTTGGGGGTTTCTCATTCATTTTGGTGGAAATCGTGGGTTTTAAAAATTTCAGGCTGAACCCTGAGCCCATTTCCACATTTAAAAATTAATTTTTTCTTTTATTACTCTTCATTTTTGAACATTTTACACCCATTATACTTCACAATTGGCATCCCCTGGTATATTAAAACCACCATATCAATTTTTACCCGAAAATAATCATGAATAATGATGGATTTGGGGTTTTTATTAACGTTTTGGATCAGCCAGAAAGCCCATTTATTGATTTAAATGATTTTTAATTATTTAATATCTAATTAAAATTTTATGTTTTTTTGGTGATTATAACTTTGACCTGAGCCCACTTACCTAAGGAGAGCTTCCATGCTCTCCTCCCCCTCTTTGGATCTCATCTCCTACAGTAGATTAGGGTGATCTTAATCATTCTCAAATCGCCCATATTTGAAGAGGTAAAATGTTTCATTCATAAATACTTCAATTATCTCAATTTTTCTAAAAATTAAGTCACCACATGGACTACTGTGATTCCTTTGAGAATGTCAACCAGTTTTTTTTACTTAAATATTCAACTATTGTGGATTTCGGTTGATTTCTTCCTGTTTTATTCATATATGTGTTTATCTATTCATTTATGTCCTTCATCTTAGGGTTTCATGAATCATTCATGAAGTTATAAAGATATCCATAAGATATGGTTCAAACCAAGTGTTTCATTTGCTGTCTTTTTGGTCCAATATATTTGTTTTATGTTAGATTTCACACCCTTATGGTGCAGTAATGGGGTGGTTGATGTTTCATAACAAGATTTGAGGGTTTTGACACGTTCTATAGGTGAATCCATATGTAGAATTTACTTGATGAGTTTTCATGCTTTATTTATTTATTTTTCATGTTCTATAAATGTTGTGTGTGGTGAGAAAACTATTTTTGATAGATTGGGTAAAGCTTTAATTTTATAGTATCATTTTAGATAGAAATTGGGTGCTTGTCATGTGTGACAGTTAAGGTAATATTGGGGGTATTTTATAACATATGAACGTGATTAATTAGTGTTGAAAGAGGCATCTAATTATGGTTCTTTAATTATTTTGTGTCATGTGAGCCTCAAAAGGGGGTTTTAAATGGGTGTTTTGTGTAAAACCGTTTTCCACTTTGTGAAAGTGTTTTATGAAAATTTGTTCTTTTCCTGGGTATATTTTGGGGAATTATTTGAGGTAATTTTATAGAACATGAGAAGGGTTTAATAAGTTTTTGAATGGATTCAAATTTCTTCTTTATTAGGGTCATAGTGCCAATTTGGCCTTGAAATATTGTTTTTAAATGTGTGTTCTGTGTTATAAATAGTTACACCCCTTGGGTTTGTTTTATGAAAATTGTAAATGTTTTATTTGGTTAAAAAAATGGGAATAGGGTGTATATGTACTATTTTGTGAGTGTGTTAATCTAATAATTTTTTTGAAAGGTAAATTTGTTATTGAAGATGTTATAAATTTTTATAATGTGTTGTAAAATGATGAAATGTTTCATCTAATGGAAAGATAGGGTCTGAACGTGGTTGAGGGATGTTTTCTACGAGTGTGATGTGTAAAAATAAATTTTTTCAATGATATATGTGTTCTGTTTTTGGGCTGTAATGTGAATTGTAATATCTTGCAATGGGTTTTGAAACTATTTAATGGATTATTATAAGTGTTAAAGAGATGTGAAAGGTTTTTTTGGCAATTTTGGTGTGAGTTTGATTTCAAAATCAATTTGAATTAAAATGGGGATGAGGTGTATTCTCTAATGTACATGTGAAATTTTTTGTGAATGTGTGATGTAGATGTGGTATTTTTATGTGAAAATTATAATTCAAGGATTGTTGAACTTGTTTGTGTATAATAGGGAAACCCACGTATCTAGGTGGGTAGAGGTGTACTAGTACTCTTGTGATCCCATTGGGTTTGGTATTAGTTTCACATTGAAATTTTGATGCTAACAACAACATCTAAACTATGATTCTAATAATGGGGGGCCACTAGGTGATTGGTATGTTCCCTACAATTGGCACATTCATGATGACAGATGTTTTTATGGTTACTTTCATCGAGATACGAGGTACCTGGGACCCACAATGACCTATTTCCTAGGGGTTATTTTTTATTTCTTCTCTTCATTGGATAATTTATGCTTACATTGGGATATGGTATGATTGGTTGGATAAATTCAGTAGCTTTGGTATTTTTTAAAGTTTTTATTCATTAAAATATCCCACATGAAAACAGTTTTTATTTAAATTTGCTTCCTTTATACATTTTAAAAAGAATTTATTATTTACCAAAACATGCAAGCATTTTGTCATTGAATGTTAATCACATGGATTCATTTAGTGGTGGTATCTTACTAGGATTTTTAACACACCCTACTTAAACCATGGGTGTATGTAGACTTGGTTATTTTTGTCACAGGTTTGGGTAAAACTGTTGTGGAAATGGTTTGGGTTTTTAGTGGTTCATCTATATGTGGTGTTGTGGTGATGGCTTAAGGGAGGTTCATCTTTCCATGTGGTGTTTCTTAGACTATAATTTTTATTTTTTCACCTTTTCAGGGTCTTTCACTATTGTTTTTAATTTTGTATTTCAATTATGAATTTTTTTAAAAGATGAGTTTTTTTGAAAAATCTAGATTCGTTTTATTGGATTCATTTATTGAATTAAGATTATAAACATGGGTAAATCATTCCCAATTTTCTATTTATGATAACTGAGAACTTGTGAAAGCCCGTGGGGATTGGGAATTAACTTCGGGTCTTGTCACAGGTAGGGTTTTGTGACAGTTTTGTTGGAGATCAGATTCTATTCATGAAAAAATGGCATTAATGGATGATAGGTTTTCTCTATATGGGTTATTTTAAATGAGGAAGAGTCGGGATAATATGGATTTTGGATTTTCATGACATGAAATTTAGGATATGGGTATTGTTCTTAGCCCACACACCTCATGATGGGATTTTATTTGCCCGGTGAAGTCGGGATTTATCTGAGACCTTTCGTTTTCTTGGTTTGATGATGATTAATGGAAATGAAAAGAGAGTTAGGATAATGGTCTTAGTGAGATCGTTAGGCTTGGAATTCCCTGTGGTGATAGGGATATTTCCCAAAAACTCTCTCCATGATGGTGAAGTGATTGGCATATGGCCACCAACCATATGTCCAAGTCACTCACCAAAACTAGTGTTCCCTCACATTTTCTTGGGTCCTTTGGTTTTGAAATATTGGAAGATTTATTTTAAATAAAAAATGACATGTTTTCAAGAAGAGAATGCAATTTGTGAAATTATTTCATTATAAATATGGAATGATTTGATTTTTGAAATATAGTAACTAAATTTTTATAATTGTATTGAAATGGGAAATGGTTTGTTTAAACCTCTTTTGAAATCCAGAAATTATGTTAATGTTGGTTTTGACAACGTTTTTCCAATCGAGTATTATAAACTGTTGAAAGGTGTTTTAATGGGATTAAATGTATTGGAGGTTATGTGTGGAGTTTGGAAATGGATTTTAATTTGGTAACTATAGGTTATTTGATTAGTTTTATGAAATTTTGTAATTTTGTTTTCAATAAGTAGAGATGTTTTTTCAAAGGAATGTGGGTTTATAAAAGGGAGTTTTCATAAAACCGGCAGTGTTTTTAGAAGTGTTGGGATGTTTTTAAATTTATGTGAATATCTTGAAAGTGATTTTTCATTTTAATGATTGTTCCTTTCTGAAAAAAATTTATGTTGTAAATATAGATTGATTTTTTGGTTACCAGGTTTGTGAAAATGGTAGTGCCGGTTGAATATTTTGGTTATATAATGAGGAATGGTTTTTTTAACCTTTGGTATTTCCCTGAAAAAATACATTAATGGGGTTATATGGGTTTATGGAAGGTTAATGGAAGGGTTAGAAGAGTGTCGGGATGGATATGAGGAGGGTGCCCAGTGTGGCACGAAAACCTGCATGTGTGAGTACCATGGGGTGCCATTGGTGGATACACTAACCATTGAACTATTTACTTTCAAATAGATGATTTTAATGGAAAATTGTTTTCTTGATAAATAGTTTGGGATGGTGTGTCTTATGTATTTTCGGGATTGTTTTTTTTTTGGGATTTTTTCAGTCCAAGAACCCCTCTTATTTGAATGGGGTTTTGTGTTTGTGTTTGGTCGGTAAGTTGTGTTGAAGGGCTGGATAATGGTCTCTTCTGAGAAATGTTCATTAATCTTTTTTGGTGGTTCCCGTTATCTGTTAGATTCTATTTTGTGGCACGTTTTCACCAATGGACCAGCTTGGTTGGGTCCCTGGGTTCTCTTATTGGATAAGGTATACCCCCTTTATGGGTTAGTGCACGACTGAACTGAAACCCAATTGTTTTTCCATAAAATAAATCCTCTAGGTGATCAATATAAGGAATCTTTTTCTCGAGATTTGGAGGTAGAATTTATTACAATTCCTTTCCTGGTTTTTCAGATCCTCTTGTAGTAGCAGAGTGCTCGTGGAAGGTTGAAATGGACCATAGTTTCTTATATTACCTTACTAATCTAATATGGATGTAGTAGAGGTTGTTAGTGTGTATGGTGTCTAAGAGGGACTCTGGGTACATTGTAGTCTCTTCAAAGTAGGAGCTCACTTTTAAACACCAGTATAGAATATTTGGTCATGTGAGGCTATTATGGACACTTTTGGGAATTCTGTTTTGTTTTGGGACTTCAAATAAGGTATATTTATATGTATTGTTTCTATTAGTCTCAATGTCCACGTTCAGTGATTCCTTGTGATGTCGTCTGCTCTTTGATTGTAAAGGTGATGGTCATGAAATCTACTGATAGCCTCTATTATGTTTGGAGTTTGTATCCCTTGTAAAAACATTAAAATCATCTATCATAGAGGAACGTTTTTATATGGGCCATTTCCTTCTATTGATTCTCATCCAAAATATGCAAGGTGTGATGTGTTTGCATCTTCAAATCACTTGTTTCAGTGAAATGACATGTTTTGGTAAAGCGAGTTTTAGAATGTGTTATGTCTTGCTGAAACAATCTGTGGTTGCGGTGTAGTTGTTTGTAGCACCGGAATAAGAATTTCTATTCAAGGGAAATCCTAGCGTCGATCAAATATATATTTTTTTGAGAAAGGTTTAAAATTTGGCTAGATTAGTTGAGCGCATGGTTTTTTTAATGGTTAATAGTATCCATGTCCCAAAACCCCATTCAAGAAGAAGGATCCACATATTTAGCGCATAGTTTCCCAAACATTGGAGATTGACCATGCAATCACCCCTAATCTATAAATATGGGTTCTTCTAGTGTCGGCCCATGCTGGTCGGTTAATATGGATGGTTCTGATGGTGGGGAGATCCACTATGATTATCTTCTATGGTCCCTTGGAAATTTTAAATGGAATTCTACCACATCTACTAGAGAGTCCATTCAGGCCTCCCCTTATTTGTGACTTGATCTTGTCATAGGAAAATTTGAGTTGTCTCTTAAGGTGGGTAGCCCATTTGTGTCTCCTCATACTAGTAACTCAGATTAGTCACTGGACATGGATTGTAAGTAGGTAGTCTTGTTTGGAGCTATCTATCTACCTACATCTTCATTGGGTCAATGTTGGGATTGGATAATGGCCAACATTTTTGTTAAAACATGGAAAGTGTAACCTTTCACATTATTGTTGTTCATTTGGCTAAAATGCTGGAATCTTGTTCAGATATTGTTTAAGGAATTTTATTTTGGGACAAATTCTGAATGTGGTTCATATTTTTAGGAATTTGGTGTATGTTTTGGTAGGTGATAGTGTTAATTCCATAATTGATCAATTGGAGGTGTTTTGGCATTTCAGGGGTGGATAAAACTTACCAAAGGAGACCATTTTGGTCTTTTGGTTGGTTTTAGTTTTTTCTTTTGGCCTTACTGTGGATTTCCTTGGGTGGAAAGTTTAATGGTTGGGAGAATTGTCACAACCATAACTTATTATAATGGTATCATTCTTTTAATTTTAATTTATACATTGTTTTGGGGGATTCCCATTCTTTTTTGTGGAAATGGTGGGTTTTCAAAATTTGGGCTAAACCGTGATCCCATTTCACGATTTTAAAATAAATTTAGTTTTGTTTATAACATCTTTATTTTTTAACATTTTACACCCATTCCTCTTCCCAATTGGCATCCCTTGGTATATTAAAACTACCATATCAATTTGGATCCCAAATGAATGTATAATAATGATGGATTTGCATTTTTTATTATGGTGTTGGGTCATCTTGAAAGAAAATTTCCTACATTAAAATATATATTTAATTATTTAATATTTAATACAATATTTATTGTTCTTTGGGGATCTCAACTCGCACCCAAGTCCATATACCCATGGCACGCTCACATTCTCTCCTCCACCTCTTTGGAGCTCATCTCCCCCATAGATTAGGGCGATATTTCATAATAATTCTCAAATTTGCACATATTTGGAGAGGTAAAATGTTTATTTCATAAATCCTTCGATTTTCACACTTTTCCCCACATTCAGTCACCACATGACATTATATGACTCCATGGTGCATCCCTACAAGTTTTGGTTACATTAATATTCAAATAATTGTGGTTGTGGGCTGATTTTATTAAAATTTGATCATGTAAGTGTTTCTCTCTTCATTTCATTATTTCCCCTTAAGGATTCCTCCCCCTTTCATGAAGTTATAAAATGTACAGAATTATGGGTTCATACCTAGGGTTTCATTTGGTTTCTTTTTAATCAAATATTTGTGTTTTATGTTGTATTTCACATCCTTGTGGTGCGATGGTGGTGTGGTTGATGTTTCTCACCATGATTTGATGGTTTAAACACTTTTAGAAGGGGATTCTATATGTAGAAATTCATTGAGGATTTGGCATGATTGATTTTCTTATTTTTCATGTTCCTTATATATTGTCTGTGTAGCTAAAAATGTTTTGGATGGATTTTGTTAAGTGTTTCTTTTTATAGTTACATTTTATCATGAAATTGTGCGATTCTAATGTGTGACTCATGGGGTTACATTATGATGTATTTTATAACATATGAAAATGATTTATTAGTGTTTAAAAGGGCTTAAAAATCTTCATTGTTAATTCTTTGGTGTCATGTGGGCCTCAAAATGTTGTTTTTGAATGGGTGTTATGTATAAAATCGTTTTCCACTACTTAAAATCGTTTTATTAAAATGTGTGCTTTTTATGGGTTTCTTTTGTGATATTATTTAATGTAATTTCATATCACGAAAGAACGGATTAATAAATGTTGAAATGGCTACCAAATTTTCATTGGTAGGGTTTTGGAGTGATTTTGGCATTGAGAGATGGTTTTGAAATTTTTTTTTGCATAACATAGTTACACACCTTGGTTTTGTTTTTTGAAAATTGTAAATGTTTTATTTGATTAAAAAATGTGGGGAAAGGGTGTATATGTACTTTTGGTTAGTGTGTTCACATAATATGGGTTTTTTAAATGTAAACTATAGATTTAAGATGTTATTTTTTTTTAATTTTTTATAAAGTGCCGAAATGTTTTATCAAATGCCAAGAGAGGTGTAATACATGATTGTAGGCTGTTTTGTGTGAGTGTGATCTGAAAAAATGAATTTTATCGATGAATGAAGTATTATGTATTAAGTGTGGGGGATTTTTTGTGAATTGGAATATCATGTAATGGTTTTATAAAATTATTTAATGGATTTGATAATGTTTTAAAGAGATGTGTAGGCTGTTGTGGGCTATTTTGGTGTGAATCTGATTTCAAAATCAATTTAAATAAAAAGAGAGATGATGTGACTTTTGTGACGTAAATGTGGGAAGTTTGGTGAATGTTTTATGTGTAAGAGTTATTTTAATGTGAATATTATACTTCAAGTATTGTTGATCTTCTTTGAGAACAAGAGGGAAACTTGTGTATCTAGATGGGTGGACATGTACCTGTATTCTTGTGATAACGTGCTGTTTGGAAACAGTTTCACGTAGAATGATTAATGCTTAAAACACTAGCTAAACTATGAAGATGATGATGGGGTAATAATAGGTTATTGGTATGTTCCATACTAGTAGCTTAACCATGAGAACATATGTTATGATGGTTACTTTCACCAAAATATGTGTTTCCTACGACCCCCATCGAGCTAGTACCTAGGGGTTATTTCCTATACCATGTGCTCATTATATGACTTATGATTACCATCAGCATGTGGTATGATTAGATGGATAAATTAATTATATTTTTTATTTTAATTAAAAGTGTTTATTCTTTAAAATAGCCCTCTTAAAAACTATTTTTATTTAATGTTTCATCACTTTGAAATTGTAACTAGTATTTCTTGTTTAACCAAACATGCATGCTTTTCATTAGCGAATGTTTATCACATGGAATATCATAGTGGTGGTATCCTATTGGGATTTTTATTAAACCGTAATTAGAACTTTGGGATTAAGTAGAAATGGTTACTTTTTTGAAGGTTTGGGTACAACCTTTTCACAAATGGTTGAGGTGTTTAGCGGTCCACCAAGATGTGTTGTTGTGGAGATGGCTTGAGGGCGATGCATATTACCATATAGAGGTTCTTGGGCTATCATTTTTTGTTTATTATCTTTTTTAAAGGTCATTGATGTTTTTTTAAAATAATTTAATTAATTTATGAAATTTTTTATGATGGTTTCGTTTGAAACATCCAGATTCTTTTTATTGGATTCATTCCTTTTTTTAGTTTATAAACTCTGGTAATTCATTTACAATTTTTATTTTATGATACCTGGGCACTTGTGCCAGCCTGTGTGGATTGGGAACACTGTTTGGACCTTGTCGTGGGCCAGTTTGGTGCCATTTTTGATGGTGACCATATTTTGTTCTTGAAAATATATGACCAATACAACTCAATATAGTGGACTTTCATTAAATAAAAATCCTCTATAAGAGTTTCTCATAAAACTATATTTTCCATACTTATTAATATTTGTTAATTATGTTATTGATTTATTTATATAGATATAAGTGATTTAAAATGGAATTTTATTCATTCTTCAAATGCTTTTAAAAAGGAATTTTCTCACATGATTTTTGAATTTCTCTAATAAAAATATAGAATGAATGTTCTGTTTTATCGTATAAAGTGAAAAAAACGTTTTATGATATTATAACAATTATTTTATTTTTTGATTTTTCTACATTATTTTATATCTAAAAAAATTTAAACGCCTATCCCTATTTATTGTTATTTATTTCCTAAATTTTATTTTTCAAAACAAAATAATATTCTGATATTCAAAATTATGTTTACATACTTGTTTAAGAGAGTATTTAAATGATTCTATTCATGATATTGTCCTTATAAATGGTATAAAACTTGTTAATACTTATTATTGATAAACAATTATCCAATTAAATCATATAAAATGTCATCAATAATATATATCTCGGTTGAATTGGTTATATATTAGGTTATATGGATTATTATATTTGAAGATAGTTGTATGGGTTTTTGAATTTTTAAGTGTTATTTTAAGAGTTATGAAACTGTTATTAGATAATGATATTCCAAAAAACCTACATGATTTTTCTATGATTAATTATTATTATTTATATAAATTATTTATTTTAAAATGTAATCTAAATATCATTTATTTTAAATTAATTACTATATGTAATTACGTTAAACATATATTTTTTTTACAAGATATTGTTTATGTTTTTTATGTTTTCCTAATGGACTAACTATTTTCTTCTATTTATGTCCCATAATATGAATTTTATGGTCATATCATGTTTTTAAAATAGTATTATTGTGGTTTTAAGGATGGATCTAGGAAAATAAGAATTCAAGATGAAAGTCATAAAAATTTATCATAAAAATATAACAAGTTCTATTTTAAAAGTTTTATATTATAGAAAATATATACTTCTTAAAAGTATCTGATTTTTAATATATGGATTTCTTATGTATTATTTCATGTAAAATTATATAAAACTATAAACATGATAATTTAATCAAATGTACAAGAATGAATTCTTGACATGAAACATAATATTATGTAATGATTAATGTTGGGTTTTTACAGTTGTTATCAGTGGTTAGGTTTAGATAATGTTATGCGTTGTGATAATGATAATAGAACACCCATAAAATATTTTACTGAATGGATAATATGATATTATATTGTTCTTTAAGATTAATAGGTTTCTTTTTCAAAACTATATTTGTTCGGGATGGTTTTCGGCAGAGGAATCAAGGTTGGTATATTTTGAATACACCATGATTCCTTCCAAATTAGAATCCATGAGTAGTAAAAATCTGAAATATATTGGTTTCTATTTTGATGTATCAAATTACACTAGATATAATTTGTGATGGAATCCATGGTAGAGATTAGAAAAATATACCACATTGTAACATAGTGAAACTATAACTTTTTATGGGGAAACATCATCTGGAATTCAGTGGATCTTCTGACCTACATATAACTAAAGGATGGATCTTTTCCATTGGGAAGATATTTGATGTCATGAGGTGTTTAGAACATCGAAATGTAACCAATTCAATTTTTTTAGATGGTGAATGTAATTTATAGTGGTTATTGGTTAAGAATATCGAAGGGAGAGTTGAGATTTATTAAATTTAAAAAAGAAACATTTATGAATATAATAATTGATAAATATTTCCTTATGGTAGCTTGGCCCTTGATGGAGAACGAATTATTGAAATTGTGAAAATGGATTAATATTTTATAACTATGGATGGAAAAAATTTAACAAAACTGAACAGGTAGATACGAGATATTATCTAATATCGTCATTACATGATTAGTTGTTTTTTTGTAGGTTTTAAACCATGATATCAAATATATTTTTATTCCCATTATTTTTAAAGTTATTTGAAAAATGTTTTTTATTCCAAGAAGGTAAAAAATCAGTCCACCAATGATCATGTGCACAATGTAAACAAGAATAAAATAAGATTTAGATTGTAGGAAATGGGGAAATATTCATCAAAGAAATATGATGGAATAAAAATCATGTTATATTTTTGTGATAGTTGTGGTAGAAAATAATCTTGGGGAATTCCTGGTAAATTATTGTATGTGTCAACGGTGTGGTAAGTTTGGACATATGGTTTAGGAAATCAAATTTAAAAAAAAAATCTTGAACAATCAAATAAAAGGGTATACAATATTCATTAATATGTGTGATGTTTTAGTTCCAATGAGACTGGACATTATCCTAATGGGTGTCCAATATAAGTTACTCATGTTGGTAATCCTCAATACATAATGTCTAATTGTGTGAAAAAATATTTTTTTACAACTATAATAGATGTAATACCATCGAATGAATCAATGAAATTCCTGTTATGTGTTTAGTCAATGTATTTCAACTCCCTATTTGACTCAGGATCATCACATTAATTAATTTCAATGAAATTTTTATAAAAACATGGGTGTATAAAATTATTGAATGATGGATTGTACTATTAGTGAAATCATCATGTTGAATTATTTAATGAAAATAATATTTATATGAATCATTCAATTATTATTAATGAAATTATATTTCATGATAATATAGTTGAACATCCCATATAATTGTTTGATAATAGATTGGATTTGAATTTTCATTCAATTTGTCATGTTATGTTAAATTATTGTCCAAATAATTTTTTGTTCATTTATTTTATACAACTGATAAACTACCAAGAAATGATAAATTGAATTGAAATGGAAGTGAATGATACCCAAAACATGTTTTTGAATGGAATTAAACTATACAGATTATTGATTCTCATGTACTAAAAAAATGTGTGGAAGGTTTTTAATGATTTAAATGTTTATATTCGTATTAGAGAGGTTTAATTTACCATTTACTTCATACCAGATGATCAAAAAAATTCCAAACCCTCTGATTCAATGGATAAGGTAGATCTTCTGTAACTGCATAATAAATTATAGGAGTGTCTAGTTAAAAATTTCACATTTCCATGTATTTCAACATGGTGTTCCCTTTTTTTAAAAACAATGATGGTTCCATTAAACATTGAAATTATTACAGATAATTTAATAAAATGAATATTTTGAAAAATTATCATTTTCTTCTAATTGATGATTTATTTTCGTCACCTCTGGGGATTGTAGTATTTTTCAATGATTTATTTTAGGTTTGGGTATCACAATTTTATGGTTAATGGGGTTGATATTCCAAAGAATTCATTTTACACTAGATAATTGTAATAAGTGTTTCTTATTCCCTTAGTGTTTTCTATTAAATATCTGTATTTAGGGATCATAATAATTGGATCCTCCATGAATATTTGGTTATTTGTATTCTTCTTATTGATGGCTTATTGTAAAATTCTAGAAGTAATGAGGATTATTAATGACACTTAATGATTGTTTTGTAAAACATATAAGAAAAGAAATTGAATATAAAATTTAATAAGTGTGAATTTTTGTTGCAAGAGATTTATTTACATGGTCATGTTGTTCCTAAATATAGAATAATGGTTGTCCTGGAAAAAACTGATTTCGTTTAACATTGGCCAAGACCTACCATTGACATGGAGATTAATAGTTTTTTAATTTAATGATATTAATATTTTTATTATTTTAGTTATCTACTAAATGAAATTTTTTAGAAACATTACTCAGTCTTTTAGAACAATGACTATATTAACTCAATAATTTTTTTAATTAATTTGGAATATAGATTGTGATAACTATTTTCTTGAACTAAAAATATGATTTGTAAATTACTAAATTTTATATTTTCCTTTTAGATGTGGTGGGGTTTTTAATTCACATTGATTCTTCATTGATGGGGAATGGATGTGTTTTGATAAATAATGATTAGGTAATTTTTTGGTCTTCAACAACAATGAATCCTCATTAATTAATTTATCCAATACTTAATCTAGAGTACATTTTTGGGGTTTTTGAATTAAAAATATACCAGAATAATTTATATTGATCCAGGAGTGAAATATATAAATATTATAAATATTTTAAGAATATATAAACTCATAATGTTTTGAATATATGATATAGAATATGGTTTAAAGTAACTAAGGATTATAATTTCATGATTCGATATCATCATAGGAATGTAAATATAGCATCCAATCATTAAGTGGGAAAAAATATTACATATTAACAATTTTACATTTGGAACACAACCCGCTAAATAATGATTTTATGATTATTGTACTATATATTTTGGGGTTCCAGAACATCCTCTATTTTGTTTTAGGTTTCATTGAATTGGACATTGACGTCTAGAATTAATATATATCATAAGGATGATCATGTGAGATCGGAAAGGTGGAATAAATTATGAATGATATGTTACAAGATTATTATGTTAAAAAATATTGTATTTTGGGATTTTTGAAGTGTTTGTGTCTATAATGTGACTCACGGTTGTAGGGATAATTATGGGGTGATTCTTATAGTTCCCCATTTTCCATTCCTCAGTGTTTCACGAATATGTAAATTGAAGTTTATAAGTTTTATAGGTGGTTTGAAATAAAAAAAAATTATATTGAAATGTTTAAATTGTAAATTGATTAATGAATAAAGAAATATATTGAATGTAATTCCCTGAAACTATATAGTATGGGAGTGGATTTGGGAAACTGTATCCATGTATTTTATAGTGAGATTTCCAATTCCATCTTGATGAAATAATTTTATTTGGTTTATTTTACATTTATTATCTATATTCACATTTCCTTTCCATTTGAGATATTATATATTTGGATCAACATTAATTATTATTTATCAATGATATATTCAGGTTACATGGAGTTCCTCTCACTATTATATATGACTGTGACTGCTGGTTCACTTTATATTTTTGGAATAAAATTCCGATGTTTTTTTACACTAGTTTAAATTATTATAAAAATATTCTTCATCATTATAACAGACACCCAATGATAAGAATTGAAAACTCTATAAAAAAAATTGGTTCTTATTTAGTGGATTATCAAGGATGTTGGTATCAAAATAATTATTTGTTATATTTTTCTATTTCTAACATTTTTTATTCTAGTATAAAGATCCTCTACTAAGGAAATTTTTGGAATGTTGTTCTAAGGTCTAAAATTTCAATATGAAGTTAATGAAAGGAATATAATTTAACAAGATTTTGTATTATAAATGGTGGTGAAGTTGACAGTAAATGAGAAACTTATGAGGAACACTCTTAGTAGGAAAAATACATAGATAGATAATATAATTAAAAATTATTTCCTTTGAGTTAGGTGATCATGTTTTTTCTAATGTATCTCTATGAAAAAGTGTTTTGTGTTTTTTAAAATTTGGAATCTATGTCCATGGTTTATTAAATCATACAATATCCTAGACAAAGATTGTTCATTTTCATACAAAGTGTTCAATTCTCTTATTATATCTCAATTAATTTTTTTTCTTATTTTGATGTTACGATGTTATGTGCCAGATTCATCTCAAGTTTTGATACCATAAATTGTTCATTTTGAAGTTAGAATTTCATAGGCGGAAGAAAAAATTCATATTATTGATTGTATAGAGAATTTATTTAATAAAATGTCAATTCACTAGTTGAGGTTTTGTAGAATAAATATATTGTTGAAGAAGATATATTGGAGTCAGGAAATTCTATGAGGTAAATGTATATCCCTAATAGTTTAATAAGTCAATAAATCAATGAGTATAAAATTTCAAAAAAATGGGAAAAATTTAACTACCCTTGTAATGTAATACATTTCATGTTTTATTAAATAATCATTATTTAGATATTAAATAATTAAATTCATTCTAAAAAGGATAAATAAATTTTTTATAAAACGAAAATTATTTTTATTAAACTCTTTTATATTTGGTTTTATACAAAAATAAAATATCCAAATTACAGAATAATAATTTGAAAAAAAGAAAATCATTATTTATCTCAACATGTCAAAATTATCTTATGATAATTTTGTGATAATTTTGTATGGTAACTTTTTCAATGAATGCTTAATCATATAGATTACTAATTTCAAATGGTAATTTAATTTAATGAACTAAAAAATAAGAATCTATTTTGGATTATTTTTAAAATTTTATTTGTAATGTTTTATTCAAAATGGCCAACTATGATTTTGAAATGATTTTTATACCTCAATTTAGTATTAGAAAATTTACATTTAAACACATGGTTTTTTTGAAAACTGGTTTTTCATTTTTTTAGGTGGTTTAATAGAAA
Source organism: Viscum album (assembly GCA_963277665.1). NCBI lineage: Eukaryota > Viridiplantae > Streptophyta > Magnoliopsida > Santalales > Viscaceae > Viscum > Viscum album. Next base: position 1,058,335,726 of record OY728155.1, read on the forward strand.
ATTTATTTCTTCTATATCTATGTGTTGAAATTAAGAAAATATAATATATATTTTAAAATATGTTTCCAAATTTATTAAATATTTCTATTTTATTTTTTGTCAGTATGAATAGTAACTATAGTAATTTTTGTTACTAATGTAAAGGGTAAATCATGTAATTAAGGATAAAAATAAAACAGGTATTATAAACTGAATATAACACATTACACAATATTATTTAATGATTTTATTTTGTCTATGATCATCCAATATTTTGTTATATGTATTTCTTTCATTTAGATGTTATTATAATCATTATAATATTTTATTAAAGATGATTAGAAAAATAACACACACGTTATTAATAAATATAATATTTTTAAATAAGGAATTACTAAAGCGTATGTTTGGTTTTACATATTATTCTAGAATTTTATTGTTTTATCATGATAACGATAATTTATTTTAAATTTTTATTACTGAATTAATTACATTAAATATTTACAAAATGATGACGCAATAATTATTCTATTAATAGAAAAATAAACAAAATTATATTACAAATATTATAAGTAATACAATGTGGAATAATTAAATTGATCAACAAATTTTATAGATGGAAATTATATGATTGGAATTCATTAAAATATTTTTTCAAATGTTACTTGTTTTCCGGAAGTTATTAAAATCAAAGTATTGAACTTTAAAAAAAATTAACATTATTTATATATTATAATCAATATTATTTAATTAATATAACACTCCCTTAAATATGATGAATATAATTAAAAATAACATTAATTATAAAAGATCATATAACCCCTAAATTTCTTCAATACCTTGAAAGGTTTCTCTAATAAATACAACGAAATTAATCCTTAAATAAATTTTCCCCTAAAACATATACTTTAGAAAACCACAAGAACTCATTAAATAACTCAAAAAGTATTTAAATTACATAAAATATCAAATAGGGGTTCCTTATAGATCGAAATTATGATTATACATTGAAAAACACTGTGCTCATTGGAGCTTTTAACACTTTGCTAGATGGCCAAAATCAATCACAGATGTAGAAAATCATTCTGAAACCCCTTTTTGATGTTCATCATGATGATTTCCACCCTGTGTAAGTATCCTTATACACACATCATCATAACTTCCCAAATCATTGTAACTAAAACATCTAACTATCGACTGGATTTGTGCCATCTCATTCTTGGATTTTTCATGACTATTTACTTTTCAATCACAGACTATGTGAAAGAAAACTACAACAACACTAACGCATTCAATATCCTATCATTCAATCCCCAAAATATATTTTACCACTCCTAAAATAGGTTTTGGTCTTACATACATAATTCTTAGTTGGATTCTTCTCCAATACATATCACCTTTACCATTTCTCACTCCTTTCATATTATTGTACATAATTATCAATAAATCTATATAAAATTTCTCATCACAATGGTAAAAATTCTCATTACTTTTAAATTATTGTAAGGACTTTGATCTTTATATAATTTGTTTTAATCCTGAGTAAAAAATAATAATTTTTCTGTCAGTATATCCCATAAGATATTGAATAATCCGACCAATAATGTGATTTTTTTTCTTCCTAGGAAGCCATAGAGTCTTCATATTTATACCACAATTCTAGGATTGGTTTATCCATATTAAGATGAACAACCTTAAGAAAATATTTCTCAATGAAATATTATGAGTCGTGTCCCATTCATAAAATATAACGATCATATTTCTCTATAGTATTCTTCCCTAGATACCACCATCGATCTTATACACCTTCAAAAAAATATGTGAGAAGAGTTAACTTTTGACATTCTGAACATCCCATGACTTCAAATATAATCTCTCGAGAAATCATCCTCCCTTCATCTAACACTAGGTCAAATTATCTATCAAATTATAGGGGATGTTGTCTCATGAAATTCAATCCTATATACATGTTCTTTATGGTAGATCATGTTCCTCCCTGACATGGATGCCACCACCATTTATAACTTGTGTCAACTGATCCATCACTACAAAAAAAATTCTATTCCAATTCCAACCATATCGAGGTGCAGATTTGGAAGGGTATTTTAATCTCATTTCCTTCCCACCACATTTTTTTCCTACATGGAAAAACATTCTGAATACACATTATTTAGATGATGTATCATGGTAGTATTCAAATTCAATATCATTTTACCATTACCATAATGTAAAATCATTCAGGGAAATGATTTTATCATTATCATAACATTTATTTTTTATCTTAAAAACCATTAGTAGAAGCTATAAGGAACCATCCTAAAACATGACATAATATTCATTTTTATGTCATGAATTCATTGTCGTATATTTTACGATATTTCTAGTTTTAGAGTTTTAATGAATAAGGCCATCACTCAGACATAAAAACATTATTGTATATTTTCATTTAATATTATAAAATTAACATAAAAAACCATTATGTTTCTAGGAATATCTCATCAATTAAATATAACTTTGTTTTTTCCATTCAACATCCATAAAACTAATGAAAAATATTTTAAAATTTTGGCTGAGAATAAAATATCAATAAGGGATATAAAAAGAAAAAACCCATTTTCCAAGTAAAAAGATTATAAAAGAAGAAATATTTAAATTTATATCAATTTTAATTTAACATAAGAGATAATAAATTTTTAAAACAAAATAAACAAATTTTTTTCTCAAATAAATCCTTTCAAACCTATAAAAATAAAATAAAAGTACATTTTGGTGACTTACAAGATTATATTCATAAAACCCTTTTAAAATTATTTATAATAGAATAACTCAATGATCTAATTACAATATTATAAGTAATAAATTCATTGGAGATATATAATGGGGCTAACAATTCTTCTATGCAATATCGTCATCACATGTTTATCTTGAGTGATAATGGTGCTCAACCCTTAGTATAAACATTATTGGGCTCACCCATGAGCAAAAATGGGACTCAACCCTTCATATAAGAAATAATGGTCTCACCCATTTAATCTAATGCTCATATTCCATATCGTGAACAAAAAAATTCATCATATAATATTTTTAAAAAATATATTACACTCATCTCAAAAAAACATTTTGTCAAAATACACTTTTCTATTAAAACATATTTTAAATAAAAAATACAGTTGTATTTTGAAAAAAATATTTTCAACAAAAAATAACAAATAAAATTAAAAGGTTTTTTCATATAACAAAAAATATTTCAAATGAATCAGAAATAAAATATTAGTCCAAGAATTGGGAAATTCGTTTTCATCGTGTGCGTTATGAATAGAACATAACGTTTTTCTATTTTTTAAGAATTTTTTATAAAAAAGTAAATATATTCCTTTGGAATACCATTTAAAATTATTTAAAAAAGACAAAGAATTTTATTTATAATTTTTTTGTGTTAATATGAAAATTTTAAAAAAAAATCACATGATAAAATGGACATGAAAGTGGTAGGAAACCCTTTTATGATGAATTTTTTTAAATAAAAGTCCCTTGTTACATTAGAAGCAGTAAATCCTGAGTCCAATGAAATAATTACATTTTAAAAATTAAATATCCTTGGAAAAGGATAATTTATAATATAAAATGATTTATGGGATTTATATAAGCCTTATAAAAAAATAAAGTTATATAACATCCAAGTATTCATGAACGAAATGAAATTGAGATGATGTCTCTTACCTTGAGTAAAATTCATCACATGTGTCTTTACATTCCTGAATAAAATCATATGTTAATTATTTTCTTTTTAAAAAAACATCTTCAAGTTAACTATTAAATTTATTTAACTTATTAAAATTTTATAAAAAATTATTTAATATATTTAGTCTATGTCGGTGGTTTTGACCATATATAGTCTATGTGACATAAATGACATTGTTAGGTTGGAAATGGTAAAATAGATCATTATTTAAATATGATAAGAATAATAATATGGAAATAATTTTCATATTTAAACATAAAATATAATTTTAAAACCAATAATGAATAATGGTTATAATAAATGAGCAATTGTTATGATCATACAGATAGTAGGCCACACATATTTGTATGTAACGTTTCTATTTTTCAATGGCCATTAGGGAAACGAGATAAGTGATATTTTATATTTCCAGAATGATTATTATTACATAAATATCATATTATTTAATTATATATACTTATATATCTTATTATTGTAATTTGGTGATGCAAAAAAGAATCACATCGCTTCAAGGAAGTGGTAGTCAACACTTCCCCAAACTATGTTACAATTTTTCCAATGACTGAAAAGGTAAAAGTGAAATCATATATTATATTTCCATAATTATTATTATGTAATGAATATGATATATATTTAATTTATCTCACATATAATTATTATATAACCCCTTAATACCTTCTATTTAACACGTTTTTGAAAAATGAATCAAATCACTTTGCGAGGCGGTAGTTCGTCATGCACACGAGTGACATTATCGTATCTATTACAGAATGGAATGTAAAATGGTATATATGATATAATGACTAGTTAGGTACTATAATTATATATATATATCATATATAAACCTTATTCCAATTATTATAACCTACCATCATAGGTGGTAATGAAAAAATGAATGACATCACTTTGTTAGGTTGTAGTCCACTATACAATTGTATGATGATTTTGTAACTCATTTGATAGAGGATTTTTTTTAGGTATTAAACATAAAATAAAAAACATATTTGTATATTTAATATACTATGGTTATTATATCATTATTTTATAATAATAATGTAAAGGGGTGGATAAATAAATAAAACAAAAATTCTCATTAAAGAGTATAACATCTTCCTTGGGTATCTTTATTAAATTTTATCTATAGCCTTCCTATGGTGTATTTATTAAAACAATAATGATTCTAGTAAGTGTTTTTAGATGTTTTGGAGCAATTATATAATATTTTTGACGATCCAATTGGTTTTGGAGTTGTGAAGAAGTGATGGGAGTGAGTAGCCATTTATAGTTGAAGATGAGTGGAATTCTGGTTAATACCTAAATATATTCACTATTAAGATTTTTATATTTACTAAAGTCTCTATAATTTTATTATTCAATGTTTTTAAGGATTTTATATTGGATTCATATCTTCTAAACATAAAGACACTAATGTTTTAAAAAAAAATTTCTTAACAACTAAATTTCCTTCTTTTTAACATTTTTGGTTTTCACTATTATAACTCAGTTTATTACTTAGGTAATTTATACATTAACAATAATTTATAGTGAAACTTATTATATATTTTATACCAAATTTTTTTTAATACTAAATATAATTTATTAGGTAATAATCCTATATTTTATTATAATTTACTTTAATATAAGTGCATGATCATTCAAAAAACATTGTTTTAACATTAACTGCTCTAAAATAGTGTTTATTATTTGGAGTTCATTATATTTATTATTAGAGAAAAATTTGTTACTTGGTGGGACATAGTTTATAATTATTAAAATTTTCAATGAAATTTTAATATGATAAATTTTTTATTAATTTTAAATCATTTAATAATATATATTTTATTATAAAATAACATTAATGTCAATTCTGACAATATTTATTTGATTTGAACATAAAAATTTTAATAGAATAATTAAATTATAATATGTTATTATAAAACCTATTTAACAATATATAGTCATATAAATTTTATGTTAACATAATAATTCACTCAATTTACATCACCTTTAATATTTTTAGTATCATTTATTTCATTAGTTACAAATTAAATAATTATTGTGCTCGCATTTCATAAGAATTTTAAGTAATTATTTAATATACAAAAGTTGATGATAAATTAATAGAATAAAAATATAATTTATCTTTAAAGATAATATCTATTATAGAACATATTTTTTCCATCCCTAAATCCTTATAGAAATTAAAAAAATGAAAATTATCTTCTTCATCTTTTTCTTTACTTAACTTATTATATTAGCCATGTTCAAAGGAATGTCCAAACTAATTTCAATATTTGAAAAAAAATTATGAATAATTTATAAATAAACTCATTGAATCAAATTAATACAATATTTTAGGCCTATTTTACTATTAACATTCTAGTTTAACCCCATAGTAATCATAATTTTACCTAAACTATGTAAATTAATTTTTATTGCATCCACAATTCATATTCGTAAAAAAAATATGATTAATCAGACATTATAATTTTTTTGGATTAAAAATAGGGATTTAATTCATCAAAACCTAATTTATATATGTGGGAAACATAAATTTAATATTAATCCCCCAGACACGGTGAGACAATGTGTTTTTATGAATTTATTTTAGAAAGAATAGATTCTATAATAACTCTATGACTAATAATAAAATTTTTATGAAACTAAACAAATATTTAATGATATTTATTCTATTAAATTCATTTAAAATATTCCCCATTGTTGATTAATTTCATTAAATAAAATGGATAAACATTATGCATTTTAAAATAGTTTTTAAGAAAATCCATTTTTAAACAAAAAAATATAATAAAAACCTATATAATGTTGATTAAAAGTAATTAGGTGGATGAAATATTAAATTGGTTACATTAAAACATATTAAAAAAATACTGGGACTTTTAAATTACCAAATTTATTAATAATAAATTCCTTCTTACAAAACTAGGTATTTATCACTATTCAACAAAAAATCAATATTTTCAGAAAATCCAATAAATTCACCCAATATAAATTTTGATATTCCAATTCAAAAAAGGAATTTAATTTTTTCAATTAAATTTTCTATAATTTCCAAAATTTTATTATAAATTGTTTCTTAGGAGAGTAAATATAAAACAATTTTTGAAGAAAACTGGTTTTTAATGAATAAAATCAATTTACTAATGTTTTATTAAATATTTTAAAAAAAATTATCACTAATTATATTCTTTTAAACTATTGGAGTGTAACACATACTAACTAGATATATTTTTACATTGTACTATTTTTTCAATGTTTGTTCTTGAGAAAAAACGGTTCCCTTAGATGTTTGTTATGATTCCAAGTGCTAATCAAAAAGCAATGGAGATAAAACAATCACCCTTGGGATACATTTGAACTGAAATGGGTATCAGTGTTCCATGGTAACCATGATAGTACATTATAATTTTACTTGTGTTAAATATTATATTAATATTTAACTTCTATTGAATAATTCTCTAAAATTTTAGTTAAATTGTGAATCTCATTCAAATTTAATAGAAAGTTTATCTATTGAGAATTAATCTCAAATAAAAATGAATTATATAATTTTTTTTGTAAATAAACAAAAACTAAAATATAATCATATCATTTATAGGACGTGGGAAATATTTTTATGGAATTACTGGTGATGTTATCCTATTTCCATATAGTTATGGGTATTGGTTACATAATCCCTTTAGACATCTATCAATTAGACATAACTTCATAAAATATCATTTTTTAAGTTTAATATTGAATAAAAACATTTATTTTATCCCAAAAAAAGTTCTTCTTGAGATCTCTATACATATTAATGCTTCTAGGATCTATATATAAATAGTATCTATAAGCATTATATGAAATAACATCATCATTTTTTGTATTAATGGGATATATATTCACATCCTAAAACATAAAATACAATATTTGTAAAATTAGATCTCCATAAAAGTTCGTACCATTATTTGTATCTCTACATAATCCTTATTTTCCTCTTTATTCTATTCTTGTATAGATGGTTGAGTAATTATTTTGTAAACAAAGGATTTATACCCTTATATTTTTATTTTTAGGTCTATCCATTTCTTATCTATGAGAATGGTTTTTTTGAAATACACATCACAAATAAGGATGAATAGTTTTCCCATTTTCATATCACTAGATATTGGATCTATTTAAATAATCATCATCTAAATAGTTATATTTTTAAAATATTTAATGTTTGGATAATTCATACTTCTTGATAAACTCTAACCATATCATTTGACAAATTTTGTATTTTATTTGTGTAAATATACAATTTAAACATTTGTGATCAATATATATATCATACATTCAACTGTAAATATAATGTATTCATATATTTAATTTTTCTATTACTTATACTAGATCTAAATCATCCATTAGGTAAATATTTTCATGTATCATTAATAAACATGTGGTATAAACTACCATCATGTAATTTTTTATATGTAAACATCCCAAGTTCCTCATTGGGGTATCATTGTATATTACGAACCCTTCTCCACTATATGATTGTGTGAGTATAGGTGAAATAACCAATCTTATGTTGATCCCCATGAAACTATTTCTACATCAATCAATCCATAGGAATACAACTACATACATAATTAACATGGTCATTTCATAAGATAGTCATGAACAATTTCTCAAAAAGGACATTTGATATATTGTTTTTCCTTGAAAATAATGTATTATAATGATAGTGGTGTGTCTAATGTATTTCTTAACCTCCTATTCCTTTAAATGGTCTATATATATACACACAATTTGGATTATTTGTCCCTTGAATGAAATTTCTATAATAAGATCTAACAATTTCAAAATTTAGAATACAATTTATCCTTCAATAAATTCTGAAGAACAATACAAATATTAACATCATGGATTTCATTTACCAATGAATATAATGATATTTCATCCAATAAAATTATCAATAACTAATTATGGAATTATATATAAATTATACTAAATTAATCCATGATGAATGTGGGGGTATATTCTAGTTACAATTCCATATATATGAATTCATAGTTTCCATATCTTTTAAAAAATGTTCTAATAGGTATATATTTACTTCTCACAATAAGTTGAATTTATGTAGACCAAAGTTAATTTTCTTAAAAGTATTGATCCAATTTTAGTTAACTTATATAGTAATAAGAATACAGTAGATGATATTTTTCCTTGATAATGATTTTATTATGTTCACAATAATGAATGAAGCTGTGATTTGAACTGTCATTGTTATTAATTAAGAGGGCTCGTTTACCCTATAGTGAAGAACATAGGGTAATAAATCTATTTACAATATTATTTTATTAGGTATTAATTAATTATTCTAATTTAAAAGTTGTTATTTTACATGGATCCATTGATATAGGCATTGCTCTAGGATTGAGAACAATGGAAAACTCATCTTCTGGATTTTGGGGAAGATCAAAAAACTCTTCAAGAAACAAATTCTCTTCCTAATTCATAATTAGTATGTCATTAATCATTAAATTATCTCAAACCATATTATCTATGTAAAAAAAATTATGATTAATTAAGACCCTTTAAGTGGTTTAATTCCAAAATTGAGTTCATAGTAAGGAATTTACTAATAGATTATCAGTAGTTTATTTGGGGTATAAAATGTTATTTTCCTATCTTGATAGTTGACATGAGCTTTATATTGGGAGACTCAACCCATTCCCAAAATCACAAAAAATTTAACAAAAGGGATAAAAACAATATTTATAGAAGCACATTCCCACCGTCCTAAAAAAATAGAGTGATATACTTGGCATGAAATTATTGTATTGCTATGTGTTTTGATTTATAATTAAATATATAATCCTTGGGAGTATTGTAATAACTCTCATATAAAATTTACCTATTATAATGTATTTTATAGAAAAATAATCAAATAAATAAGTTGAGGTTCATGAATGTATTGTAAGCTTACGTGTATCTATTTTATTCAATTTTTATGTAATTACTAAAATGAAAATGGTTAGTGTGAGTATTAAATAATTATGAAATGTGTCTTCCACATTGGTTTTTTATTATTAACATATATAAATTATTGATAGTATTATGAGTGAATTTTTTTATAAGTTTTTATGCTAATTATTTTTACTAATTTAAAAAATAATAATTCATGTCTTCTATCATGAAAAAAATGATATAAAAACAACAAACAAATTAAAAATTGGTTGATTATTTGATTTATATAGAAAATAAACAATTTAAAAGAATTTTTTCTACATTTTTATTTAAAATAAAATAAATATAAACATTTTTTTAATATATTTTTTTTACAACTAATTTGAAATCAATTTTATAAATTTGTAATATAAATAACCAATATAAAAATAAAATTCAAAAAAATAATTTCAAAATACAATTTATCAAAAATATAACAGTTGAAAAATTACTAACAAAGTTTAGAAAAATATTCTGTAAAAAATTATAGTAAAATTATATTCAAAAAATACATCATGAATTTTTTAAAATTAAACCCTTACAATTTGATATTTAAACATCAAAATATATATTTTAAATATAAATAATATAAAGGTGAATCAAACATTTAAAAAAAATCCACCCATGCTCCACATTAATGATTATTCTCATCATCATTACAAGGTATAGGGTCATAAAAAATATAAAAATAAAAATAAAAATATTAAACATGTAATATCAATAAAATTATAAGAAAAATAAAATGAATGATTACAAAAAAATCTATGCTTGTTGGATTTTGTAGCTATCCATATAGAAATTATTTCATACATAATTCTTAGAGTATAATATCCACATTCAATTACTCATTCATGATGATGAAATTTCTATTTCAAAATAATATATTATTTGAAATAAAAAATTATTTATTTCATAAAATAGATTAATTATAATGAAAATATCATATTTTTGAAAATATATTTAATATTTAAATCATTAGTATTTTCTGTTCATAGTTCTTCTCCCAGTTTAAAAATGAAATTAAAAAAATATAATGTCATTAAAATATATTATTTTTTATGTAATCAAAACTGTTTCTCTAATATTTCTTAAATGTTTTATCGCACATCACCAAATATAGTGCATAATTAAGAATCTTCTTTTTCTAATAAAAATTCAAATATAATTTCTTTTAAAGTAATATCAACAAATATAATGTTAGTGATTATTTAATTATGAAAAATAACACCTTGTGAAATTTGTGTTTCATACCCATCAAGATAATGAAACATCTAAAACATAATTGAATTATTTTGAAATCATTTAGAAATATGAATTGTTCTTCAAAAATCCTTTAGTTTTTTCATTATTAGGGAAATAAGTTAGGGGTTAATGTATCTATACACTGATTTCATATCATACTAAATACTAATTTTATTAATACTATGAAAAACAAATAGGTTTTACTTGTTATAATACAATTATTATTGAATGAAATATGAAAATAGAAATTCATAGTGAAAAATATGTATCACTATGATGCCCTACATATTTACTGGTATAAGTTCAATGACATATCTCTTAAACACAAAAAATAATAATATAATGACCAAAAATTTCTTCATACATTAAAAGCTCAAGAAATATAATCCAACATATATTCGTATGTTCATAATTTATAGACTCCATCCGATGAAGAATTATTTGAAGAAAAATTTTCCATAATACGATTTACGATCTATACTCCATGTATTTACATTTAATATTTTCATAATATATATATTTATAATAAAATTATAAAAAAATTAAACCAATATAAAATAAATTTAACAATCTATGAATGAATTAGTGGTACGTTTTCAGGAATGTAAAGATGCTCAAAGTACAGAATGCCTATCACTTTTCCATGTGTATGAACCTCACCGGTAGGGAATGGTACTATTAGTGACGCAGTTATAATATCATGTTACCTTACCCAAAGTTAATCCTTCCTAATGTTTTGATTATTTAGAGTGTCCATATATAATATATATTCCCATAATATATACCTAAACATATTTCTCACACTATATGGGAATCTTTTGAGGAGGAGGTATAGGAGTGGTAAATGCATGTGGAGGTAGAGAAGGCGATATATAGTTGGAGGTAGAAGACTGGGATAATAGAACCTAAATGAATATTTTTGTGTCTATAAACATTGACTGTATATTTGATATGATCCTCTCTTCCACCATCTCACCAATATCACAATAATTTTATTTTAAAGTATATACATTTCCATTATATTTATCCTTCTTTCAATATATTCCAATCTGAATAAAAAAATTGAATTAACACACCCACCTCATATCCTCATATGTGACCCTATTTTCCTTTCTTTCCTTAGGCAGTATCCAAAATATCCTTCATACCCTCAGGTATAAATGTCATATATGTTCTCTTCTCCTTATGTTCTTCATATATAGAAATTTTTTAAAATTTATTAGTGATTATAAAATAAATTATTTATTTAAATAAATTAAAAAGATAAATAACCAATTTCAATCTATTAAACTAAAACCCTTAAGTCATTATTATGATATTTTCCCATTTTTTTATTAAGGGTTGTTCTATTTTTCCTATATGTTTAAGGAAAGGGAAAACCTCTATAAATACTAATGACTTTTCTCTCAATTATTCAAAAACATCACCCATCATTTATTTTCCAAATATTTGACACCATTCAAATGATAAAGCATGAAGGTATATATATTTCTATTGGATCTCAAAATGTGGTCTCTTAAATTCCTATCAATTGATGATAAATGTCATTAATATTTTCATTTTTAGTTATTTGATTTTTTTTCAACAAAACTGACATCTCACTTAAAAGTATGATTATTTTCATCTATATTAATTAAAATAATTCCATGTATCTTTATCTATGAAATCATGCATATTACTCGTATTTCCATTTTTTATTCCACGAAAAATGGAATATAATGTTTGAGTTCATTTTATTTCCCCCATATCATAATAGAAAAATACAAACATCTCATCCTAACTACTTTATAGGTAGCTAAATCATATGTCATATGATTAGAAGGAAAAATAACTAATATTATTAAAAAAATATAATGTTAAATAAATAAGCCTTGTAAAATGGTCTCCAAATGATGATCTAGTTTCATTTTGTCGACACTTCCATAATCCAAAATCAGAATTTTATGTTATTCTTAATATTTCATAAAAAAACTCTAAAGTTTCCTCATATTGAGACCCTTGGGATTACCATTACAATAAAACATGATTGATGTCCTCTAGTCTTGGTAATAAGGAAGTGATAATTTTGGTAAATGTTGGCTACCATGTTTACCAACCACAGTAGTAGAATTATAAAGCTCCTGTGAATATGAATAAGGAGTCTCCTTAGAAAAAGTATGAGGGTTATCCTCTCAAGGATATCAAGGTGTCAGAACTATTTGATCTGACATTATCATACAAAAACAATTATCAAGCACTTATTAAACGTTTATAAAACTCTGACTTCTACATGTAAAATTAAATAAAAAATGACAATGATATAAAAAAATAAATAAAATTGGAAAAATTGTTCATATTATATATTATATTTAATTGTAATGATAAAAAATGATGAAAACACTTCTGAGACCTAAAATGTTATGGACACTAGAAATACAAACATACATAATACAATATACGAATCCGACTATTATATATATCTAAGAATAATAATTGAAAAATGAAACAAAATAAAAAACCTCTATATCATATTCCAAATATAATTTAAAAACAATTATAAATAATTATGAACTAAATATGGGATATAAATGATAAAGAGATGGGAAAACATAAGAAATTTTTTTCCCAAATTTTGTAGTCGTATAAAAAACTGAATAATAGGAGAATTATAACAATTAAAAAAATATTATATCATAATTTTAAAAAAATGGGACTAAAATTGAAAAAAAAATTAAAATAGTATATATATAAAATTATAAAATTGGAAAAGTTATATAGTAAATAAATATATGGTAGATATAATATTATGATATTACATAAGGACTGTATTCCTATATTCCTTCATCATGATCATTTTTTATGTAATAAACACCATGTTAATGACGTGGTAGTTAATATCCCCAAAAAGTATTTTCATTAAACTATGAAAGTAATATTCTTAAACCTAGTCATCATGATTGTCACCATCACAATACATCTTTTTTTCTATTAAGATAATAGAACACTCCATAATTGATAGATCTAAACAACTAAATTTTTTTAGGTGTATTTATGATAAAATGGTCATTTCTAGTTGAAAATCTTTTCAAATTTACTAATTTTAAAATTTTCATTTTCAATTTTTGCTTCTGAAAACCTTTTTATAATTAAACAAATTGACATAAAATTATATATAATCATTCTATCACATTTATTCAATCACTATATAATATAAAATTTTAAAAAACATTGATTTTTTTTCTTTTACACTCAAAAAAAGAATTCCATAATTGAACACCAATACTCTATTATTCTGAACTACACATATATTTTCCTACTTTTTTAATAAAATTTATAAATAGTTATTTCATTCTCAAATCATGTCATTACTATAGAATCCCTCCTTTACTAATTTTCTTGAGTTGATTTGGAGATGATACATGTCCTTATGCAACACTCCCAAGCAGAAAATGGTGGGAAATCATTACCAACAGATTTAAGAAGAATTGGGGAATGATCTTACCATAAAATAAATTAAACAAGAAACCCAAAGAGCTATAACAAACTAAAAGATCATGATGCATGTCAACAGTGTAATCTGATACAACATATTTACAATAAATAACCATACCACCAAATCAATACCATGATAATGCCCAATGACCAATACAATCAACCCACAATAATCTAGGACCATAGTACAAAGCAGAAGGAAAATCAACAAACCCAAATGAATCAATGACACAACTCCACAACTCCACACCATGCTCCATTCTCTAAGAACCCCATCACATCCATATTATCAGAATGATGCACTAAATAAATTTCATGCATTACCTTTACATGTGTCCCAGAATACAACATTTGTAAAAGAACCGAAGTGTCATTGAAGGGGTGAGTAATAATATTCTTTAGGTTTTTCAAAAATTACTTCCCTACAAATTAAACTAGGATAAAACCATTAAAACCAAAATATAAACCAACTAATATAAAACCATGAAAGTAGTTCAATAATTACTAATGAGAAAAATACCTCCACAAAAAATAAATTCACCCAAAAAAACACAATTCCAAAGAAAATGACTAACAGGTAATAAATAATTTTTCATTGGAATAAAACATTCAAACTAGAGAAGGATCATACATATCATAACCATATTCCCATGTCTAACACACATACCCAACCACACACATTAGCTTAGTGTTACCATTAATGGTGGAATGTCACATCTAAACCCATCCATTGATTATAATACTATTAAAGCCCACATCACTTTGATGGTGGTTATTCATTCCCACTACCCATCACTACCAACCATTAATAAACCCTTAAAGAAATAAAAAATCCAAAGAAATCATCTAAACTAATACAACATGAACCCAACATGTTACTGGCGCAAGCCATGACCATTTCAATAAAATAAAAATTTATTGAAAACTCCCCAAACCATATCCATTCCATATATAATTTAAATAAAATTGCCCTTTTTATTGGAAACCATTTCCGAAGACTCTTTTTCATTATATTTTCTTAAAATTTCATTTTTAAATCCCAAATCGAGCGCATTTCACAACAATATCCCATTTTTTACAAATCTACAAAAAATCAAAAAAATTATTTTCAAACAAGCTTCAAATTTCAAAAAAATCATAAATTTATAAAATAAACAATTATTTTGAAATTAAACAATCTAGTTCTATCAAAATGGAGATTATAGTGAATCCACCTACCTTTGGGTTTCATATAAATCTACCAATGCCCAACTACACCACAAACCCGAGTGAATCTTCACTAAAACCACCTTAGATCCCTTCCATAACAAAAAAAATCCCAATTATAAATATTTTAGGAAAAAACCCTTTATATACATGAAACCGATGTAAATCTACAAAATTGAATGAGTGGGGGATATTTATCTACAGAAAACCCCAAAAGAACTAATAGAGAAGGCTTATTGGAGGAGAATAGCCTTCATCACAACTTAAAAAACCCGTCAAATCACTTCTAAAATGAGTGAGAGATGACTCCAATCCCATGGAGAGAATAAATCCAAAGTAAGGCTCTAGTAGGGGGAAGAATAATGCGTTTATAGATAATACAACGGTGGTTATGTTTTTAAAAACCAAATCATTAATGCGGTGCATGGTTATCTCGAATAGTTAGAAATAATGTGATCTAACCATGCTACTGCTACTATACAAAGGGTTGCCCACAATATTTCCTTGTATGGTTAGAAAAACCATTTGCCAAATTTTTTAAATCCATTTTCCTTTAATTTCATGGTTACATAGGTTTTTTCACAAAATACACTAAATGTTTTCAAAACATGCACCCCTATAAATGATTCCAAACCATCCCAAAACCCTTAAAAACTATCCCAAACATTAACCAACCACTATAAACACATAAATAAGAATAAAAAAGATTATATACCTCAAAATAGGCATACTAAATTCTCCCAACCATTGGAAATTCCATCCATGTAATGTATAAAACCATCACTTTCCCAAATGTGCTCGAGTCATTGCTCGACCATCTCTTTCTCAAGATAGCAAGTCTCCTTTGGAATCTAACCACGATTCTTGAAAACGAAAACAAGGAAAATGCATTTATCATGTAAAACATTTTCTATCCTATACACAATCCAAACATTCACGTGCAATAATGAAGAATCTAATTCTAGATTAACATGATCCCAACTAATCACATGGTCAAGATTTGACTAATAATTTTTCAACTAGGACCCTTGAAAAACATTGTGAACTGCACTGATCCATGGTAGAAAATCCAACCTATTTTCAAACTCTCCTATCCTCTCTTGTTTCTTAAAAGGTCCAATATACCTTAGAGAGAAATTGACCAGCTGCCCTAACTATTGATGTCCCAACCACTGAGATATTCTAGAGGACACATGATTACCCCTCACAATGGGCAATGGTCCACATATGATTTCTGAACACTCTAATTCATCATCATCTTTTCTTATTAAACATAATATTGTTTGTTTCCTATTATAAAAATCTCTATCCAACCAATTATGCTGCTTATATTTCCACCCAATATAGTAGACAATGAAATGGACACCCATACAATGCCTCAAATAGAGCCCTATGTATGGAGACTTGATAACTGTTATTTTAGGTGAAATCCACCAATGGGATGTGATCTTATCATGTTCCTCCAAAATCCATCACCTAAGGATGAAAAATATCTTCTAACACGTGTATCACCCTCTTGGACTTTCAATCTATCTGAGTGTGATATGTTGTGTTCGTTATTAACAGAGCCCCAAGGGAGTTTTTCAAGGATTTCCAAAAAACAAAATGTGATCTTCATTTCTCTATCTGATATAATCTAAACCGGTACCCCATTCCTATTTACCACTTGATGGATATGGATTTTGTTTAGATCTTCCATCTTATGAGATTTAGGAAGAGGGATGAAATGGTTTGCCTTTTTTGATTCAATCAAATATCACCCATATTGCATCGTGCTTCCATACCATCCTTGGGAGACCTATAAAAAAATCCATCATTATATGCTCCCATTTCCATACTGGGATAGGTAAAGAATACCACATATTTGGTGTTCGTTGTTGCTCTACCTTAAATTACAGAAAAGTCAAACATCTCGATACAAAGTCATAAACATTCCTTTTAATACCATCCCACTAAAACTGTTCTTTAAACACTGTTTACATTTTCAGAATTCTAGGATGGGAAAACTATATGGAATGATGATTAACACTAAGAATTTATTCCAAAAAATCCACTAGTACAACCCTTATATTCTGAAATCACAACACGTAATTCCTATATATTTTCCATCCTTCAATGGTCTCCCAACAATTAGGTATATACCTATTAGACACACACTCAAAATCATAAATATACGCATATTTAACCAATAAACCAAGTTAAGAACTAGTTAAACTTGAATGAAAAGCATGACATCAACCCCATATTCACATTCCATCCGCTTTCCAACTTTATCTAACATCACAATTCACTGATCTGATGCATGTTTCACCACTACGGCATATGAATTTCTACATAATGAATCAACTACTAAATTTCCATGACATAGTGTGTAAATAATGTCAAAATCAAACATTTTGAGATACTTCAAACATATACTTTTCATCAAATTCAGATCACTCTGTGGAATAATATGCATCAAGATCTTAAGATTAGAATACACTATGAATTTCTCATGGTAGAGATAGTGATTACAAATTTTAAAATCATTCTCTACAACTTACAACTCATAAAAATGTTATTGGTAGTTCATCTCATGAACCCTCAACATCCACGAGTCCTACATAACAACATGATCCCCTAGCATGAGAACACACCCCAATCCTGAACTTAATTCACCACAATACACCACCTACCATTTCCCTAGCTCTGGAATAACCTGGATTTATGTTTATGAAAGATGATCCATATGCTCATCAGATGATTTATGGAATTGATAATTACATTGAAATGGATTATTATTTCTTGTTAAAACATTCATTGGTAAAGGTAATTGTGGGAATTCATGAAAAAAAGAATCTATGTTACCTAGCTAGAACAAGAAAGATCTATATCTCAAAAAATACTTTTTCCTGGTTTCCATGAGATAACAACCTCTATATTCTCTGGATCAAATGATACACCACTATAAGAAATAACATGTCCATGGAATCTATTATCTTGTATCCAAAATTCATACTTCGATGCTTTAGAATATAACTGATTATCTCTCAAGTTCCCCAATACCACTGCCAAGTGTTGGTCATGATCCAACCTTGTCTTTGAATACACTGATATATCATACATGAATATGACCATGAAGGAATACAGCTATATATCAAATATATAATTCATCAATTCCATGAACACCATTGGTAAATTTTTATGGCCAAATGAAATAACCACATAATGATAGTGGCTATATATACTTTTGTAAGATGTTTTGGGAATATCCCCCTTATACACCTGCAACTAATGATATTCTGATCACAATTAAATTTTGGAGAACCCTTGATATCCTCTCAACTGATTGAATCGGTCCTCATTTCATCATGGTGGATATATATTCTTTATTGTAACTTGGTTATATTTACAATAATTATAACAAAACTAAAGAGATCAATATATATTTTTAGAAAACATAACTTGTATGGAAAATAGAGATGTGCTTGGTCAGATGAAGCCTTTTTTTCTTAATCCTCAAAGGTACATTCATATCCCTCATTTCTGTTAGATATATCCTATAAGATGGTAGAAAGGTATGACATGTTCCAAGAAGAAGACAAATCGTAAACTCCACTTCTCTCATGGGTGGAAACACTTTGAATTATTCAGGAAAGTTATCCATAAAGTGATCAACCTTAGAAGGAAAACTATTTCTCTAAGCATATTCCATTAATGACATAGATAATTACACTAATTTATATGATATTGTCCCAAATTATACTTCTAAAGATAATTTTCTGACAGCCTTATCATTATTATTACTCTATAGAGATGATTGAAGCCACCACCCATTGTAAAACTCACTATTTTCATATAACTATCAATGTGGGCATAAAACATCATCGACCTATCCATTCCCATTATTATGTCTTATGCAACCATCTAAAAACCTAGGAATTCCCACATCAAATCAACCTTATCCACCACTATATGACATGTTCTACACATGAAAATTTGACCAAGAGGATTTTGGAGTCTCAATATAGAAGGCATCATTTGCACACATAAACCGAGGAAGTCAATGACATGTGATGAAATGAAAAATGAGAATCAATTGTATCAGACAATGCTTCCATTACGGTGTAATTCATAAGAATTGTACCTCACACTGTGGATGGTCCAAATTGACCATTCACCCCAACCTTATTAACTCCAAATGGATGACTGCGGGCCACACTCTTCTCTTTATTACCATGTTGAAACCTCCTCTACTAAGGATTCATGGTATTTATAGAATCACTACCAATGACTTGGCTCTACTGACAAGGAGTATGTGGTTTTCTTCATCCTGTTGAGGAACCTGTGACCCATGAAGAGTGTTATTGACACCCAAACTTAGAGAATTGGGAAACTAATGCTAAATATACCCTATATTTTGGCATTAATGACATTATCAAGGTTGATTCATACAATCCTACTTCATATCGATTGTATAACCACAATGAAAAAATATTATCATATTCTGAGGCTTTAGGGGAAGAATAACTAATCCTACCATCTTGTTCTAAACTATACAATCACCTTGGAAATAAATATCCCTCTTTCTCTTTATCCTTGTGTTATTGTTAACAATATTTCCCATGGGTACCAACATATATCCCCCACATGTGTCCCCCAAGAAATTTCTTTTGGAATCTCATTCTTAATTCAACTTTTCCAGATAATCACTTATGAATAGAACCTCAATTTTTATTGAGTGAATTTCATTCCCCAGACCCAATACAATGATCTCTCTTTAAAAGATGCACTTTCTTATATCTTAAATGAAAACCTCAATATGATTATAAACCTAGGTGTATATTCTATTACTAACATTTTCTCCTACTTCAAGATGAAGATGCCTTTTTTCATATGAATTTTGAAACTATGAGGGAATAATTGATTTTTATTCAATTCTTCAAAACCCTCCCATGTCATACATTGGTCTGTTCCAGTGTAAACCTCTAACTCCCACCACATACTACAATCTCTTCTAAGATATACATATCTAACTTCACCTTTAACTCTTATGTTGTTCCCTAGAAATAAAAACCCCAATTCAGCCTATTCAACAATGATTTTAACATTAAGTATCTAAATCACCCATAAAAATGTGTGGGTTCATCTTTTGAAACTGAACTGTGTGATCCACTTACTTGGGGTCATCACATCTATTCACACATTCCACCACATAGAAATATTTCACTCTGATCTTTACAAGTTACTGGTTCACTTTGGGCTTATGTGATACCACATTTTCTCTGAATGATTAAAATTTCATATTAAATACCATTATACTGTGAAAAACATGATTTCCAAATTCCCATTTTAATAGGTTTACTCCTTATTTGAAAAATACATCAAGCATTCTCTTTTCAAAATCGTATGTTTGAAATCAATTTGAGGATTTTTTAAAAAAATCAACATATTCATATCACAACATTAATAATTATTCCAAATGAAATATTCATCATAGTGGGAATTCATTACTACCATGAATTCCACACTCATCTCATTGGCTATATCCACAACAATGAGATCTCGTTTCTATAAGTGTCTATTAAAAATTTATGTACCCAACTCCTTCGTAACATGATGTTCTTCAAAAAAGGGTTAGCTATGTCATTTTATGATATACATTTCATGTTCTTAAATTCCTACTCCATACTACCATCCCAACTCACGTGATTGGCCAAAAATTAAAGTCATCACCAAGACCAGAAGTCAATTAAAATGAACCGAAAAGACATCAATGTTAAGGACTGAACAAACATGCACCACTTGTAATATCTCACCCATACTCATTTGCATGAGTTTAGGTGAAGGTTCTACTTGGCCTTAGGCATTGCTCCCAAGCTGCCAAAGGATATAAATCATTTCTGATGTCTTAAACATAAATTAGGTAATGAGTTATCTTAAAATTATATAACCAAATAACCAAACAATATTTAACCAACAGAAAATACATTATGCATGTCAAAAACGTAATCCAATAGAACAGAGTTCTATGAAATAACCATAACTCCAAATCAATTCCAAAAAAATTCTTAAAGACATGCATAACTCAACCACAATAATCCATGATCAGATTACCAAGTATAAGACTAAACAAAAAAAACATAAGAATCCAAGAAACAACAACACATATCCACACCAAGTGCCACGATCCATGAACACCACCATTTCCCAAGCATGATTATGAACTACTGAGGAAATGAGATTTCTTACCTTTACCAGTGTCTCTGAATACAACATCTGTAAAAGGACCAACACCCTAAAGTAGAGGGTGAGTAACAATACTAACGTGGTTTTCCCCAAATGAATTCCCTATAACTCCACAATGATACAAAAATTAAAAATCATATAAAACTACTTATATAAATCCTTGAAAACAGTTCAGCAATTTATAATGATCCAAACACATCCTTACCCAAGAAATTCACCCAAAATAACACAATTCCATGGAAAATAACCAACCTGTGATTACCCATTTAACATTTTCACAAACCATTCTCAATTCTATGGATGGACACACATCCCAACCATATGACCATGTCTTACACACATACCCAACCACACAGACAATCTCAGTGTTACCATTGATGGTTAAACTTAACATAATAACCTATAAACTTTTTTATATTGGTATTCCACACTCAATTCACTTTGATGGTGGTTCTACACACCACTTATCCATCAATCCCAAACTATTTTAACACCAAAAATACAAATAATTCATCAAAACTTCGATAATACGAAATAAACAATTTCCAACACAATCTATAAATAATTAAGTAATGTAAACATTTATTGAAAATTCCCTAAACCAAAAACATGTCAAATATCATTTAAATAAAACAACCCATTTTATTGATTTTTTTTCCAAAAATGTGTCCGAAAACTCTTCCATGTCAATGTTTTTAAATCATTCATTTTAAAATCCAAAATCAATAACAATGCATAATAATAGACCTTTTTTCCAAAATCTACAAAACATCCCAAAATGGGTGTTAAAGAAGCTTCTCAAATAAAAAACATCATAAATTTGAAGAATAAACCATTAATTTGAAAATAAACATTCTAGTTCTATCAAAATAGGGATGCTAGTAAATGTACTTACCTTAGGTTTCTGGAGAAATCAACATACCCCCAACGAAACCTAAAATCGTTTGAAATCTTTACCAAAACCTCAAACCCCTTTCCTTGACATAAAAAATATCAATTCTCTGCAATTTAGGCAAAAACAAGAACATATCTATAATGGATAGATGTAGATCAAAAAAACTGAGAGAGAGGGATTACTATATCTAGGGAAAACCACAAAAAAAATTGAAGAGATAAGGCATACGAGAGGAGAATCACCATCCCTTCACCCTCAAACCCCTTCAAATCGCTTCTAAAATGAGTGGGAGAGGCCTTCTAGCCCATGAGGAGAAGATATCCTGAGTGAGGTTTGAGTTGGAGTAAGAATAAAGAGTTTTTGGAAAATCTATAAGGGTACCATTTTTGAAAACATAATTTTTTATGTTGTGCATGGTTAACTCACACGGTTAGACAAAATGTGTGATAAATGTGCTACTACAGCTATCCCAAGTGTTCTCCACATATTTTCATCATATGGTTAGACGAACTGTGTACCAACCATGTGAAATCCCTCTAACATATATTAACTAGTTACCTGGTTATGTTGGATAGTTTAAACTAACATTTCTTAAACCATGAACCCCTATAAAAGATTCCAAACCATTAAAAACCCCTTCCAAACTCTCCCAAACATTCCACAACTAATTTAAACACATAAAGTGGCATAAAAAATGATTACATACCTCAAACCGGGGGTACAAAAATAATATTTATATGTGGTTAACTAGATACTAATATAAATTCTTTAGACACAACTAATCTATCATGTTTTATCTCATTAAAAAATTGAAAAAATGTTGTATAATACTCATTCAATAACAATGTATCATTTATCTTTTGATAATATAGTTTTAACACATTAATATATGGGGTTATTTATTTTTGAATGTCATATATGTTATTCAATATGTATAATTGTTATTTTTCTATACGTCTCCTACTAATAACATTATTTTCAAGCCACAAATCACTTTTCCCCCAAGTCTAACTCGTGAATACTGAGATATAGGTGAAACGATGTGATGCACTAAAGAAAAGTATTTTTTTAACTCTACTAATTCCTCAAGGATATAATTGTAAAAAATGGATATTTATGAATGATATGGAATCATAACATTCCCCTTAAATATATTCAAATTCATTTCAAAAATATACATGAAACATAGATATATGGGACCAGACTGAATTATTATTTTCACAAAATAAAAAATTAATTGTAATATGATATCAAAAAATATGGTTGAAATAATCTTAATAGTTGAAAAAATATGTCGAATACATCAATATCCAAAATTTTAAATGAATTCATATCAATCATTTTGATACAAATGGAATGTAATAAATAACACACCTTCATTTTAGTCAAACTAACATGATTGGGTAGTATTAGATGTAATATAATATATATGAACATTTTCATCAAAACATTAAATCTAATAGAATTAATTATTATTTATATTAAATATATTACTAACATTAAATTTTTACCTTCGGAGAATAGCTAATGAACATTGATACAATTGTTCCATTGAAAATAAATGATTTTCTCCCACATAGATTATGCATGAAAATTAAGTAGATAGTATGTTCATTTTCCATTAGGATTGGGGAAAACATAATTGTATTTTCTTTAACAATAATTCTAATAATTCATTATATCCATCCTTAGGGTTTCTTTTAAAATCTAAAAACATTAATGTAAAAATATACTAGAAATTCTAATAAACATTAATCTCAATGTTGTTTTGTTTGACCTCATGGTATATCCAAAAAAAAGATAAAAAATAATGATTATTTCTTCCATATATTTATGTCATTAACAGATATTTGTGCCTTTCCTAATGTGACATAATTGTTTTTCATCCTCACAAAATACTATTCATATGCAAAAGTATTTACAGAAACATTAAATTAATATGATCCATTAAATGTATTTTATTAATAAGTGATATTATTGATTCATATAAAAAACTATCACTGACCCATGTACACAATTTTTATACAATTTTTAAATTGATAAAATGAAGTCCCTTCTTAATAAATTAGACCATACTTTTTCCCCATAACATTATATATAAATAAAATTATATATATTCGCGAGTCATTTATACTGAACACAGTCATTTCATAAAAATTTTAATATTCCATCTTATAAAAATAATGTTCTATGGTAACTTCCCTTATAAATGTTTGAAATAAAAAATTATTTGTGAAAACTAAACATTAATACATTTCTAAACAATTATCATCCAGAATTCATCAAACTCAACAAGATATATATACAATTAAAACAAAATTCAGGATATTAGTCATAAATTACCAACACTATTTTCCATGGTAATGTTTTATATTAACTTTTTGATATAGATTCATCACATATATTTATAGTACATGACTAAAATTTCTAACATAATACTTGATGGTAGAGAATTTGTAGTTAATTATCTTCAATTATAGTTAATTAGTTATATAGAATAAACTTCCTTTAGATTTTTTTCACATATGCGTGGCATATAATCATTTTTGCATAACTTTAATTTCCTTATTAATGTTTCATATGAGGAATTATAGACTAAAACCTTGTTATTATAATATGAATCATTTTATTTGGATTAATAAGTAAATTAATATTCAATTTTGTTTTATAATGTGCCATATTTAGAAAACATTGACCAACCTTTGAATTAATTTCTATATAGAGAAGACTCAAGGGAGATTGAATTTATATTTTTATACTACAATCCCATTGGGAATATAATTTTACTTCAATTTATTTTGAATCAGGTGTATCATTTCCCTCAGGAAGTACTTATTTTATAATTTTTTAACAATGTAAAACTCTTTTCACTCCACCAATTTAATGATTTTATGTTAACCAATTATAAAACTATTTATATAAAAATAAATTTCATATTGCATAGATATAGTTTTTTTATCATCACTATATGTGTACTCATTCATTAGTGTTATCTTAATTTCTGCTACTTCAATAACCTGAAAATGTTCTTTAATTTTTTCAATCTTATCCTCCTGAAAATATCCATCTTCATCAGATCTAGAATTTAACCTCACTTTACCATGTATAATAAAATTAATGCATCTAAAATTGAAACCATGAAAAATAAATGATCCTTTATTTCCCTTATATCATTCCCATTAGAAAAACATGTCAGTGTATTGAACATTTGAATTGAAAAATTCAAAAAAACATCATTACATTCGATATATCAATTACATTGTAGATGTGTATTAATCGAATAATGATTAATATCAGCTATAAAAAATTTTATGGAATGAATATAGTTTACTGTATTTTAAAACTTTAATTTAAATTTACCTTCAATTAAAATAATAAAATATCATATTTTAATAAAAATAATTAATAATAATAACAAAAAATTATTAAAACTAATATAATTTAATGAATATATATTATTATAAAAAAATTAAAAACATTGGTTTGTTCTTTTTCTCATTATGTTGTATCTATGAAGAATTAAAAATACTTAATAGATGAAAATTGAAAAAATGGTGTCAAAAAATTTAAAAAAAATATAAAATATAAAAGGGAAATTATTAAAAAATAAATTAAAAAATTGAAGAATAAAAAAAATTCCCAATCAAATTTAAAAAACCCACATGAATGATACACATTTGATATCCTTAAAATTACCAATTATAAAAAAAAATTGATTTTATATTTAAAAACATTTAAAATTGAAATGATACAGAAAAAACTATCATTATAACAAATATTCCCCAAAATATTTGAGAAATAATATACAAATACATAAAAAAACATCAAAAACCTAACATAAATATAGTAGACCAGATAAAATTTGATACATTAACTAGTGGTACATTATAAGAGTAATGAACACATAAAATACAGATAATATGTAACCTAATGGGTGGTGGATGATTGATGAATATGAAAGATGACAATAATAAGAGACCACATATCTTGGATAAAGGTAGTGATCGTGGATGATACTTATTGAACTAAAATTAAGGATAGAGAGATTAGATACATGTGTATAGCGGTCTCTTCATATGATAAATTAAAATAGAGGATGGGTGACTACAAAAAATAAAGTCTCCAGTCATTAAATGAAACTATTTTTTAATTGATTTTAAATAGAGTAATATTAATAACCAGTGTCAAAAAACAACTTAATTATTTAATTAAAACTATGAAAAACACCAAAACACGGTTTTTGAAATTGGTTTCACAATAACCGTCATAAACAACCATTTATAATATCATTTCCAAATAAAAATATGTTATAATTAAATATATATATATATATATATTCACCAGTAATTTAACATTAATAACATGAGTATGTAATCATATGATAATTAATATCAATCCTAATATATATTACATTATAAAAATTATAACAACTCATGATAATTTAGGTTAAACCTATATCACTTTTGGTTCGATATTTTGATTCCATCAATGACTCCATCTGTGTTACCTAACTGGATTTATTTTTTATACACATATTCTTAATAACCTAATTCATAAAATTAAAAAAATACCACTATTACACCATCTGTGAAATCACCATTCTAATATTCTAGAATAAATCATTCTTATTCAGGATTATCCAGTACATTATACATTAATTCCCACCCCAAAAACATATATGGTTAGTTCATTTGGAGTTTATAAACATCAAAATCGTATTTTTGAATGTTTTATCCACATCACCCATAAGAAAATATACACAAATGATACCAATCTAAATATATCATTTATTATATTTTTCTTTTTGACATTGTGAATGGAAATAATTGAAAAGGTGAGCTCGGATACTCAGTAAGGGTTAAACAAAATATATAACATTAAAATCAATATAAGTAATTATAATGAATGATATATGTGATAATTAGATGAATATGTGGGAATGAGAACATAATAAAAAAATCATACTCAAATGAGTATGACCCACATAACATAACATGAATCATAACATAATGTTGAGATATAATATAGGTATGTGGAATAACAAAGAAAGGTGGAAAAATAAATTGGAACCATAAAAGAATCATTATGATACATAAAATATACGAGGGAATACAAACATTTTATAATAAGGTAATAATTTTGATCGATGTGAATATAGATAGTAATTTGGTACAAATATAATCACAGAAATTAAAATCATATGTATAGGTTCTATACCAAGTACATCATCACATAATGAAAGCACATGTTGCATAATGAAGTAGACTAGGATAATATTTTATGTTCAATAACATAAAAAATCTAATTATATATAATATTTAACAAAATTATTGTAGTTATATTTAAATGTGGAACTAGTTATAACATTAAGAATAATAATATATGTGTGTGTCACAAGATCAAGAAAACATTATTTATCATTATAACATAATTAACCCATGAGAAAGAAATGATTATCATAAGTATAATCTCATCAAATAAAAATGAATAATATTTTAGACAACGTGATTGATTACATTAAAATTATATTCACGGAAGCATTAGAAACATTAAAATACATATACCTTAAAGAAACAAATTCAAGGGGATTTGTATATTTCTATAAAAACATCAAAAAAGTATCCTCCATATTTTGGTAATAAATTTTTTAAAATAAATATTTTTTGAATTATATTATTTATAATGTTTAGGGAAATTAAATATAAATTAATTTTATAATCATTAAAAATGTTGTAAAATATTTATTAATAAAATCGATGAAACCCATGGGTGAAAGATAATGAGCTAGAGTAATAATGGGAGTTTAAAAATAACTCTTATAAACTATTTAAAATGTTTTAAAACCTTTGGGATGATATATTCATATTTTGTATATTTAGAATTATATAAATTTTTAATACAATATAATTAATGTGATAATGGAGGATAACATTCTCATTCTAAAATAAGTGATAAAGTAATTTCCACTTACAAGCATCTTTTTTGGTGAATTATAAATAAATGGGTAGGGAAATTGTAAGAACACTTTAAATATCATACATAACTATAAATGATGAAAAATAATTAAAACATATATGTATATTACAGAATAATTTGATTATAAAAATATATATAGTGGTGAACTGACTAAAATTATATTTTGACAAGAAACCCTAATGCCTTTTTTAAGAACATTTAAAAAGTATATGAAAGAGTGAACATTATATATATATATTTAAATCCAATTAATTAAATGAAAATTTCACTAAAATTATTAAATGTATTAGAGAATTTTTTATGAAAAATAAATTTATTTTAATATGAAACATGTCTCAAGGAATTGATATTTAGACAAAGGACCCCTACCTTTGCTCAAAAAATCCAGAAATGTACTCCAACATCCTTTGTAATAAAAATAGAAATATTAAAAAGATAATTAATATAATTATTAATATATATTAACTCTTATACTATTCAATTATAATCATTTATTACATATATATTAGTATGTTATGTTTATTTTTCATCATTTGATGTTAATAGTTTTGATTATTCTCTGCTTGTAAAGGTATGTTAGTCTGGTTATAATTACATTATCATAAATTAAAAATATTTATTATATAAAAGGCTCTAAAATAATAATTCAATAATTATTTTTGATAATCCATGTTCACTCGATCAAATATATAATTACAATTTATGAAAATTAAATTTCCAATGATTGTGTTCTAGTTGATTTTATTAATACTGTATGATATTTTGTAATGGTAGTTCGAATTCATTACACCCTCCGTACACCATAATAATGATATAAATGATAATTTATTTTTAAATATACCCATTCAGTATTAGTTTATACATTTCAATGATATAAATCATGAATATACTATAACGACATTCATGTTGACTGTTGAACTGACCCAAACAATAACATGTTATACTACTAAATGAGTAAGATAAAAAAAATATATCAAATTAATATAAATTTTATCGAATAATAATAATGTTAAAAATTATTCATTATATTGGATAATGAAATTCAGAAATAATGGTGATTAGATGGTATTTTTGGATGATATATGAGAACTAGAAACAAAGATTGAGTCATTCTTCTAGTATTGGGTTCCTTCCAAATGAATGAATTAGGTCTCCTTTGTTAAAATAGATGCTGACCAAGGCACAATATATATTTTATGATAGGGAATTTTGGAAGGTATTCACATGGAATCCAAAGGCTAGATGTTTTCTGGGAAGGGCAAATTAAGGGTAACGTTAAATATGATTTTGACATTAATTTATTCAATTTTTTATTATTTAATTGTTATAATTGTTTATTTTTTCACTTATAGCATAACATAATAAAAAAAATAAAGTCCGTGGTCCCATATAGTACAAAAAGATTATTTTATTATTTTTAAACATCATTTTAAAATTACACTATATTTTTACTTTTTTACACCTTACAAAATACATTCAATATTTACCTTGTTAACTTATTCATTTAACTAAATGTAAAATTGAAACACATGTAAAATATTGAAAAAATAATTCAAAAAAACATTTTACTAATTTCAATATCTAAATATCTTAAATTTGAATTTTAAATTTAAGTATATAATAGTTCAAGAAAATATTATTGAATAAAAAAAATTGTTATGTGATTAATGATTGTACGTTTCTTATTTATAATTCATTATAAATTTAACTAATTTTAAATATTTGTTATAAATGTTTTTTTACAAAAATTATATTACATTATTATTTTCTAAAAAAAATTTATTACTCAATTTTAAATTTTCCGTATAACTATTTGTAATATATATTATCAATAGTCACAGATATTTCCAAAGATCTTATATTTGTATAATGATATTATTAGTTGATTACATTTATATATATAACCATCAATACATATTATAAATTCATTAAATATATTATTTCATTTAATTCTCAAAATTTCAAGCTCAATTCAAATTTTATTTGGCTTTTTTAGTTATAATAGATTGGATGATCATGAAGACAAACCGTAAGGTTCAAGATTTCATGTTTATAGAATTTTTATTTATATAAAGTTTTATTCCAATTATCGTTTTTAAAATTATGTTTTAGTTTTTCATGAAATATTTTTTAATGTTTGTCATGTATTTTAATATTTTATATTTATAAAATATGTCACGATTTATTTTAGTTTGGTTGTTAATCTGAAAAAATCAATTCAACAAATTAATTGAATAAATAAAACATTATAATTACATTTCAAAAAATAATAGTTACCATTCCGCATTTTATTTCTCAATAATAAATGTATTTATAGTAAAACATTTTCATCAACCTAATTATTAGAGTAAATGTGTGAAAGCTTTATTATTACACCAGGTTTGGTGTACGAAGAAAAATATAATATTAAATTTATTCTAAACAATTTTGTGATGGAAAAAATTTGATATACGTTATGTGATAGTAATTGATGATTACCATTGGAGTTCAATGTAGGTGATAATGTATTATTATGGTTGCGTTCTCATTTAAGCCATTGGATACATTAAAAGAAATGTAATCTATCCATTCATGAAATAGTCTTGATACCTTGGTACCCTAATAACTAAGAGGATGCGTACATGTTCTGAAAAGAATTCCTAATTCCCATGGATTGGCAACTAGAAACTCAAGTTATGAAAGTGAAAATCGGGAACCATTTTTTCAAAACAAATTGTTGATCAAATATAAAAATATCCACAGGATCAAAGAAAACTCATAATATAGGGGGTACTAGATGTCATATAGGTCTATCAAAACTCAATAATTATACAACCAATGTACTTAATGATCAAGATAAACAACCCATGTCTTTGTGGAATCATATCCAATACCAAAGAATCTACAATATCTTCTAACTAAAATTAGTTATTTCCCATTTCTTGATCCTAGAAGAAGGTAATATAAATAATCCAAATGGAAATGGTAGGGTGTGAGATAAAATACCATTAGGATCTCACCAACTGTTCTGTAATAAGATTCCATAATAAGTAAATTAGATCATTCTGAAAATTTAAAATAAAAGAGGCATTGTGGTAAAATTTCAAATTTAATTAAAAACATGATTTTCTATTAGAATGATTGAATAATTTCAAGAAATTCCTTAATAAAAATTTTTGTATATAAAATTTTATATAAATAAATAATAAATAACAAAGAAGTCACAATAAATAGAATATATATCAAAGTACACACAATAAGAAACTTGGTCATCCACCAATAGGTAAGATAGTTCATAGTTATAATATCCTCACACATCTAATATTTTTTATCATGGTAATATGTCTACAAATTTCCCTCTGACATGAACCAAATAGGACTCATCAATATCCCATTGGGAGAATATCTATCAAACTATGATTTTTATAGATTTATAAAAATCAATTTTTTCTTTCTCATTACAATCCTATCATGTGTTTCCCAAATAACCCACAAACTAACTATGAACACATGTTCTTATTAAATTAATCTATAATGGAAAAATATTTTAAAAATAGTTATAAATATGTTTTACCTATTTCAAATTTAAATATGAAAATTCATATTTAAAAACTAATGCATTGATTTTTTAAGACCATGCTAATATAAATGACTATATTCATGCGTTTTTTTTGTCAAATAATATTTAGAAGAAAATAAATCACATCACTTTTTTTGTAAAATTCATATTGAAAATTATATTTAGAGAATTAGATTAACAATAATTGAAAAGGTTAATAATATATGGATAAAACTGGATGAAATAAAAAGATCATCGAATTCACACTAAATATAGAATGAAATATTTAATCATTTTATAGGATGAATCAGAGAATGTATGTATATGATAAATGTCATGATGCTTTTTCAATATTGTATTTCTCATAAATCATAATTATTCTGTAAAAAATTGTATTCTATCTTTATTAATGAAATGGGAAAAATAAGTCCTAACAATCATATTAATAATCTATTTAAAAGAAAAAAGATGTTTCCAATCATATCCGGTATTATCATAATCATGTCAACTGTATACTGGTTGAGTTGGAAAAGGTATTGGTTACTGAAAAATGGGAAGTCACAATACATTACATGGTAATACAAATGATGAAAATGTTGATCTTTAATATATTCAATGTCAAGAAGGATTTCATGATACATGATATTATTTTTTAAAAAAAATTGATGGTGCAGCCAAAGTTTGTCATCCTCAAGGTTATTATAATGAGTTATCCAAATGAATGTTTTCATAATAGTTGATAAGGGTGATACAAATGATATAATGAAATAATATTCTCAATTGGACTCGGTATTCCATTTTAATCATCATTAGAATAAGTGTTTGATATTGGTTAATTCAATGAAGAAGATCAATACTTATTAACGATTGTAGGATGTGTTGTCAAAGGAGTAGCTTGAAATTTGAAGTGTTTGATGATTTATGGGAAATTTTAGAAACCAAAGGAACTAGTTTTTAGTTAAAAAAAATCCAAAAGTTATAATTTTTCGGAGAATGAATCTTATAGGTATCTTATTTGGATGTGAAAGTAAAACCATGATTTGTTTTCAAATGTTTTTATCTATTGGTACAAGAGCCATCAAATTAGATTTGATAATGAATCATCATGATGATAATTATAACAAAATCCTAATGGGGTTATAGTAACAAAATCAAATCAATATATCATAATGGTATCAATTTAATCATAAAATAATTTTATACAGAGCATCATATTGATGTAATTGTATTGAGGAAATTGGATTCAGATAGATGGGTGTGAAGAAAGACAGAGGCTAACTGAAGTGGTAACAAAATTTGAGAATGGTTGTGAAGCAACAAGAATAATTGAGATGTAAGGAAAATGTCACAATTATTCTAACATTTATGGAAACATAAAAATTTGGGGAATTTGGTTGACTAGGAACTGATTTCAAATTCACACCAAAATCATATTTTTTCACATATAAAAGGATAAAAGTACAATGCAATTTTCTAGTGGGAGTATTTTTCACAAAAAGAAGATATAAAAGCTTATATGTTCTACGTATAAATGAATATATTTCCATATTTTTCTTTGTTTATTACGTTTTTTATAAGAGTTACTGGAAATGATACTGGATTCAAATTTATTCAGATGATCATCATATTTATTGGATTACCTTATTCAACTAACTATCATTTTCATTTTCAAAATATTCAGTTGGGAATTGTTTCAAGCTGGATAATCAGATCGCGACTATCTGATTTCATATTATGGACTAAGGAAGAAGTTGTTCAAAATAGTTTCAAACATATTCTGATAGTGATATATTTTCCATATTGTGTAATTAGATTGGGTGAATCGGACTAGGAAATTGCATTAGATTCTATATCAAAGTCCTCAATTTCCATACCAGCTTCTGAGTAAGAAATTGATGGTTAAAAAAAATACTTTTTTGGAATTTTTTAAAAAAAGAACATGTAGCATGTTTGGTTACAAAAATATTGTATTTTATCTTTTGTGCTAGAGAAATCACACACACTATTCGAGATTTTCCCAAGTGCTACATTAGTGAAAGGGAATATAATACTCATTGTATTTCCGTAGAAGAGGATTGGTTTCTAGTTGATTTTAGTGTATTTTATTGCTTCCAAAACAGAAGATTGATGTATAAATTATTATTTAATAGTGAACCTTATAAAAAATTGTGTTCCTATGGATGTGTGTTTGATTTATTTTTAATAGGAAATGAAATCATTAATAAGAGGTGACTATTTTTTCATTTTCTAAGGAAACATATAATTAAGGATATCACTAATTCACCCCTCCCCCACTCCGTGATAAAATTATCTTGACTGGGAACTTATAACTTGTATCATAGTGTATGTTCCCATCACTTATTATTTTCCAAATTTTTAAAGATAAGTTGCTGGAGAATCTAAATTTTGAAAATCATAATTATTCTAGTTTTTGTTGAAAGAATTATCATATTTGGAACAATATAATTTTTACATGTATCATGTATATTGGGTATGAGGTTCTTGAATCTACAATAGATGGGATTCCACCTATTGATGAAAAAATTACTTTTACATCTGTTTCTAAAAAGAATCTGGTGGATGATGGAAAGGAAAAGAACGATTTATTATGATCACACACTAGATGTGAAATCCTAAGAGTTAAAGGTGTTTATTTATCCAATAGTATATGGGACATATTGGAAATCATAATAGAATGCAATACAATCATGAAAATTGAAAAATTACAAATATGGAGGCTGATGTTTGAAGATTTGAAAATGGTTGAGCACGAATCTGTTGTGGAATTTTTTACAAGGGTGAATAACGTAATTAGTGTAATCAAATGTGTTGGTAAAAAGCTCAATGATTATAATGTTTAAGAAAAGATCCTACATATTCTTCATGACAATATTGAAGTAAACGTTTCTTCATTGAAAGATATAGATCTTGAAACATTATCTTTAGATGATTTTCATAGGACTCCCATCACTTATAAAACATTAATAGATAAATCCATGAAAATAAAAACATGTTGATAGTGAAATTTCTCTCATCTATTCTAATAAAGAGATTCCCATGAAGATTTTAATTGATGATAAAGATGATAAAGATGATTCTAAAAATGAGTTATGTCAAAATATTAGTGTTATTTTATCCTTGATTTCTAAAAATGTGAAAATATGTACAAGGAAATACAAAGTAAAACTTACCTTTAATGTTTTGTAATGTGGATCCATTGGAAATATTGTGGTGAATTGTCCTTAATGAAAGAAAGAAGAAGGAAGTGATGCTGAATCTGAAAGTTCTTTTCATTATGATGTTGAGAATATTTTTTTCAATAGTAAATGATTATGATTTTAGAAGAAATAGTTATGAAGAAGAAGAAAGTCGTCTTGAATTTCATTTGAAAGAGGAATTGAATTAATTTATATAAAATATTAGATGGACTAAAATGAAAAACAAGAATATGGAATATAAGTGTTCCTTAACCGAAAAAAAAACAGATGAGAAGGTTATGATTGTAAAATAAAATGATGAGTTGAATAAATTAATTGAGATGAAAATAATTGTAATGAGCATCAAGAATTGAAGCTGAAGGAAAAAAGAAGTATATTTGGAACATGTTTAAAAAAACTCTATAAAAATGAATAGATAAATACATGTATCAAATAATCAATCTATGAAACTGGTGAATGAATTTTTAAGGACAATATTGAAAACATTCTACCAAATTTACTTTTGAAATATGATAAGAAATATGGAATTGTTTATAAAAATAAGAAATTTTGGAATGTTATGTATGTGGTAAAGACCAACAATGTCTGGAATTAAGAAATATTAAAATACCCTGAGTCTAAAAATTTTCTAAAAATTTTAGATATGAGACTATTTATAATTCATATAATTTAAATAAAGATGAATATATATAAGAAAATTCTGATTGGGAATATAATGGTTGGTGGGTCAGATAAGAAAGATATGAAGTTTGCAGATAATCATCTTTACAATTTCAATCTGTAAGGATGTTTCATAATAAAATACACTTTCTATGGATACTGTTGGTATTGTGGTGGATTCAGACACATGAAAAATATTTTTTGGTTCATCCAACAACATTATTATTATTCAATATATTATGGAAGACACGATTTTAGGGGGATTCAATATCTTCAAAGAAATAATTTAGACAATGTTTTTTTGATGAAACCTATGAATGATGGAGTAAATATGGAAAATAAGGTCCAACCCATTGAATCTATTTATAAAATATTTGAAAAACTAGTACATCATCATGTTTTGTCTGGCACAATAAGAGATTCTTATAAATTTTTTGAAGCCGCTGGTGAAGAAAGATAATGAAGAAAAAATAACTTATTGTTGAAACTTCTTTCAAATTTATATAATGAGAAAACCCAAGGATTATTGACAATGGGTGTTCTTATCAAATTAAAAAGGACTTGAGGTTATTGAAGATTTTGAAAGACTTAAAAGCGGTCATGGTTACATTAGGAAATGATGAATTAATTAAGAAAAAAGGTTTTGGTTAATAAATTATGGGGATAGAAGAATTAAACAATTGAAATATTTATATACTGATGGGATTAAACAAAACATATTGAGTGTTTCACAATTATGTGATAAAGGAAACAAATTTCATTTTAGGTAAATATGGATTCCTTGTGAAGAGCTAAAACTTTAAAATATAGTTACAAGATTCCAATGTACAATGGGAAACTTATTTCATGTTGGTAAGATAAAAAACAATTGATACATGAGAATAGTTGAAGAAAATCAATTTTGGAATAAAAGGATGGGACACATGTTTCATAGAAGTAAGAGAATGTTATCTAAAATAAATTTTTTCTGATACTCTCTATATTTTCAATAGAAATAAATGGGTGTCGTAATATTTTTTTAAATGGAAATATTACCAATTCAGTACATAAGAATGTTGATATTTATTCAAAACAACCTATGGAACTTATCCATTCTGATATATATGGGTCAGTGCAGAAACAAATAAATAGATAAAATTATTTCATCACTTTAATTGATGATTTTACTCGCATTACTTCTATCAGGGACATTAAACATATATCAGATGCTCTAGAAATGTTTAAAATTATTAGTAGTAAAGATGATAAAGAATGTGAGTATTAAGTGACTAATGTGAGAACTAACAATGGAGGGGAATACAAAAAATAATAATTTTAATGTTATCTATAATATCATAGAATTCAAAAGGATTATAGTTCCCATACACTGATCAATAAAATGGTTTTTCTAAAAGAAAAAATATAATTTTTGTGGAAATGGGAAGAATTTTGTTACTTGAACATAGTATGTCTCTTTACTAATAGAGGAAATCCATGAGTACTATTTTATACATTCAAAATAGATTTTTCTTCTGGTAATGTTCTGATATGACTCCATAATAATTTTTTATGGAAAAACTCCATGTTTGGAACACTTAATAATTTATGGGATTCCATGCATTATAATGAAAAATGGTGGAAACATTGGGAAATTTGAGCAGAAATTTGAAGTTGGATTTTTTATCTTAAGAACCTGAGGGTAGAGAATGTAGTTGGTTAAAAATTAAATAAAGAGAATTGTTGATTCTATTAATGTTAAATGTTTTTAGAATAAAAAAAAGATAAAAATACTCATCCAAATTGGGAAGTTGTGCTTGATATGAAAACAAATTTTATAAGGATATAGAAAATTGTAATTCTAATCAAGAAAAATTTGACTCATCTATTTCCAAGGAGGGGGAAGATATGCATAAATATATTCTTAGGCTGAGGATGCATGTTGAAGATCATAACATTATTGGTTATCAACATCAAAAGGATTAAATAATATGAAATAAATGTTGTTACACATACATCATTATATTAAAAGAATTATCTGAATGGTGTAGGAGCTTCTTTTGAGTATCTGAAATGGGTTCTTTCCCTAAATCAAGATCTAGACCAAATAGAAAGTAATTACACATGTGTACTTGTTCATAAGCCAAAAAACAAAAATTTAATTGGTTAAAAGTGGGTTTTCTAGAATAAGGTGAACGAAGAATGTGAAGTGATAAGAAACAAAGCATTATTACTTTGAAAAGATTACTCACAGTTTGAAGGAGTTGATTTTGATGAAATATTTTCTCTTATGGAAATGTTAGAAAAACAATATGAATTTCTATTTCTATTTCATCGAAATGAAGTTATAATGTTATACAAATGTGTGTGAAGTTGTCATTTCTAAATGGGGATCATGATGAGGAATTTTACATTGAAAAAACCATGTGGATTTGTTTTTGGGAAAGATGAATTTTATGTTTACTGATTTAAGAAGACTATATATGGGCTAAAACGAGATCCAAGGGCATGGTATTCCAAATTAGAATCTTTTTTATAGAAATTGTGTTTTAATAAATGATTAGTTGATATTAATCATTACATCAATGTTAATCTAGAGTATTCCCTCAATGTAATTCAATATGTTGATTACATTATCATTGCTAAGAATGATGAAATAAAATTTGATTGATTTTATAAAGAAATGATTTTTTTTTTGAGATATCCATGAATGGTGAAAGGAAATACTTTCTTCGGTTAAATGTTTCATAAAAGAAGAATCACATATATCTTTATCAGGAAAAGTATTAAAATTAACATATTAAGAGGTTCGTAATGGAAAAATCCAAACCAATTTCCTCAACCTTTTTAGTGGGAACATTTTTTATAATGACTGAGAAAGAAAATTTATTGATCAAAAATAATTTTAAATTCATATTAGATGTTTTTTATAATTGACTATCTAAAGGCATGACATTGTTTATGTTTTCACTTTATGTTGAATCATTTAGAGTGTTCATAATAATCAACATTTTTTTTCAATAAGATGAAATCATAGATATATCAATCCCACAAAAAATTCATAATGAGATGTGATATCATAGAAAGAACTGATTGGTGCGGGTATTCATATGGTGATTGGGCCTGAAATGTTGATGATATAAGATCCAAATATGGTGGAGTATTCATTATGGGGAAGAATTGTGTTTGTTAGAATACCAAGAAACAAAATTTAGTAACCCTCATTATATTTGATTCTAATTATTATTATTCTACTCAATCCTCTACCCAACATATGTGAATGAAAACACAATTATGAGACATACTTATTGATGTGAAGATAAACTATGTTTTGGGTAGTGATAATCAATGTGAAACCATTATCACTAGGAATCTTGTTCAACATTCTCATTAAAAACATATTGATATAAAATATTATTTCATCAAAGAGCAAGTGAAGATGAATTAATTGAAACTGTAGTACGTTCCTACATCGGAACAAGTTTCTTATATTTTTACAAAGACGTTATAGATTTATTTCTTTTCTAAATTGATATTTAACATGGGTGTCAAAAATATTTATCAGTAAGGTTGACGTATGTGTTTTTCCCCTATCTGAGTTTACATTTGGATATATTGTTCATGGGGATAATTTTCGCATAAATTTATCCATATGGAAGATTGTAAATAGGGGTTTGAGAAATATATTAATCCAACACTGTATGTGTGTAAGCTATTCTAATTATTTAATGGAGTGGTTGTAGGGAAAAAAATTTATTATTGTAAAGTTTAGAAGATGAGGAAATGGGGGAGAAAATTTCAAGAGGTTATATGATCACTACTTTTGGAAAACATGGTTTTGATGAAAATGTTTCTTGTTTCCTTTAATGAGTAATATCACAAAGGTTTAGAATTGTTCTTTTGTAATCTACAACATGAGGATAATAAATTTAGTAATTTATGAATCGAGATTGGTAAAAACAAAGGGGGGATATTTTTATGACTAATATGGTAAGGATGACTGTATTTTGATTCCATTGAAGGTATAAATGAAAACGATGTTTATATAGAAAATAAATCACATCACTTTTATTTTGAAATTTTTTTGATTGACCTTAATATTTAGAGAATAGGAATCATAATGCATGAAATGGACCATCATTTTCAAAAGAAGATAGATGGAAGAAAAGTCTCATCAGATTCACAATGAATCTAGAATGAATGATTTTATCATATTGGGGAGTAATCATAGTTTTTATAATTTGGATAAATTCTATGACGCTTCTTTGATCATGTGGTTCTCATAAATCATAATTATTTTGTAATATTTGTGATGATAGAATAATTAAATTAAGGGTAAAGAAGGATTGAAATCATATTAAAAATATATTTAAAATAAATGGAAGGCTACCATTCATATCCAGTTTGATCATAATCATGATAATCATATTCAGATTGAGTTTGAAAGAATGTTGGTTGCTAGAAAATTGAAAGTTAAAATAATTTTTCTGTAAGACATATGGTAATAAATCTGATTTTCACCAAAATCAATTTCAAGAAAGATGTAATTATACAAGATGATTTTATGGAAATAATAAATATATTGAATATGAATTTTTCCAGCCTCAAGGTTATCATAATTAGCTTTTCAATTCTGAATTTTCATGAAGGATGAGAATGGTGATCATAATAAAAAAATAAATAATCCACACATTCAGAATCTCTATTACATCATAATTATCATAGGAGTAAGTGTTTGGGATTTATGAAAGAAATATTAAAGAAAAATACTTATCAGGGAGTGTTGGATGTGTTGTCAAAAGAGGAGACTGAAATTTAAAGGATTGGATGATATTTGGAAAATGTGAAAAAAAGAATGTATTGATTTTCTATCATAACCAAATCCAAAAGATATAAATATTTTAACAATAAAGATAAGGGGTATCATATTCAGAATAGATATAAGAACCCTAATTTTTTCGGATAATTTTATCTATTTGGTCAATATACATTTTATCATAGTTGATACCGATTCATTTTTTGGATTGTAATGAAAAAATAGATATGTTCCAATAGTAATGTAATCTAATAGAGAAATTTGAATTGTATATATTTCATCATACATGCTATTAATAATGAGAATTGTATTTAAGAAATTTTATTGAGGAAATATGATTCAAATAGATGGTTGTGAAGAAAATAAGAAGGGATTTTAATTGGTTAGATTATTCAAGAAGAATCATTAAGGATCGGGAAGAATTGAGAAACACTATTTAAGTCAAGATACATCCTAAATATAGTAAAACATAAAAATTCGGTGAATTGGGGTGAGCGGGAACCAATTTCATATTCCCAAAAAATCATCATTAGGGTACCTATTAAAGAATAAAATTACTGTATACTTTTTTGAGTATACTGTTTTCATAAAAAATAAATAGAAGCTCTGTATTCCTAGGGAGAGAAAATGAATTTTCCATATTGGACTTTCTTGAAGAAATTTCATTGCATAGGAGTGAAAGAGAGAAGATAAAATATTTGAATGTATTTATTATATCATAGTATTCAGTGCATCATCGTATTCAATTTCTTATCATATTATTCTATTCGTCAAAATTAGATGGTTATCTTATTGGGATGGATAATCAAACTAGGACTATCGTATTTGGTTTTCTGCACTGGGGAAAAAAATTTGAATTGTATCATCCACATTCTAAAAGTGTTATATTTTTTTATTGATAAATCAGATTCAGAGAATCGAACCGGACAATAAGATAACATTGTATATAAAATTCCTCAAAGATCTTACTAGTTTCTGGGTAAGAAAATAAATAATTGTGTTTAGAAGAATATATTTGTGGATGTTTTTAAAGAATTATAGGATACATGTTTTGTACATAAGCTTTGTCATACATTATTTTTTCAAGAGAATGCACACAGAATATTGGATTGTTTTCAAAGTTCTATTTGAGAGAAAGGGAATGTCCTACTCATTATATTCCAAAAAATAGGATTATTTTCTTATGTATTATATAGTATTGGATTATTTATAAACCATAAAAATGGCATAGTTATTCTTTTTGAATAGTTATCCTTATAAATACTTTTATTCCTATGGATTTTTGTTTAATTATTTTAGTATGGAATGAAATCATTAATTTGAGTCAAAGGTTGTTTCATTTTTTAATTAAAAGATAAATAAAAATATTATGAATTCACCGCTCCCCCTCTCAGGGATACATTTATCATGGGAAAATATATGTTTTTAATCAATAAGTTCACTTAAAAAATTAAAACTAATCGTAGATTTTAATAAAATAAAATTTTTCCATTGTACTCAAAATAAATTCATAATTCAATTTTCACAAATTCCATCAAATTCTAATCACACCCCAATTTGGAATTCCTTTTGAATTAGGGTTTTCTCCAAAATTCTCCACCAAATAACATCAGTTTACAATTTATTATGAAATCCGGTTTTCAAAATCTAATTTAATGTAATATAAATATATCAATACATTAAAGGGTATATTAATTAATAAATATCAACAAAACCACCTACGTTTAACATTATGATCTTGTATAAAAACACCCACATCAGGAAAAAGAAATGAATAACAAAGAAAAAAGAGATCATGGAATAAATCCAATATTCAAGATCCAATAAAAGATATTTTAGATCCATCAACAAAATTATGACCTAAAAAATCATATGGATAATAGAATAATATAGTAGGAGATAAGGAATGACAGAAGATCTCTTACTAAAGAGGAATCCAACGAAATGTTTTGGGCTTCGATCCCCCAAGGAAGGGGTTTGGAGGATCATAATATCATTATTGGGATCCTCCAAGACATATCAATTCATTCAACATCAAAATAGTGTCGATTAGGGGTTCATATGGGGTTTCTGTATTTTTTTAGAAATTTTTGTTTAATAAACATTCTTGCCCTCACTATTTTCTCTATAGGGCTGCCAGTTTAACAAGCTATGAACCAAAATCATACACTCTTTATATGGGTTCATAGTTTCTATTAGGTGGTTTATGTTTTTTTCAAACCACATTCCAACCTTGAAAACTCCCACTATTTGGGTTTTTATGATTTACACTAGGTTGGAACATAGTCTTGGAAAATGGTACGCCAACCCTACACAACCCATAATGTTTCAAAATTATTAATGTTTCACTTGTATCACCCCTAAAAGAGACTCAACTGATGAATTAACAAAATGGTTGATCCAAGAGTACCTAAAATTAGCAACATATTGTTTCATCCTCCACACCAAAGAAACATTGTAACCCTAAAAATATTATTAATAAGTCTCCATGTTGAAAAGACTTGGCCACTACACTCTCATAAGTGCCTCTATCACTCACAAGTTTCATCCGTATTAGAACTATGATTTCATTTAACTCAAACTAAATAAATCTTCCACCCCCAAAGTACCTTTTTTTAGAATAAAAAATCCTTACTTGATGCACAATCACAGATAAATCTGGCTCAACATCAAGATCAATCCATCTCAAAATGGGATATGGATTTGAAAAATACTTTCATAGCTGTGATACATGGAGCACATTATGCATCGATGTCAACTATGGTAGAAGTGAAAAAGGGGAAGCCTTTTTCCCCAACTATCCAAAAACATCAAATGGTACAAAAACATTAGGAACAGGCTTCCCATTCCATCCAAGACATCAATGACCTAAACAACATGAATATCCTAAGAATTATTGTTCACTAACTAAGAACCCCCATGATCTACATTAAATATCTACATAATATTTATAGCATATCAAATCCATCAACATTACAAAACTAATCAACTAAATCTTTTTTATCATCTCTTAAACCATTCTTAGGCCAACCAAGTATATTTATCTGATTTGTGACCAAAATAATGGATTTTTATAAGGTAGACCAAAAAAGGCCTTCAAAGGAGGCATTATGATCTTAGACTATTAGATATTGTTATAGGTGAACTCAACAAGTCCCAAATTTTTATCCCAAGCTCTATAATGTCCAATAATAAAAACCTAAAGAATATCCTCAATTTTTATACAATTCTATGTGTCCATCTATCTACCGATGGTATGTCATACACAAATGAACTTAAGATCTTTGTTTCAAATGAATTCCACTCTATAATTGAGATGTAAAATAAAAATGTATATTAGAGAATATATCATATATAAATCCATAAAAATTATCAATCTCTCTCGCTTGG
The DNA here is from genome assembly GCA_963277665.1 of Viscum album. Lineage (NCBI taxonomy): Eukaryota > Viridiplantae > Streptophyta > Magnoliopsida > Santalales > Viscaceae > Viscum > Viscum album. The sequence continues at coordinate 1,058,380,057 of OY728155.1, forward strand.
TCATTTCCCAACTCCTCAACATTGGGTGTATCATGAATGGGTATACAGTGAGTCTATTTGGTCAGCCAATTGATCACATCACATATCACTTTATTATTTCTATGGATATGTGGATACCAAACCATGAAAACAATAGAGATATGATCCCACTTACAATTTAGCATTGGAAGTGGTGGAATCAAAATCAAGGGGCTCTAGTGATCAACTATGATATATTCTCATGTATAATTTTGAGAGACAAAATCAGCATTTCCTAATATCATACATGTCCACCATAATTATATATGCATGTCAAAAACCATATTCATAGTTCTTGGGTTCATTTTAAACATGGAATTATAGAAATCCCACATAACAATTGTCCTCATAGTTAACAGAAAAAACCTATTCTGAAAACATAGAGTACCCTCTATGGAGAACAACCAATAAGAAATGGTTTCCCCACCATAAATAGAGTCTCTAATGATACGAAACTGATCACCAATATAATATTTTATTAGAATATTATCGAGAATAGCAGAGCCCAACTAAACAATATCCAAAACAACCTTGGAACATGTTACCTGATCTCCTGTATGAAACTATAAAAAAATGGGAATAAAATTATAAGCATATGACGATTATTTCATGACCTAGGATAGAAGATTATTTCTCAAATAATTTTCTATAATATTCTTATTCCATGGGGTATAAATTGTTTTGAAATTATATGATTTTATCTATTCCACCAAACAACTCTATTGGAGATTAAAATATTTTCGAAAGAAGATATTACTCGTGATCTAGTGGTCAAAATACATTGTAAACCATTCCATAGAAAAGTAATTACACTAACTCTTATGTGCTTGAATTACAGCTGAATGCTCGGATTCATGGGTTTAGAAAGTATTCTCATGTGGCCTAAGATATGGAGATCCATAAGTAATGACTTGATCACCGACATAAGAACATAGCCCAAACCAAAACCCAAGGATTTAGAAAAGACAACATAGAACTACCCGACCTATGGAATAATCAACACCAAAACAGTTGTCAAAAGACATTACATACAATAATGGGTATAAGGACCCGACCTTATAACATTACATAATCTTGAATTAAATGAATAATTCACATTTAGGATCTTTTCAGGTTTAGATTTTTAGAGAATTAGGACATATATATTACATATGAACATGAATATTACAATGTATAAACTTCTACTAAGTTTCCATTTTTTCATAAAATAAAATCTCTTAAAAAACATGTCTAGTTCTGTGTTTGAGATATCATGTCTTTCTTTGATCCCATCCTTGACCCTATTAATATTTCAGTCCTGTGGAAAAAATTTCAAAAACATGGGATGAGCATAAAATGCTCAGTAAGGGATATAAAAATACTGAAAGAAAACATTAGTCCATGTATACATAAGAATCAATGAAATCATATGTTACTCATAAAACATAAGTGCTTGAAAATAACTCTTGAAATCATATGGTTTATGAATTACTCATAGAAATCATAAGACATAAAGGTAACTTTAGGCATTCATAACATTCTTTCGTAGTGAGTAACTCTCATGGTTACGTTTGGAATACCCATCACAGTATATTCCTTAAATCTATTCAGAGAAACCATAGTGTTTAACTCCTTCATGTTACCCAATGCATTGGAGAGCTATCATGGGCTCAACCGACCTAGGCTTATCACGGAACCACCAATATTTATATCAATTACCATGAACCATAACATAATCATAACACATAACTTAAGCATAAAGGAAAGATAACATTCCCACATTGAAATAAAAATATAACATTTTAAGTCATTGAAATAATAAATCCATAAAAAAAACCATTTTCAATACCAAAATATGTAAAAAGATTATATGGTACTTATTTTTCTTTTGAAAACATTATGACTTGTTAAGGAAGTCATAGATCCAATAATACGCATGGCGGCGAAAAATGTCATTGTCACCACTTACGTTAAAAAAAGAAACATTAATTTTTGTCATTTAGTAAAACGCTTCATAGGGAAAAGATTCTCTTTGAATGAAATTTAAAGTCAAAAGGGGTTTATAAACTGTATAAAAGAATATTGTGTATAAAACAAAATATATCTCAATGAAAGGAGATTGAGACAAATTCCCATACAAAGTAGTAATCCTAAGATTCAAGATAAATCAATAACATACATATGTGTGACAAATAAAAATAAACCCAATATAAGTGGATATAATGTGTAAAAAAATCATAGGCCTTCACATACATTCATATAATTTTATATTCATGGAGTACAAGTTTAACCCAAAGAATCGAAATTGAGTTAAGATGTTCCCTTGGAAAAATCCAACAGCCTAACAGTGTCACTTTAAAATTCATAAAATGAGTTGATGAAAAATAAAATGGTATCTAATCACATGGACTTAAAATTTACATCAATAAGGATATATAATAACATATCCCAACATAATAATATGTAAATTAAAAGACATAATAAAATAAGTCTTTTAAAAAGAGGAAGGTGAAAGGTTCCCTTACCGAATTGGGTAACTTCTGAAATGTACACCCCATGAAAGAAGGGTCATACAACGAAGATGTAAATACCCATAAATTAAAGTATATTACACAAGGAATACAATCATGGGCAGTAAATACACCACACAAAAGAAAATAGTGGCAAATGTAGGATGAATCTCACGGGTACAAAAAGTGAGATAAAAACTCCTTACCTCGTGGTAATCAATCGAGTCGTATGACCAAAAGACAATAAGAACCAAATTTATCACAGAATACCATGAATAGAATGATAATATATTTATCAAAAGTCAGTAAAAAATAAACCACATGCAATAATTAAGTGGAGAAAAATAGAAATCTCACGGAATTAAAAGTGACATAAGAAATACCTTATGAAAATTTGGCAGCCTAACGACGCCACTTAAAACTTCCAAAAATGGATTCAGGAGACCAAATAAGGTATCTCATAATATGAACATAAAAGTACCATATTATGGATATATATATCATACCTTAACATAATAAAAAGTAACATGAAAGTCTTGACATGAAAATAGAAATTTGAAAATGAGAAGGGTGAAAGGATCCCTTACAAATATTCGGCAGCCAAATAGAACCACTTAAAAATTCATAAAATGAATTGATGATGGAAATAGAAGTTATCTCACCATATGACCATAAAAATTACAGTAGGATTATTATAAAATAACATAACAAACATAAGAACATGTAGCTTAAAATAAATGACAAAAATAAGAATACATGAAAAGAAAGAGAGAGGTAGGATCCCATATCTCAAGTTTGAATTGTCTTGTTCGTTTCTTTATATTCCTGAAAAATAAACATTGGTCAATTTATAATTTCATAAGTAAATAATTTAAAGTTTATTATTCAATTAATATCACATATTATAACATTAGAATAATTAGTTAATTATGTGAGTTCATATCAGTCGTTTTTTTCGATGTTCGGTACATAAGTCAAAAATAAACATATTTGAAAAGAATTGTCCATGTAGTTATAAGTACATCATCTCCAAAATAGTTTGAATGATTTAAATATAATATATACATATTATATATTCATCTTATAGTATTCCATAACATTTTGAGATAATAAAATTGAAATGCACCGTTCATGGAGACAGTAGGCCGTAATTACCCATGAAAGCTACTTTCATTTCTTTGTCATATTAATGGAATAAAAACTAAATGAGAGATATATATATATTATAATTCCAGAATTATATTCAAAATTTAGTTGTAATATATTTCATATATATTAATTATATATATGAACATATAATAGTACATAACATTTGGAGATAAGAAATGAAATGCACCGTTCATGGAGACTGTAAGCCGTACGTACGCATGAACGCTACATTAATTTCTATTTCATACGTGAATATAATGAAAACATAATGATAAAAAGGTATATCATAATTACAGTATAATATAATATATAATATCATTAACTCTATCCTTTATATGTCCCACATATGGCATTAACTATTCAAATCACTTTGAGGGGGCGGTAGTCCGCACTTCCTAAAATAAAATTATCGCGTTTACCCATTTTTGAAATCATAAAGGTATGGAATAAATTAAAAATAAATAAGAATGAAGAAAACATAAGCATAATATATATCATTTATAAATATAGTGACATCTTAATGGCCACCATGAGAGGTGTAAAAAGAAGATTGAACAATCATCGTTTCGTGAGGCCGTATTTCTCCACCCAGAGAAACAGTATGTTCTTTAACAATTAAATTGATGTGTGTGTAGGTGTATCTGAAATCCTTCTCATACAAACATTATAGTATATTTAATATACTAATTTTGTTACAAAATAAAGAAATAATAAGATTTCAGGGGGTTAGAAATGCAAAATAAAACAAAAGAACATAAGAGAAGGCATTACCTTTAAATTGGGTAACTCCTCCTGGTATGAACCAAAAGGGATTCTTGAAGAGCTTTATACCTAAGGTAAGGCTTCTAGGATGAAGAGAGGGATCATGTGATATTATTTAAGTAGATAGTGGATGAGAAAAATGGCTTGATAAGTGTGAGAAATTGTTAAGAATTGGGGTCTTTTTATAAGGCGGAGGAGGGGCTCTTTTGGAAATCTTGAAACAATTAATTTATTATATGTGAAATTTGGTTTCTAAAGCTCCAAAAATAATTAAGGTCAATGATAAGGAGTCCCATGTTCAAATTAAAGACATACAATCGGTATTGGACAAGTGTTGGGTATTTTTTTAAACTATATTTTCTTATTTACTTAATTTATTCATTAATGACGTAATCCCTGAATCATCATTGTGTTATAAATAATTTTATTTAGTTGATATCCAAAAATAATAAAAAAATTACCATGTTTTAGGAAATAAGTTTAGATTTCTAGTGAATATTTATTGTCGAAAAGATAACATTTATATCCCCTTGTAAATGTTTTTTAGTAAAACAATACATGTTTGTGACATTTTTATTTTTACATTAAATAAAAGGTATTAATGTCATTATCTTAACCAAGTGGCTCCATGGGGTCCCAAAAATTGACCCATGGATTTCATTGGTAGATCATGACACATCCAATAACTGTGAGACTTCTTTGAAGAAATTTTTATATTATTATAATATCATTTTTACCTTAAATTACCCTAATTACCTTTAATCGCGGTTAAGAAAACTCAAAAGTTACTATTCACCAAAAAATTATTTTCATCACATTGAACCAAATTTTACTTACTAATTACAACCATGTTTGTCAGATTTTTGAAACTCAATTCATAGAAGCGGTAATGTTTCGTTTAATGAAAAATTCATTTTTTTTAACTGCCACTTAGTGGTTTCACAATTCATCAAAATATGAAGTTTTTAAGAAAAATACAAAAAAATCACCCTAAGATATATTTGATATTCCAAATTCAAAAATGATTTCAATTTTACGAAATTCAAAACATAGAAGTTGAATTAATTAATTTTATTATTAATTCCCACTATCAAAACAAATAACGTGTTTTTAAGAAACAATATCTATCAAAAGATTGACACTTGTTTATGTGCAATTTAAAAGTGAAATTAATTCCAATGACCAGAATTGTATTAAATGGTAAAAATATATTTTAATTAAACTTTAAAACCAATTGAAAAGACAATCTGACTATATAAATAAAATATACTAAAAGGAGGTTTTGAATTAAAATACAACATTTTTCACTATTCATAAAAAATAAACATCATAGGAAAAATACCAAAAACACAGACAATGTATATTTTGATGTCCCGATTCTAAAAATGAATTTTATTTGGTCCAATAGAATTTATAATTGTGACCAAAACTATTTTTAGAGAGGGTTCTCCATCAAAAGACGATAAATCGACCTTTTAGTGAATATGTGAGTATTTATGCTTAAAATTGGATTTATTCGCATTTTAAGCCTCTAACATTTATTGAATAAATGTAAAAATATTTAACAAACATATATAATAATTCTTTAGTTAGTTCTGTTCATTCTTGCTATTATAATGGCTAGGTGTTGACTACTATTTTAAAAAATGATATTATTATATTATCAGTGTGCAATGTGAGATTTCAAAGAAACTGGTTGTTGTGTATAGGGTACGCCATCGAACATATGATCCCATTTAAAATAAAATTAATATTTAATTCACAAATATTAATAAATATGAAAATTTCACATTTTTTATTTACCTGGGATTTTACATCCTTCCTCCCTTATGGAAATTGCATCCTTGCAATTTAAAAAAAATTGGGCTTTGAAACTTCCTTGAATGTCCCACATCAGAAAAGGAGTAAATAAAACTGTCATTTTAAAAGAAAGAAAGAAAAGTACAAAGGTAACCTGAGATAACCAATACAAGGATCCCATGAAAACAATGATATGGAGGAGAAAATAAATGGTCAAGTTCTAATGGAGAGTGATAGAAAACATGTCTAGGAGAATATTAACCACCATAAAATCACAAACTTGTGGTAGGTTAAACGATATCTGATTCCCCAGTAAAAAAAGTTAACAGACAGTGTTTTTGTTTTACATTACTTTTTATTAAGGAATTTATTTATGAGATTAACTAAAACATAATGAATCATACTTACTTGTCATGTATACATTCAACTATTATTAGATTTCTAACACAAACTCATATTTTCTCAAATGATGAGTATCCAGGATGACTTGTTCACATTAAGAGGGCTAAAATAAACTCTTAGAGAATCACCTAATCCACAAAAGAAAAATTTATATTTCCCAAGTCTTTATAACTTAACCAAACCCAAAATTTTTAGTACAAGATCAGATAATCCCCAAAAGGATAATCCTTTATAAAAAGAAATGATACTCTTAATCTCTAAATTTTGTTAAACATTACCCAAAGTTCAACAAAGACCATTCGATAAAAAATTTTCCATACAATTCTTCAATGTAATCAAAACTAAGATTGAAACCCAAATCATTTAAGGATTTAATCACATAGTAATCCAAGATAAATCTTAACATTTATCTCCAAATAACATCAGTTCCTCTTAAAGTATCATATTGAAAAGTAATTAACCTAGTCACATAACCTCCATGAGAGGGTAAGCATTTCCAAAGATAACCCAAAATCAACTAATTCATAATTCATAAGATCATCTAACTAAAAATAATTAGTCATTATAACCAGGGACTTCACATAGTCCAGTGGTAGGCAATAAATACCAATCGCACTTTGGTTGTGGGTTCGATTCTCGCAGCTTTGTCCGATGTGACGTGTTGTCACACGGTCTGTCTGTTGTCCTTTCTCCAAAACTATGCAATTCTTAAAACATTCCCCAAAAAGAGATAAAATCCTCAAAAATAACCATAACATAATTTAACCTCAATTTAACTCATGTCGTTCATTTCCCATCATAACATATTGTAACCCATAATTACCTCAAAAGTAAGGATCATATAAACTGTAATGGTTACCTTTAAAATTATTACATGAACTTCCACATAAATTTGGTTCTCTTGTACATGATGCATTAGAGAACTCACTGAGGTACAAGTGGTTAATTGTGACTCCTGATATTTGGTTTAGAATAACCACGAGATTTATCAATTGAATCCCCCATTTCATTCAGTCTCTTAATCAGAAAACCACCATAGTTTACTTCAAACCAATTGTCACTTTGGTGCCTCCAAGATCCATCCACTTACTATTACCAAAAATGTTAGTGTGAGTATATCAATAAAACCATCATTCACTAATGAGGAAGATAAACACTAATATATACTTATCCAAGTTATCTCAAACTCATTCCAACATTAAAAAATAACAATGATTCCATCTAATATACTAACCATTGTGGTTATACACAACTTTCGACTTATGCTTAATGAATTCCCTAACCTCTAAAGTTCTCTAAACTAACATCTGATACCAACTGTAAGGACCCAACCTTATAAAATTACATAATCTTGAATTAAATGATTAATTCACATTGAGGATCTTTTCAGGTTTAGAGTTTTAGAGAATTAAGACATATCTATAACATATCAACTTGAATATTATAAAGTAGAAAATTCTACCTAGTTTCCATTTTTTAATAAAACAAAAAATCTTAAAAAGAAACCTTTCTAGTTCCATGATGGAGATATCATGTATTTCCTTGGTCCCATCCTTGAACCAATTCATCTTTAAGTCCTGTGGAAAACATTTCAAAAACATGGGATGAGCATAAAAAGCTTAGTAAGGTATATTAAAATATGGAAAGAAGACATTAGTGCATGTATACATAAGAATCAATGAAATAATACTTTACTCATAAAACATAAGCGCTTGAACATACCTTTTGAAATCATACGGTTTATGAATAACTCATAGAAATCATAAGGAAAAAAGGTAACATCAGGCATTCATAACATTCTTTCGTAGGGAGTAACCCTCATGGTTACGTTTGGAATAACCATCACAGTACATTCCCTAAATCTCTTTAGAAGATCCATATCGTTTAACTCCTTCGTGTTACCCAATGAATTGAAGAGCTATCATGGGCTCACACAAAAAAGGTTTATCACGGAACCGCCTGTATTAGTAAAAATTCCCAAGAACCATAACGTAATCATAACACATAACATAAGCATAAAGGAAAGATAAAATTCCAAAATTGCAATAAAAATATAAAATTTTATGTTATTGAAATAATAAATACATTCAAACAAAACCATTTTCAATACCAAAATACGTAAAAATAGTAAATGGTATTTATTTTTCTTTTGAAAACATTATGTCTTATTAAGGAAGCCATAGATCCAACAATACTCGCGGCGGCGGAAAAGGTCGTTGTCACCGCTTACGCTAAAAAAATAAACATTACATTTATTTCTTTTAGTAAAACGCTTCGTAATGAAAATATTCCCTTTGAATGAAATGAAAAGTCAAAAGGGATTTATACACTATATAAAAAAAATTGTAAAAAACAAAATATACCACAAAGAATGGTGATTGAGACAAAGTCCCATACAAAGTCGGTATCCTTATATTAGGGATAAATAAATTACATAAATATGTGTGACAAATAAAAATAAACCCAATATAAGTGGATATTAAGTGTAAAACAATCATAGTTATTCACACCTATTTATAGAATGACATATTCATGTAGTACAATATTAACCCAAAGAATTGAAATTATGTTAAGAAGTTCCCTTGCAATAATTCGACAGCCTAACAGCTTTATTTAAAATTCAGAAAATGAGTTGATGAGAGAGAAAATGGTATCTCATAACATTGAAATAAAATTTACATCAATAATGATATAGAATAACATATCCCAACATAATAATATGTAAATTAAAAGGCATAATAAAAGAAGTCTTTTAAAAAGAGGAGGGTGAAAGGTTCCCTTACCGAATTGTGTAACTTCTGAAACGTACACCCCCTTAAAGAAGGGTCATACAGCGAAGATGTAAATACCCATAAGTTAAAATATATTAGAAAAAGAATAAAATCATGTGATGTAAGGACACGACACAAAATTAAATAGTGTCAAATGTAGCATGAATCTCACGGGAACAAAAAGTGAGTTAAAACTCTTTTCCTCGTGGTAATCAATCAAGTCATATGACCAAAAGATAATAAGAAACAAATGAATCACATAATAACATGAATAGAATGATAATATATATATATATCAAAATGCATTACACAATACACCACATCCAATAAATAAGTGGATAACAATTGAAATCTCACCGAATTAAAAGTGAGATATTACATCCCTTACAAAAATTCAGCAGCCTAACGACGGCACTTAAAAATTCCAAAAATGGATTGATGAGATAAAATAGGGTATGTCATCATATTAATATAAAAGGACAGTATGATGGATATAGATATCATACCCCAACATATGAAAATGTCACTTGAAATACTTGACATGAAAATAGAACTTTTAAAATGAGAAGGGTGAAAGGATCCCTTACAAAAATTCGACACCCTAACAGCACCACATAAAAATTATTAAAATGAATTGATGAGGGAAATAGGGGGTCTCTAAACATATGAACATAAAAATTACAGTAGGATGAATATAAAATAACATCCTCAACATAAGAACATGGAGCATAACATAAATGACATAAAGAAGAATACATGAAAAGAAAGAGAGAGGTAGGATCCCTTTCCTCAAGTCTGACTTATCTTGTTCGTTTCATTATATTAATGAATAATAAACATTGGTCAATTTATAATTTCTTATGTACCTAAATTAATGTTTATTATTCAATTTATATCACAAATTATAATGTTATAATAATTAGTTAATTATGTGAGTTCATGTCATACGTTTTTGTCGATGTTCGGTACATGAGTTAAAAATGGACATGTTTGAAAAGAATTGTCCATGTAGTTATAAGTACATCATCTATATAATAGTATTAATGATTTAAATATCATATATATCCAGTTTATATTAATTTTATACTATTCTATAAAAATTGGAGATAAAAAATTGAAATGCACCGTTCATAGAGACTGTTGGCCGTACGTACGCATGAACACTACTTTCATTTCATTGTCATATTAATGGAATTAAAACTCAATGAGATATATATATATATATATATATATTTTAATTACATTATGATATTCATCATTTAGATGTAATAAATTTCATATATATCCATTATATATATGTACATATAATACTACATTACATTTGGAGATAAGAAATGAAATGCACCGTTCATCGAGACAATAAGTCGTACATACGCTTGAACGCTAGTTTAATTTCTATTTAATACATTAATGGAATGAAAACATAATGATAAATAATTATATCATACTTACAATATAATATCATATATAATATCATTAAATCCATCCCTTATATATCCCACATATGGCACTAACGATTCAAATCACTTTGAGAGGGTGGTAGTCTGCACTTCCTAAAAGGAAATTATCGTGTTTACCCATTATGGAAACCAGAAAGGTATGGCATAATTGAAAAATACATAAGCAAAAGGAAAACATAAACATATTATATATCATATATAAATACAGTTACATCTTAGTGGCCACCAAGAGAGGTGTTAAAAAAATATTGAACAATCATCGTTTCTTGAGGCTGTAATTCTCCACCCACAGAAACAATATGTTATTTAATCATTAGAAGGAGGTGTGTATAGGTGTACCTCGACTCCTTCTCAGAAAAACAGCCTATTATATTGAAGATACTTTTGTTGTTTCAAATTAAAGGAATAAAAAGAGTTTAGGGGGTTTTAAAAGAAAAATAAAATAAAAGAACATAAGAGAATACATTACCTTTAAATCGGGCAACTCCTCTTAGTTTGACCAAAAGTGTTTCTGGAAGAGCTTTCTGCCTAAGGTAATGCTACTTGGATTAATATATGGATCTTGGGAGCTTATTATAGTAGAGTTTGGATGATCCAAAGGGCTTTATAAGTGTGAGAGATTTGTAGGAAGTATGATCTTTTTATAAGGGAGAGGAGGGGATCTTTTTGAAATCCTGAAACTATTATTTTATTATAAAATGACATTTAGTTTCTAAATCTCCAAAAATAATTATAACTGTTGATAAGGTTTCTCATTTTTGAAATAAAATAATATAATAGGTATTTGAAAAGTTTTGTATATTTTTTTATACTTTATCTTCTTATTTATTTAGTTTATTCAGTAATGACGTAAACACTGCATCATCATTGTGTCATTAATAATTTCATATATTTGATGTCTAAAAATTATATAAAAATTTCCATGTTTTCTGAAATTTTTTTAGATTTATAATTAATATTTATAGTAAAAAATAAAACTTGTATAACCCCTTGTAAAAATTCTCTTAGTAAAACAATACATGTTTGCGAAATTTTTATTTTTACTTTAAATAAAAGGTATTAATGTCATTATCATACCCAAGTGGCTCTATGGGGTCCCACAAAATGACCCATGGATTTTGTTGGTCGGCCATAAATCATCCAATAAGGGTAGGACATGTTTCAAGATATTTTTATATTTTTATAATTTCATTATTACCTTAAATTACCCTAATTACCTTTAATCGTGGTTAACAAAACTCAAAAGTTACTATTCACCGAAAAATTATTTTCATCCCATTGAACCACATTTTACTTACTAATTTCAAAAATGTATGTAGGATTTTTGAAATTCAATTCACATAAGCGGTAATGTTTCATTTATCAAAAAAAATTCATTTTTTCTAACTACCACTTAGTGGTTTCACTATTCATAAAAAAAGTACTTTTTCAGAAAAATATCAAAAATTCACCATAAGATATATTTGATAATCATAATTCAAAATTGATGTACATTTTACCAATTTCATAACATAGAAGTTTCATTAATTAATTCCCAATTTCAAAACAAATAGTGTGTTTTTAAGAAACAATATCTATCAAAAGATTGACACTTGTTTATGTCCAATTTCAAAGTGAAATTAATTCGAATGACCACCATTGGATTAAATGGTAAAAATATATTTTAATTAAAATTTAAAACTAATTAAAAAGATAATCTAACTATTTAAATAAACTATACTAAAAGGAGGTTTTGATTTAAAAGACAACATCTTTCACTATTCATTAAAAATGACCTTTATCAGAAAAATACCGAAAATATACACAAAGTAAATATTGATGTTGCGATTCTAAAATAGAATTTTATTTGGTCCAATAGAAAGTATAAGAGTATAAAAAACTATATTTAAAAATGATTCACCATCAAAAGGTGATAAATCGGCCTTTTAGTGAATATATGAGTATTTAGGCTTAAAATTGGGTTCATTCGTATTTTAAGCCACTAACATTTATTTGATAAATGTAAAAATATTTAACAAACATATATAATCATTCTGTAGTTAGTTCTTTTCATTCCCTGGGATGTTACAATGGGTCTATAAAATTTCTCATCCAAATAAAACTTCATCCCATTCAAGTAAAAGCGGTCATCTGAGAATCTGTATTTGGGATATTCATTACAAAGCAATTGTAATATCAAGCTAAACTCTATAGGATTAAAATCTAAATTAATTTACATAGTTTCTCCCATGTCATAATAGCTTTCACTAAACCAAGATCAACTGAAATATTATGTTCTGACACCATGTGTCCCAGTAACTTCAATTCATGAATCCATAAATTACGTTTCTATAGAATGGCATAAATTCATTGATTTATCGACAATTCCATAGATAATATAATATGATGTGAATTATCCTCCTCATACAAATATTAATATAGGGATTCATCTACATGTACAAAAATGAATGTATAATGATACTCATGTAATATTATGTGAACCAAATCACTAAAGAATAAAAGTTCATTGGTTAGACGAAATTCCATGACAAGGTACTCATAATTGTCATTCTTAATTTGGAATGTGGTTTTCTAAATGTCATATTATTTTATTCTCAACTAGTGGAAATCAAATAGATGAAAATATCTGAAAACCATTTCAACAATTTCATCTATTCAAACCAATCATCAATCTATGGAAATGGATATTGTTCTTTAAGGTAATTCAATTGATATTCTCGTAATCCTCATAATGAAAAAGTGACCCATCAACTTTCATAGAAAATAGAACCAGAACCACCCAAGGTGACACACTTAGGCATATAATTTATTTCTCTATAAGATCATCCATGTGATTCTTAATATAATTCAGTTTAGATGGTTTCATGTGTTAAGATGAAATAGATACCAACTACGTAATGAATACTAAATAAATAGAAAACTCTAATTCCCCTTACATTGATAAATTAGAGAAGACAAAAGGAAAAACATCTGGAAACATGATGTAAAATAGAGGGAGATCACCACTCATTTATTCCCACTATTGATCTCATGAAAACACATATATTACATTACCCAAATCTAGATAATATTTCTTCACTGTACATGAGCTTGGGTCCCATTCCCCTTGAATGATATGGTATACCCCATTTGGTCCGGTAAAGGAGACCCATTGAATATTGTACTCAATTTGGTATTTATTATCAATAAGCTAATCTATATCATATATAAAATCAATATATTTCATGTGAAGAACATAAAAATTCCTAGAATGATTAATATCTGATATTGATAAGAAAGAACTAGGAAAATTAAGACCCCACTCTCTCATTGATATTAGGGTTCTTGTAATATCCATCACAAAAGATAAAATATCCAAAATAAAAATTTAACAGATCCACAGTATAAGTCAAAATGAATAAATGAGATTCACTAGTATCATATATTAGTCATTAATGATGAATCTATATTGATGGTACCTCTCATAATTATTGTAACTACATCAGCATCATATAGATACCCTTTTATTGTGTGAAGAAGCTTAATTCTAGATGCATATGTTTATAACACATTAGATATTGAAGAATCCGATTTCACCCCTGTAATTTTTTTGGGAGGATGGCCATGTGACAATATGTGCAGCATAATGACCATGACAAGAAATTTGCAAGTGACCTGAGTGTTCACAAAAACCACTTATATTGGGTGCCTTAGTGAAACCCTTTTTTGATTGACAAGGCCTGCAACAATAGTAGAAAATCAAATGGACTCTCCCATGAACTGTTAGATTTATAGAAGAACCCTATTTTTAATATCCACCATGAGACATATCATGCATTCTATTTCCCGTAAAGGAACTCAATGAAATGTACTTGTATAAAACAGAACTCCCATCAACCATTTCTTTTTATCCAACTCTAGATAAACCATCAATGCTCTATCCATCACATCATATTAATAATAGATATTCCTCAATAAAACATGAGAAAGAATTTAATATTGATGTACCATATCAAATAATTGAGTATGTATCATAACATTTGATATAATCTCATGTGAGAACTACACAGGCTCTACAAATTAGTTCATATAATCATTAATGATTATACTTGCCTGCACAATTTCAAAAAAATCAATATCCTTAGAAAACACCATAGACGCTGGATATTATTTGTTAGTTAAAATAAATTTATATTCATTCCCCACAATCCATCATGTTTCTTCTCAGTCAACATAGTGTCCCACTAATTCCGTATAGGTTTAGCTAGCTTGATGGTATTATATTACACCATGATTGAATCAGGCATCTCCAAGGACTAAAAAAAATCTTAGTTATTCTCAAAAAAAACCTCAACCACTAGAGGATAATTTTACCCTTGGAATACAAGAGGATTCTATCAAGTGAACTCCAATTCATGATTTTAAGACTCATACCTATGAGGATCCTTGGTTGGGGCATGAATATTAATGTATGTAGGTGTCTAACCCAAAAAATGGACAGAACGCATAATAACATCAATTAGATTATGGAAATTGAGGGATTTTCACACTATGGTTCATTAGTATCTTCCTCCTAAATATTATTCACTTTTATTCTACGAGGCATTTTTCTACACAACTTATGTAAAAAAAATTATGATGTTAGAATATTACTTAGATCAATAATCAAATAAGAGAAACAATTGAAGTTAATCCTTCTAGATAAGAAAATAAGATTTTTATTTAAACCTATCCAAATAAAAATTTGTGAGAAACTAGAACTAATCCATAACACACCTTTCCCAAACATCCCTTGGTTAATTAAGTCTCATTAACATGATAGATGTCCAAAAACTCACTCAAAACTACCTTCTAAATCCCGACAAGAATTCAAACTGCATGTGACATCAAGAAAAGATAATTTACCTACACCTCTGATATTTATTTACCACAAAAAGCAAGGATAACTTGTTTCCATGATAACTGAATTGGTCCTAACATGGCTTGAAAGGAGTTCCCGACCCCTGGGGTTGGTGAAAAGAACATTCAATCAGGCATAATAAAATGGGGAATGATTTTTCCAAAAAAATAATTGAAGAAACAGATACAAATAAGTATTCTGAAAGATAACTCTAAAAAAATATAGTACCCAATGTAAAACAACTACATCAATGTCGAAACATTACTTCAATAAATTACCATAAGAATAAGATAAAAACAACAAGTCCCAGTGGAAAAAATAATTCAAAGACCAAAGGATCATCAATAACATCAACCTCTATATGGTTCCTCCCCTTTTCTAGAACATGGTGGAATGAAATCTAAAAATTCACAATTTTAAAGGTAGTTTGATAGATAAAATCATAGTAGGGCCTCACCAATTATTCAATAATAATATGATATAATAAATTAACCAAATCATGGTATAAATTTAAAACAAAATTGGAATGGTAGTATTATTTAATATTTACATCAGAATATTATTTTTAGTTAGAACTATGAATCTTTTCAAATAAGTTCTTAATAATAATTTTTATATAAAACATTTTGTATAAATAAATAGGAGAAAATAAATTATTTCACAATAAATCGAATATATTTAAATTTCAACACAACCTGAAACATAGTTGTTTTCTTAGTGGTGCGATAGTTCTTCATTCTGGGATCCTCAAACATCGCAGGTTGATAATCATGAAAATATGTGTAAAAAAGTCCCTCACACATTGCCCAAGGAGGACCAATCAATATCCCATCAGGGGTAAGATCTTTTGATCTAGGATATTTATTGATTTATAAAGCACCATTCCATTACTAGTTCATTTCCATCCCATTGGTTTTCCCAAATAACCCACTAACTACCCAAGAACACTTATATTTATTCAATCAATTAGTAATTAGTAAATAATTTCAAAATTGTAAAAAACATGTTTTCCCCATTTCCAATTTATATATCAAAATTTCTCTTTTAAAAACAAAACATGGGATTTTAATCAATTCACGCCATAATAAAAATATAAAAAATCGTAAGTTCTTAGAAAATTAATTTAATCGCTTTATCTTAAAATAAATTCCGAAATTAATGTTCAAATATTACATCAAATTCAAATCATGCATGATCTTCTAATTCCATTAGAATTTGGGGGTTTCCCCAAAATTCCATACTGTGTCAGATAAATTCCAATTTATCATCACATTTCAATTTTATAATTTAATTTCATAAAATATACATCAATCAATATATTCAAGTGTTTATTAAATGAGAAATATTACATGAACATTCTACCTTTTACATAATGATTGCATATCACAATACCTGCATCTGCAAAAGCCAAAGAAGAATAAATGAAAAAAGATATTAAGGGAATAAACCTATATTAATGATAAAACAAATAAGTTTATATACATCAATAGTAATATGATTTAAAAAACCCTCTAGTGAAATGATGTATAAAGTGTGAGAGAAAGAATGGGAGATCCACTCTCAGTATAAAGGAATTTAATGACATTCTCAAATCTTCAATAAAATTCTAAAGTAGTTTAGATGATATAAAAATGTTCTTGGGAGCCTCCAAGACCTAGGAATGCATATAATCTAAAATTTGGATTGGGCATGGGTTCATATGGGGGTTCTAAAAATTTTTGGTAAAATTTCTGAAATAAAATATATTATCAGCTTAGTTAGTTGGGAAGGGCTGGAAGGGTTTTCAAGCCATGCACTCTAATTTTGTGCCCCTATAATGGGGTGAATGGTTTTAACTAGGTGGGAACAATGTTATTAAAACTATTAAATAAGGGTGAAAAATCCCACTACATGGGTTTGCATGGTTACCCTGGGTGGGAACAAGGTTTAGTGACATAATCTTTCAACTATACATAACATAAAAAGTTTAAAATATATAAAAGTCTCACCTCAAGAACCCCTAAATGAGACCCAACTAAAGAATTAACAAAAAAATTTGTTTAAAGAGTACCTAAAAAGGTAAAAATATGTTATAAATCACCATAGTTTTTGGGTCCTCTTAAAATCTTGGAGAATATTAGTGAAGTAGTATATTATTTGGCATATATGCATTGATATATGTAAATTAATTATTTCATTCATGTACCTCTGAGAAAAATATATCCATGAGATATGTATCATGTTTTATATTGAAAAAATATAATTGTAAAATGATATAACTGTCATTGTAATTCTTAAAAAAACCATGGAAATGAAAGAAAACATTTTAAGGGGAAAGCCTATTCCATTTTTTAGGTACCATGGTTTCACAAAAATGGTTAATAAGAACTACCGGTGAAGGAATAACATATGTACGAATAATAATAAGATATTTTTAAAGAAATAGAATATATTTATAGTGTAAAGGTCATTGAGAAGGGGAGAATTTTGATACCCATATTTTAATTATTATTTAGTAAATTTTATTATTAATTCAGATCATTAATGTAAATGTTGTTGTCCTGATGTGTTGTTAAAATTTTAATTATTTATTACTGGCTATTTCATTTTCTATCTCATGATTTTCTAGAGATATATAAATGTTTTTGTTGAATAATTAATCCCTAAAAATTAATATGGAAACATTGAAATAAATTTATGTACAATAATTTTTTTTGATTCAATATAATTGGAAACTAACATATCAATTTAATTATGAGGGTATTTGAAGGATAATATTTATGTTTTAATGGACGATGATTTTGGGTTTATCTTAAAATTAATTAATGAAATTATTTTTATTGTTTTAATGTTTCAATAATTAATGAATCCTATTATTTCATGTATAATAACAAAATTTATAAACCATAGGGATACACTGAGGGACCACCTAATTCAAACCAAAGTCATTTCCATTAGAAAAATATATCCACCACATCAACCATGATCAATCCAACTCTATTCACAATATTTCACCACTCGTGTCCAAGAAAGTGTAACGATGCAAAAATACCAATAAATAATGTGTGGGTAACTCCCAACACGGTCATAATGTTATCGATGATAAAATATCTAAACATTGAAATTAAACCATCAATCAATTAATTTTCAATTCAATGAAAAATAATAAAAATAATTTTAATGGGACACCTTAAATAAAGAAAAAAATTATAGTGGGTTCATCCTCATGGAGCCTCTTTTTCCCAAACCACACAAAAACCCCATTATTATGAGAAACTTATCTTTTCATTTCATTGAATCAATGCCAAATAAGTAAACCCTACTAGTTGAAATTATATGAAATTTAATGAGAATAATGATTATTTCAATCAATAGAAGGAAAAGGCCTTTATACCTGTAAAAAAATATCACCCTAGATAATAGGAATAGTGAGTTTCAAAGAGATAATTAGAGAGGAGGGTGATCTTGTACTCCTCTTATTTGGAATCCCTGAAAATTATAAACCCCAAAGAGGGTTTCTAATTATAAATCTCAAAATACCATCCTACACATGATTTAAAAAAACTAAATAGATATCCCATTTTGGAATGACCTATAGGTCTTATAACACAATGCCTCTTCTAGAAAACCCAGGCTACATGGACCTTTAGGGCATGGTGAATCAAAAAACCCCAAATTGATCAAAAGACCCAATTTCAATTCATGGGGTTACATTATTAAATTTACCTACCCATTATTGGGAAGCTAATCAACTAGATAGTATTGATTCTACTACCTCTTAAGTACCCTCTATGACACAACCTTTAAAATATATCATTAGCCTTCCTTGTTAAGAAACCCATAAAAAACTACCTATTATGTCACAACATGATCATACACTAATAAAAAGTATTTAAACTCTTATAGAAAAAGTACATAATCAAACAAATACCAATTGTTAATCCAATAATGGTTATTTCTATCCCTACTTCACTAGGGAATGGCCTTCCTCTATTTTTGATTGTTCAATTTTAAAACAATGTATTTAATCTTATTACACCAATGGCTATTCTTATACAACACCCTCTACAATGGAAATCCCCTATCAAAAATTGACATTGACTAGCCTTAGGGATCCATTTTTATATAACAATTTAATTTCATTGTTCATTTTTGTTTTGATGTGACCAAATAATATACCAAACCATAAATATCACTAACTACACTCCACACTAAATCCACTAGTTGTAGATTGATTTACCTTTAGTATAAAAATATACAATGTGGCCACCCCATTCCTTCATTCACACTAACCTGGTCAACCAATACACTTCTCATGCATATAAAAACTTCTTCAATCGCCTCCTTGAGATGTTCCATATTTCAAAATAATATTATAAATGATCATTCTCAAAATATCCACTATGTTGGGAAAAATATTAAAATTCTCTTTATTTATACCGGCACGTAACTATTCTAATTGTCACAAACATTACAAAATAATTATTTTCATCCTTTGGAGGCCACCATGTGTGCCTATAGAAATCATACTAGTCATTGATCCCTATTTCATGTCCCAAATCATATGGAACCATTTGGTTAGGGTTGTTCTGATACTACATATGAACCTACTCTACTACTAGAAACCACTATAGTCGTGTTCTATTCCTCCCATAATGTCGAACATTTCTTGAGAGATACATTTCGACTCTATATATAATGTCAAGTTCAATCTATCATGAAATAACATAGTCAGTACCCTGATACCTACAGAACATACAACTTTAGTAAATATCATGGGTCTACACTGACCTATCACTCACCTAGTGAAACAATCAAGTGTCACTCAAGCATTATTATTAGAACAACTAGTCACATAATCAAACCTATACCCACATAAAAAGGCCATGCTTAATGGGACATTTCATTTTTTATTCCACGAGAACTAATATAATATGAACTGGGTCATTTTATGAGTATCTCTCTCATAACAACTAGTGAACGACAAAATATCAAACTCAATATACTAGATTCCCATTTTCCAATAAGAACATATACATTTATTTACCACACAATTCATTACAATTTTCATCAAATATAGATTACAATACCAAAACCCACCTCCATGTAGTGTCCAATAACATGTCACTCATCATGTTAATTTAACACTTTTCAAAATGAGTACCATGTTCTTAGATAATCAATGGTGTGATCCCCACTGTAGTAATTTATTTATTATAAATCAATATCATGATCCTACCAGATATCCAAAAAATTTCTGGACAACCACCCTTAGAATCCCACTTCATATTTTTTAAATAATTCCACTTCTCAATACCCACTCTAGGGTCTAATAATACCATGGTTATTCACTATAATGTCTTCCCACCCACAATTAATATTCATTCGTGTAGCTGATACAGATGGATCCAACCCAGAGTACTTGACCATGATCATTACCTTGAAACTCTCTCATTTCATCCTTTTATGGTCCTTTTATGCCCCGTTAGAAACTCACAATTATTTTTGTTCAAAACTCAATATACATAAAGAACTCTATTGATTACATAACTGTCATGAAAAACCACTCAACCCCTTGGCATGTTACATGACCCATCATTAATCACACCACAAGTTTTATTCTATGAATGTGTATAAATCATAGGTCAAGTTATTTCATGGTTTCGTTTAACAATAGTTCTCATGATCCCTCATCCATTCCACCATTCCATTGCAGATATCTCATCTCACACACTATACACAACCCAATGAACTAGTTGACAATGGTTAACCAAACTTGACTCTTGACTAGAGAATCCACTTCCCAAACTGACACATGTCACACCATCCTTCTATTATTTAACATGTGATCACTATCCATATGTGATATTCCATCAACCCCATCAATAACCCATAAACAAAATAATGTTTATTAGGGATCTGAAGGGTCTTAGACCCACATCACAATATACTAGCACCACTCAATCTCTTAAAAGTGAAATGGGTCTCAAAGAACAAAAAGCACCCATAATAGCCTACCCATATACTATAAAGTCACTAAATTCAAGCATTGTGAATTTTCATTCGTTATCTTGAACTCACCCTATGAGACACATAACATCTAAAACACAAATCGTTATATCTTGGGGTTTTTCCAATAACAAATCATCATCATTACTCCCACCTCATACATGGTCAATAAAGCCGAGTCAAACACCCTTATTTTCTACCTTAGTCTAATATAAGTTCCTATTCATCAACCTATAATATAGGTTAAGATATGTCTCACTCTATCATCCAATTATATGAGGAGTATCCAAATAATGTCACAATATATATTAGTAACCCATGATACCATAATAAATTTTACACAAGTATTAATACACCCTAATGGTACACTACTACACTATTTAATTAATTTCATATCCTTTTATATCCCATCAGTCATAGGAAAGCATGATTAATCAAACAACTAACCATACCACCTCACATTTTATACTCATCCCACATACAATGAATCCACCATGCTTATAATCCTAATATTATAACCAAGGAATCACCCATATTTCTATACCATATTCATGATATCAACATTCATTCATCTATATCAAACACAAAATCATCTAACCATGCTTCTCGTCTCTAAAATCACTCAAAATCCTATGCTAACAAATCTATCCTATAACCCTTATACATCACAATCCACCTCATAAATTAACAATAAAATGATCTTTTACTAAATCATAACACTCTAGTCTCCAAAAGTTCAAGTCATATAGAAAAATCACTAGGTGATCCCACTTATCCCATTAGTATACTCCAATATCTCAAAACTCACATGACAATATCTAAGATCCCATCTTTGATATTATCAAACAACTAAAAGGTCAACACACCCAATTTCATGTCCTTATATATATACATAAATTAATACATATGTATATATATCATCGATATCATACTCAAACCGGCTATCCACTCAATAGTTATGAGCCTCACTGATCGTCCTTGTACCAAAAAATCCTTAGAGGGTCAAGTTGTCATCCCTGTTCATTTTAATGATATATACCTATAATAATATGAATCATGGAAAAAATAATGATCTAGTTTTATTAATTATAATACCAAATTTAATTATTTTTTGAATATACCAAATCAGTTATTCATGATACATTAAATAACTAGAACTTATTATATTTTCAATAAATTTCATCAAAATCACAAACAATCAAACACATGTCCCATGAACCCATGTGAATGATATGATACAAAAACTTCAACTCTCTTTCCTCCCCAATCTTGTGGAAAACCAATAAAATAAAAAATGAAATATTATTTTTAAAAATAATCAACTTGAAAATAACATTGAATATTAGGAATATAAATCGTTTCTCAATGGTAATATGGGATTCATCTCGTAATGGAGTTTCTTGGGAAAATAGAATAATATCTCTCCCATGATCCAAAAATTCATATCACTTGTCAATCATACCTGAAATTGTATGCCATAAAAATGGATTTGATTTACATTTGTAACACCCCAACTCTGCTAACTTTATAGTAATTGGATCAGATAACCACTTGACTACATGCATTCCACCCAATATGCTAGAAGATTCAAACATATATTAAGTGTTTAAGGTGATAGCATTGGGAGAAAATAACAGTATTTCATATTATAAGGAAA
This sequence comes from Viscum album, assembly GCA_963277665.1. Lineage (NCBI taxonomy): Eukaryota > Viridiplantae > Streptophyta > Magnoliopsida > Santalales > Viscaceae > Viscum > Viscum album. The sequence goes on from OY728155.1 coordinate 1,058,403,432, forward strand.
ATATCATATAATTTGTCAACTTAATACCAAATAAAATGAAATGAAACAACACAGTCATGCAAAACAAAACAAAATAACATATTATGTGCTACAACATAATGAACAATCCCAAATTCCACAATAACTAGATAGAAATAAAAACAAGATCTTTCATGTGTATATAAAATATTACATCAACAAGAACATAAAAAACTAAAAACTATATCAACTAATCTCAAATCTCAACATATTACCCCATACGGGATATGTCTATGATATCTAAATCAATCATTTAAAATCTATCCTTTTCATGCATATTCTTGAAATCATGAGGTAATCATAGCATCCGTTATTCTAGGGCCATCCTAGAGGGGTGTGAATACAACTCTATATGACACCACTAATGGTGTCCCTAATATTAAAATTAAATGTAGTTTTTATACAATGGGATATAATTACATGGAATTAATAACAAACTATATGTAAAACCCTATTAATCACCATGAGACTATCTATGTTAATGATTTGTGACCAAAAATTTTAATACCATTTTTTTGTAGTTAAAAAATAGATACACAATAAACCATAACATTTATATAAAATCACTCCTTAAGTACTATCATATTGCATTAATTATAGGGGGAATAGTTTCTTCCCTGAATACAATATTATATAATAATAAATTGTGGGAATTATTATCTATCTTAGATACTCTCATATATCATAAATTGTTTGGGGGATAAGATCCCACCACAAATATTTCCAAATATCATAATGATCAGGGTGATAAATGTATATATTTGATAATTTTATATCAAAATCATTGAGGGTGATAATCACCCACCGTAGTTATATCTATATATCCTAATAATTGGTGGTTAAGAGACATCCTAGAAATAATTGTATATCGTAATCTTTATGGATTGTAATAACCCACCCTAGACATCACAACATATCAAAATCATTAAGTGGGTAGAATCCCTCCATGGATATAACCATATATCATAATCATTGTGGGTGATATTCTACCAACCCAAATATCATTATATGTCATAACCATCGAGGGAAAAATAACCCAATAAAAATTTTCACAATACATTATAATCACCCGGAGGATAAGATCTGACTTCTGATATCATCATATATTACAATCATGAGGGGTGAAATCACCCACCTTGGATATCACAATATATCATTATCATTTTATGGATTGTTCCCACCCTATATATCACCAAATATCATAATCACATAAGTTGTATACTGAAATAAACCCGATATATGTTTCCTTTTATTGATTTTTATTTTCACCATCTTTTCAAATATCCATTCCATTTATCTATTTCACCATGTAAACCTAATTTCATTATTTCCTTTATGTTATGAGTAATACCAAGGTACCAATATGGTCTACTATTTCATATCACCACCAAATGACCAATCATGAGTTCCATTTTTCATTTCTCAAAAACTATATTAATATCCCTTAATCTAATGTGAATAGAATCTCTTAGTATATTCCTGATCATTTGATGCCCTTATCAAACATAGATGCAGTAAAATATAAGAACAATAAATAGGTGATTGTATAATGGTGATCATAATTAGAATGCCATGTTATGTTAGTCCTCTCAAACCAAACGTATACATAAATATCTTTCATGATATATCAACTAAAATAAAAATATACCATAGTTGGAGGAACACTCATCCAAAACTATAGTCGTCTAGATGAATTGATATAAATATCTCAAGGATACATATAGCATAATCTATGTACAAAAATTTCTAATCTACCACACTCCATAACTTGAAGTAAACTAATCCACTTATATCAAGGTCCACTATGTTTCTTTAGTTAAATTTATACCCCTATCAAGTCCTTAAGTCATATAATTTATATATAAGTTCAATACCATGAGCACCACTATATGTGGCATAATTTATAGGTTTTAATGTTTTATCATGTCATAATCAACCTTTCTTCCACTTGTGGGTGTTAAAAAGAAATTTAATTGTAATTAATTTTTTATCTCACCTAGGTGGTGAAACCATATATCACATGTCTCATAGAAACATTTATAAACCATTGAGATATGTGATGGTACCCCAACATCAAATTGAATTCATATATATAATAAAATACATACCATGAAAAATAAATAAATCCAATACATCTCCATCATCCACCTTTATTCCACAGAAATCCCAAAAAAATTAATGATGTTGTAACCTTATGAAATAATATTTAAATCAGTCTGGGAACACCCTTGATCCCATATCCAATAAAATTATATGAATATAACATCAATAAATCAATAAATTAAATTAAAATTCAATAATATCCCTTTAAATAACATAGGTTAGTGCATTTATTCTATGAAACCTCATAGAATACTCTAAGAACATCATCTATCCAAATAATACAAAAACCCCATTACCATTTAATTATTAACTAGTGTTGTAGTTTAATATTTAAAAAAATGTTATGCCCTTATTTATAAACTATATATAAATTCATATAGAAGGAGGAGAGTGTCAATAATGGAGGAAAACTAAAATGACTACATGGGGAAATATTACCCAATATACCATGAACCCTAAGGTTTGGAAAGGGAATATCAGGGGAAGAGGATCTCAGAATCCCCCTCTTCCAATATATTGAATATGAGAAACCCTGAAGGGGGTTCCCAATTTAAAAGCCTAAAATTAAATCCAACCCTTGGTAAAAAAATTTAAATTCATTATCAATTAGGGATAACCCACTGGTCCCACTGTGTAATGTATCTATATGAAACCCCTTATAGTATGGATTGTTGAGTCATAGTGTTCAACAACTCCTCGAACCAAACTCATAAAACTAACTTCATATCCCATGGTCACATCATCTCTTAACCCTACCCTTCATGGTGAAACTTACCATAGAGATGAACCATATGAAACATCCTATTTACAATCCTCCCCCATGTAGCATTCCAACTATTATATGAGCATTCCTCCTTGATAAACCCGCATGGAAAATCCCAGGGTATCATGACATGATAATACAATGATAGAAAAATTAATTTCACATTTTAAAAGAATATAATCATACACAAATTTGGATTTAATCCTCTATATCTTGTTCCTTTACATCCTTCTCTATGGTGTGATCTTCCTCTATTGTGGCATGATCTATGGCCTATGTATGAAAATAATATTATGCCACTCTCAACTATTTCTATGTGATACCCACTATGTTATACTTCCTTTTCAATAGTTTAATCCTTGACTAGACTTATAAAATTATTTTTATATAGCATGATCACTCTTAGGTTCGCATTAGTTGTGGTGTAAAAAATGGGTGAAAAACATTTATTTCACTATACACACACTAGACAACAATTCACATTGTTTCAGTTTAGTCTTATAACAATAGTAAATAAATTATAGCAACATTTCCTGGACCCTAGTATGATGATCACCTGTTCACCTGATACACCTTATGAGACTCTAAAGAGATATAAAAACACTACCTATATATGTTATAACTCTTAAAATATTTACCAAAATCCCAATTCTCAAAATAACCATGCCTCTTTGAAAAAAATTAAATTTTATTTGATATTCACTGACTTGTAACGATGTGGGTCAATATATCATACTTGGAAAAAAATTACATGCAAAATAATGTAAGCATTTATAAAATACTAATGAAATTTATAGAATCCTACAAGAAATGTAAAATTGGAATCATCACGTGTGATAGTTAAAAATTTGAATCACATGTCCCAAAGAGACATGGAACCATTAGAGAATAATCTGAAAAAGTAATGAAAATAACAGAAACTTGTATAGATGATAAAAGGGTGAATAATATTTCTAGAAACCCTCACATAATTCATTATCAACATGTAACTCATAAATGAAATTTTATCAATTTTCATATATTCTTATCAATCATATACATATTCAAATAAACATGAAAAAAACATTATTTTTTATCAATCATGAATGGAAACCCAAAAAAAATTACGTTTGTGCTATTTATTTTATTAAATGTTTTTAGTGATATATAAGTATCTTATTTTCTTTGAAACACTCTAACACATATCATTTCTAATAGAAACAATGTGTTAGTATGAGACAAAAAGATGGGTCAAACACTATATCCTATAAAAAACATAGTAATTTTTTAGAGAAACGATAAATTTCATAACCTAATGGTTCACTGAGCCTCAAATTATAGAATGATTATGTTTACCTCGTCAGTCGACTAAAAAAACAATCAGGAAGAGATATTAGTTGTCTCACCTTAAGAATACCAATAAAGGATTCCACTAACCCCTTGGAGATAGAAATAAAAAATTATTATATGGGTTATAAAACATAGGTCAAATAGGGAATTATGTATTTATTTTATAGATGTAATCAATGTAGAAAAAAGAGTATTAGTGATCATAACATAGATTCTACAACTATAATATTACACAGTATCATAAAAAATCATTCAATCCACAAAGGTCAAAGTAACATTGGGATGAATAAAATAGGATGGATAGCTTGTTTGGGTGATCATTGGATAGTTGAGTAAGGAAAAATATTTATGGGTTCTTAATTTCAATTGATATATTTTTTAAGTAGAGATTTAAATAATCTACCCCACAAAAAAACATGGAGGAACCCATTAGATCCCCATTGAGTTACCAAAAGACTTCTGATGGCCACAAAATTTTCACCAATCTTATGGTGGGGTTCAATAAGAAATATAATTCCTTTTTGTACCACATCCCAACTACCTTTCTTAAATTATACTCTTTTAATTCATCATCAATGAAACTTAAACTTCTTATAATTCTTTAATATATTCATTTATTGATTTTAGTGTCTCAATATTAGATAGTGAAACTTAAATTAATTTGGGATGCTCAATATAAAATCTCTAAAAACTAGTTTTCTTTACCTCAATAATATTTAATGTGATTTAAAAAAATGTCACTAGATATTGTGCTCGAACCTCAACTTCATGTTATATTGTCTCATATACATATTTATCATGTTTTAATCATTGAAAAATACGAGATATATCTTAAATAAAATAACCTTATCGCTCTATTCAATGATAAATGAATTTTGTGGCATAAAAGATTCACCCCTTCACATTTTAAATTAATATAAAGTATAATATGAGTACGATCTGGTGCATTTTATTACAGATATGAAACACGTGGAATATTGTGTACTACACAAAATCCATTAGGTTAATCCATTATAAAATCCATTTCATTGATATTCTCGTTGATGGTATTGGATCTAATGAATCAACAAGTAGACATCCATTTTTTTATCAGTCTATAGAATACTCAAACATGAAACTCAATTAAATGCATGATTACTAACATTAAATTCCCAAAAACATATCTTATTATCTATAAACAACTATTAGTTAATTTGTTTAGTCATATACCACTTATTGATTAATTTATCTCATTTAAATTTGTACAACAATATTATGGTATCAGTAAATAATGTCACACTAATCACTGTCTAAATGTAACACCCCAAAATTCTAAGGTAAGAATAATGTATTCAATAGCATTTATTACCCCAAAAACCATGCATATAAGGGAATATAAATTATTAATAATTTATAATATAATTAATATTTTTAATAAATTTTATGTATATCATAAAATCATAGAATTGATGAGTTTTCTTGAAAAAATATATATAACAAATACTTTCTTTTATAGCTTGTGTTACATGAAAGACAACATTTTATAGAATAATGCTAATATTATTTCATATAATAATATTTTAAATATAAATTAAATTAGTGGTTATGAACAAAATTAACTAACATATGAAAATATATTGTCTATATAATTTTAAAATTAATTCATCAATAATTAATTTATTAGAAATGAATATAAGAACCAAATGGATATAATATAAATATCTTTATGCTTACCATTTTTTTATCATAAAAAAAATAAATTAATTTTTATTAATGAATGATATTAATAAAGTATATATTATAATTTCATGAAAATATTTTTTATATTCATCCAACAATTTTTATATGCATAAGAAAAAAATAAATCCAATTTTTTGTTAAAAAATAGTATTTTTTTCAAAAAATGAAATTTTACAGCCTTTTGATGGAGTACCTATTTTAAATACAACATTTTGATATTTTATAAATTATTTTGTGGAAATAAAATTATTTTTTTATATATGTACAAAAAAATTAGCTTAGGGTGATTGTATGATGTTTTTGAATGATGTTTCATTTTTTCCTGAATAGTGAAATTACTAAATTTGAATCAAAAATTGATATTTTGTTTATTTGTTTTTAATGTAATATTATATTTTTTATTTTTTTAGAATTTTAATTTCATAAATTTTACATATATTAATACAATTTTAGTTTTTTTTGTCAATATTACTTTGACATTGAATATAAAAACATCGAAATAGTTTTATCATTTTACTTTAAAAGAAAACTTTGGTGTCTAGTCTACAAGATTATATTTACATGAATTTTGTAAAATTATATGATTTATTTTTGGAAAAATGGATTCAATATTGGGATTAGTAATAATTTATAATGTATAATAAGTCCAATATATTTTTTTACAAAAACAAATATTAGTGAAGGTGGTTAAAATTAATTACGGGGATTAAGAGAAAAATTAGCTTAAAAAATGACAAAAACATAAACCTAATGGCCAAAATTACCTAGATAATTGTCCAAAATAAAACTTATGTTAAATACATTTGGATCAATATTTCATTTTTTACCTCTTGTAAAAATATACAATAATGCCACTCCTCCCCCGCTATAAAAAGTCACTAACCCATCCCACTTTATCATGAAATTAAATATATTTGGATTACACAAAATATGATTCAATAATCATCAAAGATGAATAACTTAATCCTAGATTATTTACAGTAGGAATAAATTCATACAAAGAATCCCTTAGGTGAAAATCAAACAATGTTACTTGAATAAGTGGCAATATCCTTCCTCAAGTTCTTTTGATTTCTTTTCATTCTCCATTCAACTCATTTATTCTTATTCTTTGATTACATAATAAAACAAGTATAATTAATATACTAAGATTTTGTATGTTTTATACCTAAAAATACACACACTTCCCACTGATATGTAATTATCTTACCGTCCGTGTACGGAGAACTACAACCTCGCGAAATGATGATTGTTGATTTTTCATTTACATCCTCTCCTGGATGGGAATTATGAATGAAGAATTGTTTTTATATGATATATATCATATTAATAATGTATATAATCTTATAAAAAATGTTTATGCCACAGAACTGTATGATTTCCATTTTGTGGAAATACGATAACATTGTTAGTACACGTGTGGACAAATGCCTCCCAAAAGCGATATGATTTGTTCACTCTATATAAAGAATGCATAAAGTATACTTATAATAAATATATATATCATATATGAAATATATATGATAGTGGAATTATAGTATACATATATATCATCTACCTTTAATTCTTTTAAATATGGAAGAAATGAATGTATCGTTCATTCATACGTACGACCTACCATATCTATGTATGATGCATTTCATTTCACATATCCTAATATAATGGATTATTATATATAAATATATTATGGATATTTATATATGATATTTAAATAATGGTTCAAATTATAGATATTTTGATATCATCATCTAATAAATAATAGCATTTCTCAAGTGAAACCATTCTCGGCAAATTAGGCCATTAAAACATGAGAATGTGAAAACAATGAAATATTATTAACAAAAGGGTAATAATATTTTATAATAAGTTCATATATGATATTAAAAATATGGTTATGGTTCTAGTATAATATTTTTAAATTTTTAAAACCCTTATACATGAGTTTAAATGTTGTTCCCCTAAAAATAAATATAACATAAGGCGTTCTTGTATCACTTTTCTTTCTATGAGACATTGACCATTTTAAACACTTCTTTTTTTTGTCCTATATACTTTCCATATTATATTTTATATATTCAATATAGTTATCATCATTGTAATTATAGTTCCATTTGAAATTATTTCCTTTGTGGTGAGTATAATTTAAAATTTACCACGTAATAAGGGACTTCGTATCAAATTCCATTCTTTCAGACATATTTTGTTGTTGTAAACCAAATTTCGTATATATAGTGTACATACTACCAATTTTAAATATATAATCACAATAAATTCATTATTCATGATATTTTTAGTTTCAAAAATAATAATATCATCAATGGGGGATTGAATAAATCATTACCAAGAGGAAAATAATTTCATAACCCAATTTCTTTTCGTTGGGTTACATTACTCCCTCAGTTAGGTTATTATTCTATAATTATGTGTGTAATCACTTATTAATATATATTTTTTATTTCCACTTGTTTTATGAATATTTAAATTTTACACAAATAATCAATTGATCAATTAATTCTCACATCAACAATATGGTATATTTAATGGTTTACATCACAATCTCATTTTTTTAGGATTGTATGCAATGGAATTTACCTTATAGGAAATTATGGGATAATTTTTCAATAACTATTTAATTATCTTATAATATAGTTATTAATTACCTTTTTCATGTAATAAAACCATTTTATTACTCTATAGTATATAGAATGTTTTAAAATATGTTTCTAGGAAAACATAAATACATTTCCTTATTTATTTAGAGAACCTATTTTATTTTAAAAATGTTATTTTCTAAAAAGGGTTTAAAGAATGTTATTCCATCCAACATCAAATTTTTATTCAAAAGAGAGAAAAATACAGGCAATTAGAGACCAGAAACAAATCAAAAATAGACACACCAGGAACATGAAGAAGAACAAGGGCTCTCAGGACCTAGGGTGGCCTGATGTAGTTTTAGACCCAGAGCATCACCTCTGATTAAGTTAACCCCCTCCGGCTTCAAGAAATTGATCAAAGGGAGGAAAGTGATGTTGGAGCCCGGTTGTGCCATAGAAGCGAGGTGATCTGCCACTTTGTTTCCCTCTCGCCAAGTGTGTATCACACGAACATTGTGAAGCAGAGTGCGGCATTGTATAATAGTGTAGGATATTGACAACAGAAAACGTCCTTTACCATGCAAAAAATCATGAAGAATCAAAGAATCAATATCATCTTGAGAAATAAAAATGTTTCTCTAATGGAAAAGCAATAACCCTGTAATCATTTCTCTTGCCTCACCCTGAAGTGCAGTTCCATAACCAAAATGTGTAGTAAAGTCCAACACCACACTTCCACTCTAGTCTCGAACCACTCCCCTCCTCTCATCTCGCCAAGCACGAAGGAACCATCTGAGTTGAGCTGGTAACTAGAAGACGGAGGCCGACAATAGATCTGTTGCCCCTGAATTCTGGTACTAAGAGGATCCACAGGAGGGGAACTAACCTGAAGCAGCCTCAGCATTGGAGCCTCTCACTTGTTTGGGATGAACATGACCATATCCAGTAGAAGATTTTGCATGTGCATAACAATGGACCTCACCATAGGCAGCAACCCTTCAAACTGGGCTCGGTTCCCGGCCTACCACAGGAACCAACACCCCGCGCTTAGGACCACTGACCTTGCCATCCTTTCTGTTCCTTAGCTAACTATTTCATAGAACCATATTTCTAGAACGGACACATCACGATGCATACCCGAGGAGAAAGCTAAAAATCCCTCGATGTAGGACCATATCACGTGGGGCTAATCGCTCTCAAAAACAGGTGTGTGGTACTCTCTGCCTGCTGTCAATCATAGAAATGACATCTAGATTACATACTGATACCCAATCTATTGATCTACTCATCTGTGGCCACTTCTGGGTTCATGATCCTCAATGTTAAAAAATTATATTTTAATAGAATTATTTTACACCAAACCTCATTCTATTAGTTATTTGGAGAGTCCTGCAAAGCCATGAGCCCATGGTAATCCTTCTAGGAAAATTTTCCCAAGGAGGACGCAGTGAATACACAGAAGTCTGGGTCCGAGTTGATGACAATAGATTCCCATATCTCCTGTCGTTTAGTGTCCAGAACTCCTTGGATAAACATGGGGTGGCAGCTGGCTTCCTTGAACAAGATAAAAGGAGTTGGGAAACCAGGGAATCCGAGGACCAAGCCATACGAGTTGTGATACCAGAAAATAATGCTGCCTTCTCCAACAATCCAACGAGAATTCGGTTTGAGGTTGTTAATAAGCGTGAGGATTTTGGACCAGAAAGGGGTCGGGTGACCAACATCCACTACTTCATCACCCACCCAACTGCAGGACATAGCCTTCTCCAAATGATTTTTCCCTTCAACCACTTCCCAAGCCAGCTTTCCAAGAATGCAGTGGAGCAAACAAATAAGACTCCTCACATTAACCCCCCTCTTGTGTAGGCTTTGCCATTTTCTCCCACGAGACCCAATGCTGTTTCCCTTACGAATAGGCATCCCACATGAAACGTACACGAATCTTATCAATAGTTCTCACAACACCTTTGGTGACATTGGTGGAATCCAACGCATAGATATGTATGGCCGAGATGACACTATTCAACATAGCAATCCTCCCCCTGAAAGAGAGGTATCAGTTCTTTCAATTGATAACATGACCTGTGATTTCGCTAATGATATGATCAATGTCAAACACCATAAGTCTTGAAGAAGAAATGGGGGTCCCGAGATATTCCATGGGGAAGGTACCATGTTGAATTCACATCCTATTAAAAATATAAGAAACCCTGCTAGACAAAGATTTACAAGAGATGTAGCAATTACTTTTGAAATTATTAATAACCTACCCACTCTAATAACTGTATTCCTCCAAGATTTTATTGATCCCTCTAACAAACATCCTTCCACCATTAATGAATATAATGGTATCATCTACAAACATCAAATGAGAGATGGGAGGAAGGTTCCATTTCCTACGATATGTAAGTAAAGTACCACTGGAGAGGCCTTTATTTATGAGGCGACTAAGAGTGTCCTGCACAAGGGTGAAGATGCTGGGAGAAATTGGATCTCCCTGCCGGAGCCCGTAGGTTTCCTGGAAAAAGCCATGAATCTTCCCCATGAAAGTGACAGACATCCACGAGGAGCTGAAGCATCTGAAGATGAGTTCTGCAGCCCAGTGAGAAAACCCCATAGCAATAAGCACTCTATTAATAAAACCCCACTCCATCATATCATAGTTTGTATTCATATCCACTTTGATTTCCATGTTCGAGCCATGGGTCAGGGTGTTTATATCCCTCAGAAGATCCTGAGCCAGTCCGATAGCCCCCTGAATAGACCACCCCTTAACAAACCCATGTTGTTCATTTGAAATCCACTGAGGAAGAATCTGGGACATCCTCGAGTTGATGATACTTGCCTGGATTTTTAGGGGAAATTTCACATACTCACTGGTCTGTACTGTGAGAGAGAAGAAGATTCTTTAACTTTTTGGATAAGCACTAAAGTGGTGGCGCTAGCAACCCTTTGAAGACTACCACCCCAGAAGAATCTTGAACTGAACTAGTGATATCATATCTAACCACCTCTCACGCATCCCTGTAGAAATATCTGGGGAATCCATCAGGGCCAAGAGCACTCTCCGGATTTAGATTCGTCATGGCTGAACGAATATCCTCCCCATCAAGAATCATCTCTAAGCATTCGTTGTCTCCGATAGACAAAGAGGAGTCCACTGCCTCCCATAAAGCCGCATTGCCACTTGGGTATCCCATGGTCATCCTCTGGTTAGGTCTAGCCAGGAGGTCCCTGAAAAAAGAATGAGCCATGCTCTCCAAAATGTATCTGTCATCCGATTACATACCATCATCAAGTAGAATATTCGCCTTACTGAATCCCCTTCTTTCTTTCAAGCAGGCATGGAAGTATGCTGAGTTCCTATCACCCTCATGCAACCACTTTACCCGGGATCGTTCATGAGCCACACGTTCCTTCTTAAGAATCATCTCTTCCCAAGAGCTCTCCCTGCCCGAGAGCTCCTCAATCACTGAGTCATTATAGTTCTCCTCTAATCTTGGTTCCAAGATTTCGATGCCTTGCTCCATAGACTCCATGTCCTGACCTGAGTGGGGAAGATCTGTTACCCATGCCTTTAGCCCCAACTTTAGTGGCCTCAATTTGTTATGGACAACCACCACGAGTGTCCCTGAACCGGTCCAGTCCACAGCTCAACAATTACCTATTTATAACCTGGGGTGCTGGTCCAGTGGATGTAGAACTAGAAACCTTCCGAAATAATCTACCTAGGGGATATGGAAATCATTAGAGGAGAGTGATCAGAGACTCCACGGAATAAGTGCTTGACATTTTCATCTAGAAAGTTGGATAAAGCATTCACATTTGCAAGTCACTAGTCACACTGACACTAGCACCAACATCGGCCTCTCTAGTTATTACACCCTGTAAAGGGGTCTCCAAGAATCCCCAAATCCATCAACCCATTTTCTGTAGTGAAATGAGTAAATTCCAAGATGGCCCTTCTTGGAAAACTACCACGACCCTTCTTCTCTTCAGGATCAGAAATAACATTAAAGCCACCCCCCATGAACCAAGGGGAGTCCTCCAGATCAAAAGCACTCAGGTCCTTCCACAACTTGTCCCTACAATGATCATCCTAGATCCCATACACAAATGACATCAACAAACTATCCCCCATTTGACACCCTCATGGAAAGAAATTGGTCACCTGCGGAAACTAAATCCAACGATATCTCCCTATTCCAAAAAATCTAGATGTACCTGTTAATCGGATCTGCATGCAAGGCACCATGCAATTTGAGCTTGAGGAAGAAGTCCTTAATCTTATACGGCCTCAGTTTGTGTTTGATAACAGCCATAAGAAGCACCTTGTTCTTCTTAATCTCCGAGAAAATGAAGTCCGTTTTAACCAGTTCCCCAATCCCACAGGAGATCCAAATGATCATATGAAACATTCAAAAATGCAGCGGCCTAGAATTGACCCCATACATCCCTGCCTCTCTGTGGTGAAAAGAAGGGAACTCCCTCAACTGCCTTAATTTGGATCTAGTGCACATGCCAGGACTAGAAGTAGGGTGATATTCTACTAGCTAGGACAATAGAGGAACCAAACATAGAGACTTGACTCTCACCGCGCTGGGAGGGGAGAGAGATAACTATCTGATTGGGCGAGTGCAGGAGCTTCCACAACTCCAAACTGATAACCTTCAGAAGAGACCTGCAGACTGGCATAATCTGTGGAGGGAGGGCGAAGCAGCATACTAGAACCAGGCCCTCGCATGAGAACATCATGGGGAGGGGGAACACCTGGGATACTGTCTTCCAGAAGGGCCTCCCCAAGGCTCTTTCCAGCAAGCACCCCCCGATAAGAACTGTCTTGGATTGAAAAAAAGATCAAAAAACACCATAGCCAACTAGGAGGGAGCCCAAGATGAAGAACACACTAAAACCGAATAGGAAGAGGCACCAGTGGAGGGGAGAGTGAGGGGAGGACAAATATCCTGCTGAGCATTGGGGACTTGCTGAGCCTCACCCGAAATCGAAGACGAAACCGAGACAAGTCCTAGCTCAGGACCAGTCGAAGAAGAGGCTGAGAAACTAGCCTGGGCCCGAAGGGGTTGGGACCTGCCACCTTGCCTTCGGTTCCTGTCGATCTGGACCGAGTGGCCCTAGGGGGAACATGAGCTGCAGAAATGGGGAAACACCAGGATGATTAAGACCTAACTCCACACCACCGAGCATTTCACCAGAAAAAAGATGTTGTCCGGTAGAGGGATAGACAAATCCAACTCAACACAGATTCCGGCCACCATAATGTCTTCACCGCAATGTGTGCGGGCAGTCGCACAAAGGAAACCTCCGAGGTAATCCCCAATAGATTTAAGGAACGCCCCATTCTGGAAAGGCAGAGGGAGGCCAGGGAGGTTTATCCAGACCGCAGATCGTGGTCTTTCCTTCCCTTTATGAGCATCCAGCGACCATCGGTAAAAATTAAACAGCCAGTGGCCAAAGGACCTAGGCTCCTTGCAGCAAGCGTTGACAAAATCCCTTTCTGAAGCGATGACGAAGAAGAAGGAGTTCTAGTGAACTGAAGAGATGCACACGCGGGTGAATTTGGTGATACAGATGTTTTTATTTTTTTTATTTTAATTGGTTAATGGTTGAAATATATAGAGAAATGGGGTTATTGAGCGCCACATGAGGTGGCGCTCAATGAAACAGGAGGTCGAGCGCCACTTCATTTGGCGCTCGGCCATTTCGATGGAGGAAACCATGCAGCGCCACTTGATGTGGCGCTGCTTCCTTACTCCCTATATAGTCAGCGCCACTTGAAGTGGCACTGAATGATACCCACCGCCTATAAATAGGCCCCTCTCCCACACCATTTCTCATCTTCCCCTCACATTCCCTCCTCTCTCTCTCAAAGTTATCTCTCTAAAAATCTCTGCTCTGCACCTTGCCTCTCCGGTTGCTCTGCCTTTCATCTCTGGCCGCACTATCTACATAACTACGTCTCCACAAATTTGAGGTAAATCTTTCTTTAAATTTATTTAATATTTTTATTTAATAATTTATTTGTTTAATTTATAGAATTAGTTTATAATATTTGTATTATATAAATAGTATAGTTTTATTAAATATAAATAGGTAATGAAATGATTATAGTTATTTAATTAATTAAGTAATTATAATTAGGTAATTATAATTAGGTAATTGTAATTAGGTAATTATAATTAGGTAATTAATGAATTATAATTAGGTAACTAATTAATTATAATTAGGTAATTAATTAATCATAATTAGGTTAATAGTTAATTCTAATTAGGTTAATAAATAATTATAATTACATTAATAATTAATTGGAATTAGGTAATTAATTAATTGGAATTAGGTAATTAATTAATTGTAATTAGGTAATTAATTAATCATAATTAGGTTATTAATTAATCATAATTAGGTTATTATATAATCATAATTAGGTAATTAATTATATATTATGAGGTTATTAATTAATTGTAATTAGGTAATTAATTAATTGTAATTATGTTATTAATTAAATGTAATTAGGTTATTAATTAATTGTAATTAGGTTATTAATTAATTCTTATTAGGTTATTAATTAATCACAATTAGGTTATAAAAGAATCATAATTAGGTAATCAATTAATCATAATTAGGTAATGAATTAATCACAATTAGGTTACTAAATAATCATAATTAGGTTATTAAAGAATCATAATTATCTAATTACTCAATCATAATTAGGTAATTAATCAATCATAATTAGGTAATTAATGAATCATAATTAGGTAATTAATCAATCATAATTAGGTAATTAATGAATCATAATTATCTAATTACTCAATCATAATTAGGTAAATAATCAATCATAATTTGGTAAATAATCAATCGTAATTAGCTAATTAATCAATCATAATTAGCTAATTAATTAATCATAATTAGGTTATTAATTAATTATAATTAGGTTATTAATTAATTATAATTAGGTTATTAATTAATCATAATCAGGTTATTAATTAATCGTAATTAGGTAATTAATTAATCATAACTATGTAATTAATGAATCATAATTAGCTAATTAAATAATTATAATTAGGTTATTAATTAATAATTAATAAATTTTTAGTTAATTAGGTTATTATATAATCATAATTAGGTAATTGATTAATCATAATTAGGTAATTGATTAATCATAATTAGGTAATTAATGATTCATAATTAGGTAATTAATGAATCATAATTAGGTAATTAATGAATCATGATTAGGTAATTAATGAATCATAATTATGTAATTAATGAATCATAATTAGGTAATTAATGAATCATAATTAGGTAATTAATGAATCATAATTAGGTAATTAATCAATCATAATTAGGTAATTAATCAATCATAATTATGTAATTAATCAATCATAATTATGTAATTAATCAATCATAATTAGGTAATTAATCAATCATAATTAGGTAAATTATCAATCATAATTAGGTAAATAATTAATTATAATTAGGTTATTAATTAATTATAATTAGGTTACTAATTAATTATAATTAAGTTATTAATTAATCATAATTAGGTAATTAATGAATCATAATTAGGTAATTAATCAATCATAATTAGGTAATTAATTAATTATAATTAGGTTATTAATTAATAATTAATAATTTATTAATTAATAAATATTATGTAACTGAATAATTTTAATTAGGTTATTAATTATTCATAATTAGGTTATTAATTAATCATAATTAGGTAATTAATTAATCATAATTACGTAATTAATCAGTCATAATTAGGTAAATAATTTTTCATAACTAGGTAATTAATTAGTCATAATTAGGTAAATAATTAATCATAATTAGCTAATTAATTAATTATAATTAGGTTATTAATTATTAATTAATAATTTATTAATTAATAAATATTATGTAATTAAATAATTATAATTAGGTAATTGATTAATTATAATTAGGTAATTAATTAATTATAATTAGGTTATTAATTCATTATTATGAGGTTATTAATTAATTGTAATTAGGTTGTTAATTAATTGTAATTAGGTTGTTAATTAATTGTAATTAGGTTGTTAATTAATTGTAATTAGGTTGTTAATTAATTGTAATTAGGTTATTAATTAATTGTAATTAGGTTCTTAACTAATTGTAATTAGGTTATTAATTAATTTTAATTTGGTTATTAATTAATTATTATTAGGTTATTAATTAATTATTATGAGGTTATTAGCGAAGTAGTTATATTAATTAGCGAAGTAGTTATATTAATTAGAAAAGTAGTTATATTAATTAGCAAAGTAGTTATATTAATTAGCAAAGGAGTTACATTAATCAGCGAAGGAGTTACATTAATCAGCGAAGAAGTTATATTAATCAGCAAAGTTGTTATATTAATTAGCGAAGTAATAGAAAATTGCTTCTGGAATATACCTTTGCATTACATTCTAGGTATGATAATGAATATAGTTTCCAATCTACCTTGACCTCGGTTTGTAATTGAAGTTATGAACTTGAATTTAGTAGTTCAATATATTTTTTGCATATTAAGTGTTAGAGTTGTCATGAAATGGTTTCTCTCTTGAGTAATGTATCCCCGGGTAGAGGGGCTTTGGGTCGGACCACCTACTTTCCTAGAGGATTGCCTTGTCTAGGAAAGTGAATGGGGTTGGCTATCTGTCGCTCCGGGCTTACTCATGTGGAGATTTTCAATTTCATATAACTATATTCTTTTACATGATGTGTTCGTGTAACTCATGCATACAATGCATGTGGATATGTATAAATATGTTTGACTTCTATTTTAGGGTAAGTAACACAAACTTGTGGGTTGTGTAAATAGATACACATCAATATGGTTTGACCATATTGATTTGGTGGAGGGATTAGGATTCCATCCTAAATTACCAGAAGCATGCATACATAATACATAAAATGATTCTTTAATCAGATTTAATTTATAACAATGGTTTTGTTTAGATAAAAAAGATGGTCCCCGCCTATATTTATTGCAACGGTCAAATAACTGAGATAGAGAAAGGATGTAGTTATAATATACATCCAGAAGCTATTGTGATGCTTGGAGGATGTACTACTTTGGAAGCTGTGCAAATGAAAATTCATCGGAAGATAAAACTGGCGGGGAATCAAGTGATAGAGTCCATCACATTCAGACATCTCCAATTTATAGATAGGTTTTGGCATGTGCCCTATCCAGTAAATGATGATGATGATTGGTAATATATACTTTCATTGGTTAAGTATATACCTGAGAATCAAATAATGGAGTTGTATGTCACTATAGCTATAATGGAGGTTCAATCAACATTAGAAGTTGACCCATCTCGAATTCATGAGACTATGTCATATGCTCCTTCACATCAAGAAGTTACATCAGCTTCGGTAGTTGTTACATCATTTCCATCGGCCACAGTTTCAATGGATAGTCCTCCACATACTTTAGATGCATTGGTTGATGAATTTGAGGATGATGACAATTTCGAAGAAAAAGATGAAGTGGAAGTTGAAGAAGAAGAAGAAGAGCATGTGGAAGATCAGTCTATACCAACTCATGTGAGGTTCAACCGACCATTGAACCATCCTCCACTATTGGCTTCATGGTCGACTGAAGGCATGAATCACTTGGCATAATTTGATTATTCAATTATTACTCCCAGTTCAGAATTTCCAGGAATCATTGGTGGCACAAATTGAGTGTTAGATAACGATGTCCTGTATATTGGCAGAGAGTTTGAGATCAAAGAAGCAATGAAAAATGTGATAAAACAATATCACATCGAAAGAAATTACTCATATGTTGTAGAAGAGTCAAAGAGATCTTACTATTTGATCCGTTGTGACAAATTTGAATCGAACTGTCAAATGCGTCTACGAGCTATTATTGATAACACTTTTCACAGCTGGCGCATCACTAGATTTACTCCACACACTTGTGTGAACCCAAGATTGGGATAGGAACATTCTTCATTAGATGTTGAGTTTGTTTCAACTATTATTGTTGAAATGATTAGAGCATGTCAAGACGTCCCTGTAGTTCTGGTCATTGAGTGAGTCAAACAGCTTTTTGGGTACCAAATCTCTTACTATAAGGCATGGGAATCATGACAAAAGGCTATTGTGAAAGTGTATGGTGATTGGGATGACTCTTATCGAATTTTACCACAACTGTTGGAGCTTCTACGCCACAATAATTAAATAGTCTATCGGTTACATACTGTTGAATATGTTAACCAACATAACCAAGTTGACCGCTCAATGGTTGTGTTTGATAGATTATTTTGGACATTTATACCATGTGTGGCAGCTTTTAGACATTGCAAGCAGTTCATACAGATTGATGGCACATTTCTATATGGAAAGTATACAGGAACTTTATTGATTGCCGCTACACAAGATGGAAATTGAGCCCCTCTACCTATATCATTTTCAATTGTGGAGAAAGAGAACTTCTCATCATGGAGCTGGTTTCTGGCATGTCTCTGAGAGTTTGTTACGGATGCACAAGGGATTTGTCATATTTTTTATCGCCACCGTGCAATCAAGGAGGCGATACAGTCTGAGGGTCTTTCGTGGAGACCACCCTATTCCCATCATCGATACTGTATTCGACACATTGCCAGCAATTTGCGAAAGAATTTCAAGAATGAGTCGAGGAAAAAGGCAATCTTAAAAATTGGTATGAACATCCTTTTTCTGTTTAAAATGTTTTTTTCATAGTTATTTTCATAACTGTTCATATGATTTCTTGTATGATAGCATATGAGCCTCAACAACAAAAGATGGAGGAGCATCTTCAAGATATTCACAGAGTGAATCCGGAAGTGTATGATTACATGATGCAAATTACAAAGAAGAAATGTTTGTTGGCATATGATGATGGGAGGAGATATGGGCATATGACGACAAACATCGTAGAATGTATAAATGGATTTTTCAAGGGAGTTCTAAAACTACCTATCACAGGTAAATACGAATATTTGAATATATGTTACTCAGAAGAGTTACTATTATAATATAATATTTGTATATTGTCGTAAATCTAAATTTCAGGGTTGGTACAAGAGACCTTCTATCATAGTGTAAAGTACTTTTTGGAATGATGAAAGATGGCTGAAGAGGGCTTGAACAGAGGGATGCGCTATGGACACCATTTCCAACGCGAGCTAGATACAGTTCTTCAGGAGGCCGCAACTTACCGTGTAACTGCATTTAATCATCCAGAGTAATGATTTGAGGTCGCTGAGCCCGGTGATGCTGTGGAATGTAGTAATGGTCGTGTGCGAGATGTTTTATTGGAGAAGGATTACTATGATTGTGGAAACTTTTAGGCATTGAGATATCCATGCAGCCATGTGATTGCTGCATGTGATTACGTACACGTATTTTGGGAGCAGTTCGTTGATCCAGCTAATCGACTAGAGAGCATCAACTCCTGCTACAGTACTTAGTGGATGCCAATCGGGGAATATCAGAATTTTTGGCTGCCTGATGGCACACCCACGCTTCTACGAAACAACGATAGACTTCTACCTAAAGGGAGACCATAGTAGACTCGTATTCAGAATGTGATGGATTAGCCTAGTGAACATCCAGCTGGACGGCGGTGCGACATATGCCGCCAGGAAGGTCATACGAACACACCTTTCCCTAGACACATAGTACAATCATCTAATGGTTAAAATGAATCACGTACTCTATCAGTTACTATAAAACTTTGTATATGTAATCATTTTTATCATTATCTTCATTTTTAATCATATTTTTATTACCTATATATAGGGTAACTTTTGGAAAATGTACCACGATTTCACTTGATATTTTTTCTCGAACGGTCAACATTACATGAGTAGCTTTAAACAGACAACACCAACTCAAAAAAATGAATGTACCTGTATAAGAAAACAAAACCAGTTGAACTATTAAATGAAAATGTCATCAGTTTTTTATAATGAAAGATGAACTTACAATAACCACAAAACAAAAATTAGGAAACTCCGAAAGTCTTCACCCCAACACCCCAACACGAAAGACAACAACTAACCCAATGTGTTTATGCATCTTTCAATATTAAATGATAAATTTCATATCTTACATGATAAATGTCATATCATACATGAAATTAATGTTTTGCTGTTTGCACATTAAGATGGAGAAACCACTTTTATCAGGCCAGGAGATGCACGTGTCGCGCGATGTGTTGGCGCGGCGACCTGTTAGAGATATTCATGTTCGGAGATCGCATCGTTTCCATCATGAGGCATCGCCGGCGGCTATTTGTCCATACCTTAGACGTGCAGGATTTTACGAATTCTCTATGTGTGACATCAAGACCATCGACCATCATTTGATAGCTGTGTTGGTTGAGAGATGGCGGCCAGAGACACACACCTTTCATCTCCCAGAGGGGGAGATGACTATTACATTAGAGGACGTTGCCTACATGCTGGGGTTACCTATCCATGGAGATGCAGTTACGGGTGCTAGTACTGGTGATTGGGCTGCAGTCATACAGATGCTGCTAGGTATTGACGTCATTGGCACACGAGATGTCCTCCAGGGTTTTCTTTTGCGCATGAAGTGGCTTGATCATCATTTCGACGTCATTCCAGATGAGGTAGACGAGGAGACGCTTCTTCAGCACACACGTGCATACATTTTGTGGCTGCTCGGAGGCATGTTGTGCATCGACTACTCCACCGCTTTGGTACACATGATGTACCTCCCATTACTTGAGGATCTAGATCAGACTGCTACATACAGTTGGGGGTCCGATGTATTAGCACATCTGTACAGATCTCTCTGCACTAGTTGTCAGGCCGATTCACATCAGATTGCCGGTTTCATGGTGTTAGTACAGATGTGGGCCTGGGAACATTTTCCATGCATCGCTCCTTGAGATGTCGCACCTCTTGCACCGGAGCTACTTCAGGACTGTCCTCAGGGACGATGGTATGTCTATGTCATTACTTTCGGTTATTTAGTACTTTTGTTATTGTTTTTTATAAACTTTCGTAGATTACTCTTTTTTCACTAGGTGGATTCAGTCTCAGAAGTTTTCACATACTCCGAGACATAGTGTGCACAGCTTCAGACAGATATTCGATGCTATAGTGTCGGCTGATGTAAGTTAAACGATACTTTTTTGTAGGAAAATTTATTTTGTTATCACTATTTTAAGTTATTTCAATATAATCTCAGTAAAATTTTCATGCTACTATATGACTAATTTTTTGAGTTTACATTTCAAGTTTCATGGACTCCTTAAACAGGTTATGTCTACGCATCACTTCCACTATACTACACAGCTATGACTGGAGATCGTGTTGCAGTGGTTCCACTCATTCACTTCCACATCGTTGAGTGGCACCAGCCAGACCGAGTCATGCGTCAGTTCGGTTTTATACAGCATATCCCCTTGGCACCACGACAGTCTACCGAGTTACATTCGATTGTGCTTATAGGTAGACAGACGACAGACTGGCGGTGACATCATGCATCTTATATCAATCTTTGGGACAGGCGTGCTCGATCTAGTATCTTTCCACATGGATATTCCACATCACACTCTCATTTATCTAATCAAGGGGATTATGCACACTGGTATCGACGTCACACCATCATGCACCTTACACGTCTGGGGATTGGCCTTCAACGATTGGTATGTTTACTAAGATTTATTAATTTTGTTTAACTCATTTATATTTATGATATTAATTTGATTATTATTTCATTTGCAGGAAGACGCCATTGGTCAGCTTGCACATTACACATAGCCTCAGGAGCATGCATATATTCTGCGGGAGGTAGTTCATCGGGATGTGGTGGCTCTATTGGATCATCTCCGGTTGATACGTGACAGTTTTTTTGATGAGGAGCCACAGATATATCCTGATCCATATCTTCAGGCAAAACCACCTGAGGATGACGATGTCCCTTCTATGCCTGATGAGGAGGATGCACTGCCACCGCCGCCGCCATCTAGACGACAGAGAAGAGCACATCCGGAGGGGCAGAGGCGACGACATCGACATCCGAGAGCAGCTCCTGCAGATGTCATCGCACCACAGAGAGACGATCCGGCCTAGCTGACTGATGATTTTTCACAGCAGGGAGACGCTTATATACCACATATAGCATCTCCGTAGACTACTATGGACTTCGATCTGGGTGCAGTGACACAGCTTATGGCAGCCCCCTCTCCTCCCGACGAGGCCTTCTTCAGTACCCCATTTCTACCATTTATAGGAGCTTCAGAGCCATATGGCACTCCATATGATTTTGGGGCATCCTCCTCACATGGTTTTGGTCAGTCCACTACACAGCACCATGGGGAGTCACCAGAAGCACCGGAAGAGGAGGAACCTGCAGAGAGGACACCAGAGCGACATAGACGTCGAACGCGGTGAGGACGTGAGATTCATACGCCGCGTTGTGGTACAGGGGGGCATCGTCATTGATGTTTTTGAATGTAATGTTGTATATATTAAAAAACATATTCACTATGATAATTATTTGTTGTTTAAGTCAAATAACAAGAAAATCAAAAATATAATAAATACAAACTGACTTAAATAAAATATTAATTTGTAAGGTAAAAGGAAAATATAAAAAAAAATTGTCACATCGACTAAACATTTGATAATTTCTTGAAAAATGAAAAGAAAAACATACATATAGTAAACAAAATATATTTTACATGACTACTTAAATATTTAAAAACATTAAATTTATAATTTTATAATATTAAATATATTTATAAATTTAAATTACTAATTTTTAATTAATTAATTAATAAATAACCATTAATAATAAATAATAATAATGACGAATAATAATTAATAATTAAATCACTAATTAATTAATTATTATATATTAAATAATAATATTTTATAGAATTTCAAAGCCACATACTTGAAACAAATTTACGTTTCAAGTAGTTGGTTTTGAAAGAATATAAAATATTTTTTATCAACATTTTTTACGTATTTTTTTCATTTTCATCTATTTATTATAATTTTTATCCATGTTTTAATTTTAATTCATATTGGTCATATAGATTATATTTTATAGGCTTTCTAAGTCACATTCTTGAAAAAAATTTAGGTTACAACTAGGTGGTTTTGAAATCCTATAAAATATTTTCTATCGTCATTTTTTACGTATTTTTTTTATTTTCATCTATTAAGTATATGTTTAATCCATGTTTTAAGTTTCATTCATATTGTCCGTATAGATTATATTTTATAGGCGTTCAAAGTTACATAGTTGAAACATTTTTAGGTTTCAACTAGGTGGTTTTGAAAGCCTATAAAATATTTTTTATCGACATTTTTTACGTAATTTTTTTATTTTCATCTATTTAGTATATTTTTAATCCATGTTTTATGTTTCATTCATTTTGGTCATACAGATTATATTTTATAGGCGTTCAAAGTCACATACTTGAATCATTTTTAAGTTACAACTAGGTGGTTTTGAAAGCCTATAAAATATTTTATTTCGACTTTTTTTATGTAATTTTTTTATTTTCATCTATTTAGTATATTTTTAATACATGTTTTAAGTTTCATTCATATTGGTTATATAGATTATATTTTATAGGATTTTAAAGTCACATACTTGAAACATTTTTAAGTTTCAAGTATGTGGTATTGAAAGACTATATGTTTAACAATATTTGAAAATTTTTTTATAAATAATTACTTATAGCTATGTAATCATAGAATAGTAATTATAGATTTAAAATTATATATATATGTAAAAATATATAATTATAAATATATAAGTATAACTAGAATTACAATATAATTCTAAATTTAATTCTATATATATATATATATATTTACATTTATATATGAATATTAAATATATTTATAAATAAATTTTAAATATATATGTAACAATATTTTCATATTTATATATTTATAAATATATTCATATTTATATAATTATAACTATTTATTTATAAAGATTAGTTTATAATGATATAATTACAAATATATTTTTAATTTAAAAAATATATATAAATATATTTATATTTATAAATATTAATTTTTAATTATATATATACATAATTATATTTATACACAGACATATATATAACTATTTATAATTATAATATTTATAATAATTATATGTAAATATATAAATAAAACACACAAATCGGAAAAAAAACCCTTATATTTTATATAATATAACTATATAAATATAAATAAAACACATATTTTTAATTTAATACATATTTTTTATTTACAAAATTATATATAAATTTATATAAATAATTATATATAAGTTTTATTTCATTATTTTATTAAATAATTAAATAAGGTTTATAACTATATAAATATAATTATATAATTATATAATTATAAATATATTTATATATATAATAATAATTAATTTAACATTTTTAAATACATATTTATAAGTTTTTTTTTAAAATTTTTATTTATTTATTTTGAAATTATT
Source organism: Viscum album (assembly GCA_963277665.1). Classification (NCBI taxonomy): domain Eukaryota; kingdom Viridiplantae; phylum Streptophyta; class Magnoliopsida; order Santalales; family Viscaceae; genus Viscum; species Viscum album. The sequence continues at coordinate 1,058,428,440 of OY728155.1, forward strand.
TATTATAAAGGGATGAGGTGAAAAAAAACAAAAAAACAATAAAAGGGAGGGGTGAAAAACAAAAAAAAAAGAAAACAATACCAAAAAAGAAAAAAAAAGAAAAAAAACCACAAAACAAAAAACAAGAAAAAAAACCAAAATAAACGAGAAAACAAAAAAAAAATCTGGGTGGCAATTATATATACCCTAAACCCAAAAAACTAAAAAAAACACATGTTCTCCTAAAATACCCTACACACGCGATCCTACAAACCCCAGGATTCCACATACCACTTAAAGATTGGGGGAGACGGCTTCGCAACATCGAACCAAGCCACAAGGGTCCACCGGAGACACCCCACTGCCACATCAAACACCGCTGATGAGACCTCCAGGGAAATGCACGAACCATCCCGAGACACTGTTGAAAATATCGGGCTGACTTCGGGAAAGCATGCCTACGGAGCCTGATACGACCCACTTAGCACATCTCTGAAGGACAGGTCTGGCAGGATGCGCTTGGGCCTGGCATCATCTAGAGCAGGACCAGGATCGAACGACCGCGGGGCAAGGGTCCCCGCCTGAGCACTGGAGGCCACCGTAGTAACGGGCGGGAATAATTGAAAACTTCAAGTCACATGGAGGGCGTTCTTTGACGAGGCACAAGCATCCATCTACAAGCTGTTTTTTCAAAATAAAATGAGATTCAATAATGTTATTAACCCTTATAAAATGACTTATTAATTGAATTTAATCCTTTTTGTATTTTACTAATGTTTTTTAATGAATTATCTTTTTATTCTAAAAACAATGCATTTTTTAACCTTTTACCATCCAAAATGAATTAACTTTTTACCTTATATGGTATATATGGATTTACCCATAGTAATTACATTCAAGATTCAATTACACATTTAAAAGTATATTTATTATTTAAAATGTTTGGAAATGTGATTTTCTAATAGAAGGATTTTCAATAAATTCAAAATAAAATGAGTATTTTACTCAAAAATATTTTCAAATAATATTTTATATTAGTTTTATTTATCAATGAGAAGAACCTTTATTTTTACTCCACTTATTATATGTTTTTTTATATCTCCCATATTCTTAATCTAGATGCTTTATGATTTATTTGGACAAGTATTGTATTGTCATTCATTTCCTTGATTCTGTTTAGTCCCCTTAAAATATTCAATTTCCTATTATCAATTAACATTGAATTCCCAACAATTATCCATATCATTTATCACGGATATGTTTATTGATTCAAATTTATATAAATTTTACACATCATGACCATTTTGAAATTTCTTTGATAATCTAGGTAAATATAGATAAATCCTTATTTTTTATTAAATTAAAATATTTTATAAGGAGTATTTACTATTAATTAAATTGATTATTTGATATGTGGAATGCATTATAAATGAAATCATATGTGCTAGTCGATCTAAATATAGATCCTCGATGCATCATTAGGTTATCATAAGAAAAATTAGTTCTATAAATTAAACTATTTTCTATATATAGTTTTAAACCATCTTGTGAATGGTTTTGACGATATAGGATTTCATGTACCTCAAACATGATGTTCAATAATTAATCATTACCTTTATTTTGATTCACTTTTTATTATCCATTATATTATATCTATTAAAATGTCACTGGATGCATTTCATTCACTATTAATGGATTTAATGGGATGTGTTTTAATTTTCTAACCATTCCATATATATTTTTCCATATCTAGTTAATTCAATAGAATGTGTTTTTCAGTTATTTACCCGTCCATGTTTTTTATGCTCTTATTTTTTATTTAATTGATTATAGGGAATGTGTGTTTAGTTATTACCTGTACATATGGGATATTCTTAATTATTTATCTTTTCTTATAATGTGTATACCATTACTAAGAATTTGATCGCACCATTATTACATCTCCCTTCTCCAGGATTCCCTAAAGTGTACTGAGAATGATATGCATGGATACGCTTGATGGAATAATGTTTTTCTTGAAAAATGTTATGTTGAAATTAGTTTATTACATTGTAAAACAAGACTCATGTATCTAATTTAACCATAATACTAAATCATTTGGTCATTTGTGTCACAATTTACTTGTATCTAATCCAATATAATGGATGCTTATCGTTGGCATTGGTCACACTGGGGTTAGTTCTCTATAGGTGGTATCATAGAATGTTTAGTGGAAAACATGAGATCTAGATTTATGAAAAAATAGATTAGAGAACATCACCCAAATGTATACTTTCATGACATGTATCGAAGAACATCATAGAATTTTGGTAAGGATGAGATTATGTGGGTCTTACTAGCAATATATCCCTATTTGGATACTACATGTGGACGTGGTTCTGACATAGATATACCTAGAGGTAATGAATCCAAAAATCTGTGTCAGGCTTGACTCTATCATAACCTGAAACAAAACAATGGTCCTTACAATGCAATAGGTTTGACAGTCCATGGTGATATCCATAGTATAAATCACATTCTCCTTACAAAATATTGTGAATAATTTTAATAGATAATGATAACGAACGATCTAGGATAAATCTGAGGTGTCTAAGATTGAATATAAATTTTCTATATTTAGACTTCCTAAAAATGATTATATGGTTTGTTCAATATATTAATTGACACTATGGTTTTTAGTTTTAGGAAATTCTCCCTTCAATAGTTTAAACTATAGACCAAGGATAGACCTATGTGGAAATATATGTATGAAGTATTTATGTATTATGATTGTTTTGAAACCTTTATTTAAAAGGATACATAATAATTCAATTTCAAGGGTCTCCATCACATTTATTTTGTAAATTATATTAATATTTTTCAAGATAATGATAACTTCTATGTCAGGTGACAACCCATCAAGTCGGTAAGGTCCGTGGGATGTGAACCGATGACCTAGGGGCAATAACGGTTTAATGTTAACCCCTAATGTACATAATTTTCGGGTTAATATGTCCTTGATTTTAGTTAAACAATATTATTAATAAATATTAATGATTAAAAAGTAGTGTAAATTTTTAGGATTATAGACTAATATATTTAACATATTGGTTTTATAAATAGATATAATAACTGAAGGACTTGTTTTATGGATCTTATGATTTATAAATTTTAGTGCTTCGGGCATAGAAATTATTTTCGGATATCCATTTTTTTAAATAATGAATTAATTAATAATTTTTCAATGAACTGAAAAATGATGAAAATTATGTTTATAGAAATTTATCATTTAATTATATTTCTGTGTATACTTGGGTAATAAAATAATATTTCAACATAAGGAAAATGAACATAAATTTTTTTCCGAAGACCCTGCATTTTATTAATCTTAAGGTCTTCTAAATAATCAATGATTTATGGAATTGAGGTGCTAAAAATTATATTGATTATAAAATTATTTTTTAATTATCACCTCAACCACTCCCTTTAAATATTTATGTTTTTCTTCTATGTAAATTTATCCACATACAAATAATTTTCTCATATATAGAACTATTTACATATTAGTCAATGTGACCTTTGTAATTCCCATTATATATTATTTAGGGAATGTTTTATGAACCCTTATCATGATTTTGGATTTAAAAATAAGAAATATGAAAACATTTATTTCAAATATTGAGTCTAAATTTCAAGGAATAAATATATTTAATGTGTGGATAATGTTACACCGCAAAATTATAAAGTAAGTACATTTTATTCAATTGTGATTATGGCATGCAACACCAAGTGTATAAATGAATATAATATCATGAAATGTTAAAATATAAATTCTATTATAAATAAATTAAATTTAATGCATAAAATGTTTTTAATATTGTGTTATATTTCAATACACCCAATAAAAACATTATTCGACATATTGTGTTAAATGAAGGACCGAGATTTACTGAATACTACTAATATTTTTAAATATAATAATAAATAACATTGAAAACAAATTAGTGGTTATGAATATGATTAAATATAATATTAAAATATATGGTTCATAAAAACATAATATGAATTATTTGGTAATCAATTTATTATAAATGAATATAAGAACCAATTAAATATAAAGGAATTGTTTTTATGCTTACAAATTAGTTTTATACTAATAAAATAATTTAATTACTACTATTGAATGATATTATGAAATATATGTATTATACATATAATCAAATATCATTATATTCATCCAATATGTTTTATAATGATAATATAAAAATACATACGGTTTTTTACATAAAAATTTTATTTTTCAGAAAATGCAATTTTATCGCCTTTTAATGGAGAACTTATTTTAAATAATTTTTTAGATCCATTATATAATTATTATGATTAATTTTACTTAATTTTATAATAATTAATATAAAAACTATCTTAGGGTAAATTTTTTTACTTTTCTCTGAGGATTCGTTTTTTTGACGAATAGTGAAAAATACTGAATTTTAATTAAAAACTTCTTTTTAATAAAACATTTTTAGAATTTTATTTTATATATTTTATTGGTTTTATGGTTTTAATAGATCAATTATACATATATTAATCCAATTTAGTAAATCTAATACAATTTACCCTTAAAACATGATATATGAAAATTACAAACATTGAACATTTAACAATAAAAACAATCTTTGCCCCCCAGTCTATAGGATTAAATTTAAACATATATCTACCACTTACGTGACTAAAATTTTGATAAATGGTTTTTATATTTTGAATCATCATAATTTATAATTTATATTAATTTAAATATAGTTTTTGGGGAAAATATGTCTGAAAGTGATTATATTTAATTACCATGATTAAGAGAAAAAAAATATCTTAAAAAGAACTAAACATTAAAATTAAGGCCCAAAATAAACTAGATACTTAGAAAGACAACATTTAATGTTCATATTAATACCCTATAATTTATTTTACAGAATATATATAATTATGGTTTACACTTTTCATGTAAAAAATGTGTGTGGAATTCCCTATTAATAAAATTTACAAAAATGACACTCCTTCTCAACTATAGAAAGGCTGTAAACCCTTCCACTTCTTCACACATTTCAAGAAATTTCAATCAAAAAAAATATAATAAACTGATATATCAAAATCCCTACCCTAATCGTAGAAGCCTCACTATTAAAAACCAAATCATGTCACCACCAATATCGGAACCAAATCCAGTCCGTAAAAAGTCTTGAAGGGTGTTCCCTAGCCCCAGGGGGTGGAAACAGTTCACGGGTATCATTTATTTATTTTTGGGAATGATTTAAAATATAATTAAAGAATAAAACTATTACACCATTAATAATAATGTGAAATAAGAAGTTAAAACAAACTCTCTTAACTAGGTAATTAACACCCGAAACAAGTGAAAATAACGATAAATTATTAACAATTAGGTAATAAGATATTATATGAAGTTAACATATGATATTATAAAAATGATTATGGTTCTATTATAAGTTACCTATATTTTTACAACACTTATATTTGAGGTTAATGTGTGTTCATATAAAAGGAAAAGTAAGGTATGGTGTTCTTATCTCGCTTTTCTTTATATGAGGCATACTCTATTATCACCAATTATTACTTTTATGTGGTGTATATAATCACCCTATTATATTATATATCATGAATAATTTATATTCATGGTATTTTTAGTTTCATTTTAATGTATTTCTTTCATGGGTATTTTAATTCAAAAGTTACCATGTAATAAGTGACTTCATCTCAATTTCCATTCATTGAGACATATTTTGTTGTTTAGAACGTAATTTCATATATATGGTGTAAATACTAAAACTTTTAAATATAATATCATTATTCATTAATTACTCATTAGAGTTTAGTTAAAAATTTAATTATTTCATTAAATGGTAATTCCATTAAGAATTACAAAGTGGAAAATAAATTCATAACCCAATTTCATTTCATTGGGTTATATTACTTATTAATTATCAGTAATATTATAATATTATGTGTGTAATCACTTTTTACTATCTATTTTTGTATTCCCAATTTTTATTTTTCATTATACATGGCATACATAATCTATTTATCAATTGATTCTCACATCATCATTATCGTCTTTTCAAGGGTTCACGTCACAGTCTCATTATATATGGGATTTCTTATACATGAATATACATTAGTGGAAATTAATAGATAATTGTTCAACGAACCATTTAATTATATTATCATATGGTTATTCATGACCTTTTTCAGGTAATAGTACCATGTTCTCACTCTATTGTGCTTAGAATATTTTATATAATGTTTATAAGAAAACTCGACATTATTTCCCTTATTAGTCAAAGAATGTTTTTTCTTGTAAAAATATTATTTTATCAAATAAATTTAAAAAATGTTTTTAAAAATTAAATTATTATTTATTAATTATATATATTTTCCCTTTTTAACAAATGTATTTAAATGAATCTTCTTGACTCTTTTAGAAAACATGTTTTCTATCATTTTAACATGACAAAGGGTTTTCCTATTTAACTAGTATGGAATGAATAGATTTACCTACCATCAATTATTTGAAACTTACTTAACCTGTTTAAAAGGATACGTTTTAATGAAAACGTTTTCTAAATTGATTATCAATGAAAAATAATCAAGATGTTTTTCAAAATAAAATAAATATTTTCATCAAGAATGTTTTTAAAATATCATTATATATTATTTATATTCATTAACCACAACAACAAATTATTTTTACTCCACTTTGAATATGTTGTATTGATACGATCCTTATCCTTCCACATCATAGATTATTATTGATTTGGACAAGGATAGTATTGACATTCACTTCTTTTATTCCTTTTATCCCCCTTGAAATATTCAATTTTTTATGATCAATAAATATTGGATTTATCCTAATTATCCATCTCAATAAAAATAGATATGTTTATTACCTAAACTATATATATTTTCCTCGTATAGTGTTAACATTGACATTTTTCTATTATCTATTTAAATATAGACAAATTGTTATTTTTATAAAATATGGTTAATTGATTAGGAATATTGTGTATTAATTAAATCAATTAATTAATATGAGAAATGAATTGTACATGAAAGAACATTGGGATTTTACATTATATATACCCTTGATGTATTAATAGGATCTAATGAGATAAATTGAATGAAAAAATTAAAGAGTTTATATGTATATTTTTAAAAAATGTTGTGGAAGGTATTAACAGTTTATGTTTTCATGCCCCTCGGACATGCCATCCAATAATTAAGCATTATCTTCATTTTTATTAAGTATTTATTATCCAAGAGATTTCTACTTTGAAAAATTCAAAGAATTCATTTCATTCTCATATTATTGATTAAATGGAATTTATTTTCAGTATCTTACCTTTCCATATATATTTTTTCTAATCTAATTTTTTAAATGAAACGTTTTTTTGTTATTTACATTTGCATATTGTTTACGCTCATGCTTCTCTTTTTGTTGGTTATATAGCATGTGTTTCTAGGTGTTACCTGACCATATAGACTATTCTCATTGATTGATTATTACTTATTTTGTAATTAACCTTAATAATCATTTGATCTCAAACCTATTATGATTTTATTCCCCCGGATTCACTTATTAGTTTTATGAAATATATGCATGTATATGCTAGATGGAATCAAGTTATCATCGCATGAAAATAATTATAATTACTATATTCAGTTTAAAAAAGTCTCATTTTTATATATTTTTTATGAATAATTAAAAACTGTTTGGTCCTTTGGGACATTATTTAATTGTATCTATACTAATTTAATGGTATCATGTCACTTGATCCGGTCTTACTAGGGTCAGGTGGATACAGTAACATCATTGAGTGAAAAAATATCTACCATAGAGGGACAGAAATGGATCTATCTGGATAAAAACCAGAAAAATGTTGTAATGATAATATTATATGAAACAATAGTCCCCCAAAGTGCCTCAAAAATTATAAATACATGATATCTGTATATCCTCATGTGTTCGATTGTTCCTCTCAATATGAAAACCATTTGAGATCAATATCTTCTACTAAGTTTAAATTTAGTTCTGAGAATGCTATAAAACCTTTTCCAAAATTTAGATTTCAACGTCATGTCCTGATAAGAAAAAATAATATATGGCACCCAATAAATATTCATATAGCACATATATATATATATATAATCCCCAACTAAATAATACTATATAATTATAGAATCTGTATAAAATTAAATATTTTTGTTATGATTTCCATAATAACCAAAATTGTATCCCTACCACTTGGATATCATCGTTTTCTCATCATAAATCAATAAAAATATCATCCTATTTATATATGTTTATATGAAGTGGATAAAATTCACTATAAGGGAATTGATGTTCTAAATTGACCTATTAACATTTCATTCATTAAGGAAGAAATCAAATTGATCTCTTGCTTCATCTTAGGCCATAAAAATTGTATTTTTAGATCATTACAAGTCATAAATATTATTGGGTTAAAAAACCAATGAGATATATAATATTATGATAGAACCTATTATTATAGAAAATTCAAAACTATGAGTCTTATATAGATAAATTTGATATAACAGGAATCATAAAACCATCCTTTTAGGATATACCCACCATCATGTATCTCTCGATAATGATACACTTATGATAACTGTGTTAATAATAATTTAACTACTCCATAACTAAATTATAAAGATACAGATGATACAAAAATATCACATTATGATTCATAGAGATATCCTAATAATGATCAATTATCACCAACATAATATTCCACTAATTTATCACTTCCAAAATCTTTTGAGATTTAGGCTCCCTATTTTGGGAATCAGATTTGAAAATTCTCTTATAAGGCATATAGAAAATCTAGATATCAAATTATTATTGTATTAACCCCATCGAAACTACCTAAAATTTAAATATTATATTTAAAAGATACAATAGAGAAATTTATAGTTTATTTACACCCTAAAACACTCAGTAAAAAAATTTGTTTTATTAAATATAACACTATGAATAAATCTATATGATTGTAAGATAGTTATCATTTTGAGGCCCTTAATTCTAGAGCCATAGTTATTCATAATATTTTATTATATGAATTTTCATATAAGGCCCACTTTAGATGAATCTCAATGTACATTAAAAACATTTCTCAATTTACAAAAAATAACGATAAGAGTACTAGTGATATTCTTCAATAATTCCTAGAAATCCATGTAGTGTTATGTAAAACAAATGATCTTCCACCATTTAACTATTAAATAAGTCATATAAATATTCATAGAAAACCTAGATGAAGTGATGATAATAAATGTTATGTCTCAAAAAACTCAAAATTCCAATAATATTCATCAGACTTCATAAAACATCATTGATTCTATAATCTCGAGATCTAAACCAATTCCTAAATCTGAAACAAAATGTCATGGGGATTTAAACTCAAAAATACAAAATGAACATTTCAAAACCTTCATATAAAGCCTAGGGTCTCATAATATTCATTGAAAAAAATAAATATTTCTTTCTTGATCTTCTAGATTCCTCATATTTTTCCAAGAAAAAAAACCTAACATAACATATATATAAGTATATTTAATTAAATAATACATATCAACAATATTATTATAACACAAATACTAATAGTTGAAGTTTCTTGGAGACTAACTATATAAATAACTTATTTTACAACATTTGGACATTTTCATCTATAATATTTCTCCACTAGAAAATTTTCTAGTAAAATTACATGATGAAAACATATTCATAAAATTTGGATTGTAATCTTATGAAATAGTTCAGATTATATTCTCAATAAGGATAATTAATATCCAAATAAAAATAAAAACATGATTATGACATAAATATCATAATAGATGATCATGTTGACTTAGATGATAGTCATAAAACAAGTCACTAAAACATAGGATAATAAAATGATATTTAATGAAGAAAAATTATCAAAATGACTCAAAACATGTAACAATCCATGTTTTCATAGTACATTATTTCTTCAAAGAAATTCCAAAACTTCCACTACACGCAACATCGAGTTCATGCGCATCCCGTCTAACCAAACTAGCCGTTCAAAAGAGGTTACAAATAGTATTAACTTAATTGTGAACATTATATAATCCATAAAATTTTAGAATCTATATTATGTGTTTCTAATAAATAATGTAAGAACAAATTAATTTTTTCAAATAAATGAAATATTTTCAAAAAAATTCACTTTTACCGCCTTTTAATGGTGAACCCTTTTTAATTCTTGTATTTGAAACTTTTATATATTCAATTTGACAAAACAAACTTTTTCTTAAGAATCAGGACATTATAATTTAGTTTCAATAAATTTTTGGTGTTTTTCTTATAACTTTCTTATTTGGGTGAATAGTGAAAATTAGTATATTTTAACTGAAAACAACATTTTTAATCAAAATAAATTATTTTGATAAATTATACATTTTAATGGTTTAGAAGTATAAATAGATTATATTTTTACCAGTTAATCCAATGCTGGTGATTGTATGTAATTTCACATTTAAATTGGAAATAAAAAAGGGTCAATCTTTTGATAGATTTTATTTCTTAAAAATATACCTTTTTCTCCTGACAACGGGAATTAATTTTAAATTAATAAATGAAACTTCTATGTTTTTAATTTTGTAAAATAGAATTCATTTTTGAATTTGGAATATCAAAATTAGCTTAGTGTAATTTTTTGGTATTTTTCAGAAAACATTCTATTTTTGATGAATAGTGAAAAAACACTGAGTTTTTGTTTAAAATCGACATTATATTTAAATAATTAGTTATTATTATTATATTTATTTTAGGTCAAAATAGATATAAAATAACTATATAATTTCAATGTAATTCATTGGAATAATTTTATAATAAGTTTATATATATATAAATTTTATTGAACTTTTTACCGTCTTTTACCCACATCCTACGAGCATTTGCAAATTTGCATAAAACATAATTTTACCACTTCTTTGAATTTAATTTCAAATATCTGATATACACAGTTGATATAAGTATGTAACATGTGATTCAATAAGATTAAAATAATTTTTCGTGAATAGTAACTTATGACTTTTATTTACCACGGTTAAAAGTAAATAGGGTAATTAAAGGTAAAAATGATATTATTATTACCCTAACTCATGTCATAATACTATTTGATAAGTGTAATTCAAGAAAAAAACCATAGGAATAATATATCATCCTTTTGTTCTACTTGGATTAGATTAGGACATTTATTATTATTTAATTTAATGAATTTTTAAAAGTGTTTAATTAAAGTTTTGAAAACTAAAACATTTTTAATATAGGGATATAAATAAGATAAATTAGACTAAAAATATTAATTAGAAAGATAAAAATATTTACTACATAATGGTATTCTATCTGTAATTTTAAGACATTAAATAATGAAATATATTTATTAAACAATGCTGATGCAGTAATTACCTTATTAATAAAATATTAAAATAATTGATATTATAAATACCCAAATAAATTTAATTTGAGACTTATGATGAATGAAATTAATTTTATTAGTTAATATGACATGTTATGGTTGAATCAATCAATTTTTTTCTAAATAATCATTCAATTATGATTTTACCAAAAAATCATATACCAAATAGTGTCAAAATTGACATATAATAGTTTTCAAAATAAATATTATATTATTAATTGATATAACAATCCAAAAAGATCTATGGTTCTGCGAAAATACCTATATAATAATATATATGGAATTAATGAACCAATTGGGGTTTTATTGACATTTTATAGTATGTTTATTAACCATATAATATAAAAATAAAAAGTGACATGGTAAATGTCATAATATCTAACTAAGAGATAAATCTAAATGTTAAGGTTAATATGGTCACCCAAACCTATCTAAAACCCATTGGTTGATAGTTTTTTGACCCATACCCACATTATCTTCTAAATAAATCATTTTGGAGCCATTAGAAACCGAAAATGAATATATTATAAAATAATATTTCACGATTTTCCTAAAGTGATGCACACCTCTCTTATAAAAGGGAACTTCTCCTTTTCTGAAATCACAGCTCCAAATCCTTTTGGCATGGCCACCCTTATCCCAAAAATCCTTCCAACTTTCCTCATTTCATCCTAGAGACCTTCCTTTCGTGATAAAGCCAACCTAATTTTCCATTTTGATCAAATCTAATGGAATAACCCAAAGAAGAGGTAAATATTTCATCACCTCTTTCAAGTTATTTTCCTCTTCCACTTATTCTTTCTTTCTAGTTTGCATTCTAAAATAATAAATCAAGTATATTATATGTACTGTGAAGTTATTATAAAAATGGTGCACGCATATTGATTATTATATCCATATTATAAATGAAAAAGTCACCATACGTGTGTATGTACATATTACCGTCTCCACGTCGTGGTGTCATTTGTTATTCAAACACATCATTATTTGGATTGGTATAACAATGAGTATATCAAAAGTAAATAATAAATATAACATGTTAATGATTCTATATATATGATATAACATCCAATTACATATAATTTCGCAATCTATATAATGATATTTTTTCTCATGCGTACGTACGGATTACCATCTCCACGACGCGATGAGATTCATTTCCACGTTCACCATTTAATGATGATTATAAAATTTATATGATTAATAAATATGTAATATATGCCATTATATTTATATTGGAGATAAATATATATATATAATTACATATATCTTATTCACTTAGTTGCGTTCAATACTATATGAAAACGGAAACATCGTTTATGCGCACGCACGACTTATCATCTCTATTAACCGTGTGTTCCATTTCATATATATACGTCTATTATACATATTAATATTCTAAATAAATATTATATATAAATCACGTTTTATATTCTGGATGTATTAAAATCATGATCTAATTGATACAATCAACAGGAACAAGTTAAAACACGTACGATAAGGAAATAGATTATTTACCAAAATGTTAATTTAACATGGAAATTATTATTAAATGGGTAGTATAAAGTCATAAATGAATCATGAATGATATCATAAATAATAATATGGTTCTGGTATATTTTTATAACTTAGAATGGTTTTTATAAAAGAGGTTAAACATACCCTCGACTAATGGAAAATGCAAGGTAAGGGTTAATTCCTCAATCTCATTATAATCTGAGATTGTTTATATGTACGTAGCTACTGGAAAATATTTATTATATATGTCCATGTTTCATAATAGAGTATTAAAAAGGATTATTTTTAAGGTTCATTTTTACTAAAACATCATTTTAAATATTTTAAATATTTATTCTTATAAATCATTCCCCTTAACTTCCATGTTTTCAAAATGGTTTGTAAGGATTTATTTATATGGACATTAATGTTTTTAAAATGTTGCTTCCATTTAAAAGTTTCAATGTGGTATGGTAAAATTTGATCCAAAAATGTAGTTAAAAGTATTCCTTTTTAAAATTTGTGACTTTTAAATGTATTTACGAAAAAGTTATATTTCTCTCAATGATTTTTACAAAAAAATCATCTATATCAACATCACATGATGGATTTTAAACTTGTTTGAAGTTTATTTATTATGATTCAAATATTCCATATTGTATTGAAGGTTTTCTGTTATTATTGAGTTTGGATGTGTTATTTTTATACCATTCATTGTTTATGGATAAAGTATTGATATTTCATATGCTAGTTATAATATGACTGTTTATATTATGTTTAAACCTTTTCATATGAGGAATGCATTGGACTTTGTAAGTGATGGGTTGAGCCCGCTATAGCTCCTCGATGTATCAGTAGGTCTCATGTGAAAAACTTGTGTCTTGACACAAGGCCTTGAAAATATATTATTTGAAATCTTGGCACAAGGCCTTGACTATTTGGTTATGAAGTCTGGAATTATGCATTCCATCATTATGAAAGTAGCTATTGATATTTCATTTGATTATTCGACTATTATAATATCTATGTGTATATGTAAATGGAATTATTTTATTGGATATTTTCCCTATTATGCTGAAGTTTAATTTGAAAAGGCTTTGGTTTTAGTCCTATACATTTCCTTTAATGTTTATTCTTATTTATGAAAGTTTTCGCTATATTTTTATCCTTACTGAGCATCTGAGGTCATCCATTTCTATGTTTTAATTTTCCCAAGATTACAATAAGTTTATTAGGATTGATATGTAGGGTTAAGATATGGGATTAATGGAGTTCTCAAAGGATCATTTATGTTGTCTTTTATTTTCTAATATGTAATGTAACATTCATGTATGTAATCTATTTTCCATGATTGTTAAACTGATCGGTCATTTCGGACTTGATTCCATGTAATCATGCCAAAGTATTAAAATAATCCGCTGACTCTGGGTAACTGGGGTCTGGGAATTATTGTTGGTATTAGAGGATGTTTATAAAAATCCGTGGAAACTAGATTTAGATAAAAATTGATTTGAGCACATTTCCCTAATATAGACATTGAGGATTAGTATAGAAGAACTTACTAGTATTTTGGTAATGTAGTGATTTTTTTTAGTTTTCCATGAAAATAAATCCCTATCTAGATATGATCAGGTAGAGGTGGATTTGGCACTGATGCACCTAGGGGGAAAACCCAAAACACTAATTTGAACTGGACTCAAACATGGAACTGGTGCACGACAACGTGCCTTGTTGCACTCTTGCTTACGAGACTCCCAGGGGATATGATTAGGATTGTTCTCATTTTCTTTATAAATCATTATGAAGGATTTATGATTATATACCTCCTCAAAGAATATATTTTTATGATTATGGATTATATCCACAAACTGTTCAATTTATGTTAGGTATTTTACAATGTGGGAATTATTCATTCCAATTCATAAATTGACCCAGTGTATGTCATTATATAGAAATGGCACCCAGTAGAAAGAATATGAACTCCAACAATACGTATAATCCAATGAGTTAGAAGGATAATATATATCACAGTATTAAACCAACATTTAGAAGGGATATATTCTCTAATGTATTCTCAACATATGAAGAAATAATATCATGTGTTAATAAGATAAGTAAAGAATTCTTTGAGTCATAAAGATTTGAAGGGAAGAAAGAGAAGAAAAGGATGGTATAGAGAAAGACGGATAAATGGAAGAGGGGAAAGAAGGATATTCACATATGTGATAAATGTTGAAAGAATCTCATTGGTAAATTCTAGAAGGGAATGAGAATTTGTTATAAGTGTGGAGAAAAAGGACACCAATTACGTGATTACATGTGTGAGAAAAAGGATTCAAATATACAATGCTTCATCTACAAAGAGTTGAGACACTATGAGAATCAATGCCCAAATCATCAGAGTATACCCCAAATGCTACTATTTGATAATAATCATGTTATGATACTACCAAATATGATGAAAAATGATTAGGAGTTCTTATGTTGTTATTAATGTATTTTTTTCATTTGAGTATTGTATTAATGATGTACATGTTATAAAAATTATAGAGTATATAAGGATTGTACTGCAGTACTATTTCATTAAGGACTCAAGATTGTGTGGAACCAATAAAAGTGACTCAATGGAATGTTATACTTTTTGGAATATTAATGGCTGAAGGAAAGACAAAACTTTATTATGGTCCTAATTCCGAGGTATTGTTTTTGGAATGATTTATTTAGATATTATTGACGTCCTGGGAATTGGTTAATGGTTTGTTTATTCTATCAGTGTTGGAGTTTTAATCATTTTTTGATAGAATGAGTATATCCAATAATGTATATGTAATAAGGGAGCATGAATGTAATCAATAAGGTTTTATGTTAATTCAGGATGTTGTAGTGTTTTAAAAGAATAAATGATGAAGTTGTTTACATATTATTACATTGAAAAAAGGATATTAATTATGTTTACCTTCATTATAAATTTTGGACTCTGAGATTGGACAGAAGTATTTTGGATTATTCTAGTATGAGATTATTTTTGGATTTCCATTAAAAGGACTACCTGAAGGTCGGGTGGCAACCCGTCGCATCTGGTCAGGCCGTGAGACATGAACCCGCAACCGAAGGGCGACAAGAGTGTATCACCTACCACTGACCCACGTGATGTACTTGATTGAATAATGTAGTTTTTTAAAAGGTCTACTAGATTAATTATAAATTAATTTTATTGTAACCCTATACTATTAGGAAAAATTGAATATTTTTTTAAATCTTTTGGAGTGAAAGATGAGTTTGTGGTATGAATTAGTTGAAGGATGAAACTCTACTTTTCATGTATATATATATATATAATTTTTATTCCTCTTATATTATGTGTAAATTAATTCATAAACTTTAGTGAAGAGATCTTAAAACCTAAAATTTGTGATCGTAATTCCTTAGGTTTTGTTGAACTGATGGTATTTTAAATCATCATTAATTGATATATTTGAGGACCTCAATTTTATACTTGTTTGTGATTGATTGCCTCAATCACTCCCTATAAATATTTAGGCTTTTCCCTTATTTATGTGTCTCTAATTTTCACCAATGTTCTCCTAATAAGGATCCTAATTTGGTGGTGACCCTTTTATTTCCATTTTCCTCTTATTAAGAATAATGATTATTAACCCAATTTTCGATGTGGGGTTTCCCACAAAGGTATTTACTATTTTAAATATTTTATTTTCAAAAAACAATTTCAAATTGTGAAGATGCAATTTATTGAATGTGGAAATAATGTAACAACCAAAGATATCATAGTACGTAATTTCATCAAAGTAATTCAATAACTTGCACAACACGCTACACCGAGTTCTAGAGCACCTCGACTTATCAATCAAGCCGTTAAAAAGAAGTTTTGAATAGTTTTAACTGAATTTTGAACATTATATAATCCTTATAATTTTAGAATTAATATTATTTTTTTCTTAGACATAATGTATGAACAAATTCATTTTTTCAGATTAAAGAAGTATTTTTCAAAAAAATGCACTTTTACCACCTTTTAATGGTGAACCCTTTTTAAATCCAATATTTTAAACTTTTATATATTCAATTTGAGAAAATAAACTTCTTATTTTAAATCAATACATGATAAATTATTGTCAATAAACATTTGGTGTTTCTGATAACTTTAATATTAGGGTGAATAGTGAAAAATATTACATTTTAACTGAAAACAACTTTTTTAATCAAAATAATTTATAGTGATAATTTATACATTTTAATGGTTTTGAATTATAAATAGAATAAATTTTTACAATTTAATCCAATGCTGGTCACTGTATGTAATTCCACATTGAAATTGGACATAAACAAGTGTCAATCTTTTGATAGTTATTATTTCTTAAAAATACGCCCTTTGGTTTTGACAACAGTAATTAATTCGAAAATTAATAAATGAAACTTATATGGATTGTATTTGATGAAATAGACTTCATTTTTGAATTTTGATTATCAAAGTTATCTTTTGGTGAATTATTTTTATTTTTCATAATTCATTCAGTTTTTTATGAATTGTGAAAAACACTGAGTTATTGTTTAAAACTGGATTTTTATTTGAATAATTAGTTATGTTATTTAAATTTATTTTAGGTAAAAATAGATACATATTACCTATATACGTACAATGTAATTCATTTGAGGGATTTTATAATATGTTTATATATATATATATATTAAACTTTTTACTGTCTTTTACCCACCTCCTAGGAGCATTTGCAAATTAGGATCAAAATTAATTTTACTACTTCTTTGAATTAAATATAAAAAATCCTAGAGACATGGTTGATATCAATAAGTAGAATGTGGTTCAACAAGATAAAAATAAATTTTGATGAATAGTACCTTTTGACTTTTATTTACCACGGTTAAAAGTAAATAGGGTAATGAAAGGTAAAACGATATTTTTATTACCCAAACACATGTCCTAATTCTATTGGATAAGTTTAATTATAAAAAAACAACCTTATAAATAATATATAATAATTTAGGTCAACTTGGATTAGATTAGGACATTTATTATTATTTAATTTAAAGAAGAGTAAAAAGTGTTAAATTCATGTTTTCATAACTAAAACATTTTTAATATACAGTTATAAATAAGATAAATTCGACTATAAATATTCATTAGATATCTAAAACTATTTCCAAAATAATGGTATTTTATTTATAATTTTTAAACATTATATAATTAAATATATTTATGACATAATGATTATGTAGTAATTACCATTTAAATAAAAGATTAAAATAATTGATATTATAAAAACCCAAATATATGTAATTTGAGACTTTTAATGAATTAAAATAATTTTATAGGTTAATATGACACATTAGTGTTGATTCAATCAATTTTTTTGGAATTAATCATTATGTTATGATTTAAAAAAAACACAAATACCAAATAGTGTCAAAGTTGACATTAAAGAGTTTTTAAAACAAATATTATATTATTAATCGATATAATAGTCCTAGAAACCAAGGTTTAGAAACAAAAAATTATATAGTAATATATATATGACATTAATTAACCAATTGGAGTTCTATTGGTATTTTATAGTAATTTTTTACCATTTAATATAAAAATACTAAGAGACATGGTAAATGTCAAACTATTTAAATAAAAGTTAAATCTTAATATAATGGTTAATATGATGACCTAAACCTGTCCAAAACAAATTTTTTGAGATTTTTTCAACCCATATCCACATTATATTATAAATAAATCATTTTGGATCTATTAAAAACCAAAAATTATTTTATTATAAAATAATATTTCAAACTTTTTCTAAAGTGACCCTCACTTCTCTTATAAAAGGGAACTACCCTTTCTATTAATTTCACACCTCCAATGCCATTTTAATTGGCCAAACCTTGCCCAAATATCCTCGAAACATTCCTCCATTAATCCTAGAGGCCTTCCTTTGATCCAAAATCCAACCTAAGTATCCCTTTTGATTAAATCAAAATTAAGAAACCGAAGAAGAGGTAAATATTCCATAACCTCTTTCATGTCCTTTTATTCTTCCACATTCTCTTTCTTTGTTGTTTCCATTCTATAATAATAACTCATGTGTCTTCTATATACTATTTAGTTATTATAAAAATGGTACAACCATATTCATTATTTTATCAATCCTATAAATGAAAAAGTCAACATACGTGTGTACGTACGGATTACCGTCTCCACGTCGTGGTGTAGTTTTTTATTCAAACACTTAATTATTTGGATGGGTATAATAATGAGTATAACATATGTAAATAAAAAATATAATATTTTAATGATAATTTATATATTATATACCATCCAATTAAATATGATTTTTTCATCAATATAATAATATTTTCTCTTGTGCGTACGTACGGATTACCGTCTCCACGACGTGATGAGATTAATTTCCACTTTTACCATTCAATAATGATTATAAAAAATATATAATTAATAAGACTGTAATATGTGAAATAATACTCATACTGGAGATATATATATTTATTTACTTACATATATCTTATAAAATTAGTTTCGTTCAATACGATATGAAAATAGAAACAACATTTATGCATTCGTACGACCTACCGTCTCCATAAACGGTGTTTCCATTTCATATATATAAGTATATTATACATATGTATATTCTTAATATATATGATATATAAATCATGTTTTATATTCTGTAAGTATTTAAATCATGATCTAAGTGATATAGTTAAGAAGAATAAGTTAAAACATGTACGATAAAGAAAGTGATTATTACCAGAAATGGAAATTTTACAATGAAATTATTATTAACTGGGTAGTATAGAGTCATAAATGAATCATGAATGATATCAAAAATATTAATATGGTTCTAGTATAATTTAATAACATACTATGGTATTTATTTAGGGTTAAACATACCATCTACTAAATGAATGTGCAAGTTAATGGTTAATTACTCAATAGAATTATTATTCGAAATTGTTTATGGGTAAGTATCTATTGGGAAATATTTATTATCCATGTCCTTGTTTCATATAAGAGTTTCAAAGGGATTATTTTTATGATATTTTTTTACTAAAACACCATTTTAAATGTTTTAAAAATTTATTCTTCAAAATTATTCTCATTAATGTCCATGTTTTCAAAATGGTTTTTAAGATTTATTTATATAGACATGAATGTTTTTAAAATATTAATTCAGTTCGAATGTTTCAAAGTGGAATGGGACACAATGATTCAAAAATTTCATTAAATTTCTTCCTTTCTAAATTGTTTGACTTTTAAATGTTTTTATGAAAAATTGATATTTATTTAAAAGATTTTTAAAAATCATTTTCATCTATATCAACATCACTTGATATATCTTAAACTTGTTTGAAGTTGATTTATTATGATAAAAATCATAAATTTTGTATTGAAGGTTTTGTGATTTGTTTGGTTGTGGATGTTTTTTTTATACCATTCATGTTTTATAGATAATGTATTGACATTTTGTAAGCTAGTTTAAAACGAACATTTATGTTATGTTTAAACATTTTCATATGAGGAATGCATTGGACATAGTAGTTGACAGGTGGAGCCCACTATATCTCCTCGACGAATTGGTAGGTGTCATGAGACAAACTAGTGTCTTGGCACAAGGCCTTGACAAAATCTTATTTGTAGTCTTGGCACAAATCCTTGACTATGTGGTTATGAAGTCTGGAATTATGCATTAAATCATTATAAAATTGGATATTGATATTGCATTTGATTATTCGACTAGTAGAATATCCATGTGAATAAGTAAATGGAATTATTTTATTGTATCTTGTCTATATTATTCTGGAGTCTATGTTTCAAAGGCTTTTGTTATAATATTATACATTGCATTAAATGTTTATTCTTATTTATGAAAGTTTCCTCTATATTGTTATCCTTACTGAGCATCAGAGCTCACCCCGTTCTATGTTTTAATATTCCTAGGATTTCAAGAAGTGTATTATGGTTGATAAGAAGGGTTAAGCTATGGGATTAATGGCATTATCAAAGGATAATTTATGTTCTATTTTATTCTATAATGTGTAATGTAACGTTCATGTATGTAATATATTTTCCAAGACTATTAAATTGATCAGTCTTTCGGGACATGATTCCTTGTAGTCATGACAATGTATTAAAATAATGCACTGACTCTGGGTAATAGGGGTCGAGAATTACAAAACACATCTTAATTGTCATATAACTTTTAAAAATAACATCAAGGGTCAAAATAAATTAAAAATAAGGAATAATCATACAAATATCTCATTTCATGTAAATTAATTGAATATTTAAAATTTTGTATAACATGATGAACAAATGAGAACTATGGAATATCGTGATAAGATAAAGGAAAATTTATCACATCATTACACATTTAAAAACTTGTGTCAAAAAATCGATTACGTATACACCTATATGAACAAAACCATTATGTTCATAACTAAAATGTGTGAAATCCTATCATGCCCATTCATGCATGAACAAGATCAATATTCCGACACCAAACTATATTCAGATATATATGCATAATCCATTATATTAGAGGGTTATAAAGGTACCCACCTATCATCATCCATCCATACATATGATACATAAAATCAATCATAAACATTTCTGAATGAACTAATGGAAAAGTGAGTGTTTCTTAAACCTTCCAAAAATATGAAGTATCATAACCCTAAGAAATCATAAGATAAAAAATATAATTTTATATATATAATCATATGATTATATATATATATATATGTATGAATATATATGGTGATCAAAACCTTAATTCATGAAAGATAAACCATGGATGATTAGTATATGTGAAAATAAAAAATGTTTCAAAAAATCATTTATAAAAGTTAAGTACCAATAATAATCAAAAAAATTTAAATTTAAGGAGAAGAATTATGAATCCCTAATGTAAGGGGTTTCTAATAAGAGGTTCTTAAAAGATATAATGGTTTTTAAAAATTAATTAAAAATTAATAGGAAGCATTTACATTTAAAATAATATATAATAATTAATAACTGAAAATGATAAAATTTTTCAAAAAAAATAATTGAAAATAAATTTTAAACATTTACTTTTAAAAACATAAATTAATAATATACCCTTGAAATTATTAAAAAACTCAAAAAATAATATTCAGGGTTGATGATAAAACCTATCAATTTGAAAGGATTGAAAACCTTTAAATCATTTTGAAATAACCTAGTTTTAATACTAAAACATTAAAAGGATTATGAAACCATCATTTTAAATTAAATAATTGGGAACATTAGGATCATAGGAGATTAAAAAACTTAATTTCCCACTAGGGAAAAATAAAATTGTTTTCATTAAAAAATATGGACATACAAGAAATCCTCATTAATGTTAAATGAATTATTCTTAAGAAAATGAATATGCCTAAAAAAATAGAATCACACTGAAAGATGATATGGGTGTGAAACCTTTTTTACCACTGAAAGGAAATTAAAAATAAAATATATTGTTTTAATATGTCATAATATATCAACATTTAATGATAATTGTCAAAGTATAGTGATTATGACCCATAAGATATAATTGAGTCATAAAAACCCCTTATACCCTTCGTAACATTTTAATGAAAACCTTATGATAGCTACAATAGTTAATAAATCATTGAATATCATGAAACATAAAAGTATAATGATAACAAATAAAAATAGGGAATTATTTACTCCATTTAAAAGGAAACATGGAGGATATCCTAAACATGTCTCAAGGAAATCAAATTTGAGACAAAGAAACCATTACCTTGTTTCATTTCATAGATGATCATACTATAAACTCATATAAAACAAAAAAAAATAACTTGATATCCTATTTCATAACATTAATCATAAATATTAATATTTTTTAATCATTTTTATTATTATTTATCATTATTTATTTAATTATTTATACGCTATTCAGACCATCAGTTATTGATGACATTATCTATTTGTGGATGTTTAATAATATTTATGCCCTTACACACCCATTGTAAAAATTCAATAAAAATAATAAAAATTTAATATACATAAATTTATAAATTATATTGAGTTATGAATCTCTTATATCATTCTATATGTGTTTTAGTTATGCTTTGGGAAAATGGAATCAGTGTTGTCTTATTTCCGTGATTTTAGTGAATCAAAATTATACTTTAATAATAGGAAACATATGTAATATAACATTTCCAAAACCATATAAATATCAATATCTTCTTATTATATTATAATAATTATTTTATTTATGATACCATAGTTAACCATGATATCAGTTTATAGCATCATTCACTTAGGTGGTTACATAGACCCAAACACGAACATACCTTAACTTGATTGGTGAGTATTGTTAAGTAAGTATTTCTTTAGTCGTTGTATCATTATTAAAAATAATAATGATATGTTTTTTATTTTTTTCTTATTGTTTTCGTGATTTTGATATTTTTGTTAAATAATTATAAACTATAGTAAAAATGACAATTATTTCATCATGAATGTGGTATTCCACACAAATGCACGACGGGACATCCATTAATTTTTTATGTGGGTGGGAAATAATAAATAAGTGTCTTAATATTAATATGACAAACTTATAAGTGTACAAAATATATTTTATTAGTCATATTATTATGGTAATAATAAATTTAGAAGAGATGGGTTATAAATAAATGATTGAAAATAAGATAATACTTATTTTGGAGATTGGTTCGTTCCTTATAAGTACCCTTGAAATTGAATGAATTATGCTAAATATGTCTGACTAGGGGATTATTATATAGGTATATGGTAATAGGGAGAGAGTAATATCATTTGATAAAGGAATAATTTTAAGGGTATTTGTATCGTTTAATGGATTTAATTTATCCTCTTTTATTGGAGAGTAAAATAGATCTTTTAGGAATAAACATTATATATTAATAATTTCAGGAATTAATTTTGAGATCTACTGTTAGAATTTTCACAATTCCTTGATTTTGGTGTATGTTAGGGTTTATAAAGACTCAACTAAATGTTTCAAAATATGTTTTAAAAAATTTATTAGGTTTTCATCATTAATTGTTTAGATTTTATTTCTCTGGCTTAATACTTGGTATATAATTTTTAACTAAGTGATTTTATTTTTTATAAAACATATAAAATAAAATATATAACCAGGTTTTGATGTGATGGAAAAAATAGTTTTATTATAAAAATAACATTTTGACTATTAGGGATTCTTAATCTTATTTATCACAAATTACCAATTAAGTGAGAGTTAATATATTTATTTATGTGTCTATAAATCATATTAGATTCATTATTCATGTAATCTCAATTTAATTCATTTGATATGAATTCTTTTCAATTGATAATATAAATGATTTTAAATTATTGTTTCAACATTATCGTGGTAATTAGTAACAATCCTATAAAAATAAAAATTTAAACCAAAAATGTGATTTCCTATGTTAAATAATATGAAAATTATTATCTCAATTATAAGAATTATTTTATCAAATTAACATTATATGTGTTCAGCAAATAATTTTAACGTCAGCGTATGTTACGGGTAAAACTTATTGTTTTAGAAAAGAGTATTTTTAAGAATAACGTTTCTGTATAGGATAAACTTTTCAATGTTATAGATTATATTTATACTAATAAGATTATAATTAATTAAATAAGAGTAATTTTATAGTAAAATAAATTCAATTCCAAGTTCTCGCTTGTATAAATATGATTAATTAATAAGATGAAAAAAGTACTCATAAAAAATTTCTGGATTTTCTATAATGATTTTCATTAGTTTTATATATTTAAAATTTTTATTTTAAAATTTTTATTTAAAATTTTAATTTTAAATTTATATATCAAAATTTTTTCAAACACATCTAAGTCATATAAACGTGATAGTATTAACCAAATTTGGTATTTTTTACTATTCTCATAAAAATGATAATTTTAGAAAAATAAAAAAAATATATCCTAAGCTATTTTTGTTTTGATGAATTAAAAAATTAATTTCAATTTATCAAATTTATATAATTAAATTTATAAATTTTTATTTAAAATAGAAAATATATGACATAAATAAATGACAGTTTTTAAAAACAATCTATTCAATATTAACTAATATTAATTATTTACCTTATAAAGTAAATAACGATTATTGGATTTCCATCATTGTTTTTATTAAATAATTACTAATAATTCCTTATAATAAGTTTTCATTGTTTATGTTGGTTATAGAATGTGACAGAAGTTGTAGAACATTGTATTTATTCTCTAGAATCTAAAATCTCATGTCGTTACATTCTGCATCCTTAAATAAATTTTGTTCATGGGTTTTAAAGAAAATTTAATTATTGGATTACATAAAGCTGGTGAAAATATTAGAATGGATTTCATATCATCTATATTGAGTTATTATCTTCAATATCCTATGGAAGACTAGAAAACAGATATCTTCCACAACCATTTTAAGGAAATATATCTTATATATAGGTATTAAGGGCCATGTGAAGGGTTCTGTTTTATTATTAGATAATTCATAGTTTCCCATGAACTAATAGGATGTCACAAATTATTTAAAATATATTTTTACCTATTTATGTAATCAATGAGGAATATTTTTAATATAACCCTTCTTTATTGAAAATTGAGTCAATTGTTTTTGGGGAATATATTATGATTTGTACAAAATATTATTTCCTCAAACATAATAGTTATACCAAAAATGTTTTCCTCATAATAAATATTATTATTCTGGGGTACTTGATGTTATTTTAAGTCAACCAAGATGAAATATGGTTGAAAGAACAAGAAAACCACCACAAATTTGGTGTGAATGGTAATTAAAGATTAATTACCATAACACATTTCACTAGTATTCATTTCATAGGTTCTTCTTTTTTACCACGTTCTAGGAGTTTATTGATTCCTACAATTCTCCAAAATAAAATGATTGTGTAATTTTCATGGATAATGATTACGTTCTCTACACAGAAGTAATTTTTTAAAGGTTGGGGTTGATGCCACAATTATTATTTAAAGAAAATACATCTTTCAAAATTGGTAGAGGGAGACCCATTACATAGCATGAATCCCCAAGACCACGTGGTCTGAATACAAGTCCTGAAATCCAATTTTTTGGCCTGAAGGGACCTTCGGTGAATAGTACCGCGATAGTACACGGACTGCTAGAGTGCTCAGAAATTCATCCCTACCAGGTTTTGATCCTGGAACTTTTGGATTTCAAGAAGGATCCTTTAGCACTTTGGTACACGCTCATTGGCTCTAAACTGAATATATTGAATTGTTATTTCATTCCTAGAATGAGTTCTATCTTTATTCCTCATCTTAACTGAACTCCTTATTTTCCACTAGTAGTTTTATTCATGTTGGAATACATTACCAATTTAAATCATCTTTTAAATAACAATTCAATATACACTAGTAGTAATATTTTCCACTATTATTTTTATTTTCCACTAGTAGTATTATTCTTGTAGTTTCATTACATGATATTTCATGAGACTCCATTATTTCATGTATTTTGTGATTGGTAGATCAACTTTTTC
Source organism: Viscum album (assembly GCA_963277665.1). Taxonomy (NCBI): domain Eukaryota; kingdom Viridiplantae; phylum Streptophyta; class Magnoliopsida; order Santalales; family Viscaceae; genus Viscum; species Viscum album. Next base: position 1,058,455,028 of record OY728155.1, read on the forward strand.
AAAATTGTCAATTGTATTTTGTGGTAACTGGTTTGTAATAATCACCAGGTTTCTCATTCTATATCCCAATCTATTGGGTAGTTCGTTGAGGTCATCTCTTCATTTCCTCTCTCACCCATTGTTCCTTCTATTTCTGTCCAATACTTAAACTATTGGTTTTGAATTTATTGAAACAAGGATTACAATATGGGGAATGTTTTCAAATTTATAAAAGGATTTAAAACATAAAAAATCATATTCTATTACATTTTGTGTTCATCCCATTATTCCATTTATCCAACATATATCGATTTTTGTTAAATCGTTGTTAATTTAAGTAGGTAATCATACACACTTTATTGAAAATAGGAAACAAATCCTTTGTGGTGGTTTCTAAATAAAATATGATCATCCAAAGAATACTACATGAATGTTTCAAACCACGTGTGTAGTTATGACACTTTTCCATGAACCTAGTGAAGATTGAATTAACACACAACATTCCCTTTTAAAGGTTATCACCACTATATTTATATGTTCATTATCCCAAATAAAATTTTAGTATCTATATAACATTTTATTTCTAGGTAAAACCATATAATCAAGACATTATCAAAATTTTAGGATATCATTTATACATAAACGAAACCCTATAATTTTTAATAAGTTTCTTTAAACCAAATATAAAGGATAAAAAAATTAACCTTCAAAAAAATCTAAATTATACTCCAAAAATATAGAAACTATCCTCTCTAAACATTACCTAATTTGTTCATTAATTAGATTATTTGAAAGATACATCCACCAAATATTAACATAACCCAAATATTAAATGGTTTAATATATTGGAGACCATCCACATAAATAACTTACAATAAAAGGATTAAAAACATATATCAATAATCATGCTTCTCGAGATCCTTTTCAATCTAATTCACATGATTTAATCATATTCATAATATAGATATTGTATAAAAAAGAAATGGGTGAGATCATATGATCTATAAGGATAAAACAGATAATAACATTAAGAAGAAGAAGTGGAATACATATATATTATATTAAAATATCAAGAGACCATATATTATAGTCATAAAACCTCATATAGTAACATAGTGTCAGAAAAATAGTAAGGAATGATAAGAGGTATGAAAGGAATCGGTAAAAAATCAACAATAAAATAACATGTGAGTATGACATAAAAGTGTGAAATGCAAAAAAAAATAAGACATATTCATGACAACATTTAATTGTATAGAAATGAAATGCATCTTGAAAATTCAGAATAACTTGATTAAAAACCTGGAAGTGTGCCATATATTGAAAAGAAACCTAGATATGAGGCACAAATAGAAGAATAATTTATCTTATGTGATAAAACCCATTATGTCGATGTGTGTGTAAAAAAATTCATCATCTATATTCCTAAAATGTGATTAATTTTTTTATTATCATGCATGTGTGAACAAATTCATTATGACAACGATTAAATATCTAATATGATATAATCATAAAACAATTAATTTTAAGGTTATATAGTACCCCAATAATAATCATCGATACACATTTTTGACACTTAAGATTTTTTATAAACATATCTTAAAGATCCTATAAAGATAATATTGATTCAAAATCATTTGAAAAAAACATAACATATCATTTACTTATGAGATAATAAGATCAAAAAAATCTCATTTTACTATAGGGACCATATGATAATAAAACACACATATATATATTGGGTGATCAAAACATCACTTCATGAAAGATAAACATTGGATGGTAAATATATATGAAAATTAAAAAATTCTTTCACAAGTCCTTTTAAAACGTTAAATTAAAAATTACATTAAATTGAATGGAAATATAATAGTTTTTATGCCTTAATATAAAGGTTTCTAAAATAATTTTCTTAAATAGAAATAATGGTTTTAAAAGAGATATGAGAAAATACATTAAAATCAATTGAATTTAAAATAATTTTTAGTAATATATTCTTTTAAAGGAAATTGTTTTAATAAAATAAGTAAATTGAATTAAAAAAACATTACATTGAAAAAGAATATTTCACAATACATCATTTAAAATTACATAAAATTTATAATATGAAATTTGGAGTGGATTCTAAATAAATTATGTTGAAATGATGGAAAACCATTTGCTAATTTTAAAATAACCTTGTTGAAATCCCACATCGTTAAAAGGATGAGGACTCCTTTTTTCAATTAATAAATGTGAGTAAAAGGACAACAGAAGATAAAAAAATTATTTCCCTCTACGTAAAAGAGATCATTGGTGGGAAATAAAAACATGGACGTTGAAAAAAAATCAATATTTTAATATAAATGATTCTTATCAGGATGTATTTTCTTGAAAAAATCAAATCCCGAAGAAAGAATAAATCAGGTTAAAAAAAGGTTTATCCCAAAAATATAATATAAGAATATAAAATAACATACTTATAGGTTATAAAATATCAATATTGAAATATAATAGTCAAAGAATATTTATTATCATCCAATGAAGTGAATTTATTCATAAAAACCCCATAAAACCATTGTAACTTTTGAAATAGAACACCACTATTGGTAATGAATTAAATATATCATTGAACATCATAAAATAAAAAAATATCATGATTTAAAAAATAAAATATAGATGTATATACACCATTTAAAAGGACATAATGTGTATGGATGAAGCATGTCTTGTGGTATTGAAATTTGAGACAAATAATGCCTTAACATCTTTCCATTCATAGTTAATCGCACAATAAATTTCTATAAAACAAACATAAAAACAAAATATAATATATCATAAAATTTATCATAAATATTAAACATTTATAATACATAATGTTATTTTTTATGATGACTATATTAATTACTTAGAATATATTATGATCAATATGTGTCAGTAACTTTAACTATTTTCTACATGTTTAATAATGTTGATATCATTACCAATAATAAGAAACCAATTAAATTATTAATTTATAATTTTATATACATAATTCTATAAATTTTATAGAGTCATAAATCTCTTATATAATTCAATTAGTGTTTTAGTTATGTTGTGTGAAAATGTATTCTTTATCGTCTTATTTTAGTGACTTTAGCGACCTGAAAATGACATATTAATAATGAGTAGAATACTTAATATATTATTTCCAAAAACATATAAATAATATTTTATAATTTTATTTTAATATTAATATTATTTATATTCTCCTGTGTATCCATGATTTAATTTTATATCATCATTCTTGTAGGTGGTTAAATAGACCCAAACTCATATACGTTGTAAGTCAATTGGTGTGTATGATTAATGGGGAGTTTATTTTGTAATAATTCCATTATAACAGAATATGAATAATATTTTTCTTTTTATTATTTTTTATTTTGAACCATATGTTTTCTATTTTTTTATATTTAATAAAATACAAGAACAATGTTGAAAAATATTTCATCACGGAGGCAGTACTATGTGTGCTCTCATGTGTGGTGTTCCTTAGTTTTATATGTGGATGGAAATGAATAAATATGGTTTTACCACTAATATAAAGTAAATCATATATATATATATACATAAAAATTATTCATGGATAATAATATTATTATATAGATAAGTTATTTGGAATATTAACACTAATAATAAAACGAAAAAATGGAGTTAATACTTACATTGGAGGCTTGATATTTCCTTTAGAGTCACCTTGAAATTGAAGGGATTACAAAAACATTGAGTACCCAAGGATTTTTTTTAGTGGAAAATGGTTATATTTATCTAAATTGGAAATTTTTCATGTGGTAATTTGAAAGGGACGGTCATTTTTAAAGGGTGTAAGTGGCCCCCTTCTGAATAAGAGTAAAAAGGAATTTTTTGAAACACGCTGTCTGTTTTAATAATTCTATTGCACTATTCCATGGTCAAGGTCTCTAATGATTTAGAATATGGGACATTTGGGTTAGTTTTTTGTCAATAAAGGATAAAAAAAGTGTTTAAACACATGTTTTAAAATTCTTATAGGGGTATTACCATTAAATATTTACATTTTACTCTTGTAATTTTAAACTACGTAACTTGTGTTTAACTAAGTGATTTTATATTTTATTAAACATATAACATAACCAATATTTCCAAATTTGGTATTATAGATCTAAATTTATCCTCTATTTAATCAAATTCAAATAATAAATATTTTATAATAAATATTTTAATTAATAAATAATTAGTAGAAAAAAAAATTTAGTAGTAAAAAAACATGACCATCATGTATTCTAAATCCTATTTAGCGTTGAATACCAATTAAATGAGTTATTATAGTTATTTATTTGTTTATATATAATATTAGATTCATTATTTTTATATTTAAAATTTAACCAATTCTATAAAAATTATATTATATTAAAAAATACAATATTTTGAAAATAATTGTTTTACCATTATCATAGTAATATTAATTCGGTCTAAAAATGTAAATTTTTATCCAAAAATGAATTTATATATATTAAATAATATAAAAATAAGTATATCAATTAGAAAAATCATTTTATCAAATTTACATTCTAGGTGTATGGAAAATAATCAATACTTTAGCGCATGTAACGTGTAAAATTCCATTTTTTAAAACTGATTATTTTGGACCCAATTTTACATAAAGGAAAATAATGTAATATTATTGATTTCAATGAAATTAATAAGATAATAAATTTTATAATATGTGTAATGTGTGCTTAAAATATATCAAAAACATAATTTCCCCAAGCATAAATATGATTACAAAAATAAAACAAATAGCATTCAAAAACATTATTTTATTTTCTAAAATGATATTCATGGGATTCATAAACTACAAATAGTACTTTTAAATGATTCATTTCTCTGTATAAATATACATTATATATATATTAAACATTTAAAAAATTTATATGTCACATAAAAGTGATGGTATTATCAAAATATTCATTTTTTACTATTCTCTTAAAGTTGATTATTCTAGAACATTTCTACATATACATCATATGATAATTTTTTATGAGGAATTCAGAAATAAATTTTAATTTATCAAATTTAAATTACGTAATTTATGAATTCATATTTAAAAAAATATATAAATAATGATATTTTAGAGTTACAATTTTTTCCTTGCAAGACTTTGAAATATTTCAATATATATTTCCACAGCTGGGTGTTGAGACAATGTGTGACTCTGATGCCTACTATTTCTAGAATTAATTTTATAAAAATATTAAAAAAAATTTACTGTATGCATATTTCGTTAAATAAAATGTCACAAAACTGAAGTGGTCGATCAGATCCGAATTCTAACTCCATAGTTAAGTCTGGAACATGGTTTGTACCCTAGGCATGACATAAAGTGAGTTGGAAGGGGATGTTAAGACCCATTGGTCATTAGAGGAAAGTTTAAATGGATTAATTAATTAAATAATTAAATCCTTATAATCTATATGCTATTATAATTATAAATCACTAAATAAAAAATTTCCATGGTGGCCCTTGAAATTTCAAGAATCTGCCTGTGAGAGATCATTTGTCCTTTGTCTAGAGAATCGAGATCAAATAATGAAAAATCATTAGAATAAGGAGAATCTAAGAAGAAAAATCATTGTTGCTTCGTGAAATAATTGTGTAAGAGAATTATTCAAACAAGATCGATCCAAAACCAATGTAAGACTCTCGTTTTGGGATTTTATGCATAGGATTAAATGTTTGAATATATTGATAGTCATTGATTAATCTTTGTCCCACCATATAGCCTTTACATGTTTCAATGTACTGGAATTTAATTATTTCATTATTTTAGTCTAACTCCAGATCACATTCTAGAGTTTTGGCCAAGAATTCATGGACAACGATAGTTTAAAACCAAGTTATGATTCTTTTATCCATTGTTTCTATATATTTAATTCACTGATTTGATCCCCGATTACCAGGTTTGACAATTGTAGTGTGTCCCAAGCTAAATAGGGCTTATGGATACATGGAGGAGCAATGAAATGTTAATAATTTTTCACACTGATCACTGATAGAGAAATATTTTGAGGCGACGATGACTGATTCATTGGTTAATCAACATAAATGTGATGATTATATGTGCGACGATAGGCATATTGTGAAAAAATCCCTTGTCGATGAGCAAAGCCATTTTATGACGAACGATGGTCTACCAATGCTATATTAATCTAAGTGTGAAGATTTAGAATTAGTTCTATTTAATATCAGTTGTGGTTGTAGTAGGTTTGATGCAGCGGATTAGATCTAAATGTTATAGAAAAATAGTGACTAAACACTGTGTACAATGAAAAACAAAAGGTATTTACCCAATTATAATGAAGGTGTTAGGGTTTTAAAAACCCATAAGCATGACAATACATGTACATATCTTAACACTATGTGTGCCTTTTTTCCATGTGAGTGACCTGTGTAAAGGATCACACCATCGGGAACATGCCGTGTGCCGAGTACATGGACATGAACAAACTATAGAGGTGGCAAACAATTTGGTCCAAATTACATTTACTTTAATATATGTACATGTGGTACGAGTACATGGACATAACCAGCAGTACACAACTAGTCCCCATATTGGTTGGACATGTTGTGTAGTCCACTAACAAGGCAATTACACCTACATGGTTGGGATCCATCTGCCATCCAGGGTCATGGGAATGATGTGAAGCCCAACCACACGACATTTGTCTCATATCAGATGTTATCTACCCCTTAAGCCTTATGGTGTAAAATTATTTTGTTGTATCTCATTCGTTTGAACTCAAATTTTGAACCATGATTCACCTATCTTTATTGTTTTTCAGCATAGAATGTTGTGGTTCCCTCAGGGAGGGTTTCAAGATATGGTATGAAATTTTATGGGCTTGGAACTTGGATAGGAAGTGCTCGATGATGACATAGATCTTGTAGGATCACCAGAGATTTTGATTTTACCCTCCAGAAGGGATGAGAAGTGGAATTCCCAAAATAAATTTCTATGTAATCCTCCAATAGGGTTCTGTCATAGAGTTCCTCGATGTTTTGGGTCTATCCTTCAGTTGGGATGGGATGTGGCATTCCCCAATGATCTTTCCGAGTTACCCTCTATTAGGGATATTGAGTTTATTTCGTCGATGTTCCAGATGTACCATACAGCTTGGCTCATTAGTGGACTTCCCTAACATCTTCTTCCAGGTGTTACCATCTTGTTAGTCTAGGATTGATTACTTTTCCAATATTTACACACGATCGGGGTTGGGTAGTGGAGTTCCGGAAGTATAATAAGAGTATGACACTCTTTTCTTTCCATGGCATGGGATCCTCACATAATTTTTGAGCCCCATTTACTATTTGGTAATGTGATGAGACATGGTTTGTCTTATCAACAGACTCTCGAGGAATTGGAACACCTTCCCAAATGAGATGCATCATTTTTCCATAATATAAAACCCTGTGGGTGAATAGGTTCCTCCAAAAGTGGACAATATCAATGTTTAGTGATTTAGTTCCTTTTAATTGAGTGTTTAGGGAAAGCATGAGGGATACTGGGCATCATAAATAGATCTTCTAGAATTTCGGGATACACTTCTTGTTGGTCTAAGTTATGAAATGGAGTTCCCCTTACTCTCTAATTTAGTATTTTTTTACTACACACACAGAAACACAAACACACACACATACATGTATCTATATATATTATATGGTTTCAATCCTTATAATGGGATACTCTCTTTATTGGAGAGGTGAAGATAAGCCAGTTATGTCGTGTGCTTTCTGTTTTTGGGTTCCCATTGATGAATGAGTATACACTCATTATATATGTGATTAAGACTCGACAAGTAGTTTATCTACTCACTATGTTTATACCATTATGTTTGGATGTTCTTACATTCACTCTTGGTTTGGGTTTAACAATAAAATTATATTATAGCTTATTTTACCTACCTCTTTCGACTTCAGTTGTTTCTCTAATTACCCCCCACCCCCACCCTCACCCTTCCTAGGTGTCACACTGGGTATGTATATACTCACCCCTGTATTTTCATTGGCCACATTTGTCCCGTCTTTTTTCATATGATGTATTTATCCACCATTAATTTAGAAGAGCTTAGAGGTACTGGGTTCTAGGGTTGAATACGACTATCACATCTTGGTTTTGGGGAGCTGGACTCTATCATCTATTTTAATTTTTTCATATTTCGATCTGAGTGAGACATTTATTTTTGGGTCTGTATATTTCCCTATTACTTTTTAGTGTACATTACCGTACTCTTGTACTCGTTAGAGGATCATTCACATCTGGTTTACAGTATATATGTGTTGTGCCTTTTCTTATTTACCTATCCAATTTTTCATTGAGTTGGATGTGTGTGTACATAAATGTACTTAGGAAAATTCCTCCTTGAGTTATTTATTTCTTCGGCCCTTGTCGCCACCCCCGGGCCAATGGAGGTGGTTTGGGGGTAGCTGTGGCTCAGACCCCATCTTTGTTCAGTTCAATACATATTCATATCAAAGAAGGTTCAATCATTGGGATATTCTGTGAATGTTTCCAAAATATGATTTGGTTGTGTTTTAAGGTAGAAGGGTAATTGTTTATCGAGTGCGGATCTTAATCTAGGGAGTCTTGTAATAATAAGGGAGGCTGACATATCCATTCACCATGACCTTGATTACCTTCTTTTTTACTTAGCATTTCAATACATTTATGGTGGGATCAATAAAACTTTCATCATGTAGGATTGAGTCATTCAAATTCATTATTGAGTAATATTTCTGTCATTATATATATATGCTCATCTAACTACATTACACCATGACAACTTTTAGGATTCCTCTATGATGATAGCCTTCCAGGATACCGGCTTGGGTTCATCATGATTTCCCTATAACCAATATGGCCTCAGTTCAAGGTTCATCTTATGACCCCTTCGTCAAGATGTTTAAGTATCAAAACCACCATCTATTGAGTAGTATAATATCTTAGCATATTGGACTGAGGATGTGTATAGGCTTATTACACTCTACGATTTCCAGTGCTAGACCCCACTAAGGCTCTATTGCAAGCCAGATCCCCAGGCTCTAGAGGATTATCTATACTATATAGTCCACATCTTCATGATTTTTCATACCTCGATGGATTAGGTGGAGGCACTAGAATACAAAATTTTCCATGGAGTATTTGGGTTTAAGTGGTGTCTGGATACATAGAGACAAGATGAGTCGACACACTCATATGGAAACTCCCAATGGCTATTTATTAAGGAGTAATACCCCTCATTCTTACAATCAGTAATGATCCATGATATTATGTAATTATAGAAGGAGGGATGATTGTGGCTTATTATGTGGCGAGGTTTGCAATCCATACACGGTACTCTCTTGAAATGATATCAGATGGTTACTTCTGAGCATGAATGATTGATCAGGGAAATCCCCAAGAGATCTGAGCTAATATAGTTCCCTTGTGCATCCCAACCTATTCCTCAATGATGAAGTGGGTACTGGTGGAAGATATATTTATATTAGAGGGATCTCACATAGTTGGAGATGGATATGAGATTCATGGAGTTGAGTCGTCTATATAATTTTTTAGGAATAAGTTGATTGGATCTGGACATGGGAGACCCTTTTTTCAAGTTTGATTAGAGATGTTCTCAAATAGTGTAGGGGTAGCGCAGATCACTAGGGTATTTTGCGGATATATATTGTTATTATTATGATGGGAAATGTCACATAGAACCATATTGGCCTGACCAAACATGCTGAGCTTCCCAGGAAGATAGATGATAGACCACCATGGCAGATGCATCACCATGATAAAGAATCTCCCAGTCATAGATAGGGTGGATCCTAAGGAGTAAAAGTTGGTAGAGGAGAAGTTTGACTTATAGGTGGAGGATGAGGTTATGAGTTCCTTCCACCACCACCCCTATGTGTCCTATTTATGGATAAGGTAGTTCGCCACTGGTTCCATAGACAGCTGCATGCTTTGGACAACTACGATCTTGCAACACAAGAGATGATTTTAGGTATAATATGTATTTATTATATTATTTCTTTCATATTATAAAACACATGTTCTATTCATTATTTTATCTCGATACTTATGGGATGAGAGATGGATCTCATAGTTTATGTGCTACCATAGAAGATTCACCTTGAGGGTCTTACAGGGGACACATATTCTGTATCATTCATCTGTCAGTAGTGTGATATATCTCTTTGAGTAGATAGGTTCACATGGGGATTCTTTTCATCATGATGGAACCATAGGTCATTATACTGGGTATATATTGGTTATCTATGGTTCAATCCAATATTTACTTCCACCACATACTAGTCAGATACCTCCACACATACGGGATGATATCATCCTTCTCTGGAAAGCTATATTTCATGGAAGGGTAAGGGCGATCATCGATAAGGGGGATACATCCCATCACTCATTAGTTTAAATGATTTCCCTTGGTGTAGTAGGCTCTTTATGCATCTTTGTTCCTTAAATTGTAGAGGATTGTATAGACGCCTTACCCAAATATGTTTTGGGACTACCATGGAGGAATGACACGTATTTTTTAATTAAATTTCATCTTGGGAGAGCCTTAATATGTTAAAGGACATATCTTATGGCACTTACCATGATTCGGGAGCTACAGTTGTAGTTAGGAGACATTCATGAGGATGGATTCATTAGACCCAGTGTGTCCTCTAAGTTAGATCCAATATTGTTTCTCAAAATTCCGAATTGGATATTACTGGTTTGCATGGAATATGATCTCCTGAATAGGGTCAAGATAAAAAAGTAACTTTTATCGTTATTGATGATGTCTTTGATTTTTTGTGATGCCGGATATAGTTTTCAAATATTGATATCAGGTCTAGCTACCACCAGTTGAGGTTTCATGATAAGGATATTCAAATGTTGGCAATATGATGTCTCTATTGACATTATGAGTTTCTAGAGAATCCCTTTGTTGTGTTTAATTCCCCCACTGTGTTTATGGCCTTGATAAACCTAGACTTCCATCAATACTGGGAATATTTATTATCATCTTCCTAGAAAACATAATCATCTACTTTGCATCATAGGATGAGCATGAAAATCACTTGAGGATGATCCTGGAAAATCATCAAGAGCACCAGTTTTATATAATTTTCATGAAGTTATATTTCTGGATTCATGAGGAACAGTTTTTAGGGAATTTCATTTATGATAATGTTTTATGCATGGATCCTGTGAAGGTCCACATAGTGATATCTTGGGAACCATCGAAGAATGTTTCAGAGGAGAGGATCTTTCTTTTCCCGGTCGTGTACTATATGAGAATTATGGTAGAATTCTCCAGGATCACTTCTCCTTTGACGGACCTAGTGTAGAAAATGAATATGTTTATTTTCTATGAGATATGACATAGGGTCTTTGAGGAGTCACAGAAGGGAATTAAAAGTGATCCAGTGCAGAGACATCCAAAGTAAGGAATTTATTTCATAGTGTATTGTGATGCCTTATGAGCTAGGCTCTGTTGATTGTTGATTAAACATCCAGAAGTTATATCATATGGGCTGGGGTAGTTGAGACACAACAAGAAGAACTATTAAACCCATGACCTAGAGTTTAATGTGGTAGTATTCACCATAAGGATATTGAGACACTATCATCTGGTGGAGCGCTTTTTGGTTTACACAGACCACCAGAGACTCAGGTACGTCTTCACTCATAGAGACATATAATTGATAAATATATAATAATTTGAGTTATTATAGGACTATGACATCCAGATATTTTATACTCTAGGAAAGGTAAATGCCATATTTGATGTCCTTAGCAGGAATTCACATGCTCGTTTAGTGCGTGAAGCTTCAAAGAAGATAGCTTCCCAACATGTTACCAAGGTGTAGCAGGAGGGTACAACCATTAATCAATCGATGGTGTTGACTCCTTCACTCCTCAAGAATGTGAGAGAGTCCCACATATGATACATTGACTATAAGGTGCTTCATGACCATACATCCATAGGTGACACACTAGATAAAAATACATAAGGAGGGAATCACACCATTATATTCTAAGGGCGAAATGTGGTTCCAGTCAAGATGTCGGAGGAGGTGATGTAGGAGTTCTATAAATCTCCATAAGCAATATATCTTATTTTTGGGAAGATGTAAAAATATCTTTTGAAGTGGTTTTGGTTTTCCTTCATGAGACAAAGCGTAGTAGCGTTTTTCTCTTAGTGCCTCAATTATTAGTTAATGAAGCCCGAGCACTGAGTTTTAGAAGGTTTTTTTAATATCATTGATTTCACAAAGTGGAAATGGTATGTCATATCCATACAGATCATCATAGGGCTTTCGTGAATATCAAAGGGATATGACGCCATCTGGAGGATTTTTGACTAACTCTAGAAGTCGACACGCTTCCTTGTTTGGGGTAGTTGTATGTAAGGTAAATCATTTTCCTTCACTTGTTACTCTCAATGATTTTCTCAAATCGGGATGTGTTGTTTAAGTAAAGATTTTAGAGAAGTTTATATGAGGTTATTCAGGCCTAGATGTGGATGAGTATAGTCTCTCACCACCAGAAATATGGGTATAATGAGCCCAGTATCCATGTACTAGAGGATATGCTAAGAGCATGCATATTGGACTTCATTTGGTGATGTGAGGATCACTTTCCCTTGGTAGAGTTTGTGTAAAACATTAGATTTCACTCGATGATTAGAATAGAATCATTTTATCCCCTATATGGGAGACACTGTTGGTCACCCATTTCCATGATAGTGATTAGGGAGACACCCCTTGTGGTCCCAGATATAGTGCTGTTGATAGTGGAGAATTTCCAGGTCATCCAAGAGCATTTGATGATGTCCCATAAAAGACAAAAAAACAACACAAGCCATCATCATAGGCCCTTGGAGTCTGATTAGGGAGACCACATCTTCTTGAGAGTCTCCCCATAGAGAGGATTTTGGAGGATGGAGAACGGAGGTAACCTTTCCCTGTGAATTCCTAGATCATGAAGAGGGTTAGAGAAGTTTCCTATCACCTCACACTACCCCCATTGCTATAGAAGGTTCATTATGTCTTCTACATGTCACAACTGAGGAGATACGTGAATGACCCCAAGAATATCACTAATTTGGGAAAATTAGACATTGAGGATGAAGCCACATTTTTTGAGAACCCAATGGAAATCAAGGATTGGTAGAAGAGGACCTGGTATGGACAGGCCATCCCATTGGATAACAAGATGTGGCTAGACGGAAACATGAAGAAGTGTTCCTGGGAGTGGGAGATCCAATTTGAGGCTGAGTATCCTAATTTTTCCACTAGATTTTCTTTTCAGGGAAGAAATTATTGAAGTAGGTATTGATTTAAAGACCTCATTTTTTTCCATTAAATATTTTGAAATATTGCTATATATATTTCCAGAGCTAGGAGATGAGACAACGTGTGATTCAGACGCCTTGTGTGCCCGAAATTAATTTTATAAAAATGTTAAATATATTTAATGATGTGAATGCATGTTTAGTTAATGAAAATGGCATAACTATTAAACAATTGATTGGATCAGAAATATGAGATAATAGTTGAGTCTAAAATATGGTGTTTTCCTTGTGTATGACATAAAATGATTCGTGGTGAGGTATTTTGACCCATCGCTCATCGGGTACGTGTTTAAGTGGATTAATTAATTTATTAAATTAATTTAAAATATTTGATATTTATATAAATAAATAATTTAAGGAAATTTTATGGGGTTGGCCCCACATTTCCTAGAATCTACTGATGATATATCCTTCTTTCTTCTTCTAGATAATCGAGATTGAACAAAGAAATATCTCTAGATCAATGTGATTTGAATAGAAATGAATGTAATAACTTATTAAAATCATCAAGAGGGTGCGTTCATCACCAAAGATCAATCCATAATTGGGGTAGAACTTGTATTTCATGATTTTATTTCTTTTATTAAATGTTTTAGTGGATCAAAAACCATTCTTCAATATACGCCACTCCATATAGCCATTTCATTTTCCAAAGTACTGCAAATTAATTATTTCATTTGTTTAATCTATCCCGGCATACTATTATTGATCATTCTACAAAATATGTTGGGAAATATTCATTCAAAACCATTTTATGGATCTTTTATTTCTCATTTATATATGTGTTCATCACCAGTTGGAACCTTGTGGCCCTAGATCAATAATTTCTGGGAAACCTGAGATTGATTGGGAACACGGATTCAAGGAGGATTGATGAAACATTAATGATTTTGATAACTGACCTTAGATCTAGAAATATTGTGAGGAGAGGATGATAGTTCCTATAGATAATAATCACAAATGAGAAGATCAGAGGTGTGGTGGTGTTGGGAACTAGCGAAGAAACCCTCATTAATGACCAGAGTCGATTTTTAGCGAATGTCGGATGGTGATAACAATATTTGGCTACATCCAACGATTTCAAATAAATTCCATGCAATATTAGAACCAGTTGGAGAATATTTCAAGTGGATGATCAGATCTAGTGATTCTAGAAAAATTGAGACTAAAATTTTTGTTCATAGAAGAACACAAAATGTGTATCCCCATCTAGCGGATTCCCTAGGGTTTTTGAAACCCATAAGGATTGAATATCATGTACATCTTTTCACATGTAATATACCTCCTTTCCATGTGAATGAGCCATGTGGATGATCACATTGTTAGAAAAATGTTGTATGATGAGTAAACAGACATGACCAACCAACACGAGAATCATCCTATGTAGCCCAACACATCTTTTACTAGAATACATGAACATGGGTTTTGAGTACATAGAAACCAAAAGAAACACATTGTCCTAGTCCCCAAATAGGATAGACATGTCATATAGTCCATGAACATAGAAAGTAGACATACATTGTTCAGTGTCATGTGCTGGTTAAGTACTTGGGTAATCTATGATGTGGGACTATCCACCGTGTGGGCCCCCAAACACTCTATTTTCCCTTTATTCCCATATGTGAAAAAACATATGTTGCTCATATATCCTTTGATTTAACAGATATTATGACCCACGAGTAGACTATAATTGGTGTTCTTTTGGTTGAATTCAATAGTACTATTAGTGGAAGCTTTCTAGATATGATGTGAAATATTTTTGGCATGGCTCTCGGCTAGGAGATATTCGATGATGATAGATATCACACATGATCACCATAGATTAATAGGCTTACCCTCCACTAGAGATGGGAATTGGACTTCCCAGTGATCTTTCGAAGTTACCATTCAATGGGGTTGGGCAAAAACATTCCCCAAAAATTATTCTGAGTTACCCTCTAGCAAGGATGGGTAGTGGAGTTCCTCAATGCTCTGATCTTACTCTCTAGTTGGGTAAGGTAGTTGTGTTCCTCAGTGGATTACTTTAAGATTTTCCCTCTATTAGGGGTGGGAAGTTGAGTTCCCTGATTACATTCTTGAGCATTACCCTCCAATGGAGATGGGTATTGTAGTTCATTGGTGACTAACATAGTAGGATGCTCCTACCATTCCAAGGAATGGTATCCTTACATAGATTTTCAGATCCCTTGACTATAAAACAAAGTGATGGCATGTTGTTTGACTTAGCCTTGTACTCACGAGGAAGAAGAACACTTTCCCCACTGAAACAAATCCTTGTGACATGACCTAAAATCATGTGGGTGAGTTAGTGCCACCTAAATTGGATTGTATCATGGTATTTTGAGTTAATTCATTTGATTGTTTGTTTAGGGAAGGTGTGAGGTATGAAGGGAATCATTGATGTATTTTTTGGAACGGTTGAATACTCTTCATATTGGGATGAGTTGTTAGATAGAGATCCCCTTACACTATCATTTGGGATTATTCGACTAAGAATATATACTAATAATTTTAGATTCACACCTTATATTGGGATACTCACCTTCCAAAAGAGGTTTATACACATGGGGCATTCCAAGTTCTATCCATGTTTAGATTCTCTCGGTTTGATGAGTCTAATTTTCTAATATTTTTGCTTAAGGATTGATGATTAGTTCATCTACTAACTGTTTTTATCACCTTGTGTTTTCATATGCTTACATTCACACTTGTTTTGGGCTCAGTTTTACTATTTTACTATACCTTGTTCAATGTACTACTCTCATCTTTAGTTGTATCTTTTATTACTCCCCCTTCACCATTTAGGGGAATTATACTGGTTATGTACATTCTAATCCTTTCATGGGAATCACCCACACATATCATGCCATTTGTAGATGATGGATAGGCCAATGGTGAAATTAGATGATCTTATAGTTAGTAATTTATTGGAATTTGTACGATGTTCTTAGCTTGGGATTTAGGAGCTGGGCTCCCCCAACTATTTTGCTTTTCCAGTTTTCTATTAGGTTGGGACATATTTCTAGTTTTTTCATGTATCATACACCTTTAGTTTTCACTACACACTATCGTACTATTGTACAATTTATTAGCTCATGAATGTTTGGTTTACTTTATTGAAGTGTTGCGTATTTTATTCTTTCCCTATACACATATTCATTGAGTTGTTTGTGTGAATGTGTATATAAACATAAGAAAATGTCTCCTTGGGTTAGTTATGCCTTCGAGGCTTGTCGTCACCCCCTTACCTATGTAGGCATCCTTTTGTTAGCTGCGGCTCGATCCCTAGTTTGGTTCATGTCATGATTGCTATCATTATTGAAAATTGCCTTTTCAATATTAATTAATTATTATTATTTACCTTCTAAAGGTAAAAAATAATAATAGTTTACCATAATAGTGTTTATTATAGCTTTTTAATGGTGTATTTTTACTATTTGGTGGTTTTTTTAAATTGGATAAAGGTTGTGACACAAGTTATAAAAAACAGTATGTATTTGAAATTATCCAGCATCTATTTTCATTACAAATTTACACATTTATACAATACCTAAATACAAAAAAAGTGTCCCACAAATGATGAAAAATCCTATCTTAATTCTATAAAAATACTGGGTTCATTATGTGAGTTCAATAACATGACTAGATACTGAAAATAGAAACACCTACTTCATAAATCCTTATTAAGAATATACAAAGCTCTTACTTGGAGTTGTTGATTCCCGAATATTAAATCAATCTGGAAAAACAATTTATTTTATTTCAATTGTTCAAAAATAACCTAAACTAATGAAAATGGAGGTCGATTCATGATTGTTACAAGGTTCAATTAATGATAATATTCTCATAAATATTCTGTCACACTTATTTGGAAGATGGATGTTAGAACCCAAAAGACATATTCTCTATCCAATAAAACGTTAGACTCAAGATCCTCAAGATTGTTTTATTAATTAAATAGTTTTATCGATGTCCTATGATATATTTGAATAAAATTGATTATTATTCATGGTACTAAATCAATATAAAAGTACACATTAATTTCAGATGGAAATATAAAAAATTATCATGGAATTAAAAAATTAAATAAGCGTAATATATGAGTTTATATCGTTGGGATCTCATGTAACACATGATCTACAATTATAGTATTTAATTCTGTTTAAAGAAAAAATTGCACAACAAACATAGTTTTATTCAAGAATAGGATTAAAAGATACAATTTCAAATTTACTAAATCAAATTTATTTTAATTAATTTCATTTTTGAAAACATCATATTAGAATTTACATATAGATATATTTAAGAAATTTTATAAAAGTATTTATTTTTCAACGAATTGTGAAAATTTCGATTTTTAAAATATTTTCATTTATTTGATTTAAATTTATTAATATTAAATCCCATTTATAATTTGGATTTTTT
Organism: Viscum album; assembly: GCA_963277665.1. Classification (NCBI taxonomy): domain Eukaryota; kingdom Viridiplantae; phylum Streptophyta; class Magnoliopsida; order Santalales; family Viscaceae; genus Viscum; species Viscum album. The sequence goes on from OY728155.1 coordinate 1,058,472,835, forward strand.
ATTAAATATACATTCGAAACATTTTATTTATAATAATCGCATTTAAATTAAGAAAATCATGATTTTTAAACATGATAATTATTATTCTTGGAAACACATTTTTTTATAAACTAATTGATGTTGGGTTTTACATATTTATTTTAAAATTATATTTATCAACTTATTAAGATGAATTTAGAAAAATAGATATCATATTTTGAATCAATAGTTTAGAATTTTGTTAATATATATATTTGAATTTGAGTTGTTATGAATAGTAGATGTGGTTAAATTTATCAAAATGGTAATGGATAAATCAGGTGATTTAGGTTAAAAATATGATAAGTTATTAAGAATTAGCATAAAACATTAATTTATTTTGTTTTATTGGAGGAAATCATACATATATATCCAAAATTAGAAGATATGTCATTTTGATGTCATTTGATCATAGTAATGAAATTTATTTTATTTTATATAATCAAACATTCAAATTGTGACTCTCTATCTTTCAACATATACTACAAGTTCACATACAGATAACAATATGATACAAAATAATATAAAAGATATTTTTTAAAAAAAATAATTTAATTTTATCATGGTGGTTTATTTTAATAATTTAGTGATTGAAAAATTATCTTTAATTCTTACCTAATGCATACATATGACTCATTAAATTTATATAAAAATTAAATAAATGATATTAAAAATAATAAAATTACAAAAATTTGGATGATTTTTTGTCTTGAATGAATTTTATAGATAAATAAAACATATTATTGACGCATAAAATTATTAAAATCCTATCCCGTATTTATATTAAAGCTCTAAGTGAATAATTAATTGAATACTGTTAAAAATAACATTACTGAAATTATATGAAAATAATATTTAGAAATAAAAAAAATATTTGAATAAGACAATTGGGAAAGTACATAGTGCAATATTTTATCCTTTTTCCAATTAAACTTTTATGATTATATTCTCGACAATTAATGTTTATAAATAATTTATATTTCCGTAATTGTCTAAAGAATTAATGACATGTTAAAAAAATTGATAAGGATTAAAACACTTCCCAAACATGTCTAAATTTTTTTAGATGAGTTTATTTCAAATAACCGTCATATTAGCTTATAATTATATAAATTTAAATAAATTTTACCATGGAAAAAAAATTATATTATTTGAATGCAATAATAAATTCTTGGAGTTCCACTCCCATCACTTATAAAAGGATACCCCTTATCTATTTTATTTACAACACAATGAAATATTTAGAGAAAAATAACCCCACTAATTTCACTTTAAAACAATCTTATCCATGTTTTAGTGGTTTTGTTCTTTAAAAAATACCAAATATAGGTCCATTAAGATGATATCAAAAGGAATTCTACCAGTTAAGAGGTATTCATCTTTACCAACTCTAATAAATATATTTCTTCTTCTACGTCCTCTAAAAATTCTATAACCATTATGAAATAACGAATCATGTATAATTAATATACTATGAAATTATTATGATTATGTTACTATAACACCCTTATAATATTATGAAATTAACTTAAATAATTGTATATGTTTGACAGTTTGTATTGCACACAATAAAAGTTTAGGCGAACAACTAAATATTATAAGTCCATTATAACCTATCCATTAAATTAATGAGAATAAATTTTAAAAACTCAATTATAAAATTAATATAAACTTCCAACTCAATATGAAGGTATTTTCATGTTGTTGGAAAATTTATCAGAATAATTTTTAATAAAGACACATTATTCTTCAAAAATATGTTTTCTCCAAAAATGATATTTTAATATTTTTATTAGTGAATTTTAATTTCAAGAATTTATATAAAATGTATATTAAAATTTTAATTCATATTTCAAAAAATTTCAATAAATATTTTTTCGATAATCTTTTAAAAACAATTATTTATCCAGGAATAGTTAAAATGATGAGTCTTATTGAAAACTGCATTTTATTTGAACGAATTGAAAAAGAATTTTTTTTCTATCAGTTATAATAATTATTTTTTAAATTTTGATTTAAAATATTCCAATTCTATTTTTTGAAATATATTTTATACATAAATTTATTATAAAGAAAAATTTATTTTTAAAATGGACTTTTTTTATAAACTGGTTTTCATGGCATTTTACAGGTTTTATTTTAAATTAAATACTAAATATTCTCTATTTTGAATATTAAAAAATGGATACCATATTTTTACTAATATAATCAAAATTTATTAAATATTTTCCTCTTATTTTTTCCCAATATGAATAGTAACCTTGGTGAATTTTGTTATCATTGTAAAGGGTCAATTTGGTAATTTAACTTAAAAATAAAATGATAAGGTCTATAATACAACTCTTACTATTTCCCAAAACATATATTAAATATTTTTGTCAAACCTAAGAACCTGAGGATAAAAATGGAGTATTGAATGGATCCTTTTCCAGGGAAATGACATTAATGTTATTTAAATCAAAGAAAGTCACAAAATGGCACCTTCTTTGTCTTAGATGTCTATTATTTTTCAACATAGGGTACTAAATTGGTAATTAACTAATATAAGTATCAATTATTAACATAAAAAAATCTTGTTTTCATGATATAAATTTATTTATGGATTTTATGAACACTTGGATGAGATTATTATATTTATAATGTTTTATTTAATGATGGGTGAACGATGTCACTTTCATGTTATTAATAAATATATTATTTTTAATATAGTTTTATAAAAAACATTATGTTAATTATAAATAGTACATTGAACTGTGGAATATTTATATTCATTATGGAAATTTATTTCTAATTTTTAGTAAATAAATAATTATCTAAAATGCTCCTACAATGTTGATGTTGTAATTATTATATTAATGGAAATATCAAGTAAATGTTATTAAAAATATTAATATAAATATAATTTAATATGATTAATATGAAAAATGAATTTCATAGATGTCCAAGAAATATTATAGATATAATAAAGTATATTGTTTCAATATATCTTGCTGTGTTGATATTTGTTATTCTCAAGTTCATGAATAGTGTCAAAATGGAAAATAATGATATTTTAAAATAATTATTATTTTATTAAATAATATAATATTGTTATAAATATTATATTATGATATATTATTAGAATTAGGTTCAGAATAACATCATTTAACCATTTATGGATATTGTTTAATTTTTTAGTAACAATATTGACTATAATTAGTAAAATCCATGTTTTCATGGATAGAGTTGAATGGGTAAAATAATGGTTCAAAACTAAATTATTTAGGAAATCATGTTACCTAAAATTGAGTGAAATTTTCTGTATGAGATTCCTTATACCAAGTTTCATAATATAATTTAAATAAATTACTTTTTATAAGTTATGAATTGAAAACAAATTTATATTAAATTAATATATTGGGAGTTCCCAAAATGTGCCCCTCATATCAATCATAAAAGGGTACTCTTTCCATAACTTATTTAAACTAAATTGATTAATGTATATCAACCAAAATATTTCAATATATTGTCTATATATCCTTATTTTATTTCATGAGGTTATGGTCTTTCCAAAATACCAACCTTAGTGTCCCTAATAGGATATCTAATGGATGTTCGCCGAAGAAGAGGTAATTGTCTTTAATGAACTGTTCATGTATATTTTTTCTTACACTTTACATTTTTTTATTTTTCAATTAAAAATTAATAAATATTTTATACTATAAATTATTATATTTTATTATGATTATATTACAACCTTATATTAACTTTTATCTATTCTAGGATTAACCAAATCACCATGCGTGCGTGCATATAACTTATTGTCTCCACATCATAGTATAATTTGTTCTTCATCTGTTCTTTACATGGATGGGTATAATGATGAAAATAATAGATATATATGATAATAATTAACTCATTTTGGTTTTGGAAAAGGTAATATATCATCCAATTCCTTACCCATTCAGCATTAATGGATTGATACCATCTCTTGTGCGTACGTATGGACAACCATATCCACAATGCAATGTGTCACATTTAATATGATCACCATTAAATTATGATCATAAGTATGTATATATTTAATAAATATTATATCTATGACCTTAATATAATTATGTATACTATATAACTATATTATACTCACAATAACTAGGACTGAAATCATAAGACATGCATATGAAAATGAAGCGGTTAATAACTAAAACTAGGGTAATGATGAAATATTATTAACAAATAGGTGATAGGATGATATAATAGGATCATATAAGATATCATTATTATAAATATGGTCATTTTATAAGTTAATAACAAGTATAAGACCAACTAAATATAATTTTAAATCACATTCAACCAATGTAATGCATAAGTGGAAAAAATACATACCTCAATTTACATTCATTTGGTCAAACTAATATTTCATTGATTATTTCATTATATTATTATCTATTAATTGAATTTTAATATATTATGTCATATTTAATCTTTATTAAATATATTTATTGATAATACACAAAATGTATTCATGTAATAAATTTTTCTTTCAAATATATGTTATTAGTAAGGGTTTATTTCACAATCTCTAAAATATTTAGGAATGTCTATTTTTAATTCTCTAAGGGGGAATATTTATATTCCATGTCCCTGTTTTATAAAAAAAATTCCAAAAATGTTTTTTTACTATTATCCTTTGATCCTTTGAATTCATTTTTACACATTTTTTATTTTTTACGAAATGTTCGGAAAAGAATATTTTCATCTTCTTCAAAATAAGGCTCTTCGTGTATTTTCTTAAAAAATTTGAATATAATTTTTTAACATATAATAAATGAGTGGATTTATCATATTTCAAGAGTAATTAATGACTTGATGCTTCCTTCACATTATTAATAGGTATTTTAAAATAAAATGGTTTCATTTGTAATTACAAAACCATTTTAAAAAAAATGCTTTCATGACGATGCATATATTTTTTTCAATAATTATTTCAAGTGATATTTGAAAATAAATGAATATAAAAAACTATGTTATTTTTTTATACTTATATTTTTCTAGGGTTTCATCCCAAGATACAATTCATATTCTTTCTTTGTATGTTTCATGTTTATGGTGGCATCATGTTTATGATTTTACCATTTTCGTGTGTTTTGTTATATTGAAATGTAAATGAAGCACATTTATTTATATGGGTTATGATATGATGAATGATTTATAATATCTTGGAACCCATTACTAGGGTTATCATTAAGTTATGGGTGGGAATATTATGTCTCTCCAATTCATTTGGATATTTAATTATATCTCATGAGATAGAAATGAATTTAATGGCGTGTAAACTCCATTCAGTAAGGGAATTTATCCACCATCATAATCTTCAAGGTGTACCTTGACTAATACAATATTTTTGGGACTGAAAATATTCCACTATGGTAGTCTTAGAAAAGCACCTGGAATACTAATAAAATTACTTCATATGCTTATGTGATTTATATATTTCCATGTTTCATGCCAATATTATTTTTTATTAGCTCATGCTACATTATGATTTATTCTATGATAACATCTAATATTTCTTCCATGACAATTGATTATGATATATGTTATACAAGGTATGATTTTCGTAATAAATTTTTATGTATTTATATATTTATGCTAATTTTTTCCATGATATCTCACATTTTTAAACATATTGTGCATCTTCTCTCACCCTTTTATTAGGTTAACTTCTCCCTAAGATATGAAAGACATTTTTATTCGATAATCCTATCAAGAGTAGTATGTCTTAATATATCAATGGGATGTGTTTGAGATAATTCATTAAACAGGAGGATTATATATCTAATCTATAAATATTCTAAACCATTACGGTTTTGGAATGGATTATATTTCCAGTCATCTAAAAACAATTGATGTCTATTTAAATAAATAATGGGAAATTATATTTAGTATCTGAAACAGGTTTAGATAATAAATGAAGAATAGGGTTAGAATAGTTTTATAAAAACTCAGGGGAAAAGACAAAATATAATATAAATTCCTAAAGATTTGATAATGATTATGAATGAACATGGTTAATCCTAAAGACTAATTTACTAAAAAATGGTTTGATGATTTATACATCATCTACTATGATTTTTGTGGTTTACCCACTATGATTATTTTTACTCTTGCTATACTATTTTGTTTGATTCAATTATGGAACCCAAAGGGACCACATTTGTATTGTAACACCCATAGTTTTTATGACCATTTTTTTCTCAAATAAATTAAATTTTCAATTATGTAGTACAATGAACTAAGTCAAAAATTCATTTTACACAACACAAACTCGACATACATTACATGAACTATCTACTTTGTTTATGTTACATGAAACATCGACATGCCATACATTACATAAAACACAGATGTTTCTATGAAACATCCTTTTATTGTTATAAAAATTTAAATAAGACAACTATAGCCGAGAAATTTAAAAAATTTATATTAATTGTAATAAAAAATCTTCGTATATTTTTTATAAAGGGTTTATATAAATAAAACATATTGATAATGAAATATATAATTTTTGGTAAATTCTCATTATGTTTAATAATATTATTTTCTCAAATGAAGTTATTTTAATATGTTTCTGTATCAAGTAATAAATTTGATTTTAGACATTGATATATTTTTAATTTGATAACATAAAAAAAATTTGAATATATAATTATTAAATTTTCACATGGATAATATTTGGTATTTTTTTTGATAAAATATTTTTTTGTATGAATGATGAAAAAAATAGTATTTTAATTAAAAATTTCCTTTTAAAAAAATTTATTTATAATATTAAATTATATTTTACTTTGGTTATAAAGATTAATTAGATCATATTTCATAATTTAATTCAATTTCAGTCATTTTAATCAATTTTACTAGGAAATTGTGTAGAAAAACATAAAAACAATAGAAATTTTGTACTTAAAAACCTACAGTGTTATCCTATCAGCAATAATATTTTTAAATTAATTTTATCTAATACCATTATTATAATTTCATAAAAATAATTCCATATTTTAAATATTAATAATATATATTTTCAAATATTGTCAAAATATTTTTTCCTAAAAAATATTAGTGAAAGTGATTATAATAAATTATAATGATTAAGAGATAAATAAGGTTAAAAAAGTACTAAACCTTACATTTAAGACTGAAAAAAGGCCTAGAATCTTTTCCAACACCCATCATATAACCCTTAATAAGACATGGACCTTATATTATTGAGTTTTATTTGTTTTTTATGTATTTTTAGGTAAACACGTGGTTACAACATTGTTTTTTAAAAAGTTCCATGTTTTTTCCCTTCCATATAAAAATCCACCAGATAACCCTCTTATTCACAACTCTCAACCAACATATAACAACCAAATGTATACACAATGCACATCCAAAAATCAATTAATTACTCATTGAATCCTTATATTGGGAATAATATATTCCAAGGAAGAGTTTTGGCACAATCCAGAAGGCGTTACTCGATTAAGAGGTAACATCTTCTCTCAATCTCCATTATTTTATTATCTTTCTACAACCCTCCACTATATTTATTTCATTTTTGTATAAAAAAACTAGTATATTCAAATAATATGATACTTTAATGCTATTTTTTATCCTACAGTTTCCCACAACTCCATCTACTAGTTTCCGAACATACTATTTATATGTACAGTAAACAACCACATCACAAAATAATGAATGTTAATTTTGTACTTACCTTATCCATAGTATAAATAATGATGGAAACACTATTTATATATGTCATATAATATATTTATTATTCCACTAAGAAAATTTAATACTTTTTCAACATATATCATAACACTTTACATTTTGGGAAAATTCAATAATTTCGCTTGAGAAAGTGTGGACTACCTCCCCCTCAAAGCAATGTGATTCGTTTACACACTATGTGGAATGTATTAATGAGGGGTTTTGTGAAAATATATGATATATATGATATAATAATTCTACAGCAGTAATAATTTATATAACTATATTTATATATGTCATTAACATTAATTTATCAATACAACAATAAAAATGGAATCAACAGTCATGTGTATGTATTGCTTACCGATCCCATAATCAATATTTTCCATTTCAAACATCTATATTATATATATTATTATAATACACATATAATTATTATAATTTATATTTATATATTTATTCACATTCTGGAAATCATGATATATGTATAAGGAAAAAAATATTACAAAATAAAACACATCCGAAGAACAAAGTGAATATTTCCTGGACTTAAACTATAAAATAAGATTATTAACAAGTGGGTAATATATGGTCATAATAAAACCCTAAATGTTATTATTTATTAGAATATTTCTATAATAAATTTATTTTTATTATACTGGTGGTTTGACCATGTATGTCGATAGTCGTGACACATGGTATGGGAATTTCACCCCACTTTTTAATGGTGGTTTTTTTCCAATATTTCTTCATTTTGACTCATGTTTTTTTATGAACATAATTTTTTTTGAGGTGTATATACATCCATTTTATATGTTAAATCATGAATATAATTTTTTTCTAGATATTTTTAGCTTCATTTAATTCTCTTTTTCTTTTAATGATAGTATTATCCCAAGTAACCATTTTATATGAGTTTATTGAATCAATCTCATCGCTTTTCAAGATGGTTATTTATTATACTACATTTATTGAAATATTACGATCCTTCCCTTAAGAGAAAACATAATGTTCATTCTCCTATATTTATTAATGGTATATCCATGTATTAGTTCAATTTTCCATTATTTGGTAATTAAGGTAATTAATAATGTTTGGTTAATCAAAATATTATTTTATTTCTATATTTAGTTATAGTTTTGTTTCATTCAATAAATATGTTTTAAAAAAATTAATTTAATTTTCAAATAATCCTTGAAGTTAATTTTCATGTAAAAAATTGATTTTAAATTTTTTTATGGTCTTCAAATATTTTAATTTAATTTCCCAAAGGTAAAGGTTTTCAAAAATATTTTATGTTTTAAAAAGAGTTTTTCAATGTAGAACATATATTTTCCCCAATAAATGCTTTTAAGAGATCATTAAAAATTATTTTCAATAAAAGATAAAATCTATCAGAGTTAGTAATTCCTTTTTGAGGAATTTAATCAATGTTTAAATTAATATTATTTCTATGAAAGGATTATGTTTTGATTGCATGATGTCTATGAACCATATTTCTATTTAACTTGTTATAGTTGTTTGGAACCCTCTTCTTTTCATGGGTTATAATTTGATGAGAAAATAATGAAACATGAATCTTTCCCCTTGTTATTATAAGATTACATGATTATGATAAAAATTTAATTTCATTGGTTATTATTGATTTTTTTTATTTTCAATGACATGAATGTATGATTTATTAATGATATGGGCGGGCCCTATATCTCCCTCAAATGCATTGGGTAACGATTTATATCTCATGAGATTGAAAAATATAGTATTGGGAGGGAACTATGACTACTAAGATGTCCACATGATAAACCATGACTATCATGATTGTATGAGGACTGAATACATTCAACTAATATGGTCAGGGGAGTGAACCATGACTACCGAGATACTATGTGGAGAGAACCAAATACTATAAATATTGTCTTGGAAGTGATACCTTGGATACAATGGATTTTATATTATTTGATTATGTGTCTACCACAAATCCATGTATTATTCTTATATTGTGTTTTCATGTATTATGTAAGTTTTTCCTTATTATTCATGTCTTATGAATTTCCTAGATTTATTACATGATTCATGTTTATGATTTTTGTTATACATTGTTCGATCTTTTATTTTCATGATCATGTTCTCGTACTGATATGATCAGGATTATGCTTATTTATATCCATTTATTACCCATACTGATAATATGAGATCACCCATTTTTATGTTTCCATTCCCCGTGTTATGAATATATGTATTATGTTTGATGTGTCTAAGAAGGGTACGGGTGAGGTAGAACCTTGTGGGGGTTGATTTTGTTCATTTATATATGTGTGTTTATGTATCATTGTTTTTCAAAGGCAATATACTAGCACAATCATTGGGATTATGTTTGTATAATGTTTAAATATTACTCAAATTTTATGTAATGTTTTTGTTTGAAAATAATATGTCTCTATAGTTTGTATTAGAGAACTTTTTTAGTTAGCCTTTGGATTCTATGGTCATAAAACATCAGGTAGAAACCTGAGGAAATGTGTAAGATAAGTTTGAGGATAATGAAACGTATAAGAAGATGTCACAAAATATAATTAATGGATAGAGAGACAGGTTTCCAAGAAATAAATCCTTGTATCAATACTGCAAGTCGATGTGTATTTGGCGTAGATATACCTATGGGTAATATTCCAGACATGATTTTTCTAGCCTGGCATAGGGTAATCTGGTACACAACTATAGGCTTTACAGTACACCATGTTTTACCCTCTTGGGGGATATGCTATAGTAATTCAAAAACACATCACATGACATTTTGTGTGATTCAAATTTACTTAGTCTATTAATAACCTAAGATAATCCAATGTATTCATAGGTGAAGGAAAGTTTAATAATTCAAATATCCTATTAGAGACTTTTCATGTTTAAGTGGTTCTTAAATAAGATAATTGTTTGTTACTCTATGATATTGGATTTAGTTAATGTATGGAACCCAATGAAAACTAGTTAGTGGTGATTGTAATGGAAAATACAATGATTGTCCTCCCTAGTAACCAAATGTTATGGGATCTACAATGAAAAACCTCATTGTTATGATCACACTACTTTTTCACCATATTAATCATGGTGGACTAGAAAATAAGCAAGGGAGGGAACAAAATTTTTTTGAGTCTTTCAGGAGGAAAATACACCATTATTTTTTAGGGTCTTCTGATCTACTTATTGCTGAATAATGTATAAATACTGCATATATGATATTCTCTATTTTATAGTGTTTTTAGAGTGAGAATGTAGTTCTTGCTATTTATTAGTTGTATGGTAAAGCAGAGCAGTGGTGTACTCTAGTCAAAAATACGAGGCATCAAGATGATATTGAATCCATAGATTGGGAGGAGTTAATGAACTTGTTTTCAATATGTACTTCCCTTAGATTATTCATTCCATGATGGAGAAAGAGTTACATGAGTTTATGCAAAGGCATGATAAATGTTTTGGTACCCACGAGGATAATTTCATGAGACATGTAAGGTTGGCTTCAGGAATTATCATACAAGCCAAAAGTAATTTTGATAGGTTATTTACTGGCATACAACCAAGTCATTTAAGGGTTATATCCATAAGAGACTTTATTAGATATGAAGAGATTCAGGGTTGTGTAATCTATTTTGAAATATATCTCTGAGTCACATATCCATATGAATATTTTATCATGAAAAGGAAGACAGAGTATAAAAGAAAATAATTAAACCATAAAGAGAATAAGATGATAATTAATTTATGCACAAATTGAGGGTAGAATCCTGGAGAAAATTTTCCTTAAAGGTTTCAAAAAAAATTTAAAGCATGGAAGGGTTGACCATCAAGAATTTGATTGAAGAAGTTGTGGGAAAACGGAATCTAACATTTCGAATAGAGAAAAATCAGCATAGAATGAACATCCCATAATTCAATGGTAAAATGGTAAGGAAAATGGTAATTATGATAACGAGTGAACAAACTTATGGGATGGTGATGATAATCAATGTCAGCAACCTCTTAAACAAATAGAAAAGAGGAAATATCAAGGAATATCTTTTATTGATGAGTTGTGTGATAATTACATGTTGGAAGGTTTACATACCATTAATTTTAGAACATATAATGACTTATTTGATTCTGGAAATACCCACTCTTTCATATCTAAGTAATTTACTATGGCTGATAAGATTACAACAAAATAATTATATGTGGACACTATAGTACAAACCATTAATGGTGTAACGATTTTATCCCATTTCATTGATTACTATTCAGTTGAATTTTATGGTAAATTTCCTTCTATTAATATTTTAATTATTTCTATGGTTGAATGTCATGTAATCTTAGGCATGGATTGGAATTCAATGCATAAACCTCATATCAATTTTCATTGATAGAAAATTAAATTTTTATATTTAAAACCCTCCAATGATCATTCATCAATGTGACCATACTCATGAACAACAATTAGAGATTCCGCCTAATACATGATTTTTCACTCCCATTAAAAAGGGTTGTTTACCTCAATAGTTTAGGGCGAAAATTGACATCGATGATATGCCTATTATTTTAGAGTTTTTGGATATCTTTCTTAAAGAGTGGCGTATCATTACACCAAGATTATATGTTTTTTCTCAATGGAACTCATACCTTGTTCCACAAAAATTTCTAATACTCATTATAGATTTTCCCTCACTTATTTGCAGGAATAAAATATTAAACTCCAAGAAAACCTTAAGAGGGGATTAATTCATCCTAGTGTGTCTCCAAGGGGTGCACCAAATATTTTTTTAAAATAATAAATATGGATCAATGTGACTCTGTATATATTATTAAGAGTTTAACAATATAACAATCATGAACATATATTATTCTCCCCATATTGATGAATTGTTTGATAAATCCCCAGAGGTTAGTACTCTTCCAATATTTAACTTCATTATGGATATCATAATTTTGGGGTCATTATTGAGGATATACATAAGAAGAAATTCTGAAAAATGTGTAGACACTATAAATATGCAGTGATTCATTTTGGTCTTACTAATTCCTATGCTGTATTGATGGATTTAATGGATATAGTCTTTAGAAATTACATTGATTAGTTTGTTGTAGACTGTATAGATGACATTCTTATCTATTTAAATATTGAGTATGAGGGTGAAGATTAATGTAGAATCGTAATAAAGACTCTAATAAAGGAGGCACAATATGAAAAATTTATAGAATTTGAATTTTGTCTACAAAAGGTTTCATTGTCTGGTCACATAATCACAAGATATGGTATAATTGTAAATCCATCAATGAAAAAGGATATTGATTGCTTTCCTAGATCAACCATGGTGACTCCCATGTTTAACATTCTTGATTGATTTAGATATTATCAACATTTTGTAGATAATTTATCATGAAAATATAATTCTCAATCCATGTTAACTTAGAAGGGGGTAAAGTTCCTCTGCCCTGATGAATGTGAGTCAAATTTCAAGGAATAGAAGAGAGTATAGTTTAGTTCAACTGTAGCCACATTAACCTATAGTGGATAATGGGTTTCAATCTATATTTACTCATCCAATAAGGGTTTGGGATGTGTTCTTATGCATAATAACATTATTATCACTTATTCCTCATGGAATTTGAATATTCATTATAAAAAATAACCTACTCATGATTTGGAGTTAGCATCGGTATTATTTTCATTAAAGATATGGAGGAACTAACTTTATGGAGACAAATGTGATATATATTCCAATCATAAATGTATAAAATATAAATTCACAGATAAGGATTTGAACATGTTACAGATAATATGGTTAGGGTTTATAAGGGATTATAACTATGATGTAAATTACCACCCAAGGAAAGAAAACATCGTGGTTGATTCACTGAGTTGGGAGGATCATGCTAACTTTTCCATGATGAGGATCATAAAAGATAAGATATTTATGTATTTCTAAAGGATGGATCTAGAAATAAAAAATGAAGGGGAAAATATTATCTGTCTCAATTAAATGTTAAACCCTTTATCCATGTCGATATTAATGTAGTGTAGAAGGAAGATGTTGAGACGAAAACGAAAGTTATAAATGTTCCTGAGTTTAAAATTGATTATGATGGAATGAAAAGGTTCCAAAAATGTGTATGTGTTTCATCAATACTAGATTTGAAGAAGGAGATCTAAGTGGATCGTCATAACTCTCAATTCCCTAATCATCAGGGAAGTCTGAAAATTTATAGGAAAATGAACGAATTATTCTAGTGGGATGACATGATGAGATATATCAAAAATATTGTATCTCGGTGCTCGGTATGTCAACATGTAAGGCTAGATGAAAAAATAAAAAGGGGATGTTGAATCTATTACCCATTATATAATGGAAATGGGAGAACATTTCTATGGATTTTTTCATTGGACTAACAAAAACAATTAAAGGGTTTAATGTTATATGGGTTGTAGTAGGACGGCTTACTAAGTCACACACTTCATTGCTATCAGAGAATATTTATATCTAGATCATCATTGCTATCAGAGAATATTTATCTCTGGATCATCTTTCTAGGATATAAAATTCAAAGGTGTTAGGGATAAACACCTTCCTCTAGTTGTGTTTTCCAACAATAATATCTTTCCCATAATAATTTATATGACACCATATCAATCCCTATATGGGAATAAATTTACTATACCAACATACTGGGAGGAGGTAGTATAATGAATGTTATTTGGAACTAAGATCACTAAGGAAATGTTTGAGAGGGTTCGAACTATTCATCAGCATATCAAGGAAGATCAATATCGGTAGAAACGTAATAGTGATAACATGATGTGTGATCAATAATTTGAATTTGGGGGATATTTGATTCTCTAAATCTCACCCTATAAGAAATTTATGTGGTTGGAAAACAAATTTAAACCAAGCCCTAGGTATATCAGTCCCATTGAGATTCTTGATCATTTCGGGACAACATCCTATCACATGGAACATCCTTCAAATCTCTATCATGTCTATGATGTGTTATATGTGTCTCTCCTAATGAAATATATATATGACCCATCACATGTACTAAACTCATAGGTCATCGAAATGGAGTAGGATATTTATTAAGAAGATCCACCAGTTAAAATTATAGATTGATTAGATAAAGTTCAATGAAACCAGACCACTCACTTGGTCAATGGTTTTTGGATAAATCACCAGTTGGATGAAGCTACATGGGATCTTTAGGACTTTATTAAACAAAAGTATCCTCTAATTTTTACCTAAGAGAAAAAAATTGATTGAAAACTCATTTTATGGGGCTAGAATTTAACACCCTTAGTTTTTATAGACCATTTTTCTAGAAAAAATTAAATTTTTAGGTATGTCATGCAATGAACTATGTCAAAACTTAATATCACACGGAACTAACTTGGAATAACTTACACATAACACCTAATTTGTGTATGTTACATGCAACACCAACTATGAATATGTTACACGCAACACCGACGTTTCTACAAAATATCATTTTATTTTTATAATTATTTAAGCAGGATAATTATAATCTAGTTGTTAGAATTTGATATATTAATTGTAAATACTACGTTCAAAATATTTGTACTTTTTTTATACGAACAAAACATATTGGTAAGGAAATATAAATTTTTTTGGAAAAGTATTCATATATTTAACAATACTATATTCTCAAATGAACTTCTTTTAATATCCTTATTTGAAAAATAATAAAATTAATTATATATATATATATATTAAACAATGTAAATTGATAATATAAACATCTTTTTTTGAATATTTTAAATGTTTAAATTAGCTTATGGAAATTTTTGGGATTGCCCTGTGAAACTTCATTTTTTGATAAATGGTGAAAAATACCAGATTTTAAATGGAAACTACATTTCCATAAAATTAATATATATGGATAAATTATATTATATTTTTATTTAATAGATTAATAAGAACATATTTTTATTAATCAATCCAATTTATGTCATTTTAATCAACTTTCCATTGAAATTGAGTATAAACACATAAAAAACCTTTGGACAGTTTTACATTAAAACCCCATCATGTCGTCCTTTCAGCAGGATTATATTTAAATTAAATTTTGACAATTATATGATTAAAATTTAGAAAAACTGTTTCCATATTTGTAATAATCATAATATATAATTTATTATAAAAGGTAATTAGTTTTTAACCAAAAATATGTTTTAATGTGATTAAAAATAATTACAATTATTTTGATAAAAATTAGGTTAACAAAGCACTAAACCATAAATTTAAGACCCAAATTGACATCGAAACTTTTTCAAAACCCATTTTAGGGACATAAATCTTCCATTAAACACAATTTAATGAGTTTTTTTAGTTTTTATGACATTTTTATTTAAAAGTGTTGGTATGCCTAACTTGTTTTAAAAAATTACACGTATTTTTTTCCGCACCCTATAAAAGGCCACCACCTCTACCTCTTATTCACACCTCTCAACCCACATTGCATAATCCAATATCTTCCCAATAAACTTCAAAATGCCCTCCCTTACCCTTATAATCCTTCCCTTTGATGTAATGAAATACAAGGTATCATTTTTGCATAATCCAAAGGGAGTTACAAGATTAATAGGTAACATCTTCACTCAATCTCATTTCTTATATTATTTTTCCACAACTACACTATCATTGCCCCTAATTTCCTAAAAATTCAAATATCATAAATATACTAGAAGTGTTTTATTATATTTTTTCAATCTAAAACATCCCACACCAATATCTAATAAGTAACAAACATATTGTTTGTGAGTATGGTGATCTATCGCTGCACAAAATGATTATGGTTCATTTTTACATACCACCTCTCATGGTGGACATTTTGATGGATAATAAAATTATATATGTTATATATTATATTTTTTATGTATTTCATATTTTCTAATACTTTTACAACACATATAATTATACATTCCATTTTGTGTAAGTAAAATAATTTCCTTTGAGGATGTGTGGACTATCTCACCCTCAAAGAGATGTGATTCGTTTACACACTACTTGGAATATATTAAAGTGGGTTTTAGTGAAATTATATGATATATATGATATAATAATGATATTATAATAATGATATATATACATACACACACACACACACACATTTTATTTACCTTGTTTTTTTTAATACAACAATAAAAATGGAAATTACGTTCATGCATAAGTATAGAAAACCGTATCCATGAATGGTATATTATATTTCATAATTATATATTTTTTAGATTAATATAATAAAAATATAACAAATATTCATGACATTTGTATAATATTTTACATTATAGAAATAATTATATGTGTATAAGAATAAAAGATATAAAAAATTAAGACACATGCAAATAACATTGAAAATATAACCTGAAGTGAAACCATAACATTATCATCATAATGTAAATTTTTATTAGGTAAAATAAATAAAAAAAGACACTTCAATATAATGCAACCATGTAATGGTCCAATGGATGCCCAAAATAGTCAGTGCTGAGGGAATCCCCTATAACCAGAATGAACCCTTATGGTTTCAAGGTGTGCACATTGTGAAGGAATATGGGGTCTACGACAAAGAAATAAAGGCAATCTAGGTGGTCTATAACTTTATTCCCCTCTCTCCATGAGTGGACCACATTTGTGTCGATGTTGAGCATGCCCCCACACTTTTTGATGATATAGGAAATCGACCATGTAGTGGGGAAAATCCCACGAAAGGCATTGGGAAGGATCAAATATTTGGTTTCCACCTATGATAATTCAGCGATTATCTTGTGGAATAGGATTAAACCAAATAAAAATACCATAGACTCATCCTAATGTGAGGAACCCTGACCCAGGCAGGGGGAGAATGACAAATCTACTGATCATTTGATTGTAAAAGTGAGAGTAATATAATGTTGTAATTGTTGTACCTCTTGTTCCCCTCGTTGTTTGATTTTCATGATCACAATCACCTTATTTTTTGTCTAATATTGTTTGAAGTGTTTTTGTATGATAGGCACAAGGATGCCAAGAAAATGGCCCAAGAAAGAATCATCAAGTGGACTGAAATTCAATCCACCGGCCAACCGGTGTGATAGCACCGGCCAGCCGGTGGACCTGGTAGAGGCATTGCCCACTACCAGGTTCCACCGGTCAGCCGGTGGCTTGACCACCGGCCAGCCGGTGGCATCCAGTCAACAGTGCCAGCTACTGTCTCCCCACCGGCCAGCCGGTGGCTCCTCCACCAGTCAGCCGGTGGAGCCTGGACCAAAACTCTTCCCCTCTGCCAAGGCACCGGCCAGCCGGTGGAGCTGTACCGGCCAGCCGGTAGCCCAGTCAAACTAGCCGTTGGCTTTGACCAGTCAACCCTCTTTTGGCCTCCAACGGCTCCGAGGCCTTTTCCAATGGCTCCGAAGACTCCCCAAGGGTTCCATGCCTATAAATAAAGTCCAAGGAAGCCCCGGACACCAACCGTATCATATACAAAGCCACCGTACACATTTTCCATCTTTGGCGTACCTCCGGCGGACTTCCTTCAAGGAACCCACCTTGCTCCAACAACTTCCACATCCAAGGAGCTCCATCAAAGAAGCTTGGAAGCGGCCTTCAACATCTCCAATCAATCAAAGGCGCCCAAGGCTTCTCCCAATACGGTTTTTCTTGTTTATCTATTTTGAGCTTAATTTGGGTTTGTGTCTACAAACCACTCTATTTCTCATTCCCTCTTTCTTTTGGGTTTCACATCACCACTAAGGTGTGAAGAGGTTTCTTCAAGCCTTTCCTTTTAAAAGGCTTGTGTCATAGGTGAGCTAGCCTTCACCTGTAAGAAGGCTAGTGGGTTCTTGCTAAACCATTAAAAGCAAGTGGGTTCTTGCTTAACCACCAAAAGCAAGCTGTAATAGGTTCTAGTGCTACCTCAAAGCCTAGTGGGTTTCTTGCTAAAACCATTGAAAAGCAAGCGGTAGGAATCTCTCAACGGTTGAGTTGGGAGCGGAGACGTAGGCCGGGTTTTGGCCGAACTCCGTTAACAATTTCTTGTGTGATTGCCTCTTTTTATTTCCGCTGCATCTTTACTTTGATTTTTATTTGTTAATCATTTTTTTTAAAGGCAATTCACCCCCCCTCTTGCCATCCTTCCCGTTTTTCTCTGACCAAACAATTGGTATCAAAGGACGTATTTGAATAATTCCCTAAACCGATTTCAAATTAAAGATCCTTTTTTATGGCTTCTACCGCTTCTTCTTCTCAAACCCTCGAAGGTCATTCATTGGGTCGT
This sequence comes from Viscum album, assembly GCA_963277665.1. Taxonomy (NCBI): domain Eukaryota; kingdom Viridiplantae; phylum Streptophyta; class Magnoliopsida; order Santalales; family Viscaceae; genus Viscum; species Viscum album. The sequence continues at coordinate 1,058,491,876 of OY728155.1, forward strand.
GCTCCATTGTTTGATGGAACCGACTATACTTTTTGGAAAACCCGCATGTTAACTTTTCTTAAAAGCATTGGTTATCCAATTTTTAAAATTGTTATGCAAGGATTTTCCCTCTCCTCTCCCGATGAGTCTAAATGGACCCCCAATGACATTGCTTATTTTGAGCTTGATGGCAAAGCCTTGAACGCTCTTCATTGTGGTCTTGACCGTAATGTTTTTAATTGCATTTCTTCTTGCACTACCTCTTATGATATTTGGAAATATTTAGAGCTAACCCATGAAGGTACTAGCAAGGCTCCAAAGCAAGAACCCGCTCAAGAGCAAGAACTCGACGAAAAATTCAAACCCGCTTGCCCACTTCACAAGAAAAGGGCCAAGAAAAAGAAGGGAAAGAAGAAGGCTTCAAAGGCATCTTGGAGTGATAGCTCCTCCTTCTCCTCCTTCTCCTCGAGCGACCAAGGTAAAAAATTCCTAATGGCAAAACATGAGGTATCATCTTCCGACTCTTCTTCCTCTTCCTCCTCATCTTCAAATTCTTTTAATCATTTGTCATATGAAGAACTCCAACACGCTAGACACCAACTAGAAAAAGGTTTTCATGAACTCTCTTCAAAATTTGTTTCTATGAAAAAGAATTTCAAAAAACTTTCCTCCGAAAAAGAACAACTTCTCAAAGAGAAGGAGGAACTCTCCCTAAAAATCCAAAATTTCCCAAATGTTGATTCTTTGGAATCAACCGTCAAGGACCTTAGAGAATCCCTAGCCAAGTTCACCAAAGGTGAACAAAATTTGACCAAATTATTGGGTTCTCAAAGGGTTTCTAGAACCACCAATGGACTTGGCTATGCCAATGTAGCTTCCTCCTCCCATGCTCCAACTGTTTTTGTAAGGGAGAGCTCTAGTTTTAAATTTTGCAATTATTGTAAAAAACCCGGGCACCTCATTTATGAATGTGATTGCAAAAATGCCTGGTACGGCCAACCCAAGTCTATTTTCTATTCCGATGAGTTCTATAGGAGAAGACCCGCCACGAGAAAAGTATGGATTTAAAAATCCCTTCTAGCATGTCTCTCCGGGCCTAAAATTGTCTCTTTTCAAAATCCCTCTCCCCGGTGATTCATTGTTTTTATTTAGGGGGATTTAGGATCGTTTAAACCCTTTTAATTTCAATTTCAATTCTTTCATTTCAAACTTTCAATTTCAACACTTGGTATTAAAATTTTCATTTCAAATTTTTCATTCAAAATTTTTCATTTCAAAATTTTTGATTCAAATCTTTCAATTCAAAATTTTCAAAATTTCAAATGGCTTAAAATCTCAAATCTTGTTTTTCAAATCATTTTCCTTCAATCAAGTTTTATGCCCCATTCTATTTTGATAATCACAAAGGGGGAGAAATTTCTTGATTGATTGGGGGAGAATCTTTTCTCTCATGCTTAGTATTTATTTTCAATTTATCATTTAAAGCATCCCTTTAATTTCAGTATTTTACTTTGATTGTTTTGGTGATTGTGATCATCAAAATAGGGGGATATTGTTGTACCTCTCGTTCCCCTCGTTGTTTGATTTTTATGATCACAATCACCTTATTTTTTGTCTAATATTGTTTGAAGTGTTTTTGTATGATAGGCACAAGGTTGCCAAGAAAATGGCCCAAGAAAGAATCATCAAGTGGACTAAAATTCAGTCCACCGGCCAACCGGTGTGATAGCACCGGCCAGCCGGTGGACCTGGCAGAGGCATTGCCCACTGCCAGGTTCCACCGGTCAGCCGGTGGCTTGACCACCGGCCAGCCGGTGGCATCCAGTCAACAGTGCCAGCTACTGTCTCCCCACCGGCCAGCCGGTGGCTCCTCCACCGGTCAGCCGGTGGAGCCTGGACCAAAACTCTTCCCCTCTGCCAAGGCACCGGCTAGCCGGTGGAGCTGTACCGGCCAGCCGGTAGCCCAGTCAAACTAGCCGTTGGCTTTGACCAGTCAACCCTCTTTTGGCCTCCAACGGCTCCGAGGCCTTTTCCAACGGCTCCGAAGACTCCCCAAGGGTTCCATGCCTATAAATAAAGGCCATGGAAGCCCCAGACACCAACCGGATCATATACAAAGCCACCGTACACATTTTCCATCTTTGGCGTACCTCCGGCGGACTTCCTTCAAGGAACCCACCTTGCTCCAACAACTTCCACATCCAAGGAGCTCCATCAAAGAAGCTTGGAAGCGGCCTTCAACATCTCCAATCAATCAAAGGCGCCCAAGGCTTCTCCCAATACGGTTTTTCTTGTTTATCTATTTTGAGCTTAATTTGGGTTTGTGTCTACAAACCACTCTATTTCTCATTCCCTCTTTCTTTTGGGTTTCACATCACCACTAAGGTGTGAAGAGGTTTCTTCAAGCCTTTCCTTTTAAAAGGCTTGTTTCATAGGTGAGCTAGCCTTCACCTGTAAGAAGGCTAGTGGGTTCTTGCTAAACCATTAAAAGAAAGTGGGTTCTTGCTTAACCACCAAAAGCAAGCTGTAATAGGTTCTAGTGCTACCTCAAAGCCTAGTGGGTTTCTTGCTAAAACCATTGAAAAGCAAGCGGTAGGAATCTCTCAACGGTTGAGTTGGGAGCGGAGACGTAGGCCGGGTTTTGGCCGAACTCCGTTAACAATTTCTTGTGTGATTGCCTCTTTTTATTTCCGCTGCATCTTTACTTTGATTTTTATTTGTTAATCATTTTTTTTAAAGGCAATTCACCCCCCCTCTTGCCATCCTTCCCGTTTTTCTCCGACCAAACAGTAATAAAACCATTTATGATATTATATATAGGAATATGGTTCTATAAAATATGTATGATAAATTAATATTTATCATATATGTGGTTTTAATGAGTAAAAAGAGATTCAAGACACAAGGTATGTGAATTTCATCTCACTTATTATTTCTGTAAGATGAATTATTTATTAACCACTTATTCTTTGTGTGTAGTGTGTATACAAAAAATGGATAAATTATATGATTATTATAATTATATTTATTGGTTATTATATATCCATTTTATGATATTTATTTCATGGGGTTTGTGTGTTAAAATTTACCAAATTGGTAAAATAGAATTATCTCAATTTTCTTACATTGATACCCATTTTTTGTGATGTACGTAAATTCTTTTTCAAGGTGTATATAGTTTCATTTTACATTCTATATAATATATCTCATTATTTTCATGATATTTTATAATTCATTTAATTTTTCATTCCATTCATCTAAAGTGGGATCCGAAGTTACCAATTTATAAGAGATTATTGAAAAAATCACATCAAATATCATGATTATTTATGATTATGATTATTTTACTGAAATTAAATGATCCATCTCTCCATAAATCTAATTGGATTCATTACCCTTAGTTAATTCAAGGTATATCAATGTATTATAACCATTTACCAACTCACTGGTACTTAAGATAAGGGAGAAACATTATCTATTAAAAGTATGACTGTATTTCCTCCTTCATTTAGAAATATATTTTATTCAAAAACCATGTTTTCAAAAATCTGTTCAAAAATTATTTCAAATAATCATTGAATATCATTTTTATGGAAAAATTATTTTAGAAAATGTTTACAGTTTCTTATGTTTAATTTATAATTTTTCAAAACTATTTTCAGAGGATTTTTTTTTCAAAAATGAAATATGTTTTAAGAATAAATTTTCAATGAAGAATGGATATTTTTTGTCCATAAAAATTTTTAAGACTTATTTATATTTTTTTACCATTTAGGACCAAATTTATTGGTGTAACATGTGTCTTTATAGAGAAATTATTCAATGCTTCAATTCATATTCATTCTATTAATTGTTTTAGTTTTGATTTCAAAATGTTTATGAAACAAGTTTCAATTTCATACATTAAATACTTTTGAAACCCAGTTATTTTCATGGGTTATGAATTGATGAAATGATTATGAAATCTATCCCTTTCCCATTAGTTAGGATAAAATACCAAGTTTGTGATAACTATTTCATTTTATGTATTATGATTTGATTGTTTATTATTTTTTGGAACATGTCTGTATGATTTCATTATGAGATCAGTGGGACCTCTATCTCCCTACAATGTAACATAACAAGGTTTTGAAAATAATTATTGAATTCATGAAACATTTTTCCCTAACCAAAAAAACTATAATCTATCCATTAATCACAACATTTTTGCTTCTCTGTTTTGAATTTCAAAAAACGGTCTTCTAGAGTTGTGATCACTAATTCATTTGGAGTTTGGTAGAAAAAAATTGAATTTTGGTGAATAATATAAAACTCTTATGAATAGTGATTTGACCATTTTTAATAGTAAATAATTATATTATTTTATTTTCTTAAGGTAACAAGATAAATGGATCTTAATTAAATTTCCAAGGTGATATAAAATTAGTTATACCAATAAAATTTTTATTTTTTGAATTAACTATAATTTTATTAAGAAATAAAATAATAATACATTGAAATTTATTTCAGAAAATTGGACTTCATTTTTGGATTCTACACGTCAAATAATGGGTAGGGTGACTTTTTGGTATTTATCTGAAAAACTCGAATATTTTATGAATAGTGAAATATCGTAAATTAACGTATATACACATTATCTGTTTAATACACTATTTATCACATCACAAGTGATTTAATACCACTTGGTTAGATATCACATTATTTTATTACTAGTATTGGTCATGGAACAATCATTAATTCTGGTCTTTAGGTAAATTAATAAACTAATGGTAAAAATTTATGAAAACCCTCCTATCTTCCACTATAACCCCCCCCCCCCCCTCACTCCCTCTTCTCTTCACTTATCTATTCCATGAAGCTCCCAAATTTTTGGCCTAAATACCCTTACATAGTCCCTCCCCACGTCAATGAACTGCTAGGTAATTCCGAAAGGCCAAAATCCATTCACATAAGGAGGTTCTCAAAGAGGATATTTCAAGAGGTAAAACACCATTCTTTTTCATTTAGTTTCATTTCAATTTATTTTCTTTTGTTGTCCTATCCTGACCACCTTCATCCAAATGACCATGATATATCCAGTATAATTTATATAATGTAATTATATCATGGGAATTTAAGAACCAACATCAATATCCTTACCCTCTCTCTCTTTTATTTTATAAATGAAATCAATGTCCATGAGGTTCCAGTTTATAACCTTCGTGAAGGATGGAGTTTCGTTGTTAAATTTATCCTTCACTACAGGTCATAAAACCATTATGATAGTTTAAAAATACATTAATATTTGTATTATTACCTAATTTATATTCATTAACCAGTATATGTACATATTATTAAATCATATGACCAAACTAGTTTGTAATAATCAAAATACCGATATAAGGTCTTAATGAATGTCATTAATAATTCATATAATAATTCATCCCATTTGCATGTAAAAAAATGATAGAAATTAAAATTAACAAATATTTATGATCATATATAATATTTAATTTCAATTCTATATATTTTCATCCATTCCACTTGAACTCCATTACTTAAAGACTAGTGAACCGTTTATGACCATCATGAAAATAAACATTACGGAATGACAGAATTCAATATAATAACTTAACAATAATGACATAAATGAACTAAAAATAATTAATAACATCTAAATACATGTCTAAGAGGTTCTGAAATATTTTATTTTTATGTCTAATTTAATATTATATGACCTTATGTTCAAGAGCGGAACACATTCAGACATAAGGTAAGGGATCTTCCTCACAAACACACAATTTCTAATTACCTAAATAAAATTCTTTTGTATTATTATGTACTAATCATGAATTCTAAGAGAGTGGTATATATATTTACACCCACAAGAATATTTCATTATTTAATGGATACATGCATTTTTTAAAATGAACATTCAATGTTGTTTTTGAAATACATGAACAATCCAATAGAAGTTCTCAAATTCTAAATTATTTTCAAACGCACTCTATAATCTATTTTTGGATAAAATTATTTTATAAAATCGCACATTTTATTATGAAAATACTATCCTACATCTCTTATACAGTGATTTTTTTCAAGAGAACTCTTCTTTTCAATGTAAAAGAGTATTTATCTCAATAATTACTCAATGATTTTATAAGATTATCTTTATCTATTTCAACTCTCTTGTTGATTAATATGTATCATTAGGACTAATATTTCATGGAATCATCTACCATACATAATTTAATAGTTTATTATTATTTTGGCAGTGGATTTTTTATATTAAAACTATTCAACAATTTACTCTGAATGGTATGTTTTTATGCATAATGTACAGGGAAAGTTATTTACATTTCATATATTAGTATCAATATGAATGTTTATGTTGTTTATGTTTATACACATTAATATGAGGAATTCATTGGATATAGTAAGAGTCATGTGGGGCCCGCTATAGCCTCTCACTAAATCAGTAGGACTCATGAGACAAACTACAATCTTGGAATAAGGCCTTAACAAAATGATTATTTATGGTACTGGCATGACCCCTTCACGGTATGGTGATGATGTCACACATTATGCATTCCCTAATTATGAAAATAGCATTGGTGGTTTATATGGTAATTATACAAGTATAATACTAATGAATATGATTTATTATGGAAATATTTACACAACACATATTCCATCCATAATGTGTTCATGTTTATTATTTGTAAAGACATGTGTTCTAAATTATTCACCATGCCAAATGTTTATGTTATGATATATTCTGTAGTATTGCTTTCCATTACTGAGGGTTTGATCTCAAAACCTCCTTATTTTTAATTTTCCTAGGATAGGAAGAAGTAAGTTAGGTGTGATTTTTATGCATTTTCTAGGAGGCTTGGTTGTATCTAATGGAATAAATTAATGTTGTATTTCCTTTCATGATGTAATGTTGATCATATATTGGTACCTTGTTTACAGAGGCTACTAAAACTCTTGGTACTTCGGGATGCATATTCTTTATTCATAGGCCAATATAATCTAATAAGGCATTGACTCTGGGCGACTAGGGTTGGGTCCTTACAGTTGGAATCAAAGGGAGTTTAGTAGAAACCCAGGAATCTAGATTTAGAAAATGTGGGATGAGGAATGAATGCATATAATAGTCATTGAGGAAAAAATTATAATAAAATCCTGGTATTTCGGTAAGGAATAGATTATGTGTATATTTCTAGAAAATATATCCATGTCTGGATACAAACAGATAGAGGTGGCTCTAGAATAGATGTACCTAGGATTAAAAACACCGACAAATAGTTTAAAACATGACCCAGGGTATCCTAATACACAACAATAGACCTTGCTACACTATTGGTATTGACACTCTTAAGGGATATACTTAGGATAATTCACAATTTCATTACAATACATTATGAGGTATTGAAATGTAATTTTTTTCTCAATGAAACCATTTTTACGATTAATAGATTTTCTATGTATATAATTTCAATTTATGTTAGTTTTTTTCAAAATTGAGATGATACATTTGAATTCATACCCTAATATAGTGTATGCCATTATTTATGAAATGGTGCCCAGCGGAGGAAATGGAAACTGCATGAACACGCATGTCCCATGTAGATATTTCCCTCCGATGTAAGATAATGAGTTCGGTGTGGTGTTGTGAATAGAGTTGAGTAACTTATAACTATACATGGACAACTAACTCATCTTTTGAATAATAACCTAACCCGCATAGAGCATCGAGATCCCCACGAGGAGGAGATATATTATATTTAATTATGTGATAATATATTACATAATTCAATGAGACTAAAAACCCATTTGCAGCCGAGTAATGGATATGTTCCCTAGATATGATATTTCTCACTTTGTGATGTAACAAAAGAGAGAAGGTTTTAATTGCAGTTTATCATCTATCAGGGGAAGCGGATCACTGGTTGTCATTAATCCCAAAAAAAGTAGGAGTAAAAGATAGAATAGATTAAATGGAGGGACATTAAGGATAGCATTCTAGAGTAATATTTAACTTGTGAAAAGCGAGTGGTTATGGAAAGGACATTCTTGAATCTGAGGCAGAAAGAGGATGAATATGATTCCATGTATTTAGTCAACTTTACAAGGAAGGAAAGGCATGTTTTGGACTACATACGTATTCCAAGGAGAATAATTGATTGATTATTTGATGGCATTTATCCATACCTCTCACGGGAACTGGTCTCCCAATGTTTCTTATCATATGAATATAGAGTTTCATATCCTGTTAAGACATATAACAAATTTTATAAGTCTTATAAATTGTAAGTAATAAAATAGAAGAATTGGGCAACTAGAATCTTTATAAATAATGAAATGGGAAATAAGAGAAGATTTAAACATCCATCCTGTAATAATTGTCGGAAGAAACACATAAGAACTTACCTTAAGGGAATGGGAGTCTGTTACAAGTGTGGAGAAAAAGGCCACCTATCACTGGATTTTAATTGGAATAAATAAGATGAACATGTTCAATGTTACAATTGTAGGGATATGGGAAATTATGAACATTAATGCCCTAAGCATCTAGAAAATGTTCCCCAAGGAAGACCATGGGAGCGAGTCCAAGATTATATGGTCACAACTTCGGAGGTTGATGTTCCTAATGATGTTGTGCAGGGTATTTTAATAATTTCATAAAACTTAGGCAATGATTTATTTGATACTGGAATATTTCATTCGTTCACATCATCCTAGTTTTCAATGAAAATAAGATATTTCCAATTTGTTTAATAAGGGATTTGTCAGTGAAAACTCTTAAGGGGAGTATCCATGCAACAAAGTTGTGTTAGGAAGTCCCGTTTATGGCATATAAATTTTCTTTATATGCTGAATTGTTTTCATAACAATGATTGAATTTTATATAATACTTGACAAGGATTAGATTACAGACCATGATGCAGAAATTTATTGCAAAAAGAAGACGGTTACGATTTTTTAGGATGATATGGAATCCCATATCATTAGGTAAGAAACATCAGCATTTAAACCTCATATAGATCCACCCCAAGTAGCTCTACTGAATTCATTTATTGGGGAGGAATGTACATAAATAACTATGGGTGAGGAGAAAAATGTTCAAATAGATGATGTACCTATTGTGTAAGAATATTTTGGCGTCGTTCAAGATGATTTACCTGGACATCCTCCAAATTAGGTAATTGAGTTTTCTATTGACTTAATTCCTCATTCAAGGCCCATGTCAAATACCACTTATAGAATAGTCACTATGTAATTAGTTTATCTAAATAAAAAGAGTAATTGAGTGATAAAAGGGTTTATTCAGAATAGTATTTCCCTATGGGTATTTCCCAATCTTATTGTTGTGATGAAGGATGTGTCTATGAGGTTGTGCATAGACTATAGGGAGATCAATGATATAATATTAATGAAAAATTATCCCCTACCTTATTTTGACTATTTATTTGATCAAATTCATGGAGCCCAATATTTTTCAAAGATTTATCTTCGATATGGATATCATCAGTTGCCTGTAGGGAATGATGACATTCCAAAAACAACATATCAGACAAGGTATGGGTATTATGAGTTTATAATAATTCCTTTTGGATTGACTAATGAACCATCTGTTTTTATGGATATAATTAATAACGATTTCATGATACATTAGGATGAATTTGTGGTGATTTTTATTAGATATATCCTGGTATACACTAAAAGAAATGGAGATAAGTATAATAACATTAACATCATTCTAAAGACTCATAGATGAAATTAATTATATGGTATTTTTAGCATGTGTGATTTTTGGCTCCAATAAGTTTCCTTTCAGGGCCACATTGTCTCTAAGGATGGAATATCTGAACATCCTACAAAGAAAAAGGTTGTGCAAAAATGGCTAACTCCAACCAATATAACTGAGGTGGGTAGTTTTATTTGTTTGACATGTTATTATCAGTGTTTTGTACTGAACTTTTCCAATTTATCCAACCCAATGGAAAATATTACCTGAAAAGGGGTTAAGTTCATATGGAAAAAAAGAATATAAATAATTTTTCAATGAATTGAAGATATGGTTAGTGGATTTTCCAATATGGGCTCTAACATTAGGTAATGAAGGATTTATGATCTTTAGCATTTCATCAAATAAAGGACATGGATGTGTCCTTATGTAGAATGATAGAGTGATTTCCTACTGTTAATTAGTTCAATGAAACATGTGCTTTAGTTTTAAGAATCAATATTTCTAGGCGGTTTCCATTGGATTTATTTATGGAACCTAAACCATCCAACCGTCCTTTATTAAAAGGGGTTCTTCTTTCCAAAGGTAGGTGTATTTTATGTTTGAACATTACGATACTTAAGAAGGTGCATTGGTTGAGTGGATGGAAGGTCAGACTCCTCACACCCTTTTTGGGGTAGTTATTATCTATTCTAGGACTCTCTTTTTAAATTTAATATATTTTCATGAATCCTTATTTATTTACCAAGTATATCATAAGTATCCCTTGGAATTTACAATCACTAATTATCATGTGTAAAATTTTAGAATCCTCAGTATGCGTTCGAGGTTCTTCATTAATTGAAATATTCATATGTATTTGAGGTTTTCCATCAATGGTATCTTCTAATATACTATTATAGATTCATTTAATCTCCATTGTGATGATACTACTTTTCAAGCAACTTAGTGGGGAAATCTAAAATTTTACTGGCATCCAGGGAGATGAAGGTTTGATTTTATTTTGGGATTGTGCCCATAAGATAGGCTACCTAAGTATACTCATGAAAGGAATCAGAACCTTTATAGTTTTGTGCCACTGAATGGGACACAACATAGCTTTTATGGTCATGTGATAAGGACCTATAAGTAGAATGTGATTAGTTGAATCTTGGTGTGGGACTTATGATGAAGCATCCAAATGAACTTGGAAAGGATATGGATTTCCATGTAGGATCAGATCATAATGAGAATATGGACCAATGAGAAGATGGTTGATTTGATGTGTTGGATTTGAACCTCATGGAGGATTCATATGTATCCCATATGGCTGGAAATCAATACACACATAGTTCGATAAATCACATAGGCGACTAAGGTCCTCTGAGTAAGATGTGTTTGGGATTACTTCTTGAAAATGATGCCTTGATGATTTGAGGATTAAAATTAGGGATTATTTCTTTAAGAGGATTCCCAGTGAGCTCGGGCCTTGAGATGGATTCCTATACATCCTAGTTTGAAAAAGAATAAGAGTTATTGTAGTTCCTTTGGGGGGTGTTTGTGAGCATATTGTAACTATCATATATCTCTAAGACCACATTATTCATGGCCTGTGTGAGAAACAAGAGGATGTGAAAGACTCATCAATGACACTTCAAACTTTTCTTCCACTTTTAACGGAAGATGGTGCATTGACTGTGGAAGAGGGTGAGGCAACGAGCCTTCCCTCTGTTCTATTTACATTGTAAAATGGTCCAATTTAAGGAGGAAGTGGTGATGGTGGGGGACTTACCGTAGGATGGTTTCCCTATTTTATATTGGTTGGGGTTTACTCCTAAGGAGGATTCCCATTTGAGATTTAACTTGACATAGGAGTCTTGTGATGTGGTTTCAGGAGTTTCTTGATGAGCGTATCGACTCAAGGTACTCGATGAATCTATTAGGAGAGTCCAAACTTGTAACATTTGAAAGGAACCAAGAGGAAAAATTCGACTCAATGACCTTCATTTACTGTGATGGAGTGTCTCATATCATGGGATTCCAAAGTTGGAAGTTGGACCACATAAAAAGGTGACATAGAAAATGTTATTGAGTGATTCCGAAAAGATCACGGTGCGACTCTCCATTTTTCATGGGGGTCAGTGATGGATGTGAAGGGATCGAACCAAAGGGCCTAGACTGTAGACCGGCACTGACCTCGAGTAGTGGTGTAGGGGTGAAGCCCCCTCGGGATGGACCAGAAGGGTCGTGAATGTGCTCTTCCATGATGTGTCACTGAGGTGCCCTGTGGAGGTGCTCTACATAGGTGTTCCACGCAGGTGCTGCGCATATTTTCTCTGCACAGGGGATCCACGCATGTGCTCTGCACAAGTGCTCCATGTTGGTGCTATGTACAAGGGCTCCACTTAGCTCATGTGTTCATGACCTTTATGTGACATTTAACCATTTTTTCCCATTTAATTTTTCTCTTCTCTCATGTTTTAGAGAGCTACCTAAGAACAATTGGGGGTTCTTGGAGAATGTTCTACTCACCATGACCTTTTAGACTTCTTCTATCTTTTTACATCCTAAATTGGAAGCCCAAAGGTCCTATTTATCGGCATGGTGGGGACCTGTACGAAGTGAGGTTATCTGTGCATGTCGTCCATGTAGGTCTTCTACATAGGGGTGTGAAAATTCATTTTCCACATGGGTCCTCCGCATTGTTCCACCGTGTAGGTCTTCCCCATAGATCCTCCACATAGGTCCCTTTTGAAATATATCCATCTTCCGAATGCCATAACATTTGATTTCTAAGTCTGTTTAGGATCTGTGACCTGTCAAATTGAAGATTTCGAAGAGATATACACTTCATGAGATGGTGAATTCTCTAAACCTTTGGAATGAATATCAGAAATTTAAATCTAATCAATCGACACCTTTTCTTCATCGATCTTGGAAATCCACATCATACTCCTAGATGGTGAAATAATTCCAATTATCCATTGGTATGGAGTTGTACATTAGAACTTTGAAATCCATCTTGAATCTTCTTCCTTCATAGTGAAAACATATTTACCCATACTTAACAGTTGTTTTCTATGTGATAATCATATCTTCACTCTAAGGAAAAGTGCGAGGAACAAATTCCATGGTGTCAACTCTTATACATCTTAGTAGCTATAAACTTATGAAAAAAACTATCTTACTCATGATATTGTGTTATCGGTGGTAATGTTTTCTCTGAATATTTGGAGACATTACCTCTATGGAGAATTATTTGAGATATATACATATCATAAGAGTCTGAAATACATCTTCTAATAGAAATAACTCACCATGAGAAAAATGATATTTATTGAGCTTCTCATGGATTATTTTTACCCAATACACGGCCACCCAAGGAAGGAAAATAAGGTATCTTATGCTTTGAGTAGGAAAGACCACAAAATTTTGAACAAGATGAGAGTTGAAAAGGATCCTTCATTCAAGGATCTAGTAAATTTGGTTATGGGAATCATAAAGTAAGGTAACACCTCAATACTTTTTCAACTATTTTCCAAACCATCTTTATAGGATAGGATAATAAGTTATGATGCAGATAACGAAGAGTTTCAAAAGAAAATTATAGCTATAAATGACAGGAAGTTGATTGAATTTGTATATGAAAGTGGAATTTCGATATTTGTAAATAGGATTTGTGTTCATGCTAGTCCTGAGATAAAGAGGTAAATATTGGATGATTCTTATATCTCTAATTTCTGGTGTCATGAATTTATATATAGATATAAAGAAACATTTTTTGTGGGAAAACATGAAGAAGAAGATTGCTGATTAAATTTCGAGATGTTTGTTTTATCAATAGGTGAAGGCTGGAAGATAAGATCCTGGTGGAGTCATGCAACCCCTTCCTATAATTAAAGGGAAATGGGATGATATTACAGTGGACATTCTCTTGGGGATACTAAAGACACCTAGAAGGAATGATGTGATATGGGTCACTGTTGATCTTCTTACAAAATCAGCACATTTTCTAGCTATATGAAAAGATTTACCACATGAACATTTAGAAAGACTATATATTAATGAAGTTGTAAGACTTCATGGAACACCCTTATCAATTTTTTCTAATCATGATCCTTCTTTTACATCAAAATTCTGGAAAAGCCCTCTGAAATCCCAATACACTGATCTTTGTTTGAGAACTTCATACAAACCACAAACTGATGGAAAATCAGAATGGACTATTCAATTGTAGGAAGACATGTTGAGTTCTTGTTTAAATGACATTCATGGTATGTGGGATCATTATTTACCATTCGTAGAATATTATTATATCAATATCATCAATTTATATATTCAAATGGAACCATATGAAGATATATACGGAAAGAGCTGTCATTCACCAACTTGCTGGGATGATGTTGGTGAATGAATGATTTTATGCCCATAACATTTAAAGGAATCAATAAAAAAGGTGAATATGATCCAAAACCATATAAAAATACCTCAATGTAGGAAAAATAGCTATGCTTATAACCAAACGAAGTATTTGAAGTTTCAATGAAAAGATCACATTTTCTTAAATGGGTCTCCATGGAAGGGTATTATATGATTCTGTAAGAAGGGAAAATTTAGTACTATGTACAATAGACCTTTTGAAATTCTAGATAGAATTGGAGCCGTAGAGTTCCATTGGGAAATTCCACCAAGTCTATCTAATGATCACAATGTGTTCCACGTATCAATGTTAGGGAAATACATGCCAGACCCAATGCATGTACAGACATATGGAAAAAATAAAAATTTATATAGATCTATATTATTTTGAAGAGCATATAATGATTCTTGATATTAGAGAACAAGTATTGATGAATTGGATGACTCATCTTGTAATGGATCTTTGGAGGAACCATAAGATGGAGGAAGCAACATGGGAGCCTGTGGAGCTTATGTTAAAGAAATACCTGAATCATTTTAGGTAACATTTTGTAAATTTTGAGGAAGAAATTTTTAAAAGGATGGGGCAATGTAACACCACAAGGTTTTGAAAATAAATATTGAATGCAAGAAAAACTGTGAGACTACAAAACAACTCATTTTAGAATCTAGCCTTTAAACAGAACTTTTTCACATCTATGTTTTGAATTTCTAAAGGCGATCATCTAGAGTTGTGATCATTATGTTATTTGGAGTCTGATAGAACAAACTTGACTTTTGGTGAATAGTAACATTATAAGGCCCCAGCCTTAGACAATACTTAATCTTGAGTTATTACAAGATTACACATTGAGGATCTTTTCAGGTTTAGAGTTTTAGAGAATTAGATCATAAAACCTGCATTACATTCCACATTTAAACAAATTGTTGACATAAAAGATATTATTCGTTTTTTCCCATCAATGGAAACATATTTAAAAATAAATCATGGATTCTTTCTTGACACTTCCTTGACACTATCATCATATCATGTACCTTTCCTTCACCTGTGAAAAACAATTCAAAAAAAACATGGGATGAGTATAAAAAGCTCAGTAAGGGATATAAAAATATAGAAATCAAACATGAGTTCATATATACATAAGAATTAAATCATACTTTACCCATAAAACATAGGCACATTAACATACCTCATAAAATCATGAATAAATCATAGAAATCATAAGACATAAAAGGTAACTTGAGGCATTCATAACATTCTTACATAGAGAGTAACCCTCTTTGTTACGTTTGGAATACCCACCATAGTATATTCCCTAAATCTCTTCAGATAAATCTTAATGTTTCACTCCTTCGCGTTACCCAATGCATTGGAGAGCTATATCGGGCTCACCCGCCCTTAGTTTATCACGAAACCACCCGTTTTCATAACAATTCCCAAGAAACATAACATAAATGTATCACATAAAACATTCATAAAGGAAACATAACATTTCCACATTTCAATCACAATATAACATTTTAAGATATTGAAATAATGAATCCATTCAAAAAGAAACCATTTCCAAAACCATTTAAAACATTTAATAAAGTGATTTTTGAATCAAAGTGTCCCATAACACCTTGAAGCTTTAAAAAATTTTAAACCATTAATATCCATATAAATAAATCCTTAAAACCATTTTGAAAACATGGATATTAATAAAAACAAATCATTAAAACATTTAAAGCGATATTTTGGTTAAAGGGTTTTTACCAAAATCATAGACATTTGAATACAATAATTGAGGAATAACATTTAGTCAGAACTTTATAATATCATGAGAATAAATGGATTCATGATATAATATTCCAATGGAAATTATATACACCATATAATAGTTAATTGGTTCATAACAACAATGAATTCTCAATAGAAATGTAAAATGTGATGAAATCCCTTATAAAGAAGGTATCCTTAAATTAAGGATTAATCAATCTCAAAATTATGTATGAAAAATATAAATACACCCAATATAATTGGATATTAAGTGTAAAACAATAAAAGGTCATTCACACATATTCAATGGATGACATATTCAATAACTACATGTTGAACCCAAAGAAATCGAAATTGGGTTAAAAAGTTCCCTTGGTAAAATTCGATAGCCTAACGACATCACTTCAAAATTTAGAAAATGAGTTGATGAGATATAAAAAGGGTATATAATCACATAGACATAAACTTTACTTCAATAATAATATAAAATAACATATCCCAACATAATAGTATGTGAATTAAAAGACATAACAAAAGAAGTCTTTTAAAAAGAGGAGGGTGAAAGGTCCCCTTACCGAGTTGGGTAACGTTCGAAACGTACACCCCTTGGAATAAGGGTCATACAATGAAGATGTGAATACCCATAAATGAAATTATACTACAAAAAGTGTATAATAATGGGAAGTAGATACACCACTCAAAAGAAATAGTGTCAAATGTAGAATAAATTTCATGAGAATAAAAGTGAGATGCAAAATCCCTTACGAAAACTTTGCAGCCTAACGGCGCCACTTAAAACATCCAAAAATGGATTTATGAGATCAAATAGGGTATCTCATAATATGACCATAAAAATTAAAGTATTTGGAATATAAAATAACATCCCCAAAAATAAGAAAGATGAGCTTAAAAGAAATGACATAAAAGAGAGTACTTAAAAATAAAGAGAGGGGTTAAATCTCTTACGAAAATTCGGCAACCTAACGGCGCCACTCAAAACATTCAAAATGGTTTGATGAGAGGAAATAGGGTCTATAATAATATGAACATAAAAATTAAAGTAATATTAATATAAAATAACATCCCAATCACAATAAAGATGGGCTTAAAAGTAATGACATAAAAGAGTGTACTTAAAAAGAAAGAGAGGAGTAGGATCTCTTACCTCGGGTCCCACTTGACTCGATCATTATTTAATCTCCTAAATAATAAACTTGAGTAAATTTCTAATTCCTTAAGAACCTTTCTCAAGTTCATTATTCCTTTTATATAACTTATTACCATTTCATGAACATTATGTTAATATTTAAGTTAAAAATGGCCGTTTTAACGATCATTGGTACTTGAGTCAAAAAAATAAACTCTTTATAATTACAAGTTGTTCATGTGGAAAAATATCCATTATATCCAGAATTGTATTCATGATGTAGATATCATATATATCATATATATCCATTATATTCATGAATTTATTATATTACATAACATTAAGAGTTAAGAAATTAAATGCACCGTTCATGGAGACGGCAAGTCATACGTACGCATGAATGCTACTTCCATTTCTATTTCATATTTAATGGAATTAAAACATAATGATACATAATATTATTTTAATTATAGTATGGTATAATATATAATATCATTAAATATATCCTTTATATGTATCACATATGGTATTAACGAATCAAATCTCTTTGAGGGGGCGGTAGTCCGCACTTCCTAAAATGAAGATATCGCGTATACCCATAATGGAAGTCATAAAGGTATGACATAAATGAATAATAAAGAAGCATAAGGAAAACATAAAACATATTATATATCATATATAAATGTAGTGACATCATAAAGGACACCATGAAAGGTGTTAAGAGAAGATTGAACAATCATCGTTTCGTGAGATAGTAATTCACCATCCACATAAACAATATGTTCTTTAACCAGTAGACGAAGGCGTGTGTAAGTGTAGCTCGAATACTTAACATAGAAAAATCCTAGTATATTTAGGATACTTGTGTTGTTACAAAAGAAAGGAATAAAAATAGTTTAGGGGGGTGGAGAAGAAAAATAAAACAAAAGGACTCAAGTGAAGACATTACCTTAAAATCGGGAAACTCCCTTTGGTTTGAGCTCAAAGGCTTCCTTGGGAAGACTTCTGCCCAAAGTGAGGCTTCAAGGAGTTAGATAGGGATGTGGAGAGACAAAATGGGTAGGGTTTGGCCGAGCCATAGGTTTTGGAAGTGTGGGTAATGAGGTAGAGGTGGGGGCCTTTTATAAGAGGAGAGGAGGGGCACTCTTGAAAAGTAAAGAAATGTTACTTTATTTTAGAATGCGTTTTGGATTTTAATGGTCCCACATTGATGTGTTTCGAGGATAAGGTGATAAGGGTTCTAAATCCACCCATCCAATACGTTTTGGACATGTTTAGGTTATAAATTTTACATTATCTTTCCATTTTATTTAAATCGTTAAATAATGATGTCATCGCTGCATCATCATGATGTCATAAATAATTTAATTTATTTAATGTCTAAAAATTATAAAAAAACTACTATGATATAGGAAATATTTTTATATTTCCAATTACTATTTATAGTCAAATATCTGACTTGAATAACCCCATTTAAAAATTTTTTTAATAAAACAACTCATGTTTGTGTCATTTTAATTTTAACATTAAATAAAAAGGTATTTATGTCATTTTCCAACCAAAGTGGCTCCATGGGGCCCCCAAGTTGACCCATGGATTTTCTTGGTCGTCCATGACTCATCCAATGAGGGTATGACATGTGTCTAGGTCATTTCATATTATTAAAACATTATTTTTACATTAAACTACACTAATTACCTCTAATCGCGATTAAAACATAATAAGTTACTATTCACCAAAAATTTATTTTAATACCATTGAACCACATTTTACTTCTTAATGACAACCATGTATGTCGTATTTTTGAAATTCAAAACACAAAGGTGGCAAAATTTCATTTAAACAGAAAATATGTTTTTATAAGTACAACTTAGTGGTTTCACTATTCATCAAAAATTGAAGTTTTTCAGAAAAATACCAAAACATCACCCTAAGATATATTTGATATTCAGAATTAAAAAATGATTTCTATTTTACAAAATTCAAAACATATTAGTTGCATTAATTAATTTAATAATTAATTCCCGCTGTCAGAGCAAATAGCGTGTTTTTATGAAACAATAAGTATCAAAAGATTGACACTAGTTTAAGTCCAATTTCAAAGTGAAATTAATTCCAATGACCACTATTGGATTAAATGGTAAAAATATATTCTAATTTTACATTAATAACAATTAAAAATATAATCTAATCATATAAATAAATTAGATTAAAAAGAGGTTTTGAATTAAAATACAACATTTTTCAATATTCAATAAAAAATGAACTTTATCGAAAAGATACCAAAAATTTACACAAAGAAAATTTTGATGTCCCGATTCTAAATAAGAATTTTATTTTGTCAAATATGACACATAAAATTGTCAAAAATTGGATTTAAAATAGGTTCTCCTTCAAAAGGCGGTTAATCGACCTTTTAAAGAATATTAGAATGTCTACGCTTAAAATTGGATTCATCCGCATTTTTATTCCTCAAACATTTATTGTAAAGAGTAAAAATATTTGACAAACATATATAATCATTTTGTAGTTAGTTCTGTTCATTACCTCCATTACAACAGCTAGGCGTTAACTACTATTTAAAATAATATTATTTTATTATTAGAGTGCAACGTAAGATTCCCAAGAAACTCGTTGTTGCGTGTTGGGTACGCCATCGAGCATAGAGTTCACTTTAAAGTTATATTAATATTTTATTCACAAATATTGATAAATATAAAAATGGAATATTCTTTATTTACCTGGGGTGTTATATCCTTCCCCCCTTTTGGGAATTGCGTCCTCGCAATTTTAAAATTGAGCTTGGAAACATCCTTGAAAGTCCCACATCAGAACAAGAGTCGGTAAAACAATCACTTTAAAATAATGAAAGATAAGTACAGAGGTCACCCAAGTTAACCCATACTAGGATTCCATGTAGGAAAACATGGACATGGAGGAGAAAACATAGGGTCATGTTCTAATGGATGGTGATATAAAACATGTTTAGGAGAAAGTTAACCACAAGAAAATCACAAACTTGTGATGGGTTAAACGGTATTCGATTCCTCAGTAGGAAAAGTTAATAGACAACATTTTTGTTTTAAGTTACTTTTTATTGAGTAATTTATTCATAAGGAAACATAATCACTTATCATGTTGACTTTCAACTTTTATTATATTCCTTACACAAACTCATATTTTCTCCAAAAGACAAGTATTTCGGATGACTTATTCACATTAAGAGTACTATAATCAACTTCTAGAGAATAACCTAATCCATAAAAGAGAACTATATAATTCCCATGTCTTTAGACTTTAACCAAAACCAAAACCAAAATGGTTAGTACAAGATCAGATTCTCCAGAAAAGGATAACCCTTTATAAAAAGAAAATCTATTCTTAATCTCCAAAAATTTTCCAACAAAACCCAAAGTTCAACGAGGACCATTCGATAAAAAATTTGTACATAAAATTATTCAAAGTAAACCAAACTATGATTGAAACCAAAATATTTGAAGGATTTAGTCACATAGTCCTCCAAGTTAAATCGTGACATTTATCTCCAAACAACATCAGTTTCTCTTAAAGTCTCGTATTGAAAAGTAATTAACCTAATCACATATCCTCTATGATAGGTTAATCATTTTCATAAATAACCCAAAATCAAATTACTCTTAATTCATAAAGTCACCTAACTAAAAAGAATAAGTCATAATAACCAGGGACTTTATGTAGTCCAGTGGTAGGCGATAAATACCAGTCGCACTTTGGTTGTGGGTTCGATTCCCGCATCTTTGTCCGATGTGACGGGTTGTCACACGGTCTGCGTGTTGTCCTTTTTATAACACTCCACAAATAACCCTAACATGTTTTAACCTCAATAGTTTCCATATACCTCTCATTTTTATCCAAATTTTTTACGACCTCAACATCTTAATTCTTGAAGTCTTATTTCACCACCATAAGATAAAATAAAATGATTCCCAAAATGAATAACAGCATACCGTGATCATGGAATCCACTCGGTTTCATCGTCATCTTGTTCATGTAGATAGACGTCCGATGCATTACAACAATGATTTAGAGATCCTTCAAAATCATTTTATTCCTCCATCCAAATACACCTTGTACAAAATGGGTCATATGGGTGTTCACAGAAAAATAGTTTTGGAAAATAATCATGTATGACATATAATTCCAAAACATATGATAAAACATGATATCTATAAAATAGTCAGACAGAATTTGAGTTGAAACTTTCTATTATTGGTCCTTTTAAAATACCATAAGGATGTGCTGAGATACTATATTTTAAAAGCTAATACAAATAGGTTGCGCAAGGGTCTCCTTCCTCAGCACCATTTTTAAAATCATAATATGCTTCAAATTCTTGTGATAAGGTAAAATATTTGAAAAATACCTTGATAATATTTACCTTTATTGAAAATATGAGAATATTGTGAAAATAGTATTTGTCTAAAAACAACCCATTATCCACGATGATAACGAGGTATAGTGGAGGTGTTTGATATCTCAAACAACTGCTTACAAGTGAGTTGTATTCTAGAAAAAGTTTCACAATCATCCGAACATGAAATTATAATAATTATTTCAATCATGTCATCAGGAAGAGATAGGAATTTCGTTTGAGATCCTTCTCCTTCCATTCGTAACCAACTTTACCTGACCTGAAAAAAGTTATAAAACAAGGATTTAACTAAAATAATAGATATAGGGACTAATCATGTGTCTAACAAAAACTCGTAATCCCTAAAGTTGTCTAAACCAACCTTTGATACCATCTATAAGGCCCCAACCTTAAACCTTATTTAATCTTGAGTTATTACAAGATTACACATTGAGGATCTTTTCAGGTTTAGAGTTTTAGAGAATTAGATCATAAAACTTGCATTACATTCCACATTTAAACAAAGTGTTTACATAAAAGATAGTATTCATTTTTTTCCCATCAACGGAAACATATTTAAAAATAAAGCATGGATTCTTTCTTGAAACTTCCTTGAAAATATCATCATATCATGTACCTTTCCTTGACCTGTGAAAAACATTTCAAAAAAAACATGGTATGAGTATAAAAATCTCAATAAGGGATATAAAAATATGGAAAGGAAACATGAGTTCATATATACATAAGAATGAAATCATACTTTACCCATAAAACAGAGGCACTTTAACATACCTCATCAAATCATGAATAAATCATATAAATCATAAGACATAAAAGGTAACTTGAGGCATTCATAAAATTATTACGTAGGGAGTAACCCTCTTGGTTACGTTTGGAATACCCACCATAGTATATTCCCTAAGTCTCTTCGTAGAAACCTTAATGTTTCACTCCTTCGCGTTACCCAATGCATTAGAGAGCTATATCGGGCTCACCCACCCTTAGTTTATCACGGAACCAACCATTTTCATAAAAATTTCCAAGAACCATAACATAAATGTATCACATAAAACATGCATGAATGAAACATAACATTTCCACATTTCAATAACAATATAACATTTTAGGATATTGAAATAATGAATCCATTCAAAAGGAAACCATTTCCAAAACCATTTAAAACATTTAATAAAGAAATTTTTGAATCAAAGTGTCCCATACCACCTTGAAGCTTTAAAAAAATTTAAACCATTAATATCCATATAAATAAATCCTTAAAACCATTTTGAAAAAATGGGTATTAATAAGAACAAATCATTAAAACATTTAAAGTGATATTTTGGTTAAAGGGTTTTTACCAAAATCATAGACACTTGAATACAATAATTGAGGAATAACATTTAGTCAGACCTTTATAATATCATGAGAATAAATGGATTCATGATATAATATTCCAAAGGACAGTATATACGCCATATAAGAGTGAATTGGTGCATAACAACACTGAAGTCTCGATAAAAATGTAAAATGTGATGAAATCCCTTATAAATAATGTACCCTTAAATTAATGATAAATCAACCTCAGGATTATGTGTGAAAAATATAAATACACCCAATATAAGTGGATATTAAGTGTAAAACAATAAAAGTTCATTCAAACATATTCAAAGGATGACATATTCAATAACTACATGTTGAACCCAAAGAAATCTAAATTGGGTTAAAAAGTTCCCTTGGTAAAATTCGACAGCCTTACGATATCACTTCAAAATTAAGAAAATGAGTTGATGAGAGATAAAAAGGGTATCTAATCACTTGGAAATATAATTTAAATAAATAAGGATATAAAAGAACATATCCCAACATACTAGTATGTTAATTAAAAGACATAACAAAATAAGTCTTTTAAAAAGATGAGGGTGAAAGGTCCCCTTACCAAGTTGGGTAACTTACGAAACGTACACCCCGTGGAAGAAGGGCCATACAATAAATATGTGAATACCCATATATAAAATAATACTACAAAAAGTGTATAATAATGGGAAGTACATACACTACTCAACGGAAATAGTGGAAAATGTAGAATAAATGTCACGAAAATAAAAGTGAGATGAAAAATCCCTTACGAAACTCGGCAGCCTAACGACGCCACATAAAACTTTCAAAAATGGATTTATGAGATCAAATAGGGTCTCTCATAATATGACCATAAAAATTACAGTATGAGGAATATAAAAGAACATCCCCAAACATAATAAATATGAGCTTAAAATAAATGACATAAAAGAGAGTACTTAAAATGAAAGAGAGAGGTTAGATCTCTTACGAAAATTCGGCAGCCTAACGGCGCCAATCAAAACTTACAAAATGGATTGATGAGAGGAAACATGGTCTCTCATCATATGAACATTAAAATTACAGTACGAGTAATATAAAATAACATCCCAATCACAAGAAAGGTTAGCTTAAAAGGAATGTCATAAAAGACTGTACTTAAAAAGAATGAGAGGAGTAGGATCCCTTACCTCGGGTCCGACTTGATCGATCGTTCTTTAATCTCCTGAATAATAAACTTGAGTTAATTTATAATTCCTTAATAACCTTTTTCATGTTCATTATTCCTTTTATATCATTTATTACCATTTCATAAACACTATGTTATTATCTAAGTTAAAAATGGTCGTTTTAACGATCATTGGTACTTGAGTCAAAAAAATAAACTCTTTATAATTACAAGTTGTTCATGTGGAAAAATATCCATTATATCCAGAATTTTATTCATGATTTATATATCATATATATCATACATATCCAGTATATTCATGGATTTATAATATTACATAACATTTAGAGTAAAGAAATGAAATGCACCGTTCATGGAGACGGTAAGCCGTACGTATGCATGAACGCTACTTCCATTTCTATTTCATATTTAATAGAATTAAAACATAATGATACATAATTGTATTTTAATTCCAGTATTGTATCATATATAATATCATTAAATATATCCTTTATATGTACCACATATGGTATTAACGAATCAAATCACTTTGAGGGGGCGGTAGTCTGCACTTCCTAAAATGAAGAAATCACGTATACCCATAATGGAAGCCATAAAGGTATTCCATAAATGAAAAATACAGAAGCTTAAGGAAAACATAATTATATTATATATCATATATAAATGTAGTGACATCATAATGGCCACCATGAAAGGTGTTAAGAGAAGATTGAACAATCATCGTTTCGTGAGGAAGTAATTCGCCATCCACAGAAACAGTATGTTCTTTAACCATTAGACGAAGGTGTGTGTAACACCCCAAGCTTCTATGGTATGCTTCTCTTTGAATAATGTGATAGCGTGTGTTGTACGCAACATCGAGTTCTAACACACCATAACCAACCAAACTAGCTGTTATGAATAGTAATACCTACTTTTTGAAATTATATATATTTAAAAATGGACTTCATTTTTGGATTCGGAATATCGAATTTAGCCTAAGGTGAAATTTTGGTACTTTTCGGATAACTTTAATATTTTGATGAATAGTGAAAATTACTAAATTATACTTAAAAACAACTTTTTAAATCAAAATAATTAATAGTGATAAATTATGAATTTGAGTGTTTTTAAAGTATATTTAGAATATATTTTTACCATTTAATACAATATTGTTCATTGGACATAATTTTTCAATTAAACCAGACATAAACAAGTGTCAATCTTTTGATAGTTATTATCTTTTAAAAACAAGCTTTTTGTTTTAACAACGGGAATTGCTTTTAAATTAATTACTGCCACTTCTGTGTTTTGAATTTTGAAAAATGGATTACATATTTGGAATTAGGATGTTCAAATTATGTAAATAGGTAACTTTTATTTTTAGACATTTTGAATAATTACTTCGGTAAGTATTTTATTTACCATGGTTAATGGTAAATCCAGTAAAAAAGGGTTAACAAATAATATTATAATAATAGTAAATTACCCTAAAACGTTTCCTAGCCTTATTGGGTGATAAATGTTCGACCATAGCCATCTTTGAGTCGATTTTGGGACCCCATGGAGCCACCTTTAGGTGATAGGGACACTTAATTTTAATTAAGTTATAATAAGTTCAAAAATGACATAAGCATATATCTTTTAGAAAAACAATTTTTACATAGGGTTATATATGTTGGATTTTTTGACTATAAATATTCATCAGAAAGACAAAAAGATTTCTTACATAAATATATTTAATTTATAATTTTTTGACTTTAAATATTTTAATTTATTTATGACACAATTATGTTGCAGTAATTACCATAATAGTGAAAAATTGAAATAATTGATATTATAAATACCCAAATAAATATAATTTGAGACTTTTAATGAATTACACTAATTTTATATGATCATATGACATATTAGGATTGATTTAATTGACTTTTTTAAGTAATAATTATGTTATGAGTTTCACAAAAATAAACTATTGAATAGTGTCAAAATTGAAATAAAAGAGTTTTCGTAAAACAAATATTATATTATTAATTGATATTAAATTCCTAAAAATCTAAGGTTCGGCCAAGGGACTTATATCATGATAGTTATATCATTAATGGACCACATGGGGGTCTATTGGATGTATATAGTAAGTTTATTAACCATATAATATAAAAATACAAAGAGACATTGTAAAAGTGAAACTAATTAACTTAGAGTTAATACTTAATGATAAGGTTAATATAAGTACCCAAACCTATCTAAATTCTACTGGATGAGTGGTTTTCGACCCATCCCCACCTAAACATTTAAATAATCTACTATGGGGCCATTATAAACCGAATATGAATTTATTATAAATTAATATTTCTATCTTTTCCAAAGGTGCCCCTCACCCCTCTTATAAAAGGGAACTCCTCCTTCTAATTTTCTTCACACCTTCAAAGCCATTTGGTTCGGCCAAAATCTGCCGAAATACTCTCCCAACTTCCCTCAATACAACCTAGAGGCCTTATTTTGATCAGACAGCCAACCTATGGAGCCCTTTTGATCAAATCAAAAGGAAGAACCCGAAGAAGAGGTAATGTTTTCACCACCCCTTTTCAAGTTCCTTTCTTCTTCCACTTCTTCATTCATTGTTATTACCATTATAAAATAATAACTCCAGTATCTTATATATAATGTTATGTCATTATAAATATGGTACAACCATATTCAGTATTCTATCCATCCTTTGAATAACATGTCACCATACATGCGTACGTACGGCTTACAATCTCCACATCATGGTGTAATTGTTATTCAATATATTATTATTTGGATGGGTATAATAATGATGTGTAACTCATGTAAATAATAAATATAACATTTTAATTATTCTATATATATGATATACCATCCATTTATATATTATTTTAATATCAAAATAATGATATTTTCGCTCGTGCGTACTTACGGACTACCGTCTCCACGAACGCGATGAGATTCATTCTCCATCATATCCATTCAAGTATAATTATCATTTGATGATTTAAAAATGATGTTTAAGGACTTGATATCATTATGGATATGAATAATATACAACCTATCCATTACAAACATGGCTTACGTAACAAAACATATAAAATAAAATGAGTAAGTTAACACCCGAAACAACGATAATACTAAGATATTATTAACAAATAAATGTTAAAAGATCATATATGATATCATATTAATGTATATGATTCGTGTATAATTTAATAACAATTATTTCACCATTATACAAGAGGTTAACCTACCCCAACCAAGGAAAAGTACAATGTAAGGGTTATTTCGCAATCTCTTCATTATCAGAGGTTTTTTATACGTAATTATCTACTGGGATTTCTTTATCATTCACATCCATGTTTCTTCGGAATGTATTTCAAAAAGGTTTTACTATTTACAAGAATATGTGTTAAAGTCATTTATACCCATGTTTTACTTTTTATAAGTGGTTTATAAATGAATCTTTCCATCGTTTTCCAAACAAGGTGCTTTTAACCTTTTTGACAGAATTAAGGTAAGAATGTTTTTTTAACTTATACGGCGGGTGCGGCTATTTTCCGCCGTTATAAAATCTTCGAAGCATCCTTTAAAAGATTATA
This sequence comes from Viscum album, assembly GCA_963277665.1. Classification (NCBI taxonomy): domain Eukaryota; kingdom Viridiplantae; phylum Streptophyta; class Magnoliopsida; order Santalales; family Viscaceae; genus Viscum; species Viscum album. The sequence goes on from OY728155.1 coordinate 1,058,519,399, forward strand.
AGAATATTTTCAAAGAAAATGTTTTATTTTATAAATATATGACTCTTAAATGATTTCAAAATAGAAAGATATATTTCTCTAAAAAGAGTTTTGATTTCATCTATGTCAACATCCTTTGATGGATTTTATGCTTATTTGAAGTTGATTTATTATGATACAAAACTTTTTTATTGTATTGAAGGTTTTGTGATATGTTTGAATGTGGATGTTCTATTTTTATACCATTCATGGTTTATGGTGAAAGTATTGACATTTCGTATGATAGTTTTAATACGAATGTTTATGTTATGTTTAATCCTTTTCATATGGGAACGCATTGGACTTAATATGTGATGGGTGGAGCCGGCTATAGCTCCTGTATGCATCGGTAGGTCTCATGAGACAAACTAGTGTCTTGGAACAAGGCCTTGAAAAAATCTTATTTGTAGTCTTGGCACGAGGCCTTGGCTATGTGGTTATGATAGTCTGACATTATGCATTCCATCATTATGAAAGTGGATATTGATATTTCATGTGATTATTCAATTAGTAGAATATCCATGTGAATAAGTAAATTGAATTATTTAGTTTTATTTTTTCCATACTATGTTTAAGTTCACATTTAAAAGGATTTTGTTTTAGTTATGAATTGCCTTAAATGTTTATTCTTATTTATGAAATTTTCTGCTATATTGTTATCCTTACTGGGCATTTGAGCTCACCCCTTTTCTATGTTTTATTTTTCCCAGGGTATGAAGAAGTAAATTATGAATGACCTACAGGGCTATTATTTGGGGATATGAGTGTGGAATATGAAGAAAAGATGTTCTTGTAGTTTTCATTTTTATGATTTAATGTAAGACTTATGAATATATCTAGTATTTCCAAGGCTACTAAACCAATCGGTCATTCGAGATTTGATCCTTCTTGTGATCATGCCAATGTTATGTAATAATGCACCGACTCTGGGTAACTAGGGTCAGAGCATTACAGTTGGTATTAGAGGGAGGTTTAGTACAAATCTTGGAATCTAGATTTAGATAAAATCTGATTAGAGCATGTAGACCTAAGATGAACTTTGAGGATTAGTATAGAAGAACATCCTAGAATTTTGGTATTGTATATATTTTGTGAGTTTTTCGAGCAATACATCCCTGTATGGATACGAGCAGATAGAGGCGGCTCTAGAATAGATGTACCTAGGGGTAAAACCCGAAAATACCGCTTTGAGCTAGACTCGAACGGGAACTGGTGCACGACAACGGGCCTTGTTGCACTCTTGGTTACGACACTCCCGGGGTATATGCTTAGGATAACTCTCATTTTATTTATAAATCATTATGAAGGGTTTATGAGTATATACTTTCTGAAAGAATACATTTTTTTGATTATGGATTATATCAATAAATAGTTCAATTTATGTTAAGTGTTTTATAAGTATGGGATAATGTATTTTGATTCATAAACTGATCTAGTTTATTCCATAATTTATAAATGGAACCTAGTGGAAGAAATGGAAACTGTATCAATTCATGCACTCCATGTAGGGATTTCCCTCCTTCTTAAGAAAATTATAGTGGAGCTGGTGATGCAACTGGTGCCGATCACCTAATCACCATACTGGGACAACTCACTCAGGTTATGAATAATAACCTTACCCGTATGGAGCACCCTGATCCACATCGTGGAGGATCAATGTTAGATCAATTCATGAGGCAACAACCACCAACGTTCAATGGGAGTACAAATCCCTTAGTAGCTGAGCATTGGATATTTTCCCTAGAGCAAATATTTCAGGCTTTGGGGAGTAGTGAAATGGAAAAAGTTATCATGGTAGTTTACCGCCTCATTGGAGATGCTGATCAATGGGGGTCATTTATTCAAAATACGAAGGAAGATGATGAAGTATCAAATATGTAATGGGGGAGTTCAAAGATCTGTTTTTAGAAAAATACTTTCCTCGTGACCACCGAGAAGATATGGAAAGGCAGTTTCGGAGTCTGAGACAAAAGGGGCATGAGAATGTCACAAATTATGAGGCTAACTTTACAAGGTTAGAAAGGTATGTTGGAGATTATATACGTAACCCAAGATGTAAGATTGATCTTTTCTTTGATGGGTTAAAACCATTTCTCCATCGAGCATTAGTCTCATAATCCTTTTGATCATACGAAGACACTGTCTCATGTGCTATCAAGACCGAAAGCAAATTCTCTAAGTCTTATGACATTAAAGCAAAGAAAGAGAAGAAGAGACCTGCTGATTAATCTAGGAATGGAAATAAGGGGAAGAAGGGAAATGTTGAATATCCATCCTGTGGTAAATTTTGTAAGAAACACCCCGGTACTTTCTTGAAGGGAACAAGATTATGTTACAAGTGTGGTGAAAAAGGCCACCAAGCTCGTGATTGTAAGGGGAAGAAGGAAGCTACCAATTTTTAGTGCTACAATTGCAAGGAGATGGGACATTATGAAAATGAATGTCCTAAGCGTCAGGAGAACTTTCCTCAGAAAAGGCCAAGGGATCAAGGCCAAGCTTATGTTATCACTACTGCTGAGGTAGAAGCTCTGAAAGACATGGTGGCAGGTCATTTAATGGTTTCCTCAACTTTAGCAAATGCATTATTTTATTCTGGATCATCACATTGTTTCATATCTTCCCAGTTTTCTAAGAAATTAGATATTTCCAATTTGATTTAACAAGGGAGTTGTTAGTTAAAACTCCTAAGGGAAGTATCATTGCAACAAAGTTTTGTGAATCAGTCCCCATTAGAGCACATAAATGTTCTTTATCTGCTGATCTCATCGTCATACCTATGATTGAGTTTGATATAATCCTCGGTATGGACTGGATTTCAGACTATGATGCGAAGATTTATTTTAAGAAGAAAGAGGTTATGATTCTTGATGATAATGATAAGGAACACCTTATCTTTAGAGAAGAATCATCACCACCTAATTCTTATCTAGATCCACCCCTAGTAGCTCAAATAAATTCAATTATTGGGGAGGAAGAGAATGAAATAATATTGGGTGAGGAAAGGAATGTTCAAATAGAGGATGTACCTGTTGTGAAAGAATTTGTAGATGTATTTCCGGAATATTTACCTGGACATCCTCCAGAATGAGAAGTTGAGTTTTCCATTGATTTAAATCCTGGATCAAGGCCTATATCAAAGACCCCTTATAGAATGGCCATTGTATAATTAGTTGAGCTAAAGAAAAAACTAGAGGAATTGAGTAATAAGGGATTTATTCTCCCTAGTGTTTCTCCATGGGGAGCCCCTATTCATTTTGTTAAAAAGAAAGACGGATCTATGAGGTTATGTATCGACTATAGGGAGATCAATGCTATAAAAATAAATAAAAAGTATCCCCTACCACACATTGATGATTTATTTGACCAACTGCATGGAGATCAATACTTTTCAAAGATTGACCTTTGATCTGGATACCATCAGTTGTGTGTGGAGAAGGAAGACATTCTGAAGACAACATTTCGAACCAGGTACGGGCATTACGAGTTTACTGTAATGCCTTTTAGATTGACTAATGCACCCTCTGTATTCATGGATCTGATGAATAGAGTTTTCAAGGAGTATCTCGATGAATTTGTGGTGGTATTTATTGATTATATCTTGGTATAGTCCAAAACCTACGATGATCTTGAAAATCACTTGCGCATTATCTTGAAGACTCTGAGAAGGCATGAATTATATGGGAAGTTTAGAAAGTTTGAATTCTGGCTTCCGGAGATTTTTTATCTTGGCCATATTGTCTCTAAAGATGGAATCTCTGTTGATCCTTCTAAGACCAAGGAAATCCAAGAATGGCCAGCACCTATGACTATAACTGAGGTACGTAGTTTTATTGGTTTGGCAGGTTATTATCGACGTTTCGTCTAGAATTTTGCCCGATTGGCTAACCCATTAACAAAGCTCACATGTAAAGGGTTTAAATTTGTTTGGACAAAAGAGTGTGAAGAATGTTTTGAAGAACTGAAGAGAATATGAGTCAATGCTCCTATATTGACTCTACCATCGGGGAATGATGGGTTCGTTATTTATAGTGATGCAACGAAAAAAGGACTTGGTTGTGCCCTTATGCAGAATGATAGAGTTATTTCCTATTCATCACGACAGTTGAAAATTCATGAACAAAACTATCCTAATCATGATCTCGAGTTAGAAGCTGTGATCTTTTCTTTTAAGATATGGAGGCGCTACCTCTATGGTGAAAAATGTGATATTTATACTGATCACAAGAGTTTGAAGTATATTTTCTCACAAAAAGAACTCAACAAGAGGCAAAGGAGATGGCTTGAATTACTCAAGGATTATGATTGCACAATACACTACCACCCGGGGATGGAAAACAAGGTGTCATATGATTTGAGCAGAAAAGATCATCGAGTTTTGAACAATATGAGAATTAAAAGGGATCCAATTTTCATGGATCTAGTGAAGATGGACATGGGAATAAACAGGGAAGGAGAAACATCAATGATTTTTCAAATGGTTGCCAAACCATATTTACTAGAAAGGATTAAGAGTTCTCATAACGATGATGAAGAATTTCAAAAGAAGATTAAAGCTGTGAATGATTGGAGACTGAGAGACTTTGTGTATGAAGATGGAATTTTGAAATTCGGGAAGAGACTTTGTGTTCCCGATATACCTAATCTAAAAAGGGAATTGCTGGATGATGCTCATAGTTCCAACTTCTCTATACACCCTGGGAGCACCAAAATGTATAGAGATTTGTAGGAACATTTTTGGTGGGACAATATAAAGAGGGAGATTGCTGATTTTGTGTCAAGATGTATGGTTTGTCAACAAGTGAAAGATGGAAGGCAACACCCTGTAGGAGTCATGCAACCTCTTTCCCATACCGGATTGGAAATGGGACAATATTATGATGGACTTTGTCATGGGGCTACCAAAGACTCCTAGAAGGAATGATGAAATATGGGTTATTGTTGATCGTCTTACCAAGTCAGCACATTTTCCTACTATAAAGGAAGATCTACCACTGGAACATCTAGAAAGACTATATATTAATGAAGTTGTGAGACTTCCTGGAGTACCCCTATCGATTTTTTCTGATCGTGATCCCCGTTTTACTTCATGATTTTGGAAGAGTCTTCAGAAATCCCTGGAAACTGAACTTCATTTGAGCACTGCCTACCACCCTCAGACAGACAGACAATCAGAACGGACTATTCAAACCTTAAAAGACATGTTGAGATCCTGCTCACTTGACTTTCAGGGTATGTGGGATCAGTATTTACCTCTGGTAGAATTTTTCTATAACAATCGCTTCCTTTCGAGTATTCAGATGGCACCACATGAAGCGTTATACAGAAAGAGATGTCGCACACCAACCTGTTGGGATGACGTTGGTGAATGAAAACTTGTAGGTCTAGAACTGGTGGAGGAAACAATGGAAAAGGTGATGGTAATCCAAAATCACATCAAAGCAGCTCAAAGTAGGCAGAAGAGCTATGCTGATAATCGAAGGAAGGATTTGGAATTTCAAGTCGGTGATCATGTTTTCCTGAAGGTATCTCCATCTAAGGGAGTCATATGTTTTCGTAATAAAGGTAAATTGATTCCCAGGTACATTGGACCTTTAGAAATTCTAGAACTAATTGGTGCTGTAGCTTACCGATTGGCAATGCCGCCAAGTCTCTACAATGTTCAAAATGTGTTCCATGTATCTCTGTTGAGGAAATACATGCCTGACCCAACGCATGTACTCACCTATGAAGAATTAGAACTGGAACATGATCTGTCTTATTGTGAAGAGCCCGTCTGGATTCTTGATACGGGAGAACAAGTACTAAGAAACCAGACAACACGTCGGGTAAAAGTTTTGTGGAGAAACCATAAGATGGAAGAGGCAACGTGGGAACCCGAGGAACTTATGATGAAGAACCACCCGAGTCTTTTCATCTGATAAGTATTATAGAAATTTTGAGGACGAAATTATTTGAAGGAGGGGAGAATGTAACACCCCAAGCTTCTACGGTACACTTCTCTTTGAATAATGTGATAGCGTGTGTTGTACGCAACACCGAGTTCTAACACACCATAACTAACCAAACTAGACATTATGAATAGTAATAACTACTTTTTGAAATTATATATATTTCAAAATGGACTTCATTTTTGGATTCGGATTATCAAATTTATCCTAAGGTGAAATTTTGGTACGTTTCAGATAACTTTAATATTTTGATGAATAGTGAAAATTACTAAATTATAATTAAAAACAACTTTTTTAATCAAAATAATTAATAGTGATAAATTATGAATTTGAGTGGTTTTAAAGTATATTTAGAATATATTTTTACCATTTAATACAATTTTGGTCATTGGACATAATTTTACAATTAAACCAGACATAAACAATTGTCAATCTTTTGATAGTTATTATCTCTTAAAAACACGCTTTTTGTTTTAACAACGGGAATTGATTTTAAATTAATTTCTGCCAGTTCTGTGTTTTGAATTTGGAATAATGGATTCCATATTTGGAATCAGGATGTTCAAATTTTGTAAATAGGTAACTTTTATTTTTAGACATTTTGAATAATTACTTCGGTAAATATTTTATTTACCATGGTTAAGGGTAAATCCGGTAAATAAGGGTTAAAAAATAATATTATAATAATACTAAATTACCGTAAAACATGGCCTAGCCTTATTGGGTGATACATATTCTACCATAGGCATCTTTGGGTCGATTTTGAGACCTCATGGAGCCACTTTTAGGTGATAGGGACACTTAATTTTAATTAAGTTATAATAAGTACAAAAATGACATAAGCATATATCTTTTAGAAAAACAATTTTTACATAGGGTTATATATGTTGCAATTTAGACTATAAATATTCATTAGAACTATAACAAGATTTATTACATAATGATATTTTATTCATAATTTTTAGACTTTAAATAATTTAATTTATTTATGACACAATTATGATGCAGTAATTACCATAATAGTGACTAATTAAAATAATTGATATTATAAATACCCAAATAAATATAATTTGAGACTTTTAATGAATTACAGTATTTTTATTGGATAATATGACATATTATGATTGATTTAATTGACTTATTTTGAATTAATAATTCTGTTATGAGTTTCACAAAAATCAACTATTGAATAGTGTTAAAATTGGCATAAAAGAGTTTTTGTAAAACAAATATTATATTATTAATTGATATTAAATTCGTAAAAATCTAATGATTGGCCAAGAGACTTATATCATGATAGTTATATCATTAATGGACCACTTTGGGGTCTACTGAATGTATATAGTAAGTTTATTAACCATAAAATATAAAAATACAAAGAGACATTGTAAAAGTGAAACTAATTAACTTAGAGTTAATAATTAAAAATAAGGTTAATATAAGTACCCAAACCTGTATAAATTCTATTGGTTGAGTGGTGTTCGACCCATACCCACAAAAAAATTTAAATAATCCACTTTGGAGACATTAGAAACCGAATATGAATTTATTATAAATTAATATTTATAGATTTTCCAAAGGTGCCCCTCACCCCTCTTATAAAAGGGCACTCCTCCTAATTTTATTCACACCATCAAAGCCTTTTGGTTCGGGGAAACTCTGCCAAAATACTCTCCCAACTTCCCTCAATACAACCTAGAGGCCTTAGTTTGATCATAAAGCCAACCTAAGGAGCCCTTTTGATCAAATCAAAAGGAAGAACCTGAAGAAGAGGTAATGTTTTCACCACCCCTTTTCAAGTTCTTTTCTTCTTCCACTTCTTCATTCATTGTTATTACCATTATAAAATAATAACTCCAGTATCATATATATACTGTGATGTTATTATAAATATGGTACAACCATATTCAGTATTCTATCCACCCTTTGAATAACATGTCACCATACGTGCGTACGTACGGCTTACCGTCTCCACATCGTGGTGTACTTTTTATTCAATATATTATTATTTGGATGGGTATAATAATGATGTGTAACTCATGTAAATAATAAATATAACATGTTAATTATTCTTTATATATGATATACCATCCATTTATATATTATTTTAATATCAAAAGAATGATATCGTCGCTCGTGTGTACGTACGAACTACTGTCTCCACGAACGCGATGAGATTCATTCTCCATCAAATCCATTCAAGTATAATTATAATTTGATAATTTAAAAATGATGTTCAAGGACTTTATATCATTCTGGATATGAATAATATACAACCTGTCCTTTACAAACATGGCTTACGTAACAAAACATATAAAAGAAAACGAGTAAGTTAACACCCGAAACAACGATAATACTAAGATATTATTAACAAATCAATGTTAAAAGATCATATATGATATCATATTAATGTATATGATTCTTGTATAATTTAATAACAATTATTTCACCATTATACAGGAGGTTAACCTACCCCAACCAAGGAAAAGTACAAGGTAAGGGTTATTTCGCAATCTCTTCATTATCCGAGGTTGTTTATACGTAATTATCTACTGGAATTTCTTTATCATCCACATCCATGTTTCTTCGAAATGTATTTCAAAAATATTTTTCTATTTACAAGAATTTGGGTTAAAGTCATTTATACACTTGTTTTACTTTTTATAAGTTGTTTATAAAGGAATATTTCCATCGTTTTCCAAACAAGGTGCTTTTAACCTTTTTGACAGAATTAAGGTAAGAATGTTTTTTTAACTTATACGGCGGGTGCGGCTATTTTACGCCGTTATAAAATCTTCAAAGCTTCCTTTACAATATTATATGAATATTTTCAAAGAAAATGTTTTATTTTATAAATATATGACTCTTAAATGATTTCAAAATAGAAAGAGATATTTCTCTAAAAAGAGTTTTGATTTCATCTATGTCAACGTACTTTGATGTATTTTACGCTTATTTGAAGTTGTTTTATTATGATACAAAACTTCTATATTGTATTGAAGGTTTTGTGATATGTTTGACTGTGGATGTGCTATTTTTTACCATTAATGGTTTATGGTTAAAGTATTGACATTTCATATGCTAGTTTTAATATGAATGTTTATGTTATGTTTAAACCTTTTCATATGGGAATGTATTGAAGTTAATATATGCTTGGTGGATCCCGCTATAGCTCCTCGATGCATTGGTAGGTCTAATAAGACAAACTAGTGTCTTGGAACAAGGCCTTGAAAAAATCATATTTGTATTCTTCGCAAGAGGCCTTGGTGATGTGGTTATGATAGTCTGGCATTATGCATTCCATCATTATGAATGTGGTTATTGATATTGCATGTGATTATTCGATTAGTAGAATATCCATGTGAATAAGTAAATGGCATTATTTAATTTTATTTTTTCCATACTATCTTTATTTTCAAGTTTAAAAGGATTTTTTTTAGTTATAAATTTCCTTAAATGTTTATTCTTATTTATGAATGTTTCCGCTATATTGTTATCCTTACTGGGCATTTGAGCTCACCCCTTTTCTATGTTTTATTTTTCCCACGGTATGAAGAGTAAATTATGAATGACCTGCAGGGATAGTATGTGTGGATATGAGTGTGGAATATGACGAAACGATGTTGTTGTAGTTTTCATTTTTATGATGTAATGTAAGACTTCTGAATATATCAAGTATTTCCAAGGCTACTAAACCAATCGGTATTTCGAGATTTGATCCTTCTTGTGATCATGCCAATGTTATGTAATAATGCACCGACTCTGGGTAACTGGGGTCAGGGAGTTACAGTGTGTGCATGTGTAGCTCGAATAATTAACATAACAACATCCTAGTATATTGAAGATACTGGTTTTGTTACAAAAGAAAGGAATAAAAATATTTTAGGGGGGTGGAGAAGCAAAATAAAACAAAAGAACTCAAGTGAAGACATTACCTTAAAATCGGGTAACTCCCTTTTGTTTGAGCTCAAAGGCTTCCTTGGAAAGACTTATGCCCAAAGTGAGGCCTCAAGGAGTTATAGAGGGATGTGGATAGACAAAATGGGCAGGGGTTGGCCGAGCCAAAGGCATTGGAAGTGTGGGTAAAGAGGTAGAGGTGGGGGCCTTTTATAAGAGGAGAGAAGGGGCACTCCTGGAAAGTAAAGAAATATTACTTTATTTTAGAATGAGTTTCGGATTTTAATGGTCCCACGTTGATTTTTTTCGAGGATAAGGTGATAAGGGTTCTAAATCCACCCATCTAATAGGTTTTGGACATGTTTATGATTTATATTTTACATTATCTTTCCATTTTATTTAAATCGTTAAATAACGAGGTCATCGCTGCATCATCATGATGTCATAAATAATTTAAGTTATTTAATGTCTAAAAATTATAAAAAAACTACTATGATGTAGTAAATCTTTTTATCTTTCCAATGAATATTTATAGTCAAAAATATGACTTGTATAACCCCATTTAAAAATTATTTTAGTAAAACATTTCATGTTTGTGTCATTTTAATTTTAACCTTATATAAAAATGTATTTATGTCATTTTCCAACCAAAGTGGCTCCATGGGGTCCCCAAGTTGACCCATGGATTTTATTGGTCGGCGATGACTCATCAAATGAGGGTAGCACATGTGTCTAGGTCATTTCATATTATTAAAACATTATTTTTACCTTAAACTACACTAATTACCTCTAATCGCGATTAAAACATAATAAGTTACTATTCACCAAAAAATTATTTTAATACCATTAAACCACATTTTAATTATTAATGACAACCATTTATGTCGGATTTTTGAAATTCAAAACACAAAGGTGGAAAAATTTCATTTAAACTGAAAATCTGTTTTTATAAGTACCACTTAGTGGTTTCACTATTCATCAAAAATTGAAGTTTTTTAGAAAAATACCAAAACATCACCCTAAGATATATTTGATATTACGAATTAAAAAATGATGTCTATTTTAAGAAATTCAAAACATATTAGTTACATTAATTAATTTAATAATTATTTCCCACTATCAGAGCAAAGAGCGTGTTTTTATGAAACAATAAGTATCAAAAGATTGACACTAGTTTTAGTCCAATTTCAAAGTGAAAATAATTCCAATGACTAATATTGGATTAAATGGTAAAAACATATTCTAATTTTACTTTAATAACATTTAAAAATATAATCTAATAATATAAATAAATTAGATTAAAAAGTGGTTTTGAATTAAAATAAAACATTTTTCACTATTCATTAAAAAAATGAACTTTATCGGAAAGATACCAAAAATTTATACAAAGAAAATTTTGATGTCCCGATTCTAAATAAGAATTTTATTTTGTCAAATATAACACATAAAATTGTCAAACAGTGGATTTAAAATAGGTTCTCCTTCAAAAGGTGGTTAATCGACCTTTTAAAGAATATTAGAATGTCTATGCTTAAAATTGGATTCATTCGCATTTTTAATCCTCTATCATTAATTGTAAAGAGTAAAAATATTTGACAAACATATATAATCATTTTGTAGTTAGTTCTGTTCATTCCTTCCATAACAACGGCTAGGCGTTAACTACTATTTAAAATAATATTATTTTATTATTAGAGTGCAACGTAAGATTCCCAAGAAACCTGTTGTTGCGTGTTGGGTACGCCATTGAGCATAGCGCCCCCTTTAAAGTTATATTAATATTTTATTCAAAAATATGGATAAATATATAATTGTCATATTCTATATTTACTAGGGGTGGTACAAACATACCCTTATAAATTGTAATATGACCCTTATTAATATAATATAATGATATTATTTTATTTTATTAAGGTAATAAGATAATCAGATCTTAATTACTATAATAAAGTGAAATAAATCTAATTATACATTTAAAATTTTTATTTTTAAAATTAATGATGATTTTATTTTAAAAATAAATTAATAATATTTAAAATTATTTTTGAAAAAAGGGAATCATTTTTGTATTCTACAACTCGAAATTATGTTACGGTGAATTTTTGGTATTTTTCTGAAATACTTGAGTTTTTTATGACTCGTGAAATACAGTAAAATACCATATATAAACATTATCAGTTAAATAAACTATTTAAGACATCATAAGTGATGTAATACCACTTTGTTAGAACTCATAAGAATGTATTACTATTCTTGGTCGTGGAATCATCACTATTTCTGGTCTTGTGGAAAATTAATAAACTAATTATTATTGGATTATGAAAACCCTCATCTCCTCTACTCTAAACCCCCCACACTCCCTTTTCTCTTCACTACTCTATTCCTTGTAGTTCCTCAACGATCATTCCAAATACCCTTCCATAGTCACTCCCCACTTCCAATAATCTATTGGTCTTGGAAAAAGTTCAAATTTTTCTCCCATAATGAGGTTCTCAAAGTGGTTAATTCAATAGGTAAATCACCCATCTTTTTCATTTAGTTTCATTTCATTTTATCTTCTTATGTTATCCTCTCCACACCTTCTATGTAAAAATGACTATGATAGATCCCATATCATCTATATACAAAAATTATTTCATTTTAATGGATAAACGATCATCAATATCCTTACACTCTATCTCTTTTATTTTATAAACTAAATCAATGTCCATGAGGTTCTAATTTATAACCTTCGTGGAAGACAATGGTTCGTTATTCAATTTATTCTTCATTACTGGTCATGAAACAATTTTTATAGTTAATCAAGACTATAATATATATATATTATAACCAAATTAATATTCAGGAACCATTATACATACATATTATTAAATCATATGTCCAAACTAGTTTCTAATAATCAAAATACCGCTAAAATAATATAAGTGAATGTCATTAATAATTAATCTAATGATTCTTCATATTTCAATCTAAACAAATCATAAAAATAAACATTAAAAGATTTATATGTTCATAAATAATATGTAATTTCAATTCTATAGATTTAAATCCATTCCTCATGAACTCCATTACATAAAAACAAGTGAAATGTTTATGAACATCAAGAAAACGAACACTCCGGAACGACAAAATTCAATATAATAAATTATCAATAATGAAAAATTGAACTAAAAAGAATTACTAAAAATCAATATATTTCTAATAGTTTCTGAAATAATTTTTTTATAAGTCTAATTTCAAATTCTAGGACCTTATGTTCAAGAGCGGAAGATGTTCGAACTTATGGTAATGGTTTTTCCACACGAAATTCCATTTTCATTCATCTTAAATTAATTTTATAACTACCCCAATGAAATTATTATTTTTTATTATGTTCTAATGAAATTTTTTTATTGGTATTTATATCTACTCCCACCAGAATCTATCTTTATTTGATGGATATTTATATGTTTTAAAATAAACATTCCAAATTGTTTCCGAAATATAAGACTGATCCAAGGAATGTTCTCAAATTCGTAGCTATTTTCAAATGGAAATCTATAATATGTTTTCCTAAACCATTATCCATATAAAATCACTCATTTTATTATGAAATACAACCCTACTTCACTTTTGGTTTTATAAAAATATTTTTCCAAAAGAACTCTTCTTTTCAAGGTAAAATAGTATTTATCTCATTAATTACTCAACGATTTTATATGAGTGTCTTCATCTATTTCAACAGTCATGGTGATTATTATGTATTATTGAGACTAATATTTCATGGAATATTCTACCATATATAATATAATGGTTTATTATTTTCTTTCTGATGGATGTTCTATCTTAAAACCATTCACCAATTTACTTCTAATGGTTATTTTTTATGTGTAATGTTTGGCGAAAGATATTTACTTTTCATATATTATTTTCAATATGAAGTTGTATGTGGTTTATGTTTATCCCCATTCACATGAGGAATGAATTGGAAATATTGTGAGTCAGGTGGGACCTGTATATCCCCTTAGTGTATTGGTATGTCTCATGAGACCAACAATGATCTTGGCACAAGGCCTTGAAAAAATGATTATTTATGGTCTTGGCAGGAGGCCTTGACAATATGGTGAGGATGTCCCACATTATGTATTCCCTTGTTATGAAAATATTATTAATGGTTCATCTGGTTATTATACTAGTATAATACCCCTGATTATGTTTTATTATGACATTATTTACTCAGCTCATATTCCTACTATAATGTGTTCATGTTTATTATTTGTAAAGGCATGTGTTTTCAATTATAAACTATGCCTAATGTTTTTGTTATTATATATTTATTTTTATTTCTAACCATTGGTGATCTTTTGAGCTCAACCCTTTATTGTTTTTTATTTTCCCATTAAATGATGAAGTATGTTAGGAGTGACTTTCGGGCATAATCTAGGAGGCGTGTCAATTTAAAATGGAATAAAGTACTATTTTATTTCCATTCATGATTTTGTGTTGAACTTATATATATATCTTGTTTCCAAATGATACTAAAATACTTGGTCATTCGGGATGCATATTTCTTTTTTATATTTCAATATAATCAAATAAGGAACCATCTTTGGGAATCTAGGGTTAGGTCCTTACATACAATGCATTTGGTTAGGATTTATATCTCATGAGATAGAGTAATATGGTCTTGGGAGTTAACCATGACTACTAATATAGTAATGGGAAGGAAACATGCCTACCAAGATAGTATGATGAGTAATATCATGCTACTAATAAGTCTATGGGAGTGAACCTTCACTAATAATATGGTATGTGGAGTGAAGCTGTACTGCTAATATAGTATTGGAAGTAATGACTTTGATATTATGGAAATCGCATTAGATTTTTATGTATATTCCACATATCAATGTATTATTTTGATGTCATGAATTCTTGGATTGTGTTCATTATTTCCTTATGATTCATTTATTACGAACTTTAAAGATTTATGGCATGATTCATGTTAATGATCTATGATTTTTGAGGAGTATGATATTCTATTTTCATGATAATGTTATCATACCCATCTGCTCAGGATTATGATTATGTATCTCTATTATTTACCCTATCTAAGAATTTGAATTTTCCCTCTTTATATTTCACCCTTCCAAGTTATGAAAACAAGTATTATGTTGGATGTGTCTGAGAAGGGTGTTATTTATGAATAACCTAGTGGGATATTATTTATCTCATATAGGTTCCAATTTTTATGATTCATGTCTCCAATGGAACTAGACTTGTATGGTCAATGGGAATCTCATTGTATAATGTTTATGTATTGTACTAATATTATTTAATATTAATTTATGAAAAGTAAGGGTCACTATATGTACTGAATTTGATGGGCAATATAACGATTTTCCTCTTGAGAAGCCAAATGTTATGGAAAAAATGAATGAAAAATTATGTTATCATGATGACATAACTTTTGAAAGATATTAATCATGATGGAATTACAAATTAACTAAGGAGGGGGAAATATGCCATCGATCCATCATGAGGTATATTCAACTTCTTTTAGTGGGTCTCTTGATCCACTAGTAGAGGATCAATGGATCTATACCACTAAAAATATATTTTTAGTTCTCCAATGATTATAACAATATAATTTCATTTTCGATGTCAGTTTTTTGGATGATAAAGTTGATAAATGGTCGAATTTTATCCAAAAGACAAGGAGAATGGTTGAAATTGAATCCTTAGAATGAGAATAATTCATGCACATGTTTTTTTAATAAATAATTTCGTCAAATTAATCATACAAAAATATAAAAGGAATTCCTCACGTTAATGTAAAAGTACGATGAATATGTAGGAACATATGAAGAAAATTATACAGTACTTGAGACATAGGATTCTAGAATTATCATCCAAACCAAAATTAAGGTTGATATATTCTTATGTTGCTTGAAATAGACTCACTGGATGATGTTATCCATAATAGACATCATTAGCAATGATGAAATCATCTGATGTTCGGTCAAGGTGGAAATGGATGTTTTAGTATCATATTCATGTCATGGTTTTGGTAATAAACGAAAAATGGTGTTTAAATAAAAATATAAAAACCATGGAGAAAATAAGATAATATTCCATTTATCTTCATCATGTTAGAAGAAGCGTAGTGGAAATATTTTTAAGGTGACTGGTAAATGTTTCATGTGTAGGATGAAAGTTCATCTGGAAAACAAATGTCGAATTGATAGAAACATGTAATCTAATGATAGAGATAAGGAGGTACAGAATTCACCCCCCACATTTGAGTAATTCAAGTACAAGTAAAATGTGAGTTTTACTAATTAGTTCCCAAATAAATG
Organism: Viscum album; assembly: GCA_963277665.1. NCBI lineage: Eukaryota > Viridiplantae > Streptophyta > Magnoliopsida > Santalales > Viscaceae > Viscum > Viscum album. Next base: position 1,058,535,597 of record OY728155.1, read on the forward strand.
GGTTAGCTATGATAATATACTTCAAGAACCCCTTAAATACAAGGACAAAGAGAAATCCCATGAGTCCATTATTGTAAATGTGGAGTATGAAAATGAAATGGTGGAATTATTGAGTGTTTGTGTTTTGGAATTCAATATTATTGTTGTAGAATTATATTCATGGTATTATAGACCACCAAAAAATCTACAAATTGGTCGACTAGAGTTTTTATTTATGGATTTTAAATCAAATATTTAATGTTACTATTAGCCATGAAAATTGAATAAGGTTGTATGGTAATACTGGAAGGGAAGGATAACGTTTAATAAGATCACAATATTGGGATAATTATAAAGAAGGATTTTTTATTATAATAAACTAAATTGGATAGTATTTATGTCCTTGGAAAAATAATTAATATGATGAAAATGTGGTTTATGATATCATGTATTGATTTTAATCAATATTTTTATGTATCTTATGATAAAAGAGTTAATTTTTGAAATCATGAATGTTTTCACTGAGGTTTTATTTTAATTTAGGTTATTATCAAGTTTTTATAGAATATAATATAATGGCCTTCACAAGTTTGGTGTGTTATAATTATGTGATATGTCCTAATGTTTATGGAATAAATGATAAGTTGATTTCGTAAATTCTGGGAAATTATTTGAAATGTTTTTTATTTTAATCATTTTGATGGTTCATAAGGGTTAAAATTTATGAAATTTATTATGTTACATTTTTGATGAGGTTTTAGAGATTATTATATTACATCACTCTATAATGATTTATACAATATGGATTACAAGTACTATGGATTTTACTATAATGATTACTAGAGATGGATGAATTGATTTATCATCCCATTATGGATCATAGGATCTAATAGTTATTTATGAATTACTAGTTTAAATTCATTTATTGGGGAAAGAGATGAATTAGAAATTGATTAATGTGCAACAAAAGAATGGGGTTTTACATATGAAATGAAATAAATTAAGTATTTCTCCACAAAGGATTTTGAAATAAAATGTTATTATAGTGACATCATTTCTGATGATATAAACAACAATTTTTAAACCTATTTGGTGTATGGTTTTTATTTTATTAACCTTATTTAGACCATATTCCCTATCAATATCCATCGCGATATTATAGTTATAAATTACATACATGTCCATATTTTCACTTTACACTGATGTTTTTCTAACCAGAATCCTATTTTGGGGTGACCTTCACCTTTTACTTTCATTCATTCTAAATGGTTTTTATTGGAAATTTTTTATATGGGTTTCCCACAATGGGATTTTCAAATATCAACTTCTTTTTGGATGTGAAATTTAAAATTACTAGGATTTAATTTTTTTAACTCTTGATTATATTGGTATTATATCTTATCAATTGGTACTTCCTTTGAATCACTCTCAACCTCATGATGTGTTCCATGTATATCTCATATTTAAGTACATATATAATCTTTCATATGTACTAATTTCATAGTTTAGACTACTAGATTAGGATCTTTCTTATGAAGAGAAACTTGTAGATATTCTGAATCTTGTAGAATATTTTCTATGAAATAATAACACTCATATAGTTAGAGTTTAGAGGAAAACCCACCATAATGGAAAATTAATATGGGAACATGAAGATTTAATGAGGAATAATTATCCTTAGTAGTTGATACAAACATGAGGAATTTTTATGGAGAAATTAATTTTAATGGGGGTAGAATATAATTCCCCAAGATTTTTATGAAAAGGATTTTTAAATTATTTGATATTTTTGCACTATTGTAAATCATACCCATACCCAAATTTTGTAGAAATATGAGTATAGGTGTAGCATGGGAATTTTTTTATGGGAAATACCTATACCCATGGTTCTAACAAACTGTGGGTATAGGTTGGCTCATACTAACGATTTTTGTAAATTATGGAAATATGTTTTGTGGGGAGAAAAATTTTTGAACTATACCCACATTATGAACAAACATTGGTTATTGGTTGACCTATTATATATATATATATATATATATATTATAAGAATATAAAATGTGTGATAAAGTAATGGTAATATCGTTGGATTTTATGGGTGAAGGTACTATGATCAAATCCTAGTGGGTTTTTTTAATAAATGACATATACCCACAGTTTTATCAAACTATAATTATATGTATCCACAATAAAATTCCAATTCCAAGGTTTTAAAAAATATTTTTATGTGCCACTAATACCCATTGTTTGATGGAACCATGGGTATTGGTCTACACTGACAACTAGCCTTCAAAAGGTTATTTGAACCGTGGATAGATACAATACCTATGGTTTCTTTTGGTATATACACATGGTTTTGACCCATGGTAATAAGTAAAAATTCTGGTATAGTTAATAGCATGAGTTGCATTCAATTGAATTTTTAGATGAAGTATGAAATATGATATGTTCGTTATACCCTAGCCGTAAAATTAGCTGAAAGAAATATGAAAAACTAAATTTTCAAATAAATATAATTATCCAAATCAATATGAATGTATTATTAATTTATTAGAAAAATGATCACATGATTTATATTACAATAAATTTATTCCTTGAAAATAAATTTTCTTTATAAATGATATTTTCTTATTTTTATTAGTGAATATAAATATATAGAAGTTAGATAATATATATTTGATATAATTTATTGAAATTTAGAATTCATAATGTAATAAAACATAAAAATATTTTCTTATAATTTTCTGAATACATTTTTTCCAGGAATAGTGAAAATAATGATTTTTATTGAAATATATATGTTAATTTAATGTATTTACAAGGAAACATTATTTTTTATATTTTTTTAATTTCTCATTAGTAATTTATTATTTTAAATAATATAGTTATGTTTTTAAAAATTATTTTTACCTGAATTTATTATAAATTAGATTTTATTGAAGGAAATTTTTTTAAAAAAAAATCATGGTGTTTTACATGTATTATTGGAAATTCAGTTATAAAAATTTTGTGGTTTGAATATTTTAAAATTTATTCATTATTTTTATTTAAAAGGTATAAATTTATTTAATATATCCCTTTTATTTTATGAAAATTTGAATAGAGACCTTTGTAAATTGTGTTACCATGATAAAGGGTAAATTTGTTAATTTATTTTAAAAAATAAAATCATAAAGAATATAAAATGACCCTAGTACATGAAAAAAATCATATTGGGTGCATTTAATTTTATCCTTAACACATAATGATCTAATCTGAGTTGTCTAATTGTCTCATGGGAGAGAAAATTACTTAAATATTATTTAAGTAAATGAATGTCACAAAATGTAATTTTATTTCTCTTAAATATATATTATGTAACAACATTGGGGAAAATAGGTTATGAATGAATCTAAGTGTCCATTTTTAACTTAATATTATCATTTTCATGATTTAAATTTATTTATGTATTTTGGGACATCTTGGATGAGATTATAATGTTCATAATGTTTTATTTAAAGATAAGTCAATGATATCACATTCATGTTATTAATACCTATATCATTTTTAATATATTTTTATCAATATGATAACATAGAATATAAGTAGTCATTCTAAATATAAAAGATTTATATTCATTATGATAATTTATTTTTAATTTTTAGTAAAAAAATTAAATACCATAAATATGCACACAATGGCGATGTAGTAATTATTTTATTAATGGAAATATATAATAAATATTACAAAAAATAATAATATAAATATAATTTGACATAGTTAATGTTACCAAATAATTTTATATAAGACTGTGAAATCATAGGGATATACTCACATTTTGTTGGAAGATATCTTTTTGGTGATATTATAAAAATTCAAAGTAATCAATAGTATCAAACATGACATTAATTATAGATTAAATAAATAATATTCAATTAAATGATATAAAATTCATATAGATATTAATTTTGAAAACAAAATTAATTTTATAAGGTTTAAAATATCATATATGATCCATTTATAAGTCTATTTTAATTTTATAGTAATAATATTGACCGAGAAGTAGTAAAATCAATGTTGTCATGGTAATATTTAAAGGGGATAAATAAGATATAAAACTAAATGATTAGGGTAATAATATGACCTAAAATTTTAAAAAATTCTTTTAGATGAGATGATTTTGAATGATTCTAATATTTTATTCAAAATAACTAACATTAGTAGGATTTTGAATGAAAAATCAATTTATATTAATTTAAAATTTTTGATTGTTTCTAATATTTTCCTCACCCCATTTATTAGTGGGCACACTTTCCTTCACTTATATAAAACATTTGATCCAAATTTCTCCAAAAAATACTTCCAATTTATCTTCTCAACATCCTTAATGATGAAGTTGTGGTTATGGTCAATATAATGAATAAATATTAGATCCCCTAAATGGATATCTAAAGGAATTTTTCCTAAGAAGAGGTAATCATATTTACCATCGCTTTCATGTATATTTATTCCTGTACATCCTATTCCAGTATTGTTTCAAGTATAAAGTAATAAATCTTGTATCATATACATTATGAGATTTTATTATGATTATATTAAAACCATATTCGATATTTTATCCATCCTAATATAAACAAAAGCACCATGCATGCGTACATATGACTTTTTGTATCTATGTTATGGTGGGTTTTTTATCCCCACTTTACTCAGATGGGTATAATGATGTAAATAAAAGATATATATAGTAATTATAACATGATATTGGTTGTTAAATATTAATATACCGTATAATTCCTTACCATTTCATCATTAATGGGATGATAACATCTATCGTTCATGACTATGGTCTATCGTCTCCATGACGAAATGCCAATCATTTTTCATGTTAACCATTCTAGAATGATAATAAAAAACATAAATAATGAATTCTTTTTAATTCAAGGACCCTAATTTAATTGTTTATATTATATTACTATATCCTTTTCACATGAACTAACAATTACATGGAATACCATGCATAGGAATATGAATCAGTAAATAATTAAAATAAGGGTAATTACAAAATATTAATAACAAATAGGATATAAGATGATATAATATGATAATATAAGATATCATAAATATGAATATGGTAATTTTACAAGATAATAACATGTTTAAAACCACTATAAGGGATTCTACATCATGTTCAACTAAATTAAAGAAGATGATATGATTATTCTTAACTCAATTTCTATTCATTAGGTTAAACTACTATTTCATTGATTATATCACTCAATAATTATTTGGGAAATTATTTTTTATTATTTTATTTTGTATTTATAATTTTCTTATGTGTATCTACAGTAATACACATAATCTATAATTTTAATCAATGACCGCTTCAACGATATGATATTTGTAATGGTTTATTTCCCAATATCATCATCATTAAACACTGTTTTTGTTTTATGTCTCAAAAGAAGAATATTTATCTTCCATGTCTATGTGCTCTAAAAATGCTATCCAGAACATAAATTTTTATATTATCTAAAGAAAAATTTAATTTATTCTTACCCATATTTTACTTTTTACAAATTTGATTGAAAAGAAATTTTTTTCCTCTAAAATGTTATTATTGTGAATTTTATAAAAAAATATGAAAATAAGGTTTTCTAAAGAAAGATGTAATGAGATGGTTTTCCAACTATCATGATGCATTAATTACATGATATTTCGTTGAAAATATTCTATGTTTCTTTTCAAATATATTGTTTTCAAGTGTAATTATATGGACCTTTAAAAAAATTCAAAGTAGAAGGGATATTTTACATAAAAATTACTTCAAATGATCTTTCAAAATCATTTTCCATAAATAGAAACATTATTTTATGTTAATTTTATTTCACCGAGGATTGATCGAACGATAACATTCTTATATGTTCTCTTAGGATTTTATGTTTTAATAGAATGATTTTTATGAATTTAATTTCTTTTCCATTAGTTGTGTCTTTATGAAATGTTTATGAAACACATTTCTTTATATGGGTTCAAATATAATGAATTTCATATATTCTTATAAAACAATTAAGTATGGTTTACATTATTTAATAGTTGGGACCTATATCTCCCTATAATTCATTGGGTAATTATTTATATCTCATGATATATAATGCACTAAAAAGAGGGATTATGTCTATTCAGTAAGGGACTTTGTCCACCATGATAGTCTTTGGAGTGAACCTTCACTACTATGATGGTTTGGGAAGTGAAGTCATTCCACTACGATAGTCATGGAAAAGGGCCTTCTATACATGGAAAATAATTTTCTTTGATTATTTGTTTTTGACATTTCTAGGTTTTATGCTAATGTCATTTTCACATAGATCATGTTCTATTATGATTTATATCTTACAAAATGCTATGATTTTATATCCATGAATCATTAATATGATATATGTTAGACAAGTTATGATTTAAAAAATCTGTGTTCATGTTAATATATCCTTATAATCATTTTTTTTCTTGATATACCACTTTTTATCATTATAGAGCATCTTAGCTTTCCATTTTCTTATGTTTTTTCTCTCCATGATATAAATAAAATTTTTAGCCTGTAATCCTATGAAGAGCACTAAGTGGGATGATATTCCTTTTAGATTTTGATGATGTTTCATAAAATAAGAATATTGTATATATAATCATCAATGACTCTAAACCATTGTAGTTATGGTTTGTATTATATTTTAAGTCAACTAATAATATTTAATATCTATGTATTATTTTCTAAAGGTTGTTATATTTACTACCATTATTCACCTATTTTCCATTCTATACATTCTGAAAACATCATTTGTGAATACGTATAACATACTCTCTTCATATTAAAGTGTAATACATTTTTCAACATCATTTTACTTGGTTAGTTAAAAAATAGAACTAATTATTATATGTTCTATTTATGAAATAATTATTCTTATGTAATTATAATATCATGTCTAGCTTCTAAACTTCCAATATGTTCTAAAACAATAATGTCTCTCATGCGTATGTGTGGACCACCATTTCTACATACAATGTTTTACATTGAATGTTATTCCAGTCACTAGATAAATATTTATATGTTGTATAATTTATTTACTATGGATATATTTTAATAAGACATATTATTCATGAATTAAATTAATAATTAATTATATAAGGAATTAATTGGTCATGCAGTGATGGGTGGGACCCAGAATTATATATCCCGTCAATGTATTGATAGATCCCATTAGATAAATATTTTCATCAAAATTTTTAAATGGGATTCTAGTATATTCCCACACATATTTTTAAATATTCTTGGAGCAAGGATATGACATAAAGTATATCATGGTTTATAATATCAGGATATCCAATATTTATCATTTCCATTATTTGGAAATTATTTATTATTCTCCATGATATTATATCATTTTAAATTAACTATGGATCAATTATGTGCTCAATATATTGATTAAATGACATGTATTTTATGTTATTTAACTTACAATATTGATTTTGACAAATTTCCCCATAATAGGAATCATTGTATTTAACCCTTACAACAAATTTGATCTCACATTTTGTTTTTTCCCTTTCCCCAATTTATAAATAATAAAATTATGAATAATTTTAATTTATTATAAACATTTTCTTTTGTTATTATTTTATATTGTATTTCAAATGTAAAATGGGAATAATGTATGTATCTCATTCATCAAGACTACTATATTAATTGGTAATTTAGGATGAGACCCCATATATCATAGACCAATGTAACAATGTAGAAACTGACTCACAGTTACATTTTTTTGGATAATTATAGTTGATATTAGAGAAATATTATCACAAACCTAGTGAACATTATTTTATATTATCTTAAATAATATGAGAATTATGATAATATCTAATAGTATTTGATAACATTTACTATTAAATGGATTTTTATTTTATTTATCAATATACAAGATTTTCATGAGTTAACATGGTTTGTAATATTATTTAGTGATCAAGACTACTGGAATAAAGGGAATCAACACATGTGGTTAATGTAGGGATTTCCCTACTGTGAAACCCAACACATTTAGTGTTGAGGATGAGAGAATAATCACTATATTATGAAATATTTCCCAAGATATGTTTATTAACCATAGAAAAATAGAGTACAATGATGTTACATGGAATGATGCACCTATATAGGATCATTTCATGCAATTGAATCCTCTTTCATTTATAGTGCCTAATATCCCATTTGACATATAGAGGAATGGGAGCGGAAACCACCAGAACTCTTCCCGGATCGCCTCCACTCTGATCATCCATGGAGCCTCAATATATTTTATTATACTTAAAATCATCACTCAGAGTATTTTAGATCAGAGATCCATGAAAATCAAAATGGATGTGAATCGGTTAGCGTCTCTTCATTCTATGACTTCTCCACCATCTCGTTTTCCCTAATCACGGAATGGGTATCGTAGAGAAATATCCACATATGAGACACAAATCATATCTCGGCCTTAGAAATCGAAATTGATGAGTGAATGGTTCTATCAAAATATTATTTTATAACTCCAATTTCTATTTCAAATGGTATGCAACACTCGATACAAAATGGCATGATTTCTTGTCTTTCTTCTTTTTGGGGTTTCATGTATTTCAAGTGCATTTCACTTGGATGAGGTTTTTTAAATATTATTTTCCCCATTGTGGAGTTGATGGGAAGAGCATGAAGAGAGGGAATAGTGAATTTTAGACAGAAAATTTCTATAATCCATAATTCGAGTTTTAATGTCACCTTGAATGAAATTAAGAAACATGGTCCCTTGTTTGGGTTAAATTTATGGTTTAAATCGGATTCTTTAGCACCCTGCGATAATGTTTTACATTACATCAGCAATAGGACTCCCCATTAAAATGGACCAGGCTACATAGAGGGTGAGTTTTAGACATTATTCTAGAGTACTGGTTGATGTTGACATCAACTCTTCTCCCATTAATTTAGTGAACCTATCCATGCCTCAAGATGAGTTATGTTTACAAACAAAATATGAAAAAATCCCACCATTCTGTGACTCATGTGGAATAGTGGGTCACTATATTGAGGTTTGTAGTGCCAAAACTATATATTCCCAATGTGCTTCTAAAGGCCATGACTCCATTCAATTTCAAAGAAGAATAAGGAATGAAAATGATCTTCTTGTAGAAGTATTAACCAAGGACCAAAATGCTCTTTCCCATTTTCTCTAACTCATACTCACCCAGTCTGAGCCAAAGACATAATTTAATAAGTATAACCTTGTAGATAATACTAAACCTGAGGATACTTTCCTCCTCCGACTCAAGGACATATAGGATGAATGCCATGTAACCAAAAAGTAATGGGCTGATTTGGTTGATGAAGATAATAATCCTTGTACAATTGGATCCTTTAGAGATGATTTATATAAAGGACATGTGAATGAGTATGATGGCGTGGATTCTGTTGACAGTAGTCCTGAAATATTGGTATAGGTTCCGGATGAAGTGGATTTCAACTTGTGGTAGGAACATAAAATGGGTGATGCCATATCTTGGAAAGAGAAATAAAAGACAATTATATCTAACGTGGTGAAACCTACTCCTATTAGGACCTCCTCTTCATGTGAGAAGAATCTAGGTAGTGATTTTAATATTTCGACTCTTATTGTGGGTCGTGACTCTGATATTAAAAGGGAGTAGAATTCTGGTACTGATGATCTTAAATGACACAGAGGCTTGCATTTAAAGGGTACTGAAGGTAAAAAAATTTTACCTGTTTTAGATGGGTATTTAATATTTGACACTTGAAACATGATCCTTCAATGGGTTTCTCATACTGAAACATATAGCAGTTCTAATGTAGTTTCAATGGACCTTCATGATCTAGTTTTGGGTGTTATTTCTAAGCAGGTAGGGGAGTTCGAAGCCACTGTCTCTTGCAGTAAAATTCTTTACATAGTTCATAATAGTGTAATTGCCTTAATGACATAGCAAGATCCTGATTCGGCATCCATGTAAGGAAGGGGTCTGTAGATAAACCTGGCCATGTTGTTGATGGAGAAAAGACCCAAGTTCATCGTGATAGGACTCTTTCTCTCCATAACACTCAACAGATCTCCTCTTCTGGACACCAATTGGGAATGGAGATCCCCAGTCCTTCTGCCACCTACCAATCCAAGGAGGAAGGAGATGGTTTTGCTGCGGATTTTTTATTCTACTCCTTCTGCTAGAGATTATGTTCAATCCAGTGACAAAGTTAACTCTAATGTGAATATATGAAAATCATTTGATTTTCATGACTCTCTAAGAAGTGATCAAGAAGTACAAAAATTTCAGCGTACAGTCGCTGTGAAAGAAATGATAGTTGTTAAAGATGATGAAATCTTGGATGATGGAGGTGGACCGTGGTTGCAGGGAAAAACTGGGAGAAATTGATGAATTTATCATGGTTGAGGAAATACATATTAATAGTTGATTTTGATTTTTATTTAGAATACTAAGGATGAATAATAAATAGATCATATGAAGTTGGGTTATTTAAACACAATATATTTCAACCAAAATTTTCATCATTAAAAAATAACTAAACTTATGAGAAATTTCATCATCTAAAATAAAAAGGAAGAATTAAATTTTGTACATTATGAGGCTACTTTTAAAATAAAATACATGTATTATATAGGTTATATATGTATTTAAGATACAAATATTGAATATTTATTTTTAGGATATATGCCAAGCCTTTGAAGGGAACTAGTATCTCAAAATATTAATTATATGATAAAGAGAATTATGTTCCATCATAATAGAGTAAGAATGTTCTAGATCCTATATCTTCATAAAAAATAAATATAATAATAGATTGAATGAGAACTAAGAAAACTATAATGTTGCATATAATAATAAGGGAATGGGGAAATTTCCTTATTGGAAATTATTTGAAAGAAGCATCCTAGAAAATAATTGAAGTGTATGGGAGTTAGTTACAAGTGTAGAGATAATTTTCATATGGATTCTAAATCCAATGAGAAGAAAGAATCCAATGTTTTCCAGTGCATCAGCTATATAGAAGATTGTAATTATTTATACTAATGTCTCATGAAAAAATGGAACCTACTACAAAAGAGGTTGAGGGGAAAAGTCTAAGATTATGTAGTCACTACAACAATAGATGATGTTACCAAATATATATTGGACGATACATTAATCAGACCATCAAATTCATTAAATTATTTTTTTATTCTATATATTCACTCTCTTTTATAATGTCTATGATGGAAAAGTAAACTATATATTTACTAATAACCTTAAGAAGGGTGTTTTATGAAAAATGTCTTAGTTAATGTCACACCTCAATAAGAATTTGTTACAGGGCACCAATTAACACGCATAAATGCACCATATTTTCATAAATTATTGTTATCAATTTGGTTAATTTTCATTTAATACTTTATTCTAATTATCATTCAAAATATAATACATAAAATTATTTCCATGAGAAAATATATTCTTATTCCGGATTCAGATGTAGAATTACTTGTCTTTAGAGGGGAGACATCAACGTCTAAGATATATATATAGACCCACATCATGCATCTCTTTTTAATTTAATTCTAGGGATAAATGAGTATCCATATTCTATAGATGTGAAAGGTAATAATCAAATTGAGTATATATCTATTGTATAGGAATAAATTGATGAATTTTAAAAGTAATTACATAGACATAAAAAAGAACCAATAGTTGATTCTACTAATGATTTAATCCACCATGAAAGACCAATATCAAATTATCCTTAAAAAAGGACAGAATTGAATTAGTGGATTTGAATAAACAACTACTTGAGTAATATGATAAGGGATTTATATTCACTTGTGTTTCACCTTTGGGATCCCTTGTTCATTCCATTAAGAATAAATATGTATAGATGAGGATGTTTATTTATTATATAGAAATTAATGTTATATCTATAAGGATATGTATCCTTTTATTAGAATTGATGACTTGTTTGATCAACATTATGGACCTCAATATTTTCAAAATATTGACCCCCATTATGGGAATCATCAATTGTGAGTAAATAATAAAGATATTAAAAAGATATAATTTTTAATTAGATATGTAAAATAGATGTTTATAATTATGTCACATAGATTGAATAATGAACCCTCTATTTTTATGAACCAAAAGAAAAGAGTATTCAATGAATGTTTTGATAATTTTTTATTTGAATTTACTAATGATATCATGGTGTAATCTTAATTATACGGAGACAATAAGAATCAATTTTAGATAATTATTGACACTCTTAGAGAAAAGGAATTATAAGGAAAATTTAAAAAATTTAATCTATTGATGATGAAATTTTCTTTTCCTTTCCGTATTGTCCCTAAGGATGGAATCTTAGTGGATCCTATAAAAAATGAATCCAATTAATGGAATAAGGAAATGAAAATAACTAAGATACATAGTTTCATAGTATTGGTGTGAAACTATTGGTTATTGCTTCAAAATTTGGAAAAATTAGATGACCCATTATCTAAACCTAAACATAAAGGTGTAAAGTTTTCATGTTCAATATAATTTCAAAATTATTTCATATAATGAAATAGGAAATTAATGAATGAACATATTTTAGCTTCCTCATCAAGAAACAATGTATTTTTAAAATATAGAGATGCATTGATGAAGATACATGGCTTTTTCCATGTGTATAAGTATAAAGTTATTGGATATGTATTAATGTAGTTAAATACTCATGAATATTACTACCCACCACATAAACATTATTTAGAATCCATAATATGTTCATTGATTATTTGGATAAATTATATATATGGTGAATGATATGACATATATATAGATCATAAGTGAATAAAAAACATCTCTTCATAGAAATAAATAAATTTGAGTAAAATGAGATGGATCATGATACTCATGGATTATTATTTCTATATATGAAACCATGTAGAGAATGAAAATAATGTAGTTGATGCACTGAGTAGGAAATATAATGGAATATTAACCAGAATAAATATTTACAAGGATATTATATTATTGGATATTGAAAATATTGATATAGTTATTATTTTTCCATAAAGAAGAAAATATTCTATCATTTTTTAAGAAGATGAAAAAAGAAAAAATGTGGGAAATTTACTCAAAAAATAGTTTTCTCCCATCCGTTATAAATCATATCAAAATATCTTAATTGGAAATATCATTTCCATATTCAGAATCATCATCAGTTTCCCATCCAAATTGAGACTTACCTTTATTGATGTTATTAACTATTTCTTCATTTTTCTCCCTTGAGATATTATAAGATGACCAGATAGACATATTATAGAGTATATTAGAATATGCTTTTAATTGTCTCTTATTAAATGGAACAAGGTTTAATTCCTCACAATAAATAAGATTTTACTTCCCATTTATGATTGAATCCTTTAAATAGGTGTTCCCACAACTGTCTGATGCCTTGAGAGGGGTTCCGATATTCACCCCTTCATCATCATATTTGTTTCCCAATTTTATAAAAATTATGGAAGAATAAATGATTTTTAGGATTTAATAATGAATGTCAAAAAAATTTTGAGAATCATTTATATTGAAAACATCTTCATGAGGGGGAAATGGACATAGTTCAACGGTTTTATCCATCTATGCCCCAAATGAGACTATGTAGAAGAATCCTCTAGGGATCCCTTAAGCATCAGGCCATCATCTCCACCTTTCATTTTCTTCTACATACCATCATCTCTTAGTTCAATAGAATATATGTCTACCTAATAATTCTTATATAAGACATGACAGTACATATTTACTACACCATCCTGCCTTTATGATAGCCTTCCTTGGGGCAATAATTCATTCCATGATTTGGGATGAATCTACCAACAGAAATATCAAGATCATGTCTCATCACCAAGGAAGAATCATGTCCCTCAAATTTCTCTACCCCATCCTCTAACTCATGTTACTTATCAGATTAATTATTGTCACCTATAGGATCCAAATTTCTCTACAGTGTCATCATATTAAGCTTCATTGTCTCTAGATGTCATTGTAAAGAGAAAGATGATCAAACCACATTTTTACAACATGTTTTTTTACATGAACAATTTTTGGAATGTATGAAATAAAATTATGAGTTGTTTAGTAATCCACCCTTAGAGGAATTTCATAATCTATAGCTGATAAAAAAATTATTAATTAAAAACATTCATAAATCATCCTCCGCTAGGATCCTTCAAATTTTTTGAACCTATTGGTCTATATTTCTCTATATATTTAAATTTTAATACCAATAGAAGAAGAGTTATCAAATAAGATTTTGGGATTCTATAGCATCATGTTAAGGCCATTAAATTTTATCCACACTTGATATCAAGTATTTGTTAATGGAAATGGGATAAATTGAAATTCCAACACTTGAAAAAAATCATACATGGATTTAGTACAATTGATCAAATTTCCCAAGCAATGTGCTTAATTTCATATGATGAGGATATGATATGAATGAATCCCCTACCCAAGGGTATGCATCTGCAATCCCAAGTGTTCATAATATAATTTAACTTTTGAACTAGATCATCATATTTCTAGAACCTTCCACCTGTATATAGAATATTCCTATCAATGATAGAGTACATTCAAATATTAAATCTATTAATGTTTGACCCAATATTAGAAATCACATGGGTAGTACCACCCTTCTTCACAATATGATCTGGAATGGAGTCCTTCAAATTAATAAAGTGCCATATGTATTCATCCCCTTCATCCAATGAAAGACCACAATCGCTCTTAGGAAAAATAACAAATTGGTGTGCCCGACCCATCCACACCACAACGGCCATAGGTCGTCTTCCACTAACGAAGACAATCATGTGCACCATTTCATATTGATCCATCCACTCATCCCTAATAGATATGAAAATATTAGGAAATTACATCAACCCTAGGTTCACTACTGAAGCTCTATCCAAACTACTTTCATCATCTGTTATTTCCCAGAGAACCGTGTACCTTACTATTGGCGCAACTAGGGGAATGTTCCCACCACTCCCATCAACCCTCTCTAAGACATCTCATGTCTCCACTATCATGTTAACCTCATGAATTTCATCCATACTATTACAAGATCTACAGACATTAGATCTAAAACCTCATTCAGTGGCTAAATTATGATTGAGGAGAACCGATCCAAGAAATTGATGTTTCACCATAACTGAGCTGCACTAGAGGGCCAATTCATCCAAGACTTCCTTGATCCATACATTTCCAGTTTCCAAGAACTCATCCTTCTGTAAACAATAAATGAAAATAGTATAGAATTTATGATATGGTTATTACTAATTATGGGGAAAATAACTATTTTTGAAATGATTCCAAATCCATATTTATTAACAAAATATAGAATATTCTTAGCCGAATGATATGAATTTTCAAAAGAAAATTAATGTTGTGAATGATGGGAAATTGGAAAACATCGTATTTGAAGATGTAATTATGGAATTTGGAAATAGGTTATGTGTTCCATCTATAAATGTGATAAAAATGTAATTATTAGATTATTTTGACATTAGTAATAATTTTATACATTTTGGGAGCTCTAGTATGTAGATATATTTAATAGAACATTTTATGTTGGATTTTATAAATAGGGAAATTTCTAATTATAAACCATGATACCTTGTTTTTCAATAAGAAAATGATTATATAAAGCATCCCATAGGAACCATACTGCATCTACCTATTCCTATGTGGATGTTTGATGACAATATAATCAATTTTTTCACATTATATACAAGTACTAATACAAATAATAGTTTAATATGAGTTATTATTAGTCACCAATACAAATCAAAACATTTATTATTAGATCCCAACTCCAGTTGACTAGTACAAGATACAAAAAATATCATCCCAAAGGATTTAATATTTTAGTAGTCTTATTAATCCAGATACATAAAATTTTCCCATCAGATATTGAAAATATTAAAAAAATCATAATAAAAACTCCTTGTTCTGTGACGTAATTGATAATCACCTAGTTTATATACTATAGAAAGGAAAACAACTAAAAGGTGAGATCAGATACATAGTATGGTCCTGAAAATATAAGAAGCTATCAGAGAATAAATAATTGATAATAAATATGGATAATTGAATAACTAAAAGCACATGTTTTTTGATCAATTACTTCCGAAAAAATAATAATATGGATGAAATAATTGATGATCAAATAATGTCAAATAAATAATCACATGTTCTTGAACCATATCCATGGTTATTATAATCCTTTAAAAAATCACATGGGAATCATTAACTAATTTAATAATGAGGGAATTAATAATGTCTGATATCTTTAACATACCATTGAGACCTCATGAAAATACATCTTACATAAATGGATAAACCCTTAGAATTATACACAAAATAGTTTGTATCATTATACCGATAGATTAATTGGTGGGATATATAAGTTATCTCCCATCACACACACATTTTATTTCATTAAACTTATAAATGGGGTAAAAAATCAAAAATTTAATCTGATATCTTTATTTCTTTAATTTGTTATAGATTCTTTTAATGTATTTATTATAAAATTATGTTTATTATTATTTACATTTTGTGAACTGTTTAACATGTTTAATGTTTTATGGAATGAAACAATGGATACATATAAAAGGAAAGAAAATATATAATATTATCAGTGTAAATACACATTATGGTTCTTCACATCATGGACGGAACGACTTCTAATTTTTGAATCCAAAGCAGAGTTGTGGAACAGATGAAGACTATTAACAAATCCTATATCTCATTATACAATGTGAATTCATATGGAAGATCTGGAATTGTTCATTAAAATTATTGAATTCATTACATGATATGAAAATAAATTACATGTTGTGCATAAAAATACATGATGTATGAGTTTTGGAAATAGAGTGATGCAAAAAAAACAACTCTTGGCATGGCACATCATGATATTTTCAGGAAGCATATAAACTAATAGATATTCATGCGTTCTTTTATGCAGACGGAGGTTTGACCAGAACACTTATAAAATAAACCCTCTTCCATGCCTTGGAACATGATATGAATTAGGATACACGATGCATATAGTATCCAAATCTGAGTGCACTATTGTGCATCCCTATTGCAACCACTTATTTTATGATGTCAAAAATTCTTTTATACACCCTCCCATGAATAGTATGAGGGGTGATTTATATCTTATATATAATTTGTGGTTAATAATTTGATAATATGGGATTTATTTATTCTTTTTCATAAAATATATATTGGGATTACTCAATTTTTCGTTATTTATATCACTTTCATTATTTATCTTATATGACCATAGTGTGTAGGGTGGGTTTAATTTCATTATTTCATTGAGAACAACCATTTACTATATTGATTGAATGAAATTGGTTTATATGATATATAAGGTTTATATTTCTTCCATAGTCAATTGGTTTTTCTTCCCTATTATGAAATAAAGTTTTAGATTACCCATCCATCGTAATAGGAAGTTCCTAACCGTGATAAAAAAGAAAAGTTTTTAATGGACAGTGATTAACCTAACCATTAAACTCACTAGTACTTTATTCCAACGATATCATTATTGATAATGGATCATTTCATACATTTTCATCCCATAAACCTAGATTCATTGCTAATAGACATCCTTTTTTATATTTTCTTCTCTCACTCTCTCCACCAACCACATTCTCAATAGTTTATATTCAATTTCATTGAATCATTATAAGATTTGGTATATTTAATTTAATTTATATTTTCATGAAACCTATCTCGTGTATTTAAAATCTAACATACATATCCTAGAAAACCCTTTAGTTTGGTAATTTTTTTCCGTGATATAAATTTCAAAATTTGGTAACCCTATAGGAATTAACGACACCCATAGGGGTCATCATACACATTCATATTGAAAAAAAATTATATGAGATTTTAATATTTTCTTCAAAAAATAAATATATCATAATCATAATCCTTATAATGGATTATGGTGGATTGTATAAAATAGGTATGTCCCCAGTAAGGCATAATATTCACAAAGTTATTCTGATGTATATGAAAATTGTTTACAAAGATCACTGAAATATTTCTTTAGGAAAATATACTTCTAATTTTGAAATCACATTTTCAAAATCTAAGAATTTAAAAATATTAAGTAAAATAATTTATATGAAAAGAATCATGAAATGTAATTAATGAATATTAAAATGAAATATTAGTTATATAAGGCCTCGGCCTTAAACCTTACTTAATATTGAATTAAATGAATTATTCACATTGAGGATCTTTTCAGGTTTAGAGTTTTAGATAATTAGGACATAACTATTACATCTCAAAAGGTTAAAAAGTAGTCACTTCTACTAAATTTCTATAAAATAAATACTCTTAAAAATACACATCTCTAGTTTCAGGTATTAGATAGCATGACTTTCCCTTGATCCCATCCTTGACCCTATTCCACATTAAGTCCTGTGAAAAACATTTCAAAAAAACAAGGGGTGACCATAAAAAGCGCAGAAAGGGATACACAAAGAATGAAAACTGTTAGTTTTTCAAAGCAACAAGTAAACCATGTATACTTTATCAAAGTAATACCTTTCAACTTTATGAAGTAGTAAAAACTCTTCAATGAATAAAATATCATTACTTACCCCTTTTGTAACCAAATGGTTACCATAAAACCCATATAAAGAACACATAACATATAAAGGTAACTTGGGACATAAAGATAGATAAATGGAATAACCATACGGTCAACTTCCACACATACTTAATGGAATAGCCATACGACAGACTTCCATACCCAATGCATTGGAGGTTATAACGTAACCACCTATCTTGGTATTCACGGCACCACCCGTCATACGGTTTATCACGTAACCCCCCGTAAAATTTCCAAGTACCATCATTACACATAAAATATTAAAAATATAAAAATTTCAATAACAACATTACATTTTCAATCAAAATAAGTAATTCCAAGATATTGAATTAATCAATCCATTTTCAAAAATCATTTAAAATGGATTTTTTAATCAAAGTGTCCCATACAACTTTGAAGATTTTATTGGAATTATAATTTTAAAACATAAATGTACATAAAAATAAATAATGAAAACCATTTTTAAAACATGGACATTAAATATAAACATTTAGAATAATAAATCTTTAAAACATTTAAAATGATATTTTTTTTAAAGAGTTTTTAACAAAATGAGAGACTCTTGAATACAAATAATTGCGGAGTAACATTTAATCCGAACTTTATAATATCATGAGAATAAATGGATTCATGATATAATATGTCAAAGGACACTATACACACCATATAAGAGTGAATTGGTGCATAACAAGAATGAAGTCTCAAATGAAATGTAAAATGAGATAAAATCTATTATAAAGAAGGTATCCTTAAATTAAGGACAAATCAATCTCATAATTATGTGTGAAAAATATAAATACACCTCATATAAGTGTTTATTATGTTTAAAAAATCAAAGGTAATTCACACATATTCAAAGGATGACAAATTCAATAAATACATTTTTAACCCAAAGAAATCAAAATTGGGTTAAGAAGTTACCTTGGTAAAATTCGACAGCCTAACGGCGTCACATAAAATTTTTAAAAAAGGGTTGATGAGAGAGATAAAGGGTATCTCATCACATGGACATAAAATTTACATATATAAGGATATAGAAGAACATATCCCAAAATAATAGTATGTGAATTAAAAGAGATAACAAAAGTAGTCTTTTAAAAAGAGGAGGGTGAAAGGTCCCCTTACCGAGTTGGGTAACTTTCGAAAAGTACACCCCCTGGAAGAAGGGTCATACAATGAAGGTGTAAATACCCATAAATAAAATTATACTACACCAATTGTATAATAATGGTCAGTACATACACCACTCAAAGGAAATAGTGGCAAACGTAGCATAAGTGTCACGAGAATAAATGTGAGATGAAAAATCCCTTACGAAAACTCGGCAGCCTAACGACGCCACATAAATCTTCCAAAAATGGATATATGAGATCAAATAGGGTCTCTCATAATATGAACATAAAAAGTAAAGTATGAGTAATATAAAATAACATCCCCCAACATAAGAAACATGGGATTAAAAGAAATGACATAAAAGAGAGTACTTAAAAAGAAAGAGAGAGGTTGGATCCCTTACCTCGGGTCCGACTTGACTCGATCGTTCTTTAACATACTGAATAATAAACATGAGTTAATTGCTACATGCTTAAAAACATTTTTCAAGTTCATTATTCATTTTATATCACTTATTTCAATGTTATAAATATTGTGTAATCATTTACGTTTCTAATGTTTCTTTTGTTGATATTTGGTTCTTAAGTCGAAAGTGGACTTCTTACAATTACATGTTGTTCGTGTGGTCAAAGGTTCATTATATCCAGAATTATATTCATGATTTGGATATCATATATATCATATATATCCAGAATATACAAGTATTTATAATATTACATAATCATTTAGAGGTAAGAAATGAAATGCACCGTTCATGGAGATGGTAAGCTGTACGTACGCAAGAACGCTACTTTCATTTCTATGTCATATTAATAGAATTAAAACCAAATGAGAGGTATGTATATTTTAATTCAATAATTATATTCATCATTTATATGTAACATACATCATATATAATAAATTTAAATCCATCCTTTATACATCCCACATATGACATTAACGAATCAAATCACTTTGAGGGGGCGGTAGTCCGCACTTCCTAAAATGAAATTATCGTGTTTTACCCACAATGGAAACAATAAAGTTATGCCACAAAAGAAAAATACAGAAGCTTATGTAAAAAATAAACATATTATATATCATATATAAATATAGTGACATCTTAATGGCCACCTTTGAAGGTGTTATATGAGTGTTGAACAATCATCATTTCGTGAGGCAGAAATTTGCAATCCACAGAAACAGTATGTTCTTTAACCATTAGATGTAGGTGTGTGTAAGTGTATCTATAATGATTTTTATAAATACATCCTAGTATATTGAAGGTACTGTATTTGTTACAAAATAAAATAATAAAAAGAATTTATGGGGTTGGAGAAGCAAAATAAAACAAAAGAACATAAGAGAAGACACTACCTTTAAATCAAGTAACTCTTTTTGATTTGAGCTCAAAGGCTTCCTTGGGAAGACTTATTCCCAAAGTTAGGATTCAAGGAGTAATATAGGGATTTTTAGAGACAAAATGGGAAGGTTTTGTCCGAGCCAAAGGTTTGAGAGGTGTGGGTAAGGGGGTAGAGGTGGGGGCCTTTTATAAGAGAAGAGGAGGGGAACTCTTGGAAAGTAAGAAAATGTTACATTATATTAGAATGAGTTTCGGATTTTAAAGGTCCCACATTGATGTGTTTCGAGGATAAGGTGATAAGGGTTCAAAATACACTCATATAGTTGGTTTTGGACATGTGTAGGTCTTATATTTTACATTACCTTTCCATTTTATTTAAATCATTAAATAATGAGGTAATCGCTGCATCATCAAAGTGTCATATATAATTTAATTCAGTTAATGACTAAAAATTATAAAAAAAATAATATGATGTAGGAAATATTTTTATCTTTCCAATGAATATTTATAGTAAAAAATATTACTTGTATAACACCATATAAAAATTGTTTTAGTAAAACAACACATGTTTGAGACATTTTAATTTTAACATTAAATAAAAAGGTATTAATATCATTTTCCTACCAAAGTGGCTCCATGGGGTCCCCAAGTTGTCCAATGGATTGTCTTGGACGGAAATGACACATACAATGAGGGTAGTACATGTTTCTAGGTCATTTAATATTATTAAAAATTTATTTTTACCTTAAATTACACTAATTACCTCTAATCGCGATTAATAAACTTAAAAGTTACTATTAACCAAAAAATTATTTTAATCCCATTGAACAACATTTTACTTCTTAATGATAACCATGTATGTCGGATTTTTGAAATTCAAATCACAAAAGTGTTAAAGTTTCATTTCAACGAAAAAATCAGTTTCTTTAACTACCACTTAGTGGTTTCACTATTCATCAAAAATTGATGTTTTTCAGAAAATTACCAAAAATTTACCCTAGGATATATTTGATATTCCGAATTCAAAAATGATGTCTATTTTACAACATTCAAAACATATAATTTAAATTAATTAATTTAATAATTAATTCCTAATTTCAGAGCAAATAGCGTGTTTTTATGAAACAATTAGTATCAAAAGATTGACACTAGTTTATGTCCAATTTCAAGATGAAATTAATTCCAATGACCACTATTGGATTAAATTGTAAAAATATATTCTAATATCACTTTGAAACCAATTCAAAAGAAAATATAATCATATAAATAAATTAGATTAAAAAGAGTCTTTGAATTAAAATAAAACATTTTTTACTATTCATTAAAAATGATCTTTATCCGAAAAATACCAAAAATTTACACAAAGTGAATTTTGATGTCCCGGTTATAAATAAGTGTTTTATTTATTCCATTAGAATATATAAGAGTATCCAAAACTATATTTAATGACGGTTCTCCATCAAAAGTTGATAAGTGGACCATTAGTGAAAATTAGTGTATATATGCCTAAAATTGAATTATTTTCATATTTTAAGCCTTTATCCGTTATTGGATAAATGTAAAAACAATTAACAAACATATATAATCATATTTTACTTATTTCTATTCATTCCCGCCAATACAACGACTACGTGTTAACTAACATTTAAAATAATTTTATTTTATTATTAAAGTGCAACGTAAGATTTCAAAGGAACTCGTTGTTGCGTATTGGGTAAGCCATCAAGAATAGTGTTCCCTTAAAATTAATATTAACATTTTATTCAAAAAAAGGATAAATATAAAAATGTCATATTCTTTATTTACCTGGGGTGTTACATCCTTCCCCCCTTTTGGAAATTGCGTCCTCGTAATTTTAAAATTGGGCTCGGAAAATTCATTGAATGTCCCACATCAGAACAAGAGTCGGTAAAACAATCACATTAAAAGAAAGAAAGAGAAGTACAGAGGTCACCTGAGTTAACCCATACTAGGATTCCAAGTATGAAAATATGGACATGGAGGAAAAAACAAAGGGTCGTGTTCTGATGGAGAGTGATAGTAAACATGTCTAGGAGAAAGTTACCCATAAGAAAATCACAAACTTGTGATGGGTTAAACGGTATTCGATTCCCCAGTAGGAAAAGTCAATAGACAACATTTTAAGTTACTCTTCATTGAGGAATATATTTTTTTGGGCTTAAATAAATCATAATGAAATATACTTACTTGTCACGTAGACTTTTAACTTTTACTAAATTCCTTAATCAAACTCATATTTTCTCCAAAAGACGAGTACTTATGAGGACTTGTTCACATTAAGAGTACTATAATCAACTTCTTTAGAATCACCTAATCCACAAAAGAGAACTATATACTTCCCATTTCTTTATACATTAACCAAATCCAAAACCAAAAAGGTTAGTACAAGATCAGATAATCCAGAAAAGGATAACCCTTTATAAAAATAAAATCTATTCTTAATCTCCAAAATTTGTCCAAAAAAACCCAAAGTTCAACGAGGACCATTCGATGAACAATTTTTCCATAAAATTATTCAATGTAAACCAAACTAATATTGAAACCCAAATATTTTAAGGATTTATTAACATAGTCTTCCATGTTAAATCTTATCATTTATCTCCAAACAACATCAGTTTCTCTTAAAGTCTCGTATTGAAAAGTAATTAACTAATCACATATCCTCCATGATAGGTTAATAAATTTACATAGATAACCCAAAATCAACATACTCTTAATTCATAAAATAATCTAACTAAAAAGAGCCAGTCAAACTAACCAGGGACTTCACCTAGTCCAATGGTAGGCGATAAATACCAGTCGCACTTTGGTTGTGGGTTCGATTCCCACAGCTTTGTCCGACACGATGGGTTGTCACACGGTCTGAATGTTTTCCTTTTTCCAAACTAAATAATTCTCAAATCATTCCCCAAAAAAAGATAAAATCATCAAAAATAACCATAACATAATTTAACCTCAAATTTATCTCATGCCTTTCACTTTCCATCATAAGATATAGTAACCCATAATTACCTCAAAAGTAAGGATCATATAAACCCAAATGGTTCTTTATAACTATGTCCACAAAAGAACAGATAACTATTCCTTGAATAAAATTTTCATATATCAAACATCAGGGTTACACATACTATAAAAAGTATTCTATTGTTACCCCATCATCAAAAGAGACTTAATACTCTTTATTAATTTCACTATAACTCTTGAAGCCCTTATATGTTGACTTCTAACTCATTCAACATTATTCACGATCCATTAACCATTCCTTTCCAACTTATTCAGAAATAATCATTTCCTACAAACAAAATCATGAATCATATCCTAAGATTCCAAAATAGGAAAACAAAAGTTATGAAATAATCTATACCTTTGATTGGTCATTGTCAGTTTCTTCATCCTTAATCGTAATGGCATTAGGTATTGGTTAACGAATATTTGTACGATCTTGGTGATCCCATTCCTGAAACTTCTTCATAGGACATGTGTTTTCATAATGACCATGCACACCACATTTAAAACATTCAATTGATCCCTCAGAAAGAACTTCTTTCCCTTTCCTTGAGTCAACTGGATGCTTCCTTTTTCCAGGGTATGTTCTTCCTTTATGACCTTCATTTCCAAATCTATAGCATATTTTTGTCCCTTTGATACATTTTCCTAGGGGTTTCTTTACACATCATTGACACATAGGTTTTTGAACACACTTACCTTTATGATTATTACCTATAGTTCTGTAGGGATTTGTTTCTCGCATATATGATGCCTTATAGAAATCACCAAGGTTTAGGTGGTCAATCATGACTCCAGATAGTTGTATGAGGATAAACACAAGAGTTCTCATTGCAGCTCCCATATCATTCAGTTGCTCGCTCAGAAAATTGTCATAGTTTCCTTCACATCCACTTTTACTTCGGTGCCCGCTAGATCCAGCCATTTAATAAAACAAAAAAGGTCAGTGTGATTATATCATCAAAACCATCATGTACTAATGAGGAAGATAAACACTAAGATATACTTACTCATTCACTTTATCTAAAACTAGGACTCTTTCTGAAGTACTAACCACTATGTTAATGTCACCTATGCTTAGAGAATACCTTAACCTCTTAAGTTATCTAAACCGACCTCTGATACCAACTATAAGGCCCCGACCTTAAACCTTACTTGATATTGAATTAAATGAATAATTCACATTAAGGATCTTTTCAGGTTTAGAGTTTTAGATAATTAGGACATAACTATTACATCTCAAAAGGTTACAAAGTAGTCACTTCTACTAAATTTCCATAAAATAAATACTCTAAAAAACATGTCTAGTTCCATGTATTAGATAGCATGACTTTCCCTTAATCCCATCCTTCACCCAATTCCACATTAAGTCCTGTGAATAATATTTCAAAAAAAACGTGGGGTGAGCATAAAAAGCTCAGCAAGGGATACATAAAGAATGAAAACTGGTAGTTTTGCAAAGCAACAAGTAAACCATGTATACTTTATCAAAGTAATACCTTTCACCTTTAGGAAGTAGTAAAAACTCTTCACTGAATAAAATATCATTACTTACAATTTTTGTAACCAAAAGGTTACCCTAAAACCCATATAAAGAACACATAACATATAAAGGTAACATGTGACATAAACATACATAAATGGAATAACCATATGGGCATCTTCCACATATACTTAATGGAATAGCCATACGGCCGACTTCCATACTCAATGCATTGGAGGTTATAACGTAACTACCCGTCCTGGTATTCACGGCACCACCCATCATATGGTTTATCACGTAACCACCCGTAAAATCTC
Source organism: Viscum album (assembly GCA_963277665.1). Taxonomy (NCBI): domain Eukaryota; kingdom Viridiplantae; phylum Streptophyta; class Magnoliopsida; order Santalales; family Viscaceae; genus Viscum; species Viscum album. The sequence continues at coordinate 1,058,561,582 of OY728155.1, forward strand.
CAAGTACCATCATTACAAATAAATTATTGAAAATATAAAGATTTCAATAACCACATTTCATTTTCAATCAAAATAATAAATTCCAAGATATTGAATTAATCAATCCATTTTCAAAAATCATTTAAAAGAGATTTTTGAATCAAAGTGTCCCATACCACTTTGAAGCATCTACTGGAATTATAATTTTAAAACATCAATGTCCATATAAATAAATACTGAAAACCATTTTGAAAACATGTACATTAAATATAATTATTTATAATAATAAATCATCAAAACATTTAAAATGATTTTTTTGTTAAAGAGTTTTTAACAAAACGAGAGACTCTTCAATACAAATAATTGCAGAATAACATTTAATCCGAACTTTATAGTATCCTGAGTATAAAGGGATTCATGATATAATATGTAAAAGGACGGTATACACACCATATAAGAGTGAATTGGTGCATAACAACAATGAAGTCTCAAAAGAAATGTAAAATGAGATGAAATCCATTATAAAGACGGTATCCTTAAATTAAGGATAAATCAATCTCATAATTATGTGTGACAAATATAAATAGACCCAATATAAGTGGTTATTAAGCGTAAAAAAATCAAAGTTCACTCACACATATTCAAAGGATGACATATTCAATAACTACATGTTGAACCCAAAGAAATCGAATTTTTGTTAAGAAGTTCCATAGGTAAAATTCGACAGCCTAACAGCGTCACATAAAATTTTTCAAAAAGGGTTGATGAGAGAGATAAAGGGTATCTCATCACTTGGACATAAAATTTACATAAATAAGTATATATAATAACATATACCAACAAAATAGTATTTGAATTAAAATACATAACAAAAGAAGTCTTAAAAAGAGGAGAGTGAAAGGTCCACTTACTGAGTTGGGTAACTTTCGAAAAGTACACCCCATGGAAGAAGGGTCATAAAATGAAGATGTAAATACCAATAAATGAAATTACACTACAAAAAGTGTATAATAATGGGCAGTACATACACCACTCAAAGGAAACAGTGGAAAACGTAGCATAAATGTCACGGGAATAAAAGTGAGATGAAAAATCCAATACAAAAACTCGGCAGCTTAACAGTGACACTTAAAACTTCCAAAAATGGATTTATGACATCAAATAGGGTCTATCATAATAGGAACATAAAAAGTAAAGTATGAGGAATATAAAATAACATCCCCCAACATAAGAAATATGGGCTTAAAAGAAATGACATAAAAGAGATTACTTAAAAAGAAAGAGAGAGGTTGGATCCCTTACCTTAGGTCCAACTTGACTCGATCGTTCTTTAACGTCCTGAATAATAAACTTGAGTTAATTTATAAATGCTTAAGAACCTTTTTCATGTTAATTATTCCTTTTATATCACTTATTGACATGTTATAAACATTATGTAATCATTTAAGTTAACAATGTTTGTTTTGTCGATATTTTGTTCTTAAGTCGAAAGTGGACTTCTTACAATTACATGTTGTTCGTGTGGTCAAAGGTTCATTATATCCAGAATGATATTCATGATTTGGATATCATATATATCATATATATTTAGAATATAAATGTATTTATAATATTACATAATCATTTAGAGGTAAGAAGTGAAAGGAACCGTTCATGGAGACGGTAAGCCGTAGGTACGCATGAACGCTACTTTTATTTATATGTCATATAAATGGAATTAAAACCAAATAATAGGTATGTATATTTTAATTACAGAATTATATTTATCATTAATATGTAACATAAATCATATATAATAACTTTAAATCCATCCTATATACATCCCACATATGGTATTAACGAATCAAATCACTTTGAGGGGGAGGTAGTCCGCACTTCCTAAAATGAAATTATCGTGTTTTACCGACAATGGAAACCATAAAGTTATTCCACAAAATAAAAATACAGAAGATTAAGTAATACATAAAAATATTATATATCATATATAAATATAGTGACATCTTAATGGCCACCTTTGAAGGTGTTATATGAGTGTTGAACAATCATCGTTTCGTGAGGCAGAAATTCACCATCCATAGAAACAGTATGTTCATTAACCATTAGATGTAGGTGTGTGTAAGTGTAGCTCGAATTATTCTTATAAAAACATCCTATTATATTTAAGATATTGTATTTGTTACAAAAGAAAAGAATAAAATGAGCTTAGGGGGTTGGAGAAGCAAAATAAAACAAAAGAACACAAGAGAAGACACTACCTTTAAATTGGGTAACTCTTTTTGATTTGAGCTCAAAGGCTTCCTTGGGAAGACTTCTCCCCAATGTGAGGATTCTAGGAGTAATAGAGGTATGTGGAGAGACAAAATGGGTAGGGTTTGGCTGAGCCAAAGTCTTGAGAGGTGTGGGTAAGGGGGTAGAAGTGGGGGCCTTTTATCAGATGAGAGGAGGGGCCCTCTTGGAAAGTAAGGAATTGTTACTTTATTTTAGAATGATTTTCGGATTTTAAAGGTCCCACATTGAGGTTTTTCTAGGATAAGGTGATAAGGGTTATAAATACACTCATCCAATAGGTTTTGGACAAGTTTAGGTCCTAGATTTTACCTTATCATTCCATTTTATTTAAATTGTTAAATAATGAGGTAATCACTACATCATCATGGTGTCATAAATAATTTAATTTAGCTAATGTCTAAAAATTATAAAAAAATACTATGATGTATGAAATCTTTTTATATTTACAATGAATATTTATAGTAAAAAATATGACTTTTATAACCCTATCTAATTTTTTTTTTAGTAAAACAACACATGTTTGTGACATTTTAATTTTAACATTAAATACAAAGATATTAATGTCATTTTCCTACCAATGTGGCTCAATGGGGTCCCCAAGTTGACCCATGGATTTTAATGGTCGGAAACGACACATCCAATGAGGGTAGGACATGTGTTTAGGTCATTTCATATTATTAAAACATTATTTTTACCTTAAATTGCATTAATTACCTCTAATCACGATTAATAAACTTAAAAGTTACCATTCACCAAAAAATTATTTTAATCCCATTAAACCAAATTTTACTCATTAATGACAACCATGTATGTCAGATTTTTGAAATTCAAATCACAGAAGTGGTAAAGTTTAATTTAAACGAAAAAATCAGTTTCTTTAACTACCACTTAGTGGTTTCACTATTCATCAAAAATTGAAGTTTTTCAGAAAATTACCAAAAATTTACCCAAGGCTATATTTGATATTCCAAATTAAAAAATGATATCTATTTTAAAAAAATCAAAACATATAAGTTACATTAATTAATTTAATAATTAATTCCTGCTGTCAGAGCAAATAGCGTGTTTTTATGAAACAATAAGTATCAAAAGATTGACACTAGTTTAAGTCCAATTTCAAGATGAAATTAATTCCAACGACCACTATTGGATTAAATGGTAAAAATATTTTCTAATTTAACTTTTAAACCAATTCAAAAGATAATTTAATCATAAAAATAAAAAAGATTTAAAAGAGGTTATCAATTAAAATACAACATTTTTCACTATTCATTAAAAAAATATGATCTTTATCGAAAAAATACCAAAAATTTACACAAAGTAACTTTTGATGTCCCAATTCTAAAGAAGAGTTTTATTTGGTCCAATATAATGTATAAGAGTTACAAAAACTATATTTAATGACGGTTCTCCATCAAAAGTTGATAAGTGGACCTTTAGTAAAAATTAGAGTATATATGCCTAAAATTGAATTCTTTTCATATTTTAAGCCTTTATACTTTATTGTATAAATGTAAAAACATTTAACAGACATATATAATTATATTTTATTTATTTCTATTCATTCCCTCAAATACAACGGCTACGTGTTAACTAACATTTAAAATAATTTTATTTTATTATTAAAGTGCAACGTAAGATTACAATGGAACTCGTTGTTGCGTATTGGGTAAGCCATCAAGCATAACGTTCCCTTTAAATTAATATTAACATTTTATTCAACCAAAAAGGATAAATATAATAATTTCATATTCTTTATTTACCTGGGGTGTTACATGTTAGGATGGTGGGAAGAATCTTTCGTGTGGTGTATGTTAAAATAACGATTCTCTTAAATCCTTTGGTAAAAGGTTCATTATTTGGAATATCGAAAGAAGATTCTGGTAAATTGTTTTTTTATAAAATTTTATTAATTTGAAAATATTTATAATAAATAATTTTTTAATATTAAATAAATTTTTTAAAACATTTTAAATTAAATGTGAACATGGAATTAAGCTTTTCCAGATTCAAATAAAAATGCACTGATTTTTTCTTTAAAAACATTATTTCAGTATCATAAGAATATAAGGGTGAAAAAATAATGAAAAAAATATAAATTAAAAATTAAAAAAATAGAAGAAATTTTATTGGTTTTGGTATAAAAATTTTATTAAATTTCCAAAATGTATACTTAAATATAAATAATTATGAATAATAATGAGATTGTGAAATAAACCCTTACAACTTTAGTAAAATCTTAATCGTAACAACAATGAAAGAATTAACACAAAAAAATAATTAAATATAATTAATATATATGGAATCGATATATATAATATCAAATTTATGATATATAAAGCACATTAAAGAAACAGGTGGTTTATATGGCATATATCTCACAACAATGAGGATGAGATGAAACACCCTTACCTTGGGTACAACTTGCTTCATAATTGATTATATCCTACAGTATAATAAATTTAAAATTATTATATTTATATATTAGAATCATGTGTATACTTATGATATAAAATAATATAAATATATAATATTTCAACACAATTTAATAATAGTTCCTTATAAAAATCACCATTTTCTGGTGTTACCTGTCTATTTTTTCATATATGTTTTGGTTTAGTAATTTTGGTTATTTTACATTGATCATGGTTCTTTCATATCATACATTTTATTAATGGTAAAAATATAATTTAAATTAAATTTATATATACTTATATATATATAGTGTCTTCTATAAATGATAGATACTGAAAGATAAATTGCACTATTTATAGAGACGACGTGTCTTATGTAAGCATGAACATTCTTTTCACGTTTTGATGGGTGGAACAAAAGAAATGTAACAAATAATTCACCATTATTGAATCAATATTATATAACTTTTGAATTTTTTTATTAAATCTATCATTGTTACTAAAAATTTAAATAGGAAATGACAAACAGATCACGTCACTTCATAGATGTGGAAGTCCACACGTATGCACGAGTGACGTTATTTTCTTCCATATAATATAATGGAAAGATAGTAGATGTTATATTATATTTATTCATAATAATAATTTAATAAATATAATATATATAAATTAGTTCCATATTTATAACAATCCAATTAAAATGGTTATAAAAAAATTAATTATACTATTGCGTAGAGATGGTAAGTTGTAGGTACACATGAGCGGTATATTCACATTTTGAAGGATTAATAAGAGATATAAAATGGATGAAAAATAATAATAATAAAATATTACTTCATTAATTATATTGGAAAAATTATTTTAGGATGGTTGAAACATAATTAATGTAAGTATAAGAAGAATGAAATTTGAATGACTCGGTAAAGACGATTACATCTTCTTTAGTACTTCCTTTAGATTCCTTCTTTAGAACCCTTGGAATTGTCATTTAAGAATAAAATAACCTCTAATTAGTGTATATGGGTGTTTATAAGATACAATTCCAGGGTTTGGTTGAGTTATATTCTTAATGCAGTGTAAATAATTGAGGATATAAGGTTCCGTTTTATTAGAGAGGGGTAGGGAACTCATTGAATTAATTAATTTTTTAAAATAAAATATATTAATTTTCATTGGAAAATAGATCTAAATTTATTTTATATAGAATATAAGATGGTTATGAGTTTAAATATTCTGATACAATATTATTTTGTGATTTTTATGTTATTTTTTCACCATTCCTTCATAGTTTTAACCTCCCTATTAACAATTCAAACAATTATTATAATATCAATGTTTTTTTCTCTTTAGAGGTCAATAATGTTATTATAATATAAAAATGGCACATAAATGGGACATAGTTAATATTTTAAACTATATCCCAACTATATTTCCTAATATAATATTTTTTAATTTGAAATCATTTAATAAAATATTATTTTTCCTAAAATATCATTAATTTCATTTTTCGAAATAGAATAAATATTATAATATTTTATTAGACTAACTAATGGTAAATAAATAAAAGATAAATTTTATTTGTATGGTCAAAATATATTTATAAAATCTAATGTTATAGGTTAAGATATCATTTAAAACCTTATCATTTTATTTAACACATTGGATTAACAATTTCAAACGTATCCATGGTGTTGATATTTTTCATATTAGAGGGTTATAATTTTACTTATAGGGTGAAAATTGGGTCATAAATGAAAAATTAATAACATTTGAAACAATTTAATTGCCTTATTATCTAATTTCATGATTAATCTGAATTCTGTAAAATTTAACAAAATATTTTTTACACAAAATACTATTAATACCATTTTAAAATCTATTCATATAATTTGACTCTGAGAACAAACTTATTGTAATGTAATTAGAATATTAACCTTTAAAAAATAAAATGATATATATATATATATATTCAAAATTCATGGAATAAATTAACTCACCAAAAAATATTACTTTTATAATTTTTAAAAACATTTACTTCATATGTGTACAATCAACACAAGCATTGTGTGGGAGTTTCATAAGAATTTAAGATAAATATTTCATCACTAAAAATATTAAAATAATGAAAAAATAATAGTTGATATTTATAATAAACATTTATAAAGGAACATAATTTTCCTTTATCTCTTTCACAAAAAAAACTAATGATATTTAAATCAATAATGTTGAATTTTTTAATTTATCTTTTACATAAATATTTTAAAGGATAAAAACCATACAAAAACGTAAAGGGGTAATATTTTATAATTTCGGATTATTATAGAAGAAATATTCTCTTAAAAAATTTATATAAATGTGCATAAATTTAATTTTGTGTCTTATCACATTACGTTTAACTCTAATTATCCATTTTTATCATACCATGGTAATAAAATTCTTCTTTTGTTCTTATTCATTATGACTAAGAAAATGGAAATATTATCAAATATTAGAAAACCTGATTCTAAATATGTTTTCCATTTTTTATCATTCAATTTCAATATTTTTTATAAATCAATTTAACAAAAAAAATGAAAAATGCAATGAAAAATATTTTTCCAGATATTTTTTAAGCATAAAAAATGTTTTTATTAAAAAATTTACAATAAAATTTATTTTAATAAACTAAACTGTAATATTCATTATATAGTATAAGTAATATTAATTGTAAATTTTTTTAAAACAAAATGGTACTTTGTTACTTCTTTAATAAAAAATACAATTTTTATTAAAAATTAGTATTTTCACTATTTACCATAAAATCAATCTTTTAGAAGAATATTAAAAAACCATTATAATATAATTTGGACATAAAAATTAAAAAAGCATAACTTTTTTATGAATTAAAATTTTATATTTTCAAAAAATAAATTATAATATATGATGAAAAAACATATAAAACCAATTTTTGAAGAAAACATAATAAAATTTCTATAGAAAATATTGAGTATTATTTCATAATGTACAAAAAAATTAATTTTTATTGAGTATATAATTTTAATATATTTATAATTTGTTAAATCATGTTCATGCCTTCTAATTAAATGAATTTGTTATTAATGTATTATTTAAATAATATTTCATTGTCCTTTTTTGATGTTTTGTGTTATATAGGCTATTGATGATATATGTTTATCATGAACAAGTATTAAATTAATTTTTTATTTTTCATAATAATTCTCAATAGTTGCGAAACCTAGGGACAATCATAATTAGGTTTCTCATAAGAATTATTTTCCTATTGTCACTATTATATTCTTTCAAATATCTATGAAAATTACATACTTATACAAAATGGTCGTTGATTATAATAACACATGAAATAATAGATACATATATATATGTGTGTGTGTATTATTAAAAATACTAGACACAAACAAAATGAAGAAAATAAACAATGTAGTCATCATAATAAACCCATTGATCATGGGGTGTTATACTGGTTTTATCATTGTTATTCAAAATATATTCCTTTAATTTAATTTATAAATATATACCTTTCACTCTAAGACCTCTAATTTGAATAGTATTACCCTATACTAATTCCTCTGTATGTAAGTGTAATCTCTTCAACATCAATACCTTTTTTCAAAATTCACTACTTGAAGGACATAAATATCAGTGATAAGGAAAATGATTTAATGAGGAGAAAGAAAATATTACTAGAAAAAGTTGGGAGACATGTCCCAGCAATTATTTTAACCACCTGTTAATTATTATAATAAAATAATACAAAACCTGAATGAAATATAATAAAAAATACCACCCCCCCCCCCTCGAACAATAGTGAGGGTTAGCTCTCTAAAATAATTGATATAAAAGAAGAATGATGAGAGAAATAGAAAATTAAAAAAATCATAGAAGAAGAAAAAGTGGTACAATAATATATATTCAAAATTACAATGAAAAAAACATTAGTGAAACTCCAAATTATCCCATGAAATAGCTATCCTTTTTAATGTTATATGATGTGAAAATTTGTAGAGAAAAGGTGAGGGAAATTATGTCCAATGGATATTAGAGCCAGTGTAATAAAATAAATAAATGAATTTCAACATGGTGCCATCTTAAATGTTGTACTTATTTGTATCCCACAATCACAATATAAATTTTAGGTTTTATCGATCACATTATGGAGTAGTTATGGTTTATTTACTTAGCTGTATTAAATCTGCCTTGGTGACTCTTCGTATTCCAAAACATCAAATTCCTAAGCCATTGGGACCCTAAAAGAAGACAATTTTGGAATGGAAACATTCATGAATGTTTTATATTAATTACTCCTCCCGATCCATAAAAAGTTATATCATTATTGTATAGGTAAAATTATTTATATAATCTCATATTTAAATGTCTCCATATCTATAAATAGTTTTTGAGGCCCTAATTGTGAGAAACATTTGGGACTCAAAAATATAGATTGAAACATGGATCCATATTTATTATATATATCCCAAGATTCATAGAAGACTAAAATCATGAATTTAACAACATCACTCAGATTATAAATATTTATGGATTAAATAATGAAATGAATATAAATAATTAAAATGAATTATAAGTCCATTTTTTTAAATTAAGCACAAAGTACCATAAAAACCTAAAATTTTCATAATTTCCTATAAAATAACACTATGGTGGGATTAAAAAAAATTAATTATAGTAGAAAATGTATGAAAATGTAATCTTTTTCCCCCCACACATAATCATTACTCTATCAGTCAATCCACATATATCCAAATCAAAATCCATACAACAATCAGAAATGAGAAAACATCCATAATCTTTTAAAAAATTGAATTCTACCATGTCTAATATATGAAAAACAATTCCCTACAATTTTCATTCCTCACATTTAATTTTTTTCAAAATCATAAATCCATCAATTTTACAATCACAACCTATATCACATTGAATATTGTAACACTCTTCACTTAAGTGAACTTTGATAGGGAGTAATTCTCATAATTAGAAAAATTATGTATCACTATAGTTTTTGATAATTCTCATTTATCCATAGTGTGAGACATGAAAATGAATTCAATCCTGAGTAATTTTTTTAAGGTGATTTCTTTGTCTTAATTATGGTGGGAAAGTGATTAAAAAAATTATGGCTGAAAAAAAGGAGGTTCGACTCTTATGTATAATGAATGACTATTCAACTGAAAACAAAGTGTGGACTTCACTCAAATACCATTAACAATATTAAAAACAATGCAAACCAATTTTATTTGACATGGGTTATGATCTAATCTATCATTAAAATTAATTATATCATCCATGACCTCCCCCTTTTTCACTTTTTTTCGTGTTTTCTTTTTCTTAATGATCGAGAAAATAATCACATTATTTTTTTCAATTTATATTTCTTAGTGGATGAGCTGAAAAATGAATGAAATGAATGAATTTAAATTAATTCAATTTATTTTTGATAGGTACGTGATTCATATAATAAATTAAAATAATAAATTCAATCGAATCTCCATTTTTTTATTTTTTTTTCTTTTCTTTTTTTCTATTTTTTTGATGGAGAAATAGATGAAACCAATAAAGAAAAAAAACGATGAAAGACGAAATATTTTCTAATTATTCACTTATAGAAATATTTACAGGAAAAAAAATCATTAAAAAATTAATCACATCACAAATAAAACACATAAAGGCCCTTCCATTATAATCAAACATGAATTATCTGTGAAAATATTCTAAGAGTGTGGGTATATAAGCAAAAATGGATTATATTGTAGCATATCCCTATAAGTAAATTAATAAAATATAAGGTTTAATGAAGGATATAATTTATGGTAGTTCATATGTTAAAATTTGGTTAGCCATGATTTTCCTCAATAATATTGAAAAAACTACATGAAATATAACCCCTTGAAGGAGAAATATAAAAAGTTATGGTTTTCAGAAAAAAAAACTATGATTCCCCAAATAAAGAGTGGGTATTAAAAATAATATATAAAATTGGTTTAAAATACCTCACAACATTAGAAATATATTTTTATTTAGGGTTTTTTGGTCATGGATTTAAAAAAGCAGTGAAACTCACAGAAATTATTCTAAATATTTTTATAAAAAATATTTCCTCACATCAACCATCTTTTAAAATGCATTTCTTCCAAAATAATTTTAACACTATAAAAATAAATTGAAGTGTAAAAATTGTTAACAAAATTAATTAAAGGTCAATTTTCGTAAAATTATTAAAATCAAATAGGGAAAATCACAAAAAAACTAAGCAGGTTGAGACTCCCCCATAAAAATAATTTACAACCCTTCAATTCAACTCGACAAAATAAAAATAATGGTATAAAAATAATGATAAGGAAACATACAACATGTATTTATTTTCCATTGAAATCATTGAGTTAAACATCTAGATATATTAACATTGAACATAGAAATCATTAAATAAATTCAAACATTAGGAAAAAAAATAGAAATCGAAAAGATGATAGATCTTTTACTGATCCCCAATGTTGGTGTGAGGTTATTATTACCCCTAGACCGGATGCTATAGTGGATTATCCACAATCTTATGGTGTATGGAGTTTCTAGCTTAGGAACCAAAAAATTTTATTTCTCCCAACATCCATTATAGTATAGAAAAATTGTGGACCCCCAATGAAAATAACAATAACCATAACCCTTAGAAGTGATGGAAGATAATATTTAATGGGTAGATGGTGAGGGAAAACGATATTGGGGAAATTTATATTTATCTCATATAGAGGAGTTGTGTATATTGTTGGTGGATATATTATAATGGTATGTGGATTATATTCTATTTTGGGTTCATATAATGATTCTTTATTGATTTTTTTATCATCTCTCATTTCCACTAGTGTATTACTCGACTGGCTCCACCATTGTCTCCTAAACAAAAATAATTTCTTAATCATTATCTTCCAGGTCCTGTAGTTTTGGTGATGAATATAAAAAATCAACATAAGGGAGATTATTTTTCAATTGAATTTTAAAATTTTCTTGAATAAAAACAAGGCTCATAATTTGAATCTCCCTAAAAAGTTCATCTTTATACTATTCATCCTAAAGTAAGGATGTTGTGAGTTCATTTGTTGGAGAGGAAATGGGATAATAAATTTTGTGTTCATAATCACAAATATCATAAATATATTTAGTCGTAATAGGCACTTACCTATATTTTTATTTTTATTTTTTCCATTCCATCTATAGTAATTTAAATTATTCATCTTCAGAAGCTTGGTATACAACTAACCTGCTATATTTTCTGAGAGATGTGAAATTTTCTTGAAGAATAAATTAAATTTAATCCATATAAATAATAACTATCTCTTATGTAATATAAAATTATTAACTTGGATAATCATAATATAAATTTGTGAAATAATCTATCTTACCCTTTCAATGAAATATTTAGAAATAATGTTATTGTTTTTAGTTTTTGAAATATTTTATTTTTTTGGGATTTTGGAAAAAAATGCATAAACACTTGACTTCCCTTTAAATATAGAAAATTTTATGATAGGGGTTTTTCATGAATATTTAAATAGAAAAAACCTATTTACCTAAGTATGAAATATTGTGTGTAAACCCAGTGGTCAATCATAATGAGGCTACTTAGAGAAACTATTTTCATGTTATCCCAAATATATTATATCTAATATAAGACTAAATTATATACTTATATGAGAGGTGGTTGATTCTAAAAATATGTGAAATATAATACTATATATATATATATATATTAAAAATATAAATCTAAAAAAATTGAAAATATAATGAAAATTTAATAGAAGAAAACAATTGTTCTCATGGTTTCATACTTGTGTTATCATTATTATTCAATGAATATTACTCATTATTTTATTCAATGTTGAGATAAAAACCTTTAACTCTAAGACCTCTCATTTTATTGTTCTTACCCTATACTGAGACCTCTGCATATTGGTGTAATCACTTCTACATCAATACCTATTTAAAACTCTCCAATTTGAATGACTTGGATATCAAGGAGAGGGATAATGATTAAATTAGTGGGGAGAAAAATGGTATTGAAATTAAGAATACCCCTCACCACAAAACGTTTGACCATAATTGAAATATTTTAATAAAATAAGAGAAAATAAGAATGGAAAATTATCTCAAATACCATTACTTCCCCCATCGAAAAATATTGAGAGTTAGCTCTCAATAATCATGGAGATAAAAGAAGCAACGTGGGAGAAAAAAAATTGAAAATAATATAAATGAATAGAAGATGAACCATAGATACAATAATATATATTCAAAATTAAAATAACTATTACTTTATAAAAACACAACTTTTTTCCCCTAAAATGGTTTTCCTTTTTAAAAAAAGTGGAGGGGAAAATTTGTACAAAAATGGGTAAGAAAAATTTTATGCAATTAATTCAAGTAGATTTTTGAGCCATTTTGACACATAAAATGGTGTAATTTCAGTATTTTTTAATATAGAATGTTCTACCTCTTTATATCCTATGTGAAACGTCAATATTTTAGATTGATTTTCTAACATATGGACTAGTTATTTCTATTTTAATATCTCTCATTTAATCATTCTTGGTGACTCTTCATATTCCAAAACCTCAAATTATCATGCAATTGTCACCAATGAAAAATGAAAATTATGGAATTGAATCATTTGTGAATGCTATTCAATCAATCCTTCTCCTCCTTCAAGTAGAATTTTATCTTTATTGTACTGGTCAACTTTGAGATATAATCTCTTCTTTTAATGTTTCGGGATCTATGTAATGTTTTCATGTCTTGAATTATGTGTTGCTTTTGGTCCTCCAAAAGATAATTTGATGATTGTATATGTATGGATAAAATCTATCCCACAATTTCTTGAAGCCTACAATAAAAATTATAATTTTATTTAGAGTAAAAAATCTAATGGTTGAAATAATATAATAAATTAAAACTTTTAAATAAAATAATTCCATTTCTGAAATTAAGCTCAAAATACCAAAAAAATATATTAATGTGACTATTCCAAAAAAATAATCATATAATGGGATTAAAAAAATTTATTATATTAGAGAATATTTGAAAATATAAGCTTTATCAGTTATTTAATAAAATGTTATTTTATAATCATTGGGTATCACATTTACAATATATAAGTGATGATTTACCTCTTGAAAACCTTTAAAGAATCTATATAAATTATGTTTTAAGACTTCATGGTAGACCTGTTTAATTATTTATGATAATGATCCAATATTTAAATAGAAATTCTTTAAGGGAATTCTAAAGGATCCAGACACGAAGCTTCATTTGAGAACTTCATATCACCCTCAAACCAATGGATATTACTATAGGTATATTAAAACATTAAATACACATTGAGGTCATTCTCGAATAGCATTAAAGGTGTATGGGACCATTATTTACCTTTAATGGAGATTTTCTATAATAATGGATTCCATTCATGTACTCAAATGAAACTATTGGAAGCATTAAATGTAAAGGGATGTTACACTCCAACTTGTTGGGATGAAATTGGTGAAATAAATATTGTGTGCCTATAAATTTCTAATGATATAATGGTGAAGGTAAAGACTATTCAACCCCATATTAATGTATCTCAAATAAAGGAAAATAGATATGTCGGTAACTGAATGAACGATTTGTAACTTTTAATTGGAGGTCATTTTTTCTTGAATGTATCTCTACAGAATGGTGTTATATGATTTTTTAGAAGGAAAAAAATTACCCCAATTAGTTATCACCTTTTGAAATTTGAGAATGATTTGGAGATATGGATTACCATTTGGAAATGTCACCAAGCCTCCGTAAAGTACACAATGTGTTCAATATATCATTATTGAGGAAGTACATTCAATATCCATTGTATGTTCTCACCTGTAATGAAATAGAATTATAATATAATTTATCTTGCTGAGAAGATCTTATCCAAATTATGGACACTAGAGAATATATATTGAATCATACGTGAGTTAGTTGGTAAAGGTACTTTTGAATAATAATAATATAAAAGAGGAAACATGATGACATAATGAAATTAAGATAAATAACTACTCAAATCATTTCATGATGTGAAATTTTAGAAATATCGAGGAAAACATTTTTAATAGAGGGAAGAGTGTAACACCCAATATTCAGTTTTAGTAATATTTTCATTTTTTAATAATCAATAGAATAATACAAATAGTTTTATTAAGAATATTATTAAACCATAATTTTAGTAATTTTATTAGTAGAATTTTCTAAAACTGCCTTCATTTTTTTTAATAAACATATTGAAGTTATATTAGGGTGAGTATTTTTTGATTTTTCAAAAATGGTTGATTTGTTAATGAATAGTTAAAAGTAACAATATTTCATATACAATCATTTATTTTCCTTAAATATGTATCAACATGACCTACCAGGAATACCTTGCTAGTGGTAACCATAGTGAGACACCCCAAAACCTCCTCTAATGGGCTAGGGTGTGGTGACAAGTGTTGAGTGGGTATTAATTAGATGGGTGTTCTAAGCTTATGTACCTGTACACACTCACACAACCATCAACATGTTATAGAGATGAGATATAATAGGAGGCCAAAGATCTGGAGTGTAAAATACTCATGAATCAACCTCTAGGAATTTATTAATGTATATTTATTTCATATAAAACTATAATGGGTAAAAATATATTCAAAAAAATAAATGATTTCCCAAACTGAAATGAAATTGAAAAAAGGGTGACTAAAGAGAGTCTGACTCACAATCCTGAAGGCTGACCACCAAACAGGGTCATCACCAAGATCCAACAAGATCCACATAAAGGTGGTCCATTAATATTTCTTTTTATCTTTATGTCATATATATAGGTGAAAATATGTGAGGTTGAATTCCAATGAGGGGTGAGTATATATATATTCAGTAGGCACCCCAAAACCAAAAAGAGATTAATAAAAACTATAATATTCAGCACAACCCAATAACTGAGAGGGAAATAGAAACCAAACAGATTTTATCATAATGAAAAACAATTGAGATATAAATGGGATCTCTATCTCTTAAAATCCAAGATAAAATAAAGAGTGATATCATATCTCAAAGGGTCCCATCACTAATTCTAATAAATCCATGTTTCAACATATGATATAATGGGGAGGGATCGATCCTTTCCACTATGTGTCACAGCTGAGGGGCACTATCTTCTATCCATGCATCTCATGTAACCTATCAATAATATGTGTGGAATGAAGACACCTTTCCACTATGCTCCATAACTAGAGGGGGATAATCCAAAGTGAAGTAACCACTCCCCGACAGTATATAAAAATGGGAGTTCCACTCTGATGATAGAGGACTCACACCCTTTGTTGTAAGGGGCATTCCAACTGTACCATTGTAATGAGTATTGGGTACCCATGATATATTGATAAAAGGGAGTTTCTAACCCTAATAACACATCTATGTTTACACCCAATTACTATCACCCACTAATATTAATTAAAAATTGTGTAAATACTATGGGGAATTCGGGCCTTGGTGAAACATGGGGGATTCCATCCCCAATAATACTCCAAAGAGCACACCTAATCATTGTCAATATTTAATTTTCACTAAAGAGTCATATTGCTAGAATAATCAAACCTTTTATTCTAAAATGAAGGCCACCATAACATTCTATATGAGAAAC
Source organism: Viscum album (assembly GCA_963277665.1). Classification (NCBI taxonomy): domain Eukaryota; kingdom Viridiplantae; phylum Streptophyta; class Magnoliopsida; order Santalales; family Viscaceae; genus Viscum; species Viscum album. The sequence continues at coordinate 1,058,577,974 of OY728155.1, forward strand.
TACTCATGATAGGCTATATGTGGACCTGAATTCAATTCATAATGAAAGAGATACGAAAGGTGGAGATCTGATTGAAATTTTCCCGACAAGTATATAGGGTCACAAGGTGTGTGATGCCGCCCCAACACATGGGAGTGTCCTTTCCCAAGAATATCATTGGAAGCCATGTGAGAATACATTCTGTGTATATTGGGTCACACCTTTTGTATCTTCACCCAAGGTCCTGGGCATTTGTACATTGTACATGACATGGCTATCCATATTCAAATTAATGTCGTGTCCAATAGGGTACATGATGTTTTTAACTATGAGGGGTCAGAATCATGTTCCCTCAACTGAAGTTTTGGATTAATAGGTAGGATCACATGGTGTGTGGGACTAACCATAAGGTGTAGGGTATTTAACTCACAGGAAACCAAAGATGTTATGGCTTAGGGTCTAGTCATGTACTACTACACATCCAAATATCATCACATGGGGAGTCTTCCCACATACTTATCTGCAGAAACATCTCCCACTACACGACATGTACAAAAATTATGGTTCATATAATCCAAAAAAATCCTTCATCCAATTGTGAGGACACATGGTGTTTTTCTTTGAACTACACAACATGTGATTGGGATTCTCGAAGGGGAATTCTCTATGAACCTCATGAAACCCCAATTTTCCAATTATTAAGAATATAAAGAACCCTATAGGATCCTAATTAGTCAAAAAAAATATTGAAAACTCAATAACTACATATATATGGAGATCAAAATGAATGAATCAAAATTATCTTATCTCAAGGAGAAAACAACAATGATTCAGGTCTAAAATGAGGATCTAAAGCCACTCCACCACAGTCCAATCACAATCGTCATCAAGGATGAAGCCTATAATAACCTATTCTCCCCCTATATCTTGGTATGGATGAAATGAATGTGTGAATCGTTCTCCCTCCAACTGATCATAAGAAACTCAATTATATGGTAGTGTTTTTTAATTAATAATTTTAATTCTTGAAATACATTAAAAACTTATCATGACATCCAATGATCGCCTTCATCCAATTTCTATTTTTTGCCTAATATTATGTCACACCTTGGGGTAAATGACATGTTCTGAAAAGAACCATGGTTTCATATTCCCCTTCTGATATATGAAAAAATGTTGAAACCATTAAAAACCAAAATATGAATCCATGTTCTCTCATATATATTAACATTTTTCAAATATAAATTCTTGTTTCATTTAATTCAAAAACACCATACTAACTCCATGTTAAATCTCATGTGTGTATATATATATATATATATATAAATTTCAAAGGACTTAATTGAAAAAAATTGAGTCATTAAATACTCTTCTCCTTTAAGGCCTTTCAGCCCAAAAATAAACTGCTCTAAAAAAATATAGAGTTACTCAACCTGCATCAATCTATCAAAGTCCCATGAGATATCCTACATACTCCCATACCACCAAGGAACATGACCAAAATAGATGGTTCATTCACATATAATCTTATCATACTGACACTCGATTTCAGATTAGTACATCAAGAAGGATACTTTATCCTCAATTTAAAACATTCTATAGCCTATAATATGCATGAGGCTGAAAACATATCTATTTCACTATGACACATGGAAAACCTTCTATACTCAATGTCGCTGAATGTAAAGGTTAAGTAGTATGGAAACTCTCTATCCTCATGTAAAAACTAGCATGGCCTGAGGAACATCAGGGAAAATATAACTAAATAACCAAAACTCTAAATCATTACTATTTAGTGACACTAAAACCCCGTGTATCTCTTCTCGAACATCATATACCTATTAAATATTCCTTCGTAACATTCATTTCAACTCTAGTGTTTCCTTACAATCTCAAAGGCCACCTTATCCTTTTTTGTCTCCTTTAACAGGTCTGACCTAACTAGAAATGTTTTTACAATCTCAATCCATCATAAGGGTTGATTGCAGGGTCTATGGTAAAAGGACTCAAAAATGTTGGTGATTCTAGTATATTGATAGCAATTATTATATGAAAACATTACAAATAGAATGTGATACTTCTAGATCTGGGATAATTATAACTCATTGGCTCTTATAATATCCACCAAAACATTAATATCACACTTGTTCTTCCAATCCACATAGGGCTGAAACTCAGAATTCATTAACAATGGGGTCTCAAAAGCCACATGGAGGCCCATAAAAAAACCCTGATGTTAACTGATAATCATGTCCAAAAGATATCATTGTGGGTAACCCATGATTCTGAAAAATTTCCTTTACATAAAACTACCCCAAACTCTCAACCTAACTGTAGTCTCTGAACGAAATAAAGTGTGCTAACATGGTATGTCGGTCAAAAAACACCCATATAGTGTTATAGCATCTAACTATCCATAGAATCAACATATAAATATTTTTAGATTCTATCAAACATACATTCTGGGATACTATGGGGCTGAGTAATGCATTCTAGATTTCAAAGTTAACCTTTTCTTCTAGACATGTGAGAAACTGAGAGAGAAAATCAACAATGCTTTGACTCATTCCAAAAGGACAAAACATTCGTTAATGGTAATTATACATCTTATTAACAATGGGGTGTTCAACTAAGGGGAATGTATGTAATTACCCCAATACCTCATAGTTCAAGGTGATTGAGACCATTGTCTATCCCTTGAAAATGATGGCATTCCCTCCTTCTGAAAAACCATGTGGTCCATCTCCTAAAGATATATGATAATGTTGATCCTCAAAGATTTTGTCTTCAAACTAAGAGTAACTCATATGATAATGCTATGGTGAAGTCACTACCACAAATTTAAGATAAGCTATATCTCTATCTAATTGGGACAATAATAAAGAAGGAAAATGTAGAGACCCCTCCCCCACCAACTGATAATGGGACTCCAAACTAAGGTAATACTGCCACCACTTTCACATCCTTGGATCATAGATGATCTCAATGTCATATTCACAAAATAGATCCAAACATTTCCTAGGTCTTAGGATGAGATCCCTCTAATTAAATATTTACTCAATAGTTTGGTTTTCTAAGTAAACAACGAGACACTCTCCCAGAATATTACATCCCACATACCGAAGGTGGTGACTACAACTTCCAAAATTGAGTTTTTTTAATAATCATTAAAATATGGTCTCAATATCCCTGACCCATAAGAATATTTATCCTATATCCACATCAAAACACATTCATTCACTACTCTTAAGGTATTGTAAAACACTATGAACATGACTCCCTCAATTGGAAATCTCTATATAGGAGAACTAGTAAGCCTCATTTATGACTCCTCAAAGGATCATCATCACTTCTCATTATAGGAAAATTCCCCTAATTTTCATGTCAAGGATATCAAGGTTCATTTATAGAATAATATTCTCATAGGATGTTAATGTAGTGTCCCTCTAGATGAAGAAATCTATACACCATAATCACACTCTTTGGTGGTTTCCAAGAAACCAATATATTAACCTTTTCATTGTCCACCCTCACAACCATAAATAATAAAACATATCCCAAGAGTTTAAACAATAGAAAATAGAAAATATTCTTATAGATATTCCAAAAAATTGGGTACTATTTTAATATGTTAGGAACCATCCATAAGTGTCTCTCATGATCCATCAATAAAATTGAGAACAAAAGTATGTAATTGATGAAGATTACCATGAACCATTCTATTAATGGTTAATGGACCCGGTTCATTGGTCACACAACCACAACTTCGTAAATCAATTCATAGAGATTTCTCAACTTTAAAATAAAATTGTATCATCATAACAAATCCACCCTATGTATATCCTCCTCTAGCAATTGAATGTGGTGTTAACTCATCCTATGGTAGAGGTATAAGGACAAACTATCTCAAAAACACTATTTGAATGAGTCATTGATTATCAAGAGTGTAATAATTCATGATTTATAAGGTTATTGTGACAATAATACTTGTATTACCTTTTGATCTCATCCACCATTATGGTGATCCACATTAGGCATCCTGAGAGAACACAATAGGCCTAACAATCATCAGATCTAAAGATTCTCCAATCACAACTTCATCACTATCAGCTACAAGGGGTTATAAGATATATTAGTGAAGATATAAAACCATCCTTAGTGTATGTTTAAGAATAAAAAAAATTCAATGGTGTGGTATTCTTGGAACATCCTCAAGAAATATGTCCTTATACACGTCCCATGTTGTAGTAAATGGAAATTTCAGGGAACCTCTACATTAACGGTTGTACTACCTAACTGATAATAAATCATCAATATCCTATTACAAATGATATCATACATATCTGTTCATAAAATCCTTCTCCCCATTGATGGAAAATTTCATCCCATAAACTCAGGCACACTACCACTCTTACTGGTAATAGTTAATTTGTTCAGGGATAGTAGGCAATTAGTCTAAGCCAACCAAATCCTTATTGTGACCTAACATCTACTATAGAAAGATACCATGTGAGGATTCAACTTCTCCCAAAGTTATGTAAAATTAACAATTGATGTGTTTGATCAATGAATATCCTCTACAGAAGCTTTAAAACATATGGTTCAATAAATATGGGCTCCACTAACACCATTAGGTCTTGGAAAAGGGATGTATTCAAAGAGATTTGTTGTATATATGTTCTAAAATAACAAATATGGGAGATAAGACATATGTCATATCATAATTCACTACTGGATAATCCTATTCATAACCCCCTACAATATAAATCTACCCTTCCCATTTTTCTCTTATTATCCATAACTATCGATTATTATCGAACCATTGCACATAAAATGACCTCAAAAAGATAAGTAAAAGGATATTTCCCACCACACATTGAGAATATTATCTTTAGGTAGCACTAAATCACCCTCACAATATTAAATAGAATCATAATAACATGTCTAGGAAGGGGAAGTGCCCCGATTCCTTATATTCATAAAACCACGTAAAATGTCCCCAAAATAGACCTCTAAAGATGCCCTATATATACCAATAGAAGACTCTATGTGAGAACCACCATAAATATGGATCCTAAACAAGAATGAAAATAGAACCGAAATCACTATCCATTCATCTACTTATCAATAAGGGAATCCATGAAACCATGAATCCTAGAAAATATCAATATCTAAAACCCAGGATACACATTTTTTACAGGTTCCTTAGCATATAGGACAACCAAAACTAGTTACTACTCTACAAAAAAGACTAGTTTCATGTGAAAAAATATGCTCTTTCAGGTTCGGAATGCTATTAAATCTAAATCTCAAACTTGATACCTTCTTCCATTGACCGAGGGTCCATCTCATTATCAAACCTTTCTGGTCTCTATTTTTAGAACTCAAGTAACACACAAAACCTTCACATATCATCATAATTAACCATAGGATTTATCATATTTCCAGTATGTCATTTACTAACTATCTGGTCCATAGGTGGTGGATCTATGTATCAATCAATATGTTGTATCCATTATCAATTATAAATTAGAGAAAAAACCCCATGAATTGGTCCCTAAACTGAGGTCTCATCACTCAACATGTCATCATCATGAAACAATATCAAAGTCCACGTTGCCTATTTTCATGGAAACGTCTTGAAAGTTATCAATTTGTACCATATAAAAAATAATATATTGGAATAAGAGTCAGCATGGACATGAATGTAATGATACACATTCATATACGACACATGTTCCATTGTTCTCATGCAACTAATACCTTGGTATACAGATTTAACATGTAGATAGTCAAAAAAATGGCATATGTATACACATGTAATTATACCATCATTCTAATTCTGAGCATGATATTTGAACTCAAGAAACTCTGACACAATTTTACTATATTCCCTTACCAATACTCGTAAAAAGACCCCTCTCCAAACTCTATACCAGGAGAAATATTACCACGTATACTACACATTTAGGAATTGACCCATCAAAACCCTCTTAGATGATAGTTATATAAGATTTTCACCCCAAAAGAACCTCTAGTGGGCTATGGGCAGGGGACAAGTACTGAGGAAGTGATAATAAAATGGTTGGAATTATCCAATGTTCCAGTATTCACATAGACACCCAACCATATAAATGATACATTGTATCGATATAATAAAAGTATGAGAATCTATATTGCAATCCAAAAATTCTATAACCTCTAGGAAAACATCAATATATAGTTGTGTAGTATAAAATATAATGATTTAAAATACAATATGAAACAAAAATGAGGGATTGTCCTATAAAAATAAGTCAAAATGGGGATAGATAAGTGCTAGGCTCAGAATATCTAAATATAAACACTAAAAAAGGTCAGAAAATTGATCCTCTAAGCTCCAATATAACTAGGTCCTCAAATATCACTTCCAATCAGCATGTCTTCTACACATGAAATAACATGTTCAGGTGAAGCATGTGTAGTGTTGAGTAAATACACACCGATTATGCTCCCCGACAACCAAAATGGTAGTAATATAAATAAAAATATCCATCTCAACCCCAAAAGGGAGATGGAATGTAGATACCCAACATATATACTTGTAAATGAACCCATTGAAGAAAGAAATAGAGTCTCCATCTCCATTATCCATCTAAGTACGATGTGTTATACCACAACTCCAAAGGCCCCACCACTGATGTTGAACAACCCATGTTTCAACATAGAATATAGAGGGGATGGAATTATACTTTCCACTATGTGTTATATATGAGGGGGTACTATCTCCTAGACATACATATTGTGTAACCTCTCAAAAATATTTGTGGAGGGTCTAATTCTCTCCACTGCGCTCCATGGCCAAGGGGGAACATTTTTCAATAGATAACATGATTTTATAAAAAGCATAAATGAGGCATTTCAGTCTATTGATAGAGTAATCACAACCTTTTTATTAAAGTGGTTTCCAACCCTCCCTGTATAAAGTGAATGGGGGACCCATACCTTGGTGAAATGGGGAGTTTCTAACACTTTTAATACTAAGATATTCACTCTTAATCACATTTACCCACTATGAATCACTAGAATGAGTGTCACATGTATAGGATACCCTCACCCTGGAGTGACATGGGGTTTCTAACCCCAGTAACACTCATAAGATCACACACAATCATCATCAGATGATATACATTGGTAAAGGAAATTCCCACAAGAATCACCCCATGTCATGTCTATTTTTTGGAAATGAAGGACACAATCCCAATCTATAAGGGAAAGTACATAGGATAGGCAAGTCTCTTGCCAAAATTTACTTCCCAAATAAAGATCTACTCAAGGTGAAAAACTCATAGAAAAGTACACGACGAGTATATAAGGTCAGATAGAATGTGTCTTCATCTCGACACATGGGTGTGTCCATTTATTGATATACCATGGGAATCCATGTGACACTACATGATGTGTGTATTGGGTCACATGGAATACACATTTACTAGAGGTCTAGAGAATATTAAAATGGTACATGTTTTGACTATCCAAGTTCATACACACAATGTGTCCCATGGGATACTCAACATAAATGACCACACAGGGTCTAGGATGTGATCCTAAAACAAATGATTTAGCTACTTGGATAAAATCAAACGGTTTCAGGTCCTGAGTACATGGTGTGTGATATTTAATCTTCCAAAACCTAAGTCCTCGTATCCTATGTTCAGGTCATGTACTACTACATGGTCATGTCTCCTCACAAGGGCTTTCTTCCCATGTAATTTGGTACAAATCCATGTCCTGCTACATGAATTATAATCTGAATATATAGTATGTAGTTCAAAGAACTACTTATTCTTCAAATGTTAAGAACACATTCAATGTTGTCCAAAACTACATATCATGTGATCGGGATTCGTAAATAGAAATTCCCTATGAACATAATGAACCCCGTGTTTTTTCCCAATTAAGCACAGATCGTCTCTTAGGGGGTCCTCAGAAATCGTAAATAGTATCTAAAACTATTAAAAAGTCATCTATGGGGAACAAGACAAAAAAATAGAATCCACCTGCCTCATGGTGATAAAACCAAACCTTTATGTCAAAAATGACACTTGGAAGCCACATTACATGAATTCAGTCTTGATATATAACAAGGTTGAACACTAGTTGAGCATTTTCTCCCCCTTTCTCTCGATATGTATGAAATTAATGGATGAATCCCACTCCATCGTATAGGTTGTTGGAAATAAAATGGACAAGGATGGTTATTTAATTAATTTTTTGAATTAATTAAATATATTAATACTTTTTTCACACCTACCAATTTTCACCTTCCACTGAACTCCTGATGTCAACCATCATTATATCACGTCTAGGATAAACCTCAAATTCTATAAACATTTGATCTCTCATATTTGTCATCAAATGTCTCAAACAATTGGTAAAATTACCTAGAAAATATTAATGTGTGTGTTTTAATATATATTAATATTATAAATATATATATTTTGTGGTCCTATAAAATCCAAACATAACACTAACTCTAGGGAAATGTCTATATATATATTCAACAGATTTAGTCAATGAATCTGGGGTAGTTAAAAATTAAAGTAATTTAAAAGCATCATTATATTTCTATTTATTCATAATGGAACATATGATCTTTTTTATTTAGAACAATAAAATTTTAATAATTAATTTTAATGATTTTGATGTAATTTAATTTTTATGCGTAGAACCAATTTATTCGAAAAATAGCATTTTGTGGCACATTACATTTTTTTTATAATTATTTTCTAAGACATTTTAAAATATTGTATTTAAAAATGGATATAATATTTTTAATTAATCACATAAAATATATAAAATATTTGTTGTTTTTTGCCATTATGAATAGTAAATATAGTAAATTTAATCTCATCAAAAAAGGGTAAATTGGAAAAGTTTCATTAAATATCATATTATAAGGTATTAAAAATCAGTTTAGAACATGACATTTATTTAATTTTTGGAATTAATTCACCTATATCCATCAAAAATTCAAATATAAGTTATTTTTTCTCCATTTATCTTTGGTAATGACATTTTTTTAATTTTCGGAAATGAATATTTAAAAATTTCATTCTTGATTTTAAATTTGTTCATATGTTAACATGACGATAAGAATATATTATCAATGAGTCTAAAATATTATTTTAAACATAATTAATTGATATTAATAAAGAAAATATATTTATAAATTTTATTGATTGAATAATTATATTAAATTGTTACACAACAGTAAGACAATATTTCTTCAGTTAATAGAAAAATAATATAAATAGTTTTAAATTTTTAAATGTAATAAAATATTGTTGAACTATTATTACCATGATATATATATATATATAACATATTAGAGTTGTGTTATTGTATTATATTCTAATTCCTCTCTTTGGTTGATGTTTTTAATTTAAAAATAAATGAATATAGTAAAAAATTACATTTATAATATTTTATGAAAATTATATTTTATTAAATTATTTAATAATTATAAAAAAATTAAGTAGATGAATGGGGATATCATATAGTCAAAAATTTCATCCAATCCCCAATTTATTTTTTATGGTCACATTCTTGGCCCTTAATGGGTATAAAACATTTCTATTTCTTTATTTTTCAAATTTGTTAATGAGGGGTTAAAACAAATCGATATGGGTGTAAACATAACCAATACCAATGAAACATTTCTTGGATGTGATTATTTTGTCTCAAACTAAAATAATCTTATAATTATATCAATTTGATTCCATTTATCCCTCATAATTAATTTATTTTAATGTAATACATTAAGTAATTCCTAGAGTGACCCTCCCATCACTTATTAAATGAAAGATATTCTCTCTTTTTTTACAACACTTTTAGAAATATATATCAACAATACACAAAATATTTCTCTTATAAAAAATCTTATCCATGTACAATATTTTTTGGTGTTTCAAAAATACCATCCCAGGGTATATTAAGGGCATATATAGAAGAAATATTCCAAACATGCAATAATTGTCTTTACCAACTCTTTTTAGTTTCATTCATATTCTACTTCCATAAAATATATTTCATCCATTATAAAAAAAATATGATATTATAAATATATCAATACGTCGTTATTATTTTAATATATGTTTTTTACATTTTTTATAACCAATGGAATGTTAAAATGTCCCTCGTTCGTACATACAGATTATCGTCTCCACGTAGCGGTGTAAATAATTTTTTCACTACATTATTTGGATTTTTATAAAGATAGATATAATAGTCTTATATGATATTTATGAAATATTTATGATTAATTAATTATAATCTCATATCTACCATTTTACCTTTCAATCTGCTGTAATACGATAATATCACTCGTGCGTACCTGTGGACTACAACCTCAATGATGTGATGTGATCTGTTTTTAATTTTTTCTTTAAACAGATAGTAATATGGATATATCTATTGAATATATGATATTTATTTAATTAGTGAAATTTTGGATATGATTTATCCACAATAAAAGTTCAATTATTAGAACTTCCATGACAAAACATACACGAGAAAATAAAGTAGTTAATTCCTAAAATAATAATAATAATGAATTATTATTAACGAACAAGAGATAAGAGGTTATAATAATATCACATTCGATATTAAAAATATTAATATTATTCTATAATAAATTAATAAAAATATTAAAACCTTTATATAGAATGTTAAATCGCGTTCGATTATGGGGAAAATGAGGTATGGGGTTTCAAAACTCAATTTCATTTCATTTTGTAAAATTAAATTTTTAATTTCTTTGATATTCATATTGAATGTGTGTAATTAACTTGGAATATTTTATTTTTTATTTAAAAATGTTTTATCAGGATTTAAATTTTGTACACATAGTAGCTTTATTGATTAAATCTCACACCTTTGAGACTTATTTGTTATGATGAAAATATATATTTTTATATGTGATATATACTAACCCTATGATGTATTAAAATATATAATGTATTTATTAATTATGATTAAATTTTCATTTCATTTTAATTTTTACAGGGGGTTATAGTCTAGAAGTTACCAAACTAGTAATAATTTATATGATAATAAATTTGTTTTTGGATTATGTTTATTTTCATGGTGGGAATCCTCATCAACTCTATATATTTTATTATCCTTTGAATATTTATGTAATTTCCATTTTTTCTTCTTAATGTTTCCCCATTTTGTAATCTAATAATGGAAATAATAATTTAAATTAAATTTTCATCATAGTTATCTTTTGATAGGGGATATTATTCTTTCTTGTCCATAATTTTCAGGGTTGTTTTAAAAAAATTATTTATTTACTCAAAAAAATTATTAAGTAAATAATAAGATGTATTTGAATTTTTTAAACATTAAATGAAATGTTTGTAATATTTGACTTTTAGGGACGTTTTCAATTTTCATTAAAAAATTAAAAAGTAATTTTTCTTTTTATCATATACGGTGTTAATGGATTTTCACTCTGCCATAACAGTATTATTCTATCAATATTATTACGTAAGATAAAATTTATTATTCATCTAAAAGACTTTATTATTTTTTTGAAAAAATTAATTCCACTTTATTTTATTATTTTAACGACTTCTTTTTACTAACAAAATATAATTTTATTATAGTCATCTCTCATATCTTGATTGATTTTTATTGTCATTAACTTTCTCATCAATCATTATCCTTCTTGTGATAATTTTTCTATAGAAATTATATTTATCCTTATTATCTACAGTATTTCAATCTTGGATATAATTATTTACTAAATCATATACCATTTATATATATACTTTTTTTCTGTAAAAGTTATTTGATTTACTGGGGTAATATTAATACTTCATTTTCCCTTTCTAATATGAATATTTTTTATAAGATTTTTTTTAAAAAAATTTAATTCTTCATTCTGTATATGATGAATGGATTCGTCATGTAGTTATGGGTGGGGTCTGGAATTATATAGCACGTTGATACATCGATAGGTCTCATGCGAAATAAATTTATCTGGCCTTGTTAAATGTTTTTTATTGTATACCTACTGAAAGTTATAAACTATCTCAGTGTATGGTCTTCATGGTATAAATGTCTTTATATATGAGATCATGAAGTTGATTATTTATCTTTTCATTCATATTTAATTTAGTAATTATTTTCCATGAGATTATTTAATTTGATATTATCCATGGATTTATTTCATTCCCATGATATTTGTTAAATATTATGTGTTTACAATTATTTTCCTTTATATATCGACTATACCTTGTTAAGTCAAATTATATTTCATTATAATTAATAATTACTCATTATTTGATATCTCCTTTAATTTTTTTCGTTCTCCAAGATATGAATAATTTTTTTAATGAGTTTCAAGGATGCTGTATATTTTATTTTATTATGTTATATATTTTATTTCCAATGTAAAATGGTGATCATATATGTATATGTTTCATAAATAATACTAAACTAGTCTATCCTTTGAGATGATAACCATTTTATCTTATACTAATATAATAAGGTAGACATTGGGTCTTGGTTACTAGAGTTGGGGTTGTTACTTCTTAGATTGAATAACCTCCAGAATGAGACTCTTCGATATTGTAGTGCTCATCCAAATTTTCCAATGATATAATCCATATTAACATTCTAGAATTTCTCACTACTTGTATAGAGTATAATGAATATCACAAAGATTTAAAAATTTAAATCACCACTTGTATCAATCAATAATGTTTTGAAACTAGGTTAACCAGTCCATTCTATGGATATAATTGAAAATAATCATATCACGTTTAGAAAAACAAAAATATATTTAAATGATCCTAGTATAATATGATATAAAATTGAAGTATCCATAATATTGTGACAAATATTGTTGTATATGTTATCAAATTTAGGTGAGAAAGATATATAACAATGTAAATATGATTAGTGAATGAAGAGGATTGATGTTTGAGATACATTATTGAGTTCCCATGAATTATATGCTATTTTTGTGTGATATTTTTTATTCCGAATCTGTTAATATTAGAAATAATTATAATCAAATTCAATGAATTTTCTTCATGGTGTTTTTGGATAACTAGAATCATATAAGAAGCTACATTAACACCTACTAATTATCAATCTTATCTTAAACATAATAAATTATATGTTAAATCATTGATGAAATAACATTATACAATACAATTTTGATAAATTTGAGATATTGTTTTTGAATTATGATGATTTGAGATGGCCGAAATAATGAAGAACAATTGCAGTGTTTTGGAATAAATAAATATGCATGAAGATATACTCAGATGAACGTTGAAATTGATCTCCTATTTCATTATGTTGGTGATAAATTTAATTGATAATTAATTATTTTCAACTATTGAAAATATTTGATTAAAATTTTAGATGAATTAATTATGAAAATGGAAGCCTAAATGAACTATTAAAATTCAGTTATTCTATTCATTAAAAAAACATTAAATATATATTTGGAAATATAATTTTATATTTATATGGTTATTTAGAGTAATATTATGATTTAGGGATGAATTTGAGTTGCTGGAGATAATTTGAATGGGGTTTGATAATATTTTAGAAGGATAGAGTTTATGTGTGTGATTAATTTTGTATTTGGATATGCATTATATGGTTAAATCTAATTTTCTAGGGCTGCATCAAGTTAAATAGGTTTTATGACTAATTAAATAATAGAAAAAAACTATATACACTTCAATTGGTTTGGACAGGCTTATGTATGATTATGGACACCAAAACCGAAATGAAATAAGATGAAAGTCATCAAATAGGTGCTACGTAAGAATTACATAGAGCTGTGTAAGTTTAATTCAAAAGATCAAAAATCTATGTTAGATTATTCCTCTGATATGTATGAATAAACCATATGAAATTTTTTTATCAAACTGAATCAATGAAATGGATGATTAAATTGATTTTTGAGGGTCTCAACTAAAATGTTCAAATCCTACATATGAATAAATTATTCTGATTTATGGCATTTCTAGTTATTTTAGAAGATATTTATATTATTTAAAATATATTTCTAATTTTATATGATTTCATAATTTATTTTAAAATTAATATGATGGTTATTTAGTTAAATAATTAGAATCAAATTATCAATTGAATGAATATAACATTCCTTTTACATTATTTTATCGATTATATATCATAAAGAGATACCATGATACAAGATGAAGTTTGAGAAAATAGCTCATTGTGGAGAGGATTACAATATGAAAAAATGGATGAAAAAAGGTTGATGATTTTTATATAAATTTAAACACATTCGTGTAACATGATGAAGGACACACGATAGTATGTATTATAATAAAGTTTGTATGACAGAGTCACATTTGATTGGAATGATTTGAAAGATATTATTTTGATTTTGTTAATATGGATATATTTATTAGGCCATGACATTTATTTACACATTTTATTGATGTAGACTTATAAAAAATATGTAATCCTCTTACGTCATAAGAGAAAGGATTAAAAAAATTACTCCATGCATATTTTATTGCACCTATAGAATGTGGTATTTTAATGTAGTGGGATATAAAATAAAATTGAATACTTGACTTAATTGATACTGAGAGGTTCTTAGTGTGATAATTCTATGATTTCAAATATATATATTTGAAATAATTTACAATAATAATTCCAATGATATTTTCCTAAAATAAGATAATTTTTGTATTTTTTAAAACCCATCTCAAATAAGTTATTAAATAATATTCCATGTTCAGGGGGATTAAATTAAAATTAAATTAAGTTTGGTTAAGGTGTGTAATACAATGTGATTATATATGGAATTTGTTATGGGTCATTGATCATGGTGAATAAGAGAAATTAGTGGGATATTATTTGATGAGATTTATATAAGAAGATTTCCTGAGATCTTAATGAAATTTCAATATTTAATAATTTTTTGTATTCATGTGATAATTCTAATTATAAAAATACACAAATAATATAATTATATAGGAAAAGTACAATAGAAAAATAAATAGAAAATATTTTTTATGAAGATCCATGATATTCAATATGATAAGAATGAAGAGAAGGAGAAGGAGTATGATGAGGTTCTTTTGGTACTTATACATAGCATCTGCATCAAATAAAAACTATGAGTTGGGGCCATTCATAAGATTTAATTATATTATAAAATCCAAAGAATATTTTAGAATAAGATATTTGAGGAATATATTTATACTATTATATAACTTTTAAATTCTTTATGTTGAAGATCTTAAATATGGATAAGAATATATAGTTAAGATTAATATTTTGTTTTTTATTTATTTTATAAATTTTTCAAAACATAATATGTAAAGTAGGAAGAATAAAGAATTAAATTTAATATAATTTTTTTGGGTGACAATTTAGAACATAAATTAACTTGTCTAACATGATTGGTATTATAGCTAATTATAGATTAGTAGTCGATGACTTGTTGTTTAGTTATATGATCTTTCACCCTTAAAAATATATAGACTACAAAAAAACCAATGATATTTTTTATGAGTGTAGTTGGGAGATCCATTGTAAAATAGTTGTATCTAGTAAAATGAAAAAATAGAGGGATTGTAAAATTTATTGGTAGGTTACTTTAGTGGTATGGATTATCCCTTCCCACCTGTAATAAAATTATTATATTATTATATATCTATCTATTTGAATTTACATGAACACTATAACAACATAGTCTCCCATATCAGGGAGAACCTTTTAAAAATACTACGTTTTTCCGTTTCATTTATTTAATAATTTGAATATATTTTTTATTAGGAATTTATAAGATAATATGTTCACCTGAATAGTGTATAGGTTCAATTATAATGAAGGGTGATTTATAGTGAAATTATTTGTATAACATGGGACCACACCAATTAACCCCCCACCCACCCACATAGTGTGACTACAAAAAACACATAAAACTTCAATTGGTATCAGAGAACAAGGTTTACCATTTCATTCAGTATATTTTGTTTTTGAGAATTCTTTAATCTAATTCGCATGATGTGTATATTATAAGATTTTTTGGAGTATCTTCAAGTGGAGAATACTATTTTCATCCATGTAAATCACAACATGGAGAAAGTTTGAACCCAAAAATGAAGAATTAGTAGAAACAATGGGATAAGATATTAATAAAAATCTCAAATGGATGAGAAGGATGAACAACTATTTTTAGGGAATCAATGTGTTAATTTATCTATCAAATTTATTGAGAATCATTCTCTTAGAGAATCATGCACTTTGTGTAATAAGGATGAGTCATTCTAATCACATAGTGATTTCAAATTTAATGTATAGGATTATTTGACAATTTTCCCCATTGAATTTATAATTTGTATATATATATATATGTTTGTGTGATTAAACATGGTCTACATAAAGAGAATGCATAGATAGGATTGGAATCTATTGCAATAAAAAATGCACTGGAAAAAAGGATATTATATTGAGACAATTAAATCAGTCTAGTTAAATCCAAATAATATTAATTATTATTATAAAAAATGAAATTCCATATTAATGAATAATATTTCACAGAACATCATATGATATATCTAAAATTTAAAAGAAAATTGAGGATAATATTCATGCATTAGAAGCTATATGGGTATATAATATGTTAAATAGGAGATCTAATATAAATGGGAAATGAATCTCTAAATTTCTATATAGTATTCATGTAATATTCGAAAATATTAAATTTAATATATGATAAATTAAGGTAAAGATATAGGAAAATCTCTTTAATATAAGAACAATAAAATAAATCAATAGTTCCTTAAGAACGATGTAATGTTGAGAAATATATATGTAGCTCATGAGAAATACCCATATGATTCTTGGAGGTGATGTTTTATTATTTTTTTTGTAATATTTTCTTCTATAAAAATAATAATTCTTGTAGAAATAAGGGATCAAAATAACTTATAGATTAATCAATTAGATGAATGAATAAAAGGCACCATGTCCGCAAGAAGAATTTCCTTGATTTTTTTTTTCTCCTAAAAAGTGTAGGTTACAATTCATATTTTGAGAAAATATATGAAGAAAAAATACTATGTAATATATCACTACATCAAGGATGAATGAAATCAAGATTAAAAATAATGGATCCCCAAAAAATAGCAAAACAAGATAGTATTTTTTCTAAAATGAATGGGAACAAAATTTTCTATATTATAGATAAAGGCAAGAGAACAAGGTTTTTTTATCACAATTTTTTATGAACACAAGACACTTCAAAGATACATACCCTATAAGTCATTGAATCAGGGTATAAGAATTCTTCGAAAGAGAAATATTAATCACTAAAATATCAATTAAGTTAATTATATTAACCTCAATTTTATTAGGGCCACTCATATGATATTCTTTCAATAAGGATATGAAATTTATTTCAAGGGTATTTTTTATCAGGTAATGTTTATCAATGTTTACTTAAACCAAAAAAATGAATTATGTTGCCAAAAAATTATGTATTGAACACATGTAAGACATATGAATTTTACTTGGACTACAAATACTATTTCAATCCATGGAACATGAAATGATATATATTTGACATATCTAAATATAATAAATAATATTTACAGGTTTGTTTAGTCTAGGGAACTCCAATATTGTGATCACTCCTTGGGAAATAGTTACTCCATCACTCCTTTATCATTAATAATTGCATCTGGAATAGAAAAACATTTTGGTATGAAATCCAACACAAGAAATTAATCACCATCTATATTGTTGCACAGAGTATTTAAGGGTTCTTATTGAACCCCACATCGTTACTCCTATTCAAGTGAATGTTGCATATACTATCAGGATCATAGATTAACCTTCCATGATACATCTTATAAATTATTTATTTCTTATTTATGAAGATATTTAATGATTTTAAATGTTTCTTTATATCTTATATATTATATTTCAATTCTATTTCTTTTGTAATATTTTAATTTAGTTCATTTTTCCATCCTGAATTTGGTAGAAATCCCCATGTAATTATAGAGATATATAATATCTCTATAATTTCATATATTTTGAATCCACTATTCATAATTCAAGATAAATTCTACATGTTTCCCTCAATTTAGATCTAAAATTAGCAACGATCATGATGGGAATATTCATCTATCTATCTCATTCAAATATGAATAATTTTAATCATTCCTCATATATTCTCTATAATGTTACATATATTCCAAAAATATATTCTTCTTTAATTTTCAATCATATTTTAACCAAAAAATAATATTTATTTTTATAGATCCTCTGTTTAAATTTCCAGTGATATATACTGAAATGTTTCATTATGGATTGATCTCATTTAAACCAAAGAAATTGAAATAATATTATTTACATTAAATACATTCCAAAAAAATATCCATTACATTCCATTTTTAGCCAAATAAATCATAATTCAATATATTGTCACAAAATATGAATATATATTTTAACTTTCCTCTGACACAAAGTAAAATATTCGATATTAGTTAAATATCCATCATAATAAAATATGTATAAAGGAAAACTATTTCTTATTTTCATCTACTAATAATTATTCTCAATATATATTTCATATTTTTTGACAAATATCACATTTATCCTTTATTCATATATGTTTTCAAATTTTATGAAAATATTGTAAATAATTATCATGTAAGATTCATTCATTCTGTATATGTCAAACCACTATAACTTTACACATAAATGATACTAAAATGTATGATTCAACCACCTTTAATATATATCAAAAATGTCCTAAAATATTAAAACATTGAATTTATGAAATTCAAATTCGATCAGCCCTTGTGTAGCATGATCATCATCCTAATAGGGAAATTAAATCCTTTAATTATAAACTATGATTCATGCATTTTAAATTTTTACATCATCATGGAACCAACCAATGTGATTTTTAATAACTCCCCTCATATTTGTAAAATAAATCTCAAATTCATACTTCTTTAGAATAGAAAAATTATGAAACATTCTTTGATTGTTTCATTATAGAACAATCCTATTATTTATAAAATACTATTCCTCTCATGTAATTAATAGAAATATTTCAACCTTCCATATATGGTGAAGGAAATTTTCCATGATGAAAAACCCATATTCTGGTTTGTTAATAAATATCACCATTCATCTTTCATGGCAATAAAATATCCACCCGGACATGAATCATCTTTTGAAACACTAACATCATGGTTAGGTTAAACTAATGTATCCCAATAATAGTGTTACATAACTCTTCATGTTGTGGTCTTACAACATTTTATCTTAAAAAAATTGAGATATTAATACATATCACTCGCATTACCAGAAATATGTTGTGATTGTATGTTTCATAAATCTATTATGGAGTGATTGGTTACCTCACAATGAAAAAAGTATTTTAAACAAATAACATTAATATAAATTTACTGTTATACTAACATAATCCATTATGATACAACGTGATATCTATCCTATATATAGAAATCCTAAAACATCCCCCAAAACCACTAAAAGTAAAACTCAAAAAATAAATATGTGCATTTCCAATGATGAAATTATTATCATCTATTGATTCAATTATCTTTTATACGATTAACGATAACTCCAAAACTTGAAATAATTTACCATGGTTGATAAAAATACAAAAATAAAAGAAAATTTCATTTAGATACATACAATATCTATTCTCAAATTTTTAAAAAATACTCATCATGAATCCACCACTATTATATATCATGATTTGATACAGATAGAACTATATTAGCTATTTTAACCTGGTTCTTATATCCCTGATGTATACATTTCACCTCATTTAAAGTCAAATATATTATAAAACCTCCGCTAAATGAAAAAAAATCATTAACATTAATGGAAAGGGTAATACATTCAACTATGTTTTCATAATCACCCTATATATTTTATTCCTAATACACAACTGTAAGAAACCAGGTCTTCTTTTTTGGGTATGGCTTCCTTTTTCTAGAGTTTTTGAGAAAAATGGAGTTTCTGGAAATTTTTTAAGTACACGCCGTGTACCTTCTGAGTACACATAGTGTAATATTTTCCACTCAAAGCTGTGTGATGGCTATGTTCAGGCCACACACACGATGTCTGGGGGTGATGTGGAGGCTGATTTAAGCGGAGTACAGAAAAACCTAGTACACGTCGTGTACCTTCCCTTTTTCCATTAAAGAGACTGGGGTTGCGTCTAATCACCATAAATTTCTTCTTCTTGGTCTGGTTCGACTGATAGACGTTGTATGGCCACGAAACTTCTCCGGATTCCCAAGCCTCCATCTGTTGGCTGATTCGACCACCGTCAATTGTGTTGGAACCACATCGGTGAGTTATTCGTTCTTCTTTAGTTTCATTCCATGATTCTTCCACTTTTTCAAGTTATCATGGGTTGAGAGTTTTGGACGTTTTCTTAGATCAACTACGTTCAAGGGAGAATCAGTCAATGTGGTTCAAGTATATCGATCTCCTAGTATTGAGGTAGGTGGTTTGTGCCTCACCGTTCAATGTCTTTGAGTTTAATGTGAAAATTCCACCAATACCCATGAACGGGGTATTGCGTGTTTACTTATTTGCCCTTGTTGTTTTCCATCCTTTCTTGTATTCTTTTTTAGAGGTAAATTAATCATGTTATAGGATTTTTCATTGTTCTTGGTTGTTTTGCCCATGCTTTGTTATGTTTACGACCTTTGGGTTTCATTTCCTTTGGCTGTTACACCTATTTCCATGTCATCTGACTATAGGATGGAGTGAAATCCTTAACATGCTTGTTTTCCTATAGAATGTTGGCCAAGTAGCTATATAGGTGTAATGTGGTTAGCTAAGTAGCTCTATATGAGTACTTTGGCCTTATAGCATTATCATGCACTGACTGGCACGGGGCTGTGAGGACCTGGTGATATAGAGTATAAGGGATAGACCGAGTGAGATTCCCAGAGAGTCCTTGACATTATAGATTATAGGAGGGTAGACCGAGTCAGATTTCTCAGTGAGTCTTAGACATTATAGGCCACATGGGATAGACCAAGCGATCTTCCCAGAGTGCCTTTAGATATTATAGACCACAGGAGGGTAGACTGAGTGAGCTTTCTCTGAGAGTCTTACCTTGTTTGATTTCTCTTTAGGAACCTTCACAGGATAGAGGAGGAATTGACTGAGTGAAATTCCTCAGAGAGTCTCTCGTATACCTGAGGCTATGGAAGGAATTGACCAAGATAGCTTCCTCAGAGAGTCTCTAGACATTGAGGCTAATAGGGTTAGTTTGTGTGATCATCCTCTGAGAGTCCTCAACTACCCTAGACTATATGGGGAATTGACTGAATGAGCATCCCGAGAGAGTCTTATAAATTCATATGACCTAGCTAGAGGGGTTATTCTATGTTCACTTCCTAGAAGGGTTGTGGTACATCTTGGTTAGGACCATAGGGGATGGCTGCGGGTACTTCCTAGAGGGTTTCTTATTTGTGTTAGATGATTTGATTCACTACTATTTTTGTTTGTGGGTTGATTACTGTTGTGTATCATCCTTTTTATCATCTAATGCTTTTTTGTTGTTGTTTATTGCTTACTGTAATTTTACCTTCCCTATACTCACTAACTGTTAGGCAGAGATCTTCGGGTGATTTCCTACTAGGATTTTGTGTCACACCTTGTTTGGGTCATGCTTTTGAGCCCAAACAGTCTATGTTGTTGCAGGTATAGACAAGGGAAATCGCCCTTCGACTTCTGGTACTTTATTGCTTTGGAGCAGGAGAGCATGGGACGAAGCTTTGGCTTGTGATGTTGAGGAGTTGTTTACTTTCTTTTGGAATTATTTTGGTACTATTTTATTTTTTGGCATTGGGACTTGTTTGGATGATTTCCTAGATATGTATCATGCATCATTTCATATATATACATATGTGCTCCAGTTGCTGATTTAGTTTTCCGCTGTTTATTATTGATTAGTTATTTATTGCTTCCTCTATTGAATTTTATTTTTTTTCTACTGTATATTTTTCAAATGAGGGAATCTTTTCCCCACTATCAAACCCAAGGACCTCGCTGCTAGTCAGTAGCCTCTAGCGTTTGGGGAAATGCGCTTGAGGCCATGTGACCATCTGAGTACGGGTGCCTCTTGGTGGCTTCCAGAACCAGGACGTTACAATGTGGTAAGAGAAAGGGGATTCTTTTCTCCTGATTTACTATTTGGATCCATTAGACAGGGATAGGATGGATTCAGTACTTGATAATGAGCTATGTCTGGGAGTAGCTAGACCTTGTATAGGGAAAAGACATACTACCTCATTACTGCAGTTTTCTGGGTTTGATTTTTTACGGTTGATATGATTTCACCTAGAGTGATTCACATGACATGCGTTGTTATTATTGATTGGGTGTTGTGGTTCTATTTCTTTCGCAACCTGATTAGACGAGGGTATTTTATCTCATGCATCATATAGGAACTTGTAGAAATGACATTCCATGCATTCTTGCCATGCCATCTAGGGTGGATTAGCGATTTCATGTTGTTGTGATATACTTGGTGTAGATTATGCATGCTGTTGTGATAGATTCTTGATAGAATCTCTGCTTTTATGTTAGAGGATTGTTTGTATTGTACCGTGCTTAATGGAATGCCAAATTTTGGTTCTTTAGGTGTTATGGGCCCTCTTGAATCAGAAATTGGTGGATCATTGACCAGTTTTCCCATGTATATGACTGTAGGAGATGCCAAGCGTTGATTCGTGGGGTGTATGGGCCCTCACGGGTAGAAATTTGGAACGTCCTTGATTTTTTTTCTGTGTTTATTGAGCTTATATGTAGTTTTTGAGCTACTGCCTGGAAAAAACCCAGAATATATGGTGTGTACATCGGGATAAACGCCGTGTAGTTTTCAGGCTGTCTCACTGACTATGTGAGCAAAAACAAGGTGTCGTGAATATAACTTTGGGAACACGATGTGTATGATAGGTGCACGCCGTGTATTTTAGAGCTGTGTACCTGACCGTGTCACTAAACACACGGGCCGGGGAAGCTCGAGTAGAACACGCTGTGTTGGTAAAGAACACACCGTGTAGTTTTGTCCCAGGTACCCGGCCGTGTCACAAACAACATGGTTCAATGTTATCTTCACCTATACATGTTGTGTTTTTTCGGAACACGCCGTGTAAGGGTAGCTGTGTAGACAATAGTATAACTAACAACATGGGTCACCGAAACCTTGTCTGGTACATGCTGTGTACTTAGTGAACACGCAATGTAGTCTAAGGTTAAGAGGACAGTGTGGGCTAGCAGTGAAAGGAGACTCAGGAAGGGGAATGGAGTTCCAGTACACGCCATGTGTGGGGACAACACGCCCTGTAGTCTGGGGTGTTACACGAATAGTGGTGGAATAAGTACAGACCTATGTGAATGGCATGATAAGACATGTCGTGTAGTTTTTATACACGCCGTGTAGTCGTGTTTTTTAAACATTAATGTTTCTCTCTCATCTTCCTATTTTGTACTATTGTGTTCTCAGTCTTTTATAATCCTGATCTAAGGTGTGCTTTTCATCTTCCAGAGCTATGCCTCTGAGACGTCCTTTGGTTGTACGTCAGCTACCAGATAGTGATCAAAAACTAGATATGGTCGATCAGGGACCTCCTACAGATCCTCCTGCTGTTCCAGCCTTGGCACCAGCAGTTATACCCGTTGCAGGCGCTGATGCGCAGTTCAGGGAGGACATCCTGAGGATGATGATGACCATTTAGGGAGTGTTGCCTCCTACCTTGTCGATGGCTTAGTTGACGCAGGTTTTCCGACAGTAGAATCCTCTTACATTGTTAGGGGATGGAGGACCCTATGCTACAGAGTCGTGGATAGATGCCACGCTGATGATCTTTGAGCACCTGGAGATACCTCTAGAGAAAAGGGTAAAGATGGCTACTTATATGCTCTAAGACACCACCAAGAGGTGGTGGGAGGTGATCTCACAGTCAGGGTGCCAGCAGAGTATGACATGGGATGAGTTTCGGTGCATCTTCTTTGATTTCATCTACCTAGAGACCTTGAGGGCCGATCGAGACTGGGAGTTTATGAGTCTGGAGTAGGGTACTCTTTCTTTTATGGAGTACTCATCTCGCTTTACCAAGATGTAGCGCTTCACACTGATTCCAGCAGGTGATGAGTTGTTACTTTCTGAGAAGTTTGACGATGGCCTTAGGCAGGAGATCCCTTCCCAGGTGAATATCATTAGGTTGACATCAATATCCTCTTTTGTCTACTAGGTGCTGATCACTGAGTACAATCTGAGGGATTATGGAGTAGTGAGACAGGGTAGTTCGACATCTAGAGTCAGTGTTCCCCCTACGGATAGCAGAAAGCACCGCATGGAGTCTGCTCGAGGAGATTAGGGTAGGCATAATGTATCTTCAAGCTGCCAGGTCGTATGCTACCAGTGTGGTAGGAGTGGGCATACTAGGCCGCAGTGCCAGAGAGACCCGATGTACTGCCGATATTGTAGAAAGATATGTCATCTTCAACGTTTTTGTCAGATATTCTCACCTACAGCTGGTGGCATGGGTTCTTCTAGGACCCTGTGTACGAGAAATGTATCTCCAATTTCTCACCAGTCTGGGAACTAGAGTTCTTCTGGCCGTTCGTGCCGATGTGTCAGTTGCGACCATGGTGGTCAGTCACCAGGTCATCAGTGACAGTAGAGTGGATCATCTCAGAGTGGTCATCTATGGGCACAGGGCCGTAGTGTAGGCCAATCATTTTTCATGGAGTAGACTTATCTGGAGTAGGATCTCGACCCTTCTATAGATTGAGGTACGATCTTAGTATCCTCAGTTTTATCTTAATCTCTTTTCAATACTGGTGTTTCCTATAGCTTTATCTCTGTTGTAGTCATGGAGAGCCTTGGGATTTGTATATTTCCGTCTGCCGATTTTTTGACTCTTGACATGCCATTGGCAAAAAGGGAATTTAGCATACGTCAGTGTAGAGAGTGTCCTCTTGAGGTTACAGGGTTTCATTTATTATGGAACATCTATGTCCTAGAGATGACAGGCTGTGACGTCATTCTCAATATGGACTGGTTGGTTCCCATCCAGGCAGTCGTCGTTTACTATGACAGCAGGGTGTGTTTTTATCACCAGAGGTCTGATCATTTCTTCATAGAGGCGAGTGTGATTTCCAGGTGGGTAGATCTGGACCAGAGCATCATGGGCAAGGAGGAGTTACAACACAGATTGCCAGCCATTATCTGGAAGACCAGGGGACTTCACATATAGACTTTCCTCCAGTGGTGGATCATTTCTGGGATGTCTTTCTAGAGGAATTTTTGGATTTTCCTCTAGAGCGTGAGGTAGACTTCTTTATTGAGAACGTGCCAGGAGTGGCACCTGTTTCCATTCATCTTTATAGGATGGATACACTTGAGTTCCAGGAGCTCAAGAAGCAGTTGGAGGAGTTGTAGGCAAAGGGTTTCATCCAACCTAGAACTTCTCCTTGGGGTTCGCCTGTCCTATTTTTGAAGAAGGCAGACGACAACCTTAGGATTTTCATGGATTATCGGAAGCTGAACCAGTTGATGGTCAAGAACCTATATCCCTTGTCGCAGATCTATGACATCTTTGATCAGCTTCGAGGAGCTCATGTGTTCTCGAAGATCATTTTGAGGACCGGTTATCATCAATTGTGTGTTAGACCATCAGATATACCTCTTACAGCCTTCAAGAGAAGGTATGGTCAATACCAGTATACGGTCATTCCATTCTGTCTCACGAATGTGCTAGCATTTTTTATGGCAGAGATGAACCGAGTGTTCCATACATACTTGGATTCCTTCGTGGTGGTTTTCATGGACGACATCTTGGTGAAATATCACACTCGACAATACCAGGCTACCCATCATGAGAACGTTCTGGGTACACTGAGAGAGCATCAGTTATATTTTAATCTCTCAAAATGCCACTTTGGGATAGATTAGATTCACATATTGGGTCACGTTATCTCAGATACTCGAGTATCAGTAGACCCAAATAAAGTGAGAGATGTAGTTTCCTGGGAGCAGCTGAAGAAATTCTTTGTGGTGCAGAGTTTTCTAGGGATGGATGGATACTATAGGCGTTTCATATAGGACTTTTCATGCCTTGCAGCACCACTGACAGGTATGACCAAGAAAGGTACGAAGTTCTTATGGTCAGATTCTTATGAGACAACCTTTCAGGAGCTGAAAGGGAGGTTGACATCGGCACTGATACTAGTCTTTCCAGATCAGGGAAAGAGTTATAAAGTCTACGGTGATGCTTCAGGTGTCAGACTGGGATCTGTGCTTATGTCGGTATATGGTGTCGTTGTGTATGGTTCTCGGTAGTTGAGGCCACATGAGAGGAACTACCTGACACGCGATCTGGAGTTGGTAGTTGTTGTTCATGCCTTATGCTGTTGGAGACATTACCTTCTATGAGAGTACTTTTTATTTTTCACTGACCAAAGGAGTCTCAAGCACATCTTCACCCAGCGAGATCTGAATCTGAGATAGCGAAGTAAGGTCAAGTATCTTCAGTCCTTCGACATTGAGCTTTCCTATATGCCGGGAATGGGAAACGCAGTAACTGACACGTTGAGCAGGAGAACTCAGATTCGGGTAGTTCAGGAGGCCTGCAGTGGGTGTCAGCTTATGGATCTGTTCTCTGATAAGCATCTGGAGGTGCACGATAAATAGGGGAAGACTTTTATTTCTTCTGTAGTTGTTACCTCTACCCTTCTTTATCCTGTATGGATGAGGCAGCTATCATACTCAGAAGGCCTAGTCCTGCGGGAGAGTGTGTCATGAGAGGACCCTCCTCCTAGAAGGAGAGTGGGTGATGATTAGATATTTCATTTTCAGGGACACGTATGGGTGTCAATAGACATACACGTGGAACTAATGCAGGATTTTCATTCCTTAGTTTGGGTAGTTCATCCAGGCATCACCAAGATGTATCGTGATCTACACCGCTAGTACTGGTGGCCAGGTACGATGAAAGATGTTGCTGGTTTTGTCATGAGATGTTCTACTTGTCAGCAGGTGAAAGCAGAGAATCCGCGACCAGCAATACTTTTACAGCAGTTACCCACTCCCAAGTGGAAGTGGAACGATGTCCAAATGGACTTTGTGACCAGGTTTCCGAGGTCACCTTGGGGGAACGATGGTGTTTGAGTTGTCGTCGATAGGCTTATGAAGGGTTCTCACTTCATGCTGATCAAGGAGACCTTCAGTGTTGATGATCTGGGACAGTTGTACATCCGAGAGATTGTACATCTACATGTAGTTCCACACTTCATTTTTTCAGATAGGGATGTGCGCTTTACTTCTCGGTTCTGGTAGAGACATCAAAAGGCTTTGGGTACACGGGTACTTTTGAGTACAACATACCATCCCCAGACAGATCGCCAGTTCGAGCACCTGATCCTGGTGCTTGAGGATATGCTTCAAGCTTGAATTCAAGACTTTGGCGGTTCGTGGGAGAATCATATTCCTCTTGTGGAGTTTTCCTATAACAATAGTTTCCAGGCGACTATATAGATGTCACCTTACGAGGCTTTGTACGATTGGACATGCCTATCACCTTTGTGATGGTTGGAGGTAGGAGAGGCAGCTTTGATGGGACCTCATCTTGATCAAGAGACCTCAGAGCAGATAGAGTTGATTCGGAAGAGGATGGATACATCACAGTCTCGACAGAAGTCTTATGCTGATCAGCGGAGACGACCTCTAGAGTTTGGGGTTGGAGATCACGTTTTCTTGTGTGTCACACCGAGGTTGGGACACAAAAGGATTCAGATATAGGTTAAACTTTCACAACAGTATGTCGGACCTTTTGAGGTTTTGAAGAGAGTTGGGCCGGTTGCGTATCGGTTGCAGTTTCCACAGAGGTATCAGGCCATGCACGACATCTTCCACGTCTCTCATCTCCGATGTTACTTTTCAGACCTATCTCATGTATTTCAGCCTGAGAAGGTTGAGCTCGATCCAGATGCATCGTTTGAGGAGCATCCCATCCGTAATGTCGATCGCAGTACGAAGGTTCTCCATGGCTGGTCTGTTCATTAATCACGGGTGCTTTGGCAGCATGGGTGAGTACCGGATGAGACCTTGGAGAGGGAATCAGATGTATGATCGCAGTGGTTGGAGCTGTTAGGTCTTTCATCTTCTACGCCTTGGTATAGAAATTCGGAGAAAAATTTATTTAAGGGGGAAAGTTTGTAAGAACCAGGATATTCATTTTCAAGTATACCTTCCTTTTTATGGAGATTTTGAGAAAAATGGAGTTTCTGGATATTTTTTATGTACACACCGTGTACTCATTTCCACTCGAAGTCATGTGTTGGCCATGTCCAGGCCATAGACACATGGTGTGTGGGGGTGAATTGGAGGCCTATTTAAGCAGAGTACGGAAAAACCTAGTACACGCCGTGTACTCTAAAAGTACACATCTTGTACTTTATTTTTTTCATTAAACAGACAGGGGTCGCGTCTGATCTCCGTATACGTATTATTCTAGTTCTGGTTCAACCGAGGGACGTCGTACGGCTGTGAAACTTCTCCAAATTCCCGAGCCTCTAACTGTTATCCAATTCGACCATGGTTGATTGCATTGGAACTGCAGCGGTGATTTCTTCATTCTTCTTGAGATTCAATCCTTGATTCTTCTTCTTTCTCAAGTTAGCATGGGTTGAGAATTTTGTACATTTTATTATATATGCAATGTTCAAGGGAGAATCAGTCTACATTGTTCAAGTATATCGATCTCCTAGGATAGAGGTATGTGGTTTTTTCCTTACCATTCAAATTCTACGAGTTTTATGTGCAAATGCCACCAATACCCGTGAACGGGGTATTGTGTGTTTAGCTTTTTGCCCTTATTGTTTTCGTGAATTTCTTGTATGATTCTGTAGAGGTAAATTAATCATGTTTGAGGATATTTTTTGTGCTAGGATTTTTTTCCCATGTTATGTTCTGTTTACGACCTTTGGGTTTCGTTGCCTTTGGCTGTTACACCTATTTCCATTCCTTGTGACTATTGGATGGAGTGAAATTCATAACATGCTTGTTGTCCTGTATAATGTTGGCCAAGTAGCTCTATAGGTGTACTGTGGTTAGCTAAGTAGCTATGTAGTTTTACTTTTGCCTTATAGCATTATCATGTACTAACTGGCACGGGGCATTGAGAACCTGGTGTTATAGACTATATGGGATAGACCGAGCGAGCTTCCCAGAGAGTCCTTGACATTATATATTACAGGAGGGTAGACCGAGTGAGCTTCCTCAGTGAGTCTTAGTCATTATAGGCCACATGGGATAGACTAAGCGAGCTTCCCAGAGTGCCTTCAAATATTATAGACCACAAGAGGGTAGACTGAGTGAGATTCCTCTGAGAGTCTTACCTTGTTTGATTTCAATTTAAGAACCTTCCCATGCTAGAGGAGGAATTGACTGAGTGAGCTTCCTCAGAGAGTCTATGGTATATCTAATGCTATAGGAGGAATTGACCAAGATAGCTTCCTCAGAGAGTCTCTAGAACTTGGGGAAAAGAGGGTTAGCCTGCGTGATCTTCCTCAGAGAGTCCCTAACTACCCTAGACTATAAGGGGAATTGACTGCGTGAGATTCCCCATAGAGTCTTATAAATTTGTATGACCAAGCCAGAGGGGTTAGGTTGAGTGCACTGACTAGAGTGTTGTTGTAAATCTTGGTTAGTACCAGAGGGGATGGCTGCAGGTAATTCCCAGAGGGGTTCTTGTTTGTGTTAGCTGGTATGCTTCATTGCTGCTATTGTTTGTGGGTTGATTGATGTTGTGTATCATCATGTTTACTGCATGCTGCTTTGCTGTTGTTGTTTACTACTTACTGAACATTTACCTTCCATATACTCACTGACTTTTAGGCATAGATCTTCGGGTGAATGCCTACAAGTATTTAGTCTCACACCGTATTTATGTGATGCTTTTGGGCCCAAACAAACTATGTTGTTGCAGGTATAGACAAGGGAAAGTGGCCTTCGACTTCTGGTACATGATTGCTTTGGAGCAGGAGAGCATGGGACCAAGCATTGGCTTGCGATGATGAGGAGGTGTTTACATTCATTTGTACTTGTTTTGGTACTACTTTATTTTTCTGCATTGTGATTTGTTTGGCTGTTTTCCTAGATATGTATCTTGAATCATTTCATATATATACATATATGCTTCAGTTGCTGATTCAGTTTTTCGCTGTTTATTATTGATTGGTTTTTTATTGCTTCCGCAATTGCATGTTATTTTTTTCCACGGTGTACTCTGCTAATGAGGGCATAGTTTCCTCACTATCATTCCCAAGGCCTTCACTGCTAGTCGACAGCCTTTGCCGTTTGGGGAAATGTGCTTGAGACCATGTGACCAACCGGGTACGGGGTGCCTCTGGGTGGCTTCTGGAACCGGGACATTAAAACAATCCCCATTCAATTTATAATAATATCTGTCTGATAATATACTCTATCTATAAAGAGAATAATATAATCTTCAATAAATATTTACTTGTTCACCATAATTACAAATTTCACATTTGACCTTCAAAAACACATTTTAACTATATCATAATTTTTAAATGAATTATTTGAGTTATCTTTCCACATATAAATGATCCATCAACCAAACATATAATCCTATATAAATAAAACTCATTGTCGGAAACAAAAGATTAAGTCAATAACTCCAATAAAACCAATTACACTCACTTATATAAGTATAATGAAGCCAACACATCTATATTTTGACTAAGTTATCCCCCTTTGATCTCAAGCATACTTTTATATAACCATTAGAGAGTGAACCATTAATCACAATGCGTGTGAGTTAATACATAAATACTTTATAAAGTAAAGGTACTAGACTAGAATTTGATAAATATTTTTCTCCACTTTCCCAGAGGATGTCTTTCTATATTTAATGAGGGTAACATTGTTAGGATCAAAACTCCCCCCAAACATTCACAACATCATCAAAAAATAGGGACATGATATTCAATCTAGTTTTAATACATTTTCAAACTCTTTTAATACACTGAATTTCAATCACTTGATACCAATTACAAAATTAAGATAGAGAACACATGAATATTTCCATAAATTTTATTTTCTCTTTAAAATGTGTCATGTTCCATATTTATGTGTCATATGATACCATGTTTTATAAACATGTTCTTGAAACTAAAGCTTCATTAACAATAAAATATCATAGCTTAACTTCCCATTGTAGTTCTAGATCATTCTTTAATATCACTTTTTTTAATATAATATCTTCATAGATTGTAACTCCTCCAAGTCCTACAATAATATTACAATATTTTTATCATATAATATAAGGGGATATTATTACTTTAAAATTTATTATCTTAATAGAGAGATCGAGTTAATATGATCACAATTTTTTCTTTACCATTTAATTTGGCATCCATCTTGAAATTTTAGATTTCATTGACATAATCCAACATCCCTTCATTTTCCATAGGCTTGTCCTGAGGAGAACCAACCATTTCATACATAAATATTACATCCATTTATATGAATATTATATATAAAAAATAACATTAGATGCAACACAACCATAAAAGGTTTAGGGTATATAGAGAATATATTCTTAAATAACATAATTCACAAAATATATTCAACACCCCATTAATATTTTGTCACATTATACCATACATTGAAATACCCTACTTAAAAAATTTCTTCATAGCATGGGGAAATTAAATAATTTTTTTTATCTCATATGCTACTTTGGGGTAATCATTTTAGATATCAATCGATGATAATATTAAAACAATAAAAAAGTATATGGGAATTATTTTGTGATCATATCATACAAATATCATACATAGCTTGTCATAGATAAAAACATGAGTCATTCCATAAAACATTAATATTTCAAAAAATGATTCATAATATAGAGTCATCATTATAAATAAATCATGATCCATGATTTCAAATCAAAATCATAAAAAGAATTCAAAATAATATAGAATAATCATATACATAGAATCCATATCATATATCAAGGTTAACTATTGAGACCATCATATCATAGTGAATTAGGTATCAAAAATTACTTCTCATATCATAGATGATCATGCATCACCAAATGTTTCACATATCATTGAGTATCATGCATCAGAAATTATTTCCCATAATATATTAAGCACATAAACGCATTTCCAATAATTATCTCATGTGATATAAGGCATTACCTAATTAATTGGAAGGATATAAAATTTGTTTCCCACATATCATATAATGATAGCCACACAAATGTTTTCCTCCTGATCATAAAACATTTATATTTCCTTTGTAACATAACAAGAAAAAATGGGTTTCACAAATATTTCATCATAATAAATAATGATAATCTATAAAATAATTAGTATTTTATAATTGAATAATATCCCTAGTGATTTATAAGTAATATTTATCAATGTTATAATCGATAAAGAATTACTTCTAAATATTTCTACAAAATATCTTGAGGAAGGTACACTTTTTATTTTAAAATAATTAAATATAAAAAAATGTAAACTTTTTAATGAATAAATTGTATTTGAAAAAAAACCATGGAAGAATTAAAATAAATATTCAAATAAATGATTATTTATCACAACGTAAAATTCAGTTCATGTCATGTATGTTAAAACAAAAAACTCTTTCCACATTTTTGGTAGAAATTGAAAAGGTTCATGTTCAAAAAATTACATGAAGATTAATTTTTTGTAATATTATTGAATGTAAAAAAACTAGATAAATATTTATTTTAATATACATCTAATAATATTAAAATCATTTTTGAAAACATTTTAAATAATATATGATCATTAAAGAAAAATATTCTCGATGAAATTATAAAACAATGGCGGATTTCTATTAAACTGTTCTTTTATTATATTGAGTAATTAAATATAAAAATTTAGGAAAAAAATTAGTATATAAAATTAAATATAGAATAAGAAAATAAATAATATCTATTGTATATATTTTTTATAATTTCTTCAATATAAATTTTTTCATAAATAACCTTGGTAAAATAAGATTGTAAAATAAAGCGGTTACCTCAAGTTCAAATTGTTTTGAAAATGATCTAAAATAATATATAATAAATATTTATATGTTATAAAATTATAAAATGGCTTCAATAATTATTATAATATCATATATGATCCTTATATATCATATAAATATGTATTTCTTAATAATTATTTGTAAAAATTGTCATTTTTAGGTGTAAACTATTTTTATTTTCACGAATGTTTATGTTCTTGTGTTTTGTTCATTTTTTGATGATCATGGTTACATAATCACAAAAATTTTAATCAGGATAAATATATCATACATATTCATTATATAAATATTTATAATCATCCATAAATGTTATAAATTTCAAAATGAATTACATTGTTCATGTAGATGGTAATCTGTACATAAATATAAAAATCGTTTTCATTTTTTAATGAATAGAAGAAAATATTGATATATATTATTTCATGATTAAAAAAAATTACAACATAAATAAAAATATATATTTATTTAAATTATAATTATATATTTTCAGAAGATGCAGTGTTGTAAAATGATTCATATCGATGCATGGAGATGGTAGTCAACACGTACATATAAGAGAAACATTTTCCCCCATTTGATGAAGAAGATGTGGAAAAAGGTTATTACATCATAATAATAACATATAATAATATTTTTTATGATAAATTTATCATTTTATTATTGATATGATAGGTTTAGATAATGTTGAAGAAGAAATAAAATTTCAAAAACAATGGTAAGAGTTATACCTCTTCATTGAGAAATCTTATTTGGATTAAACATTAATTCATTAGAGTATAATATTATGATTAAACCAAGACCTATATGATGTGAGTAGAAATATTAGGAATGAATTTGGTTAGATATTATTCAATAAGAGAGTCTCGTTATGTGTGGATAAAAGATGACAGTGGTTTTCTTTTATATTTTGAAGATATGACAGACTTGGAATTTCATAAAATATTAAAATATAATGATTTCTTACTCAACAAAAATGATTCCAAATGGAAATATATTAAAATTAAGGATAATATAGTGTCATAATATAGTAAACAAATATTATTCAATGTACTTTGATTGGTAATTATATCCTTATCTATTGTTTTAACCCCCCCCCCCCCCCCCCCGCCAAACTTATTTTAACCGTAACCATGGGAAAAAATTATTTTATTTATAGTTCATTATGACAAAAAATTAATGTGGACCCATTACTAAATTTTAAAAAACAACTTCAAAATATGAAATCCATTTTAAAAATATTAATTTCTATATATGTTATAAATTAAATTTAAAATAATACCACAAAATAAAACGAAACATAGTTATCAAGGAAAAAGAAATTTTATGTATTGAAATGTTTTTATAGAAAATTTAAGAATAATGTGTATTATAATGAAAGGTATTTTAAAATTTTTAATCAAAAAGAACCAAAAACATTTTATTATCTATTCAGAGAAAAAATATATTTTTTAATACTTAAATGGAAAATATATGTTTCTATAAATTTGGTATTTTTTATTATTTTCTAACAAATTTATAAATTTAAAAAAGAATCCAAAAAACAACCTTAAGATTAATTTTATGTGATTATATATAAATTTAAATTACTTTTGTAATATTAAAATTATAAAAGTGATAAAAATTAATTACAATATCCACACAAAAAAATTAAATTAAAACATTTTTTTAGGAAAAAATATTTTTGAAGCATAATATGAATTTAGTTAAAATTGTTTATTTTTTATTATAAAAAGATAAATTATTTTCATTGTATAAAAATTTTATTCCTTTTTTTATATTGTGTATATTTTTCATCATACTACTACTAATAATATTTTTATCTAATAGTTTAATTACTTTCTCATTGATTTTGATACTCACGAACACACATATTTCTATTTTTAATGAAGTTTATTTTTGTGTATTTTAGGATAATATTTATAATAATAATTAATATTTAGTTTAATAATATTATTTTTAGGCGAGTTGAAGTTATATTTTCTTTGTTGTTCTATTGACTTAAAAGATGTCTAGAATCACTATTCATATGACACCATGAGATTATGTGAAATAATTATTTTTTCAAATAAATTTAATCTTTTGGATATATTGTTGTACACGAAAAAAATATTTTATCCTATCTTACAAGACTCATTGTGTGTAACATTTGATACATGAAAATTGATGTTTAGATGGAGCATGATATACTAAAACAATATTATTATATAATTGGATAATTATCACATAGATGATTCTCTAGCATGTACGAATAAGATTAAATACTTTCTTAAAAATTATGGACTAAACAAGTTTAAAAAAAGTATTCTAGGTGAATAATTAATTATAAAAGATAAAAAAAACTATTTCAAAAAAAAGAAACATTTTGCTGAAAAATTATTTTTATGCACAAAAACATGTTTATCTAAGTAGATTATTTAAATAATATTTGGCGTATTATTTTAAGAAAATATTATATTGTATATTCATTATGTTTTTTTAAAGTCATATTATGCGTTTTCTAGAAAATAGATACTAATTAATATAAATTTTCACATTAAATTATATTTATCAAAAAAGTCAACCTTTTCAATCTTATATTAAAATTATATTTTACAAATTTTAAATTATGTTTTTAAAAAATAAATGTAATTTTTTAAAATATTCATATCGAAATTATCTTCGAATGAATTTTGGTAGGTTTCTAAATTGATAAAATTTTCAATGAACAGTGACAAATACTGTTTTATATAAAGAATTCTAAATTATATTAAAACATTAAAGATCTTCCAAATTATATTAATATGGTTTTAAAAGTAAAATTAGTAAAATAATATATCAATTAATATAATTTAGATTATTATAATTTCCATAATAATGAATTATTATATGAAAACATATTTACCACTTGCACATTTTCTCTTTGGAAAACCAATTTTTCATCTCATATGCAGGATTAATTTTAAATTAAATTTTAACACTTCTATGAATTGAGTTTTTAGAAATTTATTACATATTTTTAAAAAGAATAATTTATATTATATGATAATGAAATATTAATTTTTTACCATAATTAATAGAAAAAAATTAAATATTAATTATCATGGTTAAGGTAAAAATGGGCATATCAAGGTATAAAATAAAAAACATAAGGATTTAAATAATTAAAAACATACCCTAACAATTTTAATTTCCATATTTAGACATATTAAATTATTGGTTTGAGAATGGACCTGTTTTTAGCCTTATGACTTATTAAAAACAATGCGTAAAGTATTATCATTTAAAAACATAAAATTGTGCAACTCACTGAACTTATTAGAGGCCACCCCTCTCCACATCACACATCTAAAACACATTTATTCCATAAAACACAGAAACATTCAATTTATTATTTACATTCTATAATCATAGTATCATTTTTTGGGTATAAATCCATCATAATAATCATTTCAAGTATATAAAAAGAGATTGACCAAAGTAGAGGCAACGTCCCTAACATAGACTTTTATTTTGTTTCTTGCTCAAAATCATTGAATTCTTATTAAAATATGATTATATAATAAAAAATTACATTTAATGTAATTAAATTTTATTATTCTAATGATATAACTTGCATCCTTTTCTTAATCCATAAACTTTGTTATGAAATCATCATTTATGTGTATGATGGACTACCACCTCAGGAATCACTTGAATTCATTTTCCATCACCACCTGTCACGGATGGAAATAATAATGGATTATATATATATATATATATGAAATTTATGATATTATATTTTATTATGGAATTATGATATCACATTTTCTTCATTAATTACAATTCTGGGTGAATTTGATAACATTGTTCGTGTGTACGGTAGACTATCGTCTCGCGAAGTGATATGATTCATTAATTCATTACAAGTATATTAATAAAGATATAATGAATAAAAATAGTTAGTATATATGAAATATATAATATTTTATTATTGGTAATATATTATTTACCTTCATTTCATTCTTCCCGTCTGAAAAATGGAAACAGTGTTCATGCGTACATACTACCTACTGTCCCCATGAATGGTGTATTTTATATTTCTATATCTAAATTCAATGTAATAATATAAAAACAAATATAATGACAATATATTATGTTTATGTCAATCTTAAATTTCTATAGATGATGTAACCCTGAAGATATTAATAGGAAAAAAAAGACAAATCAAGATATATAAAAAAACTAAGCGTTTATTGCCCAAAAAGAGATTTTCACAACTAATTATTGATGAAGGAGTAATAAAATGTCATTCTTAAATCATATTTGGTATGATAAAAATTCATATGAATATATAATATATTTATAATAAACGTTTATTAATTAAATAAGAGGTTTTATTTTGAATAAAGGAATTTGAGACTTAAGGTAATGTATTTCAATATTACATTTATTTTATATGGGAAAAATACCATATTCATAATGTGTTTCTTTTATATAGTCTTTATAATAAAAATATATTATTTTTATGAGGATTATCTAGAAAATTAATGGCATTTATAGATCCATTTGTGGATCTATTTTCAATGGGGCTTACAGTTTCAAAGTTACAATTGCGGAGGTTATTTTTTCATCGAGTTGCCTTCATTAGGAAATAAGTTATGTAATGAACCAATATTATTATATGAGGTGTATATTCTACCAATTTGAAATTTTATTTCATGAATAAGATTATTTTTATGATATTAATTTATATTTATATTTTATTCATTAATGTGTCGTGTGATTCAAAATATACCAATGTGGTAAATGTTTGATGTTGCAATCTCATTGTCTATAAGGGGATTTTATGTTAATGCTTCTAATGGTGAAATATTATAATTAAAGTCTCAATAAACTCATGAAATTTTTCATCCTCTGGTTATGTATTGAAAATACATGTTTTCCCTTCATTTACATATCTTTATTCACTCAACGGTGAAAATAATGTTTTTTAATAAAATCACTTTATTTCTATCTTAAGTTGAAAACACATTTTACATAATATTTTTTTCTAAAAAATATTTTGAAAATATTTTTATATAACATAATGGAATAATTAAAAGTATTTTTTACCGATTTATGACATTTTTTCATTTTTTTGAAAGGAATCCTAATGTAATTTTAAAAAAACTTTCTTCATTGGATTTTACCACAAATCTGAAAAGCATATTTATTTTAAATTTTAATGGAATGAATTATATTTTACATCACTATAAACAAATAATTGATTTAAATATAATATTATATGTTTTCATAGGTAATTTTCAATGAATGTTCTTTTCCAAATCTTTTCTGATTTTTTTTAAAATGACATTTTTAGAAATGTAAATGATATTATCTTCCAGAAATATTTTAAATGATTATTAGTAATTCCATTATAATTTTCCGAGTATTTTTTCAATAAAAAGGATTTTGAAAATGTTTTATATCTTAAAAAAAAAATTCAATGTTCAATGTCTATTTTTCTAATGAAATGTTCAAGGCGATTTTAATTTCAAATTCATTTTCTATCATAGATGAAATCCTTTAATGTTACTTATTCTTTAATGGGGATATTATCCTAGGAGACCAATATTATAATTTCTTTGAATTATTTAGATTTTGGTGACATTGTTTTTATTTATCATGTTACTCATCCGTGGGTTTTA
The DNA here is from genome assembly GCA_963277665.1 of Viscum album. Lineage (NCBI taxonomy): Eukaryota > Viridiplantae > Streptophyta > Magnoliopsida > Santalales > Viscaceae > Viscum > Viscum album. The sequence continues at coordinate 1,058,616,764 of OY728155.1, forward strand.
CCATGATATAATTTCATTGAAATTTTCTACTTTTATCACATGTTATTTTTCAATAATATATGGAAAATATTATGTAAATTGTTTATTTTTCAAACTTTAGTTTATGATAAAGTGATTATGAATCCCATTTCATTTCAGGGGTTCTAATATGATGATTTTTATGATATTGTGGCCCAAGTTTATATGATTTTCATTATATGATTTGTGAGGTCTATATCTTCCTCTAATGTATTGGGTAAATATTGATATCTCATTGGATAAAAAGAACTATATTGGAATGTAAACCCAATTTAGTAAGTATTTAATTCCAGTATAATAGTCTTGGGAATAGTCCTTGAATATTATGATGGTTTTGGGATTGAACCAATATTTAGTATGTAATTTAACCATATGTTTGACTCAGTTGACTATGATATTTAAATTATATATAATTTTAATGACTTTTTTCATTTATTTGATCTTTTTATTTTTATCATTAAAATTCAAACAGATAAAAATTAATAGTCACTTATTCAATAGATTAAATCATTTTTATTTTTAAGTGAATTTACACTTTTAGTGGGAATTTAAATTTGAATTTAAAAAATGTTGTGTGTGTTAAATGAGCATGTTTTATAAGATGGTATTTGTAGATATATTTGGCCTAAATAAAATCAATCATAATATTAAATATAGTGATGTGATTCATTTGAAAAAATATTATGTATCTAATTAACAAAATATTTCCACGAGTCATACATGTTCCAATATATTTCTATTTGATTGTAGTGGTGTTTCTTGTATTTAAATTTTGATGTTTTTTACTGTGATTTGTTAAATAAATATTCAGAGCCATCCTTTAAAGGCCTACATGATTATTATCTTCTGATTGTTCTCTAGAATTATCGAAATTTTTTTCCTCTTAATGCTATGTGTTTTTAGAAAACATTATCAATAAGAATGATAAATGTTTCTTCTAAAGGAAATCATATTGAAGATATTATTTTTACCTATCAAGAACTCTTTCTTTTTCTGTTGTTTCCACAACTATGTCTCCACTATATTTCAAAAATTATCATATTATCTCATTTTCTTGTAGTGTTTTATACATTTACATATTTATGATTATGTGTCAGAATCATGTAATAGGATATGGTTTTCAAGATTCTATATAAATTAACCTACCAATTTATAAGTTGTAAACATCCTACAATCAGTTATAGAGGTATCCAAATAATATTTATGAATTAGTGAAAATCATTAATCTTGTTTAGAGAGTGTTGTTGGAGTGGACTGGGGGATTTTTTTCCCTAACCAATATAATTTTTTTTGGAATTATCTTCTATATCATTCCACTGGATAATCTATTTAAAAAACATAACATTGAACTTCATTACAATTCATAGATAGGGATTACGTTTTATTTATTCAATATAATTAAATGTCCACAATTTACCACCCTTTTGTGTATTTGTGTAATTGTGAACTAAAAATTAGTATAAAATGGGATCTCATTAAATATTTTTTTATATCTCTAATAAATATGAGGTATGGTCTATATGATGAAGTATGTTTATTGATGACGGAAAATAATTATAGTCAATATTGATAGTGCAATATTTCAATGAGGAAAATAATGGTTTTTGGAATGAATTAATGGATATTAATTTATTGAATCTCTGTTTCAATGTTTAAATGTTAATTATCAAACATTATGAAATTCTTACAAAACCAGTGAAGTGAGATTTTATAAAGGAAGTGAAATATAGTGAGAATTAAAAACCTATTAAACATATAATTTTAGGACTTAACTAAAATAAATTCAATCCAGCCTCTCAATTAACTACTACATATGAGATTTGGCAGTAAATCATGTTTTCCTATGAAATAACTAATAATGTCGAATAATTAAAGTTTAATATGGAAAAAATAACATCTGATACATTCTAGTTATATGAAAATGAGATAATAACTCATATGAATGAAATATAAACTGAAAGAGTCAGTTGTGTTACATACCTAGGATCTCCAATTGTGGAAATATTTCAGGCACTAAATTATCTTATAGTTATACCCACCAAAATGTAATGTGATATCTACTATAATATTAAAATCCACTTTATTCAAAAATCAATCAATGAAGGAATTTATTATCACCATAATTATGTATTAAGATTAAATTTATCCTGATTTACAAGATAAAAGGATAATAAATATAGAGAATAATCCACACATTGTATCTAATAAATATAAATGAAAACAAAATCTAAAGAGTATTTTATATCCTCATGTGATGGTATGATTCAAGAATGAAACTATCTCATAAAGGAAGATGATTTTGTAGGTTTTTTGTTAAGTGGAAAGGATTTAAAAAATAATTCAATTATTTCACGAAAAACAGTCATATACTCAATGATGATATATTTTTTAAATGGAAAAATGGTATATAGTAAACATGATTTCACAAAAATGAATTATATAAAAATAAAAATAGAAAATAATGGAGGAAAGAAAAAAATAATACCTTATTATGAACACAAGTGAAAAAATATTTACAGTCTAAATGGAGTGTTTCTGAAGTCTCCAACATCTCTTCCAAATATGATTTAGAGAATAATAAATAAAATATAAAAGCTTACATGTGCTTTATGTGTGAGGAAGAATAGGTAAAATTCTATTATTCTTCAGAATCATATTAGGAAAATTTCTAAAATTATGAACTAGTTAAATATTGTTGTATTTTTGAAGAGAAATATTACTCCGTAATATAAAATCAATCCCTAAAGAGTATTTATAATAAATTCAAAATTTAAATAGTTTCCATTCTGAAACATCACCTGGAATTTAAAGAAAATATTAATAAATCCCTTTCAAGTCACACCATGCATTAAAATAAAATTATAGGCCAGGAAGATAGTGTATTGTCCTTTAAAAGTGATTATATTTTAATTACTAAGGGAGATGAATATATAAATCACATTATTGGAAAAAAATAATATAAAATAAAAATAAGGTATTTGATGACAAGGTGAAAATCCAAAATAGTAAAAATCTTATTTCATTCAAATTTATTAAAAAACACATCATGTCTAAAATTACGGCATATAACGTCAAAATTAAATCAATTATACTAACAGATGTTTCTTAAAATTTACTTTTATTAGTATTATTAATAATTATTTGATTTCAAAAATTATGTTTATGGATATATCACTGAATTTTGGTAAAATTAAGTAGATCTGGTTACCTAGATACCATCTCAATAACATAGCTTGACCCATGAGCAATTGGGTACCAAAACAAGCTATTATTTAATTATATTTATATAACAAGACATAGGTAAAAAACATTATATGATTTATGGAAAATGGTGGATTAAGGAACTTGATTAGATAGTCTTTAAATTTCCACACACTGTCAAAAGTTGATAAAGGCTAGGATACATTCAGTGACAGTGAAAAAGGAAAAGCTCATTAGAGTTGGATCAGTTGGAGATACAAAGTTGTTCCAGGTAAACAATATTCTATATATTCGTGGATTGAATCATAATATGAGAAGTATTTCCCAAATTTGTGAAAACTTTTTTATGTTATTTTTCTATAATAATACATGTTCTAGTATTAAGGATTAATTACATAAATTTAAAACACCTCGAACTGAAAATGTTTACTCATTGAATCATAATTCTTTGTATAAAAAGTAAATGATTTTTTTAACTGATAAAATAAATGAATGCAAGATTTGGAATAATAGTATTGAATTATGTAATATACATTGTTTATCTATTTTATATAATTGGACTTTAGTTTCTGATTTTCCCAGTCTTAAATTTGATACGAATAGTCATTATCATATATTCACAATAATACATCATCATAAGTCATAATTTTAATCTATTAATAAGGTTTCTAAATATAAATATTTAGAACACATCGACATGTATTTTTTCAGGCCATCATAATTTGAAATGTAGGATAACATATCATTATTTAGTTTTAGTATATTATTTTTCATGATTCTCCTAGGTATATTTCTTAAAATTTAAAAATAATGACTTTGTTTTATACTTATTTCAAATTTAATATATTTTGAAAAAAATTAATTGCTAAATGATATTATATGAGAGTTTGAGAATCATGAATTTTTTACATTTTTCTCATAATTGGGTATTAATCATACATCATATTCACTAAGAACTACTAAAAAAATTAGAATTATAGAAAGAAGATCCATGAATATTCAATAAATATAATGAACTGTGTAAAATGAATAGAGACTTCATACCTATATTTATGGTCAGAAACATTCAATACATCATTCCATATCATGAATATATTTTTAATATCGATCATTATAAAAATGAATCATTATGGTTTATATAATAACTAAAAACCTAAATATGGACACTATAATTTTATAGATTCAACATATATATATTTAACACGAAGAAAAACTTTAATATGTTTGATCCAAATGATTTTTAAGGAATATTTTATATTAAATTGTTATACAAATAATTCATGAAGATTGTGTAAAAAAAGTTATGGATAATTGAAACATATATTAATGTGAATTTTGATAAAATTGATCCATTTTTAACACAAAAAATAAAATTTATGTACTTTCTAATTTATCTAAAAATAGAGAATTGAATATTCTGAGGAATTATTTGAATGTAAATTTAAATACAATCAGAATAAATAAAATTTAGAAGAAAATGAAACTCGTGAAAATGAATTTTTCTTACCAAGATATCCATGAAATATAAAGGATCATTATTTGGAGAATATTATAGTAATCCTAGATACAATAGTTAGGATTATTAATATTCTGGAACCAAGATGAATTATTGGCCTTTATATCACTATTCAAACCTAAATCTGTAGAAGAATCATTAAATTATGAGAATTTTTTGATACCCATATCGAAGGAAATAAAAATATTTAAGACAAATAATACTTTAGAATTTGCTTATATCCCCTTAAACCATCTCGAAATAGAAACCAAATGGTACTTTAGAAATAATCAATATGAAAATTGTATAATTACTGGAAATATGCAAAGGCTAGTTTCTAACCACATCAACATGGATGTAGGAAGATATAAAGAAGAAAACTTTTTATTCTCTTGCTAAACTATAATCCATTATAATACTTTTATGTCATATAAGTTATTTGAATTTTGAATTATATTATATAGATTTAAAATCATTTATATTGAATTATTATTTTGTGACGGAAGTCGATGATGTGAAAAAACTAGTATTTGAAAACACTAATCAACAAAATTCTATTTTAAAAATTACTCAAGCTCTTTATATCCTTAAACAAGATCCCATAGCATGGTATGGAATATTTTGTTCTCTTGTTTTGAAATTTTTTTATATTGGGACAAGAATATCATACTCTTTTTAAGAAAAAATCATGTTCTATAATATTATTAGTGAAAAACTAGGTAGATGATGTTGTTTTTTATTCACCCATGAAAAATATATTTAATGTCTTTTAAAGGTTATGAAAATGGAATTTCAAATTATATTGATATGAGAATTAAATTTTAATTATGGTTTAGATGTTTATCAAAATAAATTTGGAAATGTCTTGAATCAAGAAAAATATATTATTGATTTATTGGTGAAGTTTGGACTTCAAAATTGTAAGACGTTTTCAAATAAAATGTGTACAAATATATATCATTATTTCAATGAAGTTGGAAAACTGGTTGAAAAGAACCTTATATAGAGGTATGATTGGTATTTTCTTATATCATACTGTTAGATGAAAAGACATTATTTTTCTTTTTTTTTATTTCTAATATTTTTCAAACAAATCCCAAATAATATCATCATATAGAATTTAAAATTATTTTTAGAAGATTAAAATGAAATATTTTTCAGTATTTATACTATCTTAAAATTTATTTATTTAAATTAATTTTATAATTAGTTGATAATTTTAGAGTGTGTATGTTAGATAGAAAAAACACCTCTTGAACTTGTCACTTTTTAGGAAAATATATAGTGTCATTATATAGTAAGAATAAAAATTAATTTTCATTATCAATGTTAGAGGAAGAGTATATTTATTAATTTATTTTTTTGTAAAATTTTTAGCGATAAAAAATACTCTTATGGACTTAAGATTGAATTGTAATTATATACTTATTTTATGTGATAATACATGTGCAATCGATATCTCAAAAATTCATGTGGGTAACTATAGGACTACTAATAATTATATAAGAAATAATTTTATAAGATATCATGTTTATAAAGAGGATATATCTTTTTAATTTTTTAATAATAAATATCACCTTGTATATATTTTAACTAAACCACTTCCCAATTCATGTTTCTATTTTATAGGGGGGTGTGGTTAGGTTTTTTAAAATTTTAAATATTTATATTTTTCATATTTTATTTAGCCCCTCTTGGCTAATATATTTAACTTTATTAATGTCTATTATCGAATTTATGATTCAAAATATTATATTTATATATTTTAATTTTTAAATAAGTATTTCCAATTTCATAAAACACAAATGAATGCACTAATTTTTATGACTTCAGAAATCAAAATGATCTCACGCCCTTTCATCATCATAAACTATTAAAATCTCTTGGAAATATAATATCTGAGAACCAAAACATGTGACTGACTAAATGGAGAAGACTAAAACAATTGGTGAAGATCTAAATAAGGGATCAATGTGATAATGAACAACTAGTCGAGAAAGAATAGTTTTTCATGGAAAATTCAATTACTTCTGAAGGCTCATTAATTAAAATATAAAGTTGAAGAAAGTGTTATATTTTAAAGGTTTGGGATTCATTTTTAATGAGGATAATACTTATTACATATTCATGATATATGTAAATTAATTTTTTAACATTCTCATTTCAGATTTGGTGATGGAAAAAATGTTTTCTAGAAAATGGAAAATGATAAGGAATTTTCCATTTCTATAGTCAAAATTACTCAAATTTTTTATTTTCCTCATGAAAGAATCTATAACATAAGTATAACATCAAAATGAGATTATGTTCATTATTCTGAATATATAATTTCATTAATTTTTAGAATATAAAACGTTTGGATGATACTAATAAAGGATCATGAAGCTGACCAAAATGTACTGGTCATGTATATTAAGACTATTGTGGCTTGAAGGGTAGTAGATCAAGAGAAAATTAATTTTTTTTAATTTATATTATTGTTTTATGCGATGTGTGGCGTAAAGAAAAAATTCTATAGTTATAAAATGAGATATATACATAATTTCTATTAATAATTTTTTTGGTTATATTTCTAGCCTTATGGAAGGCTTGTTACTGGTATTTTTTATAAGAAAGTTTTGATTTATGACATCTACACTGTTAACTAATGTCACCATATAATATTTTTATGTATTGTAATTCTAAGGAATATTTTCATTTTGATGGGAAATAAAGAGGGTATGTTAATATTAATGGGTGATGAAGACGAATAAGAATCTAGTTCTCATGTGTATGGGGAGATAGAATCAAAAAATATACTGGTTCTCTGAGGTTTTGTGTCAATGGTGTAATAAAATCAAGAGTAGATGGTGATATATAACTAGATAATGAACTACATGTTCTACCATATGACATTATTATCACCTCATAGAGAAGGATAGATTTGATGTTTGTAACCCAAAAACTATAGGGGGTTCCCCAAGTCCAAAGAACTTTTATTGAACCCTCGAGGGATGACAGGGGTATAGATATTGTTCTAAGGAAAAGAGGAAGAGAAGAACATATTGAATAGTTTATCCCTCCTCATATTGAATAATTTGATCAAACAGTAAAAATGGTTGAAGAAATATTTGTTTTCTACATAGAGTTGGCTAAAACAAGTGATGTTGGAGAGGCAGAACAATATCATTTTGAAGAAAAATATAGTGAAGAAGAATATTTAACTACTTTTGAATAATGAATGTATGAAGATGGTGTTCAAGTTTCTATTTAAGGAATAATTTATGTTCACCATGTTTACAATACTCATGCAAATGGGTGGGTTGATTGTATAAAATAAGAGGTTTCTTATAAAATGGATAAGGTTAATAATGATTCTCAATATAATGAGCTTGTTCACAACCCCATTGATGAATCTACTATGCTTATTGTAGATTAGACAATTTCTATTATTGAAGAGTCTTTATAAAAAGATATTAGTGAGGATGGTGAGTAGACTATTGTCCTTTATTATTTTTCATCTCCATTTAGTGAAAATTATATGTGTAGTCCATTTTTAAGAATAAAGTAAGTGAACCCACAGTGATACATAAAAATAAATCTTCTAATTCTCATGATGATCATCTTAGGGATATGATTTCTAAATTCAATAAATAATATAATTTAATGATCAATTGAATATAGAGATAGACTGTTTTGTATAATATTTGTTTGATTTAATGAGTTTATCTAATCCAATAATTGAGTTATAATCACTCTAGTTTCCTCTAGAAAATGTTAATGAAAACGACATATCTTTAAGGGATTTAGATGCTTTTAGAACTAAAGTGGATGATCAGATTGGGAATATCATTGATGAATGATTTTCTGAGTCTAATTATAGATATTGTAAAAAAATTTAGGAGTATAATTTGAATCTGTAAGAGCTAGTAAAATCAAAAAAAATCAATCTACTTCCTTCTAAAAACATCTCTTTATTTGAGAAGGATATTTTAATCCCTTACAATTTTAATATTTTTCAAAAAAATATAGTATTAAGAACATACAGTTTGATATATTTACACCTCAAACACTTATATAGAATTAAAATGAACTTATTTCAATGTTTAATAATCATGTGTTCAATTCTATTCAATTGGTGTAGTAAAATTATAGACATGTAGGTCCAATATGTCCCATTTCTTCAGGAATTTCTTAATTTAATCTTGGCTGAAGACATGAATATGGGCCTATATTCTATTCTATTGATAAATTAGTGGGTAGGGTCATTGAATATATATTTTTAGTTGTTTATGGAAGATAACATTGTTTTTTAATCAGATTTTATGTTATTATGACATCAGAATATTCATTAGATAATCTTGAGCCTACCCCTCCTTCGAATTGAACCTGTTATCCTAAAAAAATTTTCTAAGCCAAAACTCTATTTAATCAATGATATTTAATAAAGTAAAATTATTTTATTGTTTTTTATTATATAATTTTTAACATTTTCATTTTTCCTTTTACAGCTGTTTTTATGACTAAGAAAATAAAATTTTTAGGATTCAATTATCAATGTGTATTTTTTTCACTAATAGTTTAGTTATGCATTAAATGTGATTTCATATATCTATCTACATTAATTTTTATATCACTAAAAGACGGAGAAATTTTAATAATAACAATATTTATAAAACTATTAAATTCAATACTATATTGTTTTAAAACTCCATATATATTTAAATTTGTTTAACATTTAAGGGAAAATGTGAAATTTGGATATATGATAAATTATAAAAGATACAATTTTTATTTTTATTTAAACAATGTTTCTTTATTTATAAATTTTTCATGTGTATTTATTACTATATTTTCTATGGGGTTTTTGAACATCAAAAGGTGGGAGATTTTATTCCATACGACAATCTATAATTTTCAGTAATTTAGCATTGATTTTGATGCTCACAAACAACCATATATGTGTTATTAAAGATATTTCTTTATATATATTTCAGGATATTATTTATTAGAATAATTATTTTTTCCTAAATCACATGAGATTTCATTTAACTAATTTTTAACTCTCATAAGTATTCTTTGTATTTTGAAAAATTACGAAATCACTATTCACAACCCTGTATTTTATAAAAATTATGTTTAGAAACATAACTTTTTGTATGTATTTTTACTTGTGGTAAAATTATATTTGGACAAAACATTAGGTTTCAGACCCCGAAATTTGAAATCAACCCATCATTTAAAAGGTTAACATTTGGTTTATCACCCCTACATATTCAATCAACCAAATGTTTTCATGATTAATGTTTGATTTATCAACAGAATATTTCAATCCAATTGAATTTTTTATATTTTATTCACTTAAACCAAACATTTAAGTAAATATTTTATATGTTTTACATTTCGGATTATTTATACATGTTCTACAATTTATGTAATATTTTCATGGAATTATTTTTTTCATTGAATTCAATTTAATGGAAAATTCAAATACCCTTAATTAATTGATTATGTCGTTCCTATTTCTTAGAGATGATATTATTTTTGTGGGAATTGTAATTCGAACATGAAAACATGAAATTTTTTATTAATGATCATGTTTTATTAGTTTACATTTCAATATCTAGTTATCCTAAATAAAATCAAACATCTAATTAAATATATCGATTTAGATCTTCCAACAAAATAAATTTCTATAGTTTTATAATGTACTACACTTTGGAGACCTGTATTCTTTAATCGATAATTTTTTAATTATCATACTAATATTGCAGTATTCATTAACAATCTTTTCAGTGTAGTTATTCAAATCATTTTTTAGTTCTACACTTTGGAGACATGCATGATTATTATCAGCTGAGTGTTAGCACTATTACAATTAATGGTTGTTCTTGTTGAAGCTATGTGTTTTAAGAATATTTTATCAATAAGAAATATTAAAGTTAGTTCTGAAGGAAATAATATTGAATATATTATATTTACCTTTGATTTACACTACATTTTTAACTTTATATTGAAACTATCACTACTGGAAAAATGGGCTTTTGAGCCCCTTAACCTATAGCGACCGCCATTGGCGGTCGCTATAGGTAACCAATAGCGACCACCAATGGCGGTCGCTACCATTCCCTAAACAAATGAGGGGCTTTAGCGCCCCCTCCCCCCTCCCTCCTTGCGAATTCACCCCCTGCCCTTCCCCCCTCCCCATCGTCGCGCCCTCCCCGTCGCTGCGCTCTCCCTATCACCGTGCCCTCCTCGTCGTCGCGCCCTCCCCGTCGTCGCGTCCTCCTCGTCGTCATGCCATTCCCATCGTCGCGCCCTCCCCGTCGTCGTGCCCTCCCTGCCGCCCTACCCGCCGGCCGGCCGCCCTCCGCCGGCCCCGCCCTCTGTCGGCCACCCTCCGGCCTCCGGCCACCCTCTGGCTGCCCTTCAGCCACCCTCTGCCGGACCCACCCTCCTCCGGCCACCCTCCGCCCTCAGGCTCCAGCCGCCCTCCACCTTGCATCCACCCTGTGGCCTCTCTCTGCCCTCGGGCCTCCCGCCACCCGCCTCCGGCAGCCCAGCCGCCCTCCGGAAGCCCTCCGACCACCCTCTGACAGCCCTTCAACCTCACTCCGCCCTCCGGGCGCCCTCCTCCGGCCCCACCCTCCTCCGGACGCCCTCCGCCCTCCGGCTCCGGCCGCCCTCCGCCTTGCGGTTGCCCTGCAGCCTCCCTCTACCATCAGGCCTCCCGCCACCCACCTCCGGTAGCCCGGCAGCCCTCTGGCCGCCCTCTGGCCTTCTGTCCCCAGCCCCTTTGGCCTCCGACCTCCGCCCTCGGCCCTCTGACACCTCGTCCCTCCCCCCCAGCACCCCAAACACTCCCTCCCCCCCCCCCCCCCCGCACCCCGCCAACCCCCGTCCCCTTCGTCTTCGTCCCCTCCCTCGCCGCACTACCGCCACCTGTGCCCTCCTTCACCGTCCCCTCCCTTGCCGCACCAGCTCTGGCTCTGGCTCCCCACCGCTACCTCTCCTCTCCCTCGTAGCACCACCTTCGGGTCCCCTCCCTTACAGGTTTGTAGTGCAATCAGGTATGACATGGGCTTTTACTTACATTATTATTTTATAAATGTTTCACAAAAAATTAATTAGTATTTATTTTAAATATATTTGATATGAAAAATGAAAATGTAATAAGTTTTGTGTAAATGTTTGTTATAGGGATCTTATTATGGATAATAGTTGGATTGATCTTCCAAATCGAACGTCTAGAGAGTATTTCAATGGCATTATGCAGTTTATTGACTTCACTAGAGGATTTGAAAGTGACTATATTAGTTGTCCATGTAGAAAATGTGCTAGCAGATATCAATTCACATGAGATACTGTGAGGGAGCACCTATTCTTTAATGGATTTCTGAGAAATTATAAGAGTTGGACTCGTCATGGAGAAGAATAAGTTCGTTGTGAAAATATGGATAGAGTTCAGATGGATGTTTATGAAAGGATGATAATCCAATGCATGAAATGCTTACTGAAATGGTATGTGGGTTGGATCATGAAGGAATTGAAATCCATAATCTTGAGACCGGTGAGATAAATCATCGCTCTAGTGCAGATCATGATTCGAGGAGGTTTTATGAAGCAATTGATGATGCAAAAACAGAATTATATCCAGGATGTACTTCTTTCAATAAATTGTCGTTTATCGTGGAGTTGTTGCATTTGCAGACTTTCAATCATTGGTCAGACACATCATTCGACGTGTTGTTGGTGTTATTGAAAAATGTTCTTCCTGTCGATGCTAAGATTCCCGAGTCGTATTACCATGCTCGTATGCTGACAGAGAACTTAGGTTTTACATATGAGACCAAAGATGCATGTCCAAACAACTGTATGTTGTTTAGAAAGGAAACTTCCCATTTGGATATTTGTATGGTTTGTGGTTCTTCGAGGTAGAAATAGAACAGGGGAAATCAGACTCATCAAAGTCAAATTGTGATACAGGGGAAACCGATTTCCGTAAAGAAAATGCGTTACTTTCCCCTTAATCTAAGGTTGAAAAGATTTTTTATGTCATCTAATGTTTCTAATTTAATGATATGGAATGCAGAAAGAGTTCATGAAAGTGATATGTTAACCCACCCGGCAGACTCTCAGGCATGGAAGGATTTTGATAAGAGACATCCCGACTTTTCCAAAGATGTTCGTAATGTCTGATTGGGATTGGCAGCAGATGGTTTCAATCCATTCAAGACTATGGTTGGTGCAACTCATAGCACATGGCCCTTGGTGTTGGTTCTGTATATTCTTCCTCCGTGGCTTTGTATGAAGCAAAAATTTATATTACTTTCCACTCTTATTGATGGACCTAAAAGTCCGGGGGATAATATTGATGTTTACCTTCAGCCATTGATTGATGAGTTGAATGAATTTTGGAGCGATGGTGTGATGACTTATGACTGTGAAACGAATGAAATGTTCAAACTGCAGGATGCTTTATTGTGGAAAATCAATGACTTCCCAGCTTATGCAAATTTATTAGGCTAGAGTACGAAAGGGGAATTTTCTTTCCCTTGTTGCAACAAAGGTAAAAAATATGTATGGCTTATGCATTCCAAAAAATGGGCATACATGGGTCACATAAATTTTCTCCCCCCTCAGCACAGGTTCAGAAAGGACAGAGTGGCATTTGATGGTTCTAGAGAGTTCAGCCCAGCACCAAAGATCATGACAGGAGTCAAAATGTTATCGCAGATTGAGGAAGAAAACATCTGCATGGTATATGAAATTCAGGATTTGGTGGCTCCTCCGGTACGTAATATTCGAGCTGCGGGTAGGCAGCGCAGTCACAATTGGAAAAAGAAAATTATTTTTTATAGTCTTCTGTATTGGAAAACTAACATGCTGAGGCATAATTTGGATGTCATGCACATTGAAAAAAATCTTTGTTATAACATATTGTGGACCATTTTAGGTGTCAGTGGGAAATAGAAGGACCATGTTAATGCACGCCGTGATTTGGAAGAAATGGGTTTAAGGAAACAGTTGCATTTATAGTTAGCTGAGGGAAACAAGGCATATATGCCTGCTGCACAGTATACGATGACTAAAAAGGAGAAAGAGACATTTCGTTCCATTTTGAAGATGCTCAAGGTGCCTGATGGTTACTCTTCTAATATTTCAAAGTGTGTGAATCTGACGAGCAAGACATTGCAAGGGTTGAAAAGTCATGATAATCACATACTACTTCAGCAGTTGATTCCAATAGCCATTTGTGATTGTTTATCCCCCAATGTTGTTCAGCGGTTGATTGATATGAGTAATTTTTTTAGACATCTTTGTTTAAGAAATCAACAAATGAGTGATTTAAAAAGTTTACAGGACCGAATTGTACTTACGCTTTGTCACTTTGAGAACCTATTTCCCCCCTCATTTTTCGATGTTATGGTCCACTTGACAGTGCAGCTAACTGAAGAAGTAATGGCTGTCGGTCCAGTGCAATTCAGGTGGATGTATCCTATTGAGTGGTATTTGAGTACATTGAAATGATTTATACGCAACAGAGCTCGTCCGGAGGCATCAATAGCCAATGGTTATTTGATGGATGAGTGTACTACTTTTTGTGAAGAATATCTTACAGATGTTGAAACAAAATTAGTTAAGCCATCTTGGATTCAGGATGGTCCAGTTGGAGAGAGAAACACATATGATATGGACAACATCGAGTGGATACAATTGCATCGATATATCTTGTTCAATTCTCCATCTGTTGCACCATTAATGCAATAAGTAACTTATCACTTTTATTGTTTAACTTTTATATGTTTTGTTTGCATAAGTTGATCATTTAAGCATTGCGTTATCATTTGTATAAAACACATTAATGAGATAAAAGAAGAGCTGTATCGTGCGACTGAGTTGCAAATTCAATAGTCTCATTATGCGTCATTTCATGATTGGATCAAGGATTATGTACGTATAAATTGATTTTCATTATGAGTGAAGTATTATACTAATTTCTTTCTTCATATATCATTATTGAATTCTATGAATTATGTAGGTTCATAAACTAAGGGAGTTAGGGGACCCCATGATAACTGAAGAATTTATCCAACTGGTTGAGGGTCCATCTATAACGGCTCTTCATTATAAATCTATAGATGCTAATGGTTATCGATTTCGCATTAAAGATGTTGACGAAAAAAGAGAAACCCAAAATAGTGGCATCAGTTGTCCATTTTTCGATTCTGGTTATTACTAAGGTCAATTGATGGACATCATTGAAGTTGTATATACACACGGGTTGAAGTACATATTGTTAAAGTGTAATTGGGTTGATCCAGTGCGTGGATGTAATGTCGATCAATATCAGTTTTCATTGGTGAATATTAAATATATGTTATACAGAAATTAACGAGTTGATAATGAACCTTTCATTTTGACATCACAATCGGAACAAGTATTCTTCGTTACTTTGCCTTAAAATCCATGTTGGCAAGTTGTTGTCAAAATGTCTCGGCGAGGAGTGTTTGTATTTGAACAAGATAAACCCGAGACTGTTCCTTCTGTTTCCCAACAACTTGATCAACATACCGTAGTTCAACATGAAGAAGATATTTATTGGTTCAGAGTGGCTGTTGAAGGAGAAACGGTCGATTTTCATGCTTATTGAAAGGTATAATTGTTTTCCCACTTTTCAGTCTAAGATATCATAAATTATGTAAACATTTTATAAATCCTTGTAAGTTTAATCCTCTCTTTTTGAAGTTTATTCAGTTATAAATATTTCAGGTGATTTAACTCATGTTATGTTGATGTTATTATCGGTGTATCATTCCATTGAATTATTCTTCATTTGGTTCATGTGCTGCTTGAATTTTTATTAATTCAATTTGAAATTTGGCTATGCATTGATTGGTTTTGTACATAATTTGTATATCTGTTTTGTGAATTTTCTGATTTTTTAAAATTCATTCCCAAATAATTATTCAATCTCGTTTTGTTTGATTAACAACTGTACAAGTTTGATTTTTTTTAAAAATAATCCAATTTATCATTTGGACACTTTGGATAGTCCCCTTAGTAATGTTTTCCATGACTGCAGGCATGTCAGAGGAAGAGGCAGAAGATCCACATCATCCATCTCAGGCATCTACGTCTCAGGGTCGAGGTATGTTGGAATGTCATTGTCTCTATTTTTTATGTAATTAATAAACATATATATATATATTTATAACATTTTCCAATTTTTATATAAAATTATTTTCAACAGGATCAGACCCGACTGCTTCTTCCTCTCGCAGGAGAGGCCCTAGTCGAGGCATATTAGAATGGAATTCCGACACGACTTTTGATGTTTCATTTGATGAGGTATTTCATCCTGTGGGACGGAATTACCCTACATTTATTCGTTAGTTGGGTCATATCATATGTTATCCACATCGATTTCCATTGACCACGCGTGACTGGGCTTCTATCCCTCAGGACACATTAGATCGTCTTTGGAGGGAGGTTCAGGTAAGAAGACCATTTTAATTTATTCCCTATGTATAATCAGCAATAACATATGTGATTTTTTTCTTTAATAGAAAAATTTGAAAGTATGTCTTGATGAGTTTCGACCAGTGTGTATGAGCAAATTCCGTAAGATGTGGAAAGACTATAAAGGCAATGTCAAGAGGGACCATTGAGTACCAAATGTGGGTGCCCCATACATTCTAGAAAAGGTCTCAAGAGGTGTCCTCCCGGCTCAGTGGCGTTATTAAATTTCATATTGGTCTACTGAGGGTGTTGCGGTTTGTATATTTATTTTGGTATATATATTTTCAAGAATGTGTTATTTGTTTGATATTTGAATGAATTGAATTTAGGAGGGGTCTACACGCCATTCTGAGAATCGAGCGTTGCAGGGACCACCTCACAGGCTCGGGACTTGTCACATGTCTCATATCTGACATTAGGTATTTATTATTCATTTTTAATTTTTTTAATTAATACGGTTTTGTTTTTATTTTCTATTCAAATATAGTTGCGGGAGCAAGGTGCACTAACTGATAAAATGTCGGTGTGGATGGGGACTCGTGATCGCAATGTTCCAGAGGCTGCAGCATTGATAGTAAGTGATTGTACTCATTACCAATACCTACATAAAATCTTTATATTAATATATGTATATATATTTAAATATTTCACAGGCTCAATTTGAAGTTGAATTAGAACATCTGCCAGAGGACCAGCGACAGCTTCCCATGCGAAGGGATGAGATCTTTCATCGCATCATTGGTCGGGACGGACATGGATATAGTTTGACCTATGGAACATGAATTCCTCATTATGTAGTGTCACGCGCTGCAGTTTTCGGTCCTGCTGTTGCTCAGATGACATAGCAGCTCTCAGATTTTGAGGCACGGCCGCGGGCTTCCGAGAAGGCAAATGCGCAATTGGATGCTGAGGTTAGAGCACTGCGGGAATATGTGCACTCAGGTGATGGTTCAGGGGATCACACGACGCAGGTTCATACTGTATTTATTTATTTAATTTAAATTATTTTTTCTATAAAAATATTCATAATATTTATTTGTTGTAGGCCCTGGCCCACCGGATGCAGGTCAGTGATGAACACGCATGACGCATCATATTCACGAGGTGTGTTTCTGCTTTTAATGGTAGGGTTGTTATTGATATTTATGTTGGGTTTGAGCTATATCATAAATCTGTCTAGTATTCCAAAAACATTGACCTGGAGTTAGGGAAAAATGAAAAAAATGAATCCAGAGATGATAATGTTTTATAAACTAACACCAATACCCCATAAGAACCACAAAAATGTAAGGAGAATGATAACTCTATCCATAATAGACTGAAATAGGAGGGATAAATTCAAGTAGGAGACAAAGTTTTGTTTCATTCTTCAATATGGAAGCTAATGTCTAGTAAGAATAAGTCCATGTTTACTAGACCATTTATAGTGACTGAAATTTTTTTATCTAGTAAGTTGAAATCAAGGGAGAATATTGACAGGCCCCCCGCACTCCGTACAGTCCTTCTCGCACCCTGGACAGCCCTCCCGAACTCCGGACAGCCCTCCTGTACCCCGGACAACCCTCCCGCACCCCGGACAGCCTTCCCCGCTCTACAGATAGCCCTCCCTGCATGCCGGACAGCCCTCCCGCACCCCAGACAGCCTTCCCCGCACACCGGACAACACTCCCCGCACATCGGACAGCCCTCCCGCACCCCAGACAGCCTTCCCCGCACTCCGGACAGCACTCCCCGCTCACCGGACAACCCTATCGCACCCTAAACAGCCTTCCCCGCACTCCGGACAGCCCTCCCCGCACCCCGGACAGCCCTCTGGCACCCCGAACATCCCTCCCGCACACCGGACAGCCCTCCCGCACCCCGTACAGCCTTCCCCGCACTCCGTACAGCCCACCCCGCACACCAGAATATTATTGGTGACGTGTATGAGGAGACGGCGCGCCCATCGGACGTGTGGTGCACGCAATACGGCCGAGTGCGTCGTTTTCAGTAACTCCGCGCGCGCTAAAACGGCGCGTGGGGGGGGGGGGGGGGTCAAAACCACCCGAACGAACTCGTAATTCCATGAAACCGTATGACAATAGTCATTGTGTGATTTTTGAAATGGTCGGGCAGACGGCACATCAATCGGAGGTGTCATTTGACCGCGGTGACCAGAAACGTGTTTTCGGTGTCATAAAACACCAAAAACAGCGTGAGATGGTCGAATTCAGAGAAAACGTGCTCCAAATGACCTGAAACCACACTAAAACATTAGGAATATTATTCTTGATGTGTAGGAGGAGACGGAACGCCCATCGGATGTGCGGTGCACGCAGTACGGCCGAGTGCGTCGTTTTCAGCAGCTACGCGCGCGCTAAAACGGCGCGTGGGCAGGGGGGGTCAAAACCACCCGAACGACCTCAGAATGCCATGAAACCATACGAAAACATCCTTTGTGTGATTTTTGAAATTTTGGGGCCAACGGCACGGCAATCGGAGGTGTCGTTTGACCGCGGTGAACGGAAACGTGTTTCCGGTGTCATAAAACACCAAAAACGGCGTGAGACGGTTGAATTCGGGGCAAACGTGCTCCGAATGACATGAAACCACACGAATACATTAGTAATATTATTCATGAAGTTTAGGAGGAGACGGCGTGCCCATCGGACATCTGGTGCGCACGGTACGGCCGAGTGCGTCGTTTTCAGCAGCTCCGCGTGCGCTAAAACGACGCGTGGGGGGGGGGGGGGTCAAAACCACCCGAACGAACTCTTAATTCCATGAAACCGTAAAACAACAGCCATTGTGTGATTTTTGAAATGGTCAGGTAGACTTCATGTCAATCGGAGGTGTCGTTTGACCGCGGTGACTGGAAACGTGTTTCTGGTGTCAAAAAACACCAAAAACGGCGTGAGACGGTCGAATTGGGAGAAAACCTGCTCAGAATGACCTGAAACCACACGAAAACATTAGTACTATTATTCATGACATGTAGGAGGAGACAACGCGCCTATCGGACGTGCTGTGCGCGCGGTAAGGCCGAGTGTGTCATTTTTAGCAGCTCCACGCGCGCTAAAACGGCGCGTGGGGGGGTTAAAACCATCCGAACGACCTCGGAATGCCATGAAACCGTACAACAACAGCCTTTGTGTGATTTTTAAAATGGTCAGGTAGACGGCATGTCAATCGGAGGTTTCTTTTGACCGCGGTGACCGAAAATGCATTTCTGGTGTCATAAAACACCAAAAACGGCGTGAGACGGTCGAATTTGGAGCAAACGTGCTCCGAATGACCTGAAACCACACGAAAACATTATGAATATTATTCGCGACGTGTAGGAGGAGACGGCGCGCCCATCGTACATGCGGTGCACGCGGTACAGCCGAGTGCGTCGTTTTCAGCAGCTCCGCGCGCGCTAAAACGGCGCGTGGTGGGGGTCAAAACCACCTGAACGAACTCAGAATGCCATGAAAGCATACGACAACAGCCTTTGTGTGATTTGTGAATTGGTTGGGAAGATGTCACATCAATCGGAGGTGTCGTTTGACCACGGTGACCAGAAACGCATTTCCGGTGTCATAAAACACCAAAAACGGCGTGAGACAGTCGAATTCGGAGCAAACGTGCTCCAAATGACCTGAAACCACACGAAAACATTAGGAATATTATTCGTGACGTGTAGGATGATATTGTGCACCCATCGGACGTGCGGATCGCGCGGTACAGCCGAGTCGTTGTTTTCAACTGCTCCCCGCGCGCTAAAACGATGCGTGGGGGGGTCAAAACCACCCGAACGACCTCGGAATGCCATGAAACCGTACGAAAACAGCCGTTGTGTGATTTGTGAAATGGTCGGGTATAAGGAATGTCAATCAGAGGTATCGTTTGACCACGGTGACCGGAAACGTGTTTCCGGTGTCATAAAACACCAAAAACGGCGTGAGACGGTCAAATTCGGAGAAAACGTGCTCCGAATGACCTGAACCCACACGAAAACATTAGTAATATTATTCGTGATGTGTAGGAGGATACGGTGCGCCCATCGGACATGCGGTGCACACGGTACGACCGAGTGTGTCGTTTTCAGCAGCTCTGCGCGCGCTAAAACGGCGCGTGGGGGGGGGGTCAAAACCACCCTAAAGAACACGAAATGCAATGAAACCGTATGACAATAGTCATTGGGTGAATTGTGAAATAGTTGGGCAGACGGCACGTCAATTGGAGGTTTCGTTTGACCGCGGTGACCGAAAACGTGTTTCATGTGTCATAAAACACCAAAAACGGCGTGAGACGGTCGAATTCGGAGCAAACATGATCCGAATGACCTGAAACCACACGAAAATATTAGGAATATTATTCGTGACGTGTAGGAGGAGACGGAGCTCCCATCAGACATGTGGTGCGCACGGTACGACCGAGTGCGTCATTTTCAGCAGCACCACGCGCGCTAAAATAGCGCGTGGGGGGGGGGGTCAAAACCACCCGAACGAACTCGGAATGCCATGAAACCGTACGAAAACAGCCATTGTGGGATTTGTGAAATGTTCGGGCAGACGACACGTCAATCAGAGGTTTCGTTTGACCGCGGTGACTGGAAACGCGTTTCCGGTGTCATAAAACACCAAAAACGGCGTGAGACGGTCGAATTCGGAGCAAACGTGCTCCGAATGACCTGAAATGATAACATTTATTAAATTGGGGGTTTTAAATTATTATAGCACCATGATTTGATGTCATATTTAATTTTATTATATGTATATAATAACTGAATAATTATGTTCAATTTACGTTTGTTTTGTTTTTTTGTCTTATTGTAGGTTTTGAAGCATAAGATTGAAATAGATGGACCTACTCGGATCGTTGAAGCACGTTTATCGTTTATGATGATTTTTATGTTTATGTTGTTTGAAATTGTTTTCCATTTGTTATGACTATTACCTTATTATATCTATGATTTTGCACCGTGAAGAAAAAAAACACAATTCGTCCATTTCATTAAAAAAATGAAAAATATTTTATTTAATATTATATATATAAATATTTTCATTAATATAAATATATATATATATATATTATTTAACAAATATATATATATATATATATATATTTATTAATTTCGGTATGAATTTTTTTTTTCCCCAGTTTAGCGACTGCCAAAGGCGGTCGCTATAGACTGGCTGTCGGGCAGCGTTAGCGACTGCCAGTGGCGGTCGCTATAGGCTGTTGTCCGGGCAGTAGTAGCGACCGCTAAAAGCAGTCGCTAATGGTCCCCGCCCGGTACCCTATAGCGACCGCCTGGAAGTCGGTTATGGCCGGCATTTTGGCCACCTATAGCGACCGCCAATGGTGGTCGTTATTTGCCTACAACGACGAGGCTGATGCGACCGCCATTGGCGATCGCTAGGCGGTCACTATAGGCCTTTAGCGGCCACCAATGAAGGTCGCTAATGCCCTTTTTTTAGTAGTTTATGTGCCCAATCAATTTAAAAAGTATTATCATATCAGTTTTTCTTGATGTACCTATTACATGTATATACTTATAGTGAAGTGTTAGCTTCTCATAATATGTCATGGTTATCAAGGTTTTCTATAATTCAACATGTGTTTTTGTACTAAATAAAATCTATAACCATAGTAATATAGGTACCCATATAAGAGGACTTGATTAGTGAAAATAATCATGCTCGTTAAGAGTTTGTTTTTGGAGTGGACTAGGGGATAATTGTGCCTTAAACCACAAAAAAATTAATTTTATTATATTCATTCTCATTCCATTTCACAATATATTTCATGAAAATAATGTTTCAATTTATTGTTGTCACAACCTTGGTAAAGGAAAAAATAAATTATTTACATGATTATTAATATTAATTACATAGTTATATTAATTATATAAATATCTAATAATTTTTTAAAAAATGAAAATGAAATTAATTTTAAATAAAATATGTTATTATAATGTCTTTTTAAAAGATTAATTTCTAAATTTTTTATTTTATGTAAGAAAAATTAATTTCCTTTTTTATCAAAATTGACTTAGGGTAATTGTTTTGCAGTTTTTGGGAAATATTTATTTTTCATTAAATAGTGAAAAATACCCAATATTCAAAAAATTACATTAAATTTTAATAAATTAATAAATTTAATTGATACATTTTTTTGGAATATTAAACTATTTTTTGGAATAACTATATTCTATTTTTTTTATATGTATTATTCATAGGATTAAAAATAGGATTTTTCTAAAAACTGTTATAAATTCCATAATGGTCTCCAATTTAATTAATTAACATAATACAAAATTAAGATCGGATTTTAATGAAATTTATTGACTACATATCAATAAATATTAATTTTTATTCATAAAATGATTATTATTATTTATAGTGTTAATATAAACCACATCGTTCTTGAAAAATACGTTTCTTCCAAAGCAGCCCTTGCATCATGTCTCTATGTTTAGTTTCAAATTAAATTTTGTCACTTATTTGAACTGAAATGGTTCAAATTAATACCATATTTTTAACCATCATAATTTATATTTACTAATATGTTCTACATAGTTTTTGACCATAATGAATTGTGATAATTCTAAAAATTAATTAATGTAGTTAAGGTGAAAATGGATTTACTTAGGGATTAAAGAAATTATGTGCATTATAATTACAAAATATATATATATATATGTTATTTATATAGTTTCATATTATAATGTATAACACTCAATAATGGTCCATTTTGGAGCTTTTTGAAATGTTAAAATTGCGGGTACACCATTTTAATATAAAACATTACACGTGTTCCACTCACCTCATTTATAAAAGGCCACACGTTTTCCACTCTTATTAACTAAATAAAATACATTATTATATACCAATACCTTTTCAAATGTATTCTTACCTTTTATCCCCATGACATATGTCCCCTTATTTTGTCATTAAGACGTCCTATGAATGATTTTGGTGCATACCAAAGGAGGTTGTTTGAAGGAAATGTATCGTGTTTCACCATGCATTTTTTTATTTCTTCTTAAAACTCCTCAAAATATTATTGAATTATTATAATATAATATCAAAAAATACCATATAATGGGATATTATTAAGATAATTTACTAAACTAAATCCATATGATCTTTCAACAAATGGTATATCGAATTATCATTCGTGTGTAATGTGGACAAAAACATAACGGGCTGATGTCACTTTGTTCAATCATCACATCTCTTGGCTTGTTAATGTGATGTATGAAATGTAACTATATATGATATTTTTTACATATTTATACTCATTTAGTGATTTTATCAAATATAACTTCTTAATATCTATTCCTTGGGGGATACGATAGCATCCCTCGTGCGTACAACAGACTACCACCATGAGAAGAGATTTGATTTGTTTTTCACTAAATCTTTACGAAGAAGTTAATAATGATAAATTTGATAAAAATATGAAATATTAATGACATAATTATTATTATCATGACATATTTATGATTCTTATAAAATAATATTTTTTTTTTCTTACACTGAAAAATGATAAAGTCGTTAGTTCGTACATGTGGACTACCACCCCAATGAAAAATGTGACTCTTTTTTCATCACTAAATAAAATGGATGATATTTAAAAGTAAATTAAAATAAATAATATTGTATTTATGATATTATTATAATTATGTAAATAAAAAATTATACATTTCTTCTTTCTATAATTAACATTGAAAAATGGGAATGTTACTAACACGTACACATGGCTTACTATCTCCATGACCATAACATAATTAATGTTTCATATCCATGATTCAGGATAGGTTTTTAAATGTATAATTATTGTATTAAAATGATAAATTTTTGTAATTTTTATTATTTAAATGTTAAAATAATACCTCTTTTACTATAGTCAACTCACCAAATTCCTGTTTCACATATAATCCAAATACTATCAAAACCTCTGAACTAAACTTAATTAATTAACTAATAGTGAATGGAATGGTAATATGTTAAATAAAAGGAATATTAAACATGGAAATAGTTCAATATAATGTGAATAATTAACAATAGTTTACTATTAGGGATGACAAAGACACAATGTGACAAGTCAGCCTCAAGGTAAGGGACTTCATTAGAATATTTATTTATTATGGAATATTTTAATGTTTTAAACATATATTATTTCTTGAGGTGTATATACCCCCCCCCCCCTCCATTGACACGTTATATCATATATTTCTCTATTTTTATCATAATTAATGATTTAAAATTTTATTCTTTTATATGCCCTATGATTCCAATGTTTCTAACGTCGTAATGAAATTTTCATTAAAAAGTTTCTCTATTAATGTTTTATTTCAAACTATATTTTTATTCCAAGTAAATGATTAAAAATGAGTTAAATAATTAAATTATTTGGAAAATATGGTTTTATAAATGAAAATTTATTTCTTTCCTAAAATTTAATTCGAAAAAGATTCATCCTACATAAGGATAGAATTTATTTACAAATAATATAAATAATGTTTTTTAACATATACCAAGATAATGATATCTCCCACAAACATAAAAATTATATATATTTTGGATTACTTTACAATATTTCATGTTTAATTCAAATAAAGACCCCTTTGGGTATTTTTTAATTGAACATTTTTTTTCAAAAAAGTGTATTTTGGTATTAAAAATGGGTTTTTAAAAGACAAATGGTATTTTGATATTAAAAAGTTATTTTCATATATGTCTGAAAATGTTTTAAAAATTTTTAAAAATTAAAAAGTAAAATCATTACATTTTTTCTTTGATATGGTACTTGATAAATTTAAATAGAAATGGGTTCATCCTGATAGTACCAGGTTTCACGGATATAGATTATATGATGGGTTCACCTAGATAGAGTCAGATGAGCCTGATATAGATTATAAAATTGGTGTGCCTAGGTATCATTTCAATGCATTGGGTAAAGTTCTTTGTCTTTAGATTTAGAATGGAGGGATATTACATAGGGTTTCTCAAATTTATGTAACTAGGATCTACTTATTTGTAACATAGGTTTAAAATATTCAATGAATGTGATGTTCAATATTTCCAAAAAAATAGATTTTGATTTTATTGATATGGGTTTTAATGATTTTAATTCTGTAACCGGAGTATTTTTAATGTGAAAATTATTTATTTTATTCTCCCAATGAACCTTCAAGTGATGATATAATATATCATTGCTTTTCAATTTTGTCATGGGAAAAAAATTATTTCTTTTATGTCCTATACTATTATTTCTGTGTTCCAACCAAGGTTTAATAAATCATTGGTTATTAGGATGGGTAATCAAAATAAAGAATTCAAGTTGAAAGACCTGCATATTTTCAATGAAAATGATTAAAAATTTATTTTTAATGATTTATATGATGAATAAATGGATACTAATGAAAATATTATTCATTGTAATTTACTGTGTTTTATTTTTGATTTATTAACTAATTATCTAATTCTATAAACTCAAAATTATACTAAAATGTAACAGAATGAATTAATAACTTAAAACTAATGATTATGTAATGTTTAAGGTAGGCACATTATAGTTGGTATTAGAGGTGTATTTAGATAAATTTAGAGGTTAGGATAATGTTAGTAGCATGCCTTAAATGGATTATAATTTATGGTTAAGCTAAAATTATATATAATATTATTATTACCATATTTCTTCATCTATAATATGTCTATTCAGAATATTTTTTCCATAGAGGAAACAGAAGAGCTATAATGGTGAGGAACCAAATGGAAAATATCCTTCCAAATCATCATCCTGAGATGGTTCGAAATTTAATTGGATATCTTATTATAATGGTGTATCAGTGGAAATAATATATAGATATTATTGATATTAATTATAGGAAGCATTCATATCTATTACATATGAATGTGATAGTGGATGATAATTTAATGAGAAAATATCCCACATAATTTCATGGATCATCTGACCCTATGGTAACTGATGGGTGTATTAGTGATCTGGAGAAGATATATAATGTCATGGGATATTCATAATGTCAAAAAAACTCTTAAAATTTATTATATTGAATGTGATTTTGATTAATGATACTCTTAGTTAATAAAACTAGAGAAAGGATAATATTGATACCATGTAGTGGAAAACATTTAAGGATATGTTTTTTGAAATATTTACCCAAGTTTTTTTAAAAAAATGATGGAGAAACATTTCATGGAAGTAAGGAAAACAGAATATGATTCTATAGATTCATATGTAGAAAAAATCACAAGATTGTCCATGTATGTGATGGATTTTTTATCGGGTAGTAATAGTAAAAGTAAAATATTTTACAAAGGATTTAAACCGATTTAATGAAGATATTTATATGAATGATATTTTAAAATTTATTAGAAATTTTTTCTTTATACTGAGAATGATGATATAATGTTTTTAGATACATATGTTCCTCACGATGAAAACTGTATGAAAATAACAAGGTGGTAGGAAATATAGAAGAAACCAGCTAAGAAGTTCAGAGGTATGCCTCCAAAATGATCCAAGGGAGGTGAATAAAATTTTAGGGAATACTTGATAGGATCTGTTATGTGTTATTGGTTTGGTTAGTTTGTTCACATGGACTATGAATATAATGTAAAGAGACATGCAAATCCAAGTAATGTGGTGAATGATATCTATCTAACGGTGAGGTAATTTAGTTTCAATGAGTTAGGTTATAATTCAATCATGTATCTGATGATTGTTTCATAGGACATAAATCAATATGATTATAAATAGAATGTTATATCAAATTCATCTTATACTATTACAATTGATATTGGACCATCAAATAATGTGGTGAAAATTATGATACTTTTTTTGATCAAATTATTTCATTTCCCTATTTGACATTGGAAATTCAAATTATTTGAATTTTAGAAATTTTCCTTTAAAATGAAAATATGAAAATTGGAAAAGAACGTATAACTTTTTCATAAAACTCATTGCGTAATTATTAATTTCACTATGGTTTATAGAAATCTACATGTTTTTATCAGTGGTATAGTCGTTCCTGAAAATCTAGTTTAATTAACTATAGTATATTTTGATATCATTTATTATAGTTATTAGATTTTATTTTATCACTATAATATAGATTTAAGTGATAATAAACTTTTTTCAAATGATATCATTACTTTAATAACATACCAAGAGGCTAATAAATTTATTAGAGATAATAGAAAAAGTTACATTGCTCATATTATTAAAAATAATAAAATTGTTAAAATTAGTGATGTTCAAGTTGTGAATGAATACATGAATGTATTTCTTAATGATTTTCAATTTTTTATTCAAGATCAGTATTTTGAGTTTTCTATTGAATTAGTTTTTCATACTAAGAGTATTTCTAAATACCCGTATTGAAGGGATGACGTATAAAATTTAAATTGGAAAAATAAATTTCATAAGTCATTAAATTAATGTTTTTTTCGACCTAGAACTTCCCCATGGGGAGATCAGGTTCATTTATATAATGATGGTTCAATGAGGCATTATATTGACTATATATTTTCCAATAACATCAATGTTAAGAACTAGAATCCATTTCCTCTATCGATATCTGTGAAGAGCTCAACTTTTTTTAAGTTTGATCTAATTTCTAGGTACCATCAACTGAAGGTGAAGGAGGAAGAAATTCTATATAATATATTTTGGACTATATATGGGAACAGTTAGATTGCATTTACTCCATTTAGTTTTTCTGATGCACCTTATCTATTTATGAACCTTATCATTATATTTTTTTCATGAGATATTGGATATGTTTTTAGTTGTGTTTATTGATTAAATTTTGGTACATTAAAAAATCCAAGAAAAAAAAATAAAATCATCAAATTAGATTATTGAAACCCTTAAAATAAAATAAAATATATGGATAATTTTGTATGTGTGAATTCAGGTTGCAATTCATTTATTTATTTGGATATATTATATATAAGTATGGACTATCTATTAACACTACTAAAAAAGAAGTTTAAGAATGGACAATACCCACAAATAACACTTAGATTAATTGTTTTCATATATAATAGTTTTACAATCCATGATTTCTTTAAAACATTGGTCATTTTTCTAACCAACAAACTAGGATAACTCGAAAATGAGTTAAATTATTTTAGAATAAAATTTGAGGATTTATATAAGGAACTAAAAATAATAATTGAGAGTTTTACAATTTTAAATATTCCTTATATAAATGGTGTTTTTATCATCTATAATTATGCTTCATTGAAGTACGTGGTTGTGTCTTGATATATGCTGATTAGGTAAATACTCATATTCACCATCAGTTAAAAGATCATAAGTAAAATTACACAACACATGATTTTAAATGAGATTATTTACTTTATTATTTTTTAATTAGGATGTAACATTTATATATAGTAATATGTGAAATAAATATTGATAATAAATCATGAAGTATATATTCACCCAAAAATAATTGAACTTGAGATATAGAAGTTGGATGGAAAAAATCATTGTTTATGACTTCAAAATTTATTAACGTACTAGGAAAGAAAATTGGTATATACCTTAAGTCATAATAATAATTCTATATTAACCATATTAAATTTAAGAGATGAGCCATTGGTTAATGATTTTATGAATTTTGGCATATATGTTGTAGATATTGGGACATTCTTTGGTTTCTTTGATTTTTTAGTGAAATCAACTCTATCAAAAATCATTAAGAATGCTAATAATGAGGATCAATCTTTGAATGAAATTAAAGAATCCTTTAAGAAGGGTAATTTTCTTGTGTATAATGTTTATGAATATGGTGTTATCGGATATATGAAAAGATTTTATTTTCCTTTTTATTCCATGTTGATGAAAGAGTTCTTGTATAAATATCATAGTTCTCTGCTTTCCAATCATATGGTTAGCACTATCATATACTGAGACTTTTGGGAGCATTATTTGTGGTATATTATAAGATGATATATTTTGGACTTTACTATGAGATATTTTAATTATTATAAAGTTATATCATAACAAAAACTATGAAATGGAATTATACGACCATTTATAGTACCACAGTAGATATGGAAAAATATATCCACGGATTGCATGGTGGGATTACCAAGTACATCTCAAGATAACAATGTGATTTGAGTTATTGTTGAATGATTAACTAAATCTATTCATTTATTTCACATTCCAGAAATTATATCATTAGATTATATTTCACGATTGTTTATAATGGAGATAGTAATATTATATAGAGTGCCTATATCTATTGTTTTGTTCTGTGATCCCAGTTTCACATATAATATTTTTAACGGACTTTAGAAGTCATGGGGTACTGAATTAAATTTCAGTACATGTTTTCATCCTAAATATGATTTGATGTCTGAATGAAAAATTAATAACTAGAAATAAATGTCTCATTATTGAAAAATGTATTACCAGGGGTGTTATGATAATAATATTTATTTTCATGATTTTTTTATAATAATAGTTTGAAATCCAATATAGATATGTCACCATTTAATGCATTAAATAGAAATCAATGTCTAATTCAATATTTTTGGGGTTATTTGAGAGAAAGAAATTTGATGGGACTAGATTTGGTAGAGAAAACAGTTTATAAGGTGCAGTCAATATCGAATCATATGATGATATCTCATATAAGGAAAAAACTATACAAATGACCGAAGAATGTATCTTTCCGTCAAGGAAGGTGATTAAGTCATTATCAAAGTATCAAAAAGAAAAAGTAATAAAATATTTGGTAAAAATGGAATTATAAAAATATTTCTCATTGGATATTATGTAATATTGAATTTTTTTGGAACAATTTTCCACTGAGTATATGTGGCTATATGTTCATCCCAAGTACACAATTTGTTTCATTTCATGATATTAAGATAATATGTTCTGGATTTATTTCATGTTTTGATGTCTGATGTTGTTTAGTTGGGAGAGAAATTTTCTTATGAGGAATAGTCTATTAATATTATTGATCATAGAGGTAAATTTATTCAAAATAATGTGATTCACTAGGTTAAGATATTTTGGTTAGAATAATATTGTAACATAGGCAATATGGGAATCTAAAAATGTTATGAGGGAATGATTTCCCCCTTGTTTAAAAAGGGAATAAAATTGTGAGTATAAAATTTTCAAATGGGGAAGAATGTAAAAACTCATGTAATCATAGAATAAATTATTTACATGATTATTAAAATTAATTATAATATTATCTTCACTATAAAAATATTATTTACTTTTTTTAAAAAAAGGAAATAGTTTTAATTGAAAAATTTATTATAAATTTTTATTTAAATGTTATATTTCTCTATTTGATAATTTTAAATTGATAAATTATATTAAATATTTTAAATCAAAAGATGAAAATTTATTTATTTTAAATTATCGTTATTTAAATAAACAATTACATTTCATTGAATAGTGAATAATATAAATTTTTTTCTAAAAATGTAAGTTATTTCCATTAAACTGGGTAATATAAAAGTATCAATATATTTGGAATATTATTTGAAGTAAATTAATTATTATTTGGTAATATTTGATTAAATTAAATTCTATTGAATCAAAATTATATTTTATTTTAGAACAAATATATTTTGGGTTTAAAATTTTGATCTTATTGAAAACTTTTTTATAGTGAATGGTGTTCTCCATTTTAAATAATTAATATCATCCAAAATTATGAATGTTTTAAATGGAATTTATATATTATATATCAATAAGTATTAATTGGTATTTATAAATTCATTATTATCAGACATGGATTAAATATAACATCTTATTTTTATTAAAATATACACTTCTTGAAGACCCACTTTTTCATTACATCTACGAGTTTTATTTTAAATTAAATTTTAGAAATTCAATCTTTTGAATTTGTGAAACATATTCCATATTTTAAATTAGATTAATTTATATTTTTTAATATGTGAATCTAAAATTTTGACAATAGTGAACTTTGAAAATATGAAAAATTAATTATCATTGTTAAGGTAAAAACAGATTTACGGGGCAGTTCAACAAAAATGAAATGATTAAAATAACCTAAAACATATAAAATATATTATATGAAAATATTTTGACCTTTTAATATCGAATTATTTAGAAGATTCAATTTTTTAGCTTTTGGGAATGTCAAAAATGTGTGTATGGATTTTTGTTTTAAAAAATTACAGTATGCCTCTCACCTCGCTTATAAAAGGTCACCCCATCTTATCTCCTATTAAAAAATTAATACCCATTTGGATTAGAAAAAACATGATCAATACCTATCTATATACCCTACCAATAAATTATAACCCTTATTCTTTACATAAATACTACCTAGGAAGGATTTTTTCTTACCTAAGGAAATTTTTTGAAGAAGAGGTATCATGTTTAACGGAGTGTTTTTATTTTATTTCTTATTCTACCACTATAAAATTAGCTGAATTTTTTATTATGTAACCAAAAAATTATCTATCATGTACATAGTTATTATTATGTAAATTTAATAACCTAAATTCATCTTCTCTTCCATAAAATGGGATATGAAATCATTATTCATGTGTACATCAAACTATAGCCTCACAAACCGATGTCATTCGTTCTCCATCATCGCCATTCATTGATTTTTATAATGACAGATTTAATGTATATATTTTTTTATTTGTAACATATTTATAAATGGATTTATTTTTATTGTGAAAGAGTCTTAACATACATGGATATTAAATCATTTAAAATTAATATTCAGCTATTTAAAAAATGCATGCCTGAAGACCGTAATAGTTTAGTGGATTTTCAAACCAGAACTTGTCATTATAGTTTAGTGAAATATCATAAACATATACTATAAATATCGTTCCCATTAGTAATCCTACATATGACTATTCTATATAATATGGGTAAATGAATCATAATAAAGGGGGGAGATTAAACGCTCACTAAGAGTAAATAAATAGATATGTAAGCATATTCATTTGAATAAGGGTATGAGAAAATGAGAGTATTATTATAATATCATACCCTGAATATAAAAGATCATAATTTGGAGAAATGAAATAAATATTATATGTTAATAAGATAAGAATCGTAAATTAAGTGAATTAATAATCCATGATATCATAACATTGGAATAATATAGTGATTTTTAGATGATAAATAATCATATAAAATGATTTAGATGGTATTCAAGAAATTTTTAACAATGTCATATTAGTATCATGGGTTCAAACCCCATACCATCATGGTAGTCATGGTTCACTCCCATGTCCATCATAATAGTCAAGGTTTACTGTGAAGACCATCTTAGTGGAGAAAGACCTTTTATGAATTAATTTCACTCCATATTCCAACCATGTCTCTCTATTGAGATAAAAATATTTACCCAATACATTTGAGGGAGATATTCATCGCACCCATATCATAATTAAATAATTCATACATATTTCACAAGATCATTAACAATCATATCATAACCCCTGAAATGATATGCATATCATAAACATGTAATCATATCATAGCCAATAGAAAAGTGATAGGTTTCATAGTCATTTCTTCAAATCATATCCCATGACAAGAAGTGTGTTTCATAATCATACAACCTTTGAAATATAATTGGATTTTATATACACATAACTTATGAAATAGAAATGGGTATTATAAACATCATTACCATAAAAGATAAACAATTCAGAGAATGAATATGAATAGAACCTTTGGATCATTTTCCTAGAAAGGCTTGAGTAACACAAATCGATGTCATCAGAGATGGAAAATAATTTCGAGAGATCCTTTAAAACAAATTATTTTTTAAAATATCTTTTCTTCATTGAATTTTTTTAAACATAATTATTTTTGAATTAATATTTATTTGAAAACATATTAATGAATCTTTAATACATGTAGAAAATATTTTCATTAAAAATAAAATTGAATATTTATACAAGAAGCATTGAAAATATTCTGAAAATTTTTTTCCTTAAAAACTAATAAATATAATCTTGAAAATATTTAGAAAACCTTTTTCCATTGAAACGTATAAATTTTTCTTGAAAACATTTTGAAAACCATTTCTTTTAAAATAATTTGAAGATTATAAATAAATCTTGAAAACATTATGAAACCATTTTTTGTTGAAAATAGCCTGAAAATATTATTTTAAATAATTTAAATAATTTTCATTAAAAACATCCTTTTGAAAAGATAAAAGGTATGTTATAAAATTATTTAAAATAAATTTTAAACGTGAAATATTTATTAAAAAATAATTTATCATTGAATAAAATATTATCAAATTTAATATTCGTAATATTAGGAAAATAGTTTTCAAAAAAATAATTTAAACATTCAATGTAATATTCAAATAAAGTATATTCATGACATCGGATAAATCCATACATACCAAACATTCCTTTTGAGTATTAAAAATGAAAGAAAATTATCTCGATTAGAAAATGGAAAGAGGATCTAATTTTATTAAATACCCTTTTTTAAAAAAGTTAAAAGATGGGTAAGACATTATTTTCAATATAATTGTATAATATTGTAATATCTTTTATAAAAAAAATATTTTTCTGAAGGAACATTCATTTCCAACAAAAGAGGGACATAATATATAATTTTAATTAAAAAATCTGTTAACTATTTTAAGTACCAATGAGTGTAAAAATGGAACTTGAACATGAAAATATCAGGATTAACCATAGGCTAATAAAATTCATGAGTATTCCTGAATGATTTTTGATAAGTTATCCTCAATGAGAGCATAATAGTACAGGATCTCAATAAATGATAAGATTGTTACCAAAAACTCTTACTACTTGGTAACTTTGAATCATACTTACCATGTAAAACAATGAAAATACATAAAGATTAAAATATCATGGAAGGAATTATATTCATCAGATAACATGTCAATGGTCAGTGTATACACCTCATATTAGAATATAGGTGCAAACATATCATGTGTCTCAATGAAGGTGTATTGAGGCAAAATTACATTACCGATTTGGTAACTTTTGAAACATAAACCCAATAGAAGAAAGATCATAAAATGGATACATAAATAACCATAAATATATGTAAAAAAAATCATATAATACATACATGATTAGTATACACACCACATATAAGAAATAGGGTGTAAAAATTTCTTGTGTCTCGAAGAAAATAAGAGTGAGACAAGAAAACACTTACCTTAAGTCTTGACTTTATTTTTACACAATCAAATATCTATTATAATAAAAATAAGGTTATTATACATATACCATAAAAACATATTATTATATCTAATTCCGTTTATGATTTTTTATTATTTAATATTACTCTTTTATTAAAAACTACATGATAATGTATGGTTTTAGGTAATATCTTCTTTGTTTTTTGTATATATTTTGGCTTGATATTCTTGATCCTCTTACATATATAATAAATAAATTATATAATAAATGTAAATAATGATATAAATATCATATATATTCATTACATATTTATTTATAATAATTTATACAATATATAAATATGAAATGAAATACACCGTTCATGGATATAGTAGGTCATACGTACGCATGAACATCGTATCATTGTTATTGTTATATTGAACGCAATAAATTAAATAAAATAAATATGTATATATATTTAATATCATTCCATTATAATTATTATTTCATTTATACCATATAATATCACTAATATAATCTTAAATACATTCCATTTAGAGTGTGGATGAATCACATCGCTTTAGGGAGGCGGTATTCCACATGTTTACAAACGATGTTATCGTATTTACACAAAGTAGAAATCAGGATGGTATGTGTTATATAATTATTTCCTAAGAATAAATAAATCCTAAGTATTACATATATAATATAATAATATATTTAATTTCATAATTTACAGCCATGATAGGTGGTTATGTAAAAATAAACGATATCATTTCAGGAGGATCTGTACAAAAAAACTGAATGTTCATTACCCATTTGATGGAACTGTGTGTAAGTGTAGGTAAAAAAAATAGAATAAAAATAATTATTATATTTAGGATAATAATATTATTATACAATAATGGGATACTAAGTGTATATTTAGAAACTGTATCCTTTTATTTGTAACATTACATAATTTTAAGCAGAAATATACATCTGAGTACAAGCAATGGATCGTGAAGTATAGTTTCATTGAAAACATAGTACATAAAACATAAAACATAGGGATAAAAAAACTTCATTATTTAATCTCCATAATGATATTCTAACTTCCATTGTGATCATACATCAACATACGATATCCTAGGGAAACATATGAACAAACGGATCAGCTAAAAATCCTAGTAAGGGAATGATCATAAGAATAAAGCATAAGAACCTGAGTTAGGAGGCATGACACAATGATATAAAAAGAAGGTAACATATAGAATAATAACATATAATAATGGTATCGTATAAATAAGGAATACTATATATGGGGAAGAAACTTAAAACATATCTTTAGTACGAGACAAGGCTAACCACCAATCTCGTTTCCCATTGTATAATGGGTCAATGCTAACCATTGATCCCATTTCACATCACTTGTCTTGAGACATAACATTACCCAAAGAATTGGTGCGCTATCTGGGTTCACCCATCTCAAAATTTTCATGAATATGTTCTTGACATGAATAATCATACATAATCAACCATACATAAACATAAGGGTACCCATGGAAAGAATTGTGTACCACAAACATGACATAAAGCATAACCAATTGGGATATCCTGAAAGTTTCCTGGAATGAAAGGTATTAGAAACCACAAAGATGTTCATATGTTAAAATAGGATTATATCATTTTATGTGATTTCAAACATATGTTGAAACATATATGAAATGTTTTTGAGAAACATTAGTATTAAAACAATTTTTTTGTGTTTTTAATGAAAATAATATAGAGAATTTAAAATAGAAAAGAGGAAAATGTTTTATATTAAACCATAATTTAAACAACAAGGTTTCCATACTAAAAGTAAATATTTTATAATGACAATTTTTTCTTAAAAAAGAGGAGAGAGTGCACTTGATTTCGGGTAATAATATGGGATGTTCCCTTAAAATAGGTTTGCTTGTCAGGATGAATTAAGAAGGGAATCAATTAAAACATGTATATCCCAGAAAGAGAATGAGAGATGGATCTTAAAACATGATTTTGGCCCATATAAAAATAATTTATATATTTTTACAAAAATAAAAGACAACTTATTTTGGGTAAGAAAAAGATAGAGCAGCCCGAAGGAGCAATGTTGGTTATGGTAGAATCCTTACCTTAAGTTTGATGGTGTTCTAAACATGATATTAATGACCTAAATAATCAAATTAAGTTTATTAATTAAGAATTACATCACATATTATATATAAATATTATTTAGTTAAACCAGTTGGAGTTCATTCATATACTTTTGATTGGTTTCATGGTTCAATATCATTGTTTGGGTCTGTTGTTTCCTTTGTTCTAATAAACGGATCATTTATATTCATGTTCGAATAATCTTGTTAAATGGGGATGATTGTCCATAATTAGAGTTATATTATATTATTGAAGAAACAGTAGTTTAAATTATTGTTAATTTCATTTGGTTACTTGGCATGAAGATGTATCATTATATAAATTATTTAATGATAACCATTTCGGTAAATTGGTGGTTTTTGACCATCCGGAACTAGATTTGTTTTACAAAAGAAAACATTGGGTACAAAAGGATTCTAGAACCATAGATGAGATATAATAAATATATTATGGTCTGTTTAAACCCTGAAAATGGATTCATGTCCAGAAATGAAGATAATAACATAAATTTAAAATCCATCATCCATGAATGTGGTAAATTAGCACATCTCGGATGCTATTTTTATTTTATTATATATATAAATAACAATGGATAGATGAGGAAGAATTATTATTTTATAATGAAAAAATTCCAATATATATAAGGTATTGTAGTCATCACAATATTTGGATATTAGGAGAAGAGGAACGGAAAATAAAATAGATGAACATGAAAATGAACGAAAAGTTTAGAGATCCCTTATGAAAATTAGATAGCCTAATAACGTCACATAAAATTTCATAAATTTAATTGTTAGAGTGAAGAGGGTATCTAATCATATGGAAAATGAAATTACAGTAATATTGATACAAAAATATCAACCCCCAACATATGAGAATGGAAATTTAAAAACATAACTTAAAATAAGTGTTGACAAGAAGTGGAGGGAGAAAGGTTCCCTTACCTAGTAGAGTAGCCCTTAAAACATGATTATTGGGACCTTGGGGGTTTTAGGACACCTTGGTAGGGATAATAGGGACATACAAACACCATATCATCATGGAGGATAGATTTTTAATGATGTAAAAATAATGGATGAGTGGGTATTTATTGTAAAAGAGAGAACTGTTTATAAATTTAAAAAGACACCTCATTAGTGGTTTTTATAATAACATGGGATTTCCCATGGTATTTTCCCATGGTATTAGCCACATGGGACACCCAATATCTTATTTTATTGTACACAAGTCGTCCATAAATTTTTATTAATTATTATATCATTATTTTTTCATCTAATATACAGAAAACTCCAAACTATATTTTTACTATTCACGAAAAATTTATGTATTTTAGAAAAATCCCAAAAATTCACCCTAACAATTATTCAACATGTAGAATTAGAAAATAAACTACATTTTTTGAAAATAATTTTCAAAATATTGTAAATTAAATTTTTAAATAAAATCCTAATGTATTCAACAAAATCAATAATAAATTACAACTCGTCTTATAAGACCTTGAAAATTTAATCAACATCCCGTAAATTATCTTATAACCATAAGACAATAATGTAAAAAATTTAGATTAAATTTTATGAAAATAATATACGTTTTATATTATTAAATTAAAAATAAAATTAAAAAAAATTGGCCTAAAAAATACCAATTCTCATACTATGATCATTTTTTCACTTTTATGATGTATGAATTGTATTTATGCATTCGTGGGTAAAATTTTTATTTTTTTGGAAGATTTTCTATTTATTACTATTCATTACTATTAGAAAATGTATGATACTATTCATAAGGGTATGTTACAATTCATTAGAAATTATTTTTGTCTTATAAGACTCTAAACCACTTACTGGTCAAAATTTGTAGATGACCGTTTTTTCAAAATTAAAAAGAGAGAAGTGATAGACATGCGTTTAAAGTTCACATAGTACTTAGTAGTTCATTGTGTTGTGACTCCATTTTATTATATGATAGAATTATAATATTGGATTCCATTTAAATCTTTGGGTCATTACAGTTTATGGGGTTCAGATTGAAAATTAAACAAAGGAGATTGAGGAAGGATGTTACCTTTTCTTTGGGTAACTCATATTGGTTTGCACCAAAAGGATTAATTGGACTGATTTATTCCAAAAGGGGGGATTAAAGGATTATGTAAGGTATTTTGAGATATTATTTTATCATATTTTGGGCTATCCAATGCACATTGTAGGTATGAATAAGTGGGAGGTGTGAGTGTCTTTCAAATGTGGAGCAGGAGTTGAATTCTTGTAAATTTATGAAATGGAATTCTACTGACATTATTACAATTGTTAGTGTCTCATGTGATGGTATAAATTCCAAAAAATGGATTATAAGACCAAAATAGGTTCATTCAATGGATTTTGGATAAGTTTTTCAATCATTTTGGTCATTAATTTTAAGGATAAGTTCTTTTGTTAAACAACTTTTTCTCTTAATCAGAGTAATTAATTTTAATTACTTTAAAAAAAATTCATAATAAAATTATCCATATTATAAACTATAAATTATGATGTTTATAAACATTAAATAAATTTTTAAAAATTATAATCATAAATGTTTTATAAATTAATTTAAATATAATCTGGCTGATGAGACGATAAATGGGTTTGTAAAGTAAGAATTTTCAAAAGACTGAAAGGTTATTATATCCAATTTTAATATGAAATTGATTCCAATGACTTGTATTAGATAAATATCTATAAAATATCTGTATTTTAAATTTAAATACAAACTCTAATAATATATATATATATATATTATGAAAAGGTAGTTTGGAATTCAAATTCATTGTTTTTCACTATTCATTAAAAATTGAAACTTCTCAAAAAAATAATAAAAAATAAACCAAAGTAAATTTTGTTATTATTATTCACAATATTTATTTTATTGTTTGAATTAGAATTTATAAATTTTTAAAAATCATATTTAAAAACGGATCTCCATTAAAACGTGGAAAAATCACAATTTAGAAAAATACAACTTTTAATTCTTTAAATTTTATTTGTTCATATCTTATACCTATCAAATATATTAAATGAGAATCTAAAATATTGGATAGATATAAACATATTAATTTTATTTAAAAACTTTTCAAAATTGGTTATCTAAATTTATTAAGATAAAACTATGCTTGTACATAGAAAAATTATTTTCTTATAAAAGGAATTTCTTCATTTTCAAATAGTTCATACATTCATATATATGTAATTTAAAACAAAAGGATTAATTTTATATATATGTTTAGACCATACTTTTAAAAATTATTTAATCTTATTCCTATCATCCATTCCAATGGCTAGGTGGTAATGATAACAATATTTTCATAAAAATATTAATAGTACACAGTAGTTCGGTAAAACTAATCCTTGTGTGTAATTAATTATATCAAATGGACCCGATATTTTCTATAATACAATAAAAATATAGTTTGGAGTGTACCCCACGTTTATATAAGTGTTTAATGTATTGCAAGATTGACTTGTTTTTTTTTATAACGTAAGCCACAATAAGTGCCAACATATAAAAAAATCTATATTCAGTATTTTGTGAAATGAAAAATATAAAAAAGATTATATAAATTAGAAACAAATAATTAAAAAAATCTTAATTGGTTACCTTATACCACTAGAAAATGAATTTTTTTTCCTTCAAATGCATCTTGGTCATTAAATC
The DNA here is from genome assembly GCA_963277665.1 of Viscum album. Classification (NCBI taxonomy): domain Eukaryota; kingdom Viridiplantae; phylum Streptophyta; class Magnoliopsida; order Santalales; family Viscaceae; genus Viscum; species Viscum album. Next base: position 1,058,656,985 of record OY728155.1, read on the forward strand.
ATTGATACTTCAATGTTCATTTCATAGAAACCCACGTCGTAAAAATGAATAAGAAGGCGTCCTTTTAAAAGGGAATGTCGGAAACAAAGTAGCTACACAAAGTAACACATAACTAGGTTTCTATAAATGAGAACATATGTGGGAATTGAAAACAGCTCTATAAAAGAAAAATATAAATATCATGTTTTGATGGATATTAATAAATAACATGGTAAGGATAAATTTAATGGTAAAAAACACATAAATTAGTGATCATCTAAGGGTCCATTTGATTAATCAAAAAAGGTACTGGGATAAAAAAAAATTTGTCTTAGGATAATTTTTCCTAGAGATAAATATTTTTCATGAGAAGATATAGTTATATTATTCCAAGAAATCCTCACACTTTGTTGGGTCTTGATCAATAACCACTTCATCTCTAAATCCAAGTAATATAGGTTAATTTTATATTCCTGAAGGATTAACAGATCATGAGATCCATTAATACAATTATAGGTCATTCCATCTGTATTGTTTACCAAAAAATGGTTATCACCACTTATAAAACATGTATAAATTATTCTATGGTGAGATACTACTTTAATCTATAAAACCTCATCTGAAGTTTAATAAAAACTTTTCTACAAATAGTTAACCTTATAACCCATCTAAAATATTCATGTTAAAAACTCATTAAATAAGGTCACTTAATTTATCAAAATTAGCATAGCATTGATTCCCAATTAATCATAAAGTATATCGTAATTTTCTCATAGTAAACATGAGAATACATATACCATGTATTCTCTTAAAACATGTTAATAACCAAAATTACCACAAATACTTTTTGAAAAAAGTCATGTTTCTTTATTAGAAATTATATTGGATATATTCCTTAAATCCAAATATGTAAAAAACGTCATAAATGATAGAAGAAAGGACTTATCCTTAAATCCTAATTTTTTTTCAAGTAATCAGTACCATCCAATTTACTCAATCATATCTAATATTACATTATCCAAATATCATTATCTTTAAATAAGGTACAAATTAATGGATATATTTACCTTATTCTTTTGTTTCCCATGAACATAACCTTGTCATTAAATCACATTATTAGTCCATCATAATTATTCAAAATATTCTTCTGAATCCTTATATACAAAACATTAATTTGGTAATCCTTATATTTAAAAAAACTCATGAATCCAAATATAAAAAAACAATGATTATTCTTCTTTTCCCTTACACCATTAAAACATATACCTCATCATATTACATACCTATTTCCATTAATATTTCACATTTATTCTCGTCGTCATTAGGAATGTAACAACTACTCGAACCACCTTGCCGAGTCTCTTCATGAGTTTCCCACTTGGGAAAGAGATTTTCATAATGACCATTCATTCCACACATAAATCATTTAAACTATAATGAAGTCTTTAGGAGGCCAATATTACGATATATTTCAATAACAAACGTATACATTTTTCTTATGTTGATACTTTCTGGGTGTCATTTTCTGCAGTTGAAACAACTTCTTATTTCTCTATGACGTTCACCTGGGTGATTATATCAGCATTATTGAAATAAAATAAAATTTAATATTGATTCCCCCATTGTCACCATTAACCGAACTCTTTGTGACCTCCATACTTCTCTACATTGGTGTGTCTGAGATTTGTTTAAGGTGAAAATTTCTAATCATGTTTTATGCAAATTGAGTAGGTATGATCACAACATCCATAACTCTAGTGACCCTCCCATTTGACTTCTCATTAAAAAAATTTCTGTCACATTCAACATAATCCCAATTCACTCTAGTTTCCTCAATTTACGGAAACTAGAAATGATTGCATGACCAACACATATTATATCCTAAAACCACATAATAATGATAAATCACTTATATGATGCATAAATTAGGACACCTTCTTTTAAATCTATTACACCCTTGGAATATCCTTAGAGACATCCATTGAAACATCCTTAAAAATACCCCCATGGATATCAATAAGGTTTTCTCATACGATTTTAAAAATATTGACTAAATCATTCCTTCGACACAAACTATAGAAACCCATTATTAACATACATGGATATTATATCATTTCAGATGAATATTTATCACATTACATAAATTCATGCTTGAGGGTCATAATAGTTTAGTGTCTTTGGAAACATCAAACCAATTCTTCTAGTTTGGTGAATGTTCTTAAACATATCACATTAAGATATTCCCCTTTAGTAATCCAACATAAAACCATTATTAATAGCCTGTGGAAATGAATGATAATAATGGGTTGATCTCAAATGCTCAGCAATGGTAAACATGTAGATATTTAAGAATAATCATTAGCATAAGTGTATGCGAACATGAGAATATCATTATAAGATCGTAACATGTATATCAAATATTATAAACAAGATTAATTTCATAATGATTAGTAGTTAATAAGATATGAATCATATGGTAATCAATATCATAAGACATAAAATCATTGTAATGAATTGAACTATTGAATGATATTTGTTTCCTGAATTTGTGTATTATTTTATTTTATACTCAACATATCTATATCTTTTAATTAATTTTGTGAGAATAATTAAAATGTTACGAGTGGGTTTCAACTGTTATATGACCATGGGTCAAAATGACCATTGGAAAAAATACTCTTAACATTATGATTATTGTTTATAAATACAAATGATCATGGTTAATTAATAAAAAAAGAGGATTTGATGGCCCCATCTATTAGACTCGGACCATTCGAATCCCATCTGATGGGGCTTGGGAAGGAGGTTGCATCAATAGGATTTGCTCTGGACCAAGCCAAAGCTACGCTTAACATGTGAAGCTTGAACATAATCTCTTATGGAAGAAGTCCAATCTGATAGAAATCACCACTTGGGAAATGTTTTCTGAGCCGCCCAAGATTCTATCACCATAGCACATCTTACACTTAGGTCCAATACCAGTGTTATAAATGGATAAGTAATGAGACCTTAGTTATGTTGTGTAGTCATTTTGTATAAATAAAATTTTTATTACTTTTTATGTTAAATTTTTGTATTTAAAATGTTAAAATAAATATAGTATGAATTTATAGAAGTTCCATGTTATAGGCGAATTTCAGAAAAAAAAAAGGTACATTAAAATAATTTTGTATACTTTATATAATTAATAATGTGAAATGATTTCCATAAAATGGTTGTCTATAGTTGTGATCAGTAAGAATATTAGAGTCAAATAAGATCAATATATTTTTTAATGAATAGTAAAGTATGAATAGTAATATTACCCATACAAATAGTAATGTGACCAACGGAATATTGACCTCACATAAGAAATTATAAATATAATTTTTGAATCTTGAATGCTAATGTGATATAATAAGATAAGTAAATAACTTTACTATAAATTATTAGTTAAGAATTAGTATTTTTAGGGTAAATAGTTTTTTTACTTAAAAATTAAAAAAATTATTATTTGAAAATTATTTTTATAATATGGTTTTCATTTTTGAAATCATAGCATCGATATTACATTTGGGTGAATTTAAGATATTTTTATAAAATGTTTGTATTTTGGTATGATTAATGAAATAATTAATGATGTAATAATGATTTAATATTTCTGGTTGAATTATGAATAGTATGATATGTTATGTGGTTTCTCAAGTGGCCAATAACAATGAAAAATTCCAATGGTAAGCCCTTGGTTTTTCAAATACAACTGATGGGGTGTCCCTTGGAAATTAATTAACTATTCCCTCACTTTTTCTATAAATATGAACCCATTCATTCATTAATTTCATTCCAAAATCCTCAACAACGAAGATCTAGTCTTTTTACCACCCAAGGATTCCTTCCAAGGTACCATCAAGATCCCCATTTTCCCAATATTCATGCATTCAAAGATACTCTTCAAGGTAAGGGAACATTTCACCATCTTATTTTATGTCATGACTAGTTTTATGTTATGTCTTCTAGTTTCCATCTTATAATGTTGGGGTATGTTCTTATATGTCCTTTTTACTATTAATTTTATTTGAAAATTAATATATATCCTTTCAAATCTTGTCAACTTATTTTTCTAACTTTTATGTGACACTGTTAGGTTGCAGATGTTTTTATAAAAATATTGAATATTCTATTTTCATTCAAGTTTCTTTTTCATGTTGTGTGACATTAAAATATCCATATGATTATCTTATTTTTTTATTCTGTACCCATACTATATTATGTGCTATTTTTTTTTGGTTTACTCTTTTCCCCTCTAGTTTTAATTTTTTCTAAAAACGTTTTATATAGTCGTTTGCTGCAGAAATTTTGTCTCAAAACCTCTCACTTTTGAAATTAATTATCTTATTTTTCATATGTGAAGACCCAAACCCATATTAGTTTTTGGGGTATTCATAAAGACATAAAAATGGTTTATTTGATATTGGAGTATACATATATAAAACCCTCATTCCATTTTCATGGGTTATAAATGACATAACAATCATGTTTTTAAGCACTTTTAAAATGTAACAAATTTGAAATGAAACCCATTTATTTTATTCTATATGGGTTATTTAGGAAATGTTCGATTATAATATATGTGGATCAAATGGAAATAAATATATATTAACGGTTCACCCTGATATAACTCCAACAAATTGGACAATGAATTTAATCTCTAGAAATGACAAGTTTCATGATTCCTTGGTGAATAACACTGCTAATTTTTATGACACCATTGGGATGAACCTTGGTGATATGCTCATGAATGTCTAAATTAATTGTTGTAGCCAAATTTTCATGTTATGATTCATGTTATTATTTCTATAACATTCCTCTTTATAACTCAATTATGATAACCCTAATATTCTTTCTGATATTGTTCAAGATCACATGTAACCTGTTTCAGTTGTTTTTCTTCGCCAGCCCTTTTGATCACCCTTTCATTTGATGAATGTCCCTAGGTTATGAGATTAAGTAATTATACAGAGGATAAACCTATTCTGAATCCTTAGAAGTATATTATATGAATTTATATGTTGTTTTCATGTATAATGTTCTTGATTTCCAAGATACTTGGTTTTAAAGATCCTCTGTTTGTAAAATGAAATGAAATGTTAGGTAAAAAATGTGGGATATCATAGTTGATATCAAAAGGTAGTGTAGTTATTTATGGAAATTAGGATATGACAACTTTATGAACAACCCTATAAATATGATTAAATATAGGAAAACTTCCTTGTATTTTTTGGAAATATTATGTAAGTGGTTTTTGAAAAAATAAATCCTTATCTGGATACAAACAAGTGGATGTGGATCTAGCACAGATATATCTAGGAGTGAAAATTATGAAAAGGAGACTCTAGCTTGACCCGATTTATCTAGGTAGATGAAAACTGGCCTTGCTGCACTTCTGGTTTGACACTCCCGGGGTATATGTTTGGTTAATCCTAATATTTTTAAGAATCATTATGAAGGATTTATAGAAAACTGTAATTTTTTTATCATGGTGTTTTAAGACATAAAATCCTTTATAGTTAAAGGATTAAAAAATTAAATAAGATTCCCAAATAGGTTTTATTCTTATAGAAAATGGAGTGAACTAGGAGGAACCATGAAAATTGTGACCATAATGGACCATAATCTAATGGCACTCTGATGGAAGCCGAAAGATAAAACATTCATGAGAATGATAAACCAACTGGCTCATGTTATCAGAAATAAGTTGAGTCAAGATGAGAGACCAATGTCACCGTGAAGGGAAAAAAATTATGTTTAGTCCATTATGCATCAACGACCATAAAACATTAGTGGATCTATAGACCCATCGATTGGTAAATAGTACATCAGGTCTATTGAGAAGATATTTTATGTGCTCTACTATTCAAAACAAAATAAGGTCACCCTAACTGTTTACCGCTTATAGGGAGAAACTGAGCAGTGGTGGGAGATTATTAAAAACATAATGACAAGAGTGGTAGTCGATTCTCTCAAGTGGGATGAGTTTAGAGGGTTCTTCTTCAATAAGTATTTCCCTCATTCAATGAGAATAAAAATGGAGAAGGTTTTTCTCGAGCTGATGCTGAAGTAGAATTAATTTGTTGGATGCTATGAGATAAAATTCACAAGGCATTCCTGTTACACCTATAGCATTGTCATGGATACTAGTGGGAAGGTTGATAGATTAGTTGGTTTACTAAGACCTCATCTTCAGCAGAATCTAGCCAACCGAGACTATGATAGCTATGAGGAGATTGTACATAGTTCGATGATGGTCTTACTGGACTTCAGTGAGATGTAGTGGTCTCATAAATCCAGTTATAAGAAGCGATCGATGGAGTAAAGAATATGGATGATCTTTGATCAGGAAAGAGGATGCAAGAATGTCCAACATCCCACATGTAATAAATATAGGAATAAGCATTCATAGAACTGCCATGTTGGGAGCGGGAAGTGTTAAAAGTGTGGAAGAGATGGCCCTAACACATAGAATTTTCAATGTGAGGTAAAGTATCAATATCCCAATACCATCCTAAAAGGGAAGATTGTGCATCCCCTACATGATTTCAAATTATATATGAGTGGAAAAATAGGGCAATTTTCCAATCACTATCCAAATCCAAGGGAAGTGGAGGGGAACCACCAATGGCCTTAGAAAAGGAAAATGGATCAAGGTTGTGCTTTTTGTTTCATGACGGCTAAAGTTGAAGAACCAAATGATGTGGTGGTAGGTACTCTTGTTGTTCCATCAATGATAGTAACTACTTTTTTATTTCTGGTTCTATAAATTTATTTATTTCCTCTATGTTTGCAATGAATTTAGAATCAACACCCGATTTTCTAAAAGTAGAGTTATTAGTCAAGACTCTTGGTTGGAATATCCAAGAATTGTTAGTATTTAGAAACTATATTATTTAATTTAGTGAGAAAAATCTTATCCCAAATCAAGTAGTCATTCCCATGATGGAATTTTCCATTATACTAGGGAAGGACTGGCTCTCAATGTATAAAGCTATGATCAAATACAGAAGCTAGGAAATATCAGTAGTCTAGATTGGGAAACCCATATTTATATTCCAATGAGAGATATCTCAACCTGATCTTTTTTAGAAGAACATCATATAACTATATTTATAGAGTTGATCAGTGACTTAGAAGAAGGAAATGATAGTTTAAGGATATAAAATGACCCCATCATCTAGGAATACATTGACGTATTTCCAAAAGAGTTAACAGGACCTCCCCCATAATGTGAGGTAGAGTTCTCCATTGAACTCGTACCTAGACCTCATCCAATATAAAAGAACCCGTATAGGATGGAAAATGTGTAGCTGGAGGTATTGAAGAAACTACCCCCATGATATTTTGGAGAAGGGTTTTTTCTGACCGAGAGTGTCTCCTTGGGGAGCACCTATTCTCTTTGTGAAAAAGAAGGATGGATGAGTGTGGAAATGTATTGATTATAGAGAACTGAATGGGATCACAGGGAAGAAAAAATACCATCTTCCAAGAATTGATGTCTTATTTGACCAATATCGTGGGGCTCAATTATTCTCTAAGATTGATATTAATTATGGTTATCATCTATTAAGGGTGATGAAAGATGTTATTCCAAAAAATGCCTTCTAATCTAGATAAGGGAATTATGAGATTGTTGTTATTCCCATCATACTAACAAATGAACATTTTATATTTATGTATTTGATGAATATAGTCACTAAGGAATACCTTGATAACATTGTGTCAGTTTTTATTGATGATATTATAATATAATCCAAAAGTTTCAAAGAGTATGAGGATTATATAAGGGTGTTTTTGAAAACACTATTTAAGAGGAGGCTTTTGGGAATATTTAGAAAATGTGAATTCTAGTTACAATAGGGTTTTCATTCTTGGGGCACATTATTACCAACGAATGAATCATAGTTGAGCCTCATAAGACAAAATTTGTAGAGGAGTGTCCTCAACCTACAATAATAACTAATATTCGTAGTTTCCATGGATTAGCGGGATATTATATGAGTTTTGAGAAAAAAATTTCACAATGTTATAATCCATTAACCAAGTTAACTTGAAAAGTGGTCATGTTCATCTAGAAAATGGAGTGTGAGGAAAGTTTCCAAGAGCTGAAGATGACATTGGTTACTTCACCTATGTTTAATCTTTTGTAATGTGGATAAGAATTCGTTATTTTTAGTGATGTATCTCTGAAATGGCTTTGTTGTATCCTCATGCAAAATGAAAAACTAATTTCTAATTCATCTCGACGGTTGAAGATACATGTGAAGAACTATCCTATGAATGATCTTGAGTTTGCTTCAGACATTTTTTCTCTATTGATATGGAGACATTATCTTTATTGAGAGAAATGTGATATATCCACAGACCATCAAAGTTTGATGTATATTTTCACACAAAACGAATTGAGCATGACACAAAGGAGATGGTTGGAATTTCTTAAAGACTATGATTGTGCAATCAATTATCATCCGAGAATAGAAAACTAAGTCGTTGATGAATTGAGCAGGAAATACCGAGTTGTTCTGTCAATGATGAGGATTCAAAGAGATCCTTTGATAAATTAACTTGTAAAGCTAGAAATAGGAATTATAAGGGAAGGGATATCATCAAACCAAACCCAAAATGATTTCTCAACTACCATCACTAGATAAGATCAAGGATGATCAGAAAGAAGATACATTATTATAGATCAATTTTGCGGCTGTGAGTGATGGAATATTTCATGAGATCAATATCGATCAAGAAGTTGTACTAAAATTTTATACAAGACTATATGTTCCATCTATTATGGAAATAAAGGAGCTTATTGATGAATCTCATAGCTCTATTATCTCTAAACATCCTGGAAGCATGAAAATGATTATAGAACTTTTTTATCCTTATTGGTGGGATAATATGAAAATGGGGATTGCTGACTACACTTCAAGGTGCTTGTTATGGAAATAAGTGAAAGAAGAGCGACAACTTCCTAAAGGATTATTGTGACCACTACCCATAATAGCATGGAATGTGGGAAAATATCACAATGGACTTTTTCACGGGTATCCCGAGAACATCAAAAGGAAAAAAGGCGATATGGGTTATTGTGGACCATCTAACAAAGACTTCCCATTTTATCTTTATTTTGGAAGATTTATATCTTGATCAAAATTCCATGATTTACGTGAAAGAAGTTGTAAGGTTGCTTGGAGTTCCACTTTATATCTTATCTGATCGTGATCCATGGTTCAAATCAAAATTCTGGAGAATTCATCAATATACTTTGACTACCGAATTTAATTTATGCATGTCCTATCAACCCCAAACTGATGGAAAATTTTAAAGTACTATTCACACACTCGAGGAAATGTTGAGAACATGCTCAATGGAATTTAATGGGGGATGGGATAAAAATATCCATTTAGTTGATTTCTGTTACAACAACAGCTTCCACTCGGGCATTAAAATTGCACCCTATGAACCACTATATGGAATGTGAGGTAGAAATCATACTTATTGGGATGAAGCTGGGGAGAGAAAGCTTATTGGGATAGATCTTGTGCAAGATATGATAGAAAATGTCCATGCCTTCAAGAAACACATTAATGCTTCTCAATGTCGGCAAAAGAGATTTGTTAATAACCATTTAAGGGAAATTGATTTTGATGTTAGTGACAATTTCCTTTTTCAAATTTCACTTTGTAAAAGATTTATGAGGTTTGGGTTGAAAGTGAAGCTTAGCCATAGGTTCATTATCCCCTACGAAATCCTTGACCGCGTATGATAACTGGCCTATCAGCTTGCAGTTCCACCAAATCTAGCACATTTTAATGATGTAGTCCACATATCCCACATGAAGAAGTGCCTACCGGACCCTTAACATTTACTAAATCCAGATGTGGTACCACTGGAACATAACCTCTCTTATGAGGAGTAGCCATTGGTGATCATGGATAGTATAGACAAGCTTCTATACCAAAAGACTATCCACCATTTTTAGGTGATATGGAGATACTATAATGGTAAAGAATCCATGTGGGAACAAGAGAAGTCTATGAGGCAGGAGTACCCACACCTTTCACTTCTGATGGTACGAAATAAAATTTTCATGGATGAAATTTTTTTAGGGGGGATGAACGTAACAACCCAAACTTTTGAATAATATTTGTTTCCTAAATTTTGGTATTATTTTATTTTTTACTCAAATAAACTATATCTATTAATTAATGAAGTGAGTATAACTAAATTGATATCGGTGGGTTTTGAAAGTTATATGATTGTTGTTCAATATGACCATTGAAAAATATGCACTTAACATTATGATTTTTTTTATAAATACTAATGATCATGTTTATTTAATATAGAAAGTAGAGTTGATGGCCTCATCTAGTAGACTTGGTCCATACGAAAGCCATCTATTAGAGCATGGGAAGGAGGATGCATCACTAGGAATTTCTCGGGACCATGCACAATAAGAGCTTTAAAATGAGAAGCTTTAATAGAATCTTTTATGGGAGAAATTCAAGTTGAGATAAATCACCACCAATGAAATGTTGTATGAGTGTCCCAAACATTCTATCAGCATATAACATCTAACACTTTTGTCCTATGGAGGTGTTATAAAGGACTATATAACGATACCTTAGTGACATTTTGTAATCCGATTGTATAACTAAATTTTTTATTTCTTATTATGCTAATTTTTTTTATTTTAGATGTTAATTAAATATGGGATGAATTTAATGAAGTTACATTTTATTGGTGATTTTTAAAAAAAAGATATTTTAATTTATTTTGTATAAATTAAATAATTAATATTGTGAAGTCATTTTAAAAAAATGGTCTTCTACAGTTGTGATCATTAAGAACTTTAGAGTCTTATAAGATCAACATAATTTTTTGTTAATAGTAATGTATGAATTGTAAAATTACCCTTATGAAAAGTAATGTGACCAATGTAATTGTAACCTCACTTAATGAAGTATTAATAGAATTTGGGCATCTTAATGGTAATGTGATATAATAGCATAAGTAAATAACTTTTTTTTAGAAATTATTAGTTCTGTATTACTATTTTTTTAGGTAAATAGTATTTTAATTAAAAATTAAATATCTAATAATGGTAAAATTGTTTTTATAAAATGGAGTACATTTTTGAATTAAGATTATTGATATTAGGTTAGGGTGAATTTATGAGATTTTTATAAAATGTTTTGTTTTTCATTGAATAGTAGAAATACAGTTTTGAGAATCAGCATGACTAATGACATCATTAATGTTGTAAGAATAATGTAATAATTCTGGTTGATTTTTTAATAGTATAATATGGTATGAGGTGTCTCATGTAGCCAATTCCATGGCCAATACCATGGGAATTCCCATGGTTTTGCAAATACCACTAATGAGGTGTCCCTTGGAAGTTAATTTAATATTCCCTCACTTTTTCTATAAATATCATCCCATTATTTCATTAATTTAATTTTAAATTCCTACTCAATGATTATCTATTATTTTAACCTATTAATGAGTTTTCCCATAGTGACCTCAATCCCCCCAAGGTCCAAGTCAACGACCTTAAAAAGTTACCCTTCAAGGTATGGGAACCTTTCACCCTCCTATTTTATGTCATGACTTTATTTATGTTATGACTTTTTTATTTCGATATTATTATATTGGGGTATGCACTAATATGTCATTTTTTCTGATCATTTTACGTCCAAATGATGAGGGACCCTTTCCACTCCCATCAACTAATTTTTATGAATTTTAAGACATGCTGTTAAGCTGCAAAACATTTCGTAAAAGAAATCATATCTTCTCTTTTCTTTCAAGTTTCTTTTTCATGTGGTATAACTTTTAAAAATACATACCATGATCATATTTCTTTTTTATTTTGTACCCATGCTATTTTATGATTTATTTATAACTTGGTGACTCTTTTTGCATCTATTTTTAATGATTTATAAAACCATGTTATATAACCATTATGTTGTAGAATTATTGTCTCTAAACCTCTCTCTTTTTTCTCATGAAATTATAATATATATTTTATGTGAATACCCAAAACAATTTTAGTTCTGTGGGTATTCATAAGGACATAAAAATCATTTATTTGGTTTTTGATTTGACATACATAAATACCTAATTCATTTTCCATGGGTTATAAATGACATAACGATCATGTTTTTAAGAACATTTAACACATCACTATTTTGAAATAAAACCCATATCTTTTTTCTTATATAGGTTATTTATGAAAATTTTGATTAAATATGTGTGTATAAAATGGATATAAATACATATTAATCAATCTCCCAGATAGAACTCAAATGAAATGGTTAAATAATTTAATCTCTACATATTCAATGTTTCATGATACCTTGGTGAATAAACCTGGTAATTTTTATGACACATTGGGGATGAACCTTGGTGATATGATCATGAATGTCTAAATTAAATGTTATTTCCACATTTTCATGTTATGATTCATGTTATTATTTCTATTATATTTCTCTTTTTCATTCTTTTATGATATCCCTCACTTTCATATTGATATTACTCAAGATAACATGTAAATTGTTTCAATAGGTTTCCTTACTTGGCCTTCTACTAACACATTCCTTTGAATTATGTCTCCAGGTTATGAGATGTAGTAATTGTACATTGGATGAACCTATGATGGATCCATAAATGTGGATTAAAAGATATTTTTATGTTGTTTTCAGGTATATTGTTCTTAATTTTCAAGACACTAGACTTTAAAGATCCTCTATTTGTAATATGAGATGAAAATTTATGTGATAAAATAGTGGGATTCTATAACCATAACACAGTAATATGATATGGAATTTCAGAAGACACATGATCCAATAAAATGATTTCCATTGTAGTAAATAAATTTCATCAATGTTCATCTTATAATTATGGTTTAACTCCCTAAACCATTTTAGTAATCATGGTTAACTACCATGACTATCTTAGTAGCCAATGCTCCCTCCTAAGACCATATTAGCAGAAAAAAGACTTTTACTTAACCGAGTTCACTCCCTATTATATCCATTTATATATCTAGAGATATAAATATTTACATAATTAATTATATAGATATATAGCTATCACCCATATAATAATTGAATCATATATACATTTACATAATATCATACATATCATAAAATATCCTATGAAATTACATGGGTATCCTAAACATGTAATCATTTCATAACTCGTAGAAAAGAGACAGGTTTCATAATAATTTCATAAAATAATATCCCATAAAAATAAGTGGGTTTCATAATAATATATCCCATAAAAGATAAATGGGTTATATAAACAAAAAACCACGATAGAGAAAAATGGGATCAATAAACCTCATGCCATAAAAACATAAACCATTCTGGGAAACAATTTCAATGGATCCTTTGAATCATTTTCCTAGAAATGCCTGAGTAACAACAATGGATTTCATCGTATATTAGAAATAATTATTAAATATTCTTTAAAACCACTTCTGGATGAAAATATCTAATATTATTTAAAACATATAATTTTAAAAAATAATTCAGTTTGAAAACCTTTTTCATTGAAAACTTATCATGGAATCTTGAAAACATGTTCAAAAAAAATCAAAGAAAATTGTTTTAAATAAATATAATGAAATATTTGAAAACATTTTGAGAACGTATTTCCTTATCATGTTATTAAATAATCTTGAAAAAAAATTGAAATACATTTTTCCTTGAAACCTTATAAAATCAGCATGAATCATTTGGAAAACCATTTTGTTGAAAATAATATGATTATTATAAATAAATAATGAAAATAATTTGAAAAAATTATTCATTGAGAATAATTTTAAACCTTATAAAGGATGATTTAAAATCAGTGTAATATTTTTCATTAAAAGTAATGTCACGAACCAGCCTGAGTCGACCCTGAACCGGTCACCTAGGCCAGCCCGTGACAAGTCCCCAGAGGCATTCTTGATCCTCCCGGGATGTCAATAATCACTGAGGAAATCAATAGAGTACACAAGGTAATGATTTCCCCCAAATATAAACAATCAAACAATCATTGGAATGAAATGGATATCTTAGAATACAATTAAATAAAACTTTTATTGTACATTATTTGTATAGGAAACTGAAAGTATAACTAATCCAACAACTCAACTAACCAAACCTGATAACCAACTGACTCCATGTGACGTCACTATTCTCTCTCCAAAATAATAATCACATGTCTCCCAAATCTATCAAACTCACGTTGAATCCAATAAAAGGGATAAAAATAGATGAAGACTATAGGCGTGATTATTAAAACTCAGTAATTTTCATGATATTCTATTCCCAATGCACATCCTTTAAAATAAAAGAAACATCAATTTAATGTATTAAATAAAATAATAAAGGTATATTTTCCAAATTAGGTCGCATTATATACAAAATTACCGGGCAAAAATATGCACATTTTATAAACAAGAATGCTTGTATCAATTTTCAAATAGGTGAAAATTCAAAATGAAAATCATTTTCGAGATGACTGCTTTAAATAATTTACACTTTTAAATAAATCACACACACTAGTGAATCTATTAACCAAACACACCATATTATTAGTGAGTACAAAAAATACAATGAGAACAAGTCATGGGAACACCCCTAAGAACTAGTTATTTGTGAGCCCCAGTTACCTCGTATCTCGGTGATAGTAACCATAATAAAAATCCATTCTTTTGAACACGAGCCACTAGTAGAGATAACACCCATAACCTAGTGGTAAACCAACATTATCATCATTATATTTTAGTTATTGTTTTCATCAATATACTTGCTACGTGAAGGAATGGCCAAACCACATAGGATAAATACCAAACTAGTATGTGTCCGCACACATAGAAACTCGAGATTCCCATTAGTGCTCAATCAAGTTACATATATTATAAAATACACATTCCACAAAAAAATTATTTCCCAAAGCATAAACACACCAAAATCCCACAATCATTCTTCAATTTTTTTTTACAAATCAATAAACCACTAAATATTTTCGTAGAACAATTTCATGGAGTGCATCAAGGATTTGCACATAAAACTCATTCAGAAATTCTCAATTAAGTATAAAAATATAAAAGAACCATACCCAACCATACATGGAATCCCTATAAACATTTAATGAAATAATTTATTGGTCCATAAAAACAATACCAATTGACACTACATGGTATATACATGTAAAACACTCATTCTTCATTTTTAGGAAAGGCCAAACAGGCCATTAAACATTTCCACAAAACTAACATTTAACCAAGTTATGAATTTAATTATTATTAAGGATGTTTATACACACCATTTAGAGTATAAAACCACATGAATAAATACTTTAAAACACTCATGTTAAATATTCAAAACACAACCATTTTCATAAGGATGTGAAACAGGCTATTTTCTTGCATCTCGGGCCAAAAAATGTTGTAAACCAAAACCCATTTGTTTTTAAAATAAAATAAAAATTGTAAATCCTTAAAAGTATCCAAAAATAATTCTTTTCATTCTTCCAATGTATTTATGAATCCAATCAAATAATTTTAAATTTCACTAGACACACAAAATCCAACCAGGCAATTTACTGAACACATGGCATGAACGCTTTAAAAAACTTATTTTATGAACGTAAAAATTGATAAAATACCATTTTTATGCTATAAATATATTGAAACTACTGAAAAATAGTCAAAATACCATAATAAAAGTGAGTGAGCTCGTGGAATGATTTATCATACAAGAGGATTGCACATTTATACCAAAAACAACTATATTTTTAAAAAAATAAGGCATAAAACAACATTTTCAAACAAAAAAATTAAACCGAAGGCTTAAAAGTTGAACATATCATATAAATATGGTTATAAAATAGTTATAATGACGAAAAATAAATAATAAGGTCTTTTGAATAGGATGTCCTACCTCAAATCCTTCGCGTAATGGAAACGCAGACCCAATATCATCATATGAGGGTTTATAAACACTAAACATATAACGATCTGCCCCAAAAGAACGAAAACCCTGTAATAAATCATGGTATAACATAACCCTAGGTCTATAATGAGTAGGGGAGAATATAAAACCCTGAAATAATGAAAGTAGGAGGAAGAGGAAAGAGAGAGGAGAAGAAATCTCACCTTGCCACCTAGAAAACTCTTTGTGTTCCACTAGATATGCACCCATAGATAATTGGTAACAACTCGAAATTTCTTAGAGAGGTTAATAAGGACAGGAAGAACCATGGAAAGATGATATTTGGGAAATATATTATACATTGAAGGATTTACGGATGAAAGAATTTACCTTCTCAATTATGGGCGTTTTTAGGAATCCAGAGAACTTTCACCCTAATATGCGATGAAAATTGGCTTAAAAGAGGTAAAAAAGATAATGGGGGTTGGTATAGGTATTTGGTATTAAAATGGGAGTGTCATTACTGAGATTTATTGGAAAATTAAAATGATATAAAAGAAACAATTTATATTTTTAAAACTAGAAATGTTCCCACGATCTGGCCCAATACCAAAATTCGTAACCCAAATTCACCATGCATATATATTTATAAGGGGTCTAAAAAATATGGTAGTTTTAATATGTTAGTGAAGGAAAATTGTAATGTTGAATGAATTAAAAATGTTGAATAATTAAATGTTTATAAATGAAACCAATTTGTTTTTTAAATCTGGAAATGGGCTCACAGTTGGCCCAAATCATGAAATAACCACCGTTTCTCCAAAAACTCCTAAACAAGAAATAGGGTACCGATATTAGGGTGATTATACATAGATGAAACTTAACAAATCAAAATTTATCCCACCCTAGACCCATGAATAGGATCATAAATTCCAATGAACCCGGTCGAAACAAATTCATGAAAAAATGGGTGTGACAATTCTCACCACCATTAATGTTTTCTGCCCCCAGAAAGCCACAACAAATTCCGGCTGATTTTTCAACACAAAAGGGTTATTTATCAATATGTTACAACCTCATAATCTAATGACACCCAATCAACAATTAATGTAACATAATCCTCTTACCTCAACCAAGACACCAACTCTCAACCACTTCCTAAGAATCAATCAAATGATCGAGTCACTACCTCCACAACCAAACCAAGAGCCCGGTTGTTGGGCCTTCTACCAATGAACCATATAGTCAACCAAACCAAAGAGAACTCATGAAAATAAAGATTTTAGTGGATTACGAAATGGAATCCCCACTATTAAGAAACAAATAGCACTATATAATTTCGTAAGAGGAAAAATTCAACTAGACCCATGGTGGGTTTTCCCAATATTAGAACCCAACATGCAACGAACAAACAAAAATTAAACAATTACTAGAATTGGGAATAACATATACATGACCAACAAAACTCTCCCAAGACAACCTACAAACCCAATTTAATAGGGTTACAACATGAACATCTAAACTACCTACTATCGAACGGAGGGGACAAGAACTGGGCCAAAACATTCGGCACTGATCGGGACCCCCACCATTTAGTGAGCGGAGGGAAGGGGATCCAATAATTAGGCCACTGAAACCAAAAATGAAACAAAGAAACTACCCAACAATCTACACCTACGAACAGGTAACACCAAGACCACTCTTTATTTTCATAGATGGTCCACACAAGGACATTAATCGATAACCCACATCCATGAGGGTATAACCATAGACACTATGTGATGAGTAAGTCCACCAAGATTATTGTGACAAAGGGAAATTCACATTAATGTGGAACCACAATAAAGAAATAGAATCTTACATACCACAATGGTGGAGGTAGGATCCAGGTCAACATACCTAGACCTTTGGAGATTCCTAACAGTGTGAAAGGCATCACTCTGAGGCTTATGGCTGGATACCAGATTCTTGAAGCATCTGCTGCACTGCAGTCAGAGTGCTAAGGATCGTACCACTCAAAAAAACTCAAATGCTCAAAAATAACACCATAATATAAATAGGAACGCATAGATACATATCAAAATTCTGTCTCAATCTGAACGAGGGGGAGAATGGACAAGGAATACAGTGAAAAACCTCAACATCACTAAACACAACTACTTTGTCCAAAAAGAATTATCATGACTTGGAAGGAATTTAATTCGATCCCAACTAGCTCTCTATTTGAAAAATCATGCTGAGGCATCATCTGAAGAGGTGGATTTAACATTTTAAATGAATCCATAGGTTAATTAATATGAAATATTTCCAACGGGGAACTGTCCACGGTCACATCACAACATCAGACACATCTTTAAAAACCCAATCAACATTACCCCAAAACTGAACCCCCAACAAGGTCTCATCTCATGATGAAATAAGAGTGTGTACTCTAGATCATATGGAAGCATACTGAATAAAAAAATATTCTAATACATAGAAAAAACTAGCCAAATAACCATTTTTTTATAAAAAAGGACATAATTTTTTAGATCAAAACACTTTTGAGAAATAAACTAACTTGGTGTGTTTCCACATTCACCAATAGTGTTTCATCATGTCTCAGCCACATGAACATTTATATTCCACCCCAAAACCCATCCTCTATTCCATATAGTCCATCAATTTAGATATCAATAAAATAAATCATGTGAGAAACCATGAAACTAACAATGGATAAAACAAACCAACATCATTCCAAAAATCATGTACCTTAAAATGGAACACCAACCACAAAGTCAAAAACCATTTTCATATTTCACAAATCAAAACACACTTCATCAGGAACCATTTTCATAAAAACCTACCCCTTTTCATATTTAACAACTTTTAAAACAACCAAGATACTCAAAACAACATGTTCCCATTTTGTAAATTTCAACATGTTATCTTTTCCTAATTTTATGTCCATTGAGACCAATACCCTTTTTAGGAAATCACCAACCCCTCAAAACCAATTTCCAAAACCGATTAATCATATTCAAAAACATTTCAACATCACAAAACACATTATTTTAAAAAAAATATTCAGAATCACCTTAAAATGATTCACACATTAAAATAATTTTATTTCTACAAACCACAAGTCTAGGTTATTGAAAATCCACTCCAATTCAATCATTTCTACTTCTTCCCAATACATTGTTGCGCAAAAATCACAACCTTCAAAAACCATTCTTATATTTAATTTTTTAAAACCCTTTTCCACTTTTTAAAATCCAACCACTCCATTAAAACTAATTTTTACAATTTTCACACCAGTTTTTTCAAAACAAAAATTCAGAATTCAAGAAATGTCCAGGAGACCCAAAAAGAGGAACTAGGGTCGGTGGGTGACTTGACCATATGGTTGGCATCCAAATGTCAAAAACAACAACAAAACAAATAGAATTATTAGTACCATGCCCCGGCTCAACATAACTTTCCAGGCCCAACAAGACCATTGTGGCCATTCGTGAGACTCCCCTTATCATATCCCAACCCCAAAAAAACAACATGAACAAAAGACACTATTAAAAATGGACATCCCTTGGAAACCTGAGGATCAGAACGAGAAAGAGTTTGTGACTCTCTACCCACACTTACCCCTAAAGTCCCAATAATACTATTCCATATACCTTAACATCCCCCAAATAACAAGGGCTCTCTAAAAATAATGGACTGCTAAGAGTTGTCCCCATTTGATACCATTTTGTCACGAACCATCCTGAGTCGACCCAGAACCGGTCACCTAGGCCAGCCCATGACAAGTCCCAAAAGGCATTCCCGATCCACCAGGAATGGAAACAAGCACTGAGGGAATCAATAGAGTAAACAAGGAAATGATTTATCCCATATAAAAACAATCAAACTAACAACAACAAAAATGGGCAGCCTAAAATACAATTATATAAAAATTGAACTGAACAATATTTGAACATGAAACCGAAAGTATAACAAAACCAACTACTCAAATGACAACACCAGATAACCAAAAAACTCCATGTGGATCTTATGGTATCTCTCCAACACAATGATCACACATCAACCAAGGCGATCGAACTCAAGCTGAAACTTACAAAAGGTCTAATAAGAAAAAAATGAAACATGTGTGAGTATTAAAACTCAGTAGGTTAGCCCGATATTCTATTCCCAATACACATCCTTTTAAATAAAATTAACATCAATTTGATGTTTTAAATATAAATTTAAAGTTATGGCTTCCAAATGAGGTCCCATGATATAAAAAAATTTACCAGAGAAAAACTTGCATGTTTTATAAACAAGAATACTTGTAACAATTTTCAAAGAGGTGCAACTTCAAAATGAATATACTTTTCAAAGAAAGATTATTTAAAGAATTTACACTTTTGAATAGATCACAAACACTACTGAATTTACAAACCAAACACATTATATAATTACAGTGAGTAAAAAATATCTTTTGAGCACTAGTCATGGGAACACCCCTAGGCACTAATTAGTTGTGTGCCCCAGGTACCTCGTATCTCGGTGAAAGTAACCATAATAAAAATATATTCTTCAGAACTAGAGAAACTAGTATGGAGAATAAACATAACATAGTGGTCACCCAACTTCATCATCATCATGTTTTATTTTGTGTTGTAATCATCAAACTTGCTACAGGATACAGTGGCCAAACCCCATGAGATAACTAGCATACTTGTACACGTTCGCCAACCTAGATACGAAGGATTCCCTTTATTGCACAATCAAGTTAAACATATTATCAAATACACATTTAACATAAAAAATAAATTCCCAAACCATAAACACAACAACATATCATAAAAATTCTTCAAATTTCTTTCACAAATCAATAAACCACTAAATATTTTCGTAGAACAATTTTCAATGAGTGTATTAAGGATTTTCACATTAAAATCATTCAAAAACACTCTTTTAAGTATAATCACACAACATAACCATTTACATACATATTTGGATGCCCTAGAAACATTTAAATAAATCATTTCACAGTCTATTAAATGATACCAATTGACACAACATGGTATATACATGTAAAACACTTATTCTTCATTTTTAGGAAAGGCCATACGAGCCTTTAAATAATTTCTCAAAACTAAAATTTGACAAAGTTTTGCATTTAAATTTTATTAAGGTGGTTTATACACACCATTTACAGTATACAAATACATTCATAAATCCATTAAAACACTCAGTGTACATATTCTAAGCACAACAAATTTCATAAAAATATGAAACGAGCCATTTTTCCGAAACACGGTCCAAAACATGTTTTAAACCAAAAACCTTTTGTTTGTAAAAAAATAAAAATTATAAAGCCATAAAAGGATCCCAAGATAATTTTTTTCATGCTTCCATTATATTTATAAATCCAATCAAATCATCTTAAATATCACTAGACACGTAAAATCTAACCGAGCAATTTACCGAACACATGATATGCACACTTTAATAAAACAACTTTTTTTAAGAACTTAAAAGGGGATAAAACCCCAATTCAATGTCATAAATTTATTCAGGATACTGAAACATATTCAAAATACCATTAACTAAGTGCGTGAGCTTGTCGAATGATTTATCAAACAAGAGATGTGTACATTTATAACAAAACAACTATATTTTTAACAAAATAAGGAAAAAAACATCATTTTCACAAAAAAAAAACCAAGGCTTCACACCAGAACATATAATATAAATAATGTTATAACATCATGATAATGATAAAACATAATGATAATGGCTTTTTCAAGTGATAGCTTGCCTCAAATCCTTTGTGTAATGGAAACGCACACCCAATATAACTATATGTGCGTTTATAAACACTAAACCAATGACTACGAGCTTCAAATGAACAAAAAACAAATCAAAAATCATGGTATAATAGAACCCTAGGTCTAAAATGCCTTGTGGTAAATATAAAACCAATAAATAATCAAAGGATGTGGAAGAGGATAGAGAAAGGTGAAGGAATCTCACATTTCCCTAGAGAAAACTCTTTGTCTTCCACTATATCTGCACCCTTGGAGAAAATGGAATGGATTAGAACTCCTTGGAGAGGCTCCAATGGTCTAGTAGAACCAGCTATAGATGATTATTGGGAAAAAGAGTAATAATTAATGATTTAGGGATGATACAATTTTCCATTTCAATTATAGACGTTTTGAGGAAATCTGAGAAATTTCACCCTAATATTCGAGCACATGAGCTCCAGAGAGGAAAAATCAATAATGGGGATGAGGATATGTCTTTTGGATTATAATGGGAGGTAGAATCATATAAATTATATTAAAAAACAAAAAATATATAAAATAAAAAAAATTACTTTTAAAACTAGAAATTGGCCCACGGACTCGCCCAATACCTAAATTAGTAACCCAAATTTACAATTCTTATGAAATTTTAAGGGGTCCGAAATAATATGGTTGTTTCAATATGTAAGTGGAGGAAAAGTGGGATGTGTAATGAATGATAAATGTAGAAAAATGTAGAATTTATAAAAGAAACAAATTTGTTTTTAAAATTTTGGAAATGGGCTCATGGTTGGCCCAAATAATGAAATAATCACCCTTTCTCAAAAAACACCTAAAAAAATGGGAAACCCATATTAGGGTTATTATAAATATATAAAACTTAAAAACTCAACATTAATATCATCCAAGACCTCTGAAATAGATTGGTATTTCTAATGAACCAGATCAAAACATACACATGAAAAAACATGTGTGACTAATAAACTTTTGAAAACATATAAAAGAACCTTCTTAAATCATTTAAAGTAAATCATAAACCTGAATAATTTTTAAAAAAAATATTTTTCTTTGAAAATAAAATTAAAAATATGAATTTATCGAATATTAGGAAAAATATTTTATTTAAAAAGGAATATTTAAAAATTTCAAATGAAGCATCAATGGAAGGCCAGTCATGATGGACTGTAAATCCATACATGCTGAACATTCCTCTTTCATAGTAAAAAGTTGAGAAAAGTGTCACCATCAGAAAATGAAAAGAGATTACTTTTTTTAAAACCCATTTTATAAATGGTAAAAAATGGGTAAATTTTTTTAAAATATAATAGGATTTTATAATGACATTTTAAAAAAATTAGAATTTTATTTTTGGAAAGAACACTTATTTCTGTCTGAAGAGGGAGATAATGTTAGATTTTCTTAAAAACACATTATTAATTACATTAAGTACCAAATATTGGAAAATGTGACTAACACATAAATATATCAGGACTAAACATAGGGGAGTAAAATTCATTATTTTTATTAATATTTGGATCATAAGTTTTCATCATTGAAAGAATAATCAAAAGAAATCCTGAAAAATGACGAGATTGTAGCAATAATCTCTTACAATTTGTTAACATTGAATCATACATACCAGATATGAAAATGATTTAAAGGAAGATTAAAAAATCATGTAAAGAAGTATATTCATTATATAATGTTTCAATGTTCATTGTATACACCTCCTATAGGAATATGGGGGCATAACACAACATTTGTTTCAAATAAGGTGAATTGAGAAAAAATTACATTACCCATTTGGTGACTTTTGAAACAAAAAACCCCATGAAATAAAGATCATTAAATTGAAATGTAAATATCCAAAAATTTATGTATATGAATCATATAATACACCCATTGTTATTATACTCTCCATATATAAGAAATATTTTGTGAACATGGATAGTTTCTCAAGGAAAATAAGTGTGAGATTAGAAAACCCTTACTTTAAGTCTTCAATTCATTTGTACACATTCAATCCTCCTGTATAATAAATATAATTTATTATAAATCTACCATATAACCAAATTAATATATATAAGATAATATTTTTTTAATGAATTTGTATAACATATTTCTTTACAAAACCATGTTATTATTAAGATTCAGTTAAGATCTTCTTTGTTTTTTGTATATGTTTTGGATTTTTATTCTTGGTCCTATTACATAGATCATGATTTAAATATTTATATAATTTCATGAATGATATAAATATTATCTCTATTTAGTATATATGTATTTCTAATAATCTATAAAATAAATAAAAATGAAATGGAATACATCATTCATGGAGACGGTAGGTCGTACATATGCATGAACATTATTTCTATTTTGTTGTCGTATTGAAAGAAATAATGAAAATGATATTTATATATATAATATAATTATAGTATCATTATTATGTCATATATATGTTTTATAATTTCACTAATCTAATATGTAATACATTTTATGTAGAGTGTGATTGAATCACATCGTTTGGAGGAGGTAGTGGTCCACTAGTCCAAAAAATGAAGTTTTCGTATTTACCTAAAATTAGAAATAACAAATGTATGTGTTATATAATAATTATAGTAGAAAAATTAAAAATTAAAAACAAAATATATCATATAAATTTTTTTCTTCCATCATAATTCTTAACCATGATAGGTGGTTATAGGAAAATAACGTATATCATTTTCTGAGGTGGTAGTTCACCGGACACAAAAATGGTAAGTTTGTTACCCATTATATGGAAGTGTTTACATGTGTAGGTAAAACTCATGGAGGAAAAAATATATTTTATTTTGGATACTGAGGTTATTATATAATATTTTATTATGAATATTTGAGGTGTGTATAATGAAAATAAAACAAAGGATCTTAAGGAAGGATTTTACCTCTTATTTGGGTAACTCCTCTTCGTTTTCACCAAACGGTTTCCTTGGTTGTATTTATGCCCAAATGGAGGGTTCTAGAATTAAGGGATGGATTTTGGGATATTATTTTACCAGATTTATGGAGATTCAAATGTCTTTATATGTTTAAATAACTAGAAGGGGTGAGTTCCATTTTATAGTGGAGGAGGAGTTGCATTCATCTAAATTTTTGAGAAAGTAATTTACTAACATTTTTCCCATGTCATGTGGCTCCAATAATATCCTAAATTTGAGAAAGTGAGTATAGGGTTGATATATTTCCATAAAATGGCATCTGGAAAATGGTAGAGGTCATGTTTTCCATTATGATTAATGTTTAGTCCTTTGTTATCCTATTTTATCCCTTAACAACTCTAATAAATTATAATTGCCTTCACAAATATTTTATTGAAAACAAAACAAATTAAAATTATTAGATGTTATAAATAAATATTATTAAAAATATTAAATCCATTTTTTCAAAATATTAATTATAAAATTGGGAAAAAATTAATTTAAATTTATTCATACAGAAGGGATGACAAAGAGGGGTTTTAATGTATGAATTTTCAAAAGATATAAATGTTTTTATATCCAATTTCAAGGTGAAATTGATTAAAATGAAATAAATTAGATTAATTTATGTAAAATGGATATAATTAGACATTAAAAGAAAAATAAAATATTTTTTAAATATAAAAAGAAATTACACAAAAAAAGACATTGTGAATTAAAATTATGTGTTTTCACTATTCAAAAAAACAATTAAATTTCAAAAAAATACCAATAATTCACCCAAAGTAATTATTTATATTTGCGTTAAAACAATTATGTTTATTTGTTAAAATAACAATTATAATAGTGTCAATAAATCATATTTTAAATGGGTTCACCATTATAAGGCTGTAGAATTGCTTTTTAGAAAATACATCTTTTTTATTCATAAAAATGTATTTAATCTTATCTTATACATATATAACATATTATATGACTATATAAATTATTAATTGAATATATATTATATTAATTTAATTAAAAAATAATCAATAGTAGTTTTTAAATTTATTTAGAAAAATCTGTGTTTGTACATTGAAAATACATTTTCATAGAAAAGGAATTTCTTCATTATCAAATATTTATTAATTTAATTTTTATTTAATTTAATACATAAGGATTAATTTTATATGCATATGTATATAATATTTTCACAATTCAATTAATATTTTTGTAACTTCCATTCCAATGGCTATGTGGAAACTATAATAATATATTAATAATAAAATTAATAGTATATTAGAGTCCAGAAAATCTTAGTATTCTGTGAAACACAGGCTATCGAAGGGAATAATGATTGTGTGCAATACAATAAAAATAATGTTTTTTTATGGAAATATATTCTAATATTTTTTAAGAAGAAGTTTGTCTTAGTGTTCTATATAACACAGACCACACCTAGTGCTTTCGTATAACAAAATACATTATTAGTGTTATGTCAAATGAAAAAAATCAAAAATATTAAATTAATTAGAAGGATAATAATTCAAAAAATCTCATGGTGTTAACATTATACCACATATTACATTTTACATTATATTCCATGGGGGATATGATAATATAACCCTTGTGTGTAGTGGACTACCGCCACCGGAATTAATGGGATTCATTTTTCACTAGAATTTTACATAGAAGTTAACTAGGATAAATTGAATGAATATATTTAATATAACTAAATTTTTATTATATTCGGGAAATATTTTTCATTGTGAAAATAAAATATATCATTTTATATCTTATACTAAAAAATTATAGTGTGATTTGTGAATCAGTGGGGACTACCGACTCCACGCAGAGATGTGACACTTTTTCCATCACAAAATCACATAGATAACATATATATATTTATATTTAAAAATTAATATTCTATTTGAGATATTATTATCATTACATAAAGATAAAATTATATAATCCTACTTTCCATATTGATTGTTGAAAAATGGGAACCTTACACATGTGTTCGTGTGATTTCCATCTCCATGACCGTAACATAATTCATTTTCAAAACAATCATTCAGGATTGATTTTACAAGTATTCATGAAATATAAAAAGTATAATTATATCATGATTATTATTCTGGAGATGTACATAAATGACCACTTTGACCATAGTTGACTGATGGAAATAATTTTTGACATATAAGAAGAATATCATCAAAACATACAAAGTAAACATTATTAATTAACAATTGTGTATGGAATGGTAATATGGCAAATATAAGAAACATTAATGATTAAAAGTATCTCAGTCAAGTTGATTATAAACATATGTTTATTATATTTTTATATAAATACACACTTGATATTTCAGGCTCAATGTAATGCAATTCATCTCAATTTTCATTCATTGTGGAATATTTTGATGTTATTCACCAATATTCAATTTAAATGTGTATATAAACCAGCTTGGACATGTTATATCATGATTCTATAAATTCTTATGATATTTAATTTATAAAAAATAGTATTCCTCCATGGGGATTATGATTCAAATGTTTACAAAGTGGTAAGGGAGTTTTCTTTTGAAACCACGTTTTAATATTTTCCATCCAACTCTCTTTTTCATCCATGTCCATGTTCCAAATAATTTTTTAAAAATAAAATTGTGTGGAAATGATAGTTTTATAAAAGGAAAAAATAATTATTTCAATTGTCATCAAAAGGAATCTTTATACAGAATAATATACATTCTTTACAAATGAAATAAGCAATGTTATACCTTGACGTATATAGAGACAATGAAATTTCCATCTCCGTGGGGCCATTATTTAAATTATATATTCTATTGCAAGGTTTCATGTTTTATTAAAAGAAAAAAAAATTAATTTATATTTTGATATTGAATTGTTATCCAAAAAATAATTTTTTTAATGGTTTATTAAAAGAAAATCGTTTTTTATATCTGATAGTGATTTTCATAATAGTTTAGATCGGGTTCTAAATTATTCTATGATGAAAAGGTGAAAGAATAAAAATTTTCACTCAAGATAGGGTAAATTATCACAATGTATTAGAAAAGTTAGCACCCAGATAGTTCTGAGTGATCTTGATAATGATTATATGATGGGTGTTCATAGATAGTGTCATGTGTACCTAGTATAGATTATACCATATGTGCACTCAGATAGTGCCAGGTGAGACCAATATTGATTATTCAATGGAACAACCTAGATAGTTCTCCTATTAATTAGGTAATGTTACATGTATTGAGAGTAAAAAAGGAATAAGTTACTATACCTTTTCTCTAATTGATTTGACTAGGTTCAATTTATTTCCGACAGTGGTTTAAAATTGGATGTGAATGTGATTCTCTATGTTTTCATAAATGGTTTTTATATTCTTTCTATGGGTTTAAATTATTGTCATTGAGAAAAATGGTGTTTTTTTCATTTGAAATGATCTATTTATTTCACTCAAATAACATAGTAAAAATGGTAATATATTTCATGGGATTCATTTTTTTCACTTGAAAAATGGGTTTTCATACTTTTTTATGTCCCATACTATAATTTTTCTGCACTTCCCACATTTAAAAAAATTCAAATGGTTTAATGATGTGTAAATTAATGTAATAATTCAATCTATATTTAGTGAAACTTCTCCACAAAAATAAATCATGAATGATTTTTAATGTATTATATTATGGTAAAGATATATACTCATCGGAAGGGTCAACGTTGTAATTTATGTTCTTTATGTATGAGTTAAAGTCAAATTATCTGATACTATAAAATTGAAAAGATCCATAAATGTAATATAATTAATTCTTTACATAAAACTCATGATTATGTAATGTTTAAGGTCAGATCATTATATATTCTGTAGTGACCATGACCCCAATAACAAAAATCTTGTGTCTACTATATTATATTATTATAAGATATACGGAATAAAATCCTAAATGACATAATAGCTTAGTAGTCTTGGAAAAGTATATACATACCAAAATTCAAACATAATTTCAATACCTAAAAAAATTAAATTCTCTAAGGACACCTTTATTTGGATAATCATATCACTTTGTATCATTTATTAAACAATTCTTAGTATCCTGGGAAAAATAAAACATAAGGAAGGGGTGGTCGTGGATGCTCAGTAAGGGTATGTATACAATATATTATATGAATAAATATAGAGTAATTAATATAGAATGTTTTATAATTGATACACAATCCATTTAATATATACCTTAATCATAATACAGCAAGACTAAATAATAATAAAATAATTCCATATAAATAATCACACATTCTTGAAACATAACCATTGATATTCTTACTAATTAAATAATAACATGGAATATCAATAATTTAATTCATAATGATTGAATGAATAATTAAAAACATCTAAAATGTATAGTTGTGTCCTTGTTCTATGAAAACGAAATAAATAGTTAAAGCCTAATCCAAAACCGAGTCGAGTTTCTCTCATGAGACCTATTGATGCATCGAGGTGATATAGGAGGCCCCACTCATCACTTAATAGTTATGATGAATTCCTAATCTTAATGGTCTAAAACATAAACAATATAAAAAAATTATTCAAAACTGACATATTAAAATATAATACTTACCCCAATCAAATAAAAATAATCATAACCCATCTATAGTAATATGGTGAATGGAAATGACATTTTACATACACAATCAAACTAATTATAAGCCATCCATATGAATAATATGGATTAATTAAATGAAATATATCCAATGTGTTTCATAAGTAAAATAATATTTGGATGTCATTGATTAATATATATACAATATAAATTTCTTGAAAAACGTTTTTGATGAAAATAACATTTTCACTTTTGAAAATCGGATTAATAAAATTGAAACCGCATTCCTTTTAAGAAACATTTCAAAAAAAAAATGTAAAATAGGATTTAAAAGATTGATTTTTCATGATGGTAGAAAATTATGTTGATGCATTACATGTTTAATAAAATATTCTTTTCACTTTTTTAGTAAAATCTTAAATGGTAATGTTTAATAAAACTTGATGATTCATTTCAAAATATTTTTAAAAAGTTAAAATAATGAAAAATATTTCTTTAATAAAACATTTTTGTAATGTTAATTTTTTTTCTAAAAAATGTTTTAGAAAACATGAGTTTTGATGAAATAGAACACTCCTCCACCACATATGTCTCCCTACCTATAGGATCCATCGTTGTCAAGTTTGAGACCCTTGTTTGGACGGGGCCAACTCAACCAGTTCCCTATTAGAGTGAGGCTAAGAGGGATGTGGAGGTTCCTTCTATCCATAAACCATCAAAGAGAAGGGAATACTTTAAAAGATCAATAAGATGAATGATATATAGAATAAGGCATCTAGACATTGACAGCAACATTGAAAAGGGTAATCCTGGGACACTATGATGAAAAATATTCCATGACTCCCAATCACACCAACATCCAGAAGCCTGTAAGATCACTCGAGCTCGATCCTCCTTCTTATTGTTTTCTGCACCATCAAACCATTGATGATGTAAGTCATTAATAGATCCTATATCTATTATAAAACTAGTAAAATTTCCTATGAAATACCACAATATTATTTCTATCCACTTCGGCAAAACATTTACAGAGTAGAATCATCCTTCAGAAACAAACAACAAGAACACTTAGAGGTAAGCTTGATCACATTGTATTTAATTTCCATGTCCGTTGTAAGGGAATATTTCTGTATCCTCAAAAACAAGATGTTCATTTTAAGAGGAATGATTTTTTAACAATTATAGTCTCCCCATAAGTCACTATTTTCATGAGATCATGAAAATTCCTATAGAACTTCTCTAAGACGGTACCAGAGGTGGGCCTAATGATGTTTCATGTATCGGGACCATCATTGAAGATAATATCCTCATAAGTAGATAAAATCAATGGAATTAAAATTAGAAGGATGAAGGTCATATGGAGGCTAGATTCATTGGAGGTCAACATCGGGGTAGAACATCTTAGATAGTCCAGATCTAAGCCATCCCAGTTGCAATCCCAAAAGTTGATTTCCCCAAGTCCAATGATCTGATGAGAATGAAGATGAATAATTGGGGTGTGGGCTTGGAGAAATCTCCAGAGGGTAGAGGGGAAACTAGTATGACTGGAAAACATATTACAATACTTTTTGTAAATAAATTTACTCAAAAGGTTTCATTCCTTGATCACTTCCCATGAACTTTTACCTTGAAGATAGTGCATTCAGTACTCAAAATTACTCACACTAATACCACCTCACCAATTGGTCTAGCGATCTCCTTCCATGAGGCCCAATGGAACCTCCCATCCATATGAGCATATTATATAATGTATTAGATCACATTCTCAATATTTCTCACAATTTTCTTGTGAAATGGATAACAGAAATGATGTGCACTGGGATAGTAGAAAAAACACATTTAACAGGGGTGATCTGGCCCCCAAAATAGAGAAAGTAAGTCTTCAAATTATAGATATGGATAATTATATAGTCAACCAAACCATTATAATGTCTAATCCAAATTATAATACTATCATTAGGATCCCTAAGAGTGTACATGTGAAAGTATTTCTTTGTAATTCCCAATAGGGATCCAAAATTATTCCTCATACTCTCAGTACACCCAGATGAGAAAAACACATAGATTCTTTCTTGAAAAACAACCAGCCCTCTCGACATGGAATACACCTATAATGCATCACTATATATTTTATCCAAATAACTACACCCATTTGTGAAGAAAACCCTGTCGTCTATAAGTAAAATGTGGGACACCCCAAGATTAGGTCCCCTACACCTATAGGGAGAGATCGACCAAGACCGCATGCATGCATTTAAAATATATGGAGAGTATATCGAATCATGATGATAATTATAGGGGATTGATGATCCATATGATGAAGTCCCTTGGAAAATTTATGTAACCCACAGATCCTTCCTATAAATAGCATGTCAAACTAAGCCAAGCTATAATAGTGGGAAAATGACGAATAATACACTAGGGGAACCCCATGCTCCTCAGGACCCAGAAGATAAAATTACAATCAAGGAAATAATAAGACATGTCCATGTGAACATATATTATGATAATAGAACTAGTGAAATTCTTGATAATATCTCCCATCATCTCATGGGCTATGATAATTGCACCTTGAGTAGATCATACTTAATTATGTCATGTTTCTCCTTTATGATCATACAAGGAATGATATGGGAGAGTCATTTATTGATAAAAGAGGTCATGATCTTGTATGAGAAACTTAAAATAATAATAAGTATAAATTTCCTGATGGAGTAGGGATATTTGACATTGGGTATCAATACCATTGTGGTCACACAGGCCACATGAAGAAGAGTACCACCCCAGAAAAAGTCTTTTACAACACCAATCAGATCACGATTGATGATGGATGAGGAAACAACATAAAAATATACTATAAAGAAGTATAGTATAGGGGATCTCTCCTAATTGAGTAAAAAAATTGCCCACACCTCATATTCACGTAGGTTTCCCCTATAAACTCATCGTCAAGTGATGATACCACCTAATGGATGGATTTAAAAATATATGATTGACTGCTAGGGTATATAGCATGTATCCTTAGGTTAGAATCACAACGTAAGGAAGAAAAAAGAGAAAACACCAAACCCCCAATCACCCCCGGTACATTAGAGAAGGAACCATCTTCATGTTTGATATTCGGGGTCCAAAATTGGTGTTTTCCTTTAATGCAAGTGTGAAATTTGGTCTTATTACGATCACCATCCCTAATACAGGTGCACATCGATCTTTACTGAATTATTTCCTCATCATTAGAAAAAAACACATTAAACTGGATTTTGAGAGACCCATGTTGGAAAATATGGATTCATCCTTAGTTCCTTCCAAAATGGATTCCACCCTTTCAATATCGGCCTCCAAATGTTTCGGGTCAAGGAGATCCAAGGGAAGGTCGTGGGACTAAGACACCAAGTCATGTTTCATCCTCCTATGTTTATTTTGAAAACCAACACAATGGTTTCCTTGAATGGGTTTCTCCCAGAAACAATTGATAGAATAACTAAAGTATGGAATTAATTACTATTTCATAGAGAATAATAAGCGATTCCTTCCAATATTATCTCATTTGGGGTTAATTAATAAGGGTGGGTGAAATGAGCGAGTGTGGACATAGGGAATGATGTCCGAATTAGGAATTGGAGATATAGCTTGAAGAATTATATGGAACTGATCAAGTAGAAACCACATTCTGTAGATTCCATGTTGTTTACTACACCATTTAAACCTATAACCAGTGAATCTCAGATCTTGGAGGTCTTCAAGGGAGTTAGATGCTAAAAAGATAGAAAGGTCCGAGTAAGAGACCACCATACCACTATTTTTCTTAGATGGGTCCTAGATCATGGTTAAGCCACCACATTCTAACTATTGATAGCCATCATGGTTTATAGATGAAATATACCTTTATATCCAGTCTCTTTCATAAACATCACATTTATCATAAAAAATAGAGGACACATTCTGAGTTGCTATAGTCAACTTTCACTGAAGATTGTTGTTTAAATATCATAACATGATACACCTTTATTGTATCCACACAAAATAACCATATGTGGTGATTTTCTATATCCCCATGAATTGTGTACTTCATTACTAGCCTCATAGAGAATTCCCCTATCTTGGGGGTGGCATTACATCTGTTCCAAAAAAAACAACCAGCTTCACATTATGCTTGGACACCACAAGGGATATGATGTTTGTATTTTCTCGATATCCTAGGACTCATGCAATCTTGATGATGAGAGGAATCATGCAAGGATCAGGAACTTATATTTGGCCCCTAATGCTGGAATACCATTATCTTTTGGATTAGATGAACATGACAACTTTTGAAATTGGGATCTAGTGAAAACTCTGGGGGGAGCCACTGAACTAAGAGGGGTATGAGGATCATATATTGGACATTGAGGAGGACCCCTCGAGGGATCCTAGGCTAGGGGGAGTATAGGAACAAACTCATAAATATTATATTAGTAATTGAAAATATTCAATAGTGAGACCTTTAGATTTTTGCAGTGAACAGATATCCAATTATGGAAAGAGATAAGAGGTACCATCACCAACAACAACTTTCCATTTGAGGGACTTCCTAGATTTCTAGGATGGAATGAAAGGGGAGGGAAGGGAAAAAGAAGAGGGGGAGGAGATTTTGGAATATAGTGAAAAGAGTCAAGTAGGGGACTATAGAAGGTATGGGGACAAATGATGATGGGGTGGGTAGAAATGGATCACAAAAAAGAGAGAACACTGAAGGGACACACATTTTGTAACGCCCCGACCCCAGCTGCCCAGAGTCGGTGCATTAATTCGTAACATTGGCATGATCACAAGAAAGATCAAATCCCGAAAGACCGATTGGTTTAGTAGCCTTGGAAACACTAGATATAATCATAAAGTTTTACATTACATTTCAAAGTGAAAAACTACTACAACAACAAAGTATTCATATCCACACTATTAACCCCTCATAATATCCCTGCAAGTCATTCATAATTTACTTCTTCACTACCTGGGAAAAATAAAACATAGAAAAGGGGTGAGCTCAAATCCCCAGTAAGGATAACAATATAGCGGAACATTCAAAATAAGCATAAACATTTAAGGCAATGAATTACTAAAACAAAAGCCTTTTAAAATTGAACTTCAACATGGTATGGCAAAAGTAAAATGAAATAATGCCATTTACTTGTTCACATGGATATTCTACTAATCGAATAATCACATGCAATATCAATAACCACTTTCATAATGTTGGAATGCATAATGCCAGACTATCATAACCACATAGTCAAGGCCTCGTGCCAAGACTACAAATAATATTTTGTCAAGGCCTTGTGCCAAGACACTAGTTTGTCTCATGAGACCTACCGATGCAATTTTTTTAGAAGATACTTATGTTTAAAATTGATAAAATATACTCCAGTGTTTTTCTGAAAACAATATGCAAGCTTCTGAAAAAAAAATAACTAATTCTGAGACTTCTCGATTAATTACAGGCCATGATGGGTCCACTCCCAATCCCTTCCTGTCTACCAAACTCGAGAGTCAGGTTTTCTGAAAACATTTTTAAGCTTGCGTTAAATACGTATACATTTACACCGAATTTTCATATATTTGAGAGAAATATATCTCTTTTGAAATCATTTAAAAATCAAATAAATATAAAAGAAACCTTTTCTTTGAAAATATTATTATAAGCTTGTAAGGAAAGCTTTGAATATTTTATAACGGTGGAAAATAACCGCACCCGCCGTATAAGTTAAAAAAACATTCTTACCATAATACTGTCGAAAATGTTAAAAAGGACCTTGTTTTGAAAACGACGGAAAGATTCCTCTTATAAAAAGTGAAACAAGGGTATAAATGACTTTAACCCATATTCTTGTAAATAATAAATATGTTTTGAAATACATTTCAAAGAAACATGGATGTGGATGATAAAGAAATCCCATTAGATTATTACGTATAAACAACCTCGGACAATGAAGAGATTGTGAAATAACCCTTACCTTGTACTTTTCCTTGGTTGGGGTAGGTTAACCTCCTGTATAATGGTGAAATAATTGTTATTAAATTATACAAGAATCATATATATTAATATGATATCATATATGATCTTTTAACATTGATTTATTAATAATATCTTAGAATTATCATCGTTTCGGGTGTTAACTTACTCATTTTCTTTTATATGTTTTGTTACATAAGCCATGTTTGTTGTATCTTATTCATATCCAGAATGATATTAACATTATTTTTAACCCCAAAATGAGAATAATACTTTAATGGATATGATGGAGAATGAATCTTATCGCGTTCGTGGAGACGGTAGTCCGTACGTGCGCACGAACGCTACTTCCATTTAATTTTTATTTTAAAAGAATCTAATCCAAATGATACATAGGTATATTACTATTCCAGTATAGTATTTTATATATGTTACTTAAGTTCATTAACACCATCCTTTATACGTTCCATGTGTGGTATGAACGAGTCATATCATTTTAAGGGGGCGGTAGTCCGCACTTCCTCAAATGAAATTATCGTATGTATATACAACATGAAACGAATAATGGTATGAAATAAAATGGAATTACAGAAGCTTATATATAAAATATATATCATTAATATCATATTTAATTACAGTTCCATCATAATGGCCACCATGAGAGGTGGTAAGATGTATTTGAACAATCATCGTTTCGTGAGGCGTTAGTTTGCCATCCACAGAAACATTATGTTCATCATCCATTAGATGGAGTTGTGTGTATGTGTAGTTTGAATCCTTCTTATAACAACATCCTAGTATATTTAGGATACTGGTGTTGTTACAAAAGAAAGTAAATAAAAAGATTTTGGGGGTTGGAGAAGCAAAATAAATGAAGATACTTTAAGAGAAATTGTTACCTTTAATTTAGGTAACTCACTTTGGTTGGAACCAAAGGACTTCTTGAAATGCTTTCTGCCTAAGGGGAAGCTTCAAGGAGGAGTAGAGGGATGTGGGGAGCTTATTTGGGCAGAGTTTGGACGAGCCAAGTGGCTTTAGAGGTGTGAGGAAAAGAGAAGGAGGAGTGCCCTTTTATAAGAGGGGTGAGGGGCACCTTTGGAAAAGCTAGAAATATTAATTTATAATAAATTCATATTCGGTTTCCAATGGCTCCAAAGTTGACTATTCAAAGGTTGAGGTGGGGATAGGTCGAAAACAACTCATCCAATATAATTTAGACCGGTTTGGTTACTTATATTAACCTTATCGTTAAGTATTAACTCTAAGTTAATTAGTTTCACTTTTACAATGTCTCTTTGTATTTTTATAAAATATTGTTAATAAACTTACTATATACATCCAAGCGACCCCCAAGTGGTCCATTAATGATTAACCTATCATAATATAAGTCTCTTGGCCGAACCTTAGATTTTTAGGAATTTAATATCAATTCATAATATAATATTTGTTTTAAGAACTCTTTTATGTCAATTTTGACACTATTCAATAGTTGATTTTTGTGAAACTCATAACAGATTGATTACTTCGAAAAAAGTCCATTAAATCAATCCTAATATATCATATTGGCCTATAAAATTAGTTTAATTCATTAAAAGTTTCATATTATATTTATTTGGGTATTTATAATATCAATTATTTTAATTTTTCACTATTATAGTAATTACTGCATCATCATTGTGTCATAAATAAAATAAATTATTTAATGTCTAAAAATTATAAATAAAATATCATTATGTAGGAAATATGTTTAGCTTTCTAATGAATATTTATAATCTAAAATCCAACATATATAACCCTATGTAAAAATTGTTGTTCTAAAAGATATATGCTTGTGTCATTTTTGTATTCATTTTAACTAAATTAAAATAAAGTGTCATTATCACTTACAAGTGGATCCATGGGGTCCCAAAATAGACCCAAAGATGCCCATGGTCGACCATCTATCAACCAATAGGGTTAAGACACGTTTTTAGGGTAATTTAGTATTATTATAATATTATTTTTTTAACCCTTATTTACCGGATTTACCCTTAACCATGGTAAATAAAATATTTACCGCAGTAATTATTCAAAATGTCTAAAAATAAAAGTTACCTATTTACACAATTTGAACATCCTGATTCCAAATATGGAATCCATTTTCCTAAATTCAAAACACAGAAGTGGCAGAAATTAATTTAAAATTAATTCCCGCTGTCAAAACAAAAAGCGTGTTTTTAAGAGATAATAACTATCAAAAGATTGACACTTGTTTATGTTCGGTTTAATTGTAAAATTATGTCCAATGACCAACATTATATTAAATGGTAAAAATATATTCTAAATATACTTTAAAACTACTAAAATTCATAATTTATCACTATTAATTATTTTTGATTAAAAAAGTTGTTTTTAATTAAAATTTAGTAATTTTCACTATTCATCAAAATATGAAAGTTATCCGAAAAGTACCAAAATTTCACCTTAGGCTAAATTCAATATTCCGAGTCCAAAAATGAAGTCCATTTTCAAATATAAAATATATATAATTTCAAAAATTAGGTATTACTATTCACAACGGCTAGTTTAATTAGTTGTGGTGTGTGTTAGAACTCGAGGTTGCGTACAACACACGCTATCGCATTATTCAAAGGGAAACGTACCGTAGAAGCTTGGGGTGTTACATTCTCCCCTCCTTCAAATAATTGCGTCCTCACAATTTCTAGGGTATTACTGCATAAAAAGACTCGGGTGGTTCTTCATCATAAGTTCCTCGGGTTCCCACGTTGCCTCTTCCATCTTATGATTTCTCCACAAAACTTTTACCAGACGCGTCGTCCGGTTTCTCAGTACTTGTTCTCTTGTATCAAGAATCCTGAAGGGCTCTTCACAATAGGAAAGATCGGGTTCCAGTTCTAATTCCTCATAGGTGAGTACATGCGTTGGGTCAGGCATGTATTTCCTCAACAGAGATACGTGGAACACATCGTGAACTTTGGAGAGACTTGGCGGCATTGCCAATCGGTAAGCTACAACCCCAATTCGTTCTAGAATTTCGAAAGGTCCGATGTACCTGGGACTCAATTTACCTTTCTTACCAAAACGTATGACTCCCTTCCACGGAGATACCTTCAGGAAAACATGATCACCGACTTGAAATTCCAAATCCTTCCTTCGATTATCGGCATAGCTCTTCTGCCTACTTTGAGCTGCTTTAATGTGATTTTGGATTACCTTCACCTTTTCCACCGTTTCCTCCACCAGTTCTGGGCCTACAAGTTTTCTTTCACCAACGTCATCCCAACAGGTTGGTGTACGACATCTCTTTCCGTATAACGCTTCATATGGTGCCATCTGAATACTCGAATGGAAGCTATTGTTATAGGAAAATTCTACCAGTGGTAAATATTGATCCCACATACCCTGAAAATCAAGTGAGCAAGATCTCAACATGTCTTCTAAGGTCTGAATAGTCCGTTCTGATTGTCCGTCTGTCTGAGGGTGGTAAGCAGTGCTCAAATGAAGTTCAGTATCCAGGGATTTCTGAAGTCTTTTCCAAAACCTTGAAGTAAAACGGGGATCACGATCCGAAACAATTGATAGGGGTACTCCATGAAGTCTCACAACTTCATTAATATATAGTCTTGCTAGACGTTCCAGGGGTAGATCTTCTCTTATAGCAAGAAAATGTGCTGACTTGGTAAGACGATCAACAATAACCCATATTGCATCGTTCCTTCTAGGAGTCTTTGGTAGCCCCATGACAAAGTCCATCGTAATATTGTGCCATTTCCACTCCGGTATGGGAAGAGGTTGCATGACTCCTCCAGGCTGTTGCCTTCCAGCTTTCACTTGTTGACAAACCATACATCTTGATACAAAATCAGCAATCTCCCTCTTCATGTTGTCCCACTAAAAATGTTCCTTCAAATCTCTATACATTTTGGTGCTCCCAGAGTGTATAGAGAAATTGGAACTATGAGCATCATCCAGTAATTCCCTTTTCAGATCAGGTAAATCGGGAACACAAAGTCTCTTTCCAAATTTCAAAGTTCCATCTTCATACACAAAGTCTCTCAATCTCCCATCATTCACAGCTTTAATCTTCTTCTGAAATTCTTCATCATCGGTCTGAGAACTCTTAATCCTTTCTAGTAAAGATGGTTTGGCAACCATTTGAAAAAGCATTGATGTTTCACCTTCCCTGGTTATTCCCATGTCCATCTTCTCTAGATCCATGAAAATTGGATCCCTTTCAATTCTCATCATGTTCAGAACTCCATGGTCTTTTCTGCTCAAAGCATCTGCTACTTTGTTTGCTTTCCCCGGGTGGTAGTGTATCGTGCAATCATAATCCTTGAGTAATTCAAGCCATCTCCTTTGCCTCATGTTGAGTTCTTTTTGTGAGAAAATATACTTCAGACTCTTGTGATCAGTATAAATCTCACATTTTTCACCATAGAGGTAGTTCCTCCATATCTTCAAAGCAAAGATCACAGCTGCTAACTCAAGATCATGAGTAGGATAGTTTTGTTCATGAATTTTCAACTGTCGTGATGCATAGGCAATAACTCTATCATTCTGCATAAGGACACAGCCAAGTCCTTTCTTCGATGCATCACTATAAATAACGAACCCATCATTCCCCGATGGTAGAGTCAATATAGGAGCATTGACTAATCTTCTCTTCAGTTCTTCGAAACATTCTTCACACTCTTTTGTCCAAACAAATTTAACCCCTTTACGTGTGAGCTTCGTTAATGGGTTAGCCAATCGGGCAAAATTCTGGACGAAACGTCGATAATAACCTGCCAAGCCAATAAAACTACGTACCTCAGTTATACTCGTAGGTGCTGGCCATTCTTGGATTGCCTTGGTCATAGAAGGATCAACAGAGATTCCATCTTTAGAGACAATATGGCCAAGAAAAGAAATCTTCTGAAGCCAGAATTCACACTTGCTAAACTTTCCATATAATTCATGCCTCCTCAGAGTCTTCAAGATAATGCGCAAGTGATTTTCATGATCTTTGTAGGTTTTGGAGTATACCAAGATATCATCAATAAATACCACCACAAATTTATCGAGATACTCCTTGAAAACTCTATTCATCAGATCCATGAATACAGAGGGTGCATTAGTCAATCCATACGGCATTACAGTAAACTCGTAATGCCCGTACCTGGTTCGAAATGCTGTTTTCGGAATGTCTTCCTTCTTTACACACAACTGATGGTATCCAGATCGAAGGTCAATCTTCGAAAAGTATTGAGCTCCATGCAGTTGGTCAAATAAATCATCAATACGAGGTAGGGGATACTTGTTCTTTATCGTTATAGCATTGATCTCCCTGTAATCGATACATAACCTCATAGATCCATCTTTCTTTTTAACAAAAAGAACAGGGGCTCCCCATGGAGAAACACTAGGGAGAATAAATCCCTTATTACTCAATTCCTCTAGTTGTTTCTTTAGTTCGACTAGATCTACAGTGGCCATTCTATAAGGGGTCTTCGATATAGGCCTTGATCCAGGAATCAAATCAATAGAAAACTCAACTTCTCGTTCTGGAGGATGTCCAGGTAAATCTTCCGGAAATACATCTACAAATTCTTTCACAATAGGTACATCCTCTATTTGAACATTCCTTTCCTCACCGACAGTTATTTCATTCTCTTCCTCCCCGATAATTGAATTAAGTTGAGCTACAGGGGGTGGATCTAAATAAGAATTAGGTGGTGACGATTCTGCTCTAAAAATAAGGTGCTCCTTATCATTATCATCAATAATCGTAACCTCTTTCTTCTTACAATAAATCTTCGCATCATAGTCCGAAAGCCAGTCCATACCGAGGATTATATCAAACTCAATCATAGGTATGACGATGAAAT
Source organism: Viscum album (assembly GCA_963277665.1). Taxonomy (NCBI): domain Eukaryota; kingdom Viridiplantae; phylum Streptophyta; class Magnoliopsida; order Santalales; family Viscaceae; genus Viscum; species Viscum album. The sequence goes on from OY728155.1 coordinate 1,058,698,113, forward strand.
CAGCAGATAAAGAAAATTTATGTGCTCTAATGGGGACTGATTCACAAAACTTTGTTGCAACGATACTTCCCTTAGGAGTTTTAACTGACAACTCCCTTATTAAATCAAATTGGAAATATCTAATTTTCTTAGAAAACTGGGAAGATATGAAACAATGCGATGATCCAGAATCAAATAATGCATTTGCTAAACTTGAGGAAACCATTAAATTACCTGCCACCACGTCTTTCGGAGCTTCTTCCTCAGCAGTAGTGATAGCATAAGCCTGGCCTTGATCCCTTGGCCTTTTCTGAGGTAAGTTCTCCTGACGCTTAGGACATGCATTTGCATAATGCCCCATCTCCCTGCAATTGTAGCACTGAACGTTGGTATCTTCCTTCTTCCCCTTGCAATCATGAGCTTGGTGGCCATTTTCACCACACTTGTAACAGACTCCCATTCCCTTCAGGCAAGCACCGGGGTGTTTCTTCCCGCACTTACCACAAGATGGATATTCAACCTTTCCCTTCTTCCCCTTATTTCCATTCCCAGATTGATCATCAGGTCTCTTCTTCTCTTGCTTTGCTTTAAAGTCATAAGACTTAGAGAATTCATTTTCGGTCTTGATAGCACATGAGACAATGTCTTCGTACGATGAAAAGGATTGTGAGACTAATGCTCGACGGAGAAATGGTTTTAACCCATCAAATAAACGATCAATCTTACTTCTGGGGTTGCGAATATAATCTCCAGCATACCTCGCTAACCTTGTAAAGTTAGCCTCATACTTTGTGACATTATCATCCTCCTTTTGTCTCAGACTCAGAAATTGCCTTTCCATATCTGCTCGATGGTCGCGAGGAAAGTATTTTTCTAAAAACAGATCTTTGAACTCCCTCCATTCCATGTTTGATACTTCATCATCTTCCTTCATGTTTTGAATCAATGACCACCATTGATCAGTATCTCCAGTGAGGCGGTAAACTGCCATGGTAACTTTTTCCCTTTCACTACTCCCCAAAGCCTGAAATATTTTCTCTAGGGAAAATATCCATTGCTCAGCTACTAAGGGATTTGTACTCCCATTGAACGTTGGTGGTTGTTGTCTCATGAATCGATCTAACATTGATCCTCCACGCTGCGGATCAGGGTGCTCCATACGGGTAAGGTTATTATTCATAACCTGAGTAAGTTGTCCCAGTATGGTGATTAGCTGATCAGCACCAGTTGCATCACCAGCCCCACTATAATTATCTTGAGCAGGAGGGCAATCCCTACATGGAGTGCGTGCATTGATACGGTTTCCATTTCTTCCACTAGGCGCCATTTCTAAACAATGTCATAAACTAGATCAGTTTATGAATCAGAATACATAATCCCATACTTATAAAACAATTAACATAAATTGAACTATTTATGGATATAATCCATAATCATAAGAATGTTTTCTTTGAGGATGTATATACTCATAATCCCTTCAAAATGATTTGTAAAGAAAATGAGAGTTATCCTAAGCATATCCCCCGGGAGTGTCGTAACCAAGAGTGCAGCAAGGCCCGTTGTCGTGCACCAGTTCCCGTTCGAGTCTAGCTCAAAGCGGTGTTTTCGGGTTTTACCCCTAGGTACATCTGTGCCAGAGCCGCCTCTACCTGCTCGTATCCAGACAGGGATGTATTGCTCGGAAAACTCACAAAATCTCTACAATACCAAAATTCTAGGAAGTTCTTCTATACTAATCCTCAAAGTTCATCTTAGGTCTACGTGCTCTAATCAGAGTTTATCTAAATCTAGCTTCCAAGGTTTGTACTAAACTTCCTCTGATACCAACTGTAACGCCCCGACCCCAGCTGCCCAGAGTCGGTGCATTAATTCGTAACATTGGCATGATCACAAGAAAGATCAAATCCCGAAAGACCGATTGGTTTAGTAGCCTTGGAAACACTAGATATAATCATAAAGTTTTACATTACATTTCAAAGTGAAAAACTACTACAACAACAAACTCTTCATATCCACACTATTAACCCCTCATAATATCCCTGCAAGTCATTCATAATTTACTTCTTCACTACCTGGGAAAAATAAAACATAGAAAAGGGGTGAGCTCAAATGCCCAGTAAGGATAACAATATAGCGGAACATTCAAAATAAGCATAAACATTTAAGGCAATGAATTACTAAAACAAAAGCCTTTTAAAATTGAACTTCAACATGGTATGGCAAATGTAAAATGAAATAATGCCATTTACTTGTTCACATGGATATTCTACTAATCGAATAATCACATTCAATATCAATAACCACTTTCATAATGTTGGAATGCATAACGCCAGACTATCATAACCACATAGTCAAGGCCTCGTGCCAAGACTACAAATAATATTTTGTCAAGGCCTTGTGCCAAGACACTAGTTTGTCTCATGAGACCTACCGATGCAATTTGTTTTAGAAGATACTTATGTTTAAAATTGATAAAATATACTCCAGTGTTTTTCTGAAAACAATATGCAAGCTTCTGAAAAAAAATAACTAATTCTGAGACTTCTCGATTAATTACAGGCCATGATGGGTCCACTCCCAATCCCTTCCTGTCTACCAAACTCGAGAGTCAGGTTTTCTGAAAACATTTTTAAGCTTGCGTTAAATACGTATACATTTACACCGGATTTTCATATATTTGAGAGAAATATATCTCTTTTGAAATCATTTAAAAATCAAATAAATATAAAAGAAACCTTTTCTTTGAAAATATTATTATAAGCTTGTAAGGAAAGATTTGAATATTTTATAACGGCGGAAAATAACCGCACCCGCCGTATAAGTTAAAAAAACATTCTTACCATAATACTGTCGAAAATGTTAAAAAGGACCTTGTTTTGAAAACGACGGAAAGATTCATCTTATAAAAAGTGAAACAAGGGTATAAATGACTTTAACCCATATTCTTGTAAATAATAAATATGTTTTGAAATACATTTCAAAGAAACATGGATGTGGATGATAAAGAAATCCCATTAGATTATTACGTATAAACAACCTCGGACAATGAAGAGATTGTGAAATAACCCTTACCTTGTACTTTTCCTTGGTTGGGGTAGGTTAACCTCCTGTATAATGGTGAAATAATTGTTATTAAATTATACAAGAATCATATATATTAATATGATATCATATATGATCTTTTAACATTGATTTATTAATAATATCTTAGAATTATCATCGTTTCGGGTGTTAACTTACTCATTTTCTTTTATATGTTTTGTTACATAAGCCATGTTTGTTGTATCTTATTCATATCCAGAATGATATTAACATTATTTTTAACCCCAAAATGAGAATAAGACTTGAATGGATATGATGGAGAATGAATCTTATCGCGTTCGTGGAGACGGTAGTCCGTACGTGCGCACGAACGCTACTTCCATTTAATTTTTATTTTAAAAGAATCTAATCCAAATGATACATAGGTATATTACTATTCCAGTATAGTATTTTATATATGTTACTTAATTTCATTAACACCATCCTTTATACGTTCCATGTGTGGTATGAACGAGTCATATCATTTTAAGGGGGCGGTAGTCCGCACTTCCTCAAATGAAATTATCGTATGTATATACAACAAGAAACGAATAATGGTATGAAATAAAATGGAATTACAGAAGCTTATATATAAAATATATATCATTAATATCATATTTAATTACAGTTCCATCATAATGGCCACCATGAGAGGTGGTAAGATGTATTTGAACAATCATCATTTCGTGAGGCGTTAGTTTGCCATCCACAGAAACATTATGTTCATCATCCATTAGATGGAGTTGTGTGTATGTGTAGTTTGAATCCTTCTTATAACAACATCCTAGTATATTTAGTATACTGGTGTTGTTACAAAAGAAAGAAAATAAAAATATTTTGGGGGTTGGAGAAGCAAAATAAATGAAGATACTTTAAGAGAAATTGTTACCTTTAATTTAGGTAACTCACTTTGGTTGGAACCAAAGGACTTCTTGAAATGCTTTCTGCCTAAGGGGAAGCTTCAAGGAGGAGGAGAGGGATGTGGGGAGCGTATTTGGGCAGAGTTTGGACGAGCCAAGTGGCTTGAGAGGTGTGAGGAAAAGATAAGGAGGAGTGCCCTTTTATAAGAGGGGTGAGGGGCACCTTTGGAAAAGCTAGAAATATTAATTTATAATAAATTCATATTCGGTTTCCAATGGCTCCAAAGTTGAATATTCAAAGGTTGAGGTGGTGATAGGTCGAAAACAACTCATCCAATAGAATTTAGACAGGTTTGGTTACTTATATTAACCTTATCTTTAAGTATTAACTCTAAGTTAATTAGTTTCACTTTTACAATGTCTCTTTGTATTTTTATAAAATATTGTTAATAAACTTACTATATACATCCAAGAGACCCCCAAGTGGTCCATTAATGATTAAACTATCATAATATAAGTCTCTTGTCTGAACCTTAGATTTTTAGGAATTTAATATCAATTCATAATATAATATTTGTTTTAAGAACTCTTTTATGTCAATTTTGACACTATTCAATAGTTGATTTTTGTGAAACTCATAACAGATTGATTACTTCAAACAAAGTCCATTAAATCAATACTAATATATCATATTGGCCTATAAAATTAGTTTAATTCATTAAAAGTTTCATATTATATTTATTTGGGTATTTATAATATCAATTATTTTAATTTTTCACTATTATAGTAATTACTGCATCATCATTGTGTCATAAATAAAATAAATTATTTAATGTATAAAAATTATAAATAAAATATCATTATGTAGGAAATATTTTTAGCTTTCTAATGAATATTTATAATCTAAAATCCAACATATATAACCCTATGTAAAAATTGTTGTTCTAAAAGATATATGCTTGTGTCATTTTTGTATTCATTTTAACTAAATTAAAATAAAGTGTCATTATCACTTACAAGTGGATCCATGGGGTCCCAAAATAGACCCAAAGATGCCCATGGTCGACCATCTATCAACCAATAGGGTTAAGACACGTTTTTAGGGTAATTTAGTATTATTATAATATTATTTTTTTAACCCTTATTTACCGGATTTACCCTTAACCATGGTAAATAAAATATTTACCGCAGTAATTATTCAAAATGTCTAAAAATAAAAGTTACCTATTTACACAATTTGAACATCCTGATTCCAAATATGGAATCCATTTTCCTAAATTAAAAACACATAAGTGGCAGAAATTTATTTAAAATTAATTCCCGTTGTCAAAACAAAAAGCGTGTTTTTAAGAGATAATAACTATCAAAAGATTGACACTTGTTTATGTTCGGTTTAATTGTAAAATTATGTCCAATGACCAACATTATATTAAATGGTAAAAATATATTCTAAATATACTTTAAAACTACTAAAATTCATAATTTATCACTATTAATTATTTTGATTAAAAAAGTTGTTTTTAATTAAAATTTAGTAATTTTCACTATTCATCAAAATATGAAAGTTATCCGAAAAGTACCAAAATTTCACCTTAGGCTAAATTCGATATTCCGAGTGCAAAAATGAAGTCCATTTTCAAATATAAAATATATATAATTTCAAAAATTAGGTATTACTATTCACAACGGCTAGTTTAATTAGTTGTGGTGTGTGTTAGAACTCGAGGTTGCGTACAACACACGCTATCGCATTATTCAAAGGGAAACGTACCGTAGAAGCTTGGGGTGTTACATTCTCCCCTCCTTCAAATAATTGCGTCCTCACAATTTCTAGGGTATTACTGCATAAAAAGACTCGGGTGGTTCTTCATCATAAGTTCCTCGGGTTCCCACGTTGCCTCTTCCATCTTATGATTTCTCCACAAAACTTTTACCAGACGCGTCGTCCGGTTTCTCAGTACTTGTTCTCTTGTATCAAGAATCCTGAAGGGCTCTTCACAATAGGAAAGATCGGGTTCCAGTTCTAATTCCTCATAGGTGAGTACATGCGTTGGGTCAGGCATGTATTTCCTCAACAGAGATACGTGGAACACATCGTGAACTTTGGAGAGACTTGGCGGCATTGCCAATCGGTAAGCTACAACCCCAATTCGTTCTAGAATTTCGAAAGGTCCGATGTACCTGGGACTCAATTTACCTTTCTTACCAAAACGTATGACTCCCTTCCACGGAGATACCTTCAGGAAAACATGATCACCGACTTGAAATTCCAAATCCTTCCTTCGATTATCGGCATAGCTCTTCTGCCTACTTTGAGCTGCTTTAATGTGATTTTGGATTACCTTCACCTTTTCCACCGTTTCCTCCACCAGTTCTGGGCCTACAAGTTTTCTTTCACCAACGTCATCCCAACAGGTTGGTGTACGACATCTCTTTCCGTATAACGCTTCATATGGTGCCATCTGAATACTCGAATGGAAGCTATTGTTATAGGAAAATTCTACCAGTGGTAAATATTGATCCCACATACCCTGAAAATCAAGTGAGCAAGATCTCAACATGTCTTCTAAGGTCTGAATAGTCCGTTCTGATTGTCCGTCTGTCTGAGGGTGGTAAGCAGTGCTCAAATGAAGTTCAGTATCCAGGGATTTCTGAAGACTTTTCCAAAACCTTGAAGTAAAACGGGGATCACGATCCGAAACAATTGATAGGGGTACTCCATGAAGTCTCACAACTTCATTAATATATAGTCTTGCTAGACGTTCCAGGGGTAGATCTTCTCTTATAGCAAGAAAATGTGCTGACTTGGTAAGACGATCAACAATAACCCATATTGCATCGTTCCTTCTAGGAGTCTTTGGTAGCCCCATGACAAAGTCCATCGTAATATTGTGCCATTTCCACTCCGGTATGGGAAGAGGTTGCATGACTCCTCCAGGCTGTTGCCTTCCAGCTTTCACTTGTTGACAAACCATACATCTTGATACAAAATCAGCAATCTCCCTCTTCATGTTGTCCCACTAAAAATGTTCCTTCAAATCTCTATACATTTTGGTGCTCCCAGGGTGTATAGAGAAATTGGAACTATGAGCATCATCCAGTAATTCCCTTTTCAGATCAGGTAAATCGGGAACACAAAGTCTCTTTCCAAATTTCAAAGTTCCATCTTCATACACAAAGTCTCTCAATCTCCCATCATTCAAAGCTTTAATCTTCTTCTGAAATTCTTCATCATCGGTCTGAGAACTCTTAATCCTTTCTAGTAAAGATGGTTTGGCAACCATTTGAAAAAGCATTGATGTTTCACCTTCCCTGGTTATTCCCATGTCCATCTTCTCTAGATCCATGAAAATTGGATCCCTTTCAATTCTCATCATGTTCAGAACTCCATGGTCTTTTCTGCTCAAAGCATCTGCTACTTTGTTTGCTTTCCCCGGGTGGTAGTGTATCGTGCAATCATAATCCTTGAGTAATTCAAGCCATCTCCTTTGCCTCATGTTGAGTTCTTTTTGTGAGAAAATATACTTCAGACTCTTGTGATCAGTATAAATCTCACATTTTTTCACCATAGAGGTAGTTCCTCCATATCTTCAAAGCAAAGATCACAGCTGCTAACTCAAGATCATGAGTAGGATAGTTTTGTTCATGAATTTTCAACTGTCGTGATGCATAGGCAATAACTCTATCATTCTGCATAAGGACACAGCCAAGTCCTTTCTTCGATGCATCACTATAAATAACGAACCCATCATTCCCCGATGGTAGAGTCAATATAGGAGCATTGACTAATCTTCTCTTCAGTTCTTCGAAACATTCTTCACACTCTTTTGTCCAAACAAATTTAACCCCTTTACGTGTGAGCTTCGTTAATGGGTTAGCCAATCGGGCAAAATTCTGGACGAAACGTCGATAATAACCTGCCAAGCCAATAAAACTACGTACCTCAGTTATACTCGTAGGTGCTGGCCATTCTTGGATTTCCTTGGTCTTAGAAGGATCAACAGAGATTCCATCTTTAGAGACAATATGGCCAAGAAAAGAAATCTCCTGAAGCCAGAATTCACACTTGCTAAACTTTCCATATAATTCATGCCTCCTCAGAGTCTTCAAGATAATGCGCAAGTGATTTTCATGATCTTTGTAGGTTTTGGAGTATACCAAGATATCATCAATAAATACCACCACAAATTCATCGAGATGCTCCTTGAAAACTCTATTCATCAGATCCATGAATACAGAGGGTGCATTAGTCAATCCATACGGCATTACAGTAAACTCGTAATGCTCGTACCTGGTTCGAAATGCTGTTTTCGGAATGTCTTCCTTCTTTACACACAACTGATGGTATCCAGATCGAAGGTCAATCTTCGAAAAGTATTGAGATCCATGCAGTTGGTCAAATAAATCATCAATACGAGGTAGGGGATACTTGTTCTTTATCGTTATAGCATTGATCTCCCTGTAATCGATACATAACCTCATAGATTCATCTTTCTTTTTAACAAAAAGAACAGGGGCTCCCCATGGAGAAACACTAGGGCGAATAAATCCCTTATTACTCAATTCCTCTGGTTGTTTCTTTAGTTCGACTAGATCTACAGTGGCCATTCTATAAGGGGTCTTCGATATAGGCCTTGATCCAGGAATCAAATCAATAGAAAACTCAACTTCTCGTTCTGGAGGATGTCCAGGTAAATCTTCCGGAAATACATCTACAAATTCTTTCACAATAGGTACATACTCTATTTGAACATTCCTTTCCTCACCGACAGTTATTTCATTCTATTCCTCCCCGATAATTGAATTAAGTTGAGCTACAGGGGGTGGATCTAAATAAGAAATAGGTGGTGACGATTCTGCTCTAAAAATAAGGTGCTCCTTATCATTATCATCAAGAATCGTAACCTCTTTCTTCTTACAATAAATCTTCGCATCATAGTCCGAAAGCCAGTCCATACCGAGGATTATATCAAACTCAATCATAGGTATGATGATGAAATCAGCAGATAAAGAAAATTTATGTGCTCTAATGGGGACTGATTCACAAAACTTTGTTGCAACGATACTTCCCTTAGGAGTTTTAACTGACAACTCCCTTATTAAATCAAATTGGAAATATCTAATTTTCTTAGCAAACTGGGAAGATATGAAACAATGCGATGATCCAGAATCAAATAATGCATTTGCTAAACTTGAGGAAACCATTAAATTACCTGCCACCACGTCTTTCGGAGCTTCTTCCTCAGCAGTAGTGATAGCATAAGCCTGGCCTTGATCCCTTGGCCTTTTCTGAGGTAAGTTCTCCTGACGCTTAGGACATGCATTTGCATAATGCCCCATCTCCCTGCAATTGTAGCACTGAACGTTGGTATCTTCCTTCTTCCCCTTGCAATCATGAGCTTGGTGGCCTTTTTCACCACACTTGTAACATACTCCCATTCCCTTCAGGCAAGCACCGGGGTGTTTCTTCCCGCACTTACCACAAGATGGATATTCAACCTTTCCCTTATTCCCCTTATTTCCATTCCCAGATTGATCAGCAGGTCTCTTCTTCTCTTGCTTTGCTTTAAAGTCATAAGACTTAGAGAATTCCTTTTCGGTCTTGATAGCACATGAGACAATGTCTCCGTACAATGAAAAGGATTGTGAGACTAATGCTCGACGGAGAAATGGTTTTAACCCATCAAATAAACGATCAATCTTACTTCTTGGGTTGCGAATATAATCTCCAGCATACCTCGCTAACCTTGTAAAGTTAGCCTCATACTTTGTGACATTATCATCCTCCTTTTGTCTCAGACTCAGAAATTGCCTTTCCATATCTGCTCGATGGTCGCGAGGAAAGTATTTTTCTAAAAACAGATCTTTGAACTCCCTCCATTCCATGTTTGATACTTCATCATCTTCCTTCATGTTTTGAATCAATGACCACCATTGATCAGTATCTCCAGTGAGGCGGTAAACTGCCATGGTAACTTTTTCCCTTTCACTACTCCCCAAAGCCTGAAATATTTTCTCTAGGGAAAATATCCATTGCTCAGCTACTAAGGGATTTGTACTCCCATTGAACGTTGGTGGTTGTTGTCTCATGAATCGATCTAACATTGATCCTCCACGCTGCGGATCAGGGTGCTCCATACGGGTAAGGTTATTATTCATAACCTGAGTAAGTTGTCCCAGTATGGTGATTAGCTGATCAGCACCAGTTGCATCACCAGCCCCACTATAATTATCTTGAGCAGGAGGGCAATCCCTACATGGAGTGCGTGCATTGATACGGTTTCCATTTCTTCCACTAGGCGCCATTTCTAAACAATGTCATAGACTAGATCAGTTTATGAATCAGAATACATAATCCCATACTTATAAAACAATTAACATAAATTGAACTATTTATGGATATAATCCATAATCATAAGAATGTTTTCTTTGAGGATGTATATACTCATAATCCCTTCAAAATGATTTGTAAAGAAAATGAGAGTTATCCTAAGCATATCCCCCGGGAGTGTCGTAACCAAGAGTGCAGCAAGGCCCGTTGTCGTGCACCAGTTCCCGTTCGAGTCTAGCTCAAAGCGGTGTTTTCGGGTTTTACCCCTAGGTACATCTGTGCCAGAGCCGCCTCTACCTGCTCGTATCCAGACAGGGATGTATTGCTCGGAAAACTCACAAAATCTCTACAATACCAAAATTCTAGGAAGTTCTTCTATACTAATCCTCAAAGTTCATCTTAGGTCTACGTGCTCTAATCAGAGTTTATCTAAATCTAGCTTCCAAGGTTTGTACTAAACTTCCTCTGATACCAACTGTAACGCCCCTACCCCAGCTGCCCAGAGTCGGTGCATTAATTCGTAACATTGGCATGATCACAAGAAAGATCAAATCCCGAAAGACCGATTGGTTTAGTAGCCTTGGAAACACTAGATATAATCATAAAGTTTTACATTACATTTCAAAGTGAAAAACTACTACAACAACAAAGTCTTCATATCCACACTATTAACCCCTCATAATATCCCTGCAAGTCATTCATAATTTACTTCTTCACTACCTGGGAAAAATAAAACATAGAAAAGGGGTGAGATCAAATGCCCAGTAAGGATAACAATATAGCGGAACATTCAAAATAAGCATAAACATTTAAGGCAATGAATTACTAAAACAAAAGCCTTTTAAAATTGAACTTCAACATGGTATGGCAAAAGTAAAATGAAATAATGCCATTTACTTGTTCACATGGATATTCTACTAATCGAATAATCACATGCAATATCAATAACCACTTTCATAATGTTGGAATGCATAACGCCAGACTATCATAACCACATAGTCAAGGCCTCGTGCCAAGACTACAAATAATATTTTGTCAAGGCCTTGTGCCAAGACACTAGTTTGTCTCATGAGACCTACCGATGCAATTTTTTTTAGAAGATACTTATGTTTAAAATTGATAAAATATACTCCAGTGTTTTTCTGAAAACAATATGCAAGCTTCTGAAAAAAAATAACTAATTCTGAGACTTCTCGATTAATTGCAGGCCATGATGGGTCCACTCCCAATCCCTTCCTGTCTACCAAACTCGAGAGTCAGGTTTTCTGAAAACATTTTTAAGCTTGCGTTAAATACGTATACATTTACACCGTATTTTCATATATTTGAGAGAAATATATCTCTTTTGAAATCATTTAAAAATCAAATAAATATAAAAGAAACCTTTTCTTTGAAAATATTATTATAAGCTTGTAAGGAAAGATTTGAATATTTTATAACGGCGGAAAATAACCGCACCCGCCGTATAAGTTAAAAAAACATTCTTACCATAATACTGTCGAAAATGTTAAAAAGGACCTTGTTTTGAAAACGACGGAAAGATTCATCTTATAAAAAGTGAAACAAGGGTATAAATGACTTTAACCCATATTCTTGTAAATAATAAATATGTTTTGAAATACATTTCAAAGAAACATGGATGTGGATGATAAAGAAATCCCAGTAGATTATTACGTATAAACAACCTCGGACAATGAAGAGATTGTGAAATAACCCTTACCTTGTACTTTTCCTTGGTTGGGGTAGGTTAACCTCCTGTATAATGGTGAAATAATTGTTATTAAATTATACAAGAATCATATATATTAATATGATATCATATATGATCTTTTAACATTGATTTATTAATAATATCTTAGAATTATCATCGTTTCGGGTGTTAACTTACTCATTTTCTTTTATATGTTTTGTTACATAAGCCATGTTTGTTGTATCTTATTCATATCCAGAATGATATTAACATTATTTTTAACCCCAAAATGAGAATAAGACTTGAATGGATATGATGGAGAATGAATCTTATCGCGTTCGTGGAGACGGTAGTCCGTACGTGCGCACGAACGCTACTTCCATTTAATTTTTATTTTAAAAGAATCTAATCCAAATGATACATTGGTATATTACTATTCCAGTATAGTATTTTATATATGTTACTTAAGTTCATTAACACCATCCTTTATACGTTCCATGTGTGGTATGAACGAGTCATATCATTTTAAGGGGGCGGTAGTCCGCACTTCCTCAAATGAAATTATCGTATGTATATACAACATGAAACGAATAATGGTATGGAATAAAATGGAATTACAGAAGCTTATATATAAAATATATATCATTAATATCATATTTAATTACAGTTCCATCATAATGTCCACCATGAGAGGTGGTAAGATGTATTTGAACAATCATCGTTTCGTGAGGCGTTAGTTTGCCATCCACAGAAACATTATGTTCATCATCCATTAGATGGAGTTGTGTGTATGTGTAGTTTGAATCCTTCTTATAACAACATCCTAGTATATTTAGGATACTGGTGTTGTTACAAAAGAAAGGAAATAAAAAGATTTTGGGGGTTGGAGAAGCAAAATAAATGAAGATACTTTAAGAGAAATTGTTACCTTTAATTTAGGTAACTCACTTTGGTTGGAACCAAAGGACTTCTTGAAATGCTTTCTGCCTAAGGGGAAGCTTCAAGGAGGAGGAGAGGGATGTGGGGAGCTTATTTGGGCAGAGTTTGGACGAGCCAAGTGGCTTGAGAGGTGTGAGGAAAAGAGAAGGAGGAGTGCCCTTTTATAAGAGGGGTGAGGGGCACCTTTGGAAAAGCTAGAAATATTAATTTATAATAATTTCATATTCGGTTTCCAATGGCTCCAAAGTTGACTATTCAAAGTTTGAGGTGGGGATAGGTCGAAAACAACTCATCCAATATAATTTGGACAGGTTTGGTTACTTATATTAACTTTATCTTTAAGTATTAACTCTAAGTTAATTAGTTTCACTTTTACAATGTCTCTTTGTATTTTTATAAAATATTGTTAATAAACTTACTATATACATCCAAGCGACCCCCAAGTGGTCCATTAATGATTAACCTATCATAATATAAGTCTCTTGGCCGAACCTTAGATTTTTAGGAATTTAATATCAATTCATAATATAATATTTGTTTTAAGAACTCTTTTATGTCAATTTTGACACTATTCAATAGTTGATTTTTGTGAAACTCATAACAGATTGATTACTTCGAACAAAGTCCATTAAATCAATCCTAATATATCATATTGGCCTATAAAATTAGTTTAATTCATTAAAAGTTTCTTATTATATTTATTTGGGTATTTATAATATCAATTATTTTAATTTTTCACTATTATAGTAATTACTGCATCATCATTGTGTCATAAATAAAATAAATTATTTAATGTCTAAAAATTATAAATAAAATATCATTATGTAGGAAATATTTTTAGCTTTCTAATGAATATTTATAATCTAAAATCCAACATATATAACCCTATGTAAAAATTGTTGTTCTAAAAGATATATGCTTGTGTCATTTTTGTATTCATTTTAACTAAATTAAAATAAAGTGTCATTATCACTTACAAGTGGATCCATGGGGTCCCAAAATAGACCCAAAGATGCCCATGGTCGACCATCTATAAACCAATAGGGTTAAGACACGTTTTTAGGGTAATTTAGTATTATTATAATATTATTTTTTTAACCCTTATTTACCGGATTTACCCTTAACCATGGTAAATAAAATATTTACCGCAGTAATTATTCAAAATGTCTAAAAATAAAAGTTACCTATTTACACAATTTGAACATCCTGATTCCAAATATGTAATCCATTTTCCTAAATTCAAAACACAGAAGTGGCAGAAATTAATTTAAAATTAATTCCCGCTGTCAAAACAAAAAGCGTGTTTTTAAGAGATAATAACTATCAAAAGATTGACACTTGTTTATGTTCGGTTTAATTGTAAAATTATGTCCAATGACCAACATTATATTAAATGGTAAAAATATATTCTAAATATACTTTAAAACTACTAAAATTCATAATTTATCACTATTAATTATTTTGATTAAAAAAGTTGTTTTTAATTAAAATTTAGTAATTTTCACTATTCATCAAAATATGAAAGTTATCCGAAAAGTACCAAAATTTCACCTTAGGCTAAATTCGATATTCCGAGTCCAAAAATGAAGTCCATTTTCAAATATAAAATATATATAATTTCAAAAATTAGGTATTACTATTCACAACGGCTAGTTTAATTAGTTGTGGTATGTGTTAGAACTCGAGGTTGCGTACAACACACGCTATCGCATTATTCAAAGGGAAACGTACCGTAGAAGCTTGGGGTGTTACACATTTGAGTAGCATCATGAGGTGAGTTGAGGGGATAGGGGAATTAGAAAATGAAGGAGAGGATTTTGAGATGACCACTAGATTCATCTATTGGTCTAGATTCATAAAATAATGAGACCGACTCCTTTTAGAAAACAAATGGACATAGAGATGATAGGTGAGGTAGAACTATGGTTAATAGGGTGAAACCACCAGATGATTAAATACATCGATTCCTTCAACACAAAGAAGAAACTAAATGGAAAGGGGAGAACAAGACAAATTGAATCACTGATTTGGGTGAAAATTAATTTTGAAGGTGGATAATCTTATCATTTTATAACATGAATTCCACTATAAAATCCTAAATTCTATTAAAAAAATAAGGATTCTAGAAAAGGATATGGTCACCGAGAAGCATGATCCAAACCGAAAAAAGGGAGGTCACCCTTCCATGGTGTGACACCATCAACCATGGTGAAATATGAAAATGAAACTATTTAAAATAAATTGGGGCGCATGCCCTTGCCTTAAAAAAATCTTCATGAGAATGAAACAAAATATAGAAAGCCCATTAGTTTAGTTTTTATAACTTAGTAGGACATGAAAAGTGCCATGAGAGGGCCACATTTTGAATGAAGAAGAATGGGGGTTTTTCAATCCCAAATCATGAAACAAGAAACCATCAATGTTGTTTTAAATCATCCTCAAACACAAAATCTATAATTTAAATATATGGAATCTCATATACTAACCCCATAGTAGAGGATTCCATAGAAATAGATAAGAGGAACGAGGGACCCAGATGGGAATTTATAAGTTCCTCATTTATCAACAACCCAGGAGGAGGCACATAACCCTACACCCTCACATCATCAATCCAAGGAAAATTGGAGACACCAATATCTAGAGGAATATATTGAAATGAAACCACCACCGTAAACATAAGTTATCACTATAACTTTCTACATGAGTATGCATCCCACCCAATTCTTTGATTAATTATTATAGTCCATAAACACTTTTCACCTATAGGGTAGTGTAAGAATAGGTGCACAAAACTACATTAACATCACCTCCTTTTGTTTTTCCTCACATTTATATATCCAAAGGAACCTAACCCCTTTTGATTTAACTTGTTGAGAGAATTAAATAATCCTGAAAAATTCACCATAATTCATTAATAATATCCATACAAACTACAAAAACTACAAATCTCATCCCCAATGGATGATCTGGGATAATGTTCAATAACTTAAATTTTTTATGGATCCCCTAACATATCCTCACTTGAGCTTATATTACTCAAAAAATGAAACATTTTGTATCTAGAATTAAAAGTTTCTAAATTTTTCATAAAATTTAAACATCTATAGGGTCTTTTTTATAACCCTCATGTGATCTTCAAGCTCTTCTTTTCTCACTAAATATATAATAACATCACCTATAAAGACTACTATACACTATTAAAGGTAATCTTTAATGACTCTATACAATAACTCCTTGATGATATAATGGGAATTCATATGTTCTAATTTCATAACAATAAATTAATAATCTTCATACCTCATATAGAATGATATGTTGGGTATATACTCCTTCTTAACCCTTAATTTATAACATCCAATTTTAAGGGCAATATTAAAAAATTATTGAACACAATGTAATTGATTTAGAAAATAATTGATATAGGGTAGATGATTCCTCTTATTTATAGTCATCTTGTCAAGTTCTGAATAATTAATGAAAATATTAATAAACCCATACTTATTTTTGAAAAAAGTAATATGATCACCCCATGGTCACTAATTCATGAATATGAATATTATATCTATAATATCCTATAGTTTCATCTTCAATTCATGCAACTCAATAGAGGTTATTCTATATCAATTCGAGTAAATATGTGTAGATAAAAATATGATTTCTATTAAAAACTAAACATCAAATTAAAATGGAATACTAGTAAACACTTCTCAACACATAAAAAACTCATATACAATAGGAATATCCTCAATGTCGGTTTTCTTCCAAACCATATGAGATAAATACCCTTCATGGATAGGCATTATGTCCCATAAAATAAAATTAATTTCTATTAAATTTTTATATTCATCCCTGCATCGATACATGATCATATATTCATTGAAAATATTAAATGTTAAGCTAATTATTTAGAAAATGATATAGACTCTATATAAATAATGAAAATCCATTCCTATAATCACACCAAATTCAAGTAGATGGAGAATCAAAAGATTTTCTTAAACACATTCCCAAAATCATTAATCATATTGGAAATTTAAACATGAAATGTGATCATCATACCATTATGATATTTCACTACTAAATCAACATAAAATTTTTGAGGTGTTAAAATTATACCCATAAAAAATTCTATAGATATAAAATAATCCATAATGATAGAATCAAACAAGGAATTATCTGTTATAGAGTAGATAAAAAATGTACCTCTGATGACATAAATCTTATAACCAACAACCATAGTCAATATTTAATGATATTCCCATTTTTTCATTAAAAGTCTATCAAAGTTGATCATTATCAGAAACATTTGTATTCCAAAACTGGTTTGTGCAACTAATGTATGCCATGTATTTGAAGCCGCAGTGTTAGCGTGGTGTATTAGTTATTATCATCCTTTTCTCTATTATATCAACCTACATGATTATCTTATTTCAAATTTAATTGGATTCATGACTATCTCTTGTACATTTAAATCACCTCCCATATCTATTCAAAAAATTATCGTGATGTTTCTACACACATTTATGGAATGTAATGGTCTATAATTTTTTTCTACCAAGTGATTTATTTGAGTTTTAATGAGACTCTATCTTCTTTTTCTTATTAATACAATGGGATTAATTGGAATACTCAATTTTCATTTCTACCTTGACAACACATCAAATTATTTCTTCATAGATACTAATATATCTAATATCTTACACCTTTCTGAAATTATATTTTAAGGCACCAAAGAATCAATCAATTTTGTTTTTGAGGCTGATGATTAACCCTTAATCATTCATTGAAATACTTGTCAAAATTACCTCGTAGGTACCAATGGATTCATCATCATAATACTTATTCTCATGGAATTACTTCTCCATTTTTTAATTTGACATATGAGTTAAGTACATACTAAAATGTATCCTCTTAAACTTAACCCATTCTATGGAGTCAATTTCTTCCCCTGGCCAAGTATTTTTATATGATTCCACCATTCAACTACTTATCCTTCCAATGATTGATATCTTGGGAATTATTTTCATATTCTGAGTATTGTATAATATAAAATATTTTCTAATTTGTATTGATTTGCCACTCATATACTATTGGATCAAAAGACCCACTAAAATAAAGTGGATGTTGCCTCATTAAAGAATCATTTGTATGTTTATACCTCCCATTATTTTTTGAAAGTTTAGTATGATTCATGACCTATGAATGTTGTGTGTGAATAGAAAAAGTTTTTTTATTCCATCTCACATATCATTTGGATTTTTAGGAGTATAATAATTTTATTTTCCATCACATATATTGTGTGTATGATCTCGTGTATTTTCATCAATTGAATAAAACAAAAAAAATAATTGAATAAAAATCTAGATACAATAATAAAATTGAGAAATTATATATTTAACATCCCAGGTAAATAAACAATATGATAATTTCATATTTATTAATATTTGTGAGTTAAATATTAATTTTACTTTAATGGGGATGATATTTTCGGTGGCGTACTCGACACACAACAATGGGTTTCTGTGAAATTGTAGGTTACACCATAGGATGAGTCATACTGGAAAAAATAATATACTATAATGTTGGGGGTGAAACCCTTTATTAAAAAATGTGAAAACATACCAACCCCTTTTGTGGGAGAAGGGAGAACCCAAAATCCCACAACAAGCCCATAGGCTTAAAGGCACAAAGGCAAAAAATCAATGGATTTAGGAGCCCAGTAAGATACCCCAATACAAATGAACTCACCTCAATAGAAACCAACTAAATCCAATAAAAAATCTTAGATTATTTCTGGCACGCGGTCGCGACTTCTACCGACGAACCCTTAGTCGACCGTCGCAGGACCGAAACACACTGATTTACCGTCCTCCACAACAGACCAGATCTGAAAAGTTACCTGATCTACGCCCATCACCGAGGCCACGAACATCACCTTTCGAATCACCATTGTGAACATGGAATCATGCCCCACGCCACCGAGACCCTCTATCCCAATTTCCACACAAACACACTGTCACCGCCTCCAACACGGTCAAGAGGCGTCACCGGCTGCTACCATGCCCAAATCCACCATCGCATCCAGATCAATGCTCGAGATTTCAGAGCCCTCTTGAAGCCAAATCCATATGTCGAAGCACCCTGAAACAAATTCTCGAGTGGATGCAACGAGTCACCTCCAAATAATGAAGTTAAAACCGACATCACTAATTCCTGAGAACCCTAGCCACTGAATTCTCCGCGTAGAAGATTAGAGCCATGGCCGAAGCCACGACACCAATAATAATATAATATTATTTTAAATGGTAGTTAACTCCTAACTGTTGTATTGCCAATAATTAACGTAACTAACTAAAATATGATTATACATGTTTTTTAAATGAATTTACATTTATCTAATATATTTTAGAGTCTTAAAATAAGAATGAATCCGATTTTTAGAATGAAAACCCTAATATTATTAAAAGGTCATTTTAACATCATTTGATAGAGAACCCCTTTTAAATATAGTTTTTTTACTTTTATTTTTTCTATTTTAATAAATAAATATCTTATTTAGTAGTGGAACATAAAAATTTAGTTTGGGTAAATTTTTGGTATTTTCTTGATGATGTCCATTTTTTTTTGAATTGTGAAAAATACATCATTTTAATTCCTAATAGCATTTTAATAAAATTTATTTTGATAGTTAGATTGAACATTTAATTGGTTTTAAAGTGTATTTTGATTATAATCATAAGAATTAGGATCAGGCAAGCCTACTTCCAAAAAATCATTATATATAAAAAAGTAAATACTTCAAAAGAGAAGAAACATGGGGTCAACAAAGACGCGTGTACACAAGACCATGCGCATCAGCATCCACCAAACCACGGTAGATGGTTGGTGTAACAAAGGACCAAAAATAGAAAACCTCATCAATTTCATGCTTTGACAGAGCATCAGTAACCTGATTTTCTTCTCTATAAACATGATTGAAAACCAAACAAATCTACCCCACATTCTTGAGATAGTCATCCCATGTAGAAAGAATCTTCCAAGGGACATTTGTTGAACGTTTTCTATGAATATCAACCACTAGAGTTGAGTCATACTTCATCCATAAGGACATCAAACCATGAAAAGAAGTATACCAAACATTTTGATCATAGCCCAATACTCCACCTCAATAGCCTAGCCATTTCATAAAAAGTTATAAAAATGGCCTTTAACAATGCCCCAATAAGTGTTGAAAACACCAGCACATCCTGAAGGCACCGGTGCACCAGAAGCTGCTCCCTCTGCATAAACATTCAGACACCGAGAGATCGGGGGAATCCAACAGATATGTTTCGTCAAAATTGTCTTCTTAAATCTACCAGAACCACCAAAAGTGAGCAAGATAACCAGATCAGAAACATCATTTCGCATGACTCCATTTCGATCACGTGCAGAATCAAGAACACAATTATGATGCTACTGAATACCAATGGAAATTGGTATAATTTTTTTGTCAAAAAAAAAGATAATTCTAGGCATTCCAGATAAAAGAAACAATTGTAGAGACACCAGAGATGAGCAATGGTTTCACCTGAGAACTACAATCAGCTCGATTAATTGAGTCTATAAGCTGTACAAAACCCTCCAAGTTTAGATGGAATCCAAAAACACCCTGAAAATAATCAAATAAACCAGATACAGAGCAACAAGATATTAATAAATTATCAAGAGCCTCATCCGAAGAGAGGCAACGAAAACAAACATGTGCAAGAGAAAATCCACCACGATGTATCATCTGTTGCAGAGGTAATCTACACTTCCATATCCTCCAGATAAGAAAATATTGAGCTGGTGGGATATAGATAGCATGAAACATAAGCATCCAAGAGGTATCCATCAAATGTTCAATGCACATGAATCTATAATACTCCTTAGTGGTGAAGGTTCCAGTAAAACTGGGAAACCTGATTAATGTATCCACTCCAGAATACTGATAACAGCCCAACATCATTTTCAAAGAAACATAAAGAAACCCCTGATCCACGAAATTATTATGGAATTCAGAAATTGAGATATCTTTCAAATCAGAAATAATTTCAGTATGTTCAGAAATGGCACATGACAACCAAATAGTCTTCCAGTAGTTCAAAGAAGAATTCCGACAAACAACCCATTTAGAGGATTGTTCAAGGCTGAGATAAGAATGTTTAATTAATGACCATATCAATGAAGGGACATAAATAGAGTACCCATTGAGAAACTTGGAACCAAATATATTGCACAAAAACTCAAAAGAAAAATCAATGTATGTCAAGAGTGACCAAGTGAACATTTTAATAAGAGATTCATTAATGCGCTTATGGTCTTTAATCCCCATACCACCCATGTCAATGGGCCGAATACAGTCACTCCAAGAATTTATAACAAGAATCCTCTCATGAATTGATCCAGTCCAAATAATGTTTTGAATGAGAGATTGTAAATCCTTAAGAAGAGTTCTTGGAAATCTATATAAGGAAAAAACATAGACACATATAGATGTGATAACAGAATTAACTAAGCAGACCCACCCTGCCTGATTCATAGCTTTACTTTTCTAGGTAGCCATATGATTGAGAATTTTGAGATAGATTTTTTTTCCAAATGACACCTTTTAACTGCACCCTAGAATAGGGGAACCCACATATAGTTAAAAGGTAGAGGCCCTCTTTTTACCCCAAGCATCCAAGAAACTATTTTTTTCATTGAAAGAGTGACCCCTTCCCAAAAAACACAGGGGATTTCCCCCAACTAATCACTTGACCAGAAACACCCTCATAATGCTCAAAAGCTGCCTTAATACATCGGATAGTAATTCCATAATCCTTTTCAAACAGCGGAATATCATCAGTATAAAACATATGTGAAGGAGAAAAAAGTCCTCTACAAACAGACATTTGTTGATACAAAACAACATGAACAAGATCCGAAAGATATGTACTCAAATAATCCTCAGCAATAAAAAAAGGAGACTAGATAAGAGATTGCCTTGTCTCACTCCCCTAGAACAATTAAAGAAGCCTCTCGAAAAACCATTAACAAAAACAGATAACATAGAACTTTTAAGACTGCATCTAATCAGATTAATGGATCCATTGTATTATATTTTTACCATTTAATCCAAATTTTTTCAATATAAGTAATTTAACTTTGAAATTGGACATAAAAAATCTCAATATTTTGATATTTATTATTTCATAAAAACATGATGTTTGGTATGGACAAGAGGAATTAATTTTAAATTAATTTCTTAAACATTTGTGTTTTAATTTGGTAAAATTGATTCCATATTTGGAATTAATAGGTCCAAATTGGTAAATAGATAACTTTTATTTTTAGAAATTATGAATACTAACATCAGTATATATTTTATTTACTAGGGTAAAAGGGTAAATCTTTTAAATAAGGGTAAAAATAATATTATAATAATAACAAATTAACCTAACATATGTCACAACCCAAATGGATGATAAATTTACTACCATGGCCATCATTGGGTCGATTTTGGGACCCCATGGAGCCACTTGTAATTGAAAATGACATTTTATACAAATTAATTTAAACATATGGAAAATGTATATAAACATATATCATTTAGTAAATAAATTTTTATATGGGGTTATATAAGTGGTAGTTTCGACTATAAATAGTCATTAGAAATCTAAAAATATTTCCTACATTTTGTTATTTTATTAATATTTTTTAGACATCAAATAAATAAATTTGTATATGACACAATGGTGATGTAGTTATTACCTTATTAATGAATGATTTAAATAATTGAGATTATAAATATAAAAATAAATTTATTTTGAAACTTTTTATTCCATACAAAATATTAGATATTATTATGTTGTGTTATATTTAAATTAATGACGTTTATTCTAAATAATAATGTTTTTTTGGATTTATTAAACAGTCAGGATATGAATAGTATATAAATTGATATAAAATAGGTTTTTAAAAAAATATCATTTTATTAATTGATATAATAATATTAACAAATGTAAGATTCCAAAACATGACCAATATATGGTTTATAATATCATTTATTAACCATTAGGGGGTTAATTTGGCATTTTATAGATAATATAATAACCATATGCTTTGAATATACAAGGGGACATGGTAAAAGTTATATTAGTTAACTAAAGGATAAAGAAAAAAATATAAGATTAATTTTATTCAATAAAATAGTCTAAACCACTTTGGATTATAAGACTTCAAATAATACTCTCTTTATATTCTAATTAAAGGAGTTGGGGACCTTTTGAGATCAAAACATGGTTTAAAATAAAATAATATTTTCAAACATGCTTAAAGATACCCTCCTCCCACTAATAGAAAGCCAACACCACTAACACATAACTCACAGCTATAAAGATCCTTGTCTCATCATTCCTCTAACCATATAATTTTCGTAGATACCTATATTCCTCATATAATCCTTCCCTTAGGAATAATACAATTCAAGTGATTTCTTTGGCAAGAATAAAAAGAAGTTACCCGATTTGAGGTAACATCTTCTCTCAAGTTTCTTCCCATTTTTTCATTATCCATTCCCTATTATCTTATTAGTTGTTTTTTATATAAAAACTCTAGTATCCTATATGTAATAGGTATTTTTATGAGAATTATTTTAACTACACTTACAAACTCTTCCATCTAATGGATACAAATATACTATTTTTGTGTGTGCAGAACAACTACCTCACGAAACGATGATTGTTCAATTATCTCCTACCACCTCTCATGGAGGTCATTATGATTGAAATGTATTTATATGTGATATATATTATATTTATATTGTCATTATGCTTATTTATTTTTCAGTTATATCATACCATTATATTTTTCATAATGGTTAAATATGATAATTAATTTGAGGATGTGGAGACTACCTCCCCTCAATGTGATATGACTCATTCATACCATACATGGAAAATATAAGGTATAATGTTAATGAAATTATGTAACATGTAAAAAGTATGATGTTATACTTTAATAATAATATACTTATGTATCATTCAGTTTTCATTCCTTAAAAAATGTAAAAAATGATATGAGAGTAGCGTTCATTCGTATGTACGACTTACCTTCTCCATGAACGGTGCATTTCATTTTCATATATCCAAATGATATGGACTATTAAAAATAAATATATAAATTAAAAATATGATATATATTATACCTAAATCTTGAATTAAAATATGGAGGTAATGGAATTTTGAACACACGGACAATTTGTAATTATAACAATTTTATTTTTGACTCAAGTTTCGAATGTTGACAAAATGTCCGATATGAGATAAAATAATTTACTAATTGTTGTAGAAAGGTCATAAGTGATATAACCGGAATAATAAAGTTAAAAATGGTTCTGAATCGTGTATAATGTTTATTATGTTTAAAATTCAGGTAGAACAAGGAAGATACGCGATGAGTCAGACTCAAGGAAAGGGAACTACTTAACCCAATTTTTATTCTTTAGGATGATCTTATACTACTAATTGTGTGGTGCTATGATTATGTAAGAAATAAATTTTGAAGACATATCTTTTATTTATACATGATTTATGTGTATTTATTGTAAATACACATAATCAATCTATTATATATTCAAAGTGTTCTTTGTAAAGGATCATTTCACCCTCCTCTTTTAGTAAAAGACTTCTATTATGTTATGTCTTATAATTTTAATTTTCAATGCTGAGATACTTTATTCTATGTTATTATTATTTTACATTTCATGTCCATGTTATGAGAGTCCATTTTCTCTCTCATTAACCTATTTTTTTATTTTTAATGTGGCATCGTTAGGCTGCCGAATTTTTGTAAGGGAATATGTCTCAATCTCCTTTCATTGAGGCATATGTTGATTTTGTGAACCTTTATTATACTATAATGTGTATATATTTCCCTTTGAAATATTATATAATTATTATCTTTATTCTCATGATATTATATGTTTTTTTAATGTTACTTTTTAATTTTTTTTATTCATGTTTTTTCTCAAGTGGTAAAAGACTCTTTAACCAAAACATTGATTTAAATGTTTTAATGATATAACATTTCTAAATATTTATCATTAATTTCCATGTTTTAAAAATGTTTTTAAAGATTTATTTATATTGATATTAATTTTTTAAAATGATTATTCTTATAAATGTTTTGATGTGTTATGTGACACTTTGATTCAAAAATATTCTTTTTAAATGTATTAAATGTGTTTTTATATGAATTGATTATGAAAATATCTTGAACTGTTAACTTTTTATTGAAATGTGCAAATTTTATATTTCATTTATTCTTGTTTTATTTGTTATGTTTATTTTATGGTTATTGGGCGTTGTTTACGTATATGGGTGGTTCCATTATAAACCTACGGTGGGTGAGCCTAAGATATCTCTCTAATGCATTGGGTAACGTGGTAGAGGTAAAAGTTAATGTTTCTCATAAAACATTTAGGGAATATACTATGATGGGTATTCTAATATAACAATCTATATATATGTGAAAGCTAAAATTTGTGTTTTATATGGATGCCACAAGTTACCATTATGATTAATGATTTATGATTTCTATGTGTTATTCATAAAATGTATGATTTTATGAGGTAAGTTAAAGAGCTTATGTTTTGTATGTATTAATGGACTAGTGATTTATTTCTTTATTATATAACCCTTACAATGATTTTTATGCTAATCCCATGTTTTTGAAAGCGTTTCACATGGTATAAGGTAGGGTATGAGAATGGAAGAATTTAATAATATTTATCTCATGAAAAGAATTATTGTTTTCTTTTATGATTTTTTATTTTATAAAAAAATGTCACTAAGTAGAAGTGTCTACATTGTAATATTTGAGATGTAATTTAATAGTTATGGATTAATTATATAATACTCTAAACCTAAAAGAACCAAAATTTTAATTTATTACTTAACTCAAGAGTATGTAATGTTTAAGGTCGTGGCCTTACAGTTGGTATTAGAGGTCGGTTTAAAAAATTCATTCATTAGGAGTTTTTTAGACACATGGTTAGTCTCTAGGTCTACTCTTTATGTTAAATCCTTATTTTGTAACTTTTTCAAATAATGTAACACCTGTCACAAATGGATGGAGGATGATCTCAAATGACATTCATCACCCTTCCTGATGAATTTCTTGCCATAATTATTGCAAAGTCTTATCCATATGATTTTGAATCATTTTCTAACATACAACTCACTTATAAGCATCTATTTGAGATATCCAACACCATATTTATACCTCGATACCATCGTGGATCGTGGGTTATATTTAATAAAATCATATTTTCTCAATATTCTCATATTTTCAAGAAAGGAAAATATTATGAAGACATTTTTAAATAGTTTACCTTATCAGAGGATTTAGAAGCATATAATGATTTTGAAAGAGGTTCTGAAGAAGTAGACCATTGTGCAACCAATTTATATTTTATTTTAAAATAATGCCTTTTAGAACATACTTATGGTATTTTAAAAAGACAATTAATTAAATGCTTCAAATCAAAATTGGTCTGAATATTTTATTAAAATCATGTTTTATCTGATGTTTTAAAATTATATGTCATAAATGATTATTTATCGATACTATTTTTCTATGAGAACCCATATGACCTAATTTGTATGAGGTGTATTATGATAATGGAAGCAGGTGAATTTGCATGATATCTAAATCATTTTTACAATGCATGGACCATCTATATATGTGAAAAAGACGATGGTGATACCAGTTGGACACCATGATTAATGTATAATGTTCATTTTTTTGGAATACTGTTATTTTATGGAGGTAAAAGAATTTCAATATGTATATGACTTCAAGAATTAACATTTTGAGGTCATTATGAGTTGGGATGAAAATGAAATGTATAAGACAACCATTAATGTTATATCATGTCAGGGTTATTTTTGAGTTTTATAAAAGGCACAAAAAGCAATATGGGTGACAACCCATCGCATTCCTCAAGGATGCAACAATTAAACCCACAACCGAAGGGAGGCAAAGGTGCATCACCAACCACTAGACTATGAGAAGCCATGAGTTATTATGACCTAATTTTTTGGTTGAATGATTTTTTGGATAAAAAATAAGTTTATTTTGGGAACTTATGTTTTATCAAATGGATATCCTTAGTATAAGAAGATGATTTGGTAATTAAATGATAATAGTTATTTTGGAAGATGTTCTCTCTTTTGAGAATACTATATGCCAATGTAAAATAGAATACTTTGGGATTTCATTTGTGGAAAAGTATTTTAAATTTTATTATGAAAAAATATATGTTTTTATTTTGGACTTCTAGATATTTTTGGTTAGTTATGGAAATGATAACCTATCTTTGAGAATATTTGATTATGTTAATTACTTTTCAGTATGATACTTTAAGAGTAGTAGATGTTATTTGGAGATTTATGTTAAGATTTGACATGGATGACAATGTTATTAATTACTTCTGTGTTTTGGGTTTCAATCTTTGTTTAGATTACATTGAAGGATTTTAAGGACAATTGCGTATTGAATTTTTATTGTTTAACTTTGGGTATTGTTTTTTCAATTTTGGAGATTAAGAGTTGTATTTCTTTTTATAAAAGATTATCCTTTTGTGGATTATATGATATTGTACTTACTATTTTAGTTATGGTTAATGTCTAAAGAAAGAGGAAATATATAGTTCATATTTTTTTGACCATGTGGTTCTATATTAGTCGATTCTAGTGCTTCAGGTGTAACCAAGCTATCTTGAATTCTCATCGTTTGGAGAAAATATGTGTTTTTGGAAGAAAAAATATTAATTGATGGAATTATAGTTTAAATGTAATTATACATTCATATGTGTTTATTCAATTTCATAAATAAATTCTCCAAATTTATGAAATGGAACTAAAAAACGTTTTCCATTTACTTTTCCTAATACGAAGCCAATGACTGTTTAACCCATCTCATGTTTGTGGTTTTCTTATTTTTAACTTTCTCCTAATCCTATTTTCTATCACTTTCCCTCAGAACTTGACACTTAGTTTCTCCCCTAAATCCATTTTTCATACATTGAATCCCAGTACTTGTTATCTCTAGTGACCATTGAACTTTTCTTTCTTTCTATTAAAGTGATAGTTTTATTTACCCTTTTTCTGATGTGGGACTTTTAATGATGTTTCTGAGCCCAATTTCAAAATTGTGATGATGCAATTCCCATAAGGGGAAAGCATGTAAAATCCCTAGTAAATAATGAATTTGAAATTTTCATTTTTTTTTATATATTTTAATTTAATATTAATTTTACATTAAAGGGGATTCTATATTCAATGGCGTACCTGACCCACAACAAGAGGTTTTTCTGAAATCATATGTTGCACACAAGGCTGAGTCATACTAAAAATAATAATACAATATTATTTTAAATTGCAGATAACGCATAGCCATTATATTTTCAAGAATTAATATAAATATCCACAATATTATTATACATGTTTTTTAATTGTGTTTACATTTATCCTATAAAATTTATAGGCATAAAATGTGAATGAATCTGATTTTAAGCGATAAAACTCTAATATTTTTAAAAGATCGTTTTACGACCTTTTGATGGATAACCCCTTTTAAATTCGATTTTTTTACATTTATATGATCTCTTTTACAATATAATCTTCCTATTTAAAAGTGGTACATAATTATTTACTTTGAGAAAGTTTTTCTATTTTTATGATAATGATCATTTTTTGATGAATAGTTATTAATTCTGCAGTTTGATTCTCAACTGCCTTTAAATATAATTTATTTATATATTTAGATTGTATTTTTAATTGGTTTTAATGTTTAATTGTATTATATTTTTATCATGTAATCGATTTTTTTTAATTGGAGGTAATTTCACTTTCAAATTGGACATAAACAAATGATAGTCTTTTGATAGTTATTATTTCTTAAAAACATGATGTTTATTTTTGACAGTGGTAATTAGTTTTAAATAAATTTCCGAAACTTCTTTGTTTTGAATATTTAAAAATTGATACCATATTTAGAATCCGGAGTTCTAAATTGTGAAAAAAAAAATTATTTGTTGACATTTTGATGAGTAACTTTAATAAATAGTTTTTTTACCATGGTTAAAGGGTAAATCTAGTAAATAAGAATGAAATATAATATTATAATAATACTAAATTACCCTACACATGTACTAAACATTTTGGATGATACATGTCTGACCATGGGAATCCTTGAGGCAATTTTGGGACCCCACAAATCCACTTGTAAGTGAAAATGACAATTTATACAATTTAATTTAAAGATAAGGAAAATTTAATATAAACACTAAATTTTTTGTAAAAAACAATATATGGGGTTATATAAATAATATTTTGGACTATAAATAGTAATTATAAAGCTCAAATTATTTCTTACATCATTTTATTTTATAAATAAATTTTAGACAATATAAAAATAAATATATTTACATCACAATGGTGATGTAGTGGATGCCATATTAAAGAAATAATTAAATAAATGAGGATATAAATATACAAATAAATTTATTTGGAATATTTTTATGCAATAAAAGAATATTAGAGATAATTATGACTTGGTATCTTATAGTTAATGATGTTTTTTTTGAAAGAATAAATTTTATTGTATTTTTTTTAAGTCATGATATGAATAGTATATAAATTGACATAAATGTGTTTTATTTAAAAATATTATTTTATAATTTGATATAATAATCCTAAAAATATAAAATTCAGAAAATTACCAAGATAAGTTTGATAATTTCATTAATGAACCATTTTTGTTTCTATTGGCATTTTATGGTAACTATATTAACCATATAATATGAATATATAAGAAGACATGGTAAAAGATAAATTAGTTAACTAAAGGTTAAAGCTAAAAGATAAGTTTAATTTTATTCCCTAATTTTTTAAAAAAACAAATGGATGAGAGGTTTTGAACAATACTCACATTATATTTGAATTAAATGAGTTAGGGACCTTTTGAAATCATAACTCAGATTATAATAAAATAATATTTTCAATCCTTCTTAAAGAGCCCCTCTTCCTGCTTATAAAAACCCATCACCTATAACCCATTACTCATACCTCTCATGCCACTTTTCCCATCCATACTCTGCCCAAATATAATCCCAATATCCCTCTTTTCTTTCTAGAAGTCTTACTCAAAGCATAAGACAATTCGAGAGATCCCTTTGGCTCAAATAAAAAGAAGTTACCCGATTCGAGGTTACGTCATCCCTCATGTTTCATTCCATTATGTTTACTCATTCACTCCATTTTTCTATTCTTATTATTTGTTTATATAACAACCCTAGTAACCTCAATATACTAGTTTCTTGTAATTAGAAGTATTCTAACTACACATACACACACCTCCGTCTAATAGATATGAACAAATTGTTTTTGAGGATGACGAACTACTGCCTCATGAAACGATGATTATTAAATTATTACCCACCACCTCTCATGGTGGACAATATGATGGAACTGTATTTATTTGTGATATATATTATACTCCTATTGTCTCTATGATTCTGTATTTTTCATTTATATCACACCTTTATGGTTTCCGTAATGGGTAAATAAGATAATTTCATTTGAGGAAGTTCGGACTACCGCCCCTCAATTTGAAATGACTCGTTCGTACAATACATGGAAAGTATAAAGGATACTGTGATTGAAGTTATGTAATTTATAATAAATTTGATATTATACTGGAATAATAAGAAACCTATGTATCATTTGGTTTTCATTCCATTAAAAATGAAAAATAAATAAATGAAAGTAGCATGCATGAATACGTACGACTTACCGTCTCCCTAAACGATGCATTTTATGTTCATATATCAAAATGATATTGACTATTATAAATACATATATACTAGTTATATATGATATATATTATATTTAAATAATGAATACAAATATGGATATAATGGAATTTTGACCACATGGACAATTTGTAATTATAACACGTTCATTTTTTACTCAAGTTCCGAATAACAAGAAAATGTTTGCTATGGACTAAAATATTTAACTAATTGTTGTATTAGGGTAATAAGTATTATACCTG
This sequence comes from Viscum album, assembly GCA_963277665.1. NCBI lineage: Eukaryota > Viridiplantae > Streptophyta > Magnoliopsida > Santalales > Viscaceae > Viscum > Viscum album. The sequence goes on from OY728155.1 coordinate 1,058,729,116, forward strand.
TAATAATAAAATGTAAAAACTTTTCAATCAAGTATAAATTAACATATGTTTATTATTAAGAAAGAACAAGGAACATACATGACGATTCAGACTCAAGTTAGGGGAACTTCATAACCCAATTTACATTTTACGGGTTGATCTTATACTATTAATTATGTCGTGCTATAATTATGTAAGAAATAAACATTAATGTCCTACCTTTTATTTATACTATATATATTTTTATTTATAGTAAATACACATGATCCAACTATTTTATTTACAAAATTATCTCTATAAAGGAACCTTTCACCCTCCTCTTTTAGTTAAAGACTTTTTTTATGTTATGTCTTTTAATTTCAATTTACTATATTTGGATAGGTTATTATTTATCCATATTTCTATAAATTTTATTTCCATGTGATGAGATACCATTTTCTCTATCATCAACTCATTTTCTAAATTTTAAGGTGATGCCATTAGGCTGCCGTAATTTTGTTAGAGAATGCGTCTCAATCTCCTACTATTGAGACATGTCATGATATTGTGAACATTTATTATCCTATAAGGTGTATATACTATCCTTTGACTTATTATATCATGAATATAATTAATCTTTGGATATTATAAGTTTTGTTTAATGTTATTCATTAATTATTTTTAATCAAGTGTTTTCTCAAGTGGTAATAGACTCTTTAACTAAAACATTGTATTAAATGTTTTAAATATATAGTTTTTATAAATATTACTCATTAATGTCCATGTGTTGAAAATGTTTCTAATGATTTATTTATATGGGCATCAATGTTTTAAAATGGTCATTCAAATAAAAGTTTCGAAGTGGTATGGGACACTTTTATTCAAAAATATTATTTTTTAACTATTTGGAATGTATTTTTAAATGAATTGATTTTGTCAATATATTGAAATGTTATCTTGTTATTTCAATGTAAAAATGTTATATTTCATTTATTCTTATATTATGGGACATGACTTTTTTATGGTTCTTGGGCGTTTTTATGTATACAGGTTGTTTTGTGATAATCCTAGGGTGGGTGAGCCCAAGATAGCTCTCCAATGCATTAGGTAACGTGATGGAGGTAAATGTTAATGTTTCTCCTAAAAGATTTTGGGAATATACTTTGATGGGTATTCCATCATAACACCCTATGTTGCAGTGAATACTATAATGTAATTATGATATGGATTCCATAAGTTACCCTTATGATTCATTATTTCTACTTTTTATTCTTAAATATTATAATTTCATGAGGTATGTTAATGAGATTATGTTTTTTTATTGATGGTCTAATGATATCTTTCATTATTTAATAACCCTTACAATGCTTTTTATGCTCATCCAATGTCTTTTAAATGGTTTTAATAGGGTATATGGTAGGGTAAGAGAAATGAATAATTCAAGAAGATTTATATAATGAAAAGAATTTTTGTTTTATTTTAAGTTTTTTTTAAGAAAAAATCGATACAGAGTATAAGTGCCTAATTTGTAATATTTGTGATGTAATGTAATAGTTGTGGCCTAATTCTATAAAACTCTAATCCTAAAAAGATACTCAATGTTAAATCTTGACTTAACTCAACATTATTTAATGTTTAAGGCTAGGGCCTTATAATATAAATGTGAAAAATATTTATTAGGATATCTAAATCATAAAACATTATTTTCAATCAATGACACATTAAGAGGATCCTTGATCACTCATTTCCATTATCTATTCAAATCCTGAATAATTATTCATATGAAAGATGTGAATTAACCCAATAATATCCAATGAGAGTGTCTATCTAGGTGTTCAGTCCTACACTCACTAATCATGCTCTTGTTACGATCAACTTAAAATGTATTCTGCCCATTTTTTTGGGTTACCCATTTGTGCATCTAATCAACGGTCACATCCACTTAATAGTATCCATATTGGGATGTATTTTAATGGAAACCTAGAAAATCTATAATTTTCCAAAACAATATAATATGATCGTATATATAGACATATCCTATGGTTCTCCCCCAATGATATCTAATCCTAATCCCCAAAAAATAAAACCCTTATTTGATACCAGCAGAGATGATCCAAACAATTCATAAATAAATATTAATTCATTTTGGATGCATATTCATTACATCTAAGAAAATTAAAAACCCCATAAATTTAAAAAAAAATTGTTTATATATATAAAAGATACATAAAAAATTAATTAATAAAGGATCTTCAATATATCCCATAAGGTTTATCACAAATTATACTGTTGTTTCACATTCCCTATATAAAACAATTCTTTCTGACCTTGGATAATATAAACATAAGATAGAGTGATAACAAATTATAATTAAGGGTAAACATGGGAGATACAATTGATGATCATTTTCGTGAATAAGATATGATTATGGGTATTAGAGCATGGTAAAAACATAAATATTTTATAACTAATCTATCATTTATCATAAACACGAGTCAATCCCTAAGACATTATCATTTCTGAATACATGAATAAAATGTGTGAGTAATTAACATAAATCAATAATCATAAATGATAAAAAATGATTTGAATAAAAACATTTCAAAAGAGTGTGGAACCATTATTTAAATATATGTAATATCATATGTCATGGTTGACTACTAACACCATCATATCATTGTGGATCATGAATCACAATCTATTTCCCACATCAATATTGTTCTACCCTGCCCACATATGTACCAAATTTTATTGATCATATTAAATTATTTTATATAATTATATAATGATAAAAAATTATTTATCCACCTCATTAGTGATCTACAATATTCTATGTTCACCAGTCAGATAATGCAAATCATTCATATGTGTTCCACAAGATCGTAAAACATTAATAATTCCGTCATAAAAAATCAATGGAAAATAAAATGTCTTTCAACAATATTTCATAATCACAACCAAAAAAGATCCATATAAATAATAAGTATTGAATCACAGAATCATATCCCCATTTATGAATTAGTAATATCAAGGATTTTTCTAATATTTTAAAAATGAATTGAAAATATCATCAGAATATTTCTTAAGGTAAATATCGTATTCATTTTTGAAAAACATATTTAAAATATAAAAAATATTACAAAATACATGAATTAATTTTGTTAAAAAACAAGAATGGAAACATAAAAAAGAAATATTTATTGAATTTATTTTTCATTATGATGTCAACTTTTATTCATTTTGTGTTAATTAAAATAAAGATTCATTTCACATTTTTTGCAAAAGATAAAAACTACCTCATTTAGAAAATAAAAATAATATTCATTTAAAAAAATTATAGAAATAAAAACATGTTCAAAAAATATTATAAAAATTATAGTAGAATATTGCGAACATTCTTGAAATTTTTTTAAATAAAATATGGATATGGAATAAAATATTCTTGTTCGAATAGTAAAAAAAATTATGTTTTACTTAAAAAAATCATTCATTTTCATGAGTAATTAATGAGAGAAATTTTTTTTAAACATGTAATATCTTCAAATAAATAGGTGGAATGAAATAAATATTATTTGGTATATAAATATCATGTAATATCATCATTATAAAATTAGTCATAAACAATCACAATAAAAATAAGATAGTAATGTAAAACCGTCACCACAAATCTCAATTTCTTCATAATCACTCTTACCTCATAAATAAAAAATTTATAATAATTATAATTATATAGAATAAACATATTAATTCATTTAATATATTATATTTTCTAATTATAACAGTTCAATATAGTTGAATAAAAATTATTTATTAAAATAATTATATCTGGAAGATAACTATTTCGTTTTTTATGAATGTTTCCTTTGAAAAGTTTTGGACCTTATACATTGTTTAGGGTTCCACCATTTCCAAAATTTTAAACATGATATAAAAAGAATAATTATTCATTATATAACTGTAAATACCCTGAAATTTCAAAGAAATTTTTTTCTTAATTTTATTTGAAATTTTACAAGAACGCATTTTCTAACGGCGCCAGATTCTGAGGCCCGGTGTGCCCGGAATTAATTTCCGAAGTTTGGCTCGGGTATGTTCAGTGAACGAGTGAGCGGGATTTTTATAACTTTTGAACCGGTTCTCGGAATTGAATTCTGAGGGCACTGATGAACTCGCAATGCTGGTAATCACTTAAGGGGACCTTTACCGTAGTTGCGTTTGTGCGGGTGAAGAAGTTAAATTTTGAGGTTTAATTAAAAAAGTAAATAAAATTGTTGAATCAATTTTATTTCATAACAAGGTGGATAATTTCTCCCATGGGAAGTTGGTGGTGGCACCCACATCCACCCGACTCCCCATGTGTGGATAATTGAAAGAGTGGGGCCCACACAAACCCCTCCCCACCTTTTCAAATTCCTTAACTCCCTAACTCCTCTTAACCCTTTACTTTCCTAACCCCTCTAAACCCCCCCCCCCCATTTAAGTTTTGTTAACTTATCACCTCCTTAATTTTATAACATCTTATGTTAATAACTTAAGTGAGTTAAATGTGGGTTTTGAATTTTCAAACTCTTGAAATTCAAAACCTATGTTGGGTTAATAAAATAAGTGGGAGGATTATTTTATTTTGGGGTTAGTTGTTCTTGTGGTGGAGACTTGGGAGAGAAAGGGCTAAGTTTGAAGTCTTCTTCTTCTTCAACATCGACGAAGAACACCTCCGACCAAGAACATCGTTATTCAACGAAGAACATCTCCGCCGAAGAACGCGACGTCTTCTTCCAATGACGTATCCCCTTCGAACGCACCTCGACGACAACGGAATCGACGTTCGTTTTCCACAACGCCCGACTTCCGCGACGCTCGTCTTCCGCAACTCGATTGACGTGCACCGTATCTGAACCGAGGTAGGGGATTATTTTATTTAATTATTTCCATTCATGATTCTAGTTTATCGATCATCATGGATTTTTTGACTAGATGTTATCGTTTAACGAGAGGGGGGCCATACTGCACAAACACGGCCGAACCCCCCTCCTATGTTCATGTTTGATTCCTTGTGGATGGAACGGAATGGCGTGGTGTCGTCGCACCACGCGGGAATCACACGGAAAGTATTAAGCGACGCCGTCGCGCCGCACTGTGGAAAGATGTTTAAGAACGCGACGTCATCACGCCGCGTCGAAGAAAACCAAAGAACCGCGGTTGGAGTCGGGCCGCGGCGAAGGGGCGCGGCGCCATCGGGTCGCGCTGGAAAACTGCAAAGACAACGCTAATAGTTTTGACATGTGGATTGATGGGTGATGACAAAGCAGGCTGTTTTGGTGTTTGAATCCCTTCGTAGAGAAGGTGGGGTCCCGGGGGGACCATAGGCAAAGACGGCAGGAGAAACGGACCACCGGAGCGCGTCCGGTGGTCCGCGGATGGCGGCGGCGGCGCGCCGCAGGAAGTTTCTGGCGGCGGTTGCCACCGGCATCAATCAGCAGTGAAGGGGGGGGCTACCGCGCGCACCCCCGCCGCTCTGCGGCGACCGCCTGGCCGGTCGGGCTGGACCAGACCGAGCCGGGCTGGGCCGGGCCCAGCCAGGTCGGACCCGGGTCGGCCCGGGCCCAGACCCCCCGTTTTCGGACCACTTTCGGTCAAATGCCCATATCTTGAGCTGTTGACCTCCGATTGACGCGCCGTTAGTGGAAACGGGATCCTTGGATCGAGACGATCGTTTTGGTATATTAAACTCAAGGTTTCAGAGAACTATGGATTTGGCCTGGTTGGTTCGGATACGAAACCAACCGGGCCCTTGGAGCGGGAACACTCATAACTTGAGCTCCGGACGTCCGATTGACGTGTCGTCGACTTTGTTGGATTTCTCTTAATGAGACAGATCTTTTGGCTTACTCCGCTCGAGGTTTGGATGCCTTTGGAGTGCGGTCAGATTGGTTCGCACATGAAACCAACCGGGCCCCTGGAACGAAAAAACCAATAACTCACAGACCGGGCGTCTGATTGACGCGCCGTCTATCTCGTTTTTTTCCTCTTGATGAGACGGAACATTTGGCATACTTCTCCGGAGTTTTGGTTGCTGTTGGATAGTGGCCGGTTTGGATTGTACCCGAAATCCAACCGGGCCCCTGGAACAGAAAAGCTGATATCATTTAGACTAGACGTCCATTTGACGAACCGTCAGCGGCGTTGGTGATGACGTTGAGAAACGGTCCCTATGAGTATACCCTGTGAGTGTTAGGGGTATAGTTGAGTTACGGCCGGATTGGTTCGCACATGAAACCAATCGGGCCCCTGGGACGAAAAGCCTAATAAATCACAGACCGGGCGTCTGATTGACGCGCCGTCTGTTGCGTTGAGACCCCTATGACAAGACGGTCCTTTGAGAAACTTCTTCGTGGGACTTTGTGATACTTGTAGTATCGACCTATAGCTCATGGAGCGGACCCTCCCGGAGACGAGCGTACGGAGTACAAAGACCGTGTAGCCGGCTGAGACCTGACAACTGCTTGACCGACTCGACTTGGAGTGAGTCGACTAGCCCAGTGGATGGAGCGCCCAGTATTTGGCGACAGACCCACGGCGGACGGAGCGTCTGGTAGTTGGCCACCGACCCGCGGTACTCGATAGGAGGAGTACCTCTTTAGGCTATTAGGGAGAGCGCCCGGTATTTGGCGACTGACCCATAGCGGACGGAGCGCCCAGTAGTTGGCCGCAAACCCGCAGTACTCGACAGGAGGAGTACCTCAGCAGTCTTCGGTTAGTGAGCAGTACCTCGGAGTCGTGACAGGACCACTGAACACTCCAGAGACGGGACTCCTCAGCAGTTAGGGTTTCGATAATGAAAATCCTGGTTTGAGCTGAGACTTTTGACCTTTGTGTTTACCTCATGATTAAGATGGGTCACTTGATAACTTAGGTATATGTATGGGCATATACCTGGGTAGTGGTTATCTGTTGATTTCATGATCCTTGTGTTTCCTTATGATTGAGATGGGTTACTTGATAACATAGGTATATGTATGGGCATATACCTAAGTAGAGGTTATCTGTTGAGATCTTATTTTTGGTTATCCTTGTTGGTTTTAGTGAGACCTTGAGGGTCTTGGGGTCCCTACTGAGTATCGTTATACTCACCCCTGCACGGGCTATTCCCGCACCTCGTTGTGTTGGTTGCAGACGACGGGCAGTGCTGACAGAGGTTGAGTGTTCGAGGACTGGACGGTACCCGGAGATGGACTACACGACGAGTCAGTATCTGGAGGAGTACTTCATGGTGAGACGACACACGGAGGAGGTTGACGGGCGAGAATGTTGATGAGACTATCTGAACCTACCCTTCAGGTAGGATCCGAGGAGGACGACCCAGGAGCTGCTTCCTTCTTCCAGCTATTTGTCTTTTTGCTGTTGTACTTTATTCAGTTGTAGTTGTACTTTTACTTTGGGTTTTTATTCTGGCCCATTTTACTTTTCAACACTTTCTTTTGTACTTAGTGTTTTTCTTCCGCTTGTACTCTGTGGTGTTTAGTTTACTTTTATAAAGGCAATGCCTTCCCAGTTATCAGGATTTTCGCCTTTGGTGCTAGTCGCCAGCCCCTGGCCTATGGAAGGCGGGCTTGGGGTAGTCAAGGCACGGGCCCCGAGGACGGGTCGTGACAATAACTATGTATAATCATCCATTAAACATAGATATATAAAAAAATTTAGATCATTCATGGAGATTGTAATCAGTATGTAACCATGAACGTTGTAGTCATTTTTTAATTAAAAAAGGAAAAAAGATAAATAGTATTTTATAAATCTAAAAAACTTATCTCTACATATATATAATAAATATTTAGTAAGTAAATCATTATAAATAGAAAATTGAGGTTGTTACGGTAAATTATTTATATTTTTGTGTGGAGGTAGTACTCCCCACGAACTGACGAGTGATACATTCGTTTCCCATTTAGTGGAAAAGAGGTGGAAAATTTGTATTCCATAAGCATAATAACATCTTAGTATATTTAAGATACCTTGTTCTTCATGTTATGATGGATACAACTAGTTAATATAGGGATATAAAACAAAAAAAAATTGAAGCACCTTGGTTAAGAGTTTTACGTCATCGTTCAATAACCTCAATTAGCTTACACATTAAACAGTGAGAGGATTGTATGATGTTTAAAACAAGTCCCGAGAATGTGGTTAGGGAAGTTAGTATATTATTTTTTTTATACATTTCTAATATATTTGAATATTTTAGTGTCCATAGGAATGTATATTGGTGTTCTTTTATGGGAGGGAGAGAGGCCGCACTTAGAATTTCTTAAAATATTAAAATATTATATTGTTTTATTCAGGAAAAATGAATCCAAATGGATGACTATTTTATTGTAAGTTAATATTGTGTCAAAATATTTCCATAATATAATAATTATAAATTTTTTATTTAAAATATTATCCTAATCTCTCAGTTTAACCCCCCCTAGTCTGCCCATTTTAACCTTAATTAGGGTAAAACAAATTAAAAAAAATTACCACTCATTGTAACAAAAAAAAGTAGACGCACTAAAATTCATTAAAATGAAATTCAAAATATGTATTCCATTTAATTATATTTATTTTCTATATGTGGGTGAAATTTATTTTAAAATAAACTAAAAAAACTTTCCAAAAACGGATTTCCAAAAAATGAAATTTTAAGAATTTTTTTTACCAAAATTAAAAATAATTTAAATTATATTGATATTTATTGGATAATTTTTATTAAAAAGTAATTAATTATATTTTAAAATAAATTGAAAAAAGGTATTTGTAAAAAATGGCTGGAAAAGATAGTTTTTTATAAAATAAGTATTTTATACTATCCACTAAAAAATTAATATTTTACGAAAACACTAAATATTTAACAATATGATAATTTTGATATTATTTTTTAAAAAAGTATATAAATTTTATACAAAATAATTTTTATAATATTTAAAAATTAATTTAAATATTCATGCACAAAATTTAGTGATTTTTTTAAGATAACATATTTATGAAGAATAATAAGACATTACTAAAAATTGAGTAGTAATTTATTATGAATAAATAAATTAATTTCAAAAGTATAAAATATTTTAAAATATTATTTATAATGTTATAATTATTATTCATTCCACTAATTTAATGGCTAGGTTATAATGGTATACTATATCAATGTTTATTTAGACTTAGGGCTCCATGTTAAACATGTTATCGAATCCTTTATGTTTATTTTAATATATATATATATATATAGTGGAACATTTCACTTTCTTTATGAACCAATTCACAATATTTTCCTTCTTGGTTTTTCATTGCATCAAGGATCTTTTGAAAAGGAAGTAATAAAAATTTTATTCTCAACATGAACATTTTGACATGTTTATCCCTATACGAATTATTATCATTCACAACACATACCAATCTTTGGGATGAATAAGTTTTTATAGATGAACCTTTTAATTCTTTATAAATCTTTATATTGTATTTATTGGAAAATTTTTATTTGATAATATATTTATAATTCCTCTTAAAACTAATTTTACAATGGTGGTCTTCTTTGAACATCCCGTGAAATTTATTTCTCAAGAGTAGTTTATTCATTAGATGAATGCAATTTTTATATATTTGTTGCCACTAAATATCTCTTCATATCTACACTAGATATATAACCATCATCATATAAAATATTTAAATAATATATATACCTTATTTTCGATGTTTGGTACATTTTTTTTAAAACACCCATCAAATTCATTATAAGAAATGTATTCCATTGATTAATGAAAGAATGAAATATGTATGAAAATTATTTAAATGTGGAGAGAATATATTATTTTAACTTCTATAGAAGATAATATATTCATTCTTACCACATTTAAATAAATTTTTAATTTTATTTTTATTATATATATATTTTTTACATTTTCTTTAGTGTTCCAATGATTTTCATTTACTTTAACAATAGAGGGATACCATCAAAACTATTGATTGGTTTTTCCATAGAATATGATCTTTATCATATTAAAATGTTACCATATTTTTCCTCTTATTTACAATAGTTTATCTTTATATCAAAATCATCCACCTTTAGATTCTAAAATAACAAATGTTTAGAATATTTTCAAATTGTCTTACACTTGGATTTTTTTCAACTTCCATATAATTATAATCAAGTCCAATTCATGTTTTTGGTTATTTATACTTTTTTATTCATGTTTGGCATTCATGTCTTTCTTGAGCATATTTACTATGGACATTTCATCCTATAATTAATGGGAGATATTATATATAATTTCACATGATTCTTTAATATTGGATTATATTAATATAATGGAATCCTAAAGGAGAACATTCTCTAGTTTCATCAACTGATACTACTTTACCAATTCATCCATGTCTATAGCATGTTCATCATTCCTTTCCATTAAAGATGTAATTTATTTTTATTGATGTCCATTTTCCTTACATCCATATTTAATATTCTCTTATTTTTAGGAAATAAACTTTAAATCCTCAACCTCATCTTCACTATTTTCCCTAAGATCACATTCAACTTAAATAAACATTTTTTATAAATTTTTAACTTTTGAATCAAAATCATCAACTCACAGACAATTATTACATGCAGATTATTCACTTTTTTTAACCTCAATGTCTGTTCTTGTAGTTGTAAATATTTTTTCAATAATAATTGGTTACCTTGAACCTTTGGACTTCAGGGTTTATCATTATCATCAGTATATAAATTATCATCTATGAAATTTGGATCATTTTCTATCACTAAATAATCCATAAATAAATTTGTAGATGAATAATTGTAGATATTAATACCATATTTTTAAAAAAAATTGTGAATTAATATTTATTCCATAATCATTGATAAGATTTCAATTTTATATATTTTATTTGAACTTTTTTCCATCTTCATATTCTTTACCTTTTCCATATCACTAAAATATTATAAGGTTTGAATAAAAAAACTCAAAGAAACAATCAAATTAAATCATAAAAAATCCAATAAAATTTAATTATGTATCTATACCACTTGTTATTCCACATTGATCTTTAGTGATAGATTCCCTAGGAGGGGGGAAATTATGGTATGAAATTTTTACCATTAATACTTTTAATCCTAAAACTCTCAATACACTAAATGATCATCACCTCATTGTTATTAGGGCTATTCTTATTTTTTATTTAATTAATGACCAAAGTCATATTTCACTTATATTGTTATCAATCCAGTATGATAAATCATTACATAACCCACACACACTAATTTATATCGTGTAGAATGTAATAAAAGCATTCACATGGGACCCATTAATTTTCAATCATTGAATTACACTAGATTAATTCATGGAATATAAAATAACTATGAGTATATATACTAAAATTAAAAAAATAAATTTTAGTGATGGGTTTAGTCCACAAAAATCCATGTATGGGGTCATTTCTTATACCAAGGTCACACCATTTCTCCTCTCTATTTGATCACTTATTCAATAAAGGAAAATAACGAGACTCCTAATAATAGGTGGATTACTATGAATGGATTGTTAAATATGTTGTTACATTTTAAAATTTAGATGAATCATCATTCAAAAAATTAAAAACACTTAGAGTTATGATCCACATAGAAAAGAAAAACTCCCTCACCCATATGTATGAAAAAATAGAGAGCAATGTGTACATGATATTTTCATGATTCATCCGTAATTTGAGAAAATTACTCTTTAATAGATTTTCGTCATTATCCAAAAATATATATTATCCTCTAATAGTATTATTCTCAATTATATTAGTGTATTATCATTCTTATATGAATCCCTAAATGAATCCCCAAAAAGAAACGCATAAAAATATTATACTACTCCCACCATTTATTGTGTTTCCAATAAAAACTTGTGAAATATCACTTTATGTACTTGTTAAGTAAAAAAATTAATATCTTACCTTAAGTGTTATTTAATTTAAAATTAATCTCTGTCTCATAAATGAATCATTTGAAATATGTTTTCCAAAACATAAATCTCTTTAACAGTGGTTCTAGAATATCAACATGAAAACCTCTAAAATTTTTAGGAACATATTATTTACCTCTTAGTTCATAAAAATGTATTCCTTACTTTGAACTTGTGGATTATTCGGTATTTAAAGGTTGGATTCCAAAAAAAACTCTGATAACCACAATTTTCCGTAACAGTGGTCACATATTATTCTAAATTTCTATCACCCATTATATATCAATCCTTACTCTAATAAATTAGCAACCAGCGATCCTAATTCAACATGTATTCATATTCACTCAATAATAATTTAGAATTTATTCAAATTTACACAAAGATATCAAGGTAAATATTCATTATCAATACATCCTAATATCTTTTCTAAAATAGCATTTTTTTATTCTGGCCCATTTATTATTGAAATCATAATTATAATAATGGTTTTTAATTAAAAAATTTCTTGTGGAGTCAGATGTAATATTTCTATCATCATGATTCCCTAAAAATTATTTCGTGTCTTCTAGTTCGACCTCTGACTCCTCTATATTCCATCCTCACACAACAAAAATTTCTTGTCATAATGAATAAAATGTTTTTCTATTCTAGTGATCATCTAATTAATCTATAAACATTGTTTAAACATTTTATTTCTCCATCACTTTTTAATTATCTTATGATCATCATTATCATATGATCTATTTTAATTTAGTATTAAGTGATTTCCTCTAACTTCTGATGTTAAGGGCTTCCAATCATCTCTTCTTCGACTCATATTTTGTTTCATCATCCCATGACATTGAAAATCAATTATTCGTCATAGAAATAATTAATTTCTAGTATGTAGGACTTTTTTAAATGACTCACACAGACATTCATATGAATTGGATGAAATTTAAGAATAACTCATTTAAGGGTCATTACTTTTTCAATTATATATTTTTTTTATAATATATGTACCTTATGATGTTTCATTTTGGTTCCTAAAATGTTAATTGGTATCGTTTATTCCAATCTCTAATTGATATATATTTTTTAAATTATATGTTAATCACAAAACTCAAAAATAATTAGGATATATTTCACATTAAAATAATAATGAAACACTTTCTTTCTTGACGGCTAATTAACATTGATATTTTGGTCTACATAATACACTCAATATTCATGACAAAAACTATAATTCAATTGGATATTGTAAAAAATTAAGTCCTAATCACATGATATCGTATGGTGAAAATATTAGAAGCTTTGAATCATTACTTCTGTTCAGTACAAAAAATACTCCAAATTCTATCTTTTTGAAATTTGATCATTATCTTAAATACGTTATTCCAACCAAATTGTACACTCATAAATTTATTAAATTTTTAGAATAATGTAGTAATTTTATAACCCTAGGGGAAAATTAGCCTTCCCATTTAATTTTTTTTTAAAAATAATGCAAATCTATTTTTCACATAGTCATCACTACTCCCCATAAAACCAAAATATTTCTTAAATGGAAATGTAATGAGACCCCACTACTTGATAAAACTATTTTTTGAGAGAATCTTACCTCTCTGTGAAAAGAAATTTTTGGACATGTGATTTACATATACTCTCCCTCAGTTCATAATCCAAACATTTAGATTCTTGAAATTATATACGTCTCCCAATTTTCCAAAACAGTAGCTTATGATTAATTTATGATAAATTAGTTTGTAATCTACTATTCCTTGTTTGTAAACATAATTTGAGGCATGGTGGGGGAATCACACATCCCCCATAAACTCAGAGGAAGATTCTTACCATGAAATACCATTCTAAATTAATCAAATATTTCCCTCATTGTATTATTAGTTGAAATATCCAAAACATGACCTTTTATTGTAACATAATCAATTTTCACTTCACCATTATAATTTTTATACATAATAAAATGATATCTAATATAAATGTATTTTTATTGAGAATTATTCACTGGGTTATGTTAAATTTCATTTGAACATTTATTATCACATGAAATTTTAATATAATCTTCAACATGCATCTTCAAATATTCTATCTAACATTTCATACACATCATTTGAGTATATGTGTCTACTGCAACAGCATATTCAGATTTTGGTGTACTAAATTTCAAAAACTAGCCCAGAAACCCATGTACTGTGATACCTAAGTAGAAATAAAGATGGCCTGAAGGGAATTATAAATCCCCATGAGTTGGAGACTTTCACCTAGAATTATACTATATAAAAAAGGGAGTTGGGTTTTCACAAAAATAGTAGAAGATAGAGACACAAATTTTTATTCCTATAACTCCAAAGGGAGAAGAGTACAAGGAATCCAATAGGTGTATCAAAACCAAATGATTACATCATCAAATACCAAAATGTAACAAGATAAAACTTAAACATACATAAGGTATCAACACTCCAAGCCCAAAGGGTCAGGTACATCAACCTCCTACCAGAATCACATTCCATTTAGTCAATCAGGGAATAATAAAGTATACAAATAGTTGAAGGAACGGGTAGGGTGTGAGCTAAAATCCTAGTAGCTTCTCACCATGTGTTCCTTAATAATATTTCATAATAAATAGACCAAATCTTGCTTCCATTTTTAAAACAAAACTAACATGGTAGTAAAATTTAATATTTAAATCAAAATAATATTTTCATTTATAAATATAGAAACATATAAAATAGTGTATTGATAAAACAAATTATAAAAATTTTATATATATCAAGTATGTATGAGTAAAATAGTTTCACAATCAATGTAATGTATATCAATGTAATGACAAAAATTCATAGCATATTGGTCAAACACCTTTTGGTACATTATTTATTGGCTATGGGATCATAACACTATGATTTCATTGATCATAGAATACATCCACTCCCACCTAAGGTAAAATTATTAACATCCACTCCCACCTAAGGGGAAATTATAACCCTTCACTCCAAAATAAGGTAAAAATACAATATCTTCATGGTTCAGTTAGTGTTTTCATCATCAATTTGTTGATAGGGAATTACCATCCTAGTGTTCTTGTGTAATCCACCTAATAACTACCCAATATCTCATGTACTTTAATAATTCAATCAATATTGGGAAATTCATTTTACAATAAATCAAAACATCATTTAAAATTTAATTTCCCAATTTATCATTTTGATATGCCAAATAAATTTCAAAACTGAATCATCAATGTTTCATCATTTCATGCCCTTTATATATATAACCAATTATAGGTTTTATTAAAATATATTAAATCCATTTTTAAAATGTAAATTATCAAATTAATTTATAATTTCCATATATTTCCACTGTACACACCAAATTACAATTCAAGTGGAATTAGGGGTTTTCCATAAAATACATTCCAAAACAATTGAAATTACAATTTTCAAGGAATTGGTTTTTCATAATAAAATTGAAAGAAATTTAATTTAAATCTAGTAAATCATGTTTCTATTAAATTGAAAATGTCAACATAACCACCTTATATTATCACAAAATCATGTATCATAACATCCACATTGGTATTTTCCAATAAAGAATGTTGATAATATAGATCAACTAATCAAACCTATATTCAAGATACAAAAAATGGATATTAGATCAATCAAACACATGATGATATATCGAATTCTATGGTTGAAAAAAAGACGGATACGGAGATAAGGAATTACAGAATATCAATTACCAGGGTAGGTTTAAACAAGTTTTTTCAAGATTTCATCCTCCTTGGAAGGGGTTTAGATGAGAAAAAATTGAAATTTAGAGGTCTAAGAACCTAATAAATAGTTATTTGGGGATTTAGGGTTTCTTGTTAGGTAAAATGGGGGTTTAAAAACTTTTTAACTAATTTTTAGAAAACCAATGTCCCACGTGCATGGTTTGATGGGTTGGGAAACATTGTTTCCCAAACCGTGTTCCCTAACAATGCTCTCGTTAACTACGGTGAATAGTTTCTACTAGGTTGGTGAACTATTTGGATAACCATTTTCCAACTGTACAATCCCCACATTTTGGGATGTGAACTATTTGATATTCTGGGTGCATTGTTTGGGAAAACTGTGTGCCAACAATTCATTGCAAAAAATATAACAAAAATCCCACTTTTCCTCCCAAAACAACTTGAGACCAACCTCAACCAATGAATAAATAAAAATGAGGGATAAATATTACCTAAATATGAGAAATACAATGTTTCAACCTCCCCATCATAGAATATTTATGTCCCCATAAATCCTATAAATATTTATCCCTATCCATAGGATGAGTCCACTACTCTCTCTTCAATTAGTCTCTCTACCCCAGGCCTCATGAGTATCAAATATGTGCTTCCATAGAACATAAACTAATGGTATCTTTTTTCAATGTTGTAATTTTTTTAAAATATACTATACTAACTAGATTCTCAATCATGGATCAATCATGATCAACATCAAGATCACTCCACCTCATAACATGAAAATGGATAAAAATGATATTTCTATAGTTTTAATACTTTAAACACATTATATACTGATGTCAAATGTGGTGGAAGTTCTAAATGTTAGGACACTTTCCCTGCCTTCTCAACAACCTCAAAAGATCCCACAAAATAAGGAGTAATCTTCCCATGCCTCCAAAGCTGTCGATGACCCAAACAAGGTGAAACATTCAAGAACACCTGGACACTAACTAAAAATACTAATGGTCTATAGAAAAGATAAAAATATGATTTAAACAATCTTAATGTACTCAAAATTATCTGATCAATCAATGAATCATTTTTTTCATCTCATGAACCATTCTGGGTCCATCCAAGGAATATTCACTGATATCCAACCAACACAATGGATATTTACAAGGCTGAACATACAAGGAAACAAAAGGATCCATTATTCTTGTAGATAAGTGACTATTGTTATAAGTGAACTCAACGTATCCAAAATTTTCTACCCAAGATCCTCTAAAATTGAGAATGTAGGAATGATTAATGTCCTCAAAAATATATATATACCTCTCTGTATGTCTATACATCTATAGATAGTATACCATGATCAAACGAACCAAAGATCCTAGTGCCCCTAGAAGGAATCTATCAAAGAGGAAAGTAAAAAAAGGGGATCCCTATCAGAGACTATAGTAGATGGAAGTCCATGAAAACCAACAATATCTCTAAAATATATATTTAAAATATAATCATTATTGGATTTATCAAAAAAATTTATAAACTTAGCCAATATGGTTAGCCTATCAATCAAAACACATATCACATTCTTATTTCTCAGGATATGAAGAAAACTAACAACCACATCCATAGAGATATCATCCCACTTCAAATTCTACAATGAAAGTGGTGAAGTAAACTCAAAATTCCCTAGTTTTCGACCTTGACCTATTATCATGTATAAAAATGGGAGACAAAATCTACTATGTACCATCTCATACCAATCCACCGGAACAGACCCTACATTATATGTAAGTTCTTTTTGATTATTGGGTGCAATTCCTTGTATAAATTCTGAAATTCCCCCATCATAGGTTTTCTCATACGAAAAGAAAAAATTTACTAGTTTTGGAAACATAGGAAACCCTCTGTGGTGAATTCCCACTCAATAACGATATCCGTGACAGAAAAAGTGTTCCTAATTTCACATAATTCATCATCAAGATACTAAACAATATAATCATCATTAGAATATTTGAGTTCAACTAAACACTGGCCAAGACAACCACAACCCTTGTTTCCCGAAATCTAATATGGAACCATGAAAATAGATCCATCATGTTCTGATATTCCTATGATTCTTTCATAGCCTGGGTCAAAATCATTCAACTCAAATCATCTACTTTGAAATTTCCTTTACCCAAGGAATAATTAATATTGAAAAAAAAATATTTTAGTTATTCCACCCAATGTCTTTGGAAGAGATTCGAATATTTTTTATAGAAGATATAACAAAAGTTCTTGTGGTAAGAAAATATAGAAAATTGTTCTCCAAAAAGTTAATTCCACTAACTATTAAGTGAATGAATCACAGCTACAAGTTCAAATTCATGGGTGATGTAAATCTTATTGTATTTCCTAATATTTTAAGATCAATATGAAATCATGTGGTCAACCAGTATTGGAACACAACCCAAAAAAACCTGATGCATCACAGAAAACCATGTTACCCAAATTAGCTTCAAGAAGAGTCAACAATGGTGAAGTAGCCAAAATATGTTTTATCTCAAAAATTTAACTCCAATATTTCTCATCCAAAATAAACATTATTCCATTCCAAGTTAGGGAGGTTATTAAATAAGATGAATTTGGTAAATCATTTATGAACCATTGATAATATCCCACTAATCCCAAGAATCTCTGAATATCAAAAACATTATGTAGTTTCTCTCATTTCATAACTACTGTCAACTTCTCAGCATAAAAAACAATCTCATGTTCTCTCACCACGTCCCAATAACCTTACTTGTTGAATTAAAAAACACATTTTGATAGAATGACCTAAATTCAGTGATTATTCAATAATTTTATTACTTCTCTCAGATATCACTCATGATCCTCCTCAAATTTAGAGCAAAAAAATATTACATACACAAATTCCACCACAAAATTAACTAGATACTAATGGAGAAACTTATTCATCAAATCTATAATGACTGTAGGAGATTGGGTTATAAAAAATGGCATAAAAATATATTTATAATGGTCTTATATTTTTTAGATATTGGTTTTCTGAATTTCAAATTCTTTTATTAGAAACTAGTGATAAAAAATATAATCAACACATAGGTTATATGACTGTTCATCATTCTTAGAAAACATTGATATTAGATTCCCGAACTTGATTGAGTCTCATATAATCAACACATAGGTGATATGACTGTTCATCATTCTTAGAAAACATAACTCGCATCGTCCATGGTGATACACTTGGCAATATAAAGACTTTCTCTAAAAGGTCATCCAACTATGTCTTTTTCTTTATTATTTCATCTCATTCCATATCGTAAGAATCTGTAGACACGAAATGAGAATATGGAACTAAATCAATAGAAACGTGTACTGCTATTTCTGGTTGAAACCTATAAAACTCATAAGGAATAACATTAAGAATATCAATGAAAACTAAAGGGAAATATTCAATCTAGGATTCTCGCTCCATGTCAAAATAGAACATTGGTATTACATTCCCAAACTCTATTTAGGAGGGTTCAACTCTACTAGACCTCAAGTCCCATTCTCCCAAAAATATATAAGACACCCCATTGGGTGTCGAAAATAAGTCCTTTCAAAGATAACAATCAATTCATGATTTATTACCAATGAACCAATAAATCACAAAAAATGAAATCAATCTGTATCATGTCGAAAAATAGAAAATACCATGTAGGATTAATCTCTACACTAGATCAAAAATGGAGGCTATGTTCTCTATTCATTCTGAGGGGCATAGTAATATCCCTAACATAAGATAAAATTTCCAAATGACGATTTATTAGATTAACATTACATGTCTATATTAACAAATGAGATGCACCAGTATCAAATAAAATAGTCCCTAATGATGAAGCTATACTGATGGTACCTATCACAGTCTTTGGAACCATATAAACTTGATCTGGAGACTCTTTCACTATATGAAGAAGCTTCTCTCTAGATCAAAATGTATAGAACCCATAGAACATGAAACTTTTAATTTTTCATTGCAATTTTTGGTTCTTATGATCCCATGCCACTATATGGAGAATAATAAATATAAAAAACAAATAAAATTTCCCAAGCATTTTTCGGAACTACACATCAGGGGTGCCTTAGTAAAAACCCATTTTAGTCCCTACGCTTGCCACACTAGAAGAAAATCAGGGATCCTATACCAGGAACTACAGGTTGTCTAGAAGAACCATGTTATAAAAATACACCTCAAGAATCATCAAACATTATTTTCCATTTATTGAAACTCATGGATCTACCATTAGAATAAAAAGGAACTCCGGTCATACCTAACGTACTATGTAGATTTGGTTCAACCATCAGCACCCTATCTATTACACTAGTATAAGATGAGATGTATAGCAAGAAAACGTGATAAAGAAAATCATATCTAAGTCCCATATCTAATCATTAATTCTTCATCTTCTTGTTAAACAAATTATTAATGAAAATTTTCAAAATCTCAGTGAATCAATTTTCATATTTTGTCACGGTCCTATAATCCTTCTCATGTTTAAAAAAATCCATAACCGTAGCCAAAACCATTGAACTTGTATAACAGTAGTTGGTGAAAAGAACATTAAATTTCTTCTACTCAAAAAAATATGGCATCTTCAACATCACCATTGAGTCCGTCCATTTTTTATAGGTCCTTCCATTTTGATAGGGGCACATTTCACCTTTATTGAATCAAGAGCCCCCAAGAGCTCAAAAAATATCAATCCTTCTAAACCAATCCTCTACCAAATGAAGATTTTTTGATACATGGATTGATTGTGGTTGTTAATGAACGTACTCCTAAGAATGATTATATAATCCATACCTCTATGGATCAAAAATAGGAGACTAATATGGAAATTGTTATTGTTATCTATCCCACATCTTAGAAAACACTCACAATAACCTCATCAAAATTCTGGTCCACAGGAGGATTGACTCACTATGGTTCATTAGCGGCATCTTCCTCGATACTATTCACATGTCTTCTCAGAGTCACGATGCTAAAAAACATTATAAAACAACATTGAAGACATTAAAAGGGTACATATGTCAATAATAAAACAAGTGTAATAAGTTATATTAATGATTTCTTATAGAAAAATGATATTAGGATTTCAATCACTCAATATTAAAATCAATGAAAATAACATAACTAATCTCATGATGTTTTCACCAAACAACCCCTAGGGACTTAAGGCTCATTTCAATGAGAGCCCATTAAGAACTCACTTGTAAAAACCTCCTCAGTCCAAAATTATTTTTCAACTGCATACAAGCATCATGGAAAGATGGCTAAGCTACAACTTTGATACCACTTTGTAAAAAACCATCCCAGATACCCTAGTACCGTGATACCCAAGCCAACAACAACATATCCAAGAGGGTATTCTCGATACCCACATGTAACACCCCATAATTTTTTGAGCTATATTATTTTTAGTTTCTTTCATATCTTATGTTGTACGCTACACCAATATTATCTTGCACTATATGCAACACCGTATTAGCTTGCAGTATATGCAATACTATTCTTGGATCGTGTTACACACAATTTCACGTTCGTTTGATAATAGTTATTCTATGCAACACTGAGTGTATAAATATATATATTTAATGTATAAATGAAATATGGTTTGATTCTATTATATCCAACAACAAATGATTCTTTCACTACACGCAACCCTGACTTGGCTTGCGTTACACGCAATCGCGACCTTCCTCGAGAGCGTGTGTAGTATGCAATACCGGGTTTCACTAAACAATGATATATGGTTATCATATTATAATGAAATAGACGTTATGAATAGTATTAACTTAATTTTGAATTTTATAACATTATTATTCATATTACACATTTTCTAGAACATGTTATGAGAACAAAATAAATTTTCGGGTAAAATAAGTATTTTTAAAAAAATGCAGTTTTGCCGCCTTTTGATGGCACACCAACATTAAATCTAGTTTTTGACAGGTTTATAAGTTCAATTAGAAAAAATAAAATTCTTCTTTGGAAATAGGATATATATATTTACTTTGGATAGATGATTCATATTATTCTGACATCTTTTATATTTTAATGAAAAGTAAAACCACACTATATTTTAATTAGAATCAAATTTTTTCATCACAATAATTTATATGGTTATATTACCTTTTTAATTGGTTTTAAAGTGTAATTAGAATATATTTTTTCCATTTAATCCAATGTTGGTCATTGGAATTAATTTCACTTTGAAATTGGACATAAACAAGTGTCGATCTTTTAATAGTTATTGTTTCTTAAAAACAAGATATTTGTTTTGATAACGTGAATTTCATTTAAAATTAATTAATTCCCCTTCAATGTTTTCAATTTTAAAAAATAGACATCATTTTTGAATTCGTCATATCAAATATAGCACAGGCTGAATTTTTGGTATTTTTCTGAAAAGTTTCAATTTTTAATGAATAGTGAAACCACTTAGTGGTAGTTAAAAAACTAACTCTTTCATTTAAATGAATTTTTACCACTTCTGTGAATTGAATTTTAAAAATCCGACATACATGGTTGTTATCAAGAAGTAAAATGTAGTTAAATAAGATGAAAATAATTTTTGGTGAATAGTAACTTTTGACATTTATTTACTATGGTTAAAGGTAAATAGGGTAATTCAAGTTTAAAAGAATATTATAATAATTCAAAATTACATTAACACGTGTCCTAAAATTATTGGATGAGTGGTGGCTGACCATGGGCATATTTGGGTCGATTTTGGGACCCCATTGAGCCACTTGGTAGTTATAATGACAATTTGGATTTATTAATTTAATGTAAAGACAAAATTGACATTAACAATAATCTTTTATGAATTAATTTTTATAAGAGGTTATCTAAATTATCTTTTTGACTATAAATATTCATTTGAAAGCTAAAAATATTTCCTACATGGTGGTTATTTGTTTATAATTTTTAGACATAAAATAAATTAAATTATTTATGACACAATTATGATGTTGTATTTAACTCATTAATAAATGATTTAAATAAATAAGATTATAATGACTAGAATATTATCCCAAACATGTCTAATTCTGATTGGATGATTTTATTTCGACCATGAGTCATCTTATCTTCGTATTTAATGTATTTTGGACATTTTGAAACCAAGGATAAGTTTATAATAAAATAATATTCTCACACTTTCCAATGGTACCCTTCTCCTCCCTTATAAAAGGGAACCTCCTCCATCTTCTCTTTACACAATTTTGAGCCTTCATGTTCGGCCAACCCAAGACCATTTCCTATCTCAAATTCCCTAGAAACATTATATTGGCTCTGGTCTCCTCAAAAGTCCAACTCTAGTGCCATAAGAGGAGGTTAAGAAGAGGCGCGTCAATGAAGAGGTAATAACCTTTACCGATTCTTTCCGATTTATTTCTTCTTCTACTTCTTCTTCATTATTTGTTTCATCAAAAATTAATAGAATCATTATTACTCATATACTTATATGTTATTATAAATATAAATCAACCCTATTTCATCTTTTATTCATCCTATGGAAAAAGAAATCACCACGCGTACGTATGTACAGAATACCGTCCCCACAAACACGATGAGATTCATTTTCCAGGATTAACCATTCAAGTATGATAATAAATTATGTATAATAAATAATCCTGAAAGATATTACATAATAATGAAACTGTATTTATGTAGGTATATGTTTCATTTACTTAATTTCATTTAATTCAATAATGAAACGAAAACAGCGTTCATGCGTATGTACAGCCTACCGTCTCCATAAACGGTGTATTTCATTCCATTTATCGATCTATCATATATATTTATATGATGAATATATATTATATATATATATCATGTTTTACATTCTTGAATTAACTAAATCAGGATATAAGTAATAATATCAATTACAACATGTCGAAACACGTAAGATAAATGATACTATTTTACCCAAAATGCTGATTTAACAAGGAATTTACAAAAGAACGGGTAATATAATGTCATAAGTCAACAATATATGATATCATAACAAAAAATATGATTTTTTAATAAGTCAGTGACATTATTTAAATCTTTATATCAGAGGTTCGGATACATATGAAGCATATCAAACATAAGGTAAAGGATAATTTTTCAATCTGATTTTTATCCGAGATTGCTCATATATAAGTATTTACTAGGGATAAATTTTTCATCCATATCTATAAAAATGTTTTTCATAAAGTGTTTAATATTTTTCCATGAATTTTTAAATTCATTTTTATCCCTCTCTGACTTTTACATTATGTTATGGAAGAAATTTTTTTTTTACCATACAAGGAACTTTTTGACTTTTCTGACAAAAGTATGAGAGGAATGTTTTTTTAACTAATAAGGCATGAACGTATTTTTTACAATTTTTTAATGCCTAATTTTCATGAAGATCCCTCTACAAGATTTCATGACTATTTTCAACAAAAACCTTTTCTTTTAAAATTGCATGGCATTTTTTGAAAAGAAAATGATTTTGAAGAATAGAAGATATTTTCCTCAAAAATTCATTTCAAGTGTTTTATCAAAATTATTTTCCATCTAAGATAATATAGGGTTCTGTTTCTATCCCTATTATAAAATTTATTTGATTATGTTGTGATTAAAATATTATTATGAAGACCTTTATCTTATATGAATTGTTTTATGATGTCAAGATGTTTAAGAATCACATTTTTATTACATGGGTTATGCTATGACGTATGATTTATGATTTTGTGGCACACATAAGAATGGTTTCATTATGAGATGGGTGGGACCTATATCTCCCTTCAATTAATTGGTTAAAGATTTATATCTCATGAGATAGACATGGCTGAAATTGTATTTTAATCCGGTTCTATGTTACAAGACTGGAACAAGGAGTGAAATTGATTCAGAAAGGGACATTGTCCACTAATATGGTCTTCAAAGCAATGCCATGGATACTATGGAAATAATAACATGTGCGTAATGGTTTTCCTCAATTTAATGTTTTATTCACACTCTATTTTATCATGATTGATGTTCCATTATGATAAATGCCTTAGGTACTTCCAAGATTTATGTCTTTGCTCAAGATTTTTATGTTTAGATTTTATGTTCAAGTTTTCTTTGAATTGAAATGTTTATGGATTGTTTTATGTTCTCTAGGTTTACCCTTACTGATCATTTAAGCCCACCCTTTATATGTTTTCATTTCCACAGGATTTAAACAAAGGTATTAGGTAAGAAAACAAAAAGGGGAAGATCTTTATGGGAGATGTTGAAGATCTTTCACCATGATTAGAATATTATGTTCCATGTTTCCAAAGACACTTAACTATTGTGGTCCTTGTGTGTTTTTTTGTTATGTATTAAGTATTCCGCAAAAGTAATGTAATGTCCATGCATGTTAATCTTAGGGTCTCTACAGTTGGTATTAGAGGAAAGGTTTAGTTAAACTTTGGAAACGAGTATGCGAAATCTTTAGAGATATCCTTAGATATATTTCTAAGGTATGTCTAAGGATGTCGCTAAGGTTTAGTATAACTATAGATTATAGTCCTAGAATTATGATGACAACCCAGGGTGAACCTAAGATGTCCTGGATTAAAGAATGTGTGATATGTTAGAAATCGCATAAGTGACTTTTTAGGATCATGTGGTTCCCCGTTATTTTAACTGTTTCTTACACCATGGATTTTGGTTTTATTCAATGGAGGGAACCAGAAGTAATTGGGTCAACATTGCATCCAATGGAAAAATTGGTGACTGTGAGCAATGAAATTGCATAATGCCTAGAAAGAATGATTTTTTGAATATGTTGAATCAGTCATCGTTATATATGGTTAACAAGGTGAAATTTATTGGAATTAATAATTCATCAAATAAGAGGAAGATGGCCTTTTATGAATGTTCAAAAGTTGAGGAACATAGAGAAAGGAAGATTGAGATTTATAAAGAAGGGAAGAAGAACCATGATGAATACATCAAATGGAGGGGAAGCTGTTATCTGTGTGGAGGGAAGGGTCCTAGAGTGACAGACTATTATGAAGTTCAATGTCTTATCTGTGGAGAACATGGGCATTACCCAACTCAATTCCCTAACCTAAGAGGTTACTTCTAAATCAAGGAAGGACTTTTTCCATGACAACCATTGAAGAGGATGGATGGAAGTGTTTATGTATTGGTATTCAAGAATGATGTTGTTGAGGTACTTTTTTGGTATATTGGAATATCTATGTATTGGTCCATTGTTGTTTTCCATATGAATATGGCATCGGTAACCATGAAAAGTGATTGAAATATTTTTGGAAATCAGATGTTATGCTCATAATGAAGGGATAAAGAGAAAATAATATGTTTGATAGTATTTATGAGCTCATGACTAATATAATGACAATGTGATATCATGGTTTGAGTATAAATAATTATTGGGATTTTGGTATGTGGAAAGAGATAACTTTTTACAGCATTCATGTTTTCACTAAGGTTATATGGTAATTTATGTTTCATGAGAATACATGATTAAGGCATTCACATGTTTGGAATGCGATCAACAAGATATATCTGGGATAAATGATTGTATTCACGTGCTTGTTATGTAACCTTTCAAGTAATTGTTTTCTTTATACTATGAGATTGGATGGAAGAATTTTAGATAAGCCTAATGATTGGAATGCATTTCGTTGGACATCATATAGTATCTTTTAAGGCTTGATTTTTTTTTTGATATTATTGATGGTATAAAGACCAGCAAATTTCAAGGAAATGTTTTTTTCTTAATCGTTTTTGGATTTTATGAGTACAGAGTTTCTGACGGAACTTGATTCCGAGGTCCGGTGTGCCTGGAATCGATTTCCGAAGTTTATCTTGGGTATGTTCAGTGAATGAATGAGAAGGTTTTTCTATCTTTTGAACCGGAGCTCGGAATTGAAATCTAAGGGCACCGATGGAACCACATCGCAGGTTTTTTATTAAGAGGACCCTTACCGGAGGTGCGTTTTCTTGTGAGGAGTTGTATAAAAATATAGATTAAATGTAAAGTAAAATAAAATTGTGTTACAATTCTATTTCTTTATTCTAAGGGGTTTAATCCTATATTTGGGAGTTGGGGTGGGACCCAACAGTTACTAACTACTATTGATAGGATTAAGGTGATGTGGGGCCCACACAAGCCCCCATCTTTTCAGATTCCCCATAACCCCATAAAATCCCAAGAAACCTCCCTTGTATTTAATTATGTGGCTTCTCCTCTTCAATATTAATAATGCCATCAAATCACTTACTTAATTTCACAACTCAGGGTTTAATTAATTAATTGAATTCAATTTTGAATTTTTGTAATTTGAAATGCATGGAATGAAATAATAAAATAAGAGGAGTCTTATTTAATTGGGTTGGCTTGTTGAGTAAGAAATAGGGGGAGAGCTCTATTCTCTTGAAGAACTTCATCCTCAACGAAGAGCGACAACACTTTGTCAATGATCATCGACTCAGCAACCTGGTTTCCTCCGTCCTCTTCTTCCTCCATGACAAAGGAGGAGGCACCGACGTGGAAACTCACCAACGACGTTGCGCCATATAATCTTCTCTCTGCGACAAAGGAAGGGAGATGCCTCTTCCTCCTCGGATGCTCTCTGTCGACAATTACGAAACCTCACGCCGCGATTTTGTTTTCCGCGACTCTCATCGTTTGAAAACTTGTGTTGAGGTGGGGGTTAATTCTTTGTTCATGTATTATTTAACGATCTTCGTTGTTTAATGATTGGCCACCTGTTATCGATATAATGGGAGAAGATCAGACCTCACAAACACGGATGATGCTCCTCCCCATTTATTTTTGATCTTCACTGTGGCATGAAATGGAGGTGACGTAGTGCCATTGCACCACGCAGGGACGAAGAGGACAGCATCTGGGGCGGACCGCGGCAGAAGAGTGTGGCGCCGTCACGCCACGCCGGTGAGACCGAAGGAGGTCGTGACCAAGAGCAGGCCGCGGAGGAGGGACGCAACACCGTCACGCCATGCCGGAGAACCAAGCGGCTGCAGCCGGGGAGGGCCATGGCAGAGGGGCGTGGCGCCGTCGCACCGCGCCGATCAGACAGAAGCTACAGCCTAAGGTCGTGACAGTTTTCCAAAGGGGCCGTCGGCTGAGCCGGCCACCGGCGCCACCTGGAGGCAGGACCCGAAGCGTCCCGCGGTTACAAAGGCCACCCGTTTCAGAAATATGGGGGGAAACATTCCCCCTTCGCACTCCGCTTGGCCGAGAGCCGAGCCGAACCGCGACCGGCTTCCAAGCCGGGCCGCAGGCCATGCGGGTCGGGCCGCCCGTGCCGGGCAGGGCCACCCGCGCTGGGACGGGCCACCAGTATCGGGCCTAGCCGCACCAGCCGGGCTGGGCCAATCCCAAATGGGCCAGACCCGGACCCGGGTCAGTTCGACCTGGTTCAGGCCTACCCATGGGGTATTGGGCCTGGTCGGACCGGGCCCAAACCCCCTATTTTCGGATAGATTCGTTCAAACGCCCATATCTTGTGCTATGGACCTCCGATCATTGCACCGTTAGTTGCGTTGGGATCCTTGTATCGAGAAGGACGTTTTGGTAGTTTAAACTCAAGATTTAGGTAAAGTTTTGGTATTTTGGGGATGGTTCGAACCTGAAACCAACTGGGCCTTTAGAGCGGAAATGCTTATAACTTAACGACCGGACTTCCGAATGACGTACCATCAGTTATGTTGAATTTCTATAAGTGAGACGGTTCTTTTAGATTACTCCGTTTTAAGTTTGTATGCAGATGGATTACGGTCTGGTTGGTTTTAGCTCAGAATCCAATAGGGCCCCTCGTATGAAAAATCCATTAACTCTCAGATCAGGCGTCCGATTAACGCGTTGTCTGTCGCGTTGAGTTCCTATTGACGAGACAGAACTTTTTGATACATCAAATCTGAACATTGTGACAGTTGATGTATTGACCCCTTGGCTCATGGAGCGGACCCTCCTGGAATCGAGCATGCTGTGTGCGGGAACCCTTGAGCTTGTTGCGACTGCGACGACGATGACGAATGTACTAGGATTTTACGTGGTTTTGGTAGCGAGGAAGACTGTACTTTGATCCTCCGTGGGTTCGGAAATGATTATGACTATACATGGATCCTACATGGATTTGGTAGCGATGGTTACTATACTAGGATCCTACGTGGGTTCGGCATCGATGAATTCTGTACTTGGATCCTACGTAGGTTCGACAGGGGAGATGATTCACTGGCTACATCTATCATCTCCACCCCACTTTGTAAGTAGTAAGCCTGTGTGAGATGAGTCTTGATTTTCAATCATTATCTTCAATATTATTAACTTACATTCCTGTGTAGATTGAGTTGTGCTATCCTATGTGGATTGGGTTGTACTTTCCTGTGTGGACTAGTTGAACTTGGGCTCGAATGTTGGATCTGAACTGGATTTAATGACTTAGGCATGTGTATGGGAATATACCAATGTAGTGTTGTTTGATAATTCATATTTGTATCTTTCCTTTGTGTTTTATCCTTTTTAGATTCTGGGAGGCCTTCGGGGGTCTCGGGATCCCTACTGAGTGTCGTATACTCACCCCTGCACGAGCTATGCCCGCACTAAGTTGTGTTGGTTGCAGACGAAGGATAGCGCTGATCATGGTTGAGGTCTGAGGAATGGGGTGGTATAAGGTGGTGGACTATTAGGTGGGACGTACACGGAGTATATGGCCAGGCTCGAGGATCTGATGAGACTATCTGTACTCACCCTTCAGGTGAATGTTCTGGAGGACGTCTTAGTGGTTTCTGCTTTACTTTTCAGCTGTTGTACATTCTTTTCTCAGTTGTAATATACTTTTAGTTTGGTTTGTATACTGGCCCATTTACTTTTCAGCACTTACTTTTGTACTCAGTATTCCGACGCAGTCAGGAGTACTAGGGTGATCCCATCTTGTAGAGTGCTTTCTAGCAGAGCCTACACCAGCTGCGAGACATACTGTAGGGCGGCACGTAGCGGAGTCTTCTACAGCTGGCATTCGAAAGATGTCGCAGTGGTCCAAGAGTACCAGACCATATGGTGGGTGACCTAAGGACACTAGTTTGGAGGTTGGGGCACACGTAGTAGAGCCATTCATACGAGAGGTAGACAATTCTATGCATGTGGCGGGCAGGGCCACATGGCTCGTGACTGCCCGACCCGCCATGCAGAGGAGAAACAAACAGTTGAGGGACCACCCAGGCAGAGGCAGAGGTTCGACCGTGGCGGTTCATAGGGAGTAGACGAACAAGGTAGAGGAGCTGGCCGAGCAGCTGGTGGTGGACGACGCTTCGGGGCTCTACCACTACCACCACCCAGAGGTCCACCCCGACCACAGGGAGCTGGCGGGCAGAGGTAGGCTCAGCTTCAAGCGGTGGAGTCCTATGAACACGGAATACCTGAGATGATTCAAGGTACTATCTGTGTCTACTCTACCCATGATGCAGTTCTTATAGACAGAAGAGCGAGTCATTATTTTATTGTTGCTGCCCTTGTTCGGAGCTCGGAGATTCCGACGGAGCTGTTGGCTTGATCCTTACTGCTAGAGACTTTTACAGGAGCAGACTCGACGATTACGCACTGGTACCGGCAGTGTCAGCTTACTCTAAGAGGCGAGAGCTTTGGCTGAGATCTTCTTGTAGTGGCGTCGAGGCCTTACGATGTCATCGTGGGCATGGATTGGTTATTTACTGTCCATGCCCAGATCGACTATATTAGGCAAAAGGTGCGGTGTGTCCACATTGATGGGAGCAGGTTCACCTTCACCAGCGAGAAGGGATCCTTTGCAGCAAAGGATGGACTCACACAGAGGAGAGGACAGCTGATCACCCATCAGTTAGCTAGTCTCATCATAGGAATGGTTTATGTGCGGAGTTCGAGTATTCCTGTTATGGTGGATCAGTATGCAGACATTTTCACTGACGACATACCTGGAATACCTCCTCGTAGATAGGTAGACTTCTATATTGACTAGTAACCTGGGACAACCCCGATATCCACTACAGCATATCAGATGGCTCCCCCTGAGCTTCGAGAGCTACGGGAACAGCTGGAGGACTTGCAGGGCAAGGGATTCATCTGATCGAGTGTTTCACCCTGGGCTTCCCCGATTTTGTTTGCCAAGAAGGAGGATGGGAGCTTGCGACTGTGTGTTGATTACTGTCGCATGTACCAGGTGACTGTGAAGAACAAGTATCCACTTCCATGGATTGACGACCTCTTCGATCAGCTCAAGTGGGCATGATGGTTCTCGAAGATAGACCTCAGGTCAGGATATCATCAGCTCAGAGTTCGAGATGAGGATGTGCAGAATATGACCTTCAGGTGTTGATATGGCCTCTATGAGTTCTTGGTTATGCTTTTTGTCATAACCAACGCTTTAGCAGTGTTCATGAGTCTCATGAACATGATCTTCTAGCCTTACCTCGATCGATTTGTCTTAGTCTTCATCGAAGACATTTTGATTTACTCGACTACTGAGGAGGAGCACGCCTACCACATACGGGTTGTATTGGATACACTCCGAGATCACTAGCTTTATGTCAATCTCTTGATGTTCCAGTTTTGGATTCGATAGTTCCACATCTTATGGAACGTCATATCTGAGGTAGGAGTTGCGGTGGATCCTGCAAAGATCGAGGCAGTACTAGCATGGGAGCCACCTAGGAGCGTGACGGAGGTGTGGAGTTTCCTGGGACAAGCTGGGTACTATCGGAGATTTGTTCCAGACATCTATAGAGTTTCAGCACTGATTTAGCTTTGAAGAATAAGGGGAAACCCTTCGCGTGGTTAGATAGATGTCAGCAGAGCTTCCAGGAGGTGAGAAATCGATTGACCAGTGCACCCATCTTGAGGCTACCGAAGGAGGGAGTAGGGTACATAGTTCACTATGATGCATCAGGGACCGGACTTGGGTGAGTCTTGATGTAGGAACAAGAAGTGATCGCTTACGGTTCATGATAGTTGTGGTAGAACAAGCAGAACTATGTTACCCATGACCAGGATTTAGCAACAGTGGTCTTCGCCCTAATGATGTGGCAACACTATATGATGGGAGAGTGCTTTACAGTCTACCCTGACCACCAGAGTCTCAGGTACATCTTATCACAGAGGGACCTGAACCTGAGACACCGGCGATGGCTCGAGTTCCTCCAGGACTATGACTTTTAGATAGTCTATAATCCTGTTAAGGGGAACGTAGTAGCTGATGCTCTCAGCAGGAGTTCGGGCATTTAGCTACTTGGAGAGTTGACAGAGCAGTTATCCTCTTTACAGATATCCTTCATGGATAGAGATGGAGAAGCCTTTCTATAGTCACTCAAAGTAACTCCACTACTTCAGCGGGTTAGAGAGGCTCAGCGTGGGGACGTTAACTGTGAGATGTGATGTGCACAGATATCCTCAGGACAGGCACTAGATGGATTCTCCGTAGGAGGAGAGCATGTCTTCCTTTTCAGGGGATGTACCATGGTTCCAGCTACCTTAATGAAGGAGGTGTTGAGGGAGTTTCACACTTCCCCTCTAGCGGTACATCCTGGAGTACTGAAGATGTACTAGGATCTCAGATGACAAAACTGGTGGCCGGGTATGAAGAAGGTTGTGGAAGAGTTCATTTCCCGATGCCTCACCTGTCAGCAGGTGTAGGTGGAGCACCAGGTACCACCAGGTTTCGTACAGCCCTTAGAGGTCCCAGAGTGGAAGTGGGATGGGATATCCATGGATTTCGTTATGGGACTTCCACTTACTTCCAGAGGACACGATTCCATTTGGGTGATTTTCAACCAAATCACCAAGTCGTCCCACTTCCTATCTATCAGAGATAAGGGCTTAGTAGAGAGCTTGGGACGTCTCTATGTTCCGGAGATCGTACGGATTCATTGTTTACCATCGTATATCATCTCCGATCAAGATTCTCTCTTTACTTCCCATATTTAGAAGGGGTTGCATGAGTCATTTGGGATGAAGCTATGCCTGAGCACCACCTTTCACCCTCAGAAGGATAGTCAGATGGAGAGGACCATTCAGACTCTCGAGGACACGCTCTGTGCAAGTGTCCTCGACTTTGGTCGTAGCTGGGAGGATCACCTACATTTGGTGGAGTTTGCGTACAACAACATCTACCACTCCACCATCAGGATGGAACCATACGAGGCATTTTACGACTGACCATGCAGATCACCTATGTGCAGGACAGCCCTGGGGATTCAGCACTTTTTGGACCACAGATGGTTCAGGCCACGACATAGAAGGTTCAGATCATCTAAGAGTGAATGAAGACTTCTCAGAGCCGAAAGAAGTCCTATGATGACAGGAGGCAGAGACCACTATAGTTTGAGGATGGCGACCATGCTTTCTTACCGATCTCACCTTGACGTGGAGTACGGAGATTTGGTCGGGGTCACAAGTTATCTCCGCGCTTCATCGGACCATTCCACGTTCTCAGTAGGATAGGCGAGGTGGCTTATTGCATGTATCTTCGACCTCAGTTGCACTGGGTGCACGACATCTTCCACGTATCTCAGTCGAGGAGATACGTGCCCGACCCGATGCATATCATTGATCATGGGGAGATGGACATCAATGACAGGGCTTCTTTTGTGGAGGTCCCAGTGGAGATCGAGGATCGCCAGGAGCGGGTCCTATTTGGATGGTCGATTACTCTGGTGTGCATTAGGGGGCAGCATGGGAACCTCCAAGAGAGCACATGGGAGTGGGAGGCTCACATTCATGCTCAGTACCCTCTTTTGTTTCGCTAGTTTATGTTGTATCTTTATGGGGACGTAAATCCCTGAGGTGGGAGTAATGTAAAGACCCGTACATTTCAAAGAATTTTTTTCTTAAATTCATTGGGATTTTACGAGTACGCAGTTTCTGATAGCACTTCATTCTGATTCCCGCTGTGCCTGGAATCAATTTACGAATTTTAGCTCAGGTACGTTCAGTGAACGAACGAGCGGGTTTTTATATCTTTTGAACCTGATCTCGGAATTGAAATCTGAGGG
Organism: Viscum album; assembly: GCA_963277665.1. Classification (NCBI taxonomy): domain Eukaryota; kingdom Viridiplantae; phylum Streptophyta; class Magnoliopsida; order Santalales; family Viscaceae; genus Viscum; species Viscum album. The sequence goes on from OY728155.1 coordinate 1,058,762,831, forward strand.
CACCAATGGAAGGCATGACTAGTTTTTGATTAAGAGGACCCTTACTAAGGTGTGTTTTCTTGGGAGGAGTTGTAAAAAAAATGTGGATTAAATGTAAAGTAAAATAAAATTGTGTAAAAATTATATTTCTTTATTCTATGTGGTTTAATCGTATGTGTGGGAGTTGGGGTTTCACCCACTGGTTACTAACTACACTTGAGAGGATTAAGGTGAGATGGGGCGCACACGAGTACCCATACATTCACATTCCCCATATCCCCTTAAAATCCCTTTAAACCTCCATTGTATTTAATTATGTGGCTTCTCCTCTTCCACATTAATAATGCCATCATATCACTTAATTAATAAGACAAATCATGGTTTAATTAATTAAGTGAATTCAATTTGGAATTTTTGTAATTTGAAATGAATGGCTTGATATAATAAAATAAGAGGAGTCTTATTTTATTGGGGTGTCTTGTTGAGTGAGAATTTGGGGGAGAGCTCTATTCTCTTGAAGAACTACATCCTCACCGAAGAGCTATAACACTTCGTAAAGGATCATTGACTCAGCGACCTAGTTTCTTCTGTCCTTTTCTTCCTCCACGACAAAGGAGGAGGAACCGATGCGGAAACTCTCCAATGACATTGTGCCATATAATCTTCTCTCCGCGATAACGGACGGGCAACACCGCTTCCTCCTCGGACTCTCTCCGTCGATGTTTATGGAACCTCACCCCGCGACGCTATTTTCTGCGATGATCATCATTCGACAACTTGTGTTGAGGTGGGGTTTAATTCTTCATTCAAGTATTATTTAACGATCTTCATTGTTTAATTATTTTCCACTTGTAATCGATATAACAGGAGGAGATCAGACCACAGAAACATGGCCAATCCTCCTCCCCTTTTAATGATGATCTTCATTGTGGCTTAAAATGGAGGCGACGCGGTTCTGTTGCACCGCGTGGGGATGAAGATGACCACGGCTGGAGCGGGCCGCGGCGGAGGAGCGCGACATCGTCGTGCCGCACTGGTGAGACCGAAGCAGGCCGTGGCCAGGAGCGGGCCGCAGCAGAGGGATGCAGAGTCGTTGCACCGCACTGGAGCACAAAGGGGCCATGACCAAGGCGGGTCGTGGCGGAGGGGCGCGGCGTTGTCGCGCCGCTGCGGTTTTCCAAAGGGGCGGCCAGCTAAGCCGTCCGCTAGAGCCTCCTGGAGGTGGGACCCAAAGGGTCCCGCGGTTATAAAGGCCATCCATTAAGGTCAGCCGCTTTAGAAATCAGGGGGGCAGTGCCACCCCTTAACACTCCACTCAGTTGAGATCCGAGCCGAACCACGGCCAGCTTTTGAGTCGGGCCGCATGTCGCGTGGTCCGGGCCACCCGTGTCGGGCCGGGCCATCAGTGCCAGGCTGGGCCACCCTATCCAGGCCGAATCGTTCCCAAATTGGATAGACCTGGACCCGGGTCGGGTCGCCCCGGTTCGGGCCGCCCCAGGGGGTATTGGGTCGGGTCGGACTGGGCCCAGACCCCATATTTTAAGACAGATTCATTCAAATGCCCATCTTATGGGATACAGACTTCTGATCGACACATCGTCCATTGTGTTGGGATCCTTGGATCGAGATGGACATTTTGGTATATCAGAATCAAGCTTTCAGTAAAGTTTGGGTATGTTCGGGGTGGTTTGAACCAGAAACCAACCGGGCCCTTGGAGCAGAAACACTTATAACTTAACGATCAGACGTCCGAATGACGTACTGTCAGTTAATATGAATTTATCATAGTGAGACGGTTCTTTTGGATTACTCTGCTTGAGGTTTGGATGCAGATGGAGTACGGTCGGGTTGGTTTTAGCTCAGAAATCAATCGGGCCCCTCGAACGAAAAAGCCATTAACTCTCAGACCGGGCATCCGATTTACGCGCCCTCTATCACGTTGAGTTCCTATTGACGAGACGGATCTTTGTGATACATCAACCTTGGAATTTGTGACAATATATGTGTTGAACCCTTGGCTCGTGGAGCGGACCCTCCCGGAATCGAGCATGCTGTGTGTGGGAACCCTAGAGCAGGCTGCGACTGCGACGATGATGACGGCTGTACTAGGATCCTACGTAGGTTCGGCAGCGAGGATGAATGTACTTGGATCCTCTGTGGGTTCGGCAGTGATGAAGACTGTACTTGGATCCTACGTGGGTTCGGCGATGATGATTATTGTACTATGACCATACGTGGGATTGGCAGCGACGACTTCTGTACTTGGATAATACGTGGGTTCGGTAGGGGAGATGGTTCAGAGGCTACATCTGTCATCTCCACCCCTCTTCGTGAGTAGTATACCTATGTGATATGAGTCTGGATTTTCAATCATTATCTTCAATATGTTTGACTTACATTCCTATGTAGATTGGGTTGTGTTATCCTGTGTGGATTGGATTGTACATTCCTGTGTGGACTGGTATAACATGGGATTGGAAGTTGGATCCAAACTGGAATTGATGACTTAAGTATATTTATGGGAATATACCTAAGAAGAGTTGGTTGATACTTCATATTTGTATGTTTCCTTTGTGGTTTATCCCTTGTGGATTCTGGGAGGCCTTCTGGGGTCTCGGGGTCCCTACTGAGTATCGTATACTCACCCCTGCATGGTCTATGCCCGCACTATGTTGTGTTGGTTGCAGACGACGGACAATGCTGATCGTGGTTGAGGCCTGAGAAGCGGGGCGGTATGCGTTGGTGGACTATCAGTTGGGACGTACACAGAGTAGACGACCAAACTCGAGGATCCAACCATGCTATCTGTACTCACCCTTCAGGTGAATGTTCCGGAGGACATCTTAGTGGTTGATGCTATAATTTTTAGCTATTGTACTTTCTTTTCTCAATTTTATTGTACTTTCAGTTGGGTTTTTATACTAGCCCATTTAATTTCGAGCACTTACTTTTGTACTCAGTTTACTTAGTGTTTACTTGAGCTTGTGTACTCTGTGGTGTTTGTTTTCGTATATAAAGGCAATTCCTTCCATTTTATCGGGAATTACGCCTTTGGAACTAGTCACCAACCCCTGGCATATGGAAGGCAGGCTTGGGGTAGTCATGGAATGGGCCCCGAGGAAGGGTCGTGACAGATTGTATGTTATAATAATGTAGTTTTAGAAAAAGGACAACCTGCAGAATGGGCGACAACCCGTCACGTCGGACAAGGTTGTGGGAATCAAACCCACAACTGAAGTGCGACAGGCTTTTATTGCCTGCCACTGGCCTACAGGAAGTCCCTAGTTAGTAGAAACATGTTTTATTTTATTATGCGGTGTAATAGATGAAGTATAAGCCCTTTTTTGGAATCATATATGATTAATCTCATCATAGATGAACTTATGTATATTTAATAAATTGTGCTAAATTTTTTTCTATAGAAACAGATGGAATGACCAATCATTTTATCGCATGATCTTCTAACACTTCACGAATGAAAAATTCAACTTCATTTCATTAAGGGATGAAGTGGAAATTGTTCAAGGCACGAGAAATGTTGAAATTGTACCAAAATCAAGTAAGTATTTCTTTTAATTAAAAAATTCTTCAACATTTGTGAAATGATCTTGAAAATCAAAAATGTTGCCCTAGTGCTCTAATATCTGATGAATCAGATGGTACCTTAGATCATCACAAATTTATGGAATTGTGACTATTGTATTTTTTAATAGCCGTGTTCTCTACCACTCTCCATCAGAACTTGATGGTTAGATTTCTCCTCCATATCCATATTTTCACCTTTGATCTCCTATGTGCAAATCCAGTGATGAGTTAATTTGGGTAACCGTTATGTTTCATACTTCACTATTTAAAATTATGTTTTAGTATTACTTTTTACGATGTGGGTTTCTATAAAAGAAATTCTCAAGTAATAAACCATTTATAACCCCGATGAATTTCGAGGGAGAAAATCATTTTAAAGGGGGTAGAATGTAACACCCCGAGCTTTTATAAGATATATTCTTTTTAATTTTATTCATATATGATGTTGTACGCTACACCAATATTATCTTACACTATATTCAACACCGTATTAGCTTGCAGTATACGAAATAGTATTCTTGGATCGTGTTAGACACAATTTCAAGTTCGTTTAATAATAGTTATTTTTTGCAACATTGAGTGTATATATTTACATATATATATATATATATATATATATATATATATATATATATTCTATGTATAAATTAAATCAGGTTGGATTCTATTATACCCAAAAAAAGGAGTCTTGAATTACACGCAACCCTGACATGGCTTACGTTACACGCAATCGCGACCTTCCTCGATAGTGTGTGTTGTACGCAATACCGGGTTTCACTAAACAATGATATATGATTATAATATTATTATGAATTAGCCGTTATGAATAGTATTAACTAAATTTTGAATTTTATAAAATTATTATTCATCTTACACATTTTCTAGAACATGGTATGAGAACAAAATAAATTTTTCTGGTAAAATAAGTATTTTTAAAAAAATGCAGTTTTATCGTCTTTTGATGGAGCACCCACATTAAATCTAGTTTTTGACAGGTTTATAAGTTCAATTTGACAAAATAAAATTCTTCTTTGGAATTATGATATAAAAATTTACTTTGGATACATTTTTCATATTATTCTGACAACATTTATATTTTAATGAATAGTAAAAACACGCTATATTTTAATAAAAAACAACTTTTTTCATCGGAATAATTTATATGGTTAGGTTATATTATTAATTGGTTTTAAATTTTAATTAGAATATATTTTTAGCATTTAGTCCAATGTTGGTCATTGGAATTAATTTCACATTGAAATTGGACATAAGCAAGTGTCGATCTTTTGATTGTTATTGTTTCTTAAAAACACGCTATTTGTTTTGATAATGAGAATTAATTTTAAAATTAATTATTTCCACTTCAATGTTTTTAATTTGGAAAAATAGAAATTATTTTTGAATTTCGAATATCAAATATAGCTTAGGCTGAATTTTTGGTATTATTCTAAAAATGTTCAATTTTTGATAAATAGTGAAACCACTTAGTGATGTTAAAAAACTGACTCTTTCATTTAAATGAAATTCTACCACTTCTGTGAATTGAATTTCAAAAATCCTACATACATAGTTATTATCAAGAAGTAAAATTTGGTTCAATAAGATGAATTTTTTTTTGGTGAATAGTAACTTTTGACGTTTATTTACTACGGTTAAAGGTAAATAGGGTAATTCAAGGTTAAAAGAATATTATAATAATTCAAAATTACCTTAACACTTGTCCAAACCTTATTGGATGAGTAGTATCTGACCAAGGGCATCTTTGGGTCGATTTTGGAACCCCATTATGCCACTTGGTAGTGATAATGACAATTTGGATTTATTAATTTAATGTTAAGACAAAATTGACATTAACAAACATCTTTTTGTAATTAATTATTATAAGAGATTATATAAATTATCATTTAGACTATAAATATTCACTGAAAATATAAAGAGATTTCCTTCATGGTGGTTATTATTTTATAATTTTTAGACATCAAATAAATTAAATTATTTATGACACAATAATTATGCAGTATTTACCTCATTAATAAATGATTTAAATAAATAATATTATAATGATTAAAATATTATCCCAAACATGTCCAGTTCTGATTGGATTATTTTATTTCGACCATTAGTCATATTATCTTCATCTTTAATGTTTTTTGGACCTTTTGGAACTGAAGATAAGTTTATAGTAAAATAATATTTTCACACTTCCCAAAGGTGCCCCTCTCCTCCTTTATAAAAGGGAACCTCCTCCCTCTTCTCATTACACAATTTTGAGCCTTCATGCCTTGAAAACCCCTGCCCATTTCCCTTATAAAATTCCCTAGAAACATTATAGAGGTCTTGTTCTCCTCAAAAGACCAACGCTAGTGCCATAAGAGGAGGTTAAGAATAGGCGCATCAAAGAAGAGGTAATATCCTTTACCGATTCTTTCCTATTTATTTCAACATTTACATATTCTTGTTTATTTGTTTAATCTTAAATTAATAACATCAGTATCACTCATATACTGATATGTTATTATAAATATGGAACAACCCTATTTCATCTTCTATCCATCCTACAAAAAAATAAATCACCGCGTGTGCGTACGTACGGAATACGGTCTCCACTAACGCGATGAGATTCATTTTCCATGATTAACCATTAAAGTATGATTATAAAGTATGTATAAGAAATAATCCTGAAATATATTACATAATAATGATACTTTATTTATTTAGATTTATGTTTCATATTCTTAATTCCAATTATTTCTATAAGGAAACGAAAACAGCATTCATGCGTACGTACGACCTACCGTCTCCATGAACGGTGAATTTCATTACATTTATCGATCAATCATATATATTTATATTCTGAATATATATTATATATAAATCATTTTTTACATTCTGGAATTATTTAAATCAAGATATAAGTAATAATATCAAGAACAACATGTCGAAACACGTACGATAAATGAAACGATTTTACCCAAAACACTACTTTAACATGGAATTTAAAAAAGAACGGGTAATATAAAGTCATAAGTAAACCATATATGATATAATAAAAATGAATATGATTCTTTAATAAGTCAATGACATTATTTAAATCATTATACAAGAGTTTCAGATACATACGAAGCATATCTGATATAAGGTAAGGGTTAATTTTGCAATCTCATTTTTATCTGAGATTGCTCATACGTAAGCATTTACTAGGGTTATATTTTTCATCCATGTCCATAAAATTGTTTTTTATAAAGTGTTTAATATTATTCCATGTATGTTTAAATTTATTTTTACCCCTATTGGACTTTTACATTGTGTAATGGAAGGAATCGTTATTTGGTTTACCTTACGAGGTCCTTTTTGACTTTTTCGACAGAAGTAAGAGAGGAATGTTTTTTAAATTATACGGCATGAATGTATTTTTTATAGTTTCTTAACGCCTAATTTTAATAAATATTCCTCTAAAATATTTCATGAATATTTTCAACAAAAACCTTATCTTTTAATATTACATGGTATTTTGTGAAAAGAAAATGATTTTGAAAAAGAAAGGATATTTTCCTCAAGAATTCATTTCAAGTGTTTTACCGAAATTATTGTCCATCTAAGATAATATAGGGTTCTGTTTCTATCCCTATTATAAAATTGATTTTATTATGTTGTGATAAAAATATTTTTTTGAAGTCCATTATCTTATATCAATTGTTTTATGATTTCACGATGTTTAAGATTCCCATTTTTATTACATGGGTTATGCTATGATGTATGATTTGTGATTTTGTGGCACACATAAGAATGGTTTCATTATGAGATGAGTGGGACATATATCACCCTCCAATGCATTGGGTAAAGATTTATCTTTCATTAGATAGACATGGATGAAAGGGTAAGTTAATCCGGTTCAGTGTTACAGGACTGGAACGAGGAGTGAACTCGATTCAGAAAGGGACTTTGTCTACTAATATGGTGTTTGAAACAATGCCTTGGCTACTATGGAAATCATAACATGTGATTAATGGGTTTACACAATTAAATGTTTCATTCCCACTCTATTTTATCATGATTTATGTTCCACTATGATATATGTCTTACGTACTTCCAAGATTTATGTCTTTGCTCAAGATTTTGATTTTTAGATTTAATATTCAAGTTTTCTTTGCTTTAAAATGTTTATGGATTGTTTTTGGTTCTCAATGTTTACCCTTACTGAGCATTTGAGCTCACCCTTTATATGTTTTCTATTCCCCAGGATTTAAAGAAAGGTTTTAGGTAAGAAAAAAAAGGGGAGATCATTATGGGAGCTATTGAATATCTTTCACCATGATTAGAAGATTGTGTTCAAAGTTTCTAAAGACACTACACTATTACGGTCTTTATGTGTTTGTTTTTGTTATGTATTAAGTATTCCACAAAAGTAATGTAATGTTCATGTACACTATGCTTTGGGTCTCTACACCACAGGTTTGCGACTAGCACCATGAATCATAAAATAAAAAAGTGGGAATGATTTTTTCCAAAAAAAAGAATGGAATATAGTTATACACATCTTTGTACTAAAAACTCTAAAGAATGAATAATAAAATGAATCAAATAAGTGTGTATAAGAACCAAAATAGTATATCATCATGTAAAAAAAAGTAACAAGATAAATCTCAAACCTCAAAAAGGTATCATCACTAAAATCTATGATGGTCAAGTATATCCACCTCTTCCTAGAGGTGCTTTCCATTTACTAAAAAATAGATGAATAAAATCTACAAATATCCAATGGCAATGTTATGGTGTGATATAATATCCTAGTATGGTGTCACCAATTTATCCAAAATAATATTTTATAATAAATACACCAAATCATGCTTTAAATTTTTTAGAAAATCTGAATGGTAGTACAGTTGAATTTTAAAATAAAAACATGTGATTCATTTAAATTTATTGAAACATTTCAAACAAAGGATGAATAAAATTTTTTATAAAATAGTTTATATAAATCAAATGGTAATGATTAAAATTGTTTCTCAATAAATGTAATATATATCACATTAATCAGAATAATTTATAGCACAATGGTCAAACAATCGGTGGTATGTTAGTAACAATAAATGGGGTCCTAACAATATAATATTAGTGATCATAGTAAATTTACTATCCCACTAAAGGGAAAATTACAACCACCCCATCCCACTTAAGGGAAAACTATAAGCCGCTAATGGTTCTATTTTTGTTTTCATAATAAATTCAATTCTAGGGAATTAACTTACTTATATAATTATCCAAAATACCTACTAAATATCTAGTATCTGATGTACTATAGTAAAAAATATATTTGGAAATTCATTTCACTTCAAATCAAAACATCATTTATGATTCAATTCCAAATTTCTCATTTAAAAATGGGATATAAATTTAAAAACCAAATTTTGGATTTTTCTTCATTTATTTTAATTTAAAAATAAACCCAATAATAGGTTTAAAAAATTTAATTTATGTCATTTTGTTAATGTAAATTCTCAAATCACATTAAAATTTCCATCAATTTGCAATGTACACCCCAAATTCCAATTCCGTTGAAATTTGAGGTTTTCCAAAAAAATCCATACCAAATCAATTAAAATTACAAATAAAAAAGAATTGGGTTTTCATAATTCAATTTAAATAATTTTTACTTAAATAAATAAAATCAAGGGTTTATTACATGGAAAACATAAACTGAACCACTTACCATTATCATCGAATCACGTATCACAAGAACTGCAACATGATTTTCCAATGAAGAACGATGAGAACGAAGTTCAAAGAATAAAACCATGATTTAAGAAGAATCAAATATTAAATTAGAATCATCAAAAAATGATGATCTAACCAACCATATAAAGGAATGAAAGCGAGGGTGGGAGAGAAGGAATAAGACAATATCAATTACCTGATAGGGATCAAACGTGTTTTCATAAACATTGATCTACATAGAATGGAGTTTGGAAGAACCAAAAAGGGTTCGTAAAATCTTTAAGGACCTAGGAAATCGTGATATAGGGATTTAGGGTCAAGGGGAGGTAAACATGGGGTTTGAGAATTTTTTTTATAATTTTATAGAAATAAAAAGTTATGTGCATACAATTAGCTAAGCAGGGCAAAACAGATTCCCAAACATAGTACCTAATTGTGCACCACTCCATTAGGGTTCACAGTTTCTACTATGTGGGAACATATTTTCATAATCCACAGACTAACCATGAATTCTACACTATACATGGGTGCATTGTTTTCATAGGTGGAGTGTAGATTTTGGGAAAACCGTGCTCCAACCATGAACAACACATATTTTTTCCAAAATTCAATTTTCCTCCAAAAAAATATAAGAAAAATCCAAACCAAATCATAAACACAAATGATAGTATAGGGGTACCTAAAAATCAACAACATGATGATATAATAAAATCCATTGAACATTGTTTCTTACTAATATAACATAACAAAAATTCTCCAAGAAGTAATTTTTCTCTTCGTTTTTACTTTTAGTCATCAAAATATAAATCCATATTTATATTCATGAACCAAAGAAAATTTAACTCATTTCCTCTTTTGAATATCAAGGAAAAATTTTAATTTTCATTAACATAATTTTGGATTATTTTGGCAGTCATCATGTGTAATTATTTCATATCACTTTGATTTCTCACACACAAAGTAGCAACATGTGTAATGTCTTTCTGTGATGTTCTATGATAGGGTAAACAATTGATTAACTTTTATAAGTCCCTCTGATTCAAACTTTTTCTTATCTCGTCATTACACATCCTAACACTGATAATAATGTGTGGGAAACTACCAATGATTCCTTTATATCATGTTTCTTAAAAAAATCATATATATATTTTATCTTATGAAGGAATAATATAACATTTATTATATTAAAATTGCATATATGGTGTAACGCCCCGACCCTAGTTACCCAGAGTTGGTGCATTATTACATAACATTGGCATGATTATGAGAAAGATCAAGTCTCGAAAGACCGATTAGTTTAGTAGCCTTGGAATAACTAGATACATCCATAAATTTTTACATTACATCATAAAAAAAACATTTTGTCTTCATATCCCCTCATACTATCCCTGCAGGTCATTCATAAGTTACTTCTTCATAATCCTGGAAAAAAAATAAAACATTGAAAGGGGTGAGCTCGGATGCTCAGTAAGGATAACATTATAGCAGAAGCTTTCATAAATAAGCATAAACACTTAAGGCAATTTATAACTAAAACAAAAGCCTTTGAAACTTGAACTTCAGCATAAAATGGAAAAGGTAAAATGAAATAATTCCATTTACTTACTCACATGGATATTCTACTAGTCGAATGATCACATGAAATATCAATAACCACTTTCATAATGTTGGAATGCATAATGCCAGACTATCATAACCACATAGCCAAGGCCTCGTGCCAAGACTACAAATAAGATTTTGTCAAGGCCTTGTGCCAAGACACTAGTTTGTCTCATGAGACCTACCGATGCATCGAGGAGCTATAGCGGGCTCCACCCGTCACTTATTAAGTCCAATGCATTCCTCATATGAACAGGTTTAAACATAACATAAACATTCGTATTAAAAATAGCATACGAAATGTCAATACTTCTACCACAAACCATGAATGGTATAAAAATAGCACATCCACGGTCAAACATAACTCATTTGATACAATATGGAAGACTTTATTGTATCACATTAACCACGATCAAGAATAATGAATGATGTTGACATAGATGAAAATAATCATCAAAACTTTTTTAGAGAAATATCCCCCTTTTCTTGAAACATTTAAAAGTCACACTATTTGTCAAGAAGCCATTTAAAAATAGATTTTTGAATCAAAGTGTCCCATACCACTTTGAAACTTTTAAAAGGAGTTTTAATTTTAAAACTTTAATGTCCATATAAATAAATCCTTAAAACCATTTTTAAAACATGGACATTAATGAGCAGGATATAGAAGAATAAGTCTTTAAAACATTTTAAAATGGTATTTTGGTTAGAGGTTCTAACCAAAAGAGAGACACTTGAATACAAATAATTGAGGTAATAAAAACTTTGTAATATCATGAGAATAAAGGGATTCATGATATACTATGTCAAAGTACATTATATACACCACATAAAAGTGATTTGGTGTATATCAACAAAGAAGTCTCAGTTGAATGTAAATTGAGATGAAATCTCTCATAAAGGCCGTATCCTTAGGTTAAGGATAAATCAACGACATAATTATGTGTGAAAAATATAAATACACTAAATATGATTGAATATTCAGTGTAAAACAATCAAAGGATATTCACACATATTCTTATAGAAACAACACCAACGAATTGGATATTTAACTCAACAAATGGAGATTGAGTTAAAATTACTCTTATCAAGTTCATACCGATCACTTGAGAATTTATCAATGGAGTGATTATGTGTATCAAAAGTATATCCACAGAAAGGGGAGTGGAAATTAAGACATAATCAAATGAATAGCGATTCCACACATAATCTTGGAGTAATATAATCAATGAAATATGTGTAAAGCCAAATGAGTGGAAATTGAAATCTCAAATTCCCTTATCGATTAGGTAACTTACGAAACATACACCCATGAAAGAAGTATCATACCATGATGATGTAAATACCCATAAATTAAAGTATATTACACAATGAATACAATCATGGTCAGTACACATACACCACATGCAATAATTAAGTGGTGAACAAAGGAAATCTCACGGAATTGAAAGTGAGATAAGAAAATCCCTTACCTTGTACTTTTCCTTGGTTGGGGTAGGTTAACCTCCTGTATAATGGTGAAATAATTGTTATTAAATTATACAAGAATCATATATATTAATATGATATCATATATGATCTTTTAATATTGATTTGATAATAATATCTTAGTATTATCGTTGTTTCGGGTGTTAACTTACTTGTTTTCTTTTGTATGTTTTGTTACGTAAGACATGTTTGTAAAGGATAGGTTGTATATTATTCAAATCCAGAATGGTATCAAGTCCTTAAACATCATTTTTAAATCATCAAATGATAATTATACTTGAATGGATACGATAGAGGATGAATCTCATCGCGTTCGTGGAGACGGTAGTCCGTACGTACGCACGAACGCAACTTCCATTTAATTTTTATTTTAAAAGAATTGAATCCAAATGATACTTAGGTATATTACTATTACAGTATAATATAATATTTTATATATGTTACTTAAGTTCATTAACACCATCCTTTATACGTTCCATGTGTGGTATGAACGAGTCATATCATTTTAAGGGGGCGGTAGTCCGCACTTCCTCAAATGAAATTATCATATGTATATACAACATGAAACGAATAATGGTATGAAATAAAATGGAATTACAGTAGCTTATATATAAAATATATATCATTAATATCATATTTAATTACAGTTCCATCATAATGGCCACCATGAGAGGCGGTAAGATGTATTTGAACAATCATCGTTTCGTGAAGCGTTAGTTTGCCATCCACAGAAACATTATGTTCATCATCCATTAGATGGAGTTGTGTGTATGTGTAGTTTGAATACTTCTTATACCAACATCCTAGTATATTGAGGATACTGGTGTTGTTACAAAAGAAAGGAAATAAAAAGAGTTTGGGGGTTGGAGAAGCAAAATAAATGAAAATAATTTAAGAGAAATCGTTACCTTTAATTTAGGTAACTCACTTTGGTTGGAACCAAAGGACTTCTTGAAATGCTTTCTGCCTAAGGGGAAGCTTCAAGGAGGAGGATAGGGATGTGGGGAGCTTAGTTGGGCAGAGTTTGGACGAGCCAAGTGGCTTGAGAGGTGTGAGGAATGAGTAGAAGTGGTCTCCTTTTATAAGGGAGAGGAGGGGCTCTTTAGGAAAGAGTGAAAGTATTACTTTATAATATAATTATATTCGGTTTATAATGGTCCAAAAATAATTGAGGTCGAAGATAAGATGACTCATATTCTAAATAACATCAACAAATAAGAATTGGACAGGTTTTAGATAATATTTTAATCATTATAATCTTATTTATTTAAATGATTTATTAATGAGGTAAACATTTCATCACTATTGTGTCATTAATAATTTAACTTATTTGATGTCTAAAAATTATAAATAAAATATAATTATGTAGGAAATCTTTTTATCTTTCTAATTAATATTTATAATCGAAAATCCAACATGTATAACCCTATGTAAAAATTTTTCTTCTAAAAGATGTAAGCTTATGCCATTTTTATTTTTATTTTAACTTTATTAATATAAAGTGTCCCTACCACATACAAGTGGCTCCAAGGGGTCCCCAAATTGACCCAAGGATGCTCATGGTCGGGTATGTGTCCACCAATAAGGTTAGGACACGTTTTAGGGTAATTTTGTATTATTATAATATTATTTTTTAACCCTTATTTACCGGATTTACCCTTAATCATGGTAAATAAAATATTTACCACAGTAATTATTCAAAATGTCTAAAAATAAAAGTTACCTATTTACACAATTTGAACATCCTGATTCCAAATATGGAATCCATTTTTCTAAATTCAAAACACAGAAGTGGCAGAAATTAATTTAAAATTAATTCCCGCTGTCAAAACAAAAAGCGTGTTTTTAAGAGATAATAACTATCAAAAGATTGACACTTGTTTATGTTCGGTTTAATTGTAAAATTTTGTCTAATGACCAACATTATATTAAATTGTAAAAATATATTCTAAATATACTTTAAAACCACTCAAATTCATAATTTATCACTATTAATTATTTTGATTAAAAAAGTTGTTTTTAATTAAAATTTAGTAATTTTCACTATTCATCAAAATATGAAAGTTATCCGAAAAGTACCAAAATTTCACCTTAGGCTAAATTCGATATTCCGAATCCAAAAATGAAGTCCATTTCAAAATATAAAATATATATTATTTCAAAATTTAGGTATTACTATTCATAACGGCCAGTTTGATTGGTTGTGGTGTGTGTTAAAACTCGAAGTTGCGTACAACACACGCTACTGTTTTATTCAAAGGAAAGCGTACCGTGGAAGCTTGGGAAGTTTCATTTTAAATTTTTTGATGTCTCCATTTAGTCAAAAAGTTTAAAATATTGTATTTAAAAAGATTTCACTATCAAAAGTTGATAAAAGTGTAATACTGAAAATGAATCTGTTCTTGCATTATGACTAAGAAACTCATAATATGGATTCTAAAATTATAAAGTTTAAAATTTAGTTAATACTATTCATGACCTCTTTTAATGGCTTTTTTTTTTGGTAAGTCATGGTGCAATTGAACTCGGTGTTGCGTGTAGTGCAAGTTATTAAATTATTTTGAAGAAATAACACACTATGAAATCTTGGGGTGTTATATATGGAATGAAATTAATTTCTCTTTTTAATGTATTTTCATAATTCAACTTTATTTTTTTGGAATTCATTAAAAATTTCTGCATATATCATGTAAATATTATTTCATCGACATATATGATGAATTTTATTCAGTGTATTCCAACATCCCTTATATATAAGTTGTATTCATATTTTCCTATAGAAAATCTTATCTATTTCATGAAGTTATCAAGAATATAATACTATACCATAAGGGTCCACTTTATCCTATAAAATTCTTTATTTACCATAAAATAAAATATTTTTACTTCATAAATAATGAATCCATTGTGTTACATAATATACACATTTTCTTTAACTTATCTAGTAAAAAATGTGAACATTATATCAATATGACATTATTTATTATTCTGGTGAGAAGTAACTATCAAAAACATTCTAATAATTTGATTCTTGTAAGATTAATAAATGCATTTTAGAAATCCTCACCACCCACAGAAGAATATCTATTTTAAGATATAATAATATTATTTTTGGAAACCTCACATTTTCAACTGATATTATTCTAAAACACCAATTATGTTCCAATGATCTTCATATCTTCCATTCTTGGAAAAAAATCATAGGTGTTATTATTATTAATGTGTTCTTACTCCTCATTAATTTCATTTAGAGAATGTTTATTCTTGATTACATTTGTAATGTTCTGTGGTTCTATTTGATATATAAATGACATTTTTCCATGCTTATTTACCTCCACATTGGAACTGGGGATTCTATTCTTCCGGTAATGTTTTTTCATTTAACCTAGTATTTTAATTTCAAGAACATTAATATTGTTTGCATAGTAATATTATTCATCACAGGACTAATCAAAGAATATTTTATCATGATAAATATCACTTCATAATTTATTCTCATCATCAATTTTGTAAGTTACTATATTATCATCCATTAATGCATTGGAACCACTATTTTCTTTATCCACCTTCATAAGATTTCTTTTAATGAATTCATAATCACAATACTCCACAATCTTGTGAAATAATTGATTAAAACATTTGAATAATTTTGTAGGATTAATATAATACAAAAATATTATCCTCATAATTTTCATTAAATTTTCCCATGGTTTTATTTCTTATCTTTATTAAGTAGGGACTCTTAAACAGTTTAATCTACTTAATTGTGGGATATATTCTCTTCCACATCTCATATGGAGCCGTATTTGATTCTGATCGATGTAAAAACCAATTAATAATGATTTTCTCCAAAACAATTGGCCATTCCCCATAATATTTTCCCTCACAATGTCAACAAAAAAGATTCCTTATCTGAATACCCATTTTTATGGGTATATGGAGCACTAAATCCATTTTAATTTCCTTTCATTGTCGGATATGATTAAGAATAGTTTTATGTATACCTTGTACCGATATTTATTCTTATTTCAAAATTTAAAATTATTGATTTTTATAATCATTCCTTCTGAACAATTTATGCATATTCGCAACATTATATGTATTTTTCATGAACATGACATTATTTATTCAATTGATGTCGTTAATAATAGAAATAACATTTGATGTCCATATGAAGCTAATAATTTAGCATATTTTATTCTATATTTAAAATTTCTAATCCCAATAATTTTTGAAGTGTACATTTACATTTTTATGGTTTTATTATATATTGAAAATAATTTTTAAAATGATTTAACTATTTATTTTTATATCTATAAAAATCATATTAATATTTTAGTGAGAAATGTTTCTTTAATAAACCTAATTATGAATTTAATTTTAGGATTAAATGATTAATGGTATACGATTAATATAGTGTAACTAAATAATAGATCTATATTTTTTAGAAAAAAATAAATCTCCCATGTGGGGCCTTGGATATTGTTCTATGTTTTAATGAATTATAAATATATGACCACATCTCAAAATATGTAGGTGGAAATTAGAAAAAAAATTACAAGAGATATATAACATGTTGGGTAATATATTCATTTACTATGTATTCTTTTGATTCTACCTATTTTAAGGCCATAATGTTAGGGGATATCATTAAATTGGAATTCAAAGAGTTTTCTAGACCAGAAATAGTTTCTTGATTCTATCATGTCTCTACCAAAACATCTTTAAAAATAATAAAATTTGGATATATGTGTATATGTATATATATATATATATATTTGTATGCAAAGAAGAACAAATTATATGTTGGACACTTTCTTATATTCATCCAAAAATTGGTCTAAATATAAGATTACTTTTTAGAGGACATTTTTTTGAGTTAAAATGTCTTTCATCCCATGCCTGTAAATTTATACTTCAATATTCTTCATAGGAGTTGGACATTTACCCAAACTATGGACAATAAATGTTTTAACAATTTTTTTACATATGTTTAATATATATTGGTTATTTTATCTCTATTTTATCTTCTGTTTTCTCTTTCACGTTTCCCCACCATATTTCTCTTATCACTAAGGTTGTGGATAACTAAAACACATTGTTAATATATATGGGATGTGGTGATGTTTTATGTTCATTGTGATTTAATGAATTATTGTTATTTTATTTTAATATTTTAGTCGTGGTTAAATATATTTGGATATGTGTTCTACCCTTTTCCACTTCTCCTATTTTCTTCCTCATTTTCATCATTTTTCTCTCCATTTTAATTATAATGTTGTATAAGGTGGCATAGTATTTTGTTGATATAGTGAGGGATATTTTACTACATGCAGTGTTTTGAGATTACATAATATCAATTCAAACAATATGGTTTTGATTTATATGGCCTAATCTAACCATTAAATATAATATTAATAATTATATTTTCAAATAATTAGGAAATCATCACTATGAACTCTCAAGGACAATGATATCTTTTTCCTTATTATCATTATTTCTAATAATTTCATATTTTTCATGAATCCATATATTATAATATATATATATATATAACATTTTAGTCAACCACCCATTGTATTATATTTTAGTTAAATATAATGGCTCGAATAGAATATCAGAATGTCTAAGTGGAAATCTCGAGACATCAATATAGTGATTCAACAATAATGAATTCATAGTAAAATAAATAAAACATAGCTGGGATTCATGATAAATCCCTAAAATAATATCTTTTTATTGATTGATGCATCATCAAATGATAGTTATCAGAATGTATGAGATCAAGTTGATTGGTGCACTGAATATCTACTTTATTTTAATTTCCCTACACCATCCTTCCTTTTTGAGTTGTTCAGTGATGCATGCCCAGTTTTTACTTTAATTGTTGAAAATATCTCATATATTGTTCCTTTAAAATATTTCACATTTTATTGTATCCAATAATTATCTTCAAATATATCAATAATTAGTGGACACAACCATATTTCTAGAAAATTTCTCTTTTACAACATCACAACAATGACTTTTACAATGTAAATTTTACATTAAGTCAAACATTAAATAGGATATAATTAGACATTAACATCCTATTAATAATCACATTCTCCCAGACTCTTTTAATTTTAAGGGAACTATTATTACCAATGGTTACATATCCACCATTTTGATCTTCAAAATTTCTAAAAAAAATTACATCACCTTTTGTATATGTAGAAGAACCAATTTCAGGTATCTGTGATTATCCACTTCTAGTTATAATTGAAGGAAACTTCAAATATAAATTAATTTAATCAACATTTGGTGTCCCCTTTTATTTTTTTCATTTATTTATAGAGAATATCTAATAATATTTGTCATATAGTCCTCCTTATAGTGACCTACATTGTCACATCATCTATAATATTCATCAATTCAGTCAAAAAAATAATTTAACAGTTTTTTAATTATTATTCCACCTTTTGGGAGATATTGTACCCAAATTTATTTTTGGTATTTTAATCCCTTTGGGGTTTTATCTCCCTGAACTCGTATATTATTATTGAAAGTGACATATTATCCAATAAACTCAATAACTTGTGCCCATTTTTTACAGATGAATAATTATATACATCGAACCTACAAAATAAATGGTTATCATTAAGATTGTAAAATGGTAAATGAGGCCCATCAAAAAATATTACTTCATTTCATTTCTCACATAGGGGATCTTATCTCAAAATATTGTTCTTGGCTCTCACTACTTCAATGGTGTCATTTCCAATTTTATTCACACAAAAAAGTTATCATCATTTTGTAGTGAACCTATAATGTTATTAAAATAATATTTATCAACCTTCATGAATGAATAAGATTTCACCTGGCTTGTTGAGTAAATTATTTTAGTTGTATTAAATGGCTCAACATTAATTTCTATTATAGTGTGAAAAAATATTAAAAATTATTTATAGTTTTCTCCACCTCACGGAATCTGAAATATGTAATTCTCTACTACACTTCCTTGATATAATGTATTTATTCTAGAACATTCAGTTATTCTCTCCCTTTTACAATTAACATTACAATTTTATTTTCTTAAAAGTGTGTATCATCCATTTTGATATGTTTCTATTAAGCATAACTCTCATTAAATTTTCAATATCCATATATCTTTGTTGATCATAGTATTTTTCTCAAGATAAGATTCTATATTCTCTTTAAATAAAAGTTCCATTTAGGTTTTTAAACCCTATACATCTTCACCAATTGATGTTTAATCATGCATATATGATTCATAAAGTTCATAAGTTTCTCTAGAACATCATTATTGTATAATACATTGTTCAAGGACTTTTCTTGTTTTTTCATTCTTAGTATTCTTTACAAATTACTCCAAATTAATCACCTTTTAACTTTCACAAATTATTTAGCATCCTTAAAAATGTTTCCCAAATATTATTTTATGGATTTTCATCATATTAATTATTATAATTCTCACTATTCTTCTTAGGGAAATTCATATCAAAATTCCCTATTATGACGCACTCAAATAACTTCCATTGAAATTTTACATTATACATTCTTTTACCTTTTCTAATGTTCATTGAGATGAGGGGAATTAAGCTTTTTTACTATTCATATGTGTGATCATCATCTTCTTATACAACGGAAGTCTCATGTTTTGAACCCATGAATATATAATTATTCATGGAATCAAAGGCTCTATCTTCCATACCATTAATTTAAAATGATAAATGCATCCCCATTTTATATTCAATAATTTTGTATTGTATCTCATCTTTACATATATCATCTCATTTTAAATAACATAAATTTTATGATCAAATCTTTCTATAATGTTTCTCATCAAATTTTTAACTATATTTGAATCCATTAAGATATCATAAAAACATCTAATGATACTAATGATTTTAGTCACCCTTTCGAAATAATTATCTATAATTTATTATTTATACTTTTTATAGTCATCAAAACATAATTCACTATGATTGAATTTTTACTTTCATTACTATATCAAGACCTTCCTAAATGATTTCACATTTATCCTATGTCTCATTAAATTATTGGAGACATGTTACCTTAATATAGACATTATCAAAGAATAATGTGATATTATCATTCCATGATCTTCCACCAACTTCTATGTTGTATTTTTCAAAACAAGTCTACGAAATATATTTTCCTCTATGTTAAAATCAATTTGTAACTACATTGGACACTTCAAGGACATGATATTAGAGATTTGGTATCATCCTATTCATCAATTCATGAACATTATTGCAAACAAATGTTTGAATTTTGATGATATTAATAAAATTAATGCTCTTGATCTTAAAAAATCAGATCCTTCAAATGGAACCTGACACTGATAACCCTCTAGATCCCCAGGAATGAGTGCCCCACTAAGAATAGGGAATTGAATTAGTGATCAATTTGTATAATAGTTGATAATTTTAAACATAATCTCTAACCAGTTAGAGTTAGATTCACTTAAAAAACAAACTCCCCCCACTCATCCATGTGTAATAAATAAAACAAAGATAAAAGAACATAGTATTTTGATGAGGTTCATCCCAAATGAGGGGAACCTACACCTTTATACATTCAATTATTATTTCAATATTCCTATTTGGTCTTGATAATATTGAAATTTATTATAGTGGTTTAGAATTATTATCCATCTCAAAATTTAATCATTAAATATATGATTTCTATAACATCAGTCATTGTAATCATTATTATAGTACCTCAACATGGAAACCCCCAAAATTTCAAGATCATTATCCATAGATTTTTATTATATATAAATTAAACACATATCCATCCTCATGTATTTTCTAGGATTTTTAAGTAAGAATCCTAAAAACTCATCTTGATATAATTTTCTTTTGGAGAAAAAATATATTGTTGTAAATGATTAACCCCTTTATATATCTATCTTATCTCTGATATGTTTTTGGTATATGGTTTTAAAAAAAATTATTGTAATTTATGAATCATCAGTTTAACCATATTATATGTCACTTAAATATTTCAGGGTGAATGGTATATGTTAATACTTATATATATCTCATATATAATCAAAAAAGTTCATTCAGGAATTAAAATCCTTTGAACTCTCATCCCATCTCAATCGTAATTGTTTTAACAACATCATGTTCATATGAAAAAACTCAAAATATCCCTCTCAACTTAATTATATAGATATCAGTCTATATATTTTAGTTATACCTCTATCTCAAACAAAATATTACTTCTTATTACCATAAGTTATTGAAAAAAACTATAAAATAATTCATACATTTCTACTAAGCACATACCATTAAAAAAATATTGTTTCAATATCCACATGTTTCTTTTCATTCAACTCATCATTTGAGTTTCTTCATCATCTGATCATATTTACTTTAGTAAATCATCATTGCCTCTAGATTCTAATATTCATAGCATAAAAAATCCTGAATTCCATTCATATTTTTCATAATATTATCGAACAATTAAATCACTATGATGCTACATATGCGTTTCTAATTTTAGAATGCATTCCATTGTTAAATCCCTCATATATAGATCAAAATGACACTGATGAAAAGTTGGAATGACTCATACAAGGGGCATGCCTCAATCAATTCACTACTTATTTTTAATAAAATATAGCTTAAATATTTTTAGTTCTATTCTTTAACAAGTCAGTAGTATTTCATCTATTGTTCAATGTAGAAATGAACATATATTTAACCGATATTATAATGAATCATAATTTCCAAATGTAACATTAATGTATTTTATATTGAATGTATAGTGTATCATACTTTTGGCATGATGACCAAACCACTCAAATTGTTTAGACTATACACTCCTCACAACATCTATTAAGTTAATTTTAAATAATTAAGAGTGTCAGAAATATTATTCCACTAGAACATGAGAGTATTCTAGTGAAAAGAATATATAACTAGACTCATAACTCTATTTCAACACCCAAAAACCCTCTAAATAAAAAACATTTGAAATCAAAACCTCATATTAAAAATATTCTTCATACCAATTTGATCAACCATAAACTTATGAAATTGTTAAAAATGAATAAAACACTTTAAGAGACGAAAATTCATTTATCATGAGACAAAGGGATATAATTTATAATTTTCCATTCCATGGTTTTAAAAATCAAAAAAAAATCTCAAATACATTTTTTACTAATATTATATATCCCATGTATTTTATAATGTTTTGTAGAAAACATTATTTTCTACTAAACATAGAAATAATTTCTAACTAAACTAATTAAAACATTATATATTATAATCTGATACATATGACTGACATAGTTTCTAGTTCATCAGACTGACTAGTGTATTGCCTATCATGTTGACTAATGATATCTCCATCAGTTAGATTGAGGTCATATCCATTAGATTGACCATATTATTGCTCCATCAGATGGACCCTAATTTCGTTCATCAGATTGATAATATTTTAGTTCTTCAGACTAAAACAATTTCTAAAAGATGTGTTGGAATTATTTTTATCAGATTGAATTTATTACTGAATTATAATGGTTCTATCAAAACAACATTCCATAGATAAGTTTTTATATGTTTTCAAATGTTGAAAAAATGAGGTGATTAAAACCAACTATGAGATTCATTGATAATAATATTTTTGGTGGGATGCCTATAAATATGAGTGCATCCGAGGGGCTGGGAGATGTTATTTTATAAACTAAATATGGATAATAATTTTCTATACCAAAACATGTTTTTCATATTCTTTTTAATTTTTCATACATTTTAATTTTAAGGATTTTGGATGAGGAATTGTAAAATCCTTTGAACATTTTTCGTTCATATTCTATTATTCTGAATAAAAGGTAGATCAAGAGATTATGGTGATATGAAGAAAAGTGGGACCAATAATCATTCATATTAATCCAAGGGATTGTAAAATAGAACTATTTTGATCATACTTTAATAGTTTCCATTTTTATGGAAGAAAGATCTATTCTGATCATCATCTCTAGTGATTTTCTAGTAAGAGAATAAAAAAATACAATTATTCTCATAACTAGGGATATCTAAAGTCAATATTTTTCATATCCATAACTATTATGGTTAGAGATTATAATATCTTTTTTAAATATGGTAATTCGTTCTTAATTGAATAATATATTTCATATTACATGTTTCAAAATGTTTTATATTATGTTGTGTAATATATAATAAAAATTTTGTTTTACTAAATCTTTCTAATATCTATTTTATGAGAAATTATGTGAGAAATATTAATAACTATGATTTATAAAAAAAATTATTTTAGTAGATATACTTTGATCATAAGATTATTATCAAGTATTGAATTTTTAATAAAATAGTTTTCTATTTTATAGTTAATTTTTTAAATACAATTCTCCCACCCTACTCTTATATACATCATATACACTTACAATCCCAAAATTGAAATCAGAGTACATTCTACTCTTATAATTGTAAGGTTTTTTAGTTTTTTAACAACTAAAATTTATTAATTTCATTATAAATACTTTATTTATAAACACCACTTACAAAAACATGTCTTGTGGAAATAATTTCTGTTGTGATTAGATGGTAGGACTAAATCTTGTAAATCTCAAGAAATTGAATCCTAGAAGACTATTAATGTTTTATGGTAACTATTATGAATATTTGATAGACATAATGAATGATTTTGTTATTAATACTTTTGTTGACAATTTTTTCAAGTTGACTGGTATCTAGATGATTCAAAAGAAAGAATTAATATATTTTACTAATTTAGAAAAGCAAGAATATCAGTTGAATTATAGAGTAAGGAATATAATATTATGTTCCATGACTTGAACCATCTACAATCATATATCATCATGTGAAGACGCGGATATCATATTAATAATGTTGGATGTAACTCATTTTGAATCTTAAAAAGTCATTGAGACTAAAAGAGCCATGCTTAGAGAGAATCAGCAAGACTTTGAATTTCAATCAAGAGATATTTTATCCATAACTAATCAATGATTTATGACTTTTGTAAAGAGTTTACAATCTATTAGATATAAAGAGATTAAATATGGGAATTTAGTTGAGAAATTATCCTAATAGTTCCTAGAGACTGGGAGTCTAAAATGAATTCATTGGATGAAATTAATAATTAAATATATTAATCTTGATGATTTTATTGGAACACTTAGGAAGAATAATATAATATTAAAAATATATAAAAAATGAAAAAGAAGAATGTATATGTTTTTTTAGAACAAAATCTAATGATCCTTATAAAGTTATCTATATTGAGAATGTTGTAATTTTTTCCATAAATAAGAAAGTTATATTTGATTCATATATTAGTTCATCAAAACAATTAGGAAATAAGTTGTCTAATATTGTAAGAGTGCTGAAAATTGTAGTTATAAATAAGGATTTTCATTATAGTTATATGAAAAATCACAAGGTTAATTGTCATGAAAAAAATATTTAGAAGTGATATGTTATGAATTTATTAATGATAGACATATTAGATAATGTTTTCCTATGTTGAAAATAATAGATATGAAGGAATTAAATACTATTAGGAATTATAAACAGTACTATAATAATAAGAATGAAATTATTTTGAAATCATCACATATTTAAATTGGTAGTGTTGGATATTTTGCTTCTGAGAATTTATCAGATAATGAATGTTTAGATCATATGAAAATAATTTTCTATAAAAAAATCCCAATGTTTGACAAATGTCATATGGATAAGCTAACTGGAGTATCTCTTACCAATCCTACATTAAATTATAATTATCATCATAGTAATGTTGATAATATATCTATATCTTTTGAAGAATAATCTTTCTCAATTTATGAAAAAATATTATTTACCAATTTTTTATGAGGTTCTATGATTTTCAAAATAGTTAGTTTACTAAAAATGTAATGTTTCAAGGAAATCATGAAGATTCTAAAGAAAAATAGGAGAAATAAAATTCAAGGATTTCTAATCTTCCTACTTAGATATAAGATCTTTTAAATTAGTTAAATGAAACTAATTTTGAGAAATATAATTTTTAAATGAACTTGTAAATTATAATTTTGATATAACTAGTTTTAAAAATGATACTTTCAAACTTATTTGGAATACAATTTAAACTATGGATAACAATTTAGTAGTGAAACTAAATTCTAAAATTTATATTTGTAATAATCTTTTCTCAAAATTTAACACTAGTAAGGAATGTTTTGTCTTTTTTTAAAATTAGACCTTGTAGAGATATTTTGGGAATGGGTTTTACCAAATAAAAACATATTTTTATTAATAAATACTTTTATACTAAAATTTCTTTATTTTTCATTAGGGTTCTAAGTTGTGGACATTGGATGAACAAATGTTCTTTGAAAATGTTAAATATTTTTTATGTCATAATGCTTATTTTTTAAAATAATTATCATTTTTTCAACATACTAATGTTGGAAAAATGTGTATTCCTAAAATATTTCATTATGATAATATACTACTAGAGACGGTTTCTGTTCAAATGTAAAAAAAATTTATTTTCAAGCAAATAAGGATTGTATCATCAAAAAAATATTTGGTAAATATATATAGTAGTTTCTCTAGACACATGAATGAAAAAAAGTATTCTTTATTAAGATTATAAATATTAATGCTGGTAAAATCAATTTCAATGTTAATTCTAAAAGATAAATTATTATTATTATATATAACATTGTTCTTCAAAGAAAATTACTAATTTCAAATTATTTACTTTTTTTATTCCTTAAGTACAACCTTATTAGTATATGTTAATTATGCGAGGAGGTTTATCTTGTGAACTTTAATAATGATAAATTTAATTTCCATAGTTCTAATGATGAATTTATTCTTCCAATCAATTGGAATGAATATATTTACAAATAAAACATAGAGGACCTCAGGATCCAATATCTACCATGCCTTAGTGAAATGGAAGACAAATTTTGGTTATGGAATAGATTATTAAAACATTGTTATGTTAAAAAAATATCAAGGTTTTCTAACAAAATGACTATTTAAGGATCGTTAAGTACACATGTTTGACACATCAAAAACAGTTGATGCTTATCAATTAAGAAATAAATATATGTTAAGTTGTAATTCTATTAGTGAAGAATTATCTTATTATGATATATAGTTTGTACACATAGTCTTTTTTTATTATAATAACTAGGATTATTTTTGTAAAATACTATGTATATTTTTTAGTTGATGGTTACAGTAGATATACATGGGTCTATTTTCCAGCAAAAAATATGACACCTCTTTCTTTTTTGAAACATTTAGAGATAATGTTAATAATTTGGAAAACCTCTCCTTGATAATTACTCATTTGGATCACGGAATTGATTTGAAAATTCAAAATTTTAAACATTTTATAGTAAAGAATATATTATAAATAATTTTTCAGAACCTAGAACACCAATGAAAATGATGTTGTGAAATGAAGAACAAGAATTATTCAGGATATTACTAGAACTATGTTGTGTGAATACTAAGTTTATAATAAAATTTAGATTAACTTATTAATAAATTATGTTATACTATTAATAGAGTTTGAAAAAAACCATTTATTATTTTAATATCATTATGGATTGTGGATTGAAATGAAAATAGAATAATATTACATAAAGGTTTTGGGTGAACATTATTTTTTATTATTACTAATAAAAACATACATAAATTTTCTCCAAAATGTATTTAAGGAATATTTTTAGGTGACTCTAAAACTAGTAATTCATATTGAGTTTTTAATAAAAATGAAAGAACTATTGAGAAAAAGTACATGTTATGTTTGATGAAATCAATCCCATAGTTTTCAAGAAACCTCAACCAAGATCATCAGATGATATTTCGAAAAGGTATTTTCAACATATGTTGGAATGTTCTTCTCATGAGATAAAAACTGAGGAATATATTTATGATGTTTTACCACAACAATATTATCATCATTTTGTTAAAGAACAAAGACATTTAAATCCAAGAACATAGTTATTTATTATGAATTATCCTAGTGATAATAACATTAGTGATGTGGAAAAACTAGTTATTACTAGAAGTTCTTTGAGAAATGAAATTGAACATTTTTTATATTTATCTCAATTCAAATATAAAACTCATGATGAAGTGTTAGGTGATGATGATTAGATACAATCAATTAAATATGAACATGATGAATTTGTAGGAGAGAGACCTCAATCATTAAATGTCTTAGTTTTTTTTAAAATAATTCTCATGCGAGGATATTTTCGGTTTATAATATTAGAATTACTGACGGAAAATTAACTTTTTTATTATCAAAATACTTTTGAATAAAAATGTATAAATCAGAAGATGAAACATTAAAAAAAATTAAAACCATTAAATTTGATAACCATGATTAAGACTATGGGATATGGCTCTCACCGGTGACTTTTCCATGATAAAAAGACTTCACCATCGCATGACAACTCGGCTAGCTATCATGTGTAGGGATTCATAGGCTCAGTAACGATGGGAGAACTGTACAATATCAAACTTCCAAATCCCAATGGAATGCGCAGGTGAAGGATTCATTCTTTGAACCTCATATGAAGCATATCTATGCATTGTGCTTGTTTAAAACACACCAATACTTCACAGTGAGATATTACAAAAGATTCATCGAAAAACATATCACGAACAACAAAGGCACAACAAAAGAAATATATGCAAAATCAACCAAAACCAATAGTAGATTCATCCAAAATCCATAACATATCCTCCAAAACGACACACGAAATCACCAACACCATAACCACTCACATGATCCTCCAACAAATACAGACCATCACACCAGAAACACACTCCAAAAATACCAAAACACGTAGATCACCACTTGTCACCAATCCATCGAACCATAAATTCAAAAGATATTTCATGAACCCAAAGAGAACAACCTGTGAGAGAATATCAGACCCAACACCCCTCGATGAATCCAGAAGAGAAGAACCTGAAGGAGAATCCAGGGCACAAGTCCAAATCTAACCCGAAAAAAAATAGATCTAAAACCATTACATCGCACAAGACCCACAAAACTGGAATAAAATCCGAAGATAGAAGCATGTTACTAAAAGAGTCTCACCTGAATAAGAACCCAAAGAAGGTTATGGATTCATAGACCAGGAAAAACCTTAGGTTGTAGTCCATATATGACCCGAAGAAGAAAAGAACTACCCCACACCATCACAAAATCTTACTAGAATGAAGTCGATGAACGATTGTACCACACAAAGATGAAACTTATGCTCCCAAGATATCGTGGTTGATGACAACTAGCGTCTGAAGCCTAATTCGCTAGCATGCATCTGAAGAAGTAAGTGAGACACACAATGCTGAATCGACTACTCTCAAGTTTTCGTGGTTGAAGATGTTCATCTCCTGAATCCCAATCCCCTAGAAAGTCACTGTAGAAGATAGTAGAGTCACGACTACAACTGTCATTAGAAGCCAAAAACCTGATTCCCTGGCACCCCTCTATATAATAGAGTAGATTTCCGGCTAAAGCTGTAACCTTTTTATAGCAACACTTCATTTTATTACACACACAGACATGGTCTATTACATAAACTCATCAATTGATACAAAATAGAATATCGAGAAGTCTAGTGTCATTGGGGATTAGGAACATTACATAACAACTTAAAACATAGGACACAACATCTTACTGAAAACATCTTTTACACTACCACTACATCCCCTCATACTTAGCATCGTATGAGATAACCTGAGGGAATGCATAAGAAAATGGTGAGCTATAAAGCCCAGTAAGGGAATAGACATGGAATAATATGAGGAATATAAAACATGTTATACCGTAGGCATATCAATGGAGCACAAAAGGAACATGAACATAATGGCATGATAAATCATGATAATCATAACATCGAAATGTGGCAACAACATTTAACATCATTTTAGCATGATCCAAGGATCATTGCACATGGAGAATGAGTAAATCCTCATTGAACTTGAATAAGCATGACTAAACCCTCATTTCACTTGATGTATGATGATACTAATCATTACCCAATTCATTGGAGCACTATTAGGGAACCCCCTTCTTAAACATGTCATTTCATCCTTAAGTGTGCCACATGGACCATATAACATGGAATCAATCAACATCATAAGTTATTTCACAATTATGTAATGTGGAATATATAAATGAAAGTACCATTAACTTTGAATATGTTTATAATGGTGAATACCCTTGATAGAGATATGAATATGGTATTAACTACAAAATGATCTTGGCTTGGAAAAACGAGGTGCAATTTTGGCAGCATAACGACGTGACACACTGATTCATGAAAATGGTGGATGAGAGAGAAATGGGAGTCTAATCATATTTACATGAAATTGAAAGTAAGGGGTTCATATAGATACATTTCCCAATACTTTTAATGTAATTTAGATTCATGATACAAATGAATTTCTTAAATGTAAATAATGATAGAGAAAATTCTTACGGAATTTTGGCATGGTAGCAGGTATTCATGAAAGAAACCAATTAGAGAGAAAGGGGATATATAATTATTCAGACATAAATAGGGATGTATGGGGGAGGTGATAAATCATACCCCAACATTTGTAATTGAAAAATAATGGGCATAATAACTTAATGAAAATTGGACGAAATGAGAAAGGAAGAAATCCCTTACATGGAAGTGTGATCCAAAATGCTTGGGAGAGGCTTGAGAGAGGATTATTAGGAGTGTGGGGAACCTTGAGAGAATTATAGAGAAAGTAGGGAAGGGTTTGGTAAAACTTCAGAGGCTTTGAGTGAAGAGGAAGTGTGAGCTTTGGTGGGTTTATATAGGAAATGAGAGGGAATTCTTTATTATTTAGGTTTGGGATACCTCACATTAAACTAATCAAAACAACAAAAAGACCATTGTTCTTTCCCATGGTTTTTTTTCAAATGGGATTGGAAAGAAATATTTTAATTTTCCAATATCCTAACTTCTTAAAAAAATAGATTTGCTTATGTGGATGTGAGTCTCACTCTCATGAAAAACAATTTAAGAAGACAAAATGTTTTATAAGCCTTTAAGGGTCCACTAAATCTTTTTAAAATAAATCAAAAAAACCCAAAATCACATTATTTTTATGTTAAAACATAAATTATCCAAACATAATGTTTATAGTATTTTTTTACATCACTATTATGTCATTATGATGTCATAAAACACATTATATATTTAAATGGTATTTAATTTTTACCCAAAAAATCGACTGTCTCAGAAAATTATGAAAAATTCACTGATGGATAATTTCAATGTCCTGATTCCAAAAATAATATTAATTTTATCTAAATAATTTAATAAATATGTTAATTTATACATTTAAAATAAAAACCAACATTTACCGAAAATTCATGGGTTTTGACAAAAACCACATTCAAACCTTAATAAAAATTACAATTACATTCATAAACTCATACTATAATTTATATTTAATAAAAATAAATTTAATAAAAATAATAATATATTATTAAAATATTATTTAATTAAAAAATTAATTAATTCATTAAAATAAAATTCTTAGTTGAATATTAACTCAAAACACTATTACTGTTATCAATACTATTTACAATGTAAATATAATAAAATTAATGAACATTATTTATAAAAAAATTATATTCACAGTCATTGTTCTATGTTTTTGTTACATAACCCCTTATAATAATCGCATAAGACTGAAGGGTAAGGTGTGCGATGGGGATAGACTCTTGGGGTGGCTCGAATAACATTGCTCGGGTGGTAATCTCTGATAACTTCCACTTCTCTCGTAGTCTATTCTTCTCAAGCTTAACGTGTTCATGCCTGTCCTACAATTGGTCAAGATCGAATCCCAATGATGCCACCTCCCTTCTGATCTCTGACAAATGGGATTTGTAAAAGTAAAGTCAACTAGATGAGGCCATCTCTTCCTCTGTCTAAATAAATTAGATTTGTTAAAGCCCTATATTTATACAAATAAAGTGATCACTTTTCAATGGATATATTAGAAACGGTCATAATTCATAACAGTATATTAAAATCTAGAAACATTAAACCAATGAAGTTCCCATTTTATATAACCATAATAAGACATTTAATTAGATCAAGAGTAATTATCATTAATGAATGTTTTGGTCGTTACAATATTCCCCACTTAATAAATTTCTCCCACGAAATTTCCTTTTCCCACATTAAAAAATAAGAGGATAACTCTACTTCAACACTTCCTTTGATTCCCATGTCTCTTCTTCAAACACGTGGTTTCACTGCAACACCTTCATAAGGTGCGTTGTTTTATTTCGTAGGACATTTCCTATAAAATCTAATATCTTCACTTGTTTCTCCTCATAAGAAAGATCATCCCCTGATTGTACTACCAATGAAGAGAGTACATGAGAATATGTATTTCCTTAAGAGGGATACTTGAAAGTCAATGTTTACTTTGGCCATGGTAGGTGGAAGTGCTAGTCGATAGGCCAAAACTCCAACATGATCTAGAATATCGAAGGGGCCAATGTACCTATGAATTAACATCCCTTAATTTCAAAACCTCATGACCATCTTCCATGGAGATATGCATATGAATACCATGTCTCCAACTGTAATCTCAAGGACCCATATATGGTAATAATCATAACTCTTCTGCCGACATTGGGCTACCATGATATAATGCTGTTTGGTTTCACCTTCTCCAGCATTTCTTTGACCATTTCTAGTCCTAGAATCTTACGATCTCTAACTTTATCCCAACATTTCATTGTTCTAAACAACTTCCCATGTGGGGATTCATAAGGTGTCATTCGGATTCTCGAGTGTAAATTGTTATTGTAGAAGAATTCATCCAGAGAAAGATGTGGATCCCATCACCCTTTAAAGTACATTGAGCACGCTCTCCACATGTCCTCAAGTGTTTGGATAGTCCACTCGGATTGTCCCTCAATTTGAGGATGATAAGTCGTACTACTGTTCATCTAAGTATCTAGAGCGTGTTGAGTACTCTTCCAAAACATAGATGTGAATCTTTGATCTCGATCCAATACAATCAACAATTGTACCCCATGCAGCCCTACCACATAACTTATATATATCTATATCTTTTGATCCAATTTAAAATCCATTATAATTTCAATGAAGTGTATATAAATTGTAGAAAGATCTCTAACAACCCAGATTGCATTGTTTCCTTTGGATGTCTTCAGAAGTCCGGTGACAATGTCCATGGTGATGTTCTCCCATTTCCATATTGGTATTGGAAATGGATGCATCACCCCCTTATAATTATTCCTCTCTATCATTACATGATGACACACCAGGTAATTTGATGTATACTCAATGATCTCATTCTTCATATTATCCCACCAATAATGCTCTCAGAGATCTCGATACAACTTTGTGTTTTCTGGGTGAGTTATAAAATTTGAACTATGTGCATCAACCAAAAGTTCCTTCATCAGCCCTAAAATTGATGGAACAAATATTCTTTTCCCAAATCTAACAATTCCGTCTTCATTAACATTTAACTCCAAAGATTTACCTTTTTTGATAGCTTCCACTTTTATCTGAATTCCCACACCATTCTTTTGAGAATACCCTAACCTTTTCCAAAAGATATTTTTGAGCAATAATTTCAGAAAGTATTGATGATGTTCCCTTATTTATGTTTCCCATGTCCATCTTCTTCCAATCTAAGATCATTGGATGCTTCTCAATTCTCATCAATGAAATAATTGTTGGGTCATTTCTACTTAGAACATCTGCATCCTTATTCACATTCCCAAGGTGGAAATGGATTGAGAAGTCATAGTCTTTGATCATCTCTAACAATCTTTGTTGGAAAATGCTCAACTCTTTCTATGTGAATATATATTTGCATATTTTTTGGTCCGTATATATTTCACACTTCTCCCCAAAGAGATAATGATGCCAAATTATTAAATTGAAGATCACCGCAGCCAACTATAGATCATGTGTTGGATAATTCTTCCCATGAACATTCATTTGCCTTGAAGCATAGGCAAGGACTTTGACATTTTGCATCAACACAATGCCCAGGACCTTCTTCAAAGCATCACTAAATACCATAAAAAAATTCTCCACTTTTGGGTAATGTGAGAACATGCATAGTGATACACATATTTTTCCACTCCTTGAATCATTCTTCACATTCATCACTCCAAGCAAACTTTACTCCCTTCTGAGTTATCTTTTTAATAGGGTTGGACATTCCCACTAACCCCAAGAAGATTTAGATATTCATTAATGATGTTGTCCTCATCCATCCCTCTATTAAAGCAGTCTTAGAGGGATCAACAGATGTCCCATTGCTTTTAATTATATGGCCCAAGAATGATACCTCCATCAACCAGAACTCGAATTTGATGTACATTGCATAGTGATTGTACTTTTACAAGGTCTTTAGTAGATTTCATAGATTCTCCTCATGATCCTCCTTGATTTTGGTGTATATTAGAATATCATCTATAAAGACAACCAAAAATTTGTCAAGGTAATCTCTAATAACTCTATTCATCAAGCCCATGAATATTTCTATAGCATTAGTGAGTCTGAAAGAAATTAATATAAATTCAAAGTGCACATATCTTGCACGAAATTCAGTCTTGGGGATATAATCCTTTTTCACCCTTATGTGATAATATCCTTACCACAAATCCACCTTAGAGAAGTATTGTTCTCCATGATGCTGATTGAACAAGTCATCATTTTGTGGGAGAGGATACTTTTTCATTATCATGATTTAGTTCAGCTCACGATAATCGATGAAAATGTGCATTGACCCATCCTTCTTCTTGACGAAGAGGACTCGTTCACCCTCTGGTTAAGCACTTGGGTGTATAAACCCTTTATCAATATTCTCTTGTAGATGTTTCTTCATCTCCTCATGCTCTACAACAGCCATTCTAAACGGAGTCATTGATATTAGGAACACCCCAGTTATAAGATCAATTGAGAATTCAACATATCTTCTAGGAGAAGAATAAACAATTCCTCAGGAAACACTTCAATTAATTCCCTCACAATAGGCATGTTTTTAATGATGGTTTCCTCCTTGGAATAATTCATCTGATCCAAATACACATTCACATAGGGAAATAATATCCATGCTTGAGATGATGGAGCTAATGAATATTCATCTTCCTCCATGCAGTTGTACAGAATTGGGGTCGATTCTCCATATAGAGAGAGATTTCCCTCTCATGGCAATTTATGTTGGCCTTATATAAGGAATGAAATTCCATGACAAGAATTGCATCCAATTACACCATAGAAAGTATGATATGGTTCAACAGGAATTTCAATCCACCGATTATGATATGGGAGGATTTATATTAATGGGATGAAATTATTTCACCGTTTTCTATACTCACTAAAATCCTCACTTCCATGTTTTTTGGAGGTGTTGGTATTGTTCTACTAGACATTCGATATATAGAAGAATGTGTAGAACCATTACTGATAGCCCTACATTTCACATTTTGATTCTAGTTCTACCTTATCTGATATAGAGACATGATGAGTACCTTAAAAACATAATTATCCATAATCTAATTCCTAACATATATTCTTAGGGGAAATTTTTTAATTCCCTTAATAATGATTCATACTAATCTTGTGAATTTATTAATTCATATACCCTAGGAGTGTCGTAACGAAGAGTGCAGCAATGCCTGTTGTTGTGAACTAGTTCCAGTTCGAGTACAGCTCAAAGTGGAGTTTTCTGGTTTTACCCATAGGATACATCAGTGCCAGAGCCGCCTCTACGTACTCGTATCCAAACAAGAATGTATTTTTTTTATAAACCACTAACTCAATACTCACCAAAACAAAGGGATGTTTGTATTAAACTTATTCTTGTCTCTAAGGCTTCACTACGGGTTCCTAATCCTAATACCAAAAATAACTAAATCTATCCTTTGATACCAACAATAAAAACCCTTCATTTAATTACACGCTTAGATATGATTTATTACACAATCTATTCACATGATAAAATATAGATGATTGGGATGTCTAGTGTCTTCTAGGCTTAGTAACATTAGATAACATCATAAAACATAGGATGCAACATCTTATTGAAAACTTCATTTACTTGACGACTACATTCTCTCGTACATAGAAGTGCATGGGATAACCCAAGAACACACATAAGAAAAGGGTGATATATAAATCCCAGTAAGGGAATAAACATATAATAACAGGAGGAATATAATTCAAGTTATTCGATAGGCATATAAATTGAGCACAAGAGAAACATGAACATAAATGCTTGATAAAGCTTGATAATCATAACATGGAAACATGAAAAAAATTATGTAGTTGTCAAGTAAATGACAGTGAAATGGGATCTCTAATTATTCAAACATTGATAGGGAAGTATTAGGGACGTGCTAAATGATACACCAACATTTTTAATTGAACAAAATGGGAATAATATCTTAAAGAAAATTGGAAAAATATGAGAAAGGACGAAATCCCTTCCTTGGAAGTGTGATACCAAGGGACAGGGAGACGCTTCAGAGATACTTTTTGGGAGGTTGGGGATTATTGGGAGGATTTTAGAGTGAGGATGGAATGGTTTAGTAGAACTAAAAATGCTTTTTGTTAAGAGAAAGTCGGAGGTTGTGTGAGTAAATATAGGAAAGCAGAGGGAATTCATTTTTATTTAGGTTTGGGACACCTCACATTTAACTAATCAAAATTACATACCATCCCATGATTTTCCCATTGTTTTAGACAAATGGGAGTGGAAAGTAATATTTTATAAGTCCAATGTATGATCTTCTTAAAATAATAGGGTTGATTATGTGGAGGTGAGTCACTCTCCCAAAGAAAACAATTTAAAAAGACAAAATATTTTATAAGCCTTGAAGGGTCCACTAAATCTTCATAAAATAAATAAATCAAAACCACAATCATAGTATTTTAATGGAAAATAATATAATGGTTGAAAGTAATGTTTATAGTATTTTATTTCATCACAATGGGGTCATTATGATGTCATAAAACTCATTATATATTTACACTGTATTTAATTTTTACATAAAAATTCGACTAACTAATAAAATTACTAAAAATATACCATTGGATAATTTTGAAATCCTGATTCCAAAAATAATATTCATTTTATCTAAATAATTTTATAAATATGTGAATTTATATTTTTTATAAAAAAACCGACAATTACCGAAAACTCATGGGTTTGGACAAAAACAGCTTTCAACTCGTAATAAAAATTACAATTTCATTCATAAAATTATAAGATAATTTATATTTAATAAAAATTAATTTAATAATAAAAATAATATTTTATTAAAATAATCTTTAATTAAAAAATCCATTAATTCATCAAAATAGATTACATAGTTTAATATTAACTAAATATATTATTTTTGTTTTAAAAACTATTTACAAAGAAAAAATAATAATATGAATGCACATTATTTATAAAAAAATAATGTAAATAATCATACTGATAGGGTATTTTTACATAACCCCTTATAACACCCACATAAGACTAAATGGTAAGGTGTGCAATGGTGACAGTCTCTTGGGGTGGCTCGGATAACATCGCTCGTGTGGTAATCTCTATTAACTTCCACTTCTCTGGTAGTCGATTCTGCTTAATAATAACGTGTCCATGCTCATCTTGGGATTGGTCGAGAGAAAAGCCCAATGATGCCACCTCTTTTCCGAGCTCCGAAAAGTCGGCTTCATACAGGGCACGTCTACTGGAGGAGGCCATCGATTCCTTTTTCTTAGTAAATTGGATTTGTTAAATGCCGACATTAATACAATTAATGTGATGACTGTTCAATGGCTATATTAGAAACAATCACTATTCTTAATAGTATTTTCAAATCCATAGACATAAAACCAATGAAATTAATATTTTCTATAACCATAATAAGACATTTATCTAATAAAGAGGAATTTTCATTAATGAATATCTGGGTCGTTACAATTTTACTATGGTAAAGAGTTTTAAAGAATTAATAAAAACTCTTATATTGTAACCCATATATTACAATTGGAGACTCATACTCAGTATCAATTTTTCAACCAAATGTAACCATTTTAAAATAAAATTTGATTTCATATTAAGACAAATCTTCACTACATTCATCACGATATTTTCTATGTACTTAAAATTCATAATACAAATGAAAAAAATTTTAAAAAATAGGATGTGATAAAAAAAAGATCAGTCAAAGATTTTAAAAGAATTAAATACATAATTCCATTAAAAAAGAAAACATATACAGCTTTTAGCTTTATATTTAATGTTCCTTGAGAATTTGAAATAAAAAATTATCACAAGAATTAAAAACACAAATTTTGATCTAATAAAATAATTAAAACCCATAGAAATAAATTCAAACTCTTTTAGGTGAATTAGAGAATAATATACATAAAACCCTTTCAAACCCATTTTTATTAGATTATCTATAAGTAATACTTCTAATTAAATTATTGTAGGCTTACTTCTCACTATCAGGGCCACCACATGTTCTATTATAATGGGGTTTCCCAGTGCTGATGGGTCTCCCCATGTTATGATATAACATGCTTTCCAGACGCTATCAAGGCCGCCCCATGTTAATATATAATGGGATTTCCCAGAAATATCTAGGCCTCCCTATATATATTTTGTATTAGGATCACACATTTTCTTTAATACCCAAGTACCATATTGCTAATAAAATAATTTCATCATAAAAACCTTTTAAAAATACATTTACTCCAACATGAAAACAGTTTCAGATAAAAATACCCCTTACTACCAAGAATCCATTTTCAATATAAAACCCCATTTTCATTGAAAATATATTTTCAATACAAAAATACCCAAAAGGATTTGTTTTTTTAATTTATGGAAACATGAAATCTTACAAATGAAAACAACAACAAAATAATGGCCACAATGGTGGAAATGTCAGTGTCACAATATACGTTAAGAATATAACGTTCCCTTCCGCATTAAGAAAAATGAATACAAAAACATAAAAATATTATTTTTTGAAAACCATTGAATAAAATTCAAAATATAAATGAAAGTTTCTTTATAAAATAATATGAATAATATTAACAAGGAGAAAAGAATTTGATAACTAAATCATTACACATTCATGATGTCCCATACAACATTGAACATTTAAATAGTAATATTCCTAAAAGAGTAAATTTACTAAAACATTAAATTGAATTAGTATATATAAAATATGGATATTAAATGTCATATAATCGGAATATAAATTTTTTAAAAGAATAATGGTGAATATCATCATGAAATGACTCAATGAAAGGATATTGAGATGAAATCCCTTACCTTAAGTCCGACTAATTAATTATTATAGTTATATGCCTAAATAATAAAATTTTACATTATTTAGAACAATTGTTAAATATTTTTAATTCTTTTACATAACTTATTTCTATGTTATAACAATTACATAATTATTAATTTCATGTCAGACATTTTGACGATATTCGGTACCTGAGTCCAAAATTACATTGTTATGATGCCAATATTCAGAGTGGTCATTAGTCCATCATCTCAAAGATAATATTCATGAAATAATAATAACTTTTATAAAATAATTATAATTTTAAATAAATCAATTAATTATGGTTATGAAAAATAAACTATGTTATAACCATTGAGACTATAAGTTGTATGTTCACATGAGTAACATTTCCATTTTTCAATGGTCATTCTTGAATGAAGGTTAATATTAATTAACCTTTAGAAAATTATCATAATATAACTAATATAATATTGCATATATATATATATATATCATCCTTGATTTGTGTTGATTAAAAACAATGTACGTCACTTCACAGTGGAAATTGATCACACGTGCGCGCGAATGACGTTATCATTTTTATGTGCATGGAAATAAAAAAATTAACTGATATATTATTAAATGATAATGAAAATTATGTCATTAATATAATATATAATAATAAATTCCTTCATTATAACATGTATTGAGGTATGGTTATAGATAAAATTATGTCTGTTCGTGGAGGCGATAGTTCACACGTACACACGAATGATTAATTTTTTTCAAATTTAATGGAAAAGGAGAAGGATATAGGAGGTGGTATTAACCAAATATAGTCTAGTTATATTGATGATATATGATTTATTATTTCATGATAGTTAAATTGTATTTTCAGGAACATGAACAAGAAATAAATTTGAAACACTAAATTAGAAATGATACTTCTTCTTTGGTCTATCTCCTTTGATTAACATCTTAGCACCTCGTAGGATGGATTTAGGCCAATCCTAATGCCTCTAGAATATGGATATGGTTTATAGTAAGGAATTTTTGTAGATATTAACCAAACAAAAAAGGGTTTTATGTGTGAATAAAAGATAAAAATTGGCACCGTTTTATAGGAGATGGGAGGGGAACTCTTGGAATTATTCTAAATATTAAATTAATATAAAATAATTTTTATAAAAATGAATAAATACTGATTTATTTTTAATATATGATTATTTTGGGTATAATAAAATGTATCCTTTTAAAAATAGATATGTTTGGAATATTTTTAAATCATTATCTTTTTTATCCACTTTTATCTCTTATCGTGATATCACGTAATTTACACTTTATGGTTAATATAATTACATTAAAATGAAAACGACAAAAAATGAGTCATTGATGAAAATATTAGGCTTACACTAATCAGTTTTCCAAAAAAATATTATTAATTTCATATAATTTAATAAAATATTATTTATTTTACAATATAATAAATATCAATTTTGACACTATTTATTACTTGATTTTTAAAAATATCATTACAACATGATATCTTTAAAAAAAGTTATATTAATGCATCCAAACCACATAAAAGTAATCCATAATATTTTTGTATGAAATAAATTATATCAAATAATATTTATTTTAATATTTTTAATATCAATTTTTTGACTCTCCCATTAATTAAACAATTATTGCATAACCATTGTGTCACCATTCAATTTAATTATTTCTTTCCAAAAAAATCTAAATAAAATTCCTTTATGTAGATGAAAATTTTATATTTCCAAATAATATTTATAGTTTAACATATCCCTTATATAACACTATATTAAAAATATTTTACTTGATAAAAACAAAAGTTTGATAAAATTGACTTTTCTTTAAATATAATATTATAAAAATAAAACTCAAACCCAAGTCACTTTAAAAGGATATAATATCAAACAAAGGAAAATTATGTTCTAAATATACTCATAAAATTATATTTGAAAATGGTTTTTTGTGATTTTATAATATTATATTAATTTAATCCTTAATTACCTGATTTACCAGTAACCGTAATAATAAATTTTTTTACTAAAGTTACTATTTGTATTGTCCATATATAAAAGAGAAATATTTACATAATTTTTACCTTTTGATTCCAAATATGTTATCCACTTTTCCAATTTTAGAACACGTAATTGGCATAAATTATTTAAAAAATAATCACAAGGATGGAATGATAAAATGTGTTTTTAATGGAAAACAGTTCCTGCTATGACTTAATGATGCTTCTATAATTGGAGTGAA
The DNA here is from genome assembly GCA_963277665.1 of Viscum album. Lineage (NCBI taxonomy): Eukaryota > Viridiplantae > Streptophyta > Magnoliopsida > Santalales > Viscaceae > Viscum > Viscum album. The sequence continues at coordinate 1,058,803,850 of OY728155.1, forward strand.
ATGGGTTTTTCCAAAAAAAAGGATTAAATTTGTATTATAGATAGAAATAATTCTATAACTGTTTCTAATAGATATATGAAATAATTAGTCAATGATTTTGGAGACATGTATGCTCCAATGGCCTGAACGCCTTCATTTTTTATTAATTTTTTATAATCTGACCATTAAAGGGGTGAGGTGGAACCCTTACAAATCCTATCAGTGTAAGTATTACATATCCCATAGGACTTAGAGAAATTCATTTTCTGTAGGCTTCAAACATTACATACAACCCAAACTAACTACTTCGAACTGCTCCTCCCTAGCATCTTCATCATGAAATCAGATATCCACCTTCGCATGGTAGTTCGGGTAGGTTTTACCATGCATGAACATGCTTGTCCTGATGGTAGGTTCCATATCCTCTCATTCTTTCCATCCATTTATCATATCCTATAGTAAAATCTCCTTTCTCATCCTTTTTCTGATGCTTTTTCCTTGTAGTTTTTTCATTTGTATCTGCACATAAGGTGGCCCAAAGGCCTTGAGGTTTCCCAAAGGCCTTACTGAACTGAAGGCCTGGGTGGCCCAAAGGCCTAAAAGGACCTGGAAACCAAACCGATGGCCCGAAGGCCTAAATGGGGGAATATTCCTGGTTGGCAATGTGCTAAATAGTGCCTGCTACAGTTCCACTACAGTACCAGCAACAGTACTACCTAGATCCTACTACAATACTAATATAGTACCTGTTACAATACCAGAAATTATCCTCTGCTTGTATTTGATCCTGAGTCTCTTGGATGAACTTAAGGAGTCCTCACTAACTGGGTTGGGTATCATTTTTTGAATAAGTGTATGATATTATAACTATACATTAATCTATTTGTATATTTCTATAATAAACATCATTATTAAATTTCAAACTATTTCTAATTGACGTGAAGTGTAAATTTTTTAAAGGATATCTATAAGAGGATTTTTATATAGAACAACTCCATATATTTGAAATTAAAAAACATCCAAAACAAGATTTTAACCACATTATGGCACATTATGGACTTAAAGAAGCCCTTAGAGTCGGGTATGATTGGTTAGCTAGATTTTTGTTTAATTTATTTATTAAGGTAGTTAAAAATCTTATTATTTTTATAAAATAACTTTATAAACACATCAACATTGTTCATATTTTTTACTATGACATTAAATTTTGATCAACTCAAAAATCATTAACAAATTACTTTGTAGATATTCTGAAGTCTGAGTTTCAAATGAGCATGATGGGATAGCATACATATTTTCTTGGTCCATAAACTTCTAAAATCCAAAATTAACCTTTATATCTCAACATAATTATATAGAATATATTCTTAATAAATTTAAATATGAAAATAATAAAATTATTAGTACACCTATAAAAACATGAAATACTTATATAATGATGAATCTAGGAAAGCATTTGATCAAAATATCATTAGGGTAATGATTGGATGTTTTCTTTACATTATATCTACTAATCCAAATATCATTTTTTATGCTTATGTACTAGATATCATGAAAATTTAAAAGTGTCAAACATTGAAGTGGTAAAATGAATTTTTCATTGTCTTAAGGGAACCATGGATTTCAAATAATCATACTCTTTTGGAAATTATTAGGAATTAATTTTTTTTTTCAGATGTTAAATATTGTGGATTTATATTGGTTATGAAAAGTAATAATTGAAAATTTACTTTCATATGATAGGTTTTATTGTATTGGTCTTGTAAAAACCCAAAATTTGTAGCAATTTCCACTACTGAAGCCACATATGTGGAATATCGAAGTTATTGCCCTCAAGTGTTGTAGATAAAACTCACACTCACATACTATGGAAATAGTTTTAGTAATAATCAAATATTGTGTGACAACATAAGTTCCATAAACTTAAGTAAAAACCCAAAACATCACACCTGATAAAATCACATAGGTATAATAAACCATTTCATTCAATATCACTTCCATAAAATGGATATCAATTTACAATTCATTAGAATGTCAATATGTAGATATTTTTACTAAACCCCTTGCTTATGATATATTTGAATATATAAAACAGAATCTTATAATGTTCGGTATAAAATGATCATTAATATCTACTTCATGTTTACCAATCTCTTGACATTAATGTACTCATTTTCAAAGTTAGTGAACACATGTTGTGGTAATCTAAAACCTTTTGTTTTCTAAACTTTTTTGTTTTCTATACTTTTTTATTTTCCTATTATTGTTTACTCTGTATCTTCAAAAATTTTCAAAATAAAAATTTTCTAAAATTTATTGGTATCAAAACATGTTTTAATATTTTTTGGTGTAAATATATTTAATAAACATTTTTTGGAAATATTGTTGCAATAAAAATTTTGATATAATTTATTTTTAAAAACCCATAAAGAATAGGTTACTCACAAAAATTCACAATGAAGGTAATTTTAACACTGAGAGGTATTCTTATAAACTTTTAGGTTATTCAGTTATCCATGACTTTTATTTTTCTATTTTAATATAAATATTAATTATTTTTTTCAAACATTTAAATTTTTATAAATATAAAAGATTATGTAATAAGATAATAGTTTATCCTGATTTATTATGTTTATAAAAAACCATAAGTGCTCAAAAAATATATGAAATCATTGATGACTTAATATTAACTATCATATTTGAATAATATGTAAATATAAACCATTAGATATTTGGATGATGAAGGGTTTCACCTCAAGCCTATATATAAGAGAGTGGTCACCATATCCCACATCAATTATCAATAATTTCTCTCAAGCCCTCTCTCTCTATTTAAGGATCAGTCTAGAAATTTGACATTCAGCTGATACACATATTGAGACTATGTCATAGAATCAAAATAATTCTGATGGAATCTGTAGAATATTTCATAAATAAATAATTTTAAAAGGAAATATTATTCAAGAATTCTTGTTATGAAAATTATGGGTCTCTTTTGAAATGTGTTATTAAATTTCAATGATGGAAAATGATCTATGTAGGAAAAGGTAATTTTTATTTACATTATCATGAATGTGTTATATAATTCAATTATATATTATAATTCAATATGTAAAATGATTCAGAAGTTATTTTTATAATCATTTTGGTGAGAGTTACAAACTAATGATTCGAGAAGTGAGAGATTTGGTTGAAGTACCTTTTGAAGGAGATATGTACGTTCCATCATATAAGATTTCAAAGAATCATGGAAATTTTTAAAAGTAAAATCGTTTAATAATAATTTTTACAATATTATGAGAACGTTAGAAAGGTATTTCACTTGACTATGGATGAGAGAGATTCAATATTTTTGGTGCAAGGATATTTGATATATATAAAAGGAGATACAGATACAGTGAATCTTCTTGAAATTTTCATATTGGATTTCCTAATCAATATAATGAAGATTAATTTGGTAAAGTTTGGGTCTCTTTATATTGAGTCAATTAAGAAAACATCCATGAAATCCATGATCCTATTGTTCCCACACTTCATAAATAATATGTTGATTAATTTTATTCATGTATTTCAAATTCAGAATTAGCTATATAGACTTACATAAAATGATTCACTTATTAGAGAATAAACTATGGTGGGAATGAAATTGGCTTTCAATATGAAGCTGAAAATCTTTATACATAAATTGTAAAAGTCTTTGATCTGTGTAATTTGATACAGGGAAAGAAATAGATCTTAAAAAAGGAAAAGAATATTCTTCTCCTACGATGATTCACAAGAAACCTAAATCCATTTTTGATGAGGTATTTAAAAAAATTATTTCTCACAATTCATAGAAAAATATTTTTTATCCATATTTTATTCTTAAAAAATAAATGGTATTTGATTTGAGGATAAATACAGCTGACGCAATAAATGAGGTAGAGAATAATTAAATGAAGTATAAAATTCTTACTGAGGTGATTATCGTATAAAATTTGAATAATAATGTAGAACTAGCATCATCCAATCAAACTATATTAGTTTCACCATAACCAGTAGTTCATAATGTTCTAGGTTATAGAACACTTCAAATAGATGACTTATATATTGTTGAAACCTAGTTTATCTGGTTGTTGTAGATGAGGAAAAGAGTAAATATTTTCTTGTTGAATCTGAAGATGTAATGCTAGTTGGAGAATCAGTTGAAAACCCAGTAAGATGTTAGAGAATAAGAAACCAAATAATCATTTTCATAATCCTAGGAAAGGTTTTCTACGAACAATTAGGTAGTTATAACAAGATATTGAAGAATAATTAGAAATAGACTAAGAGTATGAAAACGAAAATTAAAAAAAATATATCTTCAAAGTCATCTTCATCCTCTACTTCCATATGTAATGATTCTGATAAGAATCTATTTTTTGATGTGTTAATGAATGAACAATCATTATCACAAGAGTAAGATGATGTAAAACATTCTTATACAATACAATCATTCAAGGTAGATATCGATCAGGTGGTTGATGTGATGAATGTTTTGGATGACAACAACGTTTATGGAAAAGAGAATATAGATATTTGACAATCTCTCCAAAATATTTCAGATTATTCATCATATTCTTCTGGTATATTAGTTACTGAATACTATATGTTAATTGATTACATTTTTTAAAACGGGAAAATGATTACGTATTCAATGACATATATTCAAAACATTGAATCTTGCTGTAAAAAATCAAGATTAATTTTATTTGTAAATCAAAATCATTGAAGTTGTTAAAATAATCAGTTCTACATAATGAGGATAAGTTATTTTTTTCAAAGCTAAATATAAGGTATCAAAAAAATATATTCAATTAGTTTTTAAAGTGTGTGATACAAATTTATGGTTATTTTAAGGATCATTATTTTCATTTCCTCGAAGGTAAGAATGTTTCTTTTGATATAGCAAATTATATTTAGACGTTTTATCTAGATGTATATTCTAGGTTAATGTTTGTGGAATAGTTTTAAGATATGTTATTCATTCAAAATAAAGAAATATGTAAACAACAATTAGTCATTTAAAAGTTCAAATTTTAGAATGAAAGGATATGACATTTTATAGATAATTTTCTAATGATAAAAAAGAAAACAAGAAATTTGTTTTTCTTTAATAGGAGATAATTAGTTTGAAGATATAATATTGGATATTTAGGGACATGGAAGAGAATATATCTAATCTTGAATCTATAGATGTATATCTGAGATGAAAAATTATTAATTTTGAATGATTAAAGCAATTGTGGAGAAGTAATATAAAAAATGATTATTTTTGTCATAACTATTGATATATTTGTATAAAATATTAATTCTAACTGGTTTGAATGAATAATTTCCCTAATAAATATTTTTTGAAAGTTTTTCAATTTCACTTGGATTAATGTTCATTATTTTAATATTGGATTAATAGTTATTCAAACACAATTTATTTATATAACATTTTCAATCATTTCAAGAAAATTCTTAAATTTCATTATTTATTTTTGAAAAAAACTATGGTGAAGTAACTATTTAAGGAAAAGTTATTTAGAATGGAAAAAATATCTAAGGGGTATAATATATTGAGTAGGATAATCAAATTTAATATTATTTCATTTTAGATGATGATTATTTAATAAAAGGAAGTTATCAAGGAATGGTGAGTTAGGGTATGAAAAGGGAAGATATTTCCTATGAAAAAAATATTTGATGTTCATAAATATACAAAAGGTGTCATGTTTTTCAATGTAATTACTTTTTCCTTTTATGTATTTTTTTTCTAAAAAGGGTGATATTTTTAGTCAAAATTTTATACTTTCTACTTTTCCTTTCCGTATATTTGAATATAAAAAACACTTTCTAAAATCCATATTTTACTAACTCTGTATATCCCAATTATGTTAGAATGTTTTTTTACAAAAAATAATTTTATAAATATCATAGAAATAGTTTTAACTAAATGAATATAAAATATATATTATTTAATATGATATATGGAACTGACCTAGAGTTGGTTCCATCAGATTAACTAGTTTTTTTTCTATTATATTGACTACTGATCTATCTATCAGACTAACTGAAGTCTTAACCATTGGAATAACCAATGTTCAGAGCTATTGAATTGTCAATATCTCAGTTCATTAGATTAAAAATATTTTAGTTCATCAGAATAACAATAGTTTATAATTAATATTTTTTAATATTTTATACCATAAAGTATTTATTATAGCATTGTAATGGTGGTATCAAACAAATATCTAAGGTAGAAATTTTTCTAATCTATAAAATTAAGAACATTTGTGGCTATTACAACAAACTCAAATATTCATAGAAAATATGAACATTATAGGGATACCTATAAATAAGAGTGAATTCAAGGAGTATGGAGATGATATTTTTGCAAAACAACATGTCTGGTATTTTCCTCTCCCTAAATATCTTATTGGTATGATTTTAATTTTTTAGAGAGTCATGTTCTAAGAATTTTGACTGAGTAATTTGAAAATCCTTAGAACATATTACTTTTTTATTTTATTTTTTTGGTTGAGGTATAGATCGAAGGATTACAGGGATAGGAAGACAGGTGGTACCGATCATTATATCGAGGGATTCTACGACATTAGATGACAAAGCTATTTTGATAATCATATTGCGGGATTTTAGGGTTTTGGATGATAGATCTATTCAAATAATTGAATCAAGGGAATATGTTTACATAGATTAAAAATCTATTAGGATCATAATATTGAGGGATTCTTGGTGTTTGGAAGATAGATCTATTCTAATCATTATGTAGAGGTGTTTTCTTGTAAGGAAAGACAGACCTTGTAGTTATTTTGAAAACGTTGTATATCATAAGTTAGGCTTTCTAAAATCTGTAATTCTTAAAGTTATGGAGAAGAATAAATTTTATAATTATTATAACTTATTCTTACATTGTTATAAGATTTTTTAATTTCTTGTTTCAACAATTTGTATATCTACACTGTAATCTATATCTTAATGTTTTTACTAAATATTTCTAATTTATGTTTTATCAGTCGTTCAATGACCCCTTTTAAAAATATGGATTTATTGGATTACTTTTGTGTTTGATATGTATAATCAGATCATCATATGATTTTTGGGTCCAATATTTTTCATTAAATAGGTTTTTTGTAGTTAATTTTTTAAACTACAATCCCCCCGCTCCCCCACTCATGGACATCACATACTCTAACGATCCAAAAATTTCAATGTCATTGAACTGGAAGAAAACACATGAACACCATCACTATCATTGTTTATTTTTTGATTATCAATAGGTACTTTTTTATCTCTATTTTTATGCACTAACTTATAAGAAAATTGTGAGTATCACCATTAATGCATCTTCAAATTCTATAATACATCATGAAAACACAATATCCCTTATTTAAAATGACCATAAATAATTTACAATTATTTCTTCTATCATATCATTATTCATGGAAATATTTTTATTATATAATCATTCAATTTAGTTCATTATTTGACCCATTTCACAAAAACAATCACCACATAGTAATAGTGATAAATAATATTTCATTAATTTCAAATATTTCAAATATAATTTTCATTACTAAATAGAAATTTTCCATGTTTCCCTCGCAATATATAGTCTATTGAACAAAAATAATTTTGGGAAAATGACCCAAAAATATTCTTGAATTCTCGAGTCATGTCATCATTCCATATTTGATCACTATAACCATAAATATATTCCACAAACAACATATTCATTAATTCAGAATCATATTTTTTAATAAATCCCCATTTTCATTCCATGAATCATTTATTAATATTTCGAAATATACGTATTCAAATATTTCATTACATCTAGATTCCATGTAATACATAACAATGGTGATATACTACCTCCATTAAATCTATGAAAAATAATTCCTTTGACTTTCTGTATTTTTACCAATGAAAAATTTCCAAAAGTAGATTAAAAATATGAATATATATTTTATCATTCATCTTCCACCAAGTCAAATATTAATAATTTTAGTTTCTCGGGTTTTTAACTATAATACAATTGAATATTTACAATAATATTTTTGAATGCATATGCAATGTCAACTCTAGATTCAGGGGTTGGAGAACCTAATCATGGCGATTTTCAAAATAATAAAATATATTTTTTTATGCGAAAACACTTTCTCTTCAAACAACTAATAACTCGTGATTGGAGTCCTATATTGTAATTATATGTCTTCTACTGAGTTCAAAATTTCATGTTTTCCTTAGGTGTGTCATATTTTTAGATAACACCTGGGATTCAGTCTGAGGATAGCTGGTGGGCATCTTGTGGTGGAGTTGTTAATAAAATTAAAATATAATTAAATATTTATCCTAAATTATACACAAATTCTCATTGGGTGCATGAAAGAAGCAGGAGTAGCCAACTCTCTACCCCCCCCCCTTTGGTGACGAATGAAATCAATGTGATAAATCATTGTTGATCTTCTTTCTTGCCATAGATCATTATCAAATCAAGGAGAAACATGATATGAGCATTATTATAAACATAGAGGTTCAACTTTTCACCCCCGATGTACGAAAATTTTAGTTTTGGTTCAGATAACCTTCATTATTCTTTGTTTTTATGGTTTTAGATCACTTTTACAATTGCTAGAGATACCTCCTAGCATGATCTATTGGTTTCAGGGAAGACCGATTTGAATTTGGGAAATCATGGTGTATTTTATTTATATAATTACCATCCACATATCATATAGTTCATAGAAACACATTGTGTGTTCTTCCTTTTTGGGAAAGATGAATATTGGGTAATTAATATCATGTACTGTGGTCTCAGACTGTGTAGGGATCCCATGTTGTGAGGCCATGAGACATGGCTAGAGTTAGATGTTTGATTGTAGATGGCTATGTTAAACTACATGGCTAATGTACTTAGACACAGGGTGCCGAAAACGACCATAGGAAAATAATATTGGAAAATGTCCATTTATCCTTAACACTCCATTTATTATGGCATGCAAGACGTGTGAGGGACATGGTTATTTGGGTTGTGATGATGAAGAACACAACCAAGGTTATGTGAGGAAGAACATCCCATGTACAAGATGTAAACGCCACATACCCTTAAATGGAATATCAAGTTCGTGTGAACATAAAAATGACTAGGTGTATAGGTTATTCAACATTCAATGTGGGTTCCAGTGCATGCCATTTAATTTCTTGACGATATTCTTGATATATTCTTTCTTATTTATCTTCTTCATTAGAAAACGGATCCGAGCATGTCAGTATCCTATCCTAATTTTTTTTCATGTAGAACTTGATGGTGGATTATAAAGCATCCTATAAGATTTGATGTGGTGTGATTCATGAAAAATATTATAGAATCGGTGCTTAACCCTGGATAGTGATCATGGTGGATCACTAGGATCACTTCGGGGTTGATTCCTTTCCCTTTTCCATTAGTATATCAGTACCATAGAATCTTTATGCTGGTAGAGCAGTGTTCCCCAATTGTATTAGGGTGTGTTTCCCCAACTTATGATAGTTTTTCAATGAGAGGTATGTCCATCATGATTCTCCTTTTACCAGATCCTGACCAATTTTGTAGATCAATGTGTTCATAAATAGAGACACTTGGACTGGTACTCCTCTATAAAATGTAGGTGAAGTTTCCCCTTACCTCTATTCTTTGGTAGAGATGAAACTCCCCAAAACATGGTCATTGGTATTATATTTATGGAGTAGTTCATCTAGGTTTTGTACACCCCTATCGGCCTCGAGAACAAGTTACACATTTTTTTATGAAGTTTAAAATAGTGACCCCCTTCGATGGTAGTGTGTGGGCCCTCCATACTTTTCAATTTGATAGATTAGTCACTCCCCTATTGGACCAGGGTGTGGTTCCTCAATCCACATAGTTAATATTCCCCTATTCTTCCAGGTCGTGGGTCCACCAAACATTATGTATTGATAGAGTGGGTATTCCCCTATCATCATAGGGTCTGGGTCCCATATCTATAGCATTAGAACTCCCCTGTCATACTAGGGTTGGGTTCCTCCATACATGTTGTGTATCGGTAGAGTTGGTAATCCCGTGTAGTACCGGTGATTGAGTCCTATGGCCTAGGGTAAGTACTCCCCAATCATGTTTGTGTGTGGGCCCCATATAGTGATCTAGCATGTTGTGTTGAACTCCCCTATCGTACATTGGTGTGGATCCTCACCTACAAATTAGTACTCCCCCGTCTTCGAGTATCAGTGAGGAGCAGGTCCCCCATTGGAGCTTGTCCTCCCTCGTAAGTTGAGTATAGTTATGAGGAGGGGACATACATTAGTTACATACAATACCTGGATAGGTGTTATTGTTCCCTCAATGGATTGAGATGTTGGATACTCTGTTCAGGAGTAACAAAAGTTTCACTAGATAGTTAGGAGCTAGTACTCCCTCAAAAGGGTGTAGTGGCAAGGTGTGGGTTCATATTTTCTCTATCCATAGAAGGGATGAACATTATGTATAGTTTAGAGAAGATAATCCTAAACTATGTACACTTTTGTGGTGTGGGCCTCTCCACTTGGGTTCATATATCCTTGCACTAGGTGAAGGATAGTGATGACAGGAACTCTGGTGTTGGGCATTGGATTTTATCCTAGAATATTGTTCTGGATGGGGTGAATCTCTCAGATGGGATTCATATGAGATGTCATGGATCACAGAGAGTGTTATCCTTGTTTTTTTTACCTTTAGATCCTTGATTAGAATCATGTCACTGGATATGAGGTTGGAACATCATGAAACATGTATCCTCAGATAAGTATATCTGGGTGATTTCGGTATTCCCAACGGTGTTTTCACCTATCTGGGTTGACACCCCTTGTGGAATTATCTAACTAGTCATATATAGTTAAGGATGGTTCAAGATTGTGTTTCGATATAAATTGGGTTCCCTCTAGATAGTTAGAGAATACTGTTTCCTTTAAGTTTTCCCTTTTCTTTTGGTTTTTGGGGGTACTAACAAAGTATTCTTATACTCACCCATGCATGGAATTTTCCGATTTTTTTCTTTTACAAACCATAGGATTTTTTATGATGCCCCTGGTGGACCTATGGATTGTGGAGCATAGTGAGCTAGACCCACCTAGGTGATTACTAGAGTTGGGCTTAGGGGCATTCAGGTAGTTGCATATTATAATGATCACCTCCTTTGAAAAGGTATGATTCATTTATAATTTTTTGGTGGGAATGGGTTTTTTCCTTTTTACACATTCATAAATTATGTTTTACTCTTATTTGGAATAGTTGTATGCATGAATTTTAGTTTCCATATTTTTATATATATGCACTATTTCATGGTGGTGTTTGTGGGTTGGGGCCTATAGGTACTTTGGGAAATGTCCTCCCATCTATGTGATATTCCCACCTGGTTTCAGTATCCAACCCATTCCTTATCAGAGGTGGGAATAGAGTGTTGTGGAATGGGCCCCTTCAGGTCTGGTTGTGATAGGACAAACATGTCATGAGTGTGGTTTGGGTTGTATAGCGGTAGTGTTAAGGTGTTTTGAGTTTGGATCTCAGACCAGAGGTCTCACTCATTACGTGGATGCTGAAATTTCCATTCATCATGACAATGTTAACTTAATTTTTCACTCAATACATTAGGATATTAGTTGTAGGGAAACAACGGTATATAAATCATATAGGACTGATTTTTGGTTTTTACATGGCCTTACTAAGTCATCTCCCAAGATATACTCATTGACCTTAGAGTGTCTTAATTCTATTCTGGTAAACCACGATGATAGAATCCATATAGGGATTCATAACATGATTGTGATGATAAATCTCCCTATGATAAGGCTTCTATATAGGGCACTAGTTCTATGGTGGTACCTCTGGGTGGTCCATTAGTTGATCCACAACTCGTTGATAAATTGGTTATGTTTGGAACTCAGGTCGAGGATGCTATAAGAACCCGGTTCTTCATTGAGGTACATGTAATGAGTTTTATATATTTTATTAGTTTATTTTCTTTAATAAGAACTAATGTCGATTTTCATTGAGGTCATGGGAGGATCGGGGTTTCTGGGGATCGTTCAAAGCCTGGACCCCATGGTTTTGGGTGCTTTGGGCCGACACATAGTATGTATAAACCATGATGATTAGGTTGTATGGTTTGAAAAACCATACGATATGAGGAAGTAGGGTATCACAATACACAAAACTAGAGGATAGCATGCAGTATCACCCGTAAAACCATCTGGTAGCTCTAAAATTTTTTAGACCATTGATAGATAAGAACCACATGACTACCACATGGTCAGTAAAATATTCAGGGTAACCAAGAGACTGCCACCATTATCTAGCAATGAATGCGAGAAATGTATCATGATTAGTCAAAATGTGTGACCTCAATTTTTTTAGTAAAATGGATTTTTTTACTCTATGGTTTTATAGCATAAAAATATAATTCTAATCCTCACATCATACAATATCCTCAAATTGGGATCTCCCCTAGGAATCATAATCTAGACATTGAGCTATGTTTCTTTTCCATCATATCAATCAAGTTATATTCATCACCTTCATCCGCAATGAAAATTCCCCAATTAATTTTTATCCTTTCTCGATTCAGTTGGTTATTGATTGCACTATTTGGATTTAGGCCTATAATACTTAATATCATGTTGAATCATATTATATTTATATTTCCCCTAAACCATGGAAAATTAGATCTTGATACATGGAAATCTATCTTTCACAAGCCTAAGGTAGGTTGTGTCTGGCCCCTCGTTAGTTGTTGATCTTTTTATATATGTCAGAGTGTCTTGCACTCTTTTTAGTTAGTTTCATAGATTTAAAATTAAACCTTGTTGTTTCCTATTTTTTTTAGGTGATTGAATAGGTGTATTAATGAAATTATTAGTCTGTATTCCTTTATTAAAGGCCACCCATTGGGTGAGTTCCCTAGAATGACTTTTTGTGGTTGTTTGGCCTTGGATGCCTATGAGGCACGCCTTTGTTTCCATTTTATGAGTTTTTAAAAAGAATTGAGATTATGAATTGAATTACAAGGGTTTTATATTGTAATTGAATTGTTTAATGGAATCATATGGTGGAATTTACCCTTTACCCATGTATGCCTATACTTGATTAAGCTGGTTTGGAATGAATTTCGTCAATTTTGAACTTTCCAAAATGATTATATGAATGTATATTCCATTTAATAGTTTAATTTACTTGTGATTATAATTATGAGGAATATCCCCATGTGAGTAAATTAAATTCCAAGACATTTAGATTGGTCCTTGAATAAGACACCCCTTGGTGGTGAGTTATACAAGATTCTTCTGGTTTTGACCTTAGCATGGATAATAAAATGTTTAATTTAATTCAATGATGAAATGGTAAATTTCTATTAGTTAATTGTGAATTTAGAAAATATTTACATTGATGGTCTTATAAAATATTGTACCTCATTCCTTATGTGAACCTTGGATTATGTTAGAATGAAAAGGATGAGCTCAGTCGTGTTTTTATGATTTTTTCATTGGTGAACAATGGTTTCCATGGACGTGCACATAGTGGTTTTACTTATATGTCGAGTGAATCATGGATCTATTAAGGAATTACATGGAAGCACTGAAGATAAAATTTTCTATATGTCAAGAGTGATACATGGGGCTTTCTTATAAGAATTACAATGATGTGCTCAATGAAATGAACTTATATAACCCCTAGAGTGATACTGGGTTCTTGAGAGGATTTTTGGGACATGCTTCTATGGTGTTGGTGTAATTGCATCTAAAGAAGGGTGAACTATAAGTTATGGATTACTCAACTCATTAAAATGAGATCCATTATTTCACACCTATTCTGATGGGTGACGATGTAATGAATGTAGGATGATTTTTGGATGGTCTCACGTATGACATCTCATCATAAGTGAATGTCTTCCAATTGGATATGGTATCTGTTATACTATATTATTTTCTAATAATATTTCATAACCAGAGGGATTCTAGAAGTGAAATCTAGTGTGGTTCAACACCTATAACTGGTACTGTCTTGACTGGATGTAGGAATCATCATATGTAGATTCCTTATGGTGATATGAACAGTCAAATTTATATTCAGGTAGCCATGTGAGCTACTACTACTACGGTAGGTTAGGTCATATGAGGCCATTGTGTCCGCTGGACCTAATCAAGTACAGATCTTATGGGAATATGGGAAATCTATAGAGATTATATGGTATTTTTCCACTAAAAGATAGTGAAAGATATTCTACACTGACTCCATATACAAGAGTGTGGTCTACAGCATCTCACAAGATAAAGTGTTGAAGTGCATCAGACCATTCAGGCCAAGGTGGTGGCCATGAACATGGTAGCCAGACCCCATGTTCACAGTGACAACATAGTGGATCAGCTTAAGGTAGGTGGGTAGTGTCATAGGGCTACGGTACATGCTATGAATAAGCAGTACAACAGACACTATAGGAGAAGGATCCCAGACCATCTACATTCATAGTTACTATTCTAGTATCCCCTGTTTCTGATTTTTCACTTTTTGATACATGGGATTCCCATAGTTTCATATATGTGCCCATTATAGAAATCCTTTGGCACTTTTTTTTACTTTTTATTGAGTTATGATGTTAGACACTCTGTTAGGGATAAGAAACAAAATTTTCCATCAGTACATGGAGTTACCCATTGAGGTTAGTGGGGGTCACACAGTTTGGATCCTCTACATCCTTGAGATTACATGTTTAATATCATTCTCAAGATGGACTGCTTGGTTTCCATTCAAGAATACTTTGATTTCTATCACTGTATGGTGAGTTTTACATCACCAAAGGGTGGAATGTTTCTACAAAAAGGACAATGGGATGTTCAACTAAGGCTAAATAGACGTGAGCATCATGGGTTAAGTAGGATGATAGCACAGATTTTGAGTTTATATCTAGATGAACATGGAACAGATGAGATAGATTTCTATCAAGTAATTGATTGTTTCAGTGATGTCTTCCCAATATATTTATCAGGTTTACCTCCAAGTAAATAAGTATAGTTATATATTGAGCTAGTTTCAGGAGCTTCATTGGTATCCATTCCTCCGTACAGGAAGGCTATGATAGAGTTGCAAGAGATCAAAAAGAATCTTTAAAATTTCGAAAAAAATGGTTTCATCTGGACCACAACTTTTCTTTGGGGTTTACCAATCCATTTTGTGAAAAGGAAGATGGTTCCCTCATGTTATATTTGGATTATCAGAAATTAAAATAGTTGATGGTTAATAACCAATATTCTCTACAGCAGATAGATGATCTCTCGGACCAGCTCCATGCATCTCAGGTTTTCTCAAAGACTAACTTGAGATCCAGTTACGGTAATGTTTGTGATAGATCATTAGACATACCATGCACATCATTCATAGAAGGTATTGTGTGTATGAGTATTTTGTCATGTTGTTCGGTCTCATGATTGCACCTGTAGTGTTTAGGTCTCCAATGTACCATATTTTCCATCCTTATCTTCACATGATTATTTTTATCCTCATGGATGATATCTTGGTGTATTCTGACAATACACATAACCATTCCAACCATCTTGACATAGTATTGAGTACACTAGTATAACATCATTTATATGTTAATATCAAAAAATTCCATTTCTATATGGATCAAATTCACTTCTTGGGATACATCATCTTATAGATAGGATTATTAGTGGATGAATATATGGTGAGAGTTTTAGTTTCCTAGGAGCATCCCAAAAACATCATTGAGGTGTAGAGTATCCTAGGGATGGATCGTTACTATAGAGATTTCATACCAAACTTATTAGATATAGAAACTCCATTGACGGGCTTGAAAAAAAATTGTATCTTGTATTGATGAAAAAACTCTTGTGAGATAGCCATTCAGGAGATGAAAGGGAATTTGACATCAGTGATGATACTGATTCATCCAATTCAAGGTAGGTGTAACACTATGCATTGTGATGCTTCAGGGATCTGTCTAGTAGAAGATATTATGCAGGGCGATAGAGTTATTGTGTTCGTGTCTTAGCATTTGAGGCCACATGACAGGAATTAACTGATACACGATCTAGAGTCAAATATGGTTGTTGAGGCATTCTGAATTTGGAGACATTATTGACATGGAGAGAATTATGTAGGTTAAATATACCAAAAAAATCATCATGTACATATTTAAACAGCGTGATCTGAATCTAAGGTAGAAAAGGTTGGTGGAATACCTACAATATTTTTATATTGAACTTGCCTACATGTATAGTAATGGAAATTCTATGGTAGATGCTTTGATAAGGATAAATCCGATAAAGGAAGTATAGTAGGACAATATCAAGAGGTAACTTAAGGAATTGTTCTCTGAGATTCATTTGGATGTTCATGATAGTCAAGGGAAAACTTTTCTTTCATCCTCATCTATTACCTCTACCCTATTGGATAGAGTAAGGATGAGGTAAATATCACATTCCAAATGCCTGGTAATATGGGAGGTTGTGGAAGGTGAGGACCATCCTCCTAGATGGACCATAGGGAAGGACGAATTTTTGTCTTTATATGGTTGTGTATGCGTATCAGAAGACATGTGTGAGGAGATGATGCGGTACATTCAAGACTCTGTATGGCCAGTGTATTCTAGACTCAACAAAATGTATCAGGATTTACATATTCAGTATTAGTGGCATGGTATGAAAGGATACATATCTGAATTTTTTATGAGGTGTTACACCTATCAGTAGGTGAAGGCAGATCACCAACGAACAATCGATCTTTTACAACAGTTACCCATTTCTGCATGTAAATGGAATTCTTTCATGATAGATTTTGTGATGGGTTTATTGAGGTCTCATATAGGTAATGATGCCACTAGGTTTGTTGTTGACATGTTCATGAATGATGTATATTTCTTACCGAACAAGGAAGTCATCAATGTTGATGATTGTGGGAGTTTGTACACCCGTGATATTGTATGAGTACAGGAGGTCACACATTCTACTATTTCAAACAGGGACACCAGATTTACCTTTCATTTATAGAAATAGATAAAGAGGGTGATGGTCACAAATATTCTTATGAGAACATATTATCACCCCCAGATATATGGCTAGTCAGAAAACAAGATTTAGATTCTCAAGGACATGATTTGAGCATCAATACTAGATTTTATAGGATCTTGGGAGAGACACATACCCCTATTTAGATTCTCAAATAATAATAGATTTTATAATACTATTTAGAAGGATCCATAAGAGGCTTTGTAAGGTGGTCAATTTCGGTCATCCTAGTGTTGGTTGGAGTTAGGATATGAATCTATGTTCAGACCTCATCTCATCCAGGAGAAAACTGAGGAGGTTCAGTTGATTCAGAAATGGATGGCTATTGTGAAGTCTCTTCAGAAATCATAAACTGATCATCATAGAATACTTGTATAGTTTGAGGTTTGGGATCATGTTTTCCTATGTATTTTATAGAGGTTGGGATGCAAGAGGATTAGGAGTCATGATAAGCAATCACCGATAAATGTTAGTTTTCTTTGAGATTCTGGAGAGATTCGGGTTGTTTGTCGATCAGTTGTTGGTACCTCAAAGCTATTGGGTTATACATGATTTCATCCATTTTTCTCAACTATGACATTACTTTTATGACAATTATAATGTTTTCCTGCTAATGGAGGTTGATTTTTAGGTAGATACATCATTTTAAAATCATTCTATATGAAAAGTTTATTATAGCACGAAGGTTCTTTGCGGTTAGTCAGTTTCTTTAGTACGGGTTCTAGGGAAGCACAACCAAGTGTAGGATGAGACCAAGGAGAGGGAGATCGATGTTTGATCATAGTGGAATGAGTTGTTCATAGATATTTTTTTCACCACAATAGGAAGGGAAATACAGGGAATAATTTAGTTAAGGGGGAAGTTTGTAAGAACCTGATTCTTCATTGAGGTATAAATCATTTGGTTTTCGTCTTTTATTAGTATAAATACTTTAATATGGCCTAATGAGGATGATCATTGAAGAATATGTAAAAATGTAGGTGTACAAGGATCAATCAGAGACTGGAACTCATGGTTTGGGGTACTTTGAGCCTACCCCATGGTTAGTAGAAACCATTAGGAATAGTCCTCACAGTTTAGCAAACCATGTGATGTGAGATATTAGGGGATCACTGGCCACATAGTTAGAGGATTTTCTATCGTAGTATCCATACGGATATGCGGTAGGTGTGGAATTTTTATAGACCTTTGATAGTGACCTACCACTAGGTCCGTAAAACATTTAGGGTAACGTATGACCGCCTCCTTTATCTTGAAAACATCATGTGAAATGGTTCATAGTTAAACAAATTTTTCCCTAAAAATGTGACCCTGTTTTTTTGGGTAAATGGTAATTTATTACTACCGGTGTTATAACATTATAATATAATTATCCTCCTCCCATCACACAATACCCTCACATTGGGATCTTTCATTACAATCCTAATCTAGGATTTGAGAAATGTTATACATAAAGACTCTGACTCGAGTGTCATATGTATCCTTGGATCTGAAATAGTAAGGAATCGATTAATTTTTATCCTTTCTGGATTCTGATGGATTTTATTTCACAATTTTGATTTAGGATAATAGGCCCCAATATCATATTCTTGATCCATTATTTATAATTCTCCCAAACTAGGGTTAATCATAACTTGATATTGGACGAGCTATCTGTTACAAGACTAAGGTATGTGGTCTTGGGTCTTTCATAGTTGTTGAGTTATTTATATATTCCAGAGTGTCGCAAGGCCTTTATGGGCATCTTAATGATTTATAATTGATCCCATTTTTTCAATTGGTTTTAAGTGATATAATATGTGTTTTAAAACATGTATTAGGTTTTATATCTTGATTAACTGCCACCCCATTGGTGTGTTCCTATGGATGACCTTTTATGACTGTTTTGACTTGGATACGTATGAGTACTACCTTTGATTTATTTTATTTAATTATAAAAAAAATTATTAATAATGTAATTACAATGTTTTTGAATTTCAATTGAATTGGTTAAGGGTGTGGGATGGTTTATTTTCCCCATGACTCATGTATGCCTCTTCTTTTATAAGCATGTTTGCAATGAATTTTTCCAATTTACCAAACCAGGAGAGTTGATCAATGTATATTTCATGTAATCGGTTAATTTACATGTGAGTCTTTTTTATGGATATACCAATTTTAGAAAATGAAAGGCCAAACCATTGAGGTTGGTCCTTTCATGAGACACCCCTTGTTGGTGAGTTATATTAGATTCTTCTGGGTTTGACCTTTGCATAGCTAATGAAATGATAAAATTAAATTGAATGATGAGATGGAAAATATCATGGAGTGAATCATGGATATATATTATATTTCCCTGGGTGGGATCATATACTATTTTACATTTTTTCTTGATTAAACCTTGTATTCAGTTAGAATTCCAAGGATATGTGTAAAGGGTTTATTATTTTTAATTTTTGGGTAAACCAGATGGGATATTAGAGGTTACACTTATATGTCAAGTAAATCATGTATCCATTGAGGGATTCCATGGAAGATCTCAATAGGCATTTGAAAATATTTCATGAGTGATACTTGGGGAATCCTTATAGGACGTCTATGGATGGGATCAATGATTTTAACTTATACCACATCTAGAGTGATACTAGATTCCTGAGTGGACTATTGGGACTTGCTTATAGGGTGTTTGTGGAATTTCCTATGGAGTGATACATGAATTCCTTGTTAGGAATTTCAAGGATGGGCTCGGGTTATAATATAATAATGAAATTTAATAGTTTATGACATGTCTGTGAATCCAAAGCACAAGCTTGGATTCGTTCTTCACCTATGATTTCATTTATGGCCTAATAAGGCATCTATTGTGCATGCAATTAAATTGGGGATGTCATGATTTATCCATATTTAGAGACATACTAATTTATTTTATTTTAATTTTTAAAGGGATAATGAAATGAAATGTAAATGGAAACTAGTGATTATAGGTTGTCTACATTAAAGTACTTCTTAGCTTATTACTTTCATTATTGATCATTTCTTGTTTTATATATTCACTGATTGATTTGCATAGACCATGTGTGGATTCCTACTAGTATTTACTCTCACAAAATTTTTGGGTCATGTTTTGGACCTAAATAGAGTATATCATTGTAGGTGTCGATAAGGAAAAGTTCCATCCAATAGTTAATTCATATAATGCTTAGGAGTAGGAGAGCATGGGGCTAAGCTAGGTTTGTGAAGCTTCTAAGATTATTTTTAGTCTTTTGTACTTTTGGGACTAGCATTTTATATGACTATAGTGTAACAAACATTTTTTTCTAGAACATATAATATGCAGAATCATCTATTGTATTATATGACATATAGTTATTTATGTTATCATTTTATATTATTTACATTAGATGTATGGTATTACTACTTCCACGATTGAAATTTTAATGTATTATACTATGTCACGCTCTTTTAATTAGGGAATGGACTCCCCAATGTCACAGATAGGTACTCACTACTATTTGGTAGACTCTGGTGTTGGGGAGATGTGCTTGAGGCCATTTAGATAATCAGTGTCAGTGCACTGTTTAGTGGAATCCA
The DNA here is from genome assembly GCA_963277665.1 of Viscum album. NCBI lineage: Eukaryota > Viridiplantae > Streptophyta > Magnoliopsida > Santalales > Viscaceae > Viscum > Viscum album. Next base: position 1,058,824,496 of record OY728155.1, read on the forward strand.
TGTTTGAGGCGTCACAGATGCAAGATAGATGATTGCAATGTATGAGTTCTAATTGTAGTGGCCACTAAGGTATCTAAGTGATCTAGAACCCTAGAAAGATGATAGATGGATTGTGGAATTAATTCTTTTTTTCACATAGTGAGGAATGCTCCTTATCCAATGGTTTTCCTAGTGGAGAGCCTTCTATAGTATTTGATAGAGAGATGGTGAATTTTAGTGATGTCATCCCATGAAGAGGTGATTATATCTTGTGTGAAGTTCGAGTAAATATTCAAAGAATATTTTTTCCCATCCATGTTGTGATTATTCTGTATCAATGAGCTTATTCACCTTCAGTAGGGAATAATGAATATTGAGAAGCAATAATCTAGGTTCACAGACCTATATTGATACTCCATATATATTATTTGAGGCCCATTACTCAGTGCAGAATCCTCTGTGTAGGGTATCATCAGAGACGTTCAAGAAGGATGGGTCCCCTTTTTCCATACCTATTATGTGGGGGTACTGAAGTGAAATCTATTATTAGAGAGTTTCCTAGAGAAGGTACAAGTTGATGTGGCCCACAGTGGTGTTCATGAAGATTAAGAATCTATAGTAATCGGTATCTTGAAGATTATATGATCATAGTGTAAGAGGAATAACCACGTCTTGACATAGGTATGTGGTTCTATAGTGCATGAGCTACATCAGGTATCATGTCAGATATAGTAGAGGCATTCTTATTTTGGCGAAAACCGAGTAAATATTGCTAAATATTGACTAACCCACTATGAAAAATAGAGGAATCCTGACGATGGATCCCCATTAAAAATGCATGATTTTGAGAAGAGAGTATCGCTAGATGGTGGACATAGATGTTGAGATGGGATAGAAGCAACCGGTTGTAGGTGGTTCGAGTTGTTTCCACCACCACCCCCAGGTGATCCATTCTAGTCTCAAGTAGAGGGAGGAAGAGGGAATTGACAGCTTCATGTCATAGTAGAATTTGACCCAGAATATCTATAGAAGACCAGAGGTACACATTGTGTCCTTTATACATTCTACATTATTACTTTTTGAACACTATGTGATGTACTCCATTCTTTCCACTTTATTAGGTGTTTTACTAGGGTGATCTGGGTGTCAGTTGAACCGAATGTTGGTGTTATTCGATGAATCATTGAAGGAATTAAGAAAATGACTCCCTTAACCATTTAGATTCATTCTTGTGATGTGAGTAAAATTGTGAAGGAAAGTCGGGGCTACCCAATGTAGATAGTATCGAGGTGTTGTACATGAGTGTACATAACATTTATGTTCGGTGATTGGTGATGTGTTGGTGGATTAATAACATAGGGCCTGGTAAGACCTAATGATAGAATTTAGGGATCCCTTTGTTATTCATTTGTATCATTGTTTTTTTAAGCCATCTTTTATGTTAGATTCTTGGGGAGGACGTGGCATGGTTTTCTGTAGCATTTGAATCATTAGAAATAGGGAAATATTTCCCACTGAGACACAATTTTTTGACATCATCAAAACATTGTGGGTGAGTTAGTGATTCTCAATGTAGATAGTTTTGATGTGTGTTGGACAAGTTACTTAGACTTGTGTGTTTATTGTGAGTTTGTTTGATGGATTATCGGAGTAGATTCTAGATTATCTAGTGGTGTTTTTCTACATAATCTTTTTTCATGGCAGCCCTAGTAGAGGGAGAGCATTGCATAAAACCATTTTGAAGTGGAAGGGTTAGAACCTAATATTATTTCATAGTGTGGATTGGATTTCTACCATCCATACATAGTTGGGTTGTCACTGTTGGGTGTGGATGTGTGTTTTTTGGTGGGATATGTTACAGCTGGAGGTTTATAGAAGAAGGGACTGGTAAGACCAAGTATTTACAATTGGGCATCCTTGTTTTGTTTTTGGGACCTTCATATTTTCAGTATCAAACATGAATGTAAGAATCATGAGGAGGCCACATTTTTGTTCATCTAAGGGAGTATTTGAACTAGGGGTTGAATCAGTATCTACGTCAAATATGTGTGGTGGTGTACCACTAGACAATATGAATTCAGATGGGCCATGGTGCTGGGTGCTTTACTCCTATAACAGTTGATAAATAATGTTCCTATTGACACATAATGTATACCTAGAAGGAGTTGGATGTGTGGTTTAGACTTTGTCATTCCCCTAAGTTTGTTCATGTATGAAGCAGGGGAATTCCAAATGAGCTCACTGGTATGGGTGTTCGATTAGAGTGATCGGTTTTTTTCCTTCTACCTAACATTTAACTTTTCGAGGATGAAATGAAGTATGGAGGGGATGATTTCGTGACTCGGGTTTTTACCTATAATATTTTGGATTATTTATAATAATAATTTGGACGTTAAGTACTGAGTCGGTGAAATATTTTAGGGCCAGAGAGCCACATGATGGTAATTTTAAAAATAAAAAATATATTTTTTCACATGTGCACAATTTCTTATCAGACATCAAATAAATATCTAGGGAGTCTCAGATTAGAATTCTTAAATATCACCTGATCTATGAATGCCATGTTTCCCACGATGGGGAAAAATCATAGTTTGAATCAGGGGTTCGGTCAGAGGCATGTTGGTGGGGAATCATGTGGTGGAATTATTAATTTAATTAATATTTAATTAATGTTTTATAATAAAATCTACCCCCACCCCTTCTCCTTGGGCACATGACATAAGCAGGAGGATCCATCCCTCCTCTCCTCATTTTTCGATGGATTAAAACCAACACAAATAGAAGTAACAAATTGCTACCGATATCCATTATTAGCGCTGATTATCATTTGAATGAGGATAAGAAATGTCTAGGGGTCTTTATACACCGTATTATTTTTCATTTCACCCTTACGGTAGGTAAATTTTATTTTTATTCTTAATCCCCTTCATTATTCATTATTTTATGGTTGTAGAGGACTTTTTAAATTTCTTGAGATGACTCCACGGAAGATCTATAGGTTTTAGGTAATACTAGGGTGACTCAAATTATTCTAAGGGTAATTTTTTCCATGAATTATAGTATATAATATGTGTATTTAATAAAAACATGCCATGTGTTATTTCTATCTAGGGAAAATGAAATTTTGGGACTACACATTGTGTACCGGGGTTACACATCATATAGGGACCCCATGTCGTGTAGTCATGGGACATGTCCAGTGATAGTCATGTGACACTACATGTCCATGTAAAATTACGTGGAAATTGAACACGGGAATGGGGTGTATGAAATGGTATTGGTAAAACCACACGATGAAGTGGGTTTTTTCCTAAACACACCATGTAGTATGGGATGCATTTCATGTGAGGGACATGACTGTTTGGGCCATGTAGAAGAAGAACATGGCCAGCGGTTCGGTGAGAAAAAATAAGTCATCTACGAGCTGGAAACGCCATGTGCCCCTACATGCTCATGTAAGGCCTTGTAAATGGGATGCAAATATAGGATCAATGGCAAGTACACACACCATGTGTGATCCATTGCATGCCATGTAATTTCATGATGATCTTCTTGGGATATTATTCCTTTCATATCTTCAAATCTAGAACTCATATATGGGCTTATAAGTGGCCTATATTGAATGTTTTTTAACCAATAACAAATTGGTAGACTCTACAGTGAAAAGAAATATTTTATGTGGTTTGTTTAGAACATGATTTGTAGTGGCAGAGCATAACCTTAAGTAGTTATCAATTTTGATCGCTACGTTGACATTGGGGTTGGTACCCTTCCCTTTTTCATTATGATGTGGTCCCCCCTAGACTCTTCAGGCCAGTAGAGTGCTTCTCTCCAATTGTATTAAGGAACAAATCACCTACATAATAGAGTGTTGTGATTTTTGGTATACCTTACATTATGTTTTGATGTGTGTTATGGTAATTTTGATGCTACTTTCTACGATGCATGACTGATTCTATCAATCTGGGTGGTTCTAAAATAGATATTTTTGGACTGGTACTCCCTTATGGCATTTGGGTGTGGGTTTCCCTAACCTCTCTAATTCAGTAGAGATGGAACTCCACACATCCTAGGTTAGGGTCCAATAACTATGGGGTATTTATCTCAGATTTTTTACACACCTTTTAGGCAATGAAGAGGGTTCCCCATATCGCTCATTTAGTTAGAGATAGTGACCCCCAGCATGAAGGGATGTTGGCCATCCATACATGTAGGTTGGATAGAGTAGTTACTCCCCTATTAGACTAGGTTGTGGGTATTATATCTATGGATTTGGTACTCCTCTACCACATAATGGAGTGGGTCTTCCAAACATTTTTTATAGATAGAGTGGGTACTCCCCTAATTTGTTAGGGTGACGGTCCTCTATCCTGGGAGTTGGAACTCCCCTTTCATACCTGAGTGAGGGTAATCAATACATGTTGTGTTCTAGAATATTTAGTACTTCACTATCACACTAGGGAAAGGGTATTCTATCCCAGGGTCGGTACTCCCCTATCATGTTAGTGTTCAGGTCCCCCATAGTGATCGAGCAAGTAGATTTTTACTCCACTATCATGCATGGGTTCATGTCCTCACCTACAGATTTGTATTCCCATGTCTATGAGTAGAAGCAGTGAGTGGTTCCTCCATTTTAGTTATTTCTCCATCATATTTTGATTAAATCTACAAGGATAGGTCCCCTCTAGTAGTTATGTATTATTCCATGTTTTTAGATAGTTTTCCCTCGATAGATTTCAGAATGGTCCACTCTATTTAGGAGCGATACATGTTTTTTTGGGTAGTTAAGCTCTATTTTTCTCTCGGCTAGGTGTAGTGGTGGGATGTGGATCCCTCTATTCACTATTGTTAGAGGGTATTCACACTGTTCATTATTAGGAGAAGTGCTCCCTCAAATTTTTATAGTAGTGAGGGGTGGGCCACTCCGCTAGGGATCGTATGGCCTTGCACTAGGCCAATGTTAGTGATGATATGAACTATCATGTTCGGGACTATAGTTTTTCTTATTGAGTTGTTAATAATTGGGTGAATCAATTGGATGGGATCCATCTTGGATGTCCTAGCTCATAGAGTGTGTTATCCTAGTTGTGTGTTACCTTTATTTCCTCAAGAAGAATCTTTTTTCTAGCGATGATTTTGTAACCTCTAGACACTTGGAGTCTAAGAAAAGTATTTCTCATTGATTCTATGAGTCCTTGCGGTGTTTTCATGAGTCTGGGTTGGAACCCCTTGTGGACAGAGTTGACTAGACATGTATAATTGTGGATGGTTTGAGATACATTTTGTCTCTCAATTGGGTTCCCTCTGGCTATGTTGAACAGACTGTTCCCTTTAAATTTCTCCCATTTCATTTGGGGTTTTGGGGTGCCTACTAAGTATTTTTATACTCGCTCTTGATTGAACATTTACTACACATAATGTGTATTGTGATTAGAACAGGATTTTCTATGGATTCCTCAGGGACCCCAGGTTGGTGGAGTATAGTGAGATGGACTGATTGTGGTTTTATTAGAGATGGATCGAGGATCTTTCTGGCAGTTCCATTTGATAGTGATCCCCTCCTTCTGAATAGGTTGTACATTTTAACAATTTTTTGTGGGTCTCTTCTTCCCCCTTTTATGATTTAATTACATATTTTGTACTCTATTTTGGGATATTTTTATTCATACATTTTATATTTCAACTTTTTATATCTCTGAGCTGTTTCATGTAGGTGTTTCTGGTGAGTATGTATAGGTACATTAAGAATAGGCCTCCAATCTGTGTGATATGCCTACTCAACACTAGTCGACATCCCCTGGCCTGTTAGTGGTAGGCTTAAGGAGTTTCAACAGGGGGCCATCCGGTATGGTTTTGACAATAATGATCAAACATCCTCAATAATGAAAGCTTTATAATATTTGGTTATCTTATATATGTAAATGTTTTGAATTATTCTCCATAATTAATGCATATTCAATACAAAATATCTTCACTGAATCCATCCTATATTTCAAATAAATTTATACCAAAATTCTATAATATATTCTCCTATAATATTTCTCAGGTATCTCTACGAAAAATCATTATATATTTTCCCATAAAAGACTCTAAAAAATATGATTAATCATCTTATAATTTTGATCTCAAAAATTCTATATGATACCTAAAAAGAAATTGGAAACTAAACCTACTGCTTTTTATTTCTGATTTTGGGAAATACATTATGTCTCCCCATTCCCAATCTCCGCTTTTATTAGTTTTTTCATGAATTATATATATATATATATATCCAAAACAATAGGTTTTGGCCTTTCATTTTGGTCATTCATCATCATCATCATCATCATCATAATTATTATTAGTAGTATTGATGTTAATTTCAATATTTGTATTAGTATTAATAATATTATTAACATTACTATCATTATTATGGTTATTAGATTTGTTTTTCAAGGTTATCTTGTTTCAAATATTTTATTTATATTATATGAGGATTAATTGAGCTATTTAATTCAAAAAAATATTTATAGTGTGAATTTGTAGCATATAAGGTCTTTAAATAGCCTATGTTCTCTATCTCACATATTTTGTGAATATGAAATTCTTATTATTAGTATATAGAACTCCTTGAATCTTAGTTCTTTTTATTATATTTTTACACTTTATGATATTTTTGTTATAAAACCCATATCATGGGAGAAATCACTTAGTATTTTTAGAATGGGTATTTCCACTATTATGGAAAATTAAATTATCATGAATATTTTATTTATTAAAGAGTAATTTTCTTTCTTCTATCTAGGTGTAACCTTGTTTTAGGGGATATTATTAACCTCTTACATGAAAAATAATTGCTTCAAAATCATGCACCATCTCAATATTTATAAAGGTATATAACATTTATAATATTTTATTAATTATTTATTTAATTATATATTTTTCTCCTCATTTTCAAATAATATTTCTATTTATATATTGCTTAATGAGATAATAATTTAATTAGATAAATATTTTATAGATTGTTTGTAGAAAAATGTGTTTAGAAAAGAAATATAGTCATAATTTTAGGGGAAAATGAACTAGTCCAATTGTATGAGGGTACGAACATGAAATTTTTTAAACCATTCTATAATGATCTCTTTGCTAAATTTTTCTTATAGTGGGTTATTATTATAGGGTATTTTATATTCTTTTTATGAAATAGTTCATTGATAATCATATAGGGGGAGTAAATTTAGTATAACTTCTCCAATCCACTCATCTATTCAATGTTCATAGAATTTTATTTTTTTTTAAAAAATAGATTCTATTCATATCACAATACTGGATTTATAAAATTAAAATTATCTTATCTTATGACTATTAAATATTATAAAACTGATCAAATATTAATAAATATTCATTAGGGATTGAAAATTAAAAATTATCCCAATTTTATTCTATGAAAACACATTCTAATCAATAAAAACATTAATTATATGCTTGATTACATAAATCATAAAAATTGGAATTTAATCAATACATCTAATTTATTTTTATGTTTATTATAGAATGTACAGAACCAGACCCTAGAATCCAATAGATGTTATATAATTTATTCTATTTTCATTATATACAAGTAATCATATCTTAAAGGACTGAATAGATTATTATTCTTGGTAAACAAGATATAGTCTTGAATATCATTTTACATTGGTAAAAAAATATAAAAACCTAGTGGAAGTCAAATATTTTTCATCATTGAACACATTCAAATAATAATTCTTCACATCCTAGGGAAAACATAAAAAATAAGGGTGAGCTAAAATTCATTGAAAGGGTACTTATAGTGAATGATATATTTAGAATTTGTGGAATAATCACTATGGAAATGTAAATACATGAAAAAAAAATCCATTTAATCATTAACTTGAGCACAATGAATAATATGGTAGGAGTAAATGATGATAAAATAATTCAAAAAATAATCACAATAATATAAATCTTATACATTGATATCTGAAATATTCTAATAATCACATTTGAATCAACAACTAATATCATAATGATAGAATTCATAATTTCAAACATCTAAAACATAATTTTTAGATGTCATTCCAAGACACCATAAAGAAATACGTAAGGCCTTTTCCAAAATCCAAACAGTTTTGTCTCAAGATACATACTGATTCATTGAGGGGATATATAATTCTAGGACCCACATATCCCTTAATAAATCAAATAAAATATTTATATTAATTAACAATGCAACATAATCAACATGCCTTAAAAATTAAAAATTATCTCTATAGGAAGAACAAGTACCCACAATGTCAACAATTTCCTAAAAAAATTGATCATAAACAATCTTGAAAATTAATAAGGATAGTTTTGTTACAACATATCTATATTGTAACCTAATTAAAATAAATTTTTTTTTCAAAGATTCAATAAAATACTTTTAAATTTTCATTTAAAAAATTATTGGAAAAATATACTTTTAACATTCAAATTCACTTTTAAAAACTAAAAATTATATTTTATTTAGAAAAACATTTTATTTAGAATAAAAATTGAAACCTATAATGTAATATTAATTTATTCATTATTTAGGAATATGGGATACTTTTTTATGCCGATTATTTTAGAACAAAAATTAAATTCAATATTTTATAATTAAAAAAGTACCTCATTCAAAAAATGATAAGAAAAATCCTTTGAAATAAAATATGTAAATTAAAACATGGTTAAAATTAATATAAACATTAATAGTAGAATCCTGAAATAATTCTGGGAAACTTTTTATTGAAAATATGGACATGGAATAAAATTATTTCTCACCAAATAGAAAATAATGATGGGATTCACATAAAAACGTTTTATTTTGGTCTCTTGAGTACTTATAAGTGGAAAAGGAATGTGAAACATATAATTTTTATAAATAAAAATAGGATAATTAAATATATTGGTTTTAATATATAAATATCATATAATTATCCCAAAATATATTTAAACATAAACAATCTTGAATAATGATGATATTGTGAAATAAACTCTTACATCATGTATGACGTTCTTTAGAATTCTTTAACCTATTATAAAATATATTTATATTTATTAAAATTATACAAAATAAGGGTATAAATGATTATAATATCATACTTGAACAAATTTTTACATTTCAACTCACTTTTATTAATTATTCGATATTAAATTTGATATTTTTGAGTGTTAAATATCTGGTTTTTTCATGAAGATTTTGATTTGGGAGTTCTGATCAAAGTACATTGATCATAGTTTCATAATTTCCATAATTATAATCATGGTATAAATACAACATATATTCATTATAATCTAATTTATAGTTATCCATGTGATGTATATAGAAGAAAATGAATATCAACATTCATGGAGATAGAAGGTCATACATACGCATAATTGTTGCTCATCACATTCTGATGGAAGGTTTGAAAAAAAGATAAATAAGCATTTAACATTATATAATTTTTATTATATATCATTTTCCATATATATAATATATATTCATTAAATCTTTAATTATTACAATCTATGTAAAGTGAAAATGAAAAATAATCCGCATCACTTCGTGGATGTTCTAATCCACATGTAGGTAGGATGGACGTTATCATTTTCTAATTGATGTAAAGGTTATTAGGTAAATTATATATTATATTTCCAGCCCAATAATTATTTAATATATATCATATATAATTATTATCTCCATCTCTATAACAGTCCATGTAACATAGTGATGAAAAATGAATTACACAACTACCTGGAGATGAAAATTCATACGTACAAATGAGTGATTTTATACTTTTTAGTAGGATTGGAAAGAGGTATAAAATGGGTTTCACATAATGATAATAACATATTAGTCAATTTATGATATAAGATTTATTTTTTTTGTAATTTTTATAAAATATTTATAGGAATTATAAGAATAAATAAACATGAAAGAGTCAGTAAATAAGTTTACCTTTTCTTAAGTATACTTTATTTAAATCCCTTATTAAAAACCATTGGAATAATATTTTAAGAATAAAGTGCCTATAATTATATGATTGTAAGTAATATAAAATATTTTATCAGGCTTTAATGATCTATTTTGTTTATGCATGTTTAAATTGAAGAGGGAATGGGTCTTCTTTAATAATTGATGGTGATGTTACTTTGGGGATTTTGAAAAGAATTTAATTAAACTAAATTAATATCATGGAAATTTTATCCAAATTGATATAATTATAATATAAGATGTGGATTCTTCAAAACAATCTCAACGAATGACATTTGGAAATTTTTTATAATGTTATCACAATCATCTCTTAGTTTTATCCCCCTATTAACACTTTTGACAATTACTATGATATAAATGTTTTTGACACCTTATGGGTCATGAAAGTTTTAATAAAAGGAAAAGTAAAAAATAAATAAAAATTAATTGAAATGTTAAACCATATTCTATTCATTTGGGATAATATATTTTTTAATAAATTCTAAAGTATTTTAGAAAATATTTTTTATTATAAAATATCAATATTGTAATTTAAAAAATTACATGAAATATTATAATATTTTATGTGTATAAATCATGTAAGTGGCTCTAAAATTATAGGGATACACATAAAAAGAATATAGACTCTTAATTCAATCATCCAAACCAATTTAGATTGGTTTGGAATTTGTTTTAATTCTTATCTTTGGGCTTAACCCTTTAGATAACAAATTTTAACCATAACCTATATGATGAAATATTTTACAATTTACAATCATAATTTTCCTCTTGAAATATTTTGATTATTTTTAAATAATTTAATAAAATATTATTTTACATAAAATTTAAATAATATCATTTATGACACTATTCATTTAGTTTTACTTTAGAGTCATCAATTCGAATATTTAATTCAAATATAAACCATTATTACTTATATAATACATCATATTTATCTTCCAAATTATTAAGACACTTTTATTTATCAAATTGTGTTACATTTAATTTTTTTAATCATTAATTTTATTTTCTATTAATTAAATTAATATTATGTTAGTGTTTTGTAAGTGTGGTGCCTAATTCCACATAAAACATCAAATCATCATATTTGGGTAAAACGAAGCCACCATTCAACTCAATGGACCATTCTGGGAAAGCCAGGGGAGGTGCGTGAAAATCATGATGTGCGTGTACAAGATAGAAATATTCATGTATGACTCTTGAACACCCAATGTAATGCCAAAAATCCCCATACAAGAATTCCACTCAATCTAGATATGGAAGGTGTTCACATGATGTTAGTGTTTCATGGAATATCTGAATCCACATGTAAAACTGTTGCACTACTAATGAAATGTCAATCCATCCATGGAATCCAATATCCATTCCTATGGGCTGATTATAGGTGTGATCCCCAACATGCCTCACTTCAACGGGCCTCTTACAAAGGTTTAAGCTTAAATAACCCTTTTTTTTAACTATGTGGGATTTGATTCCCAAATAATTGTGATACATAGGAAGCCCCTTTGAAGTCCAAACCCAACAATCCAATCTACCCACTAATCCCACTCCATCCGAACCATCTATATCCATTCTAATTTATACATGGGATTCCACATCCCGGTGAGGTCATGCCATCAACCTGGGTTGGACATATATCTAATCCCCATCCCCTTCATCACTACTACTACTTGCACCCAGGTAGCTCACATGTGTAAACCCCTCAAAATCTAACCATGTTAAATCCTCTTGATAAGGGATTATTATATGCGTAAGACCCATACCAATCATGGAACTACATGTGTTTTGATCCCTGTCTCTTATACAGGGTAAATAGGTTACCTCTCAGAGGTTCAATCCTAACTAGTGGTAAAACTTTGTAATCATTGTAATGATACTTGTTTTTAATCCACTTAGTGGAGAGCTTTGGAATTTATTATTATCCAGGGAGACGAAGGTTTGGTTTGATTGTTGGATTGTGACCATAAAATGGGCTACCTATGTATCATTGTGAAGGTTTTCAGAAACCTCACAATTCAGTGACACTGAATGGGACACATCATACCTTTTAAGGTTATATGATAATGACATATCCATATAGTTTATTCTCATGTTGTATGAATATATAAGCGAAAGATTCATATTCAAGGTTTAGTGTGGGACTTATGCATAAGTAGACCATGTAACATTGAAAGGATATGGGTTTCTATGTAGGATCTGAACCTGTTGGTAATATGGCCCATGGAGAGCATGTTTGGTTTATGTTATTGGGTCTGAACCACAAAGAGGCTTCCTAAGTATCCCATATAGATGGGAATAAAAATCCCATATAGTTCGATCGGTCTCATAGGAGAGTATGGTCCTTTGAGAGAACTGAGTTAGGTATTACATTTTGAAAAGAATGCCTGGGTGATTTGAGGGTTTAATTTGGGGCTTATTTTTAAGAAGGATCCCTTGATTAATGGGATTAGGTTCAGATTAATGAATAGGATATCCAGTGATCTTGGGACTTGAAAGGGATTCCTACGTATACCAAATTTGATAGGAATCAGAGTTCTCTTAATTCATCTAATTTTCCAATTTTGTGACCATGAAAAATATATAATACCACATGAGTCATGCTTGGTTTGAGAGACAAGAGGATGTCAATGATTCGACAAAGTCACATTCAAAATTTTCCTCCTCCGCTGGTGGAAGAGGGAACGTCGGTCGAGGAATAGGGAGAGGCGACGATTCTTCCTTCTATTCTATTTACATTGGATAAGGGTTCAATGTAAGGATGAAGGGATAATGGTTAGGGGCTTAAACCAGGATGGATTCCCATTTGGAATTGGTTTGGTCTTACTCCAAATAAGTATGCCCATTTGAGGTGTAACCTACCGTAGAATTATGGTGATGATGTTTGAGGTCTTTCTTGAGGAGTGTAGAAACTCAATGTACTCGAGGAATCCATAATGAGAGAAAAAACATGAAACATATGAAAGGATCCAAGAAAAATAAGTCAAATCAAGGAACATCATTGAGTGTTTTGGAGTGTCTCAAATCATGGTATTAGATGGTTTGAATTTGGGCCACATAAAGGGTTCAATTGATAGTGTCAACGACCAGATAAAAAAAGGTCCTGGTGTGACTCTCCATTTTTTATGGGGGTCAATGAAGGAAGTGAAGGAACCGACTGGAATGGTATGGACCGCATCCCAGTTGTAATCATGATCAGGGGGCAGCCCCCGAGGTATGGACTAGCAGGGGTGCACAGGTGCTCCGCCAAGGTGCCTCACTTAGGTGCACATCATATCTCCCCCGCATAGGTACTTTGTGCAGGTGCGGCGCACAGGTACTCTGCACAGGTGCACTAGGTAGCTCCATATGTTCTATAACCTGATGGGAATTTGAACCACCTTGTTCCCTTTTATTATCTCTTGTCTCATGTTTCATAGAGCTACCTGCGAATATTTGGGGGATCTTGGCGAAGGATCTACGCCACGGGAGCTTTGGGACTTCTTCCTCCAATTTTCATCCTTGAAATGGGGAGCCCAAGGGTCTTATTTATAGGCATCGAGGGGACCTAGTCGAAGGGATGTTGTCGTTATAGGTCCTCCATGCAGTTCTATCACATAGGTCTCCCACGTAGGGGTGCAAAAATTCATTTGTACCATAGGTCCTCTACGTATGTCTTCTATGTAGGGGTTTGAAATTCCATTCTTCCATGTAGGTCTTCTATGTAGGTCATCCGTGTAGGTCTTACACATAGGTCCTCCGCGTAAGTCCCTTTGTGAAATTTTTCCATCTTCCAAGTGACATAACATTTGATCAGTAAGCCTATTTGGGAACCACGTCCAGTCAAATCAAAGGTCTTGAAGAGATCTATACTGCATGATATAATAAATACACCATGTCTTCTCAGAAGGAAATTGTAAATTGAAATTTATTAAATTGACACCTTTTCATGATCGATCTTGTAAATCCACTTCCTACTCTTTTATTAGGGAATTTTTACACTTATCCATCAATATGGGGTAGTATTATGGCACGTAGAAATTCATCCCGCATCTTATTCCTTTATGGTGAAAATATAATTACTCATACATGACATTTTTTTGTCTATGGGATAATCCTATCATCATTTTTTGGAGTAGTGAATGAATCAAATTATGTATTGTCAGCAAAGGCCCCCCTTATAATTTGATTCATTTAGGATGAAAATAATCTTGTTCTAAGGTAAATTTATGGAACTTTGATGGATTCTGATATCATTTTGTTAGATTTAAAGAAACATCAAGTTTGAAAGGATGCTCAAATTTTTGCATACCCCCTGGGGTCTAGAGAGCTATGTTTGACTATTTCTAGGGTCATATGGATAAAGCTACATTATTACCTGAACCATGCAAAAAGGTACCTTTAGTGAACTGGGACTCGACTTTTTCCAGATTTCCCTATGCGGGTTCTCAATTTAGTGAGTACCAATTCTTTTGTTGTTGAAAGTTTAGAGTTATGCATGTTGGACTATAAAGGGATAATATTTAGGATCAAATAGCATTGACCATAAATTTTTAAATTAGTTCCTAAACAAGTTTCTATAGCTACAAATTGCGTTAATATTCTTTAAATATTTCCAAGTGCAATTTTGAACAATGATTTATTATAGACACCAAATTTAAAACCCGTATCCACATAATTGGAGTCTCTTCCATGAATGAAGTTTCAATTATTTGAAAAAAAACATTATTGCTCTGTGTTATGCAGGGCCAACTGGGGAATATGTTGCATAGCCAAATAGTGGAAACTTTTGGATAATAGGACTTTTATGTATGCACTTATGCAAGGAAACCTAAGGGAACATACTGCATATTCAAGAAAAGGGTCTCTTTGAAGTTTAACATTTTACTGCTGGTAGACAGGGTAAAATATGATTTGGCTAACTGAAGACCACAGTGGGCGGCTTTTCCATGGAAAGTAATTTTTTTAATACAGAGATATTTTATGCCAAGATATGTCATGAATAGGAAAGTAACTTCTATACAAATTTTGTGTATGAATAATGGTAAAATATTATCAAAAATGAGAATTTCTAATATTGTATTGTGAAGTATTAAGTCATTCATTGAGGACATTGGTACTATGAAATTTTAATTCATGTAGTGAGAAAATTGGTATTGTGAAGTTTTATATCATGCAGTGAGTACAGAGTGTGGCTTTAATTTAAGGTCTTTAGCTTTGACCAAAGGTATGAGACTCCCCCAATTTCATGATAATTTTTTTTTTGAAATATAGTACCATATCCAGGCATGAAATGGAAAAATGTAAATTGAAATATATGAATTTATACATCCCAAGGATGATATGGGAAAAGTGCTAAAAGCATTAGAGGAAGTATTTTCCAAGAACAATGTTACCATAATTTTAAAACCCTGTTATGGGGGATATATTATTAAGGGACAACTAAGGCATATACTGCATAGCCAAATAGTGGAATCATTTTTCTAACAGTCCCATTATGTAGGCATTTTATGCATAGCCACCTAAGGGCATGTGATTCATAGTCAAGAAAAAGAGATCTTAAGAATTTTGACATTCTATTGCTAAAAGCTGAAGAAAGATTGTGGAGATCCAAATTTTCCAACACATGGAGTTTGGTTTACAGGAAAATGTACTAGAAAATATTGAAGGTATTTCCAACCAATATTTCCAAAGAATCAGAGGAATAGGACTCCTACCAAGGATTGACTAAAACACGGGAGTTATAATTTCTTTTAGTTTTAGGTCATACAACTTGGATAAGAAAAGGAAATAATATATGATTTGTGGCCAAGTGATATCATGTTTATTTATACTACATTGAAGGCATAAGGAGGGAATTGTGTAAACCATGGTCTTGATGAGTTTCAGATCGAAAATAATGATAATGGGACAAATATAACTAAAGCACCATTATAAAATACAGATTCTTGTATATTGTCATCAATGTTTGAAGGGAAGAAAGATACTATAACCAAGAACGAAATTTCCATTAATTGGAAAAACCCGTTATGAAGGATATATTATGAAGGGCCAACTAGGGAATATTCTACAAAGACAAATAATGGAATCTTCTGACTATTAGGACCATTATGTAGGCAACTTATGCAAGGACACCTAAGGGCACATGCTGCATAGTAAGGAAAAAGAGTTTTTAGGTATTAGAAACTTTGTCAACAAAAATTGTAAGAATGATATTGAATATTTGAAAACATTCAATATTAAGAGTTTGAAATATGGAAGGGGTTATGACTAATTCATATGAGAAATATTTGAAACAACATGGGCCATGTGTTTGACATCCTTTACATAGATCCGACTAATATGTAAAATGGATACTTTATTTTTTTCCTCTAAATTAATATATGAAGTGTAGTGTTAAGTCATGTAGTGAGGACATTTGAACCCCCATAAGGAATTGAAACACCTCATTTATATATAGAAACATTTTACCCAATTTCTAAGCCCACATAATCTATGCTCGGTGTAAGAAATAAGGAGTAGTAAGGGTTTCTTATATAACACAAAGGAGACAAAGGTGACGAATGGGGGTGTTAATTTCCATTCACTTTAACGTCATGTGGTAAGAATGATGATGAACCGATGAGAAAAGAAGGACTTTTGTAGCTTGACTAAGGGATAAAACCCAAGTGTCACAACGTGTCTTACAGAGGGAAGGAATAAAACCATACATAGTTCTTACTACATTACCTATGAAGGTTTGATTCATATATAATAAATAAAGGTTTTTTTATCGTGACTGAGCTAATGATTGGAGATCTAGGCATCTTATGTATCTCAAGTAGTTGAGAATGAATCCTTACATTGTTCTTTAAACAATCATTCCTCATGACAATCATGTTTGACATGTAGAAAGGGGGATTTTAACACATTCTGAAAGAATGGTAAATCATTAGACATAAAATGGTATAATGATCGAATCATATATCCTACAGAAACACGTTTTATAGATCTGATTCATATACAGGGGGAGAAAAGAAAATATGAAGATTTTGTGATTGTGGTTGGGCCCAAAATTAGAGATATAGGGATCTCCACATATCTCATTGAAAATGTCAATCAAGCCATACATAGTTCTTAAAATATGGTCTCTATGCATATCTGACTTAAACATAGGATAAGAGAGACTCATGTGCCACTAATGAGTAGTGATGATGTCAATTATGTTTTCTTATAAAAGCTTCTAATGTTAAATAGAGAAAATGTTACTCGTATAATTTAATGTCATGTAATGAGGAAAAATGATGTCATGTAGTTTAATGTCATGTGACATGGATAAAGATGTTATGCATTTAAATGTCATTCTGCATGGTCGCTTATGGTTTTTATGCAGTTTAATGTCTTGCAACAAGGATGTTATACTGTGCAGTTTTCTGTATTGAAGCAAGGACATGGGGGCTGTGATTTTTTTAGTCTTCCAAAAAGGACATTGTATTGTGCAGTTTTAAGTCATTCTGTGAGGGCGATTGGTACAACTAAAGAATTTATTTCTTTATGAATCTCACATTATTTGTATTTTTTAATAAGCTCTCCATCCATTGAGATTAAGGAATGATCTCCATTTGAATAGACCTTCTGTTTGGAATTAGTTCCATCCCACAATGGCTCAATCTTTGGAGGCTTCTTACCTGGTATCATTGGAGTTCTAAGGACTAATACCAATTCTCCTGGATGAAATGAATGGAGGCGAACATTCTTTTACAAAGCCTGCGCTATTATATTCTGATAGACTTCTAAATGATGCAATGTATTCAATATTTTCTCATCTAATCATTCAGATTCATTGAACTATATGAAAGACATCTCATATATAGAAAACTGGTCACAAACTGTGACTTTGAGTGACAGAAATTGCATTTCAATTGGAGAAACAACTTCAGTTCCATATACAAATGAATAAGGAGTTTCTTGGGTGGATGTATGAGTAGTATTCCAATAAGCCCATAAATCATTCAAAATTTTATCAGTCCAAGATTTCTTACCTTATCCACCATCTTCTGGAGTATATTTGATAGGTTCTTTTTAAAAGTCTCAATCTATCCATTGGCCAACACATGATAGTGATATGAATGGTTGGATTTGATATTATGCTCATGGTATAACTTCTTTACCTCAATCAAACAAAAATTAGTGCCATTGTCTGTAAATATAGAATGAGGGACACCAAATATGTTAGTGATGTTAGTTTTTTGAAAAACTAACAATGATATTGGCTTTGAATTCAGTGAGAGGTATTTCATTGTCCAATATAGAAATTAAGTCAGTAGCAGTAAATATATGATTGAACTACTTAGCTATTACCGGAGGATATGTCCATACTACATTCATTCCCCATGTGACAAATAGCCAGTAGTATTTAACTGTATGTAGAAACTCTGGGGGTTAATGAATGAATATAGCATGCACTTGGCTGGGATGAGATTTCTTAAAAAAAATCTGTGTAATCCTACATCATTTAACCACAAAATAATCAATGCCTTCGGATCTTATTAGCTAGTCTATGCCCATACAGGTGGGAACACAAGCTCCTAAATATACTTCATTCATGATAGTTGTAGTCTCTTCTCCATCAATACATCTGAAGATGATTCCATCAAAGCCTCACATGTAGAGGATCTTTTGGTGATATGGACTATCATAAAGAGTAAATTTGGTTTCTCGTCACTAGATCTGTTTTTTTTTCAGCCCTATTCGATAGAATACACCATTTTGAAGATATTCCATGATGGGTGTTCTTTGTCCCATGGTATGACGATATGGCTGAGAAATTGGGATAATTTCCTTAATTTCCTCCATTCTAGTTTGAAAAAAATGTAAGACCACATGATGATGGGCTATGCTAATGATTCTCTCATCCCGATTTGGATCTTCCAAGGTTGTAGCTTCATTTTCCAGTGCATCTTCTTGGGAATTTTATGATTGTGGGACATAAGACAATGTCTTCTCTAAGGGAAATTCCATCATTAACCCTATAACTCAGTAAAACAAAGGGATTAAATTTTCTTTATAGATAGAATATTTTCCATTGATTTTCATTATTAAAAATTATGAATCATCTTTTACCTTCAAGTGATTCATTTTTACCGGAAGTGAAAATTCCAAACCTGCAATGAGTGTTTGATACTCAAATTCATTTTCAGTTCCTCCTACTGATAATATGAAGGAATAAGTGAATACTACCTTTTATGGGGAGATAAGGACAATTCCTAACCCAAATTTGTTGTGTTTAGGGTATTCTATTCTCTTCCCTGTTGGATTTATGGAAGCACCATCAAAGTACATTTCCCATGTTTGGGAATTATTCTGAATAGAGAAGACCTCTTCAAGAGGAAATTCAGTATTTAATGATGTATCTTATGCATATGGATGCTTATCATGGAATTAGGCTTGGTCATTTCTTTTTATTTACTTTTGAGGTTCAATGTTGATATCAAACTATTGAAAAATAACAGCCCACCATTCCAGAAGCCCTTTAAGCATTGGACAACTGATGATCGATTTGAGTGGGTTATTAAGCCATTCCAATTAGACCTCATGATGTTGCAAGTAGTGCCTCCATTTACGAACTGAAAATTATAATTCTTGGTAGAATATTTCTATACTAGAATATTGATCTTCTGCATCGAGCATAGTTCGACTGAGATATTAAAGGTTGATTTCATTCGCAGAATCATTCTTTTGAGTAAGAAAGGCACCCAGTGATCACACTAAAGTTGTCACATAACAAATAAGTGACCTTACAGCAACTGGTGGAATTAATATCAGTGGACGTAAGAGATATTTCTTTAGGGTATCAAATTATTTTTGGCAGTCTTCAATTCATTGGTAGGTGACACTCTTCTTCATTAATCCGGTGAAGGGTAAACACATGCCTTCCATATTGGCGATAAAGCGCCGAATATAGGTTAAGTTTCCTCGGATCCCTCTTAATTATTTCAAATTTTGTGGATGTTACATACCAAGGATTGGTTTTTTTTTTATCAGGATCAACTTCAATATCATGATGGCGTACAACGAACCCAAGTAACATTCCTAAGGTTACCCAAGAAAGCACATTTTAGGGGGTTCATCTTCAAACACTTTTGCCATGATTATGGAATATGGTCTCCAAATCAACCAAGTGATTGAAACATTGTCTGGATTTGACCACCAAATCATCTGCATACTATTAAAAACATCCCTAAGAAGGGGTTGAAAATATGGTGCATTTCACATTGGTATGTTTCTCCAACATTCTTTAAACTGAAAGGCATTACCCGATAGAAAAACACACATTTAGGGGCATTGAAGGCTGTAGATGCTTTATCCTCAAGGGCCATACAGATTTGATTATACCAAGAGTAGCCATCCATGAAGGAAAGAGATTCATAGCTAGCAGTTTAATCAATTAAATGATCTGTAATCCAAACTGGAAAATCATCTTTAAGAAAATGCCATTTAATAACCCTAAATTCAATGAAAACACTAATTTTCTAATTAATATATTTAATTGGGGAAATCGTGTCCAACCACTTGAGATATTTATCTTCTCTGAAAAATTTAGAGTTTATATGCTTATAAACATCAGCTTCAATTTTAGTGGCATAAGATATGTGAGTTATTCTTGCTACCTACTTGAATCCATGATCTTCTTCTGGAAGACTCTAATTTTGGAAGGATACATCCGGATTAAGACCTGGAATTTCTGTATAATTCCACATAAATATATCTATATGTACCTTTGTAAATTAAGTATACACTTCTTTCTATTTAGAGGTCATGGACATACTAATTAGAGTTGGGTGTGGATCTCCTTCTGTACCCAGAATTATTTCTCATAGCTCATCCACAATTGTAGAGACACCTTCCTCAAATGCTAGAGGAGCATTCCCGAGATCATCCTCTTCTTCTTCATTATGTTTTACCTCTTATGTTTTCACTTTCATAGTAGATGACGATGCAAAAATACAAGATTTATAGGGGAAGTTAGTATTTGAACATCCTGAAGAAGTGGACACTATATCTGACCCTACTGATGATGAATGGTCTTCCTGTGGTAATAACGCAGGGATGATGGATTGATAATCATAATCTTTGTCTACCTCTATCATTGCTACAATTTTTTATACTTTTATTGATGAAGTAGAGAGTTACTATAGTTCAGTATATGGAATGAAAACATCTCCATTTAGGCTTCCATAATTTCTTGGTGGATCAATAGTTTCTCCCATGTTGTAAAGATCAGTTTCCATAATATACATTATGGAAGTTATTGGACGAGTTCTTGGATTTGGTTTTACCATTTCAATATGATTAATGGGTAGAACATAATCGTTATTCAAATTTATTAATGGGTTTTTTTGGAATCTCTTCCAATCCATTTGGAGCATTAACTCTAGTTATCTCTTTGTTCATGCACTTCATTCTTTTTGTGTGATAAAACTCTGCCTCAATGTATTGAGATTCACATGTTTTGAACGAAGCCTCATCGACATACAATGTTCTAATTTGACCATTGAATATTTCTTATGACATTTATTGTATGAAGAAGGCATGAGTGCATGTTGATGTATCCAAGGCCTTCCAAGAAGAATATTTAAGGCATTTTCCTCACGAACTACCATGAAATCAGAATTAGACATGAGACCTCCAAAACTAGTTCTGAGTGTAATCTCGCCCAGAGGTTCTTTCTCATTTTTACCATAAGCTTGCAAAATTAATGTGGAAGGAGATAAGAAATATTATGTTTTTCCCAATTAATGAAGTGTACAAATAGGAATGAGGTTGACTTCAGATCCATTATCAATGAAGGTCCACTGGATGTCTACAATATTTACTTTTCCAGAAAAATACAAGGGTATAATATTTCCATGTACAACATCATCTTCATCTTCATTCATAAAAGATATGGGTTCATGAAATTCCACATGATCAATCTCTATACGGTAAACCTCAAAAATAGCAACATCAGTTTCAAACTCTTTAGGACTTGACAAAGCCTCAATAATTTTTTCTCGATGGTATTTTGAAATACTTAAGGAATCCACAATTGATAATCTATCTGGTACATGGGCCATTTGTCTCAATACAACATACGTTTTATCTAGAGATCTACATTTCCCATCATGGAAATTCGGTTTTGAGGGTGTATTAGAAATTGATATTTCTAATGTAGATGTACCTAATGTCATAATAGAAACTGGAAATACTACAAGATATGGTATATTAGACTCACTAGTTCTATTCATTAGATGAGAGGAAGATGGTGTCTCTTCTAATCGGTCCTCCAAAATAATTGTGTTAGAACCAAACCTGTCTTTCTTGGATGAAACTTCTTGTTCTTGTTGAGCCCATTGAATGGTACTTCCACAAGTTTCTTCTGCATATATGTTTTGAGTATGGGGTGATCAAAATGGTGGTATCTAGAATTCCCACGTCTTCCCTAGTATCTTTGAAACTGACCTCTTCCTCTGGTTCCCCAATTAATTAGGTACACAGAATTCAGACTCATTATAATTTGAATAACCATTGGCATATGGATCCGTTAAGTGGATAACGTTGATTGAACCAAATATAAACTCTTCATCTGATGAGGATTCTTCATGACAGGTATATTCTGGTTTGTCATTTGGTGAGCTGGTGCTCTTCCTTTTGAAACAGATGTCATGAAATCTTCCAGGGTCAAGGACAAATTTTTCCCTAACATGAGATCATCTTCTTGTGATTTCTCTTTTTCCATATGAAAACATCACTTCTTTGAGGAATGACCTTTTCATAAAGGTGGTTTTACAGTGGAGAAAGTGGTGGAAGACACAATCAGTTGTTTCAACTATGTTTGTAAAATGGTATGAGGCACTTTGATCATTTTCCTGATCATCCAATCATCATATTTTTGGACATTTTGTCTTTTGAATTCATGCCATTTGCCTTCATCCTCTAGATCGGTAGCTGTAACACATGATTCTTGAAAACAAAACACTCCTGGATGGAATGACCAAACATCTGGTGAAAGGGTCAATAATTTGGAATATCTTTATCTCCATATTTATTTGGTTTCTTCGGCATTGGAAACTGAATCAAATTTTTTTCCAGAGTTGAGATGAAGTAATCTAGAATATTTTCATTCCGAAAAAAAACATTGTTCTTTAATTCCGCAAACTATATCCCCCTCTTACCTCTTTGATCATATGATGAGGCGTTTGTTTTAGTTGATGCTCCGGAGGAGGATACCATTAGTATGATGATGGTCTTGAAGTAGAAGTAGGTACCAGTGCCTATGTTGAGTGTAACTATAGCATCTTCTGCCTTCTGTATCCTCCTCCTCAGAGCTGATGGAAATTCATTAGTTTTAGTCTTAGTTTCTATAATAGATTCTACTATTTGTTGAGAGATTGATGTAAGGTCTTGAAACCCTCCTGTATAATTCACACGGATCAATGGTGTGCATAACTTATCATGTATATTTTCCACACAAATTGGTAACAATTCTTCTTGATGGAGCGCCATACATAAAGATAATTTTAATCCTTTCCATTTCACAATGAAATATGAAAATCTTTCATTATACAAATTTTTACAATTGTTAAGATAAAAAACATTCATATTTGGTAGCATTGAGCTATATTTATGAAGTAATTTTGGACTGAGATCTTCCCATCTAGTAGTTGATCGAGATTTTAAACCTTTATACCAGATAGAAGATGGTCCTTGTAATGACAGCACAAAACACATAAGCATTTATACCACTTCCTATTGAAGAGTTCCCATCTAGGGATCAAAACAAGATATAAAATGTGTCATGTTTCATTCCAGATCTCCAGTACCATTGAATTCTGGGAATTTGGTATTCACAAAATTTGGTGGGGGTGAATTGCATCCACCCATTCAGCATAAAATCTCTTTTCCAGCGGAACTAGTGCATGTTGTTCCTCAATAGATTCCAATCAAGTTTTTAATTCCTCAATTGTGGTCATAATCATTTAGAGAACAACTGGATGACCTAGAACCTTTTATGTTATAGCAATTGGAGATTGAGCTGGTGCAACGACCGAAAAAAAAACCATTGATGGTGGTGCTTATATTTTCCTTGGACAACTAACGTGAACCGGTCTATCCGGATGTATCTGATCATGCCTTGACTGTGTACCCAATCGAGGGAATTCATTATTCACATCATTAGTTATTATAAATCCTCTTATTTTGGGGAGCTCCTACAAGATTTTCATGTTGAGGTCCTACCTGGGGAGTACATCTAGAAGAAATGTTTCTTTGAAGTAACTCTTTATTGAGTCTTTTCAACTCCTTCATTTACTCTTCATTTCATGTAATATTTCATCAAGTGAAAATTATTGGCCTCATTCAGTGGAAAAGTGATATGCAATATGACTTTTTCCTTTCCCCTTGTTATATTCCTTTCGGAGAGGTGGGAGTTGGTTATTTGAAGACATACCTAGATTCTGGGTAAGCCTCTGATTTCGGGTACGCACACCTTCTTCATTTTACTCAATGTATAACGTATTATGGACATGAACTTCATATTCGGATTCCCCTGAACTTGACTCATTTTCTGGAGGATCTTCTGTAGTGGTTTTAATGAAATTCACTGATTCATAATGCATCCATGGCATTATCTCTGTATTTTTGTATGATCTTATCCCTTTGTATCATCCATGAGACTCTACTCTCCTATATGATGAATTCCCAAGAACTGTTTGGCATACAGTAACCCAAAGGAAATCCTTTTATAGTTCAACTATATTCTCTCCTTTTGGATTCGTCACTAATCGGGAGAAAACTGTCTTCCGTTGAGGAGGGGATTGCAGATGTAAAAAATCTCCCAGCCCTACAGTCTAGGGTTGTTATTGTTCTTCTGCTTGAAATCTTTTATCATTTTTTAATGAATTTGGAGGATTAATTAAATTATCCCCAATCCTTGCAAGCTAGGTTGATTCTTGACCTGATTTTGGATAATATTTGTGCAACATCTCTTATGACATTTCAAATTTCGGTTAAGACATTAGTAGAGTTACTTTTCTGAAAACCACTCAAATCACCTATTTTGGAAGATTGCTTTGCAATTTCAGACATTAACATTCTCTGATGGTTGACATCCTCTAATCAGGATTCCTTCTCAAGATTCTCTGATTCTTAACATAAAAGTAACTCAAAAACATATTTTCTTTTGGCATGACTCTGATTAGAACTGGTTAAGGCCTGTTCTTGAGCGTACATTTGATTACATAATAAATCTATTGATTGTGGCTGGCTATGGGCAATAACATTGCCTGAGATCACTTTTGGAGGACTTTGCTAATATTAGAGTGCAGTGAAATGCAATGCTCCATGTTAACCCCATCCTCAGATACAAACACTATATGTAGAATCAAATATTTACTGGTAGAGCCTCTTTATATCATCGAGGCATACATGATGAAGAATTATCTAATGTTTTTCAACCTTTGGATGTTGAGATACAGAGATAGACGTCAATCCAATTTGGATTTGCAACCCTTTTTTTACCTTTACATGACTTTGAAATTCATAATATGGTAATACATAGGTTTTAAAATGATGATGACTCTTCCGTAAATTGATATGGATTTCATGAATACAATCTTATGTCATCAATTCCAGAATGTTATACTTTGAATTTCCCAAAGGGAAAAACATGGCTGGTTCTTCTCCCTTGGCAAATTTTTTTCTCTTGTTTAACACATCTTCATTATTTTTTCTAGATGTTTCTCCCCTTTGACTGACTAATGTGGATTTTCTGTATTATAAGACTAGTGACCCAAGAGAGGTTCTGAGAATGACCATTCCCTTGATATGTTTTCTGGTAGAAGAGTGTTTCTCCTGTTAAAGACAAGGCATCATACATGGATGACCTTGTGATTCTAGTGCCTTGAGATAGGAGGGATTTCCCATCATTAAATTTTCAATTATAGAATTGTCTTGATAATTGGAAATTCTAATACAGAGAGGTCATTTGTAGTGAGGTCTATCCTAGGGAGGATTACCATGGTGGATTACAAATAGGGATAAATCTTCTTGTTGCTTGGTCTTCTAGCCACACAGAGGGTTGTCGTTGCTCTCATCCAGGGATAGGAACTTTGTATTAATAGAAGTTCCATGAAGAAAGCCTTCCTGATGAAGTGTCTGATGAGGAGCATCATAATTACTACTACCTATCCCATAATATAGTATTGAGAGGATTTGATCTTGAGCTGCAATAGATAAATGTCTGAGGGCTTCAAGAACTCCAGCATTAAGATGTGTTAAATCACTGCTTGACTCATGATTTTCCAATAGTGAATTTCAAGACTTCTTTTAGAATGTTTTCTTATACATAGTTTGGGCCACTTTCTAGGAAAATTGGTTATCATGGGAAAGTGTATGTGCATGCATTGGAGTGGTTACTAGAACAGACCAATTACATCCAATTTGAAATGGAATATGTTCTCGATCTTGTGGTTCGTATGATATGGGGGAATATTACCCATGACCCTCATGAATTATAACATAGGTATGTATCTATTCTGGGATTTTATGTTGATGTTTCATCCCATGTGTATGAATGATTTGTGTCTTTGTTTCCCTAGTATAGCTGAAGTGGTTGTTATAATATCCTGGTACACTTCCAGAATATGGGCATGGATTCGCATCTACCTTTTCACCATTGATAAGATATTTTTTGTGACTTGAGTGACCGGAACATGAATATACATCCATTATGTATCTGGATTAGGTTTATGTTCCTGCTCATGTCCTCTTTTTCTTATCAATGGGTATTGATAGTACTCATGTATGGGGGCAGAGCGTTGTGTCTGCCTCACATTTTTCATCGTATCTTTCTGACTGACTTTTCCTGGGGCTACCAAACGAGACTATTGAAAAACATGATGAACACTACCAGGTGTATGTTCTTGATAACTGTTTCCTTTAATGTATGGTTTAAATCCTTCCTTCAATACTGGCAGATGAGGCTGGTGACAAAATTGGTGATTGTAAATAGGTTTATGTTCTTGTTTACCAGTTTCCACCACATTAGATTGGCAGGATTCATTAAATGTAGTCAGACGAGCCTGAAAATAGGTTGATAACATGTAAGTAGTTGTATATGCATGTTCATGGTACTCCGTCAGATTTATTGGGTAGGATTGGTGGGTGTTTTCCTGAAAAGTCTGCTGGACAGAAAAATTAGGATGGACAGGTGTATGTGCTCATTCGTTTTTCCATAAAGATAGGTTGATGGGATTCTTCGAAGGAAGAAGAGGTGAAAACCTTCCCATTATTGACCAGAATTTGTCCCTGGTGGTTCATCTTGCGTGCTCGTGTATGAGATACCTGGGCTGAATGTCTAGTGGAAACACCCACATCATGATGGGAGTTCACCACCATGTGATTCTGCTGGCGGTGATTTCTGGTGGGATTCCTCAAGAAAGAATCATGCATTCCATAATTAAGGCCTTGAGTGGCCTCTTGATTTACCTCCCTATAGTATGGTAGGTATTTATTATTTTGTTCTAGGGATATGTACCTAAAATGGATGAAGACAGTGGTTGGAACCGTCTTCTTCTTGATCATTGGTCATCGTTGATCAGTGATTGAGGATTGTTATTGACATGGATGGTCTTCCGAGCTTCCACCAAAGTCTAGATTGTACCCAGCCATTTATATTACATTACTAGCACACTAGATACCCAATGTAAATGATTCTGGGTTGGTGATGATGTCCTTCCCATTGATGGAGATCCATCGTGAGCAGAGGTAAGGACGTTCATAGATGTTTTCTTAAAGAAATCCACTTTAGAGTGAAGGGAGTTATGAGAAAAAAAAAGAAAAACAACAACCAGCTCCATTAATGAAAAATATTTTTAGATGGACTCATGTGTGATTTATTCCTTTTCTGGACTACCTTTATCAATTGATAGGGGCATAATTGGTGGGGAACAATATTAACATAGTTAAGCATTCACATTGGGTTCCCCATTTTTATTTTGTACTTCCCTAATACCTGTATTATAGTTTTATAAATCACCGCTTCTAGGACGTTTCTGTATGATTTATTTATGGAACTGGAAACATCCAATAGTTCTTTATCCAAAGGGGACCTTCTTTCCAAAGGTAGACATTCGTTATATTTGAACTTCATGATACTTAAGAATGTGCATTGGTCGAGAGGAAGGGGAGTTGGAAAAATCACACCCTTTTGGGGGGAATTAGTATCTACTACATGACTCTCTTTTTAATTTAAGACATGTTTGTGAATCCTTATTAATTCACCATGTATATCATAAGTATCCCTTTGAGTTTTCAAAAAATTATTAACATGTATAATGTTTAGAATCATTAGTATGCATTCAAGGATAGTAATTAATTGATATATATGTATGTATTAGAGGTTATCCATCAATGGTATCCTCTAATAAACTATTTCAATATTCTTTTAGTCATCATTATGATGATACTAGTTATTATACCACTCAATGGGGCACTCTGTAATTTATTTTCGTCTAGGGAGAGGAAGGTTGGGGTTGATCTTGGGTTCTTGCCAATAAAATTCGCTACCTATGTATCCTTGTGGAATGAATCAGAACCCTCGTAGTTTGGTTCCACTGAATAAGAAACATCATACCTTTTGAGGTCATGTGACAAGTACCTAGCTATACAGTTTAATGTCATGCATAATGGACATCTAAGTGAATGATTCATATACATGTTTTAGTGTAGGACTTATGATGATGTAGCCCAAGGGACATGGAAATTATATGGGTTTCCATGTTGGATCCGAAAATGTTGTGAATAAAAACCATGGATAACATGGTTGATTTATGCTATTGGGTTTGAAAATCAAGGAGGATACCTACATATCCTATATAGATGGGAATCAAAAGCCCATGTAGTTGGATAGGTCTTATCGGAGAGTATAGTCCTTGGAGAGAAATGAGTTTGGGCTTACTTCCTCAAAAGGACACCTTGATGATTTGAGGGATTAATTTTTGGGTTATTCCTATGGAGGATGCCCAAATTAAGGGAATTATGGTTATATTCTTTAAGAGTATATCCAATGAGCATGGGCCTTGAAGGGGTTTCTTACGTATTCTAATTATGGTGGGAATTAGAGTTCTTGAAGTTCATTCCATTATTCCAATGTTGTGACCATGAAAAATCTATAAGCCCACGTGAGACATGATCTGCATGAGAATCAAGAGGATATCAAAGATTCAACAAAGGAACTTTCATATTTTTCCTCCTCCGCTGGTGGAAGAGGGCATGTCGTCCGTGGAAGAGGGCGAGGCCACGATTCTTCCCTCTGTTCTATTTACATTGGACAAGGGTCCAATGTACGTAGGAACGGATGATGGCTAGGTACATACAATAGTATGGCTTCCCATTTTGAATTTTTTGGGGATTAATCCTAAGGAGGATGCCCGTTTGAGGTGTAACCTGGCATAGAAGTGGGGTGATGATGTTTGAGGAGATTCTTGAGGAGTGTACCAACTCATGGTACTTGAGGAATCCATAAGGAGAGTCTAAACTCACCACATGTGAAAGGAACCAAGAGGACTATGTCAACTCAAGGAAGGTAATTGAGTATTATGGAGGGTCTCAAATCATGTTAATCGAAGGTTGGAATTTGGGCCACATAACAGCACAATTGAAAATTTCTTCGACCATATCCAAAAATGTTCACAGTGAGACTCTCCATTTTTCAAGGGGGATCAGTGACAGAATCAATGGGACAGGCCCGAAGGGCTGGGACCACAGCCTGACAGTGATCCTAAGCTTGGGTGCAGGGGAGAAGCACCCTCTTTACGGACCAGCGGGGTCATATAGGTTCTCCTCCAAGGTGCCTCACATTGGTGCTCCACGTTGTTTTCACACGTAGGTACTCTGAGCAGGTGTGGCGTGCAGGTTCTCCATGTCAGTGCTCCGCAAATCTACATACGTTCTAGACTCTGATACGACTTTGAACCACTTTTTCCCTTTAATTATCTCTTATATCATGCTTCATAGAGATACCTGAGAAAATTTGGGGGGGTCTTGGTGAATGAGCTACGCAAAGGGAGCTTTGGGACATCTTCCATCTTTTTCTATCCTTGAAAAGGAGAACCCAAGGGTCCTATTTATAACAGGGAGGGGACCTGGTCGAACGGAAGTTGTTCGTGTAGGTCCTCCGTGTGGGTCCGTCACGTAGGACTTCTGTGTAGGGGTGTAAAAATTCATTTCCTGGTAGTTCCTCCACGTAGGTCTTCTTTGTAGGGTGGTAAAATTTTATTCTGTCTCGTCGGTCATCCGTGTAGGTCTTTCACATAGGTCCTCCGCATAGGTCCATTTATGAAATTTATCCATCTTACAGGTGCTATAACTTTTGATCCTTAAGTCTATTTGGGCTCTGCGACCAGTCAAATCGAAGGTCATGAAGAGATCTATACTTCTTGAGAAGGTAAAAAAACCATGTCTTCTTGGATGAAATACGTAACATGAAATTTAATCAATTGACACCTTTTCATCATCAATCATAGAAATCCACTACCTACTATTTTTTGGGGAATCATTCCACTTATCCATTGGGGTGGGGTAGTATTTTGGCACCTAGAAATTCAGTCTGAATCTTCTTCCTTCATGGTGAAAACATCCTTACTGGTACATGACATTTTTTTTGTATGTGAGAATGAAATCATCAATTTCGCAGAGATTTTCATGAAACAAATTATGTGGTGTCAACAGCCATGTTGGTCATCAGGTAAAGGATTCCACTCAGATAATTCTGACATCAGTCCACCACCAGAAATGGTGAACCCAGCATGAATCTCTTTTGCTCCACATAGAGACATGTATAATTCGATTCATTAGCAGATTATCAAGTCACCATATCCATATATTTGTCACTATGGGACCTCTCGGAAAATAGGGGTTCTAGTGTGGAACTCAGTCTAAATTGGGGTAGTTAATGGGGGCATTCTAATATGAAGCATCGTTAGTGTGGATCTCTCTCTCTTCAACTATAGAAGACTGTATGAACTGTAATATTGGGAATTTATTTCCAATTGTTCATACTAACAGTTGAATCTTCTTACATTGTAGGACCCAAGCTATAAGAAACCAGAAAACCAATGCCCTTAGAATCAGGAGAATTTAGAAATGTTAACATGGCAATCCCGCATGACACCACCACCTCCATGACATCTGCTATTGTATTCCTTACTGGACACCCATTACTTTTTTTATCCCATAGAGATCATCCAAAATAGGTTTATTGTTTCCCTTATATGATAGTACAAGTAGCAAGGATTTGTCCCCATGAGGGATATGGCTCACCATAACATGGGGTCATATGCGCCTCGTTAACGTAGCCACCCCCAAGGGATGCAAAGGGATACACTACTCCACACTCCAACAATGACCCACTTCAGGAGACTCTCTCTAGATATATCCTACAACATTCCCCTATATTCCAATGATATATGGGATATCTAATTCATCTAAAAAAATAATACTTCTCGAGAGTCATCCAGGAGGTCCCAACAAGGTATTTTCCATGCCGGAAGTTGTCTACCCTCAATATCAAGGAACTAGTAGACTACAACCATACTGTTTTTGCCCTGGTCTGGATGTCCCGAAAACAATGTTTGGTGCTAGATCAGGAGGATTCCTAGTAAGGGTCATCATCTTACACAAATCTTGTTTCTATTCCCTCCTCTAGACAATTCATCCAGAACACAATTATTAAAGAGTATGTACCCATCAATTCCTAGTAGGAATCGACTACTCAGCCCCTCATAGGCAGGTTGTTTGACTCTATGAGCCACTGGATTCATCAAAATCCATTAATGAATAGTCTGTGACAACGATATTTATCACAAAGGACATCCTCACACTATCTCCAACCAAAGTGGAAGCCCTCTCCACATTCTAAATCAAAATGGAGGTCCTCCCCATGTTCCCAACATTGGTCAAGGTAGAGGCCATCCCTACATCATCGACATTTAGTGTGGAGTACATCCCCATACCTATGGTTCTTGACGTAGATGTCCTCCCCATGTCACATACCACCAGTATGAAGGAAATCCTTATGCCATTCTCATCTCTAGCGGAGGACCTCCCCACTCCAACACCATCCAAGGTAGAGGTCCTCCTACTTCATCGATGATTAGTATAGAGTTCCTCCCCATACCACATATATCCAGAGTGGAGTTTCTACCTACTCCTTTGATGGTCAACAAGGAGGACCTCCCCATGTTCCCAATGCCAAAAACAATGGAGGCCATCACAACACATTCGATATCCACCATAGGGGTCCTCCTCATGTTCAGTATGATCAATGAATGTCCCTCCTTGCATTGAAACCCACCAGAGTGGAGGTACTACCCACTCCATCAATGGTTAAAGAGGATTTCCTACCCGCTCCAACAGAAACTGATATAGAGGTCCTCCTCATATTCAAACCAATCAAAGTTTAGGTCCTCCC
Organism: Viscum album; assembly: GCA_963277665.1. Classification (NCBI taxonomy): domain Eukaryota; kingdom Viridiplantae; phylum Streptophyta; class Magnoliopsida; order Santalales; family Viscaceae; genus Viscum; species Viscum album. The sequence goes on from OY728155.1 coordinate 1,058,856,937, forward strand.
CATGCCATCACCCAATAACATGGTGGTCCTACCCTTTCCATTGAACATCCCTTACTTTATGAACTATGTCATGGAAATTGGGTGAATTTTCATTATTGAAGGAAGAACTATAGGAAGAACCAAATCATAATCAATCACAATATATTTTCAGACATTGAAGAAGAATGTGATTCAACGATGTAACATTCACCCCATTCATCTATATCAGAGTCTTGAGAAAGAGCTTAACAGGTCAATTTATCTTTCTCCAAAGGGGAGGTCCACAAAATTCTTTAATCCATTCATACGAACATGTGGGTGGAGAAAGATTTTGCTCCCTTCCATTGTTTTATGGTGCATTCATCCTTGTCATCTCTGTTTTTATGCTCTTTCAATACCAAAAATCATGGAGAGTTATTATATATAATGATTGATGATGAGAATCTAGTAGTCCAACATATGACTGACACTTCCCTTTAACATGAGAAAATGGGGATTATCCAATCCTATAGGGACATAATGATGCAGTCAGCATCGACCCCAAGATAGGAAACAACCTGTATTAACTAGTCATCTCATGCAGAAATCCCTCCACTTGCTAGTTTACTACCACACTGATCATAATATGTGTCGCTTCCAATTCCTCATCCAGTTCTGATCTAAGCATAGTACAACCAAGTGCTTGGCCCGTCTTCTGAATAGGGAATAATTTGGGACATTGTATCCACCTATTAGTTATTAGTAGTGTTTTTTTTCAAATGTGTTTATCAACATTGACATACTAGAGTCCCTAACTAAGGACTTGGTCATATGATTTCACAAGACTACTTTGGAGATGCATTTGCACCTATATAACCATCAGTTAGTCTATCAAAATATCCACGATCAATTTGAATACATCAATAAAAAATTTTACATGGTAGATTTGGCTGAACTCCCAGTGGATCAGAAACCTGTGTCACCTGGATACCACTGAATCCTTCAACAAATATATTTCCAGATCTTAATAGTGATCCTTAGAATCATTGAAGAGGTATCTCCACATGTTTAGATTTAGAGATGGAGGTAGTAAACTACTCTACACTTCATTCCTATCTTGCGATATCTCGATTTTATCAATGTTATAAATGTTACACCCCCTGGGTACTATCATCAAGAATATAGTTGATCTCGTGATTCCTAAGGAAGGGAACACTAGTCTAGGATCTGACAGAGAGAAACCACCTACTAGGGTAGTGTAGTATCAGGTGGAACCTCGTACATGTGTTCTCACCTGCCTACAACAACAGCAACATGGCATTGTATATCCCTCCACATCATTTCTGACTGGTCAGAATCAAAATAAGGGAATGGGATAGCATATTCCATTGGATCCTCCTGATATCACATAGAAGATAAATGATGATCCTACTATGGCCACCCTGAAATTGTAGATCATAGATCAGAAGTGGATCATTAATGAGATTCTTTCTTAGCGTCAATCATGTTATTTTTATTGTCGATAGAACCGTGTCCTTCTTTTCTTGGGGTAGCAAGTGTAGTCAAATTTCATTCTTAGATAGTTACCCACAGTTGAACCATGTGATCCCATGTAGATAAATAGAGTGGATGATGATGTTTATTGAAAATGGTCACTGTATGTGTCACCTAATCTACTTGAGAAAATTGGGAACCGTATCAAGTTTCTCCCCTAATCTCTCCACATGATTCCAATCCTACTTATAAGGTTGATGAGCCTATCAATTCCTTGGTGGATAGAAATACTCACCATGATATGAATCCCCTCCAAGAATATTTGATATCCACTCTAACTATTCATGTCAACACCCTAGAGATGTGATATGTGGGCATCCCACCGGACATACTGTTGTATCCTGCTTGGGTTGATTAGATGAGAGGAACCATAGATTTCATGAAACATATATTCACTCCTTTATATAAGATTGTAGACTCACTACAACATTTGTCCCACTTTATCTAAAGGTGTAGACCCATGTTGTGTACCCCCTAGAAATAGAGGTCACCATACTCTCGTATTTTGTTCGGAAATTGGAAGGTTCGGTATTTTTATGGAATATCTGGTTACCCATTCGGCCAATATATGACTAAGAAGACCTTCATTGAAAGTATATCTACCAGTTCAGATCTACCACATGAATGAAAATTATTATAAACCTCTACAAGTGATAGAAACTTCCAAATGACGGTGTAATAGACTTTTGCACCATATTGAAGGGCATCATATACTCTCTTGACATGTCATTTACTGAAGATCATCTGCGGATGATGTGCGTATGGAATATCTATACTGAATTGGTCTATTCCCTCATCACTCATAACATCCCTAGTGGGTTATTGGATTTCTATGATAAGGCTCAGTTCCTAGAGGAAGCCTCATAGCAGGACAAACAGGCATATTCATTGCCTCTTTCAACTCATGTATTAAGATCCTTCAAGGAAGAATCCAATGTTATAGTACAAATAGGGCTCCAGATCTACGAGAGTTGTTTCTAGTAGAGACTCTACATGAAAATACTCTCCAAGTGTATTATGCTCATTTAGATCATCCTCAACCAGTTCATAATCTGCATTTGGATCCTCATCAAGTACTACCACCTAGGAGAGATAATGTGGATATGGACCCTCGTCAAGCTCCATCATCGGGTCAGGGTCAATCCCCTAGAGCTCCCTTATCATAATGAAGTAACTATACCTTCTACATAAAATAAGCATATGTCCATGGTTACTTCTGTAGTGCCATGGAATACGGGGCTCTAATGCTACCCGAGTGCGAGAAACCCCACGAGGCCAAGCACACTAATCGACCTATCTACTTCTCTTACCACAAAATCATTGGACATACCATCATTAAATGTTATGGTTTCAAGGACTAGATCTAGGTACATGTGAATAATGGTGTGGAAATGTTGGGCCACATCCTAAAATAGGTGGAACACATCTTTGTTATGCCTACAAATTATAGTGAGGGCTCTAGTCAATGACAACATGTTTCCAATCACATGACATAGATGTATAAAAACTAGTAGGATCACAGGGTAGTTTCCCACACCCATGGAATCATCTCTTCCCACATTTGATAGCCTAAACCTCATGAAGATTTCGTTCCATAACTATATGCTTCATCTATGTCATCATCGTAGCCTTCCATGTCTAAGAAGAGTAGGCGACGGTGACATAAGAGAATGAAAAGAACGCCCTAATGGTGAATTATTCCCACATACATGGTGATTTGAGGCCTCCAAAATGGGAATTATGCATAGGGTACATCAATAAATAGATTAATCCTCTGATGATGACCATGAATATTCATCTAAGAAGATTTTTCAATTAGCGGACCCATACATGGTCATCGATGATGAGGTATATTAGGTTAGACCAATGAATGTTCCCATCTGATGTCATCAAAGAAGAAGTCGAGGATATGCAATCTTATGGAATGATTAGTCTAGTTCTTCAAGATAATATGTGAACGATACAGAGACTAAGAAGAAATATATGAATATAGGTTAGTAGGTGCAGTCATCACAACCTGATCATCCAAACTCACCGCCGCCATTGAACATGAAAATCAACCAGGTGGAAGAGTCATGACTGCACCCTGACCAGCTGCATCTAGCTAATATTAGACCTTATCCAGCCAACAGCCAGATAGTTGTGGTCCTGGTAATGTTCACTAAAGATAAGTATGACGTTTCTAGTACTAGTCAGAATCTAATGGTTCTGCATGCAGTCCACATCATGCCTCCTATGAAAGGGAAGCTCCTTGTGGTAGAAACATGTTCCTAGCATAGAATTAAAATGTGATAAAGAATCTATCAGGAATTCCTTCAAAGATCTCAATTCTCAAGGCCCTACCACTATCAAAATAAATTCATGAGGCCCTTGAATATCATTGGGGAAGTATCTCTAGTTTGAAATATATGCAGAGGCTGCAAATTCCTTCTGCGAAGAGGAAGTCAAGTGAGTTAAATTACAAGACATTATCTCATTCTACATGGATATGAGGGCTCTATTGTGCATGTGAATATATGCCCGATCTACATCATGGTCCATTTCAATTACATGGAGGTATATCAATTTCTAGTCAACACATGATACGAGATGAATCTTATCCTGCCCTGGATACACCACATGCTGGTACTGACAGAGTCAGATCTAAGTACCTCTGACCTAATGACTTAGGGATACGATATGACCATGTAGAGACCATGTCTGAGGATTCATTTTAAGACCCAATTACATAGTCTGGTATAAAACACGTATTTCATAGTTTTCTCAAAGGACACTGCTTAGAACATGTTGATAAGTTGGACTTGGATCCATCAAAATACACTAGTCGCATCATCATATCACTAATGCCTCATGTTCTCCTAAAATGGTCGAGTAGTCATGATCTCAGGTGATATGTCTCCCTTAGACACATGTGATGACTGTTATATAAACACAAACTATAATACAAAAAAGGAAAATAATTTTCAAACAAATGAGGCCAAGAACAACACACTGTGGCTAACACGTGGATGGATTTGGTTGGAGAATTATTCCTCCCGATTCACTATTTGGAATCAATGTTGCTATTCTTGGGGAATTTATTCTTTATTTCTCTAAGAAAATTGTGTTGCATCCCTGAGTATAAAAATTCCATAAAATTACCTTGTACTTATACATAATCCATGCTCGTGTGATACCATAATCATGTACCCCTATTATATATTGGGATGTTCTCCCAAAAGCTACAATTGGGTGTCATCCCACCTATTTTTCTGATCTTGGTTAAATCGATACAAGACAACCAACCACACATTCTTGTATATCAATAATGGACCTCTCGATCGAAGGTATGATAAAATTGGAATGAAAAACATTATCTCAATGGTTTCTATAAAGAAGGAATATACTATCGAAGACTACATCGTTTCCCAAGAAGGCACCAGTGTTCCCACTCAATTATTCGATTTTGAATAACCATCTCCCCCAACTGATCCACCTACTTTAGATGATGAATATGGTCTATAAGATGCCCCTTATGAATCTGAAGAGGGTGTATCTATCACCATTGATGAGATGTTTTATGTTAAACATGGTACTATGAAATATCCAAGGATGACGTTGAATAGTAAAACCGTGTTTTCATAATAACAATAGTAGTATATAGATTTCCTAAAGCAACATCATGGTTTGACTTCCTAGGGATATGATGAGATTCCAGGACTAGCCCCTCAGGTTACCACCCACCATCATGGTTTTATAGTGAGTCTTCATGGGTTCATGTAGCCTTTTAAAAAAATTCACCCTTATCATGGTGCCATGGTCGAGGTCATTGTATATAAGATCATCAAGGAAGTATTCATAAAATAATTTAAGTAACCCTATACAACATCATTCCAGTCATGAAGAATAACAGGTTGATCAAAGCCTATATCAACTTCCAAGACCACAACCATCATTGTCTGAATGATGATTCTCCTCTTCATGTGAATGAACTATTGACCAATGCCAGAGCTGGGATCTAGGATATCTCATTAATAGTGGATACTCCAGATACCAATAGATCTAGATGGACCTCGGAGATGGGGATTATTCTTTTTTCATATTTCCATATGATACATTCTATTGAAATGTAATTTAATTAAATATGAATAATTCAAGATCTACTTATTAGTGACCCATGAACCATATCTTTAAATCGATCCTCGATACACTGGTGAAATGCTATGTGGATGATTTGGTGGTCACGTCCTCTCAGCTTAAGGACCCCCTCAGAGATATCCTGAAAGTGTTCATCCTTATACTCTCTCGACAGTTGAACATAAACCGCTTGAAATTTACTTTCGAGGTTACCTCTAGGATGTTTCTTGGTTTCATCATTAGATAAAGAGACATCGAGATCGAACTAGGGAAGATCAAGGTTATCATCCATAATCCTCCTCCAAGAAATCTTTGAGCGCTCATAGGCCTCCAAATCCAATTGTCCACTATACGCCAGTTCATTGTGATATTGGATTAAACTGTATTACATCTTCTTGGGTCATGAAGAAATGTGTTGTCTACCAGTGGGATGAAGTGTGATGGACTATGTTGGAGGATGTCAATCTATATCTGCTACATCCTTCATATATGATTCCACCCACCACCGAGAATCCTTTAGTCCTTTAGTTGAACCCCTGGAGTGATCCATCGACACCCGTATCATTTAGAAGAATAATCAAGGGATATAGGATATTTTTACTATCTTAGATGCATGCTACACGATATAGATTAACAAATCTCTCCTATTGAGAAGAGCTACCTAAAACTTTTTTTGTTGTGCAAGAGTTGTGGAACTATTTGTAGCATCACAAGATACAGAGGTTGTCCCATGTGGACCTACTAAAGTATATACTGAATTTCCTGATGTTGATAGTTCATCTGGTATGATGGGAAGTTATTATTTAGTAGTGAAACATTAGGTTCGTTCCATTGAAGGCTGTCAAGGGTCAACCACCATCAGACATTATCACCACATACCGTACCCCTGAAGATGCACCTACGGATTTCGATCTCCCAGATAAAACTATCCATTCAATAGATTCGTTTGTGTTGTTTTGGATGATACATTTCGATAGTTCCTCCTAGAGCCCATTTGATATAAGGCTCAAAGATCCCATGACCAATAGAGTAGGATTAGTGATAGTCTTCATCACCCTATCATGTGATCTCATTACCAATGAATTCTTACTATTATAAGATTGTAAAAACAATGAGGCAGAATATCAGGCCCTCATTACTATTCTTTAGCTGACCCTAAAGATTTGTGTTCCTCGCTTTCATGTGTAGGGAGACTCTACGTTAATCATCAAGAAGATCAATGGATACTATATCACAAGGAATCGCGAACTTTTTCACATGTTAGAGTACACTCATCGAATTATGGCCCAATTCCATTATTAAACAGAAGTAACACAGGTTACCCATTCATTGAATTGTAGATCTAATTCTCTATCCACCATAACAACTTATCTTGTTGATCCTGACTAGGATAATATATTCATTTATCTGGATCATCAAAGGTCCATCACATGCTTCACCTTATACAATTATGATATCATGTATGTAAAGAGCCAAAATACTGGTGCTTCCACATCATGACATCTAGATATCCTCGTAGCTAAAGATATATCTTTTTGGATAACCCCTTTAGTTGATTTTCTCTATCATTGTTCTCTCCCATCGGATAGAGTTGAACATTAGAAACTCCATAATCCCATAGTGTAGTTCACCAATTAATATGGGATCAAAATTGAAAATACCATCAAATTTTGTTGTTTGATTGATTTATCATCCACTACATCCAACGATATGGGATTTCATAGGTTATGTATGATGTTCATGTTGGGTCCTTTGGTGCTCATCAGGATGAATTGAATCTATCCCACTAGATTTGATGGATTTGAAACTTCTAGCCCACCACGATCCATGAAAGTATTGAGGTACCCAAGAGGCTTAATGTCATTTAGATACATTCTAAAATTTTTAAACTAACTCTTAATCCCCTTCATACTACCAAGTACTCTTGTACCTTTTTAATCATGTGACTCGATGTTCTGGGACCATATCCACCAGCGACAGTGCATCAATGCAGGTTTATTTTGACCCTGAAATATTTCTCCTCTATGGGGGAAGAAGTGATTCCTATTAAATAATTCAAGACTCGATAAATTTTTAAATTCTTGAGATTCAATATCATCCATCGATTTGTAGTCCCCCATGATATTCCTAAGGGAAAAAATACATAATTATGAGCATCTATGCTAAATCATCTTTATGCCATGTATAAAATCAAGTCCAACCATTCTTCTCACTCCCATACATAGGAAAATAGAGAAATTTAGGAATTCAACAAAACCCTCAAAAACATTTTTAGATGATAGTGGTCCATAATAAGAAAATTTGGATGGACAAGCTCCCCAATTATCTATAGGCTTATCAAATAACAACCCAAAATTCATCCCATGTGACTCCATATTCCCTAGTATATAGAACATAAGAATCTGTACCCATATATATCAAGTTTCCATCACTCTAAATATATTTATATGACTAGAAGATGCTATATAGAATGGTATAAGTCCATCTAGATGAGCTTCAATACCTCAAAAAAAGGTTTCCATCTTTTCATAGTCTAGATAGGAACCAAAACCAGATCTCCAAAGTGTTAAAAATGAAATTTGATCACTTCTCCTTCCTCTAGGGTGGTATAGTGCTATCTCTTAGGACACTGATGATAACTGGTATAAAGACACCAATGTTAGAACCCAAATGGGAAGTACCTTACATAATTTATAAGGAATATCTCAAAATAGCATACTCTTTGGTCAATATGGATGGATAACACATCACTCCTTTAACAAATGACATGTTCCTCAAGAAATAAATTTCATAAGTATCTTCTCTATGTCTCTCCAATAAGAAATTAAACTTTTTTTCAATTGTTTGAGTTGTATGGACTTAAAGTGTAAATCCTTAGTGCAATGGTCAAAATTTTTAACTATTTGTGAGATCCTTTTTAGATTGTGTGGTGTGGTGTAGGCCTTCATGTCCCTCATTCATGTCATGTTTTGCATAACACATCACTACAGAAATCTTACAAAATCTCCCCATCACATGGTTCCAAATATATTCCCATAATCTAGGAGCACATGATCAAGGTGACATAACCATAAACTGTCTCTAGATGGTCCAAGAATTGTGACCATAAACTATTTAAAACCCATATAGTATGTGTTTTATGAATTTAAACTACATAGATCTAGCATCTGAGTAACATGATGATAAACTGGGCACCATTTCCAAACTTTACAACTATATACTAAAATTTAATGTCTATGCATCATAGCATTAAAAAATGTGCAATACATCTTTGTGAGTGCGTAGTGTGGTTCTGGGATTCCATCAACCACATTTATGTCTTATTATACATGTTTCACCATGAAAATCCCCCATGTAATGCTTTCTTTCCATCATCCCTCCAACATAACATTAAACTGGTCTCTTATCATCATAGGTGTATGTTGATAAACTACATAACAACCAAATCTGAGTTTCATGGTATTAAATTGTGTAACAACCATCATAATGGATGTATGATGATAAACTGCACAGTGCTATCACATTCACGATTAAGATGATGTCACGATTAATATAGTTCATCAACCATGAAATGTCCAAGAACTAAATTCTGATTGATTCTCGTCCATATAGGATACATATAGATGCCCAAATTCTATATCATGGTCCATCAACACCCCCTAAATATAAGAAAAAATGAAAAAATACACCATCTTTATGTATGGGTCAGACCTGGGCAGGGAGATGTGTTCCAAAACTATGTGTGGCCTGATTCTCAGCTTTATTGGATACAAAGTGATACTATGGCTTCTCATCTCCAGACCCATCTATAAATATGTTTACCCTTCAGCCCCATATTCCTCATCTTAGTCCAAGGTTCCCAACTCTAAATTATATGTATGCCTCGTTATGAATGTGTATGAGGTTTTGGGCCTCCACAATCCTTATTCATGTAGAATTTTTTTGACACCACATTATCCACATCACTTTTTGGATTTATCTTCCTATTGACAAAACTCTATGAACTTAGACTAAGTCTTGATGGTCAAAAAATATGACCATAAACTATCTACGTTGAGACCAAGCATCAAGAATTTAAACTTCATACATTATTATCTACAAGGTGCATTAGGCGGTGATGGTTCCCCTTTGTCCTCATTCACATTGGGGTTTTCAAGACACCGCACCAAACATACCCATTTTAAATGTTCCCACATTCTGATCCAAACACCATGATCATAAACTAAGAGATAATATATTTTAACATGATGTTAAAATATGATTTTACACTAAAAAAATTTAGGATGCCTCTTGATAACCATGGGATTTACTAGTTTCCATTCCAAATAGGATTTCCCCCACCATTATTGGACTCACACCACACTGTGTTTTAGAACTATATGTGTCTTGATTCCCATCCTGAGTGGAAACATAGAAATGCCCATACATTTTTTTAATAGTTTCATTAATAAGTATATCATTCTTTTGTCACCTTATCCTCAGTTGTGTTTTGAGTTTCATGCCTGTAAACTATATGACATTTTATCTTAATGTTCATTTGTAGAATGTGGGCCTCCTCATCTCTGTTTCTATTATGTTTTATCTATTCTACCTCATATATAAACCAATATAATTAATTTTGTTATATAGTTAATATTTCATGAAATTAAAATGATCGCCCATTTGTTCCAAAATCCATTACATCAAAGTGAGATATTATAGTCCAAAAAACTCGAGATTATGTTATTTTTCATAGTTGAAGAATCATAACTTTAAAAACTTTTATGTAGTCCAATAAAAAATCAATAATCTATTTTCTACAGTCCATGAGACATGACATTAAGCTATTTTCCACAGTCCAACAAACATTTATTTAAACTGTTTGCAATTTTCAGGTTCAAATCTCACAGTTGGATACTCTCGTTCCACACACCGAGTTTCTCTTAGTTTGGATTCCATTCACCATTCAAATCCAGAAGGACCCCCTAATGATGATGGTCATATGTCATTTTAGGCTCCCCGTTAGTGTTAGGACAATGGAATAATATATCTTTGGTACCACATAGTGAATACTTAGTTTTGAACATGGTCAGCAGTTAGTTCTATATTTACCCACCCCTTTCTCAATTTTTTGGGTTGTGGTTCATGTGTTTCAAGCATGGTCAATGGTCATTCCCTACTCACTTGTTTCCCCTTTATCCATACCTTGAAAGTATTTACATATGTCTTTTCCACTCTCATATCTCACAATGTATTTCCACACTTGGTGTCACCCCTAAGGTGCACATCCACTTGTTTGGTAGACCCCCTATACCATCCCTTTTATCACAGACTGATCATGGCTTGAATGTTCATAGGAGTTCAGGAAGGGTGTGTACTTATGTGTTCATGCCATATAATGTAATTGTTTTGTCAAAACACTATGAACTTAATCTAAGAGCATCATTAGGAAAATGTGGTGTTGAACTGGGCCTCCTAAGTTCTCATTAATGTCAGGATTTTCACCCCACTACACCATATATGTATTTTCTGGTGATTATCATTCACTTTGATACAAATCACTATGATCTTAATCTATAATTGTATGTCCAAAAATCACTTTAAACTATATATTTTCTGACTCCAGAAATCATGGGAGGGACGGGTGAATTAGGTTGCCAAATTTTTCTTTAAATATGATGGATATTATTCCAATATTGTTAGGAACCTATTAATCCTATATGATGAGATAGTGATGAAAATAAGAAATCGCATTAAAGGAGATGAAAAATCGATTTTACATGGTTTACCACTAAGGGATAGTCTGTTGAGCATACGCCGATAGGTTGTCGGTTATTCAAACTCCACAAATATTCATTAGTTCTAGAGTATAAGATTTTAGAAATGGTCACTCTATTCAAGGAACACTTACTATACAATGATTTTAGGGATAGAATACTACATCACTTGGAACACTTTTGTTGACTCCACATTTCTCAATATTGTAGGTGATTTATTACTCAGTTTAATGACATGAAGTTATATTCAACATATTGGAATTTAAGTCATTGTCTGTATCAAGAAAGAGACTCACCATTCATCGATGTCCTAAATTGATGCACCTAGTAAGACTGATAAAAAACAGGGTATTCAAATATTATTATAAGAACACACTAACACTTACTCATAACACCTACTCTTTTACGCAAGCATTGGGATTATTGCGAAAGGTGACTTTTTTGAAACACTAATTTTTCACGGAACCCTTATCTTTTACACAACAACACTATAAGTTTCACATGGTCTTTATATTCTGAAGATAAAAATTTCATACAATATTTTCTTCCTCCCAATCATCCGTGAAAAAATATTTTCCGCAACAGAGAAACCTGAACTTTGTTGGAAAAGTTCTTAATTATTGAGTGGGGGTAAATTCCAACTTATAATCATTGATGACCCTACGCTTAATATTATAAAAACATAATTCTAGATTACCATTGAGCATGAAACCCCCCCCCCTTTTCCACCACTTTGGGTGCGTATGTATCTTCTGGGCAACCACATCTTTCATGCACATTCAAATATCTCACAAATTTTTTTCCTTTTCCATATTTTCATTCAATGATCACAGAACATGTAAGGATTGAAAACAAACACCAAAATACACCATTTTCATAAAATAAAATCCTTTTTTCCAAAACATTATACTTTTTTAGGGATGTATGGGGCGGAATGGTCCCCTTCGTCCTCATTCGCATCGACATCCATTAGTTTCCTTATACACGTGATGTATAGAAGAGTAGGTTTTCTAATTTATGTCAATTTTATTTCCACTATTCCACAAACATATACTTGGATTATACACTTCCATAGTACATGAAACATGACATTAATCTATTTTCCATGTTTGAGGTACTACGACCTTAAAATGTGCGCAAAATCTTAGCCCTGTGACATAAAACTGTGGGATACATCCCGATCACGTGATGTTAATCTATACCATGAATCTTCCTCACCATATGATGTTACATGCATGTCTATCATCCTTGGTTTCACAACGTGAAAGTGGAAAACATCAGAGGTACTCACCTGAGAGGTTATTTCCCAATTCTATTAATCTACCTCAATATTCACATTTTCTACTATCAATCAGTATTTGAGATGACACTCCCCTAGGAAGTGGGATTTACCATTGTTCATACCGACACACCTAAAACAATGTGATATAGATCATGGTGACATAATTTTGATATTTTTTAAATTCATTTAAACATTACATCACTCTACATTTATGCTTTGTATACCCCTTATTTTGATCCACAAATGAAGGGACCCCCTAATGACATTGTCTCATGCCACTTTGGCTCACCTACCGTCATGGCCCAATGTTCCGAATGTCATTGGAAAACATTTCTGTTGGATACAAGTCTATTATTTGATAAAATGGAGTATGTTTTTAATTTTTTTTCAATCATCATATAGATGGCCAGGGAGTTACTAGGAAAGAGATATTACAGTTCAAGATAAAAATAGTCTTGAAAGTTGAATTGTTTCCTCGTGTTCCCCAACTTTTTGGGGTTAAAAATTTGATGGATGGATTGCATCACAAAATTTGGTTGTTATTAAAGGCCTTAAAAAACATGGCTAAAGAATGATATTGATGAACATGGTAATCAGTAATTGTGTTTTTCAAAGGATCAAACAAAGATGACTGCATTCGCTGGATTATTTTGGAAGGGAATGTGTCCTTCTAGCATGTCAATTGGATGGGAACAATTCTTGGTTTTCTATGTTGTCAAACCTATAATATCACATTCAAAGAGGCATGGTGATTATTTTCCTTCATCAATGTAGTGTTAGAAAAAATATGAACAATGAAACTTAAAATTCATTGACATGAATATGGAAGCAGACAGGTCAGTGTTTCCCCCCTCCATCTTGGTAACATTTTTTACTAAGGACTACCATCACACCCTATTTCCCTAAGCACATGGTGATTGTTGGAATGAGATTCTATGGGTCAGAATATTCCTAAAAAATTACTACATCCTAACCTGGAGGATTAGAAATAATTTTTTCCCAATGATGGTGGTATCATAAAATGTGGCATTTACCTAGTGACTCCATGCTCTTGCTGAAAAAACTATAAATCAGAGAGTGTATACACAATTTTCCTTGTGGGATAATGGGAATGAGTGGCTTGTTAATTCTTCAGTGAGTTCACCACCTTCTCATCTCAACCCTCAATTGATGCCTCTTTCCTTGTCTATTGGTTTCTTGTCTCAGGTAACAAGGGTGTGGAGTGGATTTCCAACACTATTATCTTGCATTCTGGTTGTTGGTTTGTTTGGTAGGATTGAAGCCAAGCATGGAATGAGGGGATATACACTAATAGAGGGGCCATAATTATTATCACATGAAATCTCCATCTCAGCCTAGTCTGTCTCATTGATAGATGAAGAAAATCCCCTTCTCTCCAACTTCTACAAATGACAACTCATGCCACTCGTTCTGTTTTCACATCAATAATCTAATGGGTCAGATGGAATCCACCACACTTAAGCATGAAACTTAACATAGATGGGACGATGGCCATGATAGGAAGATGGGTAATCTGTAAAAGTAGTATCTCTATCATATGGTTGTACATATCTAACATTTATTGCGGTTCTTCCTTACAAGAAGAGGCCCTTTCCTTGCTCTATGGTCTCACCATTTTCTGTCAGGGGGTATTGTAATTTCTAGAGTACAAATTGATTCTTTGATCCACATTAACTCATTGAATAGTAATGTTTCTATCCCCTGATCACCCATATACACCATCAGGAAGTGTCGAGGCCTTCTCTCCAACAACACTCGATTAAGACACCCATACAATGAGGGAAATATGGTGTTTGATCATCTTTCATATCATTTGGCTCAAGGATATGGGGTGTCCTTATTTTACAATTTGGAATTTTTGAAACCTGAGGGGGTTGATCTTATTAGAGGGGATTCCCTTAAGTACACTACCTTAGACTCCCCTAGGATCTTTCTATATTTGTTGCTTCCATATTCTTTCTACAACATTAAATAAAAATATATGATGATAATGATGATAAAAATAAATATAATGGTGTTCTAAAAAAATCCAAAATAATCAAAAATGATTAAAAACCGGAACATCATGAACATTGATGTTGATATCCACGTTTACTATAATTGGAGAATATTGACACACGATGGTTTTGATGGAATGCACCACGATTACGACAAGGATCGTGGATGATGTATTTCACTGGTGCGTCACAAAAGGAGGAGATTTGCGATGTAATGATTGAATGATCCAAAAAATATGTATAGAGGCAGTGGATATTCATTAATGGCCTAGAGGATAAAAATTTGGCAACCCAAACTTTATTTGTATGGATATTTTAAAGGAAAATATGGAATCACCCTGATTTCACAAATCTAGTGGAGATCCATGAAATTTTCATTCCATGTGTACTTTAGAATCCCGAAGTGAATAATTTATTAATGAATGATTCCAATTATTTTAATTAATGAGTAATTCACAATAATCTTGTATTCCTCATTAACTATGTGAGATTCACAAAGATAGTTTGTTCTATGATGGTAGTTTTCTTCATGAAGGCTGCATGTTCCAAAAAGGTAAAGTTGCTTCAAGAAAGAGTGAGCTTTTCAAAAGGTGGTTTTGATCATTAGTTTTTCATTGAACAATTCTTTCAATGATCATGAATTTAGGATTTTGGTTCAACAAGAGTCTCATGATAAGTCATGGAAAACGTCTTTAATTATGATTCATTGAAGCGACCTTCAACTAAATAAACTGAGTTAGATTTCTCTCAAAGCATTGAGCCTGGGGGAGTCGATGGAAGTGTTCCAAGGGATGCTGTTTTATATCCCTAAAACCTTCTAAAGGGACTATAATTGGAATAGAGTTACTATGTAAAATATTATATATTCCACATCTACTGAAGAGTAGTGTATTTAGGTACAACTGACAACATATCTATGTATCCTCCTTGAACTAGACCTTAGTGGTGAAGCATGTAAAATTATTTTGTTTTCCTTCAGTGTGTGATTGTTTTAATTACTACACAGATCCCTCATATAGGTTTAACATGTTCCTACCAGCATGTGAACAAGATTGATCATATTAAAAGCAATTGTTGACACCCTGATTCACTCTCTTCTCTAAGGGTGTTCTGGGGTTCTATAAGTGGTATTAGAAGGTGGTTCACATTTTTAAGATACTATACAATAAATATATTCTCTGTTGAAGGTATGAAATTCCTTCTTATGTCAACAGTGATGTGTAGTTTTGATAATTATTCATTTATCTATAATTAGAAGTCATTATCCAGCAAGACCATCATAAACAAGAAAAAGAAAGAGATGACACAATTAAAGAAGTCCATCTAACCAATAGAAGATGTAGTATAAGCTTCTCCATGCCTTTCTGAAAAATAAGCTATATCATGCTTGGAATGTAAATAGTAGGTAGCTTTGGTTACTAAAAAAGGGAAGGAAAACCTTTCCACCTCATGTAAATTATAATTTTCAATTGATAAGGTGGTCAATGTATGTACCTTTACATGTTTTCTTCAAAATAATTATCATAGCATAAGTGACAATGTGGATCAATCTACAATCTTAGATTGAAATAATACTAAAATATCTTCATGATATTCATAAATAAATAATCATCATTGTTTATAAAATATTTCACTGTATGTAGGAGGAAATCACCCAACTAATAAGAGAATCTGATTCAATAGTGGAATGGATGAAAAGAAAAATCATTGAGTGTTAGCGGATATCAGGAGAGGTTGGAAGGTCTGAATAAAAAAAGCGGTAACATAAAATAAGTACCACAAAATACCACAAAGAATATAATTAGAAATAGAGAATCAGAAATTATATTGATGAAAATATCCATGTTCTTGAAGACCTATTTAAAAATATCACAAATGTCAAGGGTATTCAATTGGAAGGAATATCCATGAAAATTAAGGAACATAACTCTTTGATTCAGAACAATATGATGGTACATGATTAAAAATTTTAATGAAGAAGGATTGTGAGAAAATGATGACTATGATTTAAGATCCAAAAATCATCCTAAAATTGAAATTTCTAGATTTAGAAGCCCAGTTTGTCAATATTGAGAAGGCATATATTGAGACTTCACAAAAGAAAGAAAACTGCTTCTTTTTCAACTCAAATATCAATGGAGGATTCTAAAGTTGAATGACCTCTATCCTATGATAGGAAGATCATGAATTCATTTGATGATCTATCTACATAAGCTGCAATGAAACCGATACCACAAATAACAACTTGTGTTACTACCTCTTAACCTAATATCATGAAGAGTGCATGTTATATGAAAACTAATGGACATGTATGGATGAAGAAAGGATATAAGAAACCAACCACCATGAATATAGTGTATATGAATAAGATTATGGAAGCCAGTTATTTATAGAGAGATCAACACATCAGGAATAGGTAACTACCTTATACAAGAGACATAAACAAATTGATATTTATGGTTCAATGATGGTGCTGCAATAGATTTGGGAATGGTGCATTAAATTGTTGGTACAATATAAAAAATGTTAAAGTGAAAAAGAAGACTACCTCATGATGGAGGATGACAGAGAAGAAGAACTAACATCCATATGTCCAAAAGCATATATTTACTGCAAATAGATTTAAAATGCTTGATAAATTCTATGATGTTATCAAATAAAGTGTTGAAAAGGATAGAACATGTTTATCTCAAAAGTAATTCACTGTTGAAAGGAAAATAATATAACAAAAGCTGACTAAGAATGAAGAAGATACCATTTCAATGAAGTTGATGATTTTATTGAACCTAAATCCTCCCAAGAAGGTATCAAAGAAGTATGGTGAGAATATATTTGATTACAAATCCATCATGTTGAAATATATTGAATTTATAAGATATAATAACATAGATTAAACACAAAAGATTACATGTGGATGATCCAAACATGCTACTACAGTTCATAATGATGTGTTAGTTATCTAACCCGAGGAATTGGAAAAAATGAGGAAACTATATGCTGAACAAGATAAGTATAGTGAAAAAGTAAATGAAAAGACTGCATTTGATGATGAAAATTTTCATGAGAGTTTGAAAAAAAACTCAAGTGTAAAATATGTTTTTTGGGAGAGATGCAACAAATCTATTTACTTTTCAATTTTTTTTAACCTTAATACCAAAATAAGAAGCATTATTTAAGGAGTGTAAACAGTTTTCAACCATGGAGGGTGTCTATAAGAATAATTTTCCCCACAAAGTAGAAGATTATTCGAAGATATCTAGGTTTCATC
The DNA here is from genome assembly GCA_963277665.1 of Viscum album. Lineage (NCBI taxonomy): Eukaryota > Viridiplantae > Streptophyta > Magnoliopsida > Santalales > Viscaceae > Viscum > Viscum album. The sequence goes on from OY728155.1 coordinate 1,058,874,889, forward strand.
AACATAAATCAGAACATTTGGTCATATGTGAGGGAATGATGATTGAATCATGTGGATAAACATGGTTGAGAAGATCATCACATTAGCATTGTTCATATTGATGAAGAAGATAGGATAAACCTTATTACCTTAATCATATGTGTAATTTTTATATGATTATAATGTAGGGAATTGAATGCGAATAAAGTTCTCAGTGGGAGAATATAAGAAGAAGATAAGGATGTCAATTCATCATATCCATTTTGAAGAACTCACCAACATTGTTTGATTACTGAATTTTATATACAAATAAATATATGATGGGGGATAATTTTGAGATGAAGATGAAGTTGTTATATTCTAGATAGTCACAAGGTGACGACCTGTTCTAGTGTATCCCCCATAATGAAATTTAATTAAATCCATTATTGATGAGATCCACCATTATAAAGATGTTGAGATGTATTCCCCTTGAGGGGAGAAAAATGAATAATCTTGGAGAATCTTCTAGAATAATTACATCATTTTTTATATAAGATGATTATTATAGGTATTTATTGAAGATTATTTCATTGGAAAAGAATTTTTGGAGGTTAAGGGACATATTAAGATGCTGAAATAGGGGAAAGAATGTAAAATATTCTAGGACGACACAAAAAAATATGATTTTGTAGAAGATTTAGAAATAGAAATCATGGGTGAAGTGACTTCATCTGAACTTCAAAGGAGAAATAGGTGATAACAGAAATATGATCATAATCATGGAAAAACTTGTGTGTAAAAGCTATGCCCAGATTAAAGAAATATATTCTAAAGAAAATTTAACTACAATGGTTATACGGGAGTTCATCAAGATTTTCCATTATATTGAAATACTAAGGGGATATAAAGTTTATAAGATGAGTGTTAAAGAAAACATTCCTGAATGGAGTTCTTGAATAATAAGTCTACATTGAATGACTGCCACCAAGAGGATATTTTTATTGACAAGATACATATCTAAATAAAATATGATTCAAAATCAGAGCAGTATTCATGTAACTAATTGAAAGGAAGGTCAATTAATGTGTTGGTGAATGTAGATGATATTATATTTGTTTGTAATAGACTGGGATCAGTGGTTGAATTTTCCAATCATATGAAATAAGAATTTGAAATATCAATGATTGGGGAACTCATGTATTTCATGTGGGTACAAGTGATTCAAAAAAATGAATACACATTTATTTATTTGGAAAATTATATATGGAAGTTGATGAAAAATTCAATATGCAAGAATAAAAAAAATGTTGACTCTGATAGAGGTTAGGATAAAAATGGGAATGCATGAGGAGGTGAAATTTGTAGATACCACGATAAAAAGGAGAATCATTTGAATATTACTGTTATTAATAGTGACATGGATAGATACGATCATTGCAACATGATTAGCGGCTCGTTTTCCAAGAAAACTAGAAGAATAACATATTACTATAGTTAAATGAATCAGGTGTTACATTCGAGGTACTCACAATTGTAGATTATATATTATTAAAGGGAGAGATATAGTGAACTATTAGAGTTTTTTGATATAGGTAGAGAGGTAGATATGTTTGATATAATTTCTACTTGTGTTGGAGAATTCTTTATTGGAATGAAATGTGAGGGTCGGATGTGTAAGACAGAAGAATGTACTTCTCTTCGTACTACTGAAGCAAAGTATATGTAACATCATAAGGTTTTAAAAATATATTGAAATTCATGAAACACTGAATCTCTATATAATGAAACTTTGTTTTAAAGAAATATTTATAATGAAACTATTAAACATAATTTTTCTTTTACTATAATTTTAATTTTGAAAAACTGACATACACGGTAGCGATCAGTAAATTTTTTAGAGACTAATAGTCCAGACATAATTTTTGGTGAATAGTTGCCTTCACATATAAATAGTAACATAGCCTAGTTAATATTAATATGATATAATGAATATTAATCTATCATATGAATGTATTTCTAATAATTTATGAGACCTTGATAACATTTTCATGGTATTATTAAATGATTTATAGTTTTAAAATTGTTATTTTTAGAAAAATTATCATTTATATTTAAAAATTAAATGTCACACTTCTATAATTTTTTTTTAAAATATGGATTTCATTTTGGAATGATACACCTCAAAAAAAATTCAAGGTGAATTTTTTGGTTTTTTATAAATTAGATGAATTTTTTTCCTAATAGTGAAATATGGTAAAACACCATATATAAATAAATTGTTGGTTTAATAAAATATTCTGAGAATCATGTAATATTTAATAATATTTGGTTCAAGCTCAAATGATATCTGTACTATTTTTGGTACCACGAATAAATACTATTCATTGTTCTAATAAAAAATATTAAACTAATGATTAAAATAATGAAAACCCCCTCCTCTCCTCCACTATAAATACCTCCCTCCCCCATCTTCTTCCTATTACACCTCTCAAGATTTTATCATTGTATAATTCTACACAATACCATTCCAAAAGATCTTATCGAGGTCTAATTTCTTATAGTCTCACCAAAAGGCCAAAACCAAAGGCCTTAAGGAGGATCTCATGGAGAATAGATCATGAGGTAAAAATCCTCTTTCTTTTTCTTGTGTTTTCCTTGAAATTAATTTTATTTTCATATATTCTCTTCCCATACCATTACCAAGAGTGTTGAAAGATACAGAATATTATATTTTCTAGATGTTATCATGTTTACGAAAAACACCCTCAACATACTTTATCTCCTCTCCTTATTATAAAAACACCGTTTGGAATGTGTCGTTTTACTAAAATCATGGATGATGTGTTAGGAATATTCTTCAATTTCTTCAAAAAAAAAATTTAAACTAGTTTTAATTATATTTCATCTTTTATGTTCTATAATGATCTTCTATGCATGAAAATAAATTATATTACGAAACAAGGTTATGATTATCGAAGAACATCCAACATGATCTAAATAAATACCACTAAATATTTATCTAATGATTCATCCTCATATAATATAACCAAAAAGATTTATTCCACAATTTATTGTTCTAGGAAAATATGAATACCAATTCATTCCACCTTTTCAATTTCATTTCTATACTACAATAAAATCAAATACGAACTGACCATGGAAACCATGTAATGTACGCACCCAAAAGAATGGGAATAACAAAATATAATTAATAAATAAGTGGAATGGTGTCATAAAATGATAATATAAGGTGTTATAGACATGAATATGTTTCTCAATGATATTAATAACACTCTTTTATATATTATATAGGATTTTTACGCAAGTTTGAATTAAAAATAACTTGTGGTAAGGAAATTCTTAACTCAATTTCAATTCTTTATGTTAACCATATTTTTCATTGATTATAAGGTTCTATGATTTTTTGTGTAATTAGTTTTTGTTTATATTATGTTTTATTATGTGAATTTATAGTGTATACATATATTTCATTAATTCTATTGATTCTCATATAAATTATAAGTTTTTTGTAAGGGAATTTTCCTATAAAATCCTCTTATAAACGTCTAGTATTACAAAATCCAAAGTGAATGTTTTTATGAAAGTATTGGTTTTTGATTACTATTTTATGGTTCTTAATAATTTATTATGATGAAGGGTGGGACCTATATCTACCTAAAATGCATTGGGTATGTTTAAGTTAGGGGTCGGCTGTATGGTTACTCCTTGTGTAACTGTGAGGGTTACACCATTAGGTAGCCATAAAGGATACATTATATGGTAGATGTGAGGGTTACAAATAATATGGTATCAATGAGGGTTTCAATTTTAAGTATGTAATACTATATGATTCCTTTTTGGTTCTGTAAATGTTCTTTCCGTTTTTTTGAAATCTCTCAAAAATCTCAAGCTTCACAATATATATAAGTGTGGGATGTATGTCTTCGTGAAAATGATTCCATATGATTACATGTATTCATGGAATAATTTTCTCATTCCTTATCTTTATATCCATTACTAAGATTTTAGTTCTCATCCCATGTATTTAAATGATTCACAGGTTGTAATGATGTGTAAGAAAAATGAGGATGTCAAGTTAAATGTTGTGAATATTTTTCAATGAAATCATGTTTTATTTAAAAGGTTTTCTATTTGTAAGAAATGGATTCTGTTTTTATGGAATCAAATATACATTAATGGGTTATGTTATGTTTGTGTGATGTCCAAAATCTCTAAAACACAAAACATGAAAATATCTCAAATGTCAAAGGGAGTGAATTTATGACTAAAATTCCTAATTATTTAACGTTTTATGGTTGGATCCTTATAGTTGGAATCATAGTATGGTTTAGATAACATTAAGGGATAGGATGTTGAAAAAAATAAATGAATTTTACTCTAGAGTTAACTTGAAATGATATAGCATTTATATATTACCATGTTTCTTCGATTATGATATGTTTTTTCAGAATGAGTTTCCATAGTAGAGATAGGAAAGTTGATGAGGAAGGGAACCAACATAATAATATCCTTTTAAATCTACATCTTGGAATTGTTGGGTTTGGAACCAATATTTTTTTGAAGGTAATGGATCAGCTGACACATGCAATAAATTGTTGTTGCATTCATGAAAGATAAAAACCAGAGCTACCAAAAGTCAATAAAACAGTTGATTTTTCTATCAAGATCCTGAATAATATTTAGAGCATAACTCACTAGTTAGGTGAAATTTTCTTCATACATAACCACTGAATCTTCCTCCTTTTTCTTCAATTCAATGAATTTCTTATCCATTCTATGTCGAACCACATTTGGAAAAAAAATTCAAGGAATATATTTTTAATTTCTACCCACTTTATAGCTTCATTATCCTCTCTATCCAAATATTCTTGACCATTGACCACCACTTATCATCTTCACCCTTCAAAATGATAAATGTAATTACTTACCATTTGATTATCTGAACTTCCCATAACATCGAATATCATTTCAAGGGCTTCAATTAATCCTTCATCCACTATTGGGTCTGGAGATCCACTGTAATTAGGAGAGTGTTACCTCATAAAATGTTCTATTATTTCATGTGTCAACTATGAAGGTATAAATGGAGTTTGTGATGGTAATGGATCAGCTATTTGTGGCAGTTTTTACGGAGGATAAAATCCAAGATATCGAAAAGAATTTTCTTCCTGTAAGTTCAAATTTCATAACAAACTTGTCTGGTGTGATCAGAAGGTATAAATGTAGTTTCTTGTTGATCATGTGATCTTTGGGATCCCTGAGAGGATGATATATAGATATAAAGCTCTAGGTAACAAACTAATCAAATAAATCTTTTAGTAAGGTGGTTTAATTTTGTGTTTGTGATAACTGTGGTAAAAAGAACCATGGGGAATGCCATACTAAAACATGTAAGTGTTTTCAATGTGGTATGTTTTGAAATATGGCCTGAGATTGTAATGGAGATGAAGAAAATACTAATCCTAATAATAAAACTATAAAGTATTTTAAATGTTTCGAGATGGTTCATTATGAAAACACTTTCCCAACGAATGATCTGAATGATGCAAAGAAGATTGACTATATGCAGAAAGGTGTAGTGAGATCCTTTGAAACTACATTAGTAGATGTTAGGTCATCCAACAACGTTGTATCAGGAGCTTTTTTTTTCTTCATGGATTTTTCTAATATCATTTTTGATATGGGGTCTACACTTTTCTTTATTTCTGGGGAATTGTTATGGTAAATTGGTACTATCACATAAACAAATGATACAAGAACTTATTGTTAAAACAACAGGGGTAAATGTTACAGTAAAAAGGAATTTCATGAATCTTCCTACAATTATATGGGTAATCAAATTACCTTAAAACCATTTTATTTTCCATTATTAGAGTTCTATATCATTCTAGGAATGGATTGGATTTCATTATATCATGCTGAGATTGGTTGTGGAGATAAATATGTTGTTCTATTAATGAGTTTGAATATTTATACTATAATGAACCCCTACAATTGATAACATATTTTGAATCATATAAACTATTGAAAGATGGAAATTAAATTTAACTTTCTCATATTGTTGAAAAAAGGGATCTATTCAAATTAATGATGTGCCAATTGAAAATGAATACATTGATGTTTTTTGTGACGAGTTACCCCTTGTTATACCTCATCGGGAATTTGAATTCAAAACTGAAATAGTTTGTAATGTTATGCTAATTTTAAAATTAACTTATCGAATTGATAAAATGGAACATATTGAATAGAAAAATGACTTACATGAGTTTCATGATAAAGAATTTATTCGCCCGAGAAATTCTCCATTCGGGGTTCATGTTTTGTTTGTTCAAAAGAAAGATACCCCCATGAGAATTTTCATTGATTATAGATCCGTGAAAAACATCACCAATAATTAAAAGTATCATTTTCCTCATATTGATGACTTGTTTGATTAGCTCCTAGGAGCATTGTGTTTTTCAAAGGATGAACTAAGGTCGAGGTACAATCAGTTGAATGTAAAGGACACAGACATCCTAAAAATGGCTTTTTGTACAAGATATGTGTATTATGAGTTTGATTTTATTCAATTTGGATTAACTAATGATACTAATGTATTCATGTATATTATGAATAGAATATTTAGTGATTTCTTGGATATGTTTTTAGTTTTTTTATTGATGACATTCTGGTATGTTGTAAATGTAAAAAAGAGGATGAAAAAAATCTAAGGTGTTTTTTGGAAACCTTCATGGAAAATAAATTGTATGGAAAATTCATTAAGTGTTATTTTTGGTTAAATATGATCTATCTTCATGGGAAAATTGTAAATAAGGATGGATTAATAGATGATCCTTCTAATACAAAAGTGGTTGATGAATGGAAAATACCTAAAAATGGTACAAATGTTCTTAGTTTTCCACGATTAGGAGGTTATTACTGTTGGATTGTTAAAAACATTGCAAGGTTATCTAGTATGAAAACTATGTTAACACAGAAAGAGGTCAAATTTATTTAGAGAGAATAATGTGATGTTTGTTTTCCGGAACTGAAGAAGATATTGGTGAATGCTCAAGTTTTGGATCTACCTTACAAAATTGGTGATTTTTTAATCAATAATGATGATTCATTAAAGGGATGTGGTTTTTATCGGATGTAGAATGATCATGTTAATGCTTATACATCAAGAAAACAAAAAAATAATGACGTAAATTATCTCATACATGATTTTGAATTAGTATCTGTGGTTTTTTCATTGAAAATTTGGTGGCATATTTTATACGAAGAAAAATGTCAAATATATACTTTCCATAAAATTATGAAGTATATATTCACTCAGAAGGAATTAAACATTAGGCATAGAAGATGTATTGTAATGATAATGGATTATGATTTCATGATCAATTACCATCCTGTAAAATCAATCAATGTCGTGGATTCCTTGAGTCGAAAACATTATGCATCAATTACCATATTAATTTTGGAACTTTATCCCTTGATTAATGATTTGATAAATCTTAAAATAGATGTTTTTGGTGAAAAAAATACATCTGTTTTATTTAAGGTTTTATTGGAGACATCATTATCAGATATAATTAAGAAAGCGCAGAAGGAAGATCGTGAGCTATTGAAAAAGGTAGAATTTGTTAAATGGGTTTGTTTTTTATAATTTCACGTTGATAATGATTGTGTTTTAATATTTGGATGAAAATTGTGTGTGATTTTTGATTCATATTTGAAGAAAGTTATATTGTGTGAAGCTCATAGTTCTCCATTTTTATTTCATCCTAGTTGTAAAAGATGTACAGTGACTTCTGGGACTATTACTAGTGGGATGGAGTGAAAATAGATTTTGATGAATTTAACATTAAATGCTTGACATGTAAACAAGTTAATGTAGATAGGTAGTTACCAACGGGGATGCTTTAGCCCTTTCTAGTGACATAGTGTAAATTGGAAAATGTATCCATGGCCTTTGTGGGTGACAACCAAAAACTTATAGAGGTATTAATGCAATATGGGTGATTTTAAACCAACTAACTATGTTTTTACATTTCCTTCCAATTCGAGATACAATATCTTTGGATCATACTTGGTGATTATACCTCAATGTGATTTTAATGTTATATGGAGTGGATATTTCCATTGTATCTAACTGGGATCCAAGGTTCACTTCTAAATCTTGGAATGGAATCTTGAAGTCGTTGGGCATAGAATTAAATTTTAGTAAAACTTTTCATCCTCAACCAGATGGTCAGTCAGAATAGAAAATTCACACATTGGATGATATTCTTCAATTTTGTTCAATGGAGTACTAGGGAAGTTAGGCTCAACATAATTTTTTATTTGAGTTTTCTTTTAATAACATTTTTCATTCTAGTATACAAATAGAACTTTTTGAGTAATTATATGGGAAGTAGTGTCATAATCCATCATTCTTGGATGAATTTAGGGAAAGGAAGTTGATGGGAAGAGAATTAGTACATTATGTGGATGAGAAAGTGCAGATGATCCATCAACACTTAAGGACAACATAGATCAACTAGAAAATTTATACAGACAATAGGAGGAAAGACATTTCTTTTAAGGTAAATGATCAGGATTTTATTAAAATCTCTCCATGGAAGAGTGTTTTGAAGTTTGGAAAGAAGTGAAAGAAACGTCAACGGTTCATTGGACCATATGAAATCCTAGAGAAATATGGATCAATCACCTATCATGTAGATTTACCTCCAAGATAGTCATAGGTACATAATGTTACTTCATGTTTCAATGCTGATAATGTGAGTTCTAGATACATCTAATGTCTTAATCCTACAAGCAGTTCTGCTGGAAGAGAACTTTTCTAATGAAGAGAAACCTATTCAGATTCTTGATTGTAGAGAGAAAGTATTATAGAATATGGTAGTCCAACAGGTAATGATTTTGTTGATAAACCACAAGGTTGAAGAGAAATCATGGGAATCTGAAAATTCTATGAGGGAAAGGTACACTCACTTTTTTAATAAGTAAATAAGTAAATAAAAATTGTAAGAACACAATTTCAAGATGGTAGGGAGAATGTTACAACCCAAGGTTTTAAAAATAAATTTAAATTCATGAAACATTAATTCTCCAAATAAGGGATCTTTTTTTAAGGATATACTGATAATGTAACTGTTAAACATTATACTTTCACTACTATGATTTTAATTTTGAAATATTTTCATACACAGTTGCGATCATTATGTTATTTTGAGTTTGATATGATAAAACATAATTAATGGTGAATAATAACATACCATTAGGAATATTAACGTACTCTTATATATAGTAATATGAAAAAATGAATAGTAACCTCACCAATGAATTTTTTATCATAATTTATGATACCTCGATTAATTTTTCAAGGTATTATAAAAGGAGTTATAGTTTTAAAATTGTTATTTTTTGAATAATTTTTTTTGTTTTAAAATTTACTATCACATATTTATAAAATTATTTTCGAAATATAGAGTTCCTTTTTGAATTCTACACATCAAGAAATGGTTATCGTGAATTTTTGGGATTTTTCTAAAATACTTGAAATTTTTATGAATAGTGAAATACAGTAAAATACCATATATATATATATATATAATGTAAAATATTATATTTATAGCATCATGGAAGATGTAAGAACACTTGGTTTAAAATAAAATTCTCTCTTTACTATTTTTGGTCACATGAATAAATAATATTCACTATCTTCATAAAAAATAATAAAATATTGATTAAAATAATGTAAAACCCCTACTATCCTCAACTATAAATACAACCATCACCCCCTCTTCTTCTCACACCACTAATGCTTTGATAAATTTCAATGTTAATCTAAATACCCATTCCGTGGATCTTCTCAATGCCCAAGACCTTCTAGTCTCACGAAAAGGCAAAAACCAAATGCCTAAAGAATGATCTCACGGAGAAGAGATCAAGAGGGAAAATAACTTTTTATTTTTCTTGTGTTTTCATTTAAATTCTTTTTAATTTATTATACTATATTAATTTAACCTTATCTAAGAAGAATTAAATCACTATAATCTTATATATTCTGGATGAAATCATTTTTATAGAATAAATCTTCAACTTACTTCATTTCATCCCCCTCTTATAAAAACATAGGTCGTGATGTGTCAATTTACCAAAATTAACGAGGATGTGTTGTATATTTTTTTAAATTACTTCAAATTTATGTGTAAAATAATTTTAATTATAGAATTTTTTTTAATTGTATGACATAACCTCAAATGTTCTGGAATGAACTTCTATGCATGGAATTAAAATTATATAACTAAATAAGTTCATAATTATAAAAAAACCACCAAAATGATCTAAAAGTATATCACTAAAGATTTGTCTAATGATAAATCCTTATACCATATAACCAAAATTATTTTTGGAATAATTTAATATTTTTAATGATATGAATAAAATTTCATTACACTTTTATAATTTTATTTCCAAATGAAAAGAAAATCAAATACGAACCAACCATGGAAACCATGTAATGTATGCACCCGAAATAATGGAAATAATAAAATATTATTAAAAAATAAGTGGAATGATGTTATAAAATGATCATATAAGGTGTTATAAACAATAAAAAGTTTCTTTAAAATATTAATTACACTCTTTTAACAATTATAAAAATTTTTTAAACACATTTTTAAAGAAGAACCCTATTGAAGTGAATTCTATACCAATTTCCTTTCTTTTGGATAAACTTATAATTTATTGATTATATAGTTATAAGATTGTTTTTGGAATGAATTTATATTTATATTATGTTTTTTCATATGAATGTACATTTTATCCACATATTCCATTCTACATATTGATTCTTATATCAATAATATGTTATCTATAAGGGAATTTTCAAATAAAATCCTCTTTTAATCTTCTAGTTTAACAAAATTCAAAAGGTTTTTCTGAAAGTAATATTGTTCGATGATAATGTTATGATTTGAGGGAATTTTTTATGAAAAATTTTGGTACCTATATTTCCTTCCAATGCATTGGGTATTTTTAAGTTGGAGTTCGGCCGTATGGTTACTCCAATTGGAACTGTGATGGTTAAACAATAAGGAATCCATAAGGGTTACATTGTAAGGTATCCATGAGGGTTAAAAATCATATTTTAGCCATTATGGTTACAATTGTAAGTAATTAATTCCCAAATATATCATTATGGTTCTATTCATGTTCTTTATTTTTTGTGGATAAATCTTGGAAATATTATGTTTCAAAAAGTAAATATATATGGCTGAGAATTATGTCTTTGTGAAAATGACTTCATATGATTACAAGTATTCATGAAATAGTGTTTTTATATTTCTTTTTATATCGCAACTGAATTTTTTTTTGTCATCCCACATATTTAAATGTTTTCACAAGTTTTAGGGATTCATTCTACAAGGAAGGAAGTCATGTTAAAGGCTATAGAGATTTGACAAAGAAATCATGTTTTATTTGAAAATAATTATAACTAGAAAAAATGGATACTTTTTTTGTGGTATCCACTCTGTATTAATGTGGAATGTTATGTATTTATTATGTCCCAAATATCTAAAACTATAAAAAATAAAATATCCTCAATGTGAAAGGAAGATATTTCTTGACTAAAATTAAAGATTATGAAATTTTTTAAGGTTGAGTCTATATAGTATATCTCTACTACAAAGGAATGAACATAGCTACTGTGGATGAAGTAGTAACTAACTAATGTTGGTGATACATTAAATCCAAAAATGGTTATTAAATGTGATAATAAGATATAAAATGATCTTATGATGAATCTGTTTCAGCATTATAATAAAAAAATATTGAAATTGAGTATCACATCAACAAAGAAAATTTTTAACAAGGCATGATTAAAAAGTATCATGTTGTAACTGAAGAGAAATTGGATACTATTTTTACCAAGCCACTAGAAGAAAATGGTTCCAAGAAATATTTGTTGAACCTCAGTGTTCAGCCACCTCAAAATGCATGAGGAGGTCCTGAAGATTCCCCTATCCCCATTTTATTTAACTATTTTAAACTTTTTTGTATGGGATTAATGATAATGGAGGATGTACGATTTAGGGGAGTAGTATGTGAGCTCTATAAGTCATGATTAGGTACATTTGGATTATAACCAATTGGGGATGTTGGATAAATTCAATGGATCAAAGGAGGGTGTTGACACTGTATTCCGTCAAAGAGTCTAAAAAGCATGACGAAGGGAATCCATTTGAAACAAAAATGGGGAATACATAAAGAAAAGTTATATATTTTCGAAGACATAAGTTTTTGGCCAGCTTAGTTGAGACAAAACTATATCAGCGTGAAGCTTACTTGTGCGCTCATATATATCGCACAACCCACTTATGTGCCACCATGTAGGAAATGAATGAAAGTATAATTTTGGATAAGTCTTAATGATGTCTCTTAGTCTATCCAAAACACTGTCGGCATGCAAGGTAATTGTACGCCATAAAATTCGGTGCACAAGTCACTTGCGCGCCCAACTTATTTCGTCCAAAGACACTTATTTTCCTTTAAATAGACACTTTGGGCCCCCATTTGTAGGGAAGAAATTTATTTAATCCCAATTTCTTCTCTGGTCGCCCTAGTACTTTCCCCTAGTCTTCTGAAGCATTCAAGGTAGTAATTCGACACCTTGAGCTTATGATTTAACCGAGGATCGTTGGACTTAAGGCCTTTTAGTGTTTGAAAACCATAACACTTGCTCGCCTAAAGAGCCCAACCTCCCCAAGTCAGAAATACTTATGTGCCGCCCATTCCCCTCATAGGAACATGAGCACCCCACATCATCGATCACCTATGAATACTCTTGAAGTCTTGATAAAAGTCTCACCCAATTATTACCATATAAGTTGTTTATCTCTTAAGTGAACATCAGGTAGCCCAATACAACTTGTTAGCCCTTACTTTCACGCCCTAACCTACTTGCGGGCCCATACTTGCACGCCCTTATCTATTTGGGCGCCCCTCCTTGGTTCACTAACTTTCTTCACACTTTTCAGTATAAAAGCCATCAAGACTTCCTCAAAGAAATTCATGGAAAGGGTTCTTCTTCATTGGATCCCTTGTCTAAAAGGGATTCTGTTGAGACCTCCACCAAAACCTCTGGAATTATCAAACCTTTGAAAAGTCACATCAGTGTGTCTTATATTTGGTTTTTTATATCCACTTTCAGAGGCTTCCTACATTTTTATCACAATGGGGTTAGGATTAATAATTTGTATGTGGGTTTTTAAATCCATAGTCCCATGGACCTTTCCCCCTGAAATAGTGTTGGGAAGTTATTGGTTTGGAGGAGGGTTGGGTCCTGGCCTCACCCTTCTTGATGTGATGACCCGGAACATCAGGTGTTTGGTAGGGGAATAAATGGTTCATACCTACATTTCATTTTAAAAATAAAGGAGAAGTCAACCTCCCCTACCAGGTTCCATTTTAGGGAAAACAGTTTGGCGTAATCCCCAAGATTTTCTTGTAGGAGGTGGCATCATCGCTCCTCTAATCTTCTTCGGTGCCAATGACCAAATGGGAGATGGGCACAGTGACTCTTATTACCCTTTCCCTCTCCAATTGTGCATTGTCCCATGAAAACCCATCCTAGTGTAATCCCCTAACCTTCATCCCTTCCAACATACATTGGACCCTTTTCCTAAGTAAATAGAATAGAGTGAAGGCTTGTTGCCAAGCCCTCTTCCACTATCGCCTCGACCTCATCCCCTGTCGCCTACATAGGTGTTCCCTCTTCCACCTGCAGAGGAGGAAAAATTTTATAGTGTGAATGCCTTTATTGAATCTTTGACATCCTCGTGCTTCTCAAACTAAGCATGACTCATGTGGGCTTAGTGATTTTTCATTTTCCCAACATTTTCACAATCGAAGTAACTACTATAACATTGATTCATTTTCAAACCATGATATGTAAGATTCCATATCAGGGCCCAAGCTCACTGAACATACTCTACATGAATCCAACAATAATTCCTTTAATCTGGGAATCCTCTGTATGAATAGGCCCCAAATTAAACCCCAAATCATTAAGGAATCATTTTTAGGATGTAAGCCCAAATTCATATCTCTCAAAGGACCATATTCTCCTTTGAAACTAATCGAACTATGTGGTCTTATATTCCCATTCATTTGGGATACGTAGGAAGCCTATTTGAGGTTCAAACCCAATACTTAAAAACAAACCCTATTCTCCTTGGGCCATATTCCCACCAGGTTCTGATCTTACTTGGAAACTCATATTCATTCCCCGTTCTTTGGGCTGCATCAGCATAAGACTCACACTATGTTTTGACCAAGCACCTTCCTCTTATAGGACCTTTTCAAATGACATTAAAAGGTATTATGTGTCCTATTATGTAGCATCGAACAATGAGGGTTCAAATTCCTTTCACAAGGTTACATAGGTATCCCATTTTAAGGTCATAATCCCAAGATAAAAAAAAACCATTGTCTCCTTGGATGACAATAAATTACAGAGTGCCTCATTGAGTGGCTTAAAAACTAGTATCATCACAATGATGATTAAAAGAATCTATAAGAAGTTTATTAGAGGATACCATTGATGGGAAACCTCAAATACATACAGATAGTTCCATTAATGAAGAACATTGAATGCATAAAGATGATTCTAAATTTTAAAAATGTTAATTACTGATTGTATATTCCAAAATATATTTATTATATAAATGGTTAATTAATATATATTCATGAAACTATCATAAATTTACATAGGGAATCCCAGAGTGTACAATAATTCCCCCCAAAAGGGTGTGATGAGTCAAAAATCCCATACACTCGACCAATGCACGTTCTTAAGAATCATAATGTTCAAACATAAAAAAAGAATGGATTTAGAAAAAAGGACCCCATTGGATAAAGAACTATTGGAAATTCCTTGTTCCATAAATAAATCAAATGAATAATGCCTAGAAATAGTTATTCTTAAAACTGGAACACACGTTTCAAATAACTACAAAATAAAAATGGTGAACCCGAAGTGAATCCTTAACCATGTTAATAAGGTGACCCACCTATTAGGACCATATTATTTGGGAATGGAAGGTCAAACAAAGGAATCAATGACACATGTATCCATCCAAAAAGATATTTCTTTAATTTAGTTTTTTGTTGTTTCCATGTTTTTCTTCTCAGAATTCCCTTAATTCCAAAAATGGATTTCTCTAATACAACATCTGTGAACTTCCAAACCACTTCTCAAGCAGGATCTTCATCCAAAGGATAGACGTCATCACCAACACAACATATTCAACACTGGGTCACTAATTTGATGGTAAAGGAAAATATATAGAAAGTTACAATCCCAACTTTGGAGGGTTCTCGACAGGCCCTCCATGGCAATAACAATCCATGATCATCTGGCCGACGACGAACAATAATCAAGAAGCTGACGGTGCCAACCACTATCTCCAACCGTTTTGGGTCCTTATCCCCGTAACATAACAATCAATCCCTCTCGTACTAAATGGAGGTGAATCAAGCGGCCACACATGTTCTCAAATCAATAAAACAGGATTTCTTCTTGAGGACTCCCACCAGCAATCGCTGCCAGAATCACGTGGTAGTGTACCCCCAACATGATGGGGTTCTGTCCTCTAGATGTTTGGCCCATGTCAATAAGATCTAGGAACACAAGACGAACCACGATGGACAACATCTGATAAATAGGGCATAGGTTCTCACCTCTGTGTACTCCGGAGAATTCCATCAACATAACTTGGAGGCAAACAATGAGCGGGCACATAAACCAGTATGTCCTCATTTTTTTTCTCAGCATACTCGTCTGGAAGAGACCCACCAATCCCATAAGATAAACCTGGTTTCATACCTTGAACATGCACATACACCTACTTACAATTTATTAGACATTTAGCAGGCTCGTCTGACTGCATTTAAAGAAGATTTCCAATCTAATGTGGTGGTAACTGGTAAACAAGAATATACACCAATTTACAATAACCAATTCTGATAGATGTCTCTTCTGATAGTATTTAATGAATTATGTCAATCATATATGATAAGAAACAACAAGTAGGAACATACACCTTCCAATGTTCATTAAGTCGGCCAACGGTCTCGTTGGTAGCAACCGAAGAAGTCAGTCGGAAATCTCTAACGAAAAATTTTGGGCAGACCCATCTCTCTTCCCCCATGCATGAGTACTTTCAATATCCATTGATAAGAAAATTAGGAAATGATCAGTCACATTCACCTACGCTAGATATGGAATGGATTTATATTCCCATTCTGGCCACAGAAGTCACTGAACACATCATATCCATAGTGGAAGGGCAGATCCAAATCCCTACCCATATTCTGGAAGTGTTCCAGGATATTTTAACAAATACATCATCATTATAAGGGGAACATACCCTTAAATCTATCCCCACACATGGAATGAAAAATTTTAATTCTATCCCATAGCATACACACACCTCTGTCCTAGTACATGATGGCCATCGGGCATTCTTCCCTATATCATACGAACAAAAAGATCAGGTACATTAACCCTTTCCAATTGGACGTAATCGGTCCGTTTTGGTAACCAATTCAAGGAAGAGATATACAATTTCCCATTTTAACAACATTTCCTAGTATGTTTCCCATACTATAACTACTGGAAAGATGATCTTTCCCAACACTTCTATACCAACGGTTTGTAAAAACCATTGGTATAGGTACCATTTCCCAACGGTTCACCAAAACCGTTGGGAAAGCCATAGATTTCCCCACCTTTCCCAACGGTTTATGCAAAACTGTTGGGAAAGGGTTTGTTTTGATCCTCTTTCCCAACGGTTTTGGTGAACCGTTGGGAAAGGACACTCTTTCCCAACGGTTCACCAAAACCGTTGGGAAAGGGTGTGAGAATTGAGCCTCTTTCCCAACGGTTTTGGTGAACCGTTGGGAAAGAGTGACCTTTCCCAACGGTTCACCAAAACCGTTGGGATAAATACAAGCCACCCTAACCTATCCCAACAGTTTTGAAATCCGTTGGGAAAGGTCTATCCCAACGGTTTTGAAAACCGTTGGGATAGGTTCTTTAATTTTTTTCCAGTTCTACTAACCGAGAACATTATATAAATCAAAATTTTAAATAATTATGATAATACATATATATATTTATGAAATTATGTTTACAAAAGTGATGTTAGCTTAGTGGTTAAGTCGTTCGATTATAAACGAGGGGTCCTGGGATCAAATCCCAGCTGATGTTTTATTTTTGGAATTTATATACCAACGGTTCCATTACCGTTGGTATAGATTTCATATTACCTATACCAACGGTTTCCAAAACCGTTGGTATAGGTCTATACCAACGGTTTTTGGAAAACCGTTGGTATAGACCTATCCCAACGGCTTACTTGGCTACGGTTCTTCAAACCGTTGGTATAGGCTATACCAACGGTTTAGAGGCCTATACCAACGGTTCCAAACCGTTGGTAAAGGTTAGTTTTCCAGTAGTGTATGTATATGTGAACATCCAAAAAGAAGTCTCACCTTGCACTATTTGAGAATCAAGATTCAAGAAGAGATTTGGATCCTCTTAATGTTTGTGTTCATGAAGCCCTCTAACATTTATCTGTTGTAGCTCAGGATCATATCCTCTCATTACCAAATTATTGGAGTGGATGTTCTAATCCTGAAGTTCCTCATAAGACACTTCATGATGAATGCTTGCTTCATGAAAATTCGGTCAATACAATGTTCTTATCTCTATATGAGATCCCCAACAACCCTTCATGTGGCCAGAAGGCCAAAGAGCATGATGATTTATCCCTTGCTATAATCTATCATGGTGATACTCCACATGATGGAATTCACTATGAATGTCCTCCCCACTATAGTATTTCACATTTTCAAGGAAATTTCATGCAACCACAAGGCCAATCATGTCTAATGCCTTATCATTTATGGGTGAAACACTTTCTCAACAAGAAGAAATATTAAGGGAATAGTCATTCTCCTAACCTCCCTGGGGTTATTTGTCTTATAAAACAGAGCATAAAAACATTTCAAACCATTTGGATAGACCTCTAGTGAAAGAAGATGAAGATATATTAAATATGGGAAAACAATTAGCAAAGGGAGAAACTCCAGTCATGTTATGGCCTTTGGAAAATTCTCAGTATAACATTCCAGAATTGATGACATAAGATTATATTCATGAAATCTGCATAAAATTATGGAAAAATGTTTGTCATTTGGAATCCAATGTATTACCATATGATTAATATCAAAATCATTTAAAGGTATTTGATGGGTGGAAACACGAAATTGACATGGAGTCTCTATCAGTTTCCCAACATCCAATGGATGAAAACAGTAGAGAACCCTTCAGCGTGCATATCTCAGTTATCTAAAGAGGCTACGCCAATTAATTTATGATTCTCCATCTGGTGTTCATATTGGAGGATGGGGTTCATATAGAGAATTCAATCTTACTGCCATCCAAAATCCGAATAGTCTGCCAAAAGTTGTCTCATGTAATGTTATTTCCCACGGTCTACCACAATCAATATATTTTACATGTAATCATATGTACACTCAAGAATGGGCCTCAACCAGATATAATTAGAGTTAGGCCCAATGAAAAGACGTTTTTGGGTATCTTTTAAATCAAGTATCTAATAATCTTGAGAATGCATCCTACTTAGTGGTTGTTAAGCATTAGATAATGAAAATGTCTAAAATAGCACAATGATCTTCTGAAATAGGTGATTTAAGTGGTTTTCGGATGATGCACCCAGCTAATGTCCGATCCAAAATCAACAAAATCGGAGGAGAATTTCCACAAATTTCAGCCATATCGGTTCAAGAATTTCCCTAGCTTGCAAGGTTGGGGGATCATTTAATTAAACCTTCAAATTATTCAACAAAGTTAAAATATTTGAAGATGATAAATAGGAACAGCTCCAGCCCGAAGGGTTGGGGGATTTTTCACATCTATAATACCCTCCTCAACCAAAGTCAGTTGTCTCCCAATTAGAAAAGAAGCCACAAGGGGAGCGTACAACTAATCAATCTGTGGATTCCCTTCAGGTTTCTATCTGCTAAACACTTTGAGGGAATTCATCATTTAAGAGAACATAGTATCATGGATGACACAAATAAAGATGATCTCAAAAAGTAGTGATAGAATACCATTGATGCTTTATACATTTGTAAATGTAATTAACACCACTATAGAATATCCTCCAGAAAATGATTCCAGTTCAGGGGAATTAAAATATGAAGTTCTTGTCCATAATACAGTACAAATAGAGGCAATTGAAGAACGTATGTGTACCCAAAATCTGGGCTTTCCAAGAATCATGGTATGCCTTCAAATTATCAACTCCCCCCTCTCTGAAATGAATCTAACAAGGGGAAAGTAAAAAAGTTATATTGTATCTCACTTTTCCACTAGAGAAGGTCTATATCTTTCGCTTGAAGATAGATTTTCACATTATGAAGAGGAAACAATGGAGATGAAAGGACTCAATATAGAGTTACTTTGAAACAACATTTCTGCTAAATGTACTCCCCAGGCTAGTCCTCAACATGAAAATACTATAGGAGCTCCTCAGCAAAGAGGATTTTTATTAACTATAGTTGTGGAAAATGGTATCCCATCAATGGGTACACAATTAGTACAGGATAAAACACATCCTAACAGGCCTATTCCTGTGGGTTATCCAAGGATGATATCAGCACCAACATCAGTGGTTTTTCTGGTCATTGCACCAGATCAAGCTCCAATTGATGTACCTGCAAATGTTCTAGCTCATTCAGATGTTCCCCAAATTCTTATGAAAACAATTGAGGCATTAACGAATTGATTGGATGCTATGGAGGAACAATTTGCACCAGTTCCGCTAGAAAAAATTATTACCCTGAATGGGTGGATGCAACTTCACCAGCACCTAATTTTGTGAATACCACATTCCCAATTTGTAATGGTTCGAGAGATTCAGAACAACACTTAACACATTTTGTTTCTCATTGCGATCCCATTATGGGAACTTCTCAAAAACAAGAAGTTGTTAAGCTTAGGTGGTTTGTGAAGACATTACAAGGACTATCTTTTGTCTAGTATATAAGTTTACAATCCCGATCAATTACTAGATGGGAAGATCTTTAGCAGAAATTCCTTCTAAATTTAGCTCAATGCTTCCAATGATGTTAGGTTTTTATCTTACCAATTGTAAATAAAGTGAGAATGAAATAGTTTAATATTTCATTGCTCGGTGAAAATGATTTACATATTCCTTAAGTCTAGCACTCCCTTAAGAAGATTTGCTACCAATTTGTGTGTCAAATCTACGAGATGAGTTATGCCCAAAATTGATCCCTGTGAAATACATAGGAGGGTTTCAAGAGCTTATTTAAATTTCTCAGTACATAGAAGACTATATTATCGAAATTAAGGCTACAACTCTTTTAATTCCATTAGATCTAGGGAGGAGTATAATAAAGGAGGAAGATGCTACAATCACATAGAAGCAGGAACCTGTACCTGCATCTACATCATGTCCTTCATCATATCAATGGGTTCCACCACCTGAGTATCAGATGCAACGACTACATAGTTAATATGATAAAAATGGTCAAAGGAAAAAAAATTAGTAATTAAAGAATAATGTTTATTCTTTACAGAATGAACAATCTCCTGGTTACTTCATCTCATCTCTAGAAAAGAATTCGGTTCAGTTAACATGGATGAAGAATCCAAATAAAGAAGGAGATTAAAATCTCTTGAATTATTGTCCCTCTCACAAGATGTTATGAAATCCCATCGAAGAGTGGTTTGTTTTCATAGACCTCCAACAAAAGAGGGTAGACTCTGGGAAAGTATAACTGAGAAGTTAATCAGCTCAAGTAGCATGTGTTACAGCTACTGATCCAGAGGAAGAAGGCAAATGGAAGGAAAAAAATTAAAAATGTGCAGAAATATGATGATTGGATTATTAGGAAAATGATCAACCGGACTCATGCCATTTAATGAGCACAGTTGATACAACTGATTGTGTCTTCTTCCACTCATGGAACAATTAAACCACAATAATCAAAAAGTCGTTCCTCAAGGAAGCAAATTGGTTATAAGGAAAAAAGAGAAATCATAAGAAGACAATCTCATGTCAAATTCAAAGATGTCCTTGACCCTTGGAGAATTTATGCCATCTATTTCAAAAGAATGGGCACCACCCCGCCAAACAGAATAACCAGAATTAATCTTTCATGAAGAATATTCGTCACATGAATAATCGCTCTTTGGTTCTGTTAATTTTATCCATTTAACGGATCATTATTCCAATGGTGACTCTAATTATAATGAGAATCAATTCCTTGTACCTAATTGTGGAAATAGCATAGGATTTCAAAGTCGAGGATACCGGGGAGGCCGTGGGAATTCTAGAAACCAAAATTTTAACTCTACCCCTACTCGAACAATATATGCAGCAAAAACTCGTGGAAGATCCCTTCAACGGGCTCAACAGGAATAAGGGGTTTCTTCCTTGAAAGGCAGGTTTGGTTCTGAAATGATTATTCCAGAGGACCGATTAGAAGTCACAATGTCTTTTCATAGAAAATTAATAGACATAGTCTATCTAATTAAACAATACTAGGATTATTTCTATATTTTTATATGACAGAGAACACAGAAAATGAGAAGAATCTACTTCCAATGAAATAGAAAACCACAACTCCATGATGGGAAATGCCGACCTTTGGACCAAAAGAATGATGTCTTAAAATGATTGGACCAAGTACCAGCCACATTATCAATTTGGATGCTTTGAATCTGTCAAAATATCTTCGAGAAGCACTCATTTAGGCTTTTTCAAGACTTCAAGAGATTGAAACCTAAGTTGTTGAGGCTGAGGTTAATTGTATAGAGAATGATCATATAGAATTTCATGCATTCATATCATTTATAGATGAAGATGAAGATGATGTGGTGTATGGTCATATCACACCCTATTATTTTTCTAGAAAAGACAATGATATAGATATATGACAAGCATTCATTGATAATGGCTTCAGAGTCAGCCTCATTCCCATTCGTACACTTCGTCGATTGTGCCTAACTAAATATGACTTATCTCCTTCTAAATTAATGTAACAAGCATATGATAATAATTACAAAGAACCTATTGGTGAAATTACACTTAGAACTCAGTTTAGAGATCTTGTGTCAAATTCAGACTTCATGGTTGTTCGTCCAGACACAAACACCAATATTCTTCTTGGAAGGCGTTGGCTGCATCAACATTTTGGAATACCTTGGTCATACCACCAATGTCTTAAGTAATGTTTAAATGGTCAAATTGGGTAATTTTATGGTGAAAAGGCACTGTTCAAAACATGATAATCTCAATACATTAAGGTAGAGATGTATCGCCCAAAAGGAATGAAGTCCACGAAAAAATAAATAACAAGAGTTAATGCTCCAAATGGTTTGGAAAATATCCCAACAAATCCATTCATACATCTGAGTACATATTATGTGATACCCATAAATAAAATAAAAAACGTAAACCCATATCTGGGAACTCATCCAGTAACTTCCATAATTTCAATTATATCAATTGAACCAAACAACAAGGAAGAAACTATTGATCCACCAAGCAGTGAAGAAGGCCTAAATGGAGATGTTTTCATTCCATCCACTAAACTACAACAAGCCTATACTTCATCAAATAGAGTATAAGAATTAATATAAATGATAGAAGAAGACAAATATGTTGATTCTCAATCCATCATCTCCACTTTATTACCCCAAAAAGAACCTTCGTCATTAGTTGGACCATATATGTTGGCCAATTTTTCAGGATGTTCAAATAATGACTCCTCCCCTAACTCTGAACGTTTTGATTCATTATCTTCTATGCAAGTGGAAACAGAAGAGGTAAAACATAATTATGAATAAGAGTAAGATAATAGGGATGCTCCTCCATCATTTGAGGAAGGTGTCTCTACTACTGTGGATGAGCTCAGAGAATTAAATCAAGGTATAGAAGAAGATCCACACCCAACTCTAATAAGTCTATCCATGACCTCTGAAGAGAAAAGGGTGTATAAATCATTTCTAAAGCAACATCAGGATATATTTTCTTGGAATTATATTTAAATTCCAGGTCTTAATCCTAATGTACCACCCAACATTTTGGTTTGATAGAAGAACATCGTCCATTCAAGCAGGCACCAAGAATAACTCTCCCAACTCATGACTCTAAAATTTAAGCAGAAGATGATATTATTATAAAGGATATCTTTTTCAGGGAAGTTCAGAATCCCAAATGGCTATCCAACATTGTCCCAATGAATAGAATAATGGAAAAATAAGAGTCTGTATTGATTTTAGAGATCTTAACCGACATTGTCCTAAAGATGATTTCCCAGTTCTGATTACAAAACTACTAATTGATGAAACAGCTAGATATGAAGCACTTTATTTCATGGATAGATACTCTGGGTATAATCAAATCCGTATGTCCCTAGAAGATGAAGAATCCACAGCCTTCAAAGTCCCTAAATGTGTGTCTTGTTATCGGTAATGCACTTTGGTATGAATAATGCAGGAGAAACATATCAACATGCCATTCACCATATCTTCAAACCCTTCTGAGGGAAATTTTTTGAATGTTATGTGGATGATTTGGTGGTCAAATACAGACCAAGTTCAAATCACTTGGATGATTTGGAGACTATAATCAATAATCTTCAGCAACACAACTTGAAGATAAACCCCTTGAAATGTGCTTCTGAGGTATCCTCAAGAATGTTCCTTGTCTTTGTTGTAATATATCTTGGTATCTATGTTGATCCTGAGAAAACATAATCAATCCTTTGTATGTCAAATACTCTATATTTGAAAGATTGAAGAGGACTCCAAGGACACTTGGCCTATATTCGGTGATTTATCGCTGATTTGACAGGATATTGTTTTCCCTACACCAGATTAATGAAGAAGGGAGTCAACTACCAATGGACCAAGGACTGCCAAGAAGAATTTTTTTCCCTCAAGAAATATCTCTTGAGTCCACCAGTATTAATGCCACCTGTTGAAGGAATACCACTTATTCTTTATGTAACAATTTTATACTGATCACTCGGTTCCTTCCTTGCCCAAAAGAATGATATTTGTAATGAAAGCAACCTTTAATAACTCAGTCGAACTATGCATGATGGAGAAACTCAATATTAATGTATTGAAAATTGTGTCCTAGCATTAATATTTGTAGTTTATAAATTAAGGCACTACCTGGAAAATCATGATGTCCAATTGGGGTCTTGCAAAAATCTGCTCAAATTTATCCCCAATCGTCATATGCTTACATGGAGTCTGGCATGATGGGAAGTTATTTTTCAACCGTTTTATATACAGTTTTTTCCCCATAAAGAAATAAAATGCCATGATCTGGCTGACTTCCTCACTAAGAATCCATCTTCAGAAGTTACATCATTTAATATTGATCTTCCTAATGAATAGGTCTTCTCTATTCAGGATAATTCCCAAATATGGGAAACATATTTTGATGGTTCTTACAGATGTCCAACAGGGGAAAAAATGGAAAACCCTAAACACAACAATGTGGGGTTAAGAATTGTCCTAATTTCCCCCAAAAAAGAAAATATTTCCTTATTCCTTCTTATTGTGAGAAGGTGGTACCATCAATATGGAATAATATCAAGCTCTCATCGCAGGTTTGGACTTATCCCTTTAGGTGTAATTGGATCATTTAATGATGAATTGTGATTCAAAATTGGTAATAAAACAAATTAATTGGGAATATTCTATCAGAATAGAAGGGTTAATGCCTCTGTGTGATTACTTTAGAGGGTTAATGGATGAATTTCCCTCAGAGCCGACATTTTCTTATGTCCCATGATCACAAAATTCCCAGATAGATGCACTGAATAATGCAATTACATCCTTGGAAGATCCAAAGTGGGATGAGACGGTCATAATCATATCCAATCATTATGTGGATCTCTCATATTACTCAATCTAGAATAGACGAAATTAATGATATCAACCCTATTTGTGAACCATATAGTCATGCCATGGGATGGAGATAATCCATGATGAAATATCTTCAAAATAGGATACTTCCATCAGATAGGGCTGAAAAAGAACAGATCGAAGGATGATCAGCCAATTACACACTATATTATAGTCTAGACCACCAAAAGATCCTCTATAATAGAGGACTTGATGGAATCCTCTTTAGATGTATTTATGGAGGAGAGACTGCAGTTGTCATGAAAGCAGTACATTCAATAGATTGTGGTGCCAACCAGTTCGGGCCCAGACTCTCTGATCAGATCTGAAGACATGGATTCTGTTGACCTTCAATGACCCATGATTGTACATATTTCACTAAAAAATGTTAGCCCTGCCCAGTGCATGCCAAAATCATTCTTCAACCCCTAGAGTTTCTACATATATGTAAATACTCCTGGCTATTTTCCACATGGGGAATGGATGTAGTAGGGCCTTATCCTCCAGTCACAGCTAACCAGTTCAAGTATATTCTCACTCATACTGACTACTTCTTTAAATGGGATGAGGCAATACCTTTCAGAGAAGATAGAGCCAAAATCATCGTTAGATATTTCAAAACTAATATCATCACCCGATTTGTTGTCCCTCGTGTTATTTTAATGGACAATGGCACCAATTGTTTTTTGATGAGGTAAAAAAGTTATATCAGGAACATAATATCAAATCCAACCATTCATCTCGCTATCATGTGGCCTCCAATGAATAGATAGAGGCCTTCAATAAGACCCTATAAAATATACTCCAGAAAATGGTTGATTAATATAATAAATCATGGCCTGATAAACTTTTGAATTCTTTATGGGATTATTGAACAACTAACCATACTACTACAAAAGAAACTCCTTTTTCATTGGTATATGTTATTTAAGATGTTTTTCCAATTGAATGAAATTGCCTTCAATCAGAGTTGCAATCTGTGATCAGTTGTCTACATATGAGAGGTCTCAGAAAAGGTTAAATGAGTTGGAATAATTAGTCGAGAATAGATTGCATACTTTGTATCATCTTGAAGTCTATCAGAATAGAATAGCGTGATCTATTAACAAGAATATCTGACTTAGTTCATTTCTCCAAGGGGAATTGGTATTGGTCATTAAGACTCCAATGATACCAAGAAAGAAACCTCTAAAACATTAGAAAAACTCTGAAGAACCTTATTCCATACATAAGGTCAATTCAAATTAATCGTATGCATAAATATCAATGGATGGAGTGCTTATTACAACTCCAAACAATGCGATATTCATGATGAAATACTTTTTGTAGTTATGCACATTCATCCTCACTAAAAGTATTTATAATTCATAGAACTTTGTCCTCATTGAATGACATTAAAATGAATAGCACATCATCCTCACCACAGGACTTTAAAATGAATAGTACTTCATCCTCACAGCAAGACATTAAACTGCACAGTACTTCTTCCTCACTACAAGGCATTAATCTGCACAGTACCATGTCCTTGCTGCATGACATAAAACTGCACATCCCCATGTCGTTGTTACAAGACATTAAATTTCATAAGAATAATAAGCGTCCATACTGCATGACGTTAAAATGTGTAGTGTCTTCGTCCTTGTCACATGATGTTAAACTGCATGACATCATTAATACGACTTTCATTTTCTCTATTTGATGTTAGAAGCTTCCATATGCAAACATCATTGACATAATCGCTACTTCTTTACATCAGTCCATCTTTTTCCCAGGGTTCAGTCAGATCTACATGGAAACCCTGTTTCAAGAACTACGTTTGGTTTGATTCTCATCTTTCAATGAGATACGTAGACATGCCTAAATATCCAATTTGGGGCCCATCCACAATCAAAAAATCTTCTTCTTTTTTCTCCTCATATATTTGGATTAGATCTATATAGAGTGTTTTCTTAAGATATATGATTTGGTCCCCATACCATTTTATTTCTTAAGATTTACAGTTCATTTAGATTGTGTCAAAATCCATCATTCGTCATTTCAAACATGATTGGAATGAGAAATGATTGTTTCAAGAACTATGTATGTCCTGATTCTCATCTTTCAATGATATACGTTTAGGCACCTAGATCTCCAATCTTGGTCCCAACCACGATAAACCCCCTATTCCATGTATAAGAATCAAACCTACATAGGGAATGTTTTAAAATGCTAAATGTGCCTTGATTCTTTCCCAAAGAAATGCACATAGTGACACATGGGTTTTATCCCATAATCTAGTTAAGATAAGTATTTACTTTCACATCGGTTCATCTTTTCCCTTACCAAATGACGTTAAACTACATGGTAATATAACACCCCTATTCTTCACTTGTATCACTGTTTAACTGTAAAAGAAACCTTACTGCTCCTTGTTTCTCACATCGAGCATGGATCACACGGGATTAGGAATTGGGTAAGTTTCTTATTTATATAAATAAGATGTTTTAATTTCTTATAGGGCTATCAGTGTCCTCACTGCATGACTTAAAACTGCATAGTATAATGTCCTCACATCATTACTTAAAACTGCATTGTATAATGTCCTCACTACATGACGTAAAACAACAAATCACAATATTAATTCATGGGAAACAATGAAAGTCCCATTTTTACATATGAGTCAGATCTATGTAAAATAAGTCAAACTCATGGCCAAAATTGGTTCTAATATATTCCATATGAATTCGACATAAAAACCATCGATATTTGATACTCTTAATATTGAATATTTTCAGACCCTCATAATCTTTCTTACGGTTTCTAGTGACATAGTTTCTAATACTTGGGATCTTTTTTTCTAACTATGATACATGTTCCCTTAGGGGTCCTGTCATAAGTTTCCTACATAACAGGAATGTCAGTCAAAATATGCCAGTATTTGGCTATGCATCATATTCCCTAGTTGGCCCTATATAATATAACCCCCATAATAGTTTTTTCAAATAATGGTTACTTAGTTCTTGGTTATAGTATATTTGTCCCCTTTAATCATTGATGAAAATATACTAGAACTGTACTTTAAAACTATCATTCAGGTATACATGTCCCTTTCTATTTTTCACAATTTGAAAGTCTTTATGACCATGGTTTACACATTTCCTTCACCATGTGTTCAATACAATATGACATAACCTTGAAATCAATTGGCCACATATTATAGATTGTTTCCATATCTGATCCTAGTTGTATGACATAAAACTACAGACACCATACCACTTATGTTTGGGTCAGACCTTCATAAAATTCATATTACTCTGATTCTTTGGAAAACATGGGTGGAAATACCCTTTCTATATTCAGGAACCTTTCTCCATAAACCAATCTATGTTCTTTGGAAAATATAAATATCAATAAACTTTCTTGACCATTAACAATAGAACGTAAAACTTATGAGAGATCTTTTGTATGACTATACAACACATTCCCTTAGGTAACATTGCATAGGTTTCCTAAATAATAGGCCTATCATTAATAAGATTCCACTATTTGGATATGCAGCATGTGCCCCAGTTGTCCTTGCATAATACATCTCCCATAACGATTTTTTAATGTAATGGTAACTTCATTATTGGAAAATACATCCTCTAATAATATTATCCCTTCTCCCATATCATTCATCGGTTTTAGAAATTCCAAAATCATAGTTTATAATTTTCCCTTATATACATGAATATGATAGTATGTTTCCAAACAAATTATCAAACAAATAGGGAGAGTTTTGTATCTTGGTCATAGATTAAAAACCTAAAATTAAATACTCCCAATGTCCTCACTACATGACTTAAAAGTGAACAGTACAATGTCCTCACTCCATGACATAAAAGTACACAGTAAAATGTCCTCGCTACATGACATAAAACTGCACAGTACAATGTCTTCACTGCATGACTTAAAACTGCACAGTACCAATTTCCACACTACATGACTTAACACTGCCCAATATGATATCATAAATTCCCCATTCTGATAAATTTTAACCATTACCCATAAAAAAAATTTATATAGAAATGGTTTTCACGTTTATGGATTATTTCGGTCTATAGTATCCTTGTTTCATTATTAAAATTCCCTTCCTTTTCAAGACCACAGACTGTGGCCTTGAGTCACCCAAATCTTTTTTCCCCTATATTTCTTCTGAAAAATGTTAAACATCAAAGATCTCTTTTTCTTGACAATGCAGAATGTGACCTTAGGCCACCTTTCATAAGTTGTCTACATAATAGGAATGTCAGTCAAACAATGCCACTATTTTTTTATGCAGCATATGCCCTAGTTGGCTAAGTATAACACATCCCCCATAACGGGTTTTTCAAATAATGGTGTCATCGTTCTTGGAAAGGACACCCCTTATGTTGACACATGTTTTAAATTTGGTGACCATAAAAATCATGGCTCAATATTCCCATTGGAAATATTTAATGAATATTAAACCAATTATTATCCAGAAAGTCCTGTTTGGGATCTATTTTCAAAATTTATGTTCCAAGCTATTCGACCATAAATGTTATCCGTTTATAGTAAAACATGCATGCCTCTAAACTACCAAACAACAAGAGACTTGGTAATCATTAGATTGAGAACCCACAAAGGCCACTCTAAAAAAAGTTGAGTCCCAGCTCATTAAATCTGAATTTTTTATGGCTTTGGTAATATTGAGTAATAAAAAGTCAGGAGATATAACGTTTGTGTTGTTGTCCATATAACCCTACCAAAAATAAAATTATGTTTACTGGGCCCAATGGACTCGGTAAAACAAAATTATATAGTGATCGTGAAAACATAAATGAGTAAAGGAAAAATACTTTTCATTTATGGAGAAATGTTTCACAAAGGAGAATCCACAAATTCGAGTCTCTCTCTTAAGAAAATTCGATAATCTTTCCACGTATTTCCTCACTTGTTTGAGTTCCTCTTGTTCCCCATCAACTACTTGTTGAAGTTTTTCTATTTTACTAGCCTCAGTCTCTTTAGTTTGATGAAGGGCTTCTCTAGCATCTGTAATGGCTTTTTCACCATCCTTATGGACATCTCCTAATGATCTATGAAGATGGTCAAGCTCCATTATAATGATATCTAACTCCTATTGAAGGCGCGGTTGTTAAACAGACTTTTCATTAATTTTCTGCTTCATTCCTTTCATCTTGGAAATATGATTAACCTCAGCTTGGGATAATACTATTGGGAACTCTACAATATTGATTGACAATTTGGATTTTTTTCAAGTCATGTCATAGCTTTTTCTCTTACTCCATCCTCTTAATAATATCATTCACCGTAGTATGAATTTCACTATATTCAAAACCACAAAATCCTAGTGTGATAAATAGAGATGATATTCGTGGAATTCATAATAGATGTTCCTCAAGGGGCATCTCAGATATTATCTTCCAAATGTTTTTCCATGCTTTGCAATGAGAAAGATGAAGAGACTTCTATAGGTCTGGATCCTATTTAGAATCACTATCATAATATGGTTTATATTTTTGGACTAATTCACTTAAAGAAGTTCCATGTTCTATTCCTTCTTGAACAATGGTTTATACCCCTTAAAATGTTGTTTGGGTTAATTTAGAGGCTTCACCTCCATACCTAGCCATTGAAGTTGATAGCCTTATATTTTAAATCAAGAATTATGTTTATGATTAGAATCAAGAGATAAAAGAAGTGAATGAAATTAAAATAACAGTGTCTCTAACCTAATAGTGGGTCTGCATCTTGAGAAGAATCCTCTCCATTGTTCTCAGTTTCTACAATTTTGTTCGATGTCTCTTGATGGGGATTGCAATCTTTAATATTCTCAATATTTTCATAGTTAATCTCAGGAAGACAAACTATCTCAATATCCACTTGATCTAGTGTCTCTTCAATGGTGGGGTATACATTAATATCAACACATCCTTGAAGTACCATTGTTGTTGTAGTTTCATTAGATGGAACTTCATATTTCAATAAACCATGGTTAGAAGGTTAATAATAAAAAGATTAATATGACAAATAATGAGAACTCTCGTCTAGTTGATTCTATCCAAGTAACTCCATAATCATCTAAAGCATTTGATATATTAACATGTTCTAATAGTTCTTCAAAATAAATTCCAAGATTCATCATTTCATCAAATGATATCTCAGTTCCCAAGTTATTCTCTCTCATGGGATCACTTGGCGTGTTTGATTCACAACATTCCTACTGCAATCTTTGACCCCAAGTAGCTGCTTTAGAACCAACTATGGGGTCAATGTTAGTTGTTTCCAGAAGCTCTTGTGCATTTGATAATCCAAAAAGTATCATAGAATTGATGTTAGCTATTGTTTCATTAGATTCTTTATAAAGTATTATTGATTTACAAGGTGTTTCTTCTCCTCTGATAGTAGGAATCATAGAAGTGGTGGGAATAGATGTTGGTTCTTTTGGCTTCAATTCATCTTCAAGAACCACTAGATTTGTAGGAATTTGTGTCTTTTCAGTAGTACCATCTACGACTCCTTGAATATTATCAATATTTTCTTTCCAGGAAGAAAAAAAAGAAGAACTTGTAATCTAATAAAGTTTAAAAAAAATTTCATGAATAAAACTAAAATTCACGATTATTAGGGAGACATACCACTGCTAATAAAGCACTTAACCATGATCTTATGACGTCGGTACATTTTTTTCATCGCCTTTTTGGGAGGGCTTGCATCATCATTTATAAAGAGAGGTATCGGAGATTCTAGTACCCTCTCTATTTCCTCCTCCATGGCCTATTGTCCTGAAGATATTTCTCTCGATTCACGGGGTGACCCAATACCTCCAAGAGTAGTGCCTCCAGGTCTATATTGTAGTGATGTAACATCATTTGTTTTTCCATTACCCAGATATAAGTTAAGATAATATTTCTCCTACGTAACAATGTTTTTACTAAATTTGGAGTTGCAAAATTTAAGGGAATGTGAGATAATTGAAACATACATCCTCTGGATCTACAATGTCACGCCACTCTTCATCTAATTAAGGATTGATCTCTTAGTTGGTACCACGATATATCATTTCCTTTACCCTCTTTATGGTAGGAATTGATTCGTCAATGGTGTATATTAGGATTTCTAGCTCTCAAATATATGTCCTCAGCTTATTGGGATTATCCGTAAAAAGAATGTCAAAAAGAGCCCACAAATCCCCTACTCCAGGAATATACAGTCATTTTCATAGATCCATCCAAATTTTTTCAGCATCATAGTACAAATTCTTCCATGTTAAAATAGCCTCTGGTTGTATATATTCAGAATTTATGTCTGAGGGTTGTGGAGAGGATTCTACAACCTTGGACTTGAGTTTCATTCCGGCACTCACTGTCATGTATGAAGGATTAGAAAATGTAACATGCCTCTCTTAAAAATGATGGAGAACAAATCTCCTTAATACAACTTCATTAGGGATTGATGGATTGTTTCTCTTAATTCTGATGGGAGGGTTATATCTGCCATAGGGTCTCTTAGTTGAATTTGGAGCATTTTCACCTCCACCCTCTGATTCATGCAAGTCATCCCCATATGATGTAAAATTATCTTCCAAATGATGGGGTCCCTTCCTACTACTTATCATTATCCACAATAGAGAGCGAACATGATTTAATACCCCTTTCAGGGTAAGATGGAACCCCGTTTTCAGCATACCATATTTTCAATCTGTTTAATGTGTCAGCAACAGGTAAATTAAATATATCCCTAGTATTCTCTGCAGATGTAAAGAACCATAGTTTTTTTTGAAACCATTGGATGTTTCTCTAATCTAAAATTCATTGGAGGTGATACATTATTCTTTTGTAGAAATTTTAATTTACGCGCAAATCTATAAGGAGCATAGGACTCACATATGATTTCTTTGTTGATTCTGGTTTCCATCACGCTATCTCTTCCACCTAGCATATATGCCCTCAATTCCAAACTGGAAATACCATCATCAACTAATTGCCCTGTTGGCATATTCCCATAAGGAAAGAAATGTAAGTCCTTATGGATGCTCATTCTAGGCTTGATGTCATAAGAATTCAAGGATAATGGTGAAATACCAGAAAAGGCATGAACAAATAGTCGGAATGATCTTCCAAAAACATGTACACTAAATTGTTCAGAATAAGTTCTAAAGTGAGTATCAATCCATCCTCAAAACACCTGGAATGGTCCCTCTATTCTAGAGAGAGACTTCCCTTTTCAAACATGCCGATAACTATTATGAATGATGGCCAAAACAAGAGAATCCAACCCTACCATCCTTTTCTCCAGTAGCTTTGCTGCAATAACAAAGGTTCCCATCCTCACGCCTCATTTAGAGTCTCAGACTGGTAATAAATACACACTGAGCCACTTGGATATAAAACCTATCAGATGTTTCTTTGCATGAATTTTTTTGTTGATTTCATATCCCTATTTATCAAATTATCCTTTCTCCAATGTTAGCCAAAATGTGTTAGGAGTTTCTCTCTTTTCTTCCCTTTGACTGCTAGTTGAACAGGTGTAGTGAGACCATTTTTAATCTTCTTTATCCAAAATATTTCCATCCATTCCTATGGAATAATATACCTCATGGTGCGAGTTTTTGTGGTGATTGAATTCTTGAATTTGTAAAATATTTTTATCAACTCACAAACTAAATATGTTGTCTTCTCGGAGTCATTCCATGTCCCCTTGGGAAGAATAAACTCATCACACATTTATTCAAGAATTGGAGCTCTAGAAATCTTATAAACATCCCACAAGCTGATGCCTACATCTCTATGTGTTAAATGGAAGGAATTAGACATTGGGATCCATCGAGTTAATGATTATTTCACGAAATCGTCATTATTATACATGTAGTTTTGCCCAACCCAGACAACCTCATAAATCCCAACGATTCTCAACTCATCTGCATGTTATGAACATTTCCTTTTCAACCAATATGACCACATCTATGCGTGTTTTACACCTCATCCTAGGAAGAAGTCCAAACTTTTCTTCCATCCCATGGAGTGATCTGTCTGAGAATCTTGAAAGATGGATGAATAGTAGTGTGGCTGAAGCTCGGGTGTGTGTGCCTTCAAATCTGGAGCACATGGTCTATGATGCATAATATGAACTTTCTCTATTGTCCCATCATTAAGAAATGAGCCCCCAATAAAAACATTGTCCAATGAGATGTTGGTATAATCCTGAAATAAAAAATGTTGGACATTGTTATTTGTATCTGGAATATTAGCATCCTGCAAATGGCCCTAGATATACAAAGGCAGATAGGTGCATCGAGGAAAGATGAAATGATATTTCCTCAAATATTTTTATAATTATGGAAGGGTGGTTTTTCAAACATCAAAATAATCATGACCAACAACATTCATCATATCATCAATCCTCTTTCTGGTGAGATCATAAGCAGATCCAATTCTTTTGGGAGGAATTGAACCCACTAGAAGATAAATATCACATTTTAAAATTATGTTCAGTTTTGGTGTTTCACGAAAAAATGAAAAATGCATTAAGGAACACATAATTAAAACATGGCACACTAGTATAAGATGGAACACAAGTATGGAGCCCCAATTATAGAGAATAGAAAAAAAAACGTACAGAAGAAGTGTTGTGAAATAGAAGCACATGAATAGAAGAAGACATGCACACTGAGAGCTGAGAATTCAAAAGATGCAAGACTTTTCACGGAAATGAAGTTTTTATATATAAGAGACACATGCCACCCTGCGTGCCAGAAATATTACACATTTCAAACTTGTGCACCCAAGTCCACTTGAGCACCAATACATGTGCGCCTAAGTGATCTTTTCATTCTCCTTCATTTTTATTACCTCAGTATAGGATCCTCTTTTCATTTTGGATCCAATTCCAAGGGTGGGATTTTGTTGACACACCATTACATCATAGAGGTTAAAAACCATGACGAAGGGAATCCATTATAATGAAAAGGTGGAATACATAAAGAAAAGTAAAATATTTTCAAAGGAATAAGTTTTCGGCCGCCTTATATTAGCCAAAACTATTTCTTCGCGCACCCTACTTGCGTACCCCTATATGTTGTGCATCCCACATGCATGCCACCATGATAGAGACAAATTAAATTATAATTTTGGATAATTACTAATGGTGTATACCTATTATATCCAAAACATTTTTGGTGAACAAGGTTCATGTGCGCCCTACTTAGTTCTCCCAAGGTCACTAATTTGCCTATTAATAGACCTTTGGGGCCCCATTTATATGGATGAATTTCCATGATGCCCAATTGCTACTATGGTTTCCCTAGTACTTCACCCATGTTGTCCAAATAATTCAAGATAGTTCTACAACACATTCAGTGGAGGATTTAAGGGAGGATCATTGGACTTAAGTCCTTTTAGTGTTTGAAAACCATACTACTTTCACGCTAAAAGTGATGAACCACCCCAAGTCAGAAATACTTGTGTACCACCCATTCCTCTAATAGGACCTTGAGCACCCCACTTCTTGGATCACATGGGAATACTCTTGAAGGAATGATCTAGGTCTCACCCATGTATTACCATACAGGTTGTTCATCACTGAACTGAACATCAGGACACCCAAGACTACTTGCGAACCCTTACATGCATGCCCTTACATACTTTCACTCCCTTACCTTCATGCTTACCCATACTTGGGATCCCTTCTCTATTTGGGTTCCCCTCTTTGGTTCACTACATTTCTTCACTATTTTTAGTATACAATCCATCAATCCATCACCCAAACCATTCATGGAAATGATTCTTCTTTATTGGATCCCTTGTCTGAAAGGGATTCTGTTGAGACCTCCACCAATACCTCTTGAGTTATAAAACTGTTGGGAAAGACACATCAGTGTGTCTTCTACTTGGTTTGTATATTCGCAGTTAGATGTTTCACACATTTTTTCACAATGAGGTTAGGATTCATGGAGTGTCTGTGGGTTTTATATCCACTATCACATTGACCTTTCTCCCAGAAACAGTGTAGGGATGTTCTCGGTTTGGAGGAGGGTTGGTTCATGGACTCTAACATCTCGAAGAGATGACCCAGATCCATAGGTCTCTGGTAGGAGAAGATACAGTTCATACATGTTTTTCCTTTTAAAAATAATGGAGAAGTCACCCTCCCCTATAAGGATCAATTTTAGGGCAACCAGTTTGGCGTAATACCCTATCTATTCTTTCATGTGGTGTCATCATTGCTTCTCCTCTCTTATTCGGTGCCAAATACCAAAGGGGATATGGGATAGGGAATCATGTTCTCC
Organism: Viscum album; assembly: GCA_963277665.1. Lineage (NCBI taxonomy): Eukaryota > Viridiplantae > Streptophyta > Magnoliopsida > Santalales > Viscaceae > Viscum > Viscum album. The sequence goes on from OY728155.1 coordinate 1,058,911,197, forward strand.
TTTCCCTCTCCCATTGAACTTTTTCTCCATGGACAACCATCCAGATGTAATCCGCTAACCATCATCAACTCTTCCTTAAATTGGACCCTTTTCAAATGTAAATATAACATAGGGAAGGCTCATCACCTCGCCCTCTTCCACTATCGCCTCGATATCATCCACCCTCACTGCCATAGGTGTTCCCTCTTCGCCCAACATACAAGGAATGATTTTAAAGTGTGAATTCCATTGCTAAATCTTTGACATACTATTTTTTGTCACACCGAGCATGACTCACATGGAATTAGAGATTTTTCATGGTCACAAAATTTTACAAATCGAAGGAACTACGAGAATTCTAATTCTGGTTCAAACCTGGATACGTAGGATGCCTTTATAGGGCTCGAGCTCACTGGACAACCTCTTCCTAAATCCTACCCTAATTCCTTTAATCTGGGCATCCTCCATACGAATAAGCCCCAAATTAAACAGCAAATGGTTAAGGAATCTATTTTATTAAGTTAGCCCAAACTCCTACCACTCAAAGGACCATAATCTCCTATGAGACTAATCAAACTATGTGGGAATTGATTCCCATCCAGATGGGAAACGTTGGAATCCTCCTTGAGTTTCAAACACAACACTTCAAATAAACCCTATTCTCCTCAGGCCATATTACCAATAGTGTATGATCTCACTTGGAAACTCATATACTTTCCATGTTCTTGGGGCTGCTTCAGCAACAGTCCCATACTGTGTTTTGACCAAGAACCTTTTGATTAGCGGTCTGTATCACATGACAATAAAATGTAAGATGTGTTCAATTAAGTGGCACCAAAAAATGAGGGTTCTTATTACATTTACAAGGATATGAAGGTAGCCCATTTTATGGGCACGATCCCAAGATAAAAACAGTCCTTCGTCTCCCTAGATGAAAATAACTTCCAAAGTGCCCCACTGAGTGTCTTAAAAACCACTATCATTACAACAATGATTAAAAGGATCTATAAGTAGTATATTATAGGATACAATTGATGGAAAACCTTGAATACAAATAGATATTTCCATTAATGAAGAACCATGAATCCATAATGATGATTCTAAATGTTTCACATATTAATAAGTGATAGAAAATTCCAAGGGATACATATGATATACTTGTTGAATTAATAAGGATTCATGAAAATATCTTAAATTTACAAATAGAGTCCCATAGTAGGCAATAATTCCCCCCAAAAGAGTGTAATGAGTATGACCTTCTATCATCTCGACCAATGCACATTCTTTAGTATCATAAAGTTCAGACATGATGAATGCCTGCCTTTGGAAAGCAGGTCCCCTATGGATAAAGAATTGTTGGATGTTTTCAGTTCCATAAATAAATCCAATAAAACCCACCTAGAAATAGTGATTCTTAAAACAAGAACACACATACCATGGAACTAAGAAATAGAGGGGAATGAAGTGTTTATCTATTTGTAGGAGAATGGAGAATATTTATTTGATAAATTCAATGAATTATAAAGTAATAGAATGATGAGTTACAATGGAGGAAAATGATAATGGATAAAACAATTCGGTTTTATGAGGAAAAATTTAAATATTATCTTAGACATCATTAATCATTCCATGAAACGATAACCAAATTAATGATTACCCTCTTGTTTTCTTCACCCAAAATTGATCGGGTAGACTTAGAGTGTTTGTTGAGTTGTTTATTTTGTATCTTTTTTATAGTTTCTAGTTATTCGTTGAATTTATCTATAGATTTTCAACAAACTAAATGGGGAGAATGTTGGAAATAGGGTTGTTCATTGCTAAAAATGGAGTATGTTTTGTGTTTTTTTTCAATCCTGATGTAGAAAATTATGGAGTTAGCATGTAAATGGATATTAAAATTTATGGTAACAACCATCCTGATGGTTGTGTCATTTTATAGTGTTTTCCAAATGTTTGGGGTCCAAAATTTGGATGTTGACTTGCATCTCAAAAACAATTTTTTTCTTTAAGGCCTTATGAAAATATGGGTAAGGTATGCATTTCACGTATATGGGCATCAAGAATTATGCTTTGGAAAGGAACAAATAATTATTACAGAGTTCCAAGAGAAAAAAATGAGCACTGAGGCAACAAAGAAGTGGAGCATTGTGAACGGTGATGGTGATCTCCATGATTACTAGAATTGGAGCACCATGATTCACGGTTGTTTTGATATAAAGCATCATGATTATGATGAGCATTACAAGTGATGCATTCCATAAGAGCATAATGAAAGTAGGAGCTTCATGAAGATTTTTTTCAAATATTTGGTAAATTTGTAAAGAGGCGGTGGAGCTTTGGGAACGGCCTAGCATATAACTATTTGGCTACCCCAACATTATTTGAAAACAATTCTTGATGGAAAATACCTAATATTTTTGATTTCATGATGCTAGGGGAGATCTGTGAAAATATCATTCCATTTGATCTTGATCATAATGAAAAGACTAATTTAGTTCAGACTGATGACAATGATTTTAATAAATAAGTACTTCATGATGATGGGATATTACAAATGGACTCAGTGAGATTTCTGAATATAGTTAGTTCTGCAAAAGATGTTTGCTTCTCAAAGGCAGTGAGTCCCGTGAAGGTAGAGGTGATTCATGATGGAGAGAGCTTCAAGAAGGAGGTTTGTGAAAGGTAGTTTTTAACATCAGTTTTTCAGTGAATAGGGCTTTCAATGTGAATCAATTTAGGTCTTCTATAAAATAAGAGTCTCTTCCTTTGTTAGGGACACATACTTTAATTCCAATTCATTATAGTAACCTTCAAGTCAATAAACTGGATTGGACTTCTCTCAAACTAGTGAGCTTGGAGAGTTGATGGAATTGTTCAATGGGATGTAGTGTTCTATCTATAAAAATGTATAAAGGCAATGTACCTGGAATATAATGACTTTATAAAGACATCTTTATAACCCATCTAGTGAAGAATAGTGGATTTAGGTATGATCGAAAACCTGTCGGCCTATGATCCTTGGGCTAGCTCTTAGTGGTGAACCAAGTAAAATTATTATTTTTTATTTTAGCAAGTGAATTTTAAAATTACGACACATCTATATCATAGAGGTTTAACATGTTTTTACTAATGTAGGAACAAGATCAATCGTATTAAAAGAAAAGGATGTCACCCATATTCACCCCTCCCCTCTTATGGTTATTCATGGTCCTAAAATTTCCAGACATGTAATATGTTTCAACCATGTAAAGTGGTTAAACCTCATTTATTTGACCTCATTTCAGTATAATGATACTTATTATATGTTTCAAATATGGTCAAAAGTTATTCTAAATCTTCTTTCCACACTCCTAGTCATCCAAATATGAGGTATTTTGATTCACAATCTCATTCCTCTTTGTTAGAGTTGAATATAAAACCCCTCGTATTATCCCATCCATAAATTATCAAAAATCAGGAAGCATGTTAGTGTTTCAATGATCTATTAACACCATCCATAGTCTCTCTCTATACCTAAATACATTCAGTGGTCAATCAATAAAAAAATGCATTAAGAGTTTTATTGTAATCTGACACTCTCTGAAAAATTTAATAATTATGCGGTCATCCCTTATTTATCACATTTTGCATGGCCGAACTGAGATTACAGATCAATCATTAGTTTTCTCAGAAATTTGATTAATGTTTAATATAAAAATATAGAAAATAAATGATTCCATATACAGAAAATGTTCAAAATTAAATAAATAATACAATGCATGGAATGGGTCATCGACATACTAGAGCCTCCCAGGAGTCTTGAAAACTATACCTTGTGATCATTTTAATATGATCAATAACATCATCTCATCCAACCTCTAGTGATTGGCCACCAGGACTTGTTGGATCCACCCAAGCTCTTCTTCCTCATCCCTAGCCAGTAGATGAAGTTCATAAGCACCTTTCTATTTCCAGCCCCACTCAACCCGAATATTGGATATTTGATTAGCTTACAACTTCATTTGGTTCTTGACCACCTCATGTTGGGCCATCAGTTTGCTGATGAACTATGATTGAGTCCCATAGAAGGAATCTTGCATTCCCACTTGCTCCATTAGATACTGAATTTCTTTATTAACTTATTGAAGATTGCATATTTTTTCTAACTTTTTCCAGCACCAGGAGAAATCCAAATGATGGTTCCCCTCCAAAATATTTTATGTGAGATAATTACAAATTATAATGTCAATACCTCAAGAATCCTTCCCCCAAAACATATATTACACATCCAATAGTGAAGAGAACCCATTCCTCCCACAACTTGTTGTTCCAGAGTCTAATCGATGATGCAAGGAATACATTTCCTATCTCGATGCAAGATAATGTGTTTATCATTGGCCACATCAAGAATAGAGTAATCTAGATCTTCATGATCCTTGAGATTATAATCTATAAAATCATCAAGGAGTTCACATGTATGATATTACATTGGAATCATGTCGAATTAACTAGTCTCTAGGTTATAGGTACATTCTTCCTCACTTTATTCTTCTTCATTATCCTCACCCCCACATACCTTGAGTTATTTCCCACCAGTGTCATCACTCACATTGACAGACAACAACTTATCTGGGGATAAGAATGGATCAAATTAGAAAATAATCTTCTCATGAATAGGTACAACCATAAAAGGGATATCATGGATTCCCTGAACTCATTAACTCACGTGGCATGAAGTTTTTAAATCACTATATGAAATGAATGCACCTCAGTTAACTGATCAAAAAATGATGGGTTTGAATTGGTCATCTGAGAGACTCATAGAAAATGATCACCACTAGGTTGAGCTTCTGAGTCATAGAAGTGATATCCACTATAGAATAGAATTTTCCATTGGGTATTTCAGGGATCAACATCGGTTCTTCTTTCTTTGTTTGTGTAGAAGATGCATGGAACATGAAAACATTTTTTTGAAGGTCATGCCTTGGCCAAAAAACCAAAGCACTAATTATTGAATATATAAAAAGGGGGTTACAAGAGATGAGAATATTAGAGTTTTTATAATCTTATTGATAAAAATGAAGCAGATCAGGAGGCAAGGCATCCAACTACATCAGAACCTGGTTCATAACTTTATTAGTAGGATCATCTGCAACCACATTGGTTTTACAAAAAAACATGTATAGCAATGAAGTTGATCCCCATGAGAGAATCCTGACATTTCATCCATCGAGTGGTGAGAGGCCAGGAAAGATGAGTAACTCTATTCCATAATGCTTGAACAATGGTGGTTGAGTTGCTTTCTAACTAGATGTTCATCTAATCTTTTTAAAGGGAAAAGGTGACAACATTGATGGCACCCATAACCTCCTCTTTTAGCGATGAAGCAGTGCCATAGATACTAAAAAAACCATGACACTGCCCAGGATAATCTCTAAATATCCCTCTGTAGCCCGTCGGACCAGGATTACCCTTTGAGACACCATCAACATTAAATTTACTCCATCCTCACATCGGGGTTTTCTAGAATACTTCAAGAGTGCGCTTAGGTGGACAATAATTTCCATCAATCCAAATTTTGCAAAGAATCTCAAAGTCTCCAACCGTGTTGTTATAATGCACTTTATGAATTGACGCCGCTTATTGAATCGTAATGAGTAACCAAGCTTTACCTACATTTATGTTTAATGATCATTTATTGAATATGATATTATTTCTGTCATACCATATAACATGAAGAAGTTCTACAACAGAAGCGAGAAAATGTTCTTAATTTGTTGTGAGGAATAATGAACCACAAATCTCTTTAGATGCAAATCAATAGCATCCAAAATCATCCGTCTGCAATTAAAAATATCAAAAATGTAGTTCCACAAAGCATAGGAAGTAGAATAGGAAAGAAAAAGTTGATCAACATCTTCCCTATGTTGATTTAAAAAATTGCATTTGGCGCATAGTAGAAAACCAAAATATTGAAGACAAACCTCAGTGAGAATTCTGTTATGATCAATACACCAAATAAGAGTGACTCATGTAGGTTTAATTCATGGTTTATTAAAGTAATTAAACCAGTTAAACTTGGGCTCTAGTATTGAAAAATTATGTCTATAAAAAAATTTAAAGTCAAGAATGCCATTATGAGCAGGTTCCCAGATGTGGAAATCTTCGACGTTAGAAAAGGGATAGTTTTCAATAATTTGAGAAATTTTGTCAGTGAGATCATTTTTTTTGGATTGAAGAAATTCCCCTATAGTGGATTTGATATTCTCAGGAGGGGAGTTAGATGATAACCAAGAGATAAGAGGAGCACCAGTCCAATTATCTATCTAGATGTTTATATTAGAATTCTCATTAACCATCCATATAGGGTTATCCATGATGTTGTCGAAGGTTTTCCTAATGGAGGGTCAAATTGAGGAGGTAATATGATTAAATTTTTTTAATCTTAGAAAGAAATATTTTTTTTAAACCTCCATTAATGTATGATTAATGTGGAAAAATTAAAAAACTTCTCTTACCTTTTGGAGGATGAATTTTGATGATAATCCAGCTCAGGTATACAACCTATCCAATAGTGGTTTCCACTGGGGGGGATGTTAAGGTGTGGTCCCCATATATGATAGTTGGGGCCTACAGTTCTGAGGTTTCCACCATAACCACTTTGATTGGCCCACTAATAGACACTACAGCCATAGCCATAGGCCAAAGATGTTCTCTTCTATACTGATTGGCACACCATTTTCACTATAGTGGTCCCCCTTGCATAGTATCTAGTTACACATGTTCATAAAAAATAATCCACTATTAAATCATGATAGTAAATGCAAAGATCAAAGATATATGCAAGTAAGATAGGGTTTACATTGAGGTACTCCACTAGGTCTTATTCTAAGCCCATGATCATACCAAATTTTAAGGAATCCCTTATGGAGTAGCCACCCCATTGGATTCCCCATAACTGGTTTTATCTTCTTTTTCTTCGTCATTAGTTTCTTCCCCGGGTGGTGATTCCTCCAATTCTTGCTCTTTACCTAGTATCAGCTTTACTAGGGTGTGGTTTCTTCAATATATCACCCATTAAATTGCATAAACATTCATGGATATCAAGTATGCATTTCTATTATGGATTTTTACCCTGTCCAAAACTTGTATGGGACAAAAATCTGATAGTTTAATCCCATCACATTTTATAATCCTCCATAGGTCATTGTGTCAAATAAATTGTCACAGCATCTTCCAGGATGACCAAGTGGAAGGGAAGATAACATCATAGATTGGTTTTATAGGATAACTCATCTTCTATCCCTTAGCCTGTTTTTCCAGTCCCTGGGGTCACCTCCAAGACCCCTCCCCTCTAAGAGGTGGGGTTGTAGTTGTACCTTGGGAAATATTTGTAACTATGGTTGTAGCATCAGTCACCTCAGAAGACTGGATAACCTATAGAAGAGTAGCATTCCTACTTCCCCACAACCCTTTCCCCTTTACACGCTGACTCAATATTCCAAATATGTTTCTATAAGATCTCCTTCAGATATTTTACCACCCATCTGTTGGAATATTCACTTTAGAGGCCCAAGTCAACATTGGTTGGCAGAAGCATGATGGTTTAACAAGATCCTTCTATCATAAGCATGCACCATAGTTGACGAAGGATATGTGGGGTGTCTCTCCACATAAACCCCCAGGTAGACTCATTTTTTCACTCATTGAAGGAATCCAAATTGCCTAGAGAAATGGGATGGAACATACAGCTCACAAAATAACTAACAACCAATCTGATCCACCAGAACAATACCCTTTATGATTTGTAGGTACTAATTTATCCATTTATCTTGGAAGGTTTTCCACCATCAGTCCCAGAAGAGTCTCAAATGGGTATCATTTTAATTTACGATGATTTCTGATCTGAATCATGACCTCATCCTCATTAATCATCACATACAGACTGTAGCTATTTTCAAAAAGTGATGGCAATAAACTTGTATTTGGAGGCCTAATAGAATTTGGGATCTTGTAGCCCTGAGATGTGATACAATACATCCGTGAAAGTGGTAAAATGGTCCACAGTTACCCTTGTTCATGTTTTCACTTGCAACATGTCACAATATGACGTAGAGTCTATCCATCACAAGTAATACAAGTTTGAACCTTTTTCTAGCTCCTAGAATCACCACCATCATTATTTTTCCTAGGTTGATTCAAATCCTCACGTCCCTTAATAACAAGAACCTCTTACATTGAATGGTTTCCAGAAAAGTAGTATAGAAATCTAGTGGTTCGTGCCTCCTACCATGTTCTATCCCAAGTTCTGGTATTGTTCTTCCTCTAGGATAAACCATTTGGATCCTTCCTTCCCCCTCTATGACCTGATCATAATATATTTCCCTTGACCTATAATCCTCACCTTTGGTTCCTTAATTATAACATCCCAACATTTCATAGTATGTTAACTTTTCATATAAATTCAATAACTTGTGTTACACGCAACATCCAGTTCGAGCGCACCACGACGTACCAAAAAAGTCTTTAAAAAAGCGTATTTGGATTGTGTTAACTCAATTTTAAATTTTATATACTACATATAATTTTAGAATCCATATTATGAGATTATTATACATAATATTAGAACAAATTCATTTTTTAGATAAAAGAAGTATTTTTTTAAAAATGAAATTTTACATCCATTTAATGGAGAACCCTTTTAAAACACATATTTGACACATATATATATTAAATTTAATGAAATTAAATTATTTTTAGAATCAGGATAGTAAAATTTAGTTTTTATAAATTTTTGGTACTTTTATTATAACTTTCATATTTTGATGAATTGTGAATGATACAAAATTTTAATTGAAAACGACATTTTTAATCGAAATAATTTAACATTTTTAATTATGAATTTTAATGGTTTGTAAGTTTCATTATATTATATTTTTATCATTTAATAAAATTTAGTTCATTATAAGAAATTTCAAATTCAAAATTGACATAAACACGTGTCAATCTTTGAATAATTTTTACTTTTAAAAAAATGCCTTTTGGTTTTGAAAATAGGAATAAATTTTAAATTAATTAATGCAACTTCTATGTTTATAATTTTGTACAATGGAATAAATTTTTTAATTTGGAATATCAAAATTATCTTAGGCTGAAATTTTGGTTTTTTTCTCTGAAAACATCTAATTTTTTAGGAATAGTAAAAAACAATGCGTTATTGTTTAAAACCGACATTTTATTTAAAAAATTATTTATTATATTTAAATTTAAATTAAGTAAAAATAGATGTATAATACCTATATATGTTCAATGTAATTCCTTGGAGTATTTTTATAATTAAATTTGACGTATAAAATTTTATTGAACTTTTTAACGTCTTTTACCAACCTCTTAGGCACATTTGAAAATTTGCATAAAAAGTAATTTCACTACTTATGTTAAATATATATTAAAACATTGAGAGACACGGTTGACATTAGTTTGTAAAATTTGGTTCAATAAGATGAAAATAATTTTTTGTGAATAGTAACTTTTGACTTTTATTTACCACGGTTAAAGGTAAATTGGGTAATTAAAGGTAAAAATGAAATTATAATTATCCTAAAAAATGTCCTAATTTTAATAGATAAATTTATTTTGACCAAAACCAACCTTAGTAATAAAATATGATCCTTTTTATCCACATGGATTAGATTAGGACATTTATTATTATTGTATTTAAATAAGAGTTAAAAGTGTGAAATTAAAATTTTAATAACTAAAACATTTTTAATATAGTGTTACACATAAGATATATTAGAGTATAAATATTCATTAAAAATATTAAAATATGTTCTACATCATGTAATTTTATTTATAATTTTGAGACATTAAATAATTAAATTTATTTAAGACATGATGATGATGTAGTAATTACCTTATTAATGAATGAATCAAATAAATGGTGTTATAAATGTGAAAATAAATCTAATATCAACGTTTTGATGACATACTAGAATTTTCAATAGATATATATGTCATTAATGTACAACATGATGTTCTTTTGGGATTTTATTGTATGTTTATTAACCATTTAACATAAAATTACACAAAGGCATATTCAAAGTTAAACTATTTAACTAAAAGTTAAATCTAAAAGATAAGGTTAATATGGTTACATAAACATACATAAAAATTATTTGTTGAAATTTTTTAGACCTATCCCCACCTTAGCCTCGAATTAAATATTTTTGAGGCAGTAGAAACTGAATATGATTGTATAATAAATTAATATTTTATGCTTTTCCTAAAGTGACCCTCACCTCTCTTATAAAAGGGTATTTCCCCTTCTCTCAAAATCACACCTCCAAATCCATTTGGATCGGCCAACACCTGCCCAATTGTCCTACCAAAATCCCTCACTTAAACCTAGTGGCATTCCCTTGAGAATAAATCCATCCAAAGGATCCCATTTTGTCAAATCAAATGGAAACAACCAAAGAATAGATAATTATTTCATCATCTCTTTCAAAGTAATCTTCTTCTCCCACTTTTTCTTTATTTATTATTTTCATACCAAAATAATAACTCTAGTATCATCTAAATACTGAATTATTATTATAAATATGCTACTAATTTATTCATTATTCTATCCATCCTACGAATGATAATGTCACCATGCGTGCGTATATAAGACTTACCATCTCCACGCCATGGTGTAATTTTTTATTCGACACTATTTTATTTGGATTGATATAACATTGCATAATATGTATACAAATAATGAAAATATCATGATAAATTCTCTTTAAAAATAATATAACATCCAATTCCACACCTTTTAATCATTAACGAAATGACATCATCACTCGTGTGTACGTACGACTTACCGTCTCCACGATGCGATAAAAATTCATTTCCACAGTCACCATTCAACGATGATTATGAAAATATATATTATTAATAAGTATAAAATATTTGATATAATAATGCTACTTAATATATATACATATAGGTATGTATGTATTTATGTATTTACATATATCTTATTCACTTAGATATGTTTAATATGATATGAGAACAGAAACAACGTTTATGTGTACGTACGGCCTACCGTCACCAAAAATGGTGTTTTCCATTTCAAATAACTATATATTATACATATTTATATTCTAAATATATATGATATATAAATCATGGAAGTATTTAAATCATGATCTAGGTGATACGATCAAAAATAAAAAAGTTAAAACACATACGATAAAAAAGTGATTATTACCCGAAATGTTTATTTAACATGGAAATTATTATTAAATGGTTAGTATAAAGTAATAAATGAATCATGTATGATTTCATAAATATTAATATGTTTATAGTATAATTTCATAACATACTATGGTCATCATATTGGAGGTTAAACGTACCCTTGGCTAAAGGAAAGTACAAGGTAAGGGTTAATTCATCAATCTCATTTTTATCTGTGATTGTTTATGTGTATGTATTTTCTAAAAAATATTTATTACCCATGTCCATGTTTCATAAAATAAATCTCCAAATGATTATTTTAATTTACTCATTTACTAGATCATCATTTTTATGGTTTAAATATTTATTTCTTTAAATCATTTTCATTAACGTCCATGTTTTCAAAATGGTTTTTAAGAATTTATTTATATGGACATGAATGTTATAAAATGTTAATTAGTTTCAAAAGATTAAAAGTGGTATGGGATAAATTTATTCAAAAACACCTTTAAATTTCTTCATTTATAAATTTTGTGAATTTTAAATGTTTTCATTAAAAAGGGATATTTCTCTCAATGAGTTTTCCTAATCATTTTCAACTATGTCAGCAAACATTTTGGAGATTATTCACTGTTGATGTTGATTTATTATAAATAAACTCTTCAATATTGTATTGAATGAATATGATATGTTAGACTATTAATGTTCTATTTTTTATACCATTAATGGTTTATTGTTAATGTATTGAAATTTCTTTATTCTAGTTTTAATATAATTGTTTATGTTATGTTTCAACATTTTCATATGAGGAATGTAGTAGACATAGTAAGTGATGGGTGGATCCCACTATTGCTCTGCGATGCATCAGTAGGTCTCATGAGGAAAACTAGAGTCTTGGAAAAACGATTTGACAAAAAAATTATTCTTAGTCCTAGCACGAGACCTTGACTATGTGGTAACGATGCCCAACGTTTGGCATTCCCTCATTATGAAATTAATTATTAAATGTGATTATTCAAATAGTAAAATGTCCATGTTCATGTTTATATGGTAATGTTCAATTTATTTTCTCCATATAATGTCCATGTTTATCTATAAATGGCTGTTTTTTTTGTTACACATATTTCCATAAATTTTTATACATTCTGCTATATTATTTTCCCTTACTAAGAATCTGAGCTCACCCGTTTATTATGTTTTATTTTCCTTAGATTTAAAGAAGTGTATTATGATTGATATTCATGGTTATGATAATGTAATAGTGGAATACTAAAAAGATTAATTATGCTATCATGTATGTTATAAAGTGTAATGAAACATTAATGTATGTAATCTATTTTGGAATACTGATAAACTGATCAGTCATTCGGGACTTCATTCCTTGTAATCATACCAATGTATTAAAATAATGCACCGAATCTAGTCTTCTAGGGTCGGGGTGTTATAGTTTCTATTAGAGGATGTTTAGTAAAAACCTTGGGAACTAGATTTAGAAAAACACTGATTAGATAACATTACCCTATGATAGATTTTGAGGATTAGTATAGAATAACTTCCTATAATTTGGGTAATGTAGAAATTTCATGTATTTTCCAAGAAATACGTCGCTATAGAGATACGAGTAGGTAGAGGTGGCTCTATCATAGATGTACTGAGGAGTGAAAAATCTGACAAGGAGTTTTGGGTTTGACCGGGGGAATCTTGGTACACGAAAATGTGCCTTGCTTCACTCCTGGTTACGACACTCCCGGGGGATATGCTTAGGATAATTCACATTTTCTTTACAAACCATTATGAAAGATTTAAGAGTAAATTCTTTCTAAATGAAATCCTTTTTTTGATTATGGATTATATGCATAAACATTTCAATTTATTCAATGTATTTTAAATGTTTGGAATTATGTATTGTGATTCATAAACTAACCAAGTGTATGCCACTGTTTAGAAATGTTTTCCAGTAGAAGGAATGTGATCTCCAACAATACACATGATCTAAAGAGTAAGAAGGATAATACCATTCATGGTATTAAAACAACATTTAAAAGTGATATATTCTCCAACATATTCTGATCATATGATGGAATTTTATCATGTGTTAATAAGATATGTAAAGAATTCTCTGAGTCCTATTTCTTTGAAGGGATGTAAGAGATGAAAATAAAGGTAGAGAGAAATATTGATAAAGGGAATATAGGGAAAAATATTTTCCCATATATGATAATTGTGGATAGAATCACCTTCGTAAATTAGTTAAGGGAATGGAATTTTGTTATAAATTTTCAAAAAAGGAAACCTTGTTCGTGATTGCAAGGGTAAGAAACATGTTTCAGATGAACAATGCTTCTTCAAAAAGGAGTTAGGAAACTATGAAAATCAATGTCCCCACCATCATAGTATACCCAAAATGAGTCTATTGGATAATAATAATGATATGATACTACTTCATATGATGATAATTGATTATTATTCTTATGTTTTTATTACATAATTGGGTCATTTCTGTACAAGTTATAACAATTATAAAGTATATAATGATTATATTGCAGTACCATTTCAATAAGGATATGAGATTTTATTGTACCTATAATGTGACATAGTTTCATGTTAATAATTTTGGAAAATATATGGTTGGGGAAAATATAACCATTAATATGTTTCTGAAGTAGAGACAATGAATTTGGAAAAAGATATAATTGAGTTGGATTGTGTATATTTGATATTATTGACTACCTTGGAACTAACTAATTATTTTTTTATTCCATCATTGTTGGAGTTTACCAAATTTTTTATTTAAGGAGTATATTCTTTATTATATAAGGAATAATGTAGAATGAACATATTTAATAAGGTTTTATGTTAATATAGGGTGTTAGCATGTTTTATGAGAATACTTGATAATGGTATTGACAAGTTATTATGTAGCAAAAGAGATATTCATTATGTTTAACTTCCTTATAAATATTGAACTATGAGTTGGGACAAATGTATTTTTGATAAGTATAATGTTTATAATGAATTATGTTGAACATTGGATTTTAATGTTTATGGTAAATTCATTTCTTAATATTATTTTTTTATTGTTTTAAAATGGACAACTAGGAGGTTGGATGACAACTCGTTGCATCCGGCAAGGCCATGAGACTTGAACCCGCAACTAAAGGGAAACAAGGGTGAATAACCTACCACTAGCCTATGTGATGTCCTAGTTTGTATAATGTATTTTTTTAAATAGTCTAACAAATTATTTATGAATACATTATTTTTGGAACCCTATATTGTTACGATAAATAGAATAATTTTGAATTCTATTATCTTTTGGAGTGAAAGATGATTTTGTGTTAGCCATTAGTTGAAGAATGAAACTATACTTGACAATTATATATTTTTCCTCTCATTAATTGAATAAATTAATTCTTAAACATTAGGGAAGAGATATTAATACCAAAAATGTGTTTTCTTAATAACTTCTATTTTGTTGAACCGATTATATTTTAAATCATCAAAGATTGATATCATTGAATCCCTCAATTTTACACTTTCTTATGATTTATGACCTCAATCACTCCCTATAAATATTTATATTTTCTTCCAATTATGTGTCCTTAATTTCCACCAATTTTCTTTTAATCGAGATCATCATTTGTTGGTGACTTTTTCATTTCCCTTTCCCTTATTTTAAGAATAAATTTTATTAAACCAATATCCAATGTGGGTTTTCCACAAAGGTATTTTTCTATTTTTAACCATTTATTTTTGATGAAAAATTTCATATTATGAGGACTCAATTCATTGAAGGAGGGGAGAATGTAACACCCCAATGTTTCATATTACATTATCTCTTCAATGTAATTCAATAACTTGCATGAAACACAACACCAATTTCGAGCGCACTATGACTATCCAAACAAGCCATTAAAATGGTGGGTATAAATTGTATTAACTGAATTTTTAATTTAATATACTCCATGTAATTTTAGAATCTATATTATGGGGTTCATGGACAGAATATAAGAACAAATTCATTTTTAGATAAAATAATTATTTTTAAAAAAATGTAATTTTACCAATTTTTAATGGAGAACCCTTTTTAAAATCCATATTTGACACTTTTATATATTCAATTTAATGAAATTAAATTCTTATTTAGAATCTGGAAATAAAAATTTAGTTTGGATTAATTTTTTGTACTTTTCTGATGACGTTCATATTTAAATAAAAAGTGAAAAATAATAAATTTTAATTGAAAACAACATTTTTAATATAAATAAATTATAGTGTAAAATTATGAATTTGAATTGTTTGGATGTATTATTGGATTATTTTTTTATCATTTAATATAATTTAGGTCATTATAAGAATTTCCACATTTAAATTTGATATAAACACCTATCAATCACTTGATAGTTATTACTTTTTATAAACCGGTTTTTTGTTTTGAAAATAGGAATTAATATTAAATTAATTAATAAATCTTCTATGTATTGAATTTGGTAAAATAAAATAAATTTTTGAATTCGGAATATCAAAATTAGTTTATGGGGAAATTTTGGTTTTTTCTAAAAACATTCAAATTTTGAGGAATACTGAAAAACACTACGTTATTGTTTAAAAAATAAATTTTATTTAAATAATAATTTATTTACCTTAAATCTATTTTAGGTAAAAAAAAATAGATATATAATACATCAATATCTTCACTGTAATTTATTGGAGTCATTTGATAATAAAATTAGATGTATAAAATTTTGTTGAACATTTTAACGTCTTTTTCCCACCTTCTAGGAATATTTGCAAATTTACTTAAAATGTAATTTTACTGCATCTTTGAATTAAATTTAAAAAATACTTGTGTCAAGGTCTAAATCAGTAAGTAAAATGGGTTTCAATAAAATGAAAATCATTTTTTTTGAAAAGTATGTTTTGACTTTTACTTACCACGGTTAATGGTAAATAGGGTAATTAAAGGTAAACATGATATTATTATTACCCAAAAAAATGTTCTAATTATAGAGGATAAATTTATATCGATAAAAACCAACCTTAGTAATAAAATATGATCTTTTGTACCCACTTGGATTAGATTAGAAAATTTATTATTAATTTATTTACGGAATAGTTAAAAGTGTAAAAATCAAATTTTAATAACTAAAACATTTTAATAGATGGTTACACATAAGAAAAATTCGACTATAAATATTAATTAGAAATATAAAAAGATTTTCTAAATCATGGTATTTTATTTATAATTCTTATAAATTATATAAATAAATTTATTTATGACATAATGATGATGAAATAATTACCATATTAATTAAAGAATCAAATAAATGGTATTAAAAATATACAAATAAAATCAATTTCAAAGTTTTTATGACATCCACGAATTTTCTAGGTGAATATGACATTTTAGGGTTTATTAAATTTATTTTTTTCTATGTAATCATGTTGTGATGACTTTCACAAAAACCAAATAAAAAATAGTGTCAAAATTTACATAAATGAGTTTTTAAAACAAATACTATTTTATTAAATTATATAATAGTCCTAAAAATATATTTTTCATCCAAATGACTTATATAATGATACATATTCCATTAACTAACCACTTTATGTTCTATTTTAATTTTATAGTTTGATCATTATCCATGTAATATAAAAATAAAAGAAGACATGATAAAAGTTAAAATATTTAACTAAGAGTTAAATCTAAATGATTAGGTTAATATGGTGACCTAAACATGTCTAAAAACCTATTGATTGAAATTTATTCGAGTTATCCTCACCTTATCCTCTAATTAAATCATTTTTGAGAAATTAAAAACCGTATATTATTGTATAATAAATTAATATATTAAGCTTTACCTAAAGTTACCATCACCTCTTATATAAAAGGGTACTTAACCTTCTCTCAAAATCACACCTCCAAATCTATTTGGCTCGTCCTACCCCTATAAAAATATCCTCCCAATATCCCAAAATTAAACCTATATTCCTTACCATGAATAGAAAGCCAACCTAGGAGACCTTTTGTTTAAATCAAAAGGAAACACACAAAGAAGAGGTAATAATTTCATCACTTCATTCAAAGTTACCCATTTCTTCAACAGTCGCTTTCTTCGTAATTTCCATACCAAACTAATAACTCCAGTAGCATATACATACAATTATGTTATTATAAATATGGTACAACCATATTTATTATTCAATCCATCCTACGAATGAAAATGTCACCATGCATGCGTACGTACGACATACTGACTCCACGTCGTGGTGTAAATGGTTATTCAAAACTATGTTATTTGGATGGATATACTGATGAGTAGCATGTATATAAATAATGAAAATAATATGATAATGTCTATGTAAAATTAATATACCAACTAATTCCACACCTTTTAATCATTAAGGAAAAGATATTGTCGCTCGTGTGTACGTACATCTTACCGTCTCCACAAAGCGAAGATATTCCTTTCCACATTCAAAATTCAATTATGAATATAAAAAGATATATAATTAATATGTACATAATATATAAAATAATGATTCTACGGAATACATATATAGATATACATATGTATGTATGTATTTACATATATAGTATTCACTTAGTTCGGTTCAATACGATATTAAATGGATACAGAATTTATATGTATGTATTACCTAATGTCTCCATAAATGGTGTTTTCCATTTCATATAAATATATATTAGACAAATTTATATTCTAAATATATATTATATATAATTCATGTAATTATTTATATAATGATCTATCTGATACGATCAAGAATAACAAGTTAAAACTCGTAGGATAAAGAAAGTGATTATTACTCAAACTATTAATTTAATATGAAAATTATTATTAAAAGGACAGTATAAATTCATAAATGAATCATGTATGATATTATAAATATTAATATTGTTCTGGTATATTTTAATAACATACTATGGTCATCATACAGGTGGTGAAATGTACCCTTTACTAAAGGAAAATACAAGGTAAGGGTTAATTCCTCAATCTCATTATTATTCGAGATTGTTTATGTTTAAGTATTTTCTGGGACATATTTATTACCCATGTCCATGTTTCTTAAAAGACATTTCAGAATTATTATTTGAAGGTTCCCTTTAACTAGATCATCATTTAAATTGGTTTAAATAATTATTCTTCTAAATCATTCTCACTAATGTCCATGTTATCAAAATGGGTTTAAAGGATTTATTTATATAGACATGAATTTATTAAAATATTAATTCCATTAATAAATTTCAAAGTGGTATGGGAAAAATTGATTACAAAACGTCTTTAAATGTCTTAATTTATATATTTTGTGGCTTTTAATTTTTTTTCTGAAAAAGGTATATTTCTCTAAATTATTATTACCAATCATTTTAAACTATGTCAAAAACCTTTTTGGATATTATTCTTTATTGAGGTAGATTTATTATAAATACAAACTTAAATATTGTATTGATTGAGTTTTGATATGATTTACTATGAATGCACTATTTTTATACCATTCATGGTTTATGGTTAATGCATTTCCATTTCGTATGCAATATTTAATTCAAATGTTTATGTTATGTTTCAACATATTTATATGAGGAATGCAGTTGAAAAGGTAAGTGATTAGTGGATCCCGCAATAACTCCTCAAAGAATTAGTAGGTCTCATGAGACAAACCAGTGTCTTGGCACAAGGCCATGACAAAAATTTTATTTCTAGTTTTGGCATGAGGCATTGACTATGTGGAAATGATGTCTGGCGTTAGGCATTCCCTCATTATGAAATTAATTATAACATGTGATTATTAGACTATTAGAATATCTATGTGCTTGTTAATATCATAATTTTGATTTATTTTCTCCATATTATGTTCATGTTTATGTTTAATAGTCTTCTGTTTTTATTACACATCTTGCCTTAAATGTTTATAACTTCCGATAAATTATTTATACTTATTGAGCATCTGAGCTCACCCGTTTCTAATGTTTTATTTTCTTTGGATTCCATGAAGTGTATTATGATTGATATGATTGGTTAAGCTAAGGAAATAATGGAATTATTAATAGATTATTTATGTTGTGTAGTATGTTATAATGTGTAATGTAACATTCATGTATGTATTCTATCAAGGACTGCTAAATTGATCGGTCCCTCGGGACTTGATTCCTTATAATCATGACAATGTGTTAAAATAATGCACTGACTTCAGGATTCTGAGGTCGGGGCGTTACATTCATGATAAATAAGTCAACACATTACAAGAACATGATATCATTTTGTGAGTTAGGAATGATTTTCATAATCTCCTCCACAAATTAGAGGATATGTTGCACCAATATAGAAGTCCTCATGCTATCTCCCTAGGTATTCAGTGCTGTAAAAAATAGTTATACTAGAACCCACTAGTGGAATCCCACAAATTAAATGGTTTTCAAAGGGACCGATGTAAACTTCCCCTTGGTGGTGATAAAACATGTTCGTGTCTAGTGACAAGTGGATAAGGAGATATGAAACCAACTCCTACTAATGGTAAAAGTAGAATTGTGGCGTCCAAACTACTTCATATAGCCTAATGTTTTCCATATCCACCCCATAATCCTAGAATATAAATCACACCTAGTACACCCATGCCAAATCACAGGTGAAATTTCCACCTGATTGTAATTCTCAATAACTGTGTCTAGACTGGAAGTTATATTTCATGCTTCTTTGGAATGTGGTAGATGAATAGGTTTGAAATTCCTCTTCCTCTATCTCATCCCTTAGGACTATCCCAGTCCTCCCATTCAACGAATGACAGTCATTTCTCTATGTTCCCTGGAAATGTGGACCAATATATTGACATTGAATGATGGGATCTCATCTTCCCTTGTTAACCATGACTGAGGTGAGACAATTGTAAAATCTATAATGGTCATGTTGTCTTCAAATATGATGTTCCACAAGGGAAGATAATCACTCAGGGGATAGTCCTTCTATGATTTCATCAGCATCCCTATCAGCATCTAGTTGTCTGTCACAACCTTTCTGTCTTGATGAATCTGAGGTTTTCTGGTTATTTTGGCTCTCTGGGCAGCGAGAGTAGCTTTGATCTTCCTACTGTTATGTTTGCTGGTCCATTTAAATGGATATAATTGTTCTAAGGAATGATTATTTAGGTTTTCAGGTCCAGTTTTCATGATGTGATTATGCATACAATATCGAGTAGTAGTCATATAGAATGCTAATTTCTTGTAATTTCCAAACCACCAAAGAAGAAGAAGTCTTGTGAAACAAGTGGTTGAGTCTTGATTTTCATGCATAATTATTGAACTTATGTTCACGAGAGAAGAATTAATATCACATAGAATGTCAAGGTGCAATACTTAGGCCCCCACCTCTTATATATAGTCATTTAACAATTATTCCATTTAGTTGTAAGGGTTTTTGCGTGCCTACAGATGAGTTTTGCACGTATTTGTGGGAATCAACTTCTCCATTTGTCATTTCCCTTGGATCTCGAGTTTTTGGTACCCTTTTAGATCAAATTATAATTGGGGAATTATATGGATTGTAATTCTGTATGATTCCAAAGATGAGGAAATTTGGTTAGACAAAACCCACCATCTTACTCAATGAAACATTCTAGGAATGCCAAGGATGACACATACAAGTTTTGAGTTGCACATGCAGGTTAGAAATTGGTGTGCAATAATAATGTGTTCCAAATGAAGAATAAAACATACCCTTATGTGTAGGCCACTCATACCAAGAAATAATGTTGTTGAAAATATTTTTTCCCTTGTGTTGAATACCTGAAATAGCATGGAAAACTCTTTCACACCCAATGCGATGTCAATCCGAATGTTTCACACTCATCCACCTTGATGAAGGAGTGTGGTTGCATGGAATTCATCTTCCATAACCAGATTTTTTTCTTTATCTTTGAAGGATATCTCTATATATTGAAGGCCCCCTTTCATCAAGAAGATCTTCTAGAAGTCAAATTTCCTCTCAACTGTGCGCAAAACACATCATTCATGACATCATAAAAGGCATGGAATCCTAAAGGTATAGAACATGCATCATAGGTTCCATATGGTTCCTTCGTTTAATGAGACCACAATTTTGTAATCCTCCCCCAAAAACTTTCATTCTATTTCATGTGCACACAAGGGACCCTCCTGCATGCAGCCTTTCTTTTTCTTGCAACACTCCAAAGTAGATTGCAAGTCTAAACATGGACGCATGCACCTTATATAGTGCCCACCCATTAATTGATGGTCCATGGAGTAACATTGTGTCAACGAACCATGTTTGGACCCCTCTTCCATTAAATCCTCACTCCTTTCATGCGTCTTTCGAATGCAGACCTATAGTATTGCATATAGAATCTTCATGTTCCCTCATGAGTCGTCCCCTATTTACCATGTCCATGTGTTTCCCAAAATTTTAATTCTCAATATAGGTATGTTAATACCCCTTGATTCTCATTATAATGATACTAATGTGGAAATCATGACTCACCACTCATCTGAACCCTTCCATCCTAGATTTACTAAAGCCATTCCCCTTCAAGAGGTGCATGAAAGGCTATAAAATAAATCCACGGGATATGGAGTAAGTCCCCGTTGTCTGTGATGCATGACGTAAAGAATTTCAAGCACAAATGTCCTCACCACATGATGTTAATCTAAACTCTCACCTCATGTAATGCACACAAAATTCCCTATCTATTACTATCATAGGATACCGCAATGGGACGACTATTCTGCTTCTGGAAGATTCCATATGGAAGCCCAAAACCCCATTATAGGATGCCCTGTGTATGAGTGACAAGGAATGTGATCTTCATCATAATGAATGAGATCTTCTTCACGTGGAATGATATCCTCCCTAGGAAACTTCCATTTTTAGTTCCCACACCATCATTCATTAGTGCATCGTTCAAGACACATCCTTTAGTTCAACTGCTTCCTCTTGTTTCTCACACCATGCATAACTGAGATGGGCTTAATGGTTAGCAGCAAACATGTAATCCGACCTCCATTCTCGGGGCCACTTCTACGAATAATCACCAACATGACCTACTTCCACATGCCTCCTCAATAGGTATAAACCCAAATGACCCTTTTCAAACAATGTGGGATTTGATTCTCAACTAAATGTGATACTTATAAAGCCTATTTGTGATCCTGACCCAAAACACCAATCTACACACTTCATCCACACCATAAAATTAAGCCACATCCATCATGATTTTTTCCCAATCCTCTACATAATGTTGATATCATTCCATCATATGGGTATCCTCATATTTGTAAACCCCATCTACTTCATTGTTGCTACAAGGAGATCCCGAGACACTCATATGTGTAAGCCCCACATAATCCAACCAAAACAAATCCTATTAAGAATGGAATATTCTATATTTAATCCACATGAAATTTTGTGAACTACATGGGTTTTTATCCATTACTCAAAAATAGGGTATATAGGGACCCTCTTTGAGGTTCAATCATAACCAATGATATTCCTTAGTTTCCCTCTCCTAGGGGTGTACCTCTGTGCTCCGCCTTAAAGGGTGTTCGGATCTTCCTTCATGATGTGATATATCCCCTTTATGGAACACACCTCTTGAATCTTCCTCTGTATGAGTTTTGATCCACATATTAATAATCATTATAGGTTCTCTCTTCTTGGGACATACCATTATGATCAACCTCCACAGGGAATCCCAATTATCTATCTATATAGGAAATTAATCCTCGTATCCACCTCCATGAGGTGTTATAATCCATCCATAGGTAATCCTTTTAGATACTCCCTCCAATGGATGTGCCTCCCTGATCCTCTTCCATGGGTTGTTCTGATCAACCTCATCATTGTCTTCATGAAACCATAATCTCGCGAACTATCTCATGATGTTACCCAATGATAACATAGGATTCCCGAGGTGAAATACTTGGAATATATTAGCCTATTTTATTTTCTACATCATGCTAAAAATGGGATTCTCATGGTGAATTACATAGTATATATTCCTTTGGAATCAGATACCTCATGATGGATATGAGATGCCGCAGGTTCCACGCCCGAGATGCCTCCATGAGGTTCCCTCCTACGAGAAATAATAAAACTTTCCAATATTCCTAGTGTCCAGACAAGTCAGTGATCCCCAACGTGACTACTCTGTTAAGAAAATATTGATGCCCTATCATGGACCTTTAGAATATCCAGACTTATGCAGTATAATTAACGAGCATCCACACAGATATGGCCTCGGCAATGAGTTTCATGAACACATCTTAATCTATGAGGGAGACCTATACTAGGAGATATGTCAAAAATGGAATCCATATAAGGAGTTACTAACATCTCATCATCATGTTTTGATCAATGAGTAGACATCACTGATGAAATTGATGAATGCTTCCCACCATTGTATAGTGGGAATGTAGGTTAATAATTCATGCCAGCGTGATGATGACATGCTAGGTGGTGCGCCTTGGTGAAACTATCAAAACTGTAAGTACATAAGGTAACTATTCAATCATTAAATATTTGAAATAAATTACCACGAAAAAAATTATATATTTAATATACATTTAGAACCAAACATAACAACTTTTTATCCTTATGTAAAAACATTTTGATATATTAAAATAATTATATTGATACTTTTTGTATTTATTAATTTATAAAATAATGTAATGGTCATAAATAATGAAAAATATCACCATGTGGCCCTGTATTTGAACTTGGATGGAAATGGATGATCTACATTCATCCAATATTTTAAAGTAATGTGTTATATAAAATTTAAATCCTTATCCTAGTGTTTAAACTATGTTATACTCGTTTTACCTTTACCCACATGTTAAATATTGACCCAGGTTATTATTCATAATGAACCTAAATAAAAGGGACATATTTACAAATTTTTATCATCCATATTCTGAATATATAATAAATTTTTCGAGTTTTAATTTTCTTAAGTGAATAAAATTAAAATTAAAATTAAACCCATAAAACATAATGAAAATCAACATTCCAGAAAATAATTTCTTCTAAATTATAGCGGTTTTTTATAGAAAAATATATCATAAAATTCATTCTAAAACCTTAATTATATTTATCATAATAAAAATGAACTAATTTTATATTTGAATAAAATTTAAAAAAATTATAACTTTATAATGATTTATTCAAAAATATATTTTTCAATAAAAATTGATTTTATTAAAATTTAATGAAAAAATAAAGCTTTAAAAAAATTAAAAAATTAACTCTATGATATTTATGAAAAGATGATATATAAAAATTTAGTTCATCTTATGAAATAATTTTTTATAAAGTGGTAGTAAATAATTATATTATTTATCCATAAAAATTTAAAAAAATATTTTTTTGGAATGATGAATTTTTAAAGCATGGAATCACTTTAAATTAATATATGTACTTAATCTAAACAATTATACATTTTAAATAAAAAAATATGTTATTCTTATACATTCCAAAAAATTTACAACTAGGTTATAATGGTATACTATAATACATATCATTTAAACAAAGGGTTTCATATATCATTGTAATCAATGAAATAATGTTTATTTGATTTGAAATATATCATAAAATATTGGGGTGTTGAATAGAATCAATTAATCCCATTTAATTTTATTTTTTGTATTCCAAGAATTCTCTATGAATTACCCTTTTTTTTGTATCATCATCCTATTATAATTAAATCCTTCATGAGGAAACTCATATTTATGCATCTAAAAAATATGGAATCACCATATTTGATACTATCTAGTTGCAGCATGACTCCCCTCATCTATAAAAATATAACTTTGAGAACTATAATCATGGAATGGTGGAAACCCCTGGAATAACCTTAAACTATTTGATTCTGGAATAGTACATCCCTTTATCACATGGGCTTCCACTCTAGTAAAACACTAAAACACAATATCCTTCTTTGAACAATCAAAGCATCTTTCCCAGGTTTCTACCCCATCTATTGATCTTACCACAAATATCAGCATTCCTCCATCATAGTATTACAGAATTTACTATGAATTAATTAATCTCCTATTAAACTCTCTTATAGAGAAATTTAATATGTTTTTGCTCGTTAATGGAATGATGTAACTCACTATAGTGGATTTCTTCAACATTTACTTTTATAATTGTTTGAGTTATTCTAATATATCCCACATTTCACCTGAAGTATGTTATGATTTAATCGTTTATAGGCCAATTGCAATGTGGCCAATTCCCGCATTTAATAATCAATCTTCCCACAACACAAAATTAATCTAACATGAACCCTAAATT
The DNA here is from genome assembly GCA_963277665.1 of Viscum album. Taxonomy (NCBI): domain Eukaryota; kingdom Viridiplantae; phylum Streptophyta; class Magnoliopsida; order Santalales; family Viscaceae; genus Viscum; species Viscum album. Next base: position 1,058,936,702 of record OY728155.1, read on the forward strand.
GGTGTGATAAATAGTGTTTCCATGTGATATATTTCATGTAGATAGAACTTTTATAATATATTTTAAAAACATCTAAAAATGGAAACTGAAAATATACCACAATGTTTTGTTAATGATATATTCAACCAGAAAATTTACTTAATTAATTTTCAGTGTGTTTTGAAACAACTCTAACAGTTTAAATCATTCACCATAGTCGATAAAAAATCCAAAATAAACAAAAATTATAAATTAGATTCTATCACTAATAGTGTTGTGAATTATTATTACAAAAGTATATTGTTTTTACACACTACATGTCATTCATTTAAATATATTTTATAATTGGTGCCATGAATCAACTCTTGTAATCCCTTATTTTGAAAACAAGGATAGGACCTAGCATGGCCCATGACATGTTCCCGGTTTCCGAGGGTTGGAAAATAGTGTCCAAAATCAAATTTATCTTAATTTGGAATGAGTTGTACCATAATAACAACTGATAAAAAAATAACTAAAAAATAATTAAACACTAACAGTGAAATTAAAAAAAAAAGTCAACATATTTTTATGTATCCTCATGAGTCACCACCAACTTTGGAACGCATCCTATCCTTAATCAGCCTAAATTCAAACCAGGAATGAAACATAAATGACAATGCAGGTGTGAACAACAAGTAGTTAAGTAGGGAATCCAAAAAGATACCACACCCTAAGCCTTTACATTAAAGAGGGGTGTATTTCATGTTAGTTTCAAATTCATATATAAATATATATGTTTTCATTTCTCTTCGAAATAGGTAACAATATGATATTTAGATAAAATAATTTTCCCTTTTTCTTTTCAAACTACATTTTAAAGGCTAGATGACATTTTAATGACCCATTTTGATAAGTGTATCTGATAGTGAAAAATTACCAGTAGCAAATCATATTAGAATAAAAAAATTTATAATAGTGATAGAAAACAATGCTAAATATAATACTTACAAAATGGATATCATGGGAACCTAGGATCTATTCCGATATTTCATGTATTAAGATCACAACACTAATATTATAAATTATTATTATTTAGATAATAAAAAAATTATTCTAATCACTCAGTATTTCCCAACCTAACCTACCACTGGGAAAATTTTATAATATAGGTATTTCAACACAGGGCCACTAGATAGACCATGATACTAATCTATTACAACTTGTGTACCTATAATTTCATCCCTGTTAACCAATGCTACTGAATATATCTAGTAGGATGTGAGTTTTTCAGAATACTATAAACATTCATATCATGCACTTCATAGTTATTTAATTTATTCATTTTTCTCACTTGTCAATAATATTTTAAGTGAATCTATTATTTCCTTTCTATGAAATAAAAACAATTAAAAGACCCAGTTCTTCTATACACCATTCATCCCACATTTAGAACACATCAATTTTCCATAATTTATTGGTGATTGTCTTAAGATGGGGATTCATTTCAAATAAAAATATTTAAAAGTTCCAATGGATCCACATTAGTAGGAAAGAAACATTGATTAATTAAAAATGTACTTTTAATCAATAGCATTCAAGTTCCCAAAACCACCCTTTATATTTACACACATATGCACCCATATATATATATAAATACAACTTGTAGAAATGTAAAAATTCACACAACATCATGTAAATATGTAAAAATGAATATATATATATATATATGTGTGTGTGTGTGTGTGTGTGTGTGTGTGTGTCTGTATGAGTCATATTCATAAGTTATAAAATTAGAAATCAATGTAAAACTCAATATAAAAGAAAACATGAAATTATGGATTTATTGTAAGTGATTTAGAAGAACAAAATATCCATGATTTTTTCAAACTCACATGATAAAAAATGATTAAATTCTAATCAACCACTTATTGTTCTCAAAATTTCAAAATAAACTAGAAGTAATAATTTAATATAGAAAACCTATAGTTGTAATATAGAAAAAATGATGAAATAATGATGGAACCCCCATACATTAATTAAACTATTTTTCTCTAATAAATTAAATTCATAATAAAATGAATACACTCATAAAAATAATCATGAAATCCAATTTTCATTTTAAATAACCTACATGGTTTAACCTACCTTAATACATGTCTCATTTGACAATAGTGACTCTAATCCAACTTAATAGGACCCAAATAAGTCAGAAAAAATAGAAGAAAACATTAATGATGAAAAAACCCCCAAATTGAAATCAACGTAACATCAACCCTAGGTCTCCAATAACATAGTAGAGAAAAAAGCAAATAAAAAATGGAATAAAGAAAGAGACAAAGTGGATATAAGGAGGTAACATAGAATATTCTACTTCAAATCTAGAATAACCCTAGAATATTCATTATAGTGAGGTCCAAAATGAATGTTGAGGAAAATTTTAGGTGGTTTTGGGTGTGAGGGTCAAATGCGAGAGGTGGAAGACCCCCAATGTTATTAATTATAATAAGGTATTTTTGGTAAATTTATATTTTTAATGAAAATGGGAACCATACATAGTTTGGACACAATATTGTAAAATTGTGTTCCAACCATGATCTAACCATGTTTCCTCTACTTCTTACCTATATCATTATTCATGGCATGAAAATAGTTTGAAAAACTATGTGTATACTATGTAATTAAAAAGTATTAAAATTTAAAATCATGTCACCAGTTTTTTTCTTGGTTAGAAAATTATGTGTCTAAATAGTGTATTATTAATTACATACCTAGAAACATCCATATTATACAAAAAAAACTACCTAGAAGGAGAGACAAGTAAATAAGAACCTATAAAAAATAAATTAAAAAATATATCAGTGATATTTAGATGTGTGATAATTATAACAACCATGATATTTTGTCCCCTATAATGTTCCAATAGAATGGTAAAACAAGTAATAACAACAAAAAATCTAGAAACTAGGTTAAAAATTAGACTATCGAAGGAAAAACACTACTTATGGGATATACTAGAATTATAACAACAATATTCATTGGGAAAAAACTAAATGATACTAATCTATAACATAAATATCTAAAATTAAGGAACACCCCGTCCCAATGATCCTTCCCAAAGTAAATTCTCAAAAATAAAAGATTGCAATTCATCTCATAGGTAGGTTGGATCTGGTGTCAACCATAAATCTGTATTACCCCTTTAAAAAAAGGAAAAACTACCCATAAATAATCCTATCCCTTTACAGGTTTCACTAAACAACGCATATTATATTATAGGTCGTGTCCTATTGTGTTATCCAAAACAGTTTAAAAGCAATACAATACTCAAATTTTATGAATTTCTGGATATAATGTTTTCTTAGTGGTAAAGACCCCAAAAAATGCCAAATAGAAGGATATCACAAGACCCAAACTAATTTCAAAAAAATGGAATCCAAAAATAATAAAGATCAATAAAATTATCCTCAAATCCACAAAAAGTAACACCAACAAGCATGGGGAATAAGAAAAAGGAAAAATTACACCAAAAGAAACATTAAATGGGATTCGCATCAGGGCCACATTCACCAAACTGAACTAAAATAATCTTTGAGGGAGTGGATGTTTTTCTATATCTATTTCTAGAAACACCCATATAAAATATTTTATTGTTCCCCATATGAAAATAGGTAAAAAAATCATTTGGTACTACATAGCATAAGGAATTATTAGATGATTTATTTATACACTGATGGAACAAAAATTATTTTATTCCTTATCAATCGAGAGAGAATAAGTATAATATCTTTTTTATTCGACCTCTCAATAGCCTAGATCCATCTTTATTTCATTTACATTTACTTCAACTACCATAACTAGTACTTCGGATATGTAGGAAATCAACAACTTCTATATCTCAATCCAATCCAGCTTCACCCTGAATACCCTACATCACCACATATTCATAAGTGTGATTTTTGAGTGAATAAAAATTCAAATATATATATTTTTTAAGACCACTCCCATGGTATCAATACCTAAATCATTCATCTATAACTAGATCAATAAGACACTTTACGATCTTGGGCAATCATTTTTCATAATATAACACCATAAAATCACATTTTTAGAAACCATAAAAGTCAATACCCTTTATCATACTCATCCATCCAACGGCCCGAAAGCGTTAAAATATTTTATTATTGATAAAACCCCCTTTTAAGGGAGGAAGGGGGAAACCCAAGGACTTCAAAAGTCTAAGGGTAATCACACCTGAAGGAAAAAAAAGAGTGAAACCCAAACTGAAAACCAGAACAACCGCTTCCATGCATAATATTATGTTGAAGCAGTCCAACTTTGCAAGGCTAATCAGCAAGCAAGTGTCCTGTGTCAAAGAATAGGCCCAATCTGATGGCTGACGCCATACCATCTAAAACAACCAGATCCAAAAAACACTGAAAAGGTGAACTTCCAGCTCTAAATCCTCCTCTGGGACTGATCAAAGTGAACGAGTTCGACTGCACTAACTTCCCTCCAACAGGATCAAAACAAACAAACAAGACAACATCCACTGAAAACACCAGAAAACTTTCACGGAAATATGAAACTATCACGGACAAATGCTCCTCCACTGATACCAACGAAGTGATGCCGCAAAATACACCCGAAATATAACCAGATTCATCACCAGTACAGAACATCGAATCCCAACCTGCCCAACCAGCATGAGTTGTGAAGACACCGAAGGAAAAAAGAACCTCTCCCCTCCGAACCACTCAGAAGCCGTCAGCAGGCCACCCTTGGATTCCACATCGGATCAGTTGTAGATCCGTGTTTTCCCCATGCACGGAAATCCCGAGACCTCCGCTACCCTAGAAGCATGCTGAGGTCTTCGAGCCATGCTGAAACTGTCGAGCCAAACTGGATCCACGCCGTCGATACCACCGGAGCACCAGATCAATGCCGTCGAGACCTCCAGAGAGAACCCGAGCCAGATCCATTCCATCAAGACCGTAGGAGACAACCAGATCCACACTGACGAGACCTCCGGAGACAACTCGAGAAAAACCGGAATACCGAAGAACAATCTGCTAATGACGCCGAAGTCGCACCGGCTCCACCCCAAAGAAACCCCAGATCCACTGATGAGATGTGCTGGAGACCCAAGCCACACTACCTCCGAAACAGAATCCAAAATAAACTGATGCAGAGCCGTCGAGCATCATCGAAGGAGGGGAGGAGAAGATCCCCATGGAGAAAAACCCTAGATGTGAAACCGCAGAGGAACCCGCCCCTCAGAGTCTACAAGTTTTATTTTATACTATTATCTTAATCATGATTCCAAGGAAGTACTACAAGAGAATCCACATTTTAATCCTTTCCATGAATGATCCTTTGGTGGTTTGGTCTAAACAACGGACTTCCATCACTTCCATCTCAAACCATCCAATATATAAGTTAAGAAAATAAGTATAAAATGATTGGGGAAAAATAGGAATTAATATATCACATATAATTCACAAACATTTTTCAATTTTTTAGGATTATACTATCCAAATAAGTGAGGAGGTTTTAACTCCTTAAAATTCAGGATGAAATATTGATGTTTATCCATTAGAAATGGTTTCATTAGGATCTATATATAGAGAAAATTAATCAAACGATATATAAGAGGCTTGGTCAACCAAGGGGAAGGCTCTGGGGGAGCCACCTATTTATCCCATACAAGATTATATATAATTTCATGGGGGTGTACTCTTAAAACAAGACACATATAACCTAATTAGACACATTTGTGATCCAAAATCACAAGTTGAAACCCAAATTTTTGTATCAATATAATATAAAAATGATAAAACACTACTGGAAACATGATCTTTCCCAACACTTTTATACCAACGGTTTGTAAAAACCGTTGGTATAGCTACCATTTCCCAACGGTTCACCAAAACCATTGGGAAAGGGTGTGTTTTTGAGGCCCTTTCCCAACGGTTTTGGTGAACCGTTGGAAAAGGTCACTCTTTCCCAACGGTTCTCAAGAACCGTTGGGAAAAAGCATCACAAAAATCCAACCAACTAAAATACACCCAACCAGAACCTATCCCAACGGTTTTGAAAACCGTTGGGATAGGTTCTTTAATTTTTTTCCAGATCCACTAACCGAGAACATTATATAAATCAAAATTTTCAATAATTATGATAATACATATATATATTTATGAAATTATGTTTACAAAAGTGATGTTAGCTTAGTGGTTAAGTCGTTCGATTATAAACGAGGGGTCCTGGGATCAAATCCCAGCGGATGTTTTATTTTTGGAATTTATATACCAACGGTTCCATTACCGTTGGTATAGATTTCATATTACCTATACCAACGGTTTCCAAAACCGTTGGTATAGACCTATCCCAACGGCTTACTTGGCTACGGTTCTCCAAACCGTTGGTATAGGCTATACCAACGGTTTGGAGGCCTATACCAACGGTTCCAAACCATTGGTAAAGGTTAGTTTTCCATTAGTGAAACTATAAAATATCATAAATTAAATAACAAATAACAATATTATTTTGAAATCCTAGAAAAATATATCATTTGATTTAAAGACCCCATAAAAACGTAATTTTCAATTAATAATATATTGTCCAATTCATTATTCAATGACACATTAACATTTTGAATAAAATAATTAACAATTTAAAAATACATATATGATCCCCCTATTTAATATTATTTTAAACCCAATACCCTAATTATTACAAAATTCTACAATATCACCATTTCACCATAAATAATCATTTCCCTCCCAACATAAGATTAAATTTTCTCCTAAGAGTCTTTTTCATTTATAATAACAAAGATTAAATATAAATAAACAACTATTTTATGGAACCCTTACCATATTCAAATTGATTTATGAAGAATTAATTCTAAAATACCAAACCAATATAACTGATAAATAGAAAACTATTATACAAAACCTTGGAAACAACCTAAATAAAAAGTGAAAATAATAAGATAAATAAAAATTATAGTATACCATGAAAATTAAATAAAATTGAAAAATTACATCTAAGAATGGTTTGGTCTATGGATTGGTGGGACATGAGCTAACCTTGTGAGTCTTACTAGAAGTCCCTATCCTTGGAATCATGGTATATGTATTTTTTTCAAGTCCATTCAATATAATTGTATTCCCTATGGTTCCTTTCTAATTTTTACTACAAACATGGAATTTTTCAAAAATAATAAATGAAACCGAAAATAAAATTCCAATTTATCAAAAATTACCCATTATATAAAAAAATTGTTAATTACTTTTCTTATTAGATATATTCTAATCCCTAGCTACCCTTTTAACTGGAGTCTCAATATAGGAAGGTGGTGATCAGACACACATTAATGACTCAACATCAACTTCTGCAGTCCTAAATCAAAAATAAAAAATATAACTAAATAACAAGGGTAAAATTGATATATTTTTCTCAAAAACCAACCAAGTTCAACCATTATTCGGAAACCTAATCATCCTAATTACATGGACTGAGGCACATTCTTGATCTCCCCAGGCTTGGAAATTGTATTGGGCATCAAATCTAACCTAATTGGAAATGAATTATACCATTTGATCAAATAGTAACCAAATAAAAACAAAGTAAAATAAAAACTGGGATTGAACGAAAAATAAAAAACTAAACATACCTACATGTGACCAAAAAATTCAAAACCAACCTCAGAACATGTTTACTCATTAAGAGACCAAAATTCAAGGCAAATATAAAAATAAAATTTTAAAGTAGGCATGAGAAACAAGATGCTCCGTAGGGATTCATAAAATAAACCATTCCTTTTACATTACCTTTAAAGGGGATACTATTTCATGCTAGTTTAAAATTTAATATATAATATTATAAGTGTAATAAGGTTTTTATTTCCTTTTAAAATAAGTAACAAGATTATAATTCATAAAACCCATTTACTACTCTTATTTTCATTAAATATTATAAATCATGGTTAAATTTCCAATGACACATATACATAAGATTATTTGACTGTGTAAAAGTATATATAATAAAACATATAAGTGGAAAAAAATTAGAAGAGTTCTATAAAAAAAATGGGAAAAGAAAAATAATAATAAATTGGTCATCATTGGAATCTTGGATTTATTGATGAAATTTTATGACTGATCTCACAATAATACTACAATAAATGACCAGTGATGTATACTAAATAAATCCACCTTATCACTCAGGGTTTCCCTACCTTTTATAACATAGTGAAATATACTATAAGATAATCATGGTCAACCCATGGATACTACAGAGAGTGTGGTACTAAGAGAGTTCATCTTTTGTAAATATAATTCTATTAAAGCTATCCAAAGCGACCCAAGACATATAAATAGAGGTATGAGTTCTAAACAAATTTATACAATAATATCATATGTAAAATATTAAAATAATAAATTTACATTTCTCACCTCTTATATCTCTTTTATTAACAACCCATATTTCATTTCTAAAAAATATATACAATAAAAAATGTCTTCATCATGAATACCCCAAACATAACACATTCAGGACACAAACATTCTCTATAATTTAATGGTAAATTAATTAAGAGGATTTCTCATTTCTATGGACAACATTTTAATGTTCCAAACACGAATCATGATTTTTAAAGAGACATTGATCATTTGGAATCACACTTTTAATCCAAAAATTCTAAGTTCCCATAACCACCTTTTAGACTTAAACAATTATGTACCCATATATATATAAATATCCCTTTTTATAATTTACATATCTATAAAGAATATTATGAATATGTAAAAAATGTATATATATATATATATATATATGTGTGTGTGTGTGTGTGTGTGTGAGTTTATATAAGTTGCATTAAAAAGTTATAAAATTAGAAATCACCATATAACTCTATAGAAATCTAGTGATTCCATTAAGTATTTATTGAATTACCATTAAGAGGGAAAAATATACTTGGGTATTCATAACTCAAAAGAAAAAAATCATTTTAATGGTTAATAAATAGCTCTGTGAGATTGAAATAAAAAAATAGTTAGAAATCATAATTTAATAATGTAAAACTATGGAGAATATATAGAAAAAATTTGGAAATTATGAATGAACCTAATTCTATTAATTAAATGATATTTTATAATAAATTTACATCACTATACAATGATAAAATACATTAAAAATATATCATAGAATTAAATTTAAAGGCCCTATCATAGTGTAACTTTCCACAATCCTTATTACCATTGAAAACGGTCTCTCAAATCCACCTCAAGAGGATACCCAGAAAAAAGAAGATGAAAAGTAACCCTAAAAAATAAAACCCCCATAATTAAAATCATAGGAACATTAACCATAAGTCATAATGAACATAGTATATGAAAACCCAAAATAAAATGGAAGAAATAAGGATTGGAAGTGGATTTAAAGAGTTTAAATATGATATTCAACCTCAAATATTGAATAAACATTGAAAACTCACCATGAGAATGTAAAATGAATAGATAGAAAAGAGAACATGAATATTGGTGAGATGGTTGAATGGGTAATGAGATGGACCCCTAAAGGGTTTAATTTGAATAAGGTAATTTGGTTAAATTTCTATTATTAATGAATTTTGTCACTCTTCTCGGTTCAGCCACATGATTTAGAAAACCATTCACAAATAATGAACTCTATAGTAGGAACATAGAGCCCTATGAAAAGCTTGTGCATGATTCAAAAACTTGTGTTGTGGCTATGTGATTCAGATCTATTAAAATTATAGAGCATATTGAAACGTTCATGCACTGTTTTGAAAATGGTTCTCCTAAACTGTACAATTAGAACCCCATACCTAGAAACATAAAATTTTAGTGAAAAGAAACACCGAATGAGAGATAAGTAAAAAATAAATCATAATTTTTTTAAAATATTATATTACTATTTTTTTGTGGTATTATATTAATGTTAAAGGTGATTAGAACAAAAATCAGGAAGAATTATATTAAATTGAGAAAAAATATATAGAAAAAATGTAAATGTATTCACATAAAATAGATATGATAAAAACGAGACATTCTATAAGAATTTTAAAAAACATGATGTTGTGATGATGATTTTTGGTTCACATCTACTAAAAATAATGCATATTCTTTTAAAGTCAAAACACCACACAATTAGATAAGAATGGATAGAAAGGAACACAATTCCACATTGGGGAATGTGAAAAATAATAGTCTTCAATATGACACATCGATGAAAAATCATGAGAATAATGATAAACTAAGGAGGAGATTCATCTACTTTGGATATAGGTTTCACTTCATGAATTATTTCATGAATCTATGAATTGAAATGTAATATGATGAAATTTATATAAAAAGATATGATCAATATATGAAATAAAAAATGATTATTTTATGGAATAAATCAATGATAAAGTACTTGAGAGATTCCCAAAAAATGGTTCACCTATAGGTTTATCAGAATCCATTTGTAAAATACATTTTTTATGGATAGTTACTAAATAATTTATGTTTATTTTTTATACCTACTGGAGATGCAACATAAAAGGAGAAATATAAATAAAATGCATATTCCATGATAACATAATTAAAAAAAATAAAATTCACATGGTGAGAATAATGGAATGGATAAGAGAACCGTGAGACCCAATAATGTTTAATTAAATATAATCAATGGAGGAGTAATCCTTATATTTTCTCACAAAAAATTAGCAAAGAAAATGGTTTCAGAAGAAAATTTTATACATGTTTCTCTCATTGGAATGAAAATGAGAACCAACATTATTACCAAACATTTGTGTTTATTTTATTTGAATGGGAATTTAATGTTATGTGTATAGTGGGAGAACATTTTAAATGATTTCATAATTTTACAACATTATGAGTTATCTATAAAAGTTTTATTTAAATAGTATCATGATGCCTCCTTGAAAAAATTAAACTAGTATCTGAATGATATACATAGAGATCATTATAAAGAAGGCCTTCAGGATATATATTTCATGGTATCTATATCTAGATGATGATTTTTTTTTGAATTGTTAATGATATTATTATTTCATTTGAAAATATGAATTTCATGAAAGAGTAAAATACACAGTATGATAATCACTTTTCTTATCAATGTTTTATATTGAGTTAATTCTATTTATAATGGTTTAGAGTATGTTGACCTGATTATGATGTGAAAAAACTAGAATAGGGAGAAAATATCCTATACTTGATTTTCTTATTGTGTTCAAATTGATGAGAGTTTGTGATAGTTTTTATCATCTTCCTAAAAACCCCTAGAAAATAAAATGTTATTTTTCATCACATGTTGAGTTGTTTATGGGTAACATGGATGTCTATAGATGTCTTTCCCTTTTTTCTACATCGATATTTCTCCCATTGAAATAGAGTTAATTAATTTATATATCATTTCATTGAAAAATTTCTTACTGCCCTTCAATTATGTGAATAACTTTTTTATTTTAATACGTGGGAGAAAATGAAATTTCATGTTGTGATTGGAGTATGATATTAGTATGAATTGAATGGAGACCTCGGCCTTTAAAATATATTATACAGTGATTCTAAATATAAATATCCCATTATATACACAAGGATTGAAAAGGGCTTGTGTATTTGGAAGAAAAAATTTATAATAGATAAAATGTAAAATGAAACATGAAATCTTTATTATATTCTTCAAAATGAGATCCTAAATCCATTTGAGAACAAAATACATCATAAGATAACATGGGGAATACATAAAATAATGGGTTAAGCTAAAACCCCAAGTATGGGAATAAAAACGATACGTAGACATAACATGTGAGTCAAAGTTATAACATGATATCAGAAATGAGAAGGATCATTAAACATTTCTTGTAATTATAAAAAAAATAAGATGGTATCATAATATCATATCAACATAGGAATTTTTTTAGAAACAAATAACATGAAATAAACATGACATATGGTTAATTTCTATGACAATATCACATGGTGGAAAAAATATCATAATGGATTAGGTTTACTCCCTAATCCCATACATAAAATCCCATAAGAAAAACTATTTACCCAATGAATTGGAGTACTATCTGGGTACCCTCATAATAATATGTACTATCCTGGGTGTTCCATCAAATAAAATCAATATTAATAAATAAATATAAAAATTAAATATGGAAATAAATGAATTTTATTTGAGATATGAAATTTTAGAATGTATTACCACATAAAATGATGTTATAATAAGATAGTTATAAATGTGAGAGACATATATACAGAATTTTGAATCAATTTATAATAGTATAGTGATCTATAATGTGAGTTAGAGAGATAATGGTCAAAACCCAATGAAATTGTTCGTTTAGAGGGATCCCATACCTCGAGACTGATTCATCACACGCATTCGTTACATTCCAAAATAATGAACACATGTTAATTTTGTTACTTACATTGAAAACTTTTTCAATATTATTATTCATTTTATTTTAATTTTTACCTTGTCATTTTAAATTACGCAATCAATTAATTTAATGTCTGATATTTTGATGATATTTAAGTGATATATCCAAAATGACTTCAATTTGATGACTGTGATAAAATAGGTCATTATTCAATTATCTCCATAATAATAATAATGAAATAAAAATAATTATTATGCATCAAATATACTTTATAGAAACATTAATAATTTGTTTCATGAAAAATGAACTACACTACAATCATGAGGATGTATGTAGTTTATATGCATGAGTAACGTTTTAATTTCTCAATGATTATGATGGAAATAAGGTAAGTACTATTTTAAATATCTTTATGGATAATTATATAATTTTTTTAATATTATTTATTAAAATACACCCATACATTTTAGTTGGTTTTGAAAAATGGAACACATCACTTCATGTAGGTTGTAATCCACAAGTACACTTGAGCAACACTATTATTTTTATATGAATGTAATGGTAAGAAGATATATGATATATTAAATTTAAAAAATGATAAATATGTCATTAATGTCATCTACATAAATTAAATACATCATCATAAATATCAATGAATGGTAGTGATAAAAACTTACATTGGTTCGTGAGGTAGTATTCTACTATACACACAATCGATGCGTTTGTTTCCCATTTAGTAGAATTAGATATTGGCATAATTCCTTACATTACCATAATCGAATATTATTTAATGGGATATATTGATTTTATGGAATCTTTTTTTATGTTCTTTTAATTTTTCAATGTGGTCGAAGAAGAAATAGAATAAACATTATCAGTTAATAATGATACATATTCTCCAAATAACCACATTACGTTTGATCCAAAATCCTTACTAGATTGAATTTAACATAAAAAAATCCCTATTTGATATTGGGAGAAATTTATGGATTGTATTTTAGAAAATAATGAAATGTAAAAATAAAACAATTAATTTTGGAGAGGAGAGGATATGTGTTTCCTTTTATAATTGAGGTTAGAGACACACTTGTAAATTTTCAATGTTTTCAAATAAAGCGAGTTCACTTTCTCATAAAAAAGTTACACCTTGTGTTTTATGGACCTTTCTTTCTCGAAAAAAATATTTTTTAATTATTTTTTTCAATTAACTAAGTGAAATACTCGATTTACATGGCACTAAATCATTATAAGTTACATGAGACATCAACTTGGTGTATGTTACACGCAACACCGACTAGGTGTACATTACATGTAACACTTATGTTTCGACGAAACAACATTTTATTGTTATAATTATTTATATGAGATAATTATAACCTGGATCTTAAAAAAATTTATATGGTTATAAATATACTATTTCCAATTATTTTTTATAATTTTATCATAAAAATAAAAAAAAATAATGAAATATATAATTTTTATTAAAGTCCTTATATGTTTAAAATTACTATTTTCTCAAATGAACTACAATTAATGTTCTTATCTGATAGATAATAAAGTTAATTTTAGGCAAAATTATAAATTGAATATGAAAAAATAAATTTAATAATTTAATTTAGAATTTCTAAATTAGTTTCAAGTAAACTTTTGGGATTTTTCTGAGAAACATCATTTTTGGATGAATAGTGAGAAAACTCATATTTAAAATTGAAAATACATTTTTGTATAATTTATTTATATGGTATAATTATATTTTAATTTGGTTTCAAGGTTTAATTAGATCACATTTTTATAAATGAAACCAATTTAGGTCATTTTAATAAATTTAAATTTAAAATTAGGTATAAAACTTAGCAAACCATTGGACGTTTTTACATTAAAAACCTACAGCATTGTCCCATTAGTGATATTATTATGAAATTAATTACTAAAACTTTTGTGATTGTAATTCGAAAAAATTGTTAACATATTTTTAATCAGCATAATTTATAATTTCTAAAAAGTTAACCTTAGTTTTGGACCAAAAAATATTAGTGAATGTGATTAAAATTAATTACAATGATTTGAAGAAAAATTTGGTTACAAACTGTCAACCAACGTAAAAGGTAATGTTTTTCCTTTCTCTTCCCAATAAAAGGCCACAACCTATCCCTCTTATTTATAAATATTAACCAAATTATTTTCAGACAAGATCTATCAAATACACATCCATACATCCATCCCTTCTTCCATGGATCCAACCCTAGGGATGAAAGTATTCCAAGGAAGCTTTTTGGCACTAACAAAATGGATTTACCTGATTAAGAGGTAACATCTTCCCTCAAGATCCTTTCTATTATTTTCTTTCCCAACCTCATCCACTATATTTATTCCATGATTGTATAATGTAAAATTTATAAAAAATACTCTTATGTTTTTATTCTAAGGATTTGACCTAAACCTACATACACCTCCATCAAATGGTTTACAAACATACTCTCTAGGGTATGATGAACTACCACCCCCCCCCCCCCAAATGATGATTGTTAATTTTTATTTACCACCTCTCATAGTGTAAATTATGATAGAAACTCTATTTATATATGTTATATTTTATATTAATTGTTTATTTAATTTTTTATAATCATTGAAAAATACATATGTTTATAATTTCCATTTAGTGTAATTACGATAATATTGTTTGAGGATGTGTGGACTACCTCCCCCTCAAATCAATGTGATTCATTAAATCTCTATAAGGAACATATTAAGGATGGGTTATCAAAAATATATGATATATATGATATAATTATTCAACTGGAATAATGCTATATATATGTATATTTCATTTACCTTCTTACATTAAATAAGAAAATAAAAATTGAAATAACATTCATGCATACGTACGACTTACCGTCTCAATGGATGGTGTATTCGAGTTCATACTTCCATATTTTATAGATTTTTATAATACAAATATAATTAATATAAGTGATATTTATAACATGATTTAAATTATTTAAATCATTATTTAAGTATTACAACAAAATATATTACAAATTAAGATACATGCAATGTACAAAGTGAATATTACCCGAACCGAAACCCAAACATATGATTGATAATAAGAGGGTAACATAAGGTCATAATAAATACATATATGATGATATATATAATAATATGTTTCTATAAACAATGTAAAAAAATTTATATTTATTATACATATTTTTTGAATGAGTACAATGAGAGTCAGGACACATTATAGGGGAAATTTCAATTCAATTATTATTTTTGTGAGATACATGCCTTAACCCAAATTTTTATTTTGTATGGTGTATATAATTAACATGAATGTATTTTATTATTATTATTACTAATATTATGGTTATTTACATATCCATTATAATATTTTTCTTTCATGGGGATAATGTTTCAAATGTTACCAAATCGGTGAGACAATTTTGTCTCTGATTTCCTTCTACGATAAAAATATATTGTTATACACCTACAATGCTTTTTTGAGGTATATATGCTACCAATTTACATGTTATATCATGAGTCTCATTATATTCATGATAATTTAAGCGTCATATTATTTTGTTTTCTTACATGGATATTATGATCTAAAATTACAATGTGGTAAGAGTTTATTGAGGCAATCCCATTGATTTTCAAGGTTGTTTAAGTTATTGCTTATATTAATGAAATATTATGATATATCTCTAACGAAAGCTCATTATTTTAATACTATTATGTTAAATAAAGGAATATCCATGTATTAGTATTATTTTTATACTCATTTATAATTAATATAATTATTAAATTATTTTTAATAAAAATGTGATTGTATTTCTCTCTTATGTAAGAAATCCATATTAATAAAAAACCATGTTTTCATAATTTTATTAAAAAAATGTATCAAAATTATATTTGATCAAAATATTCATGGAAAAAAATTAATTTAAAATTTTCATATGGTTTTCAAATATTTTTGTATATGTTTTGTAGTAAATTTTCAAAGGAAAACGTTTTAAAAAATGTATTATGTTTTAAAAATCATTTTCAATGAAGAAAGGATATTTTACTCAATAAATATTTTTAAAATATCCTTAAAAATTATTTTCCATATATTATAGCATCCATTGGGGTTACTCATGCCATTATTTGGATATTATTCAATTTCTCCATTCTTATTCATTCTATAAATGTGTTATGTTTTGATGGAATGATGTTGAGGAAACTTGTTTCACTTTCACAGGTTATATGCTTTAGAAACCCTCTTCTTTTACCGTGTTATGATTCAAATGATTATGA
Source organism: Viscum album (assembly GCA_963277665.1). Lineage (NCBI taxonomy): Eukaryota > Viridiplantae > Streptophyta > Magnoliopsida > Santalales > Viscaceae > Viscum > Viscum album. The sequence continues at coordinate 1,058,953,377 of OY728155.1, forward strand.
TAACATTATGTTTCCTTCAGGTTATAATAAGATTACATGTTTATGAAACCAATTTCATTTCATGGGTTATGATATGATTATTTTTGATCTTTTAAAACAATTATGTATGATTTCATAACGATATTGGTGGGTCCTATATGTCCCTCTAATTCATTTGGAAAATATTTTTATCTCCTTATATAGACTAAGATGGTCTTGGGTGTGAAACTAGACTACTAAGATGCCCCTGAGAGTGAACCATGACATTCATGATGGTATTAGAAGTGAACTCATGCTCCTATGATTGATATGGGATTGAACTATGGCTACTGAGATGGTATGGGGAATGAATCTATACTACTAAGATGGCGTTATAGGTGATTCCTTGGCTATTATGTAAATCCTTTTATATTCTTATGTGTCTTCCACAAATCCATTTATTATTACTATGTTATTATTTCGTGGTTATATTCCTTATTTCTTTATGATTCATGTCTTATGAATAACTAATTTTTTTACATGGCTCATTTTTTAAATCTTTGATATGAAGGGTATGATGATCTATTTTCATGATCATGTTCTAATACCCTTATGGTAATTATTATTTATACATATCTCCCTTTTTAAACCTTATTGAGCATCCGTGTCACCACATTTTATGTTTCCTTACCCAAGGTTATGATGATATTTATTATTTTTTATGTGTCTAAGAATGGGTTGGTCGATAATAACATAGTCGATGATGATGTATCACATTTATATACTAGTTTTTATGACTCCAGTTTTCAAAAGGAACTAGACTAGTATGGTATTTGGGTGTCTATTTGTAAAATACTTTATGTTTTCTAAAAATTTTATGTAATGTTAATATATGAAAAATAATTTCACTATAGTTTGTATCAGATCAAAGGATTATTTTTTATTTTTATGATATGATGAGATAACCTTAGTGATAACCATAAGAACATGTCTTAGTATATGTTAAAGGATACAAATAAGTATAACAAGATAGCTTGGAATTTTGTTAAAGGGTCGAGTGAGTGGTTTCCATGAAATATATATATTTTTATATATTATACGTAGATTTTGATCTGGAAAAAATATACCTATACGTAACAACTATAACAAGATGATTTGGGCCTGAGTTAAGGTAATATAATACAAGACAATGCACCTTGTAGCACACCTAGTTTGACTCACCAAGGGGTTATGATTTGGGAATTCACAAACTATTCATGATCCTTCATGAACAATTTAAATAGAAGTTGTACATAAATAACCTAGGATAAACCTAAAGTCTCATAGGTAACAGAAGATGTCATAATTTAGAAATCATATAATTTAATTTTCATGATTATCAGGTTCATCAATATGATAACTATTTCTTATTATATGATTTTGGTTATAGATAATGGATGGAACCCGAAGGAACTGTATTAATGGTGATTGAAGTTGATAAAGAAATTATTTCCTCTTGAGAACCCAGATACAATGATATCTGGAATGAAAATTTTCATTTCAATGCTCACATAACATTTTAAAGCAATATATCATGGTGGATAACCAAATGATCTAAGGAGGGAAAATCATTATGTTAAGTCTTCCATGCGAATGCATACCCATTATTTAAGAGCATATTCTGATCTAAATGTTGCTGAACAATGGATCTGTACTACAAAAAAGTTATTCTCCATTCTATAGTGTTCAGAGAATGAAAATTCATTCTTCCTATTTATCTATATGAAGAAAACGTATACCAGTTGTGGACTATAATCAATTATATGAGGTTTCATGATGAGATTGAATCCATGGATCAGTATGAGTTTATGAATTTAATTTTCAATAAGTACCTTACTCATATTCTTTGAACCATGACGTAGAAAGAGTTATTTGATTTAAAGTAAAGGGATGATGAATTTTTTTACCAATAAGGATATTTTGATGATACATTTTAGGTACACTTCAAGAATTATCTTATAAACCAAAAGTAATGTTAATAATTTCTTTAGTGTCATAAAGCCAAGTATCAAAATGGTGTTGGCCATAAGATAACACAGTAGCTATGAAGAGACTTTTCGTTGAGAAATCAAGGTTTAAATGGAGGTTGTAGTCATTTATCAATCCCATGGGTTTGAAAAGAAAGGGGAGATAGAGTTTAGAATAAAATATATAAACCATGAAGACAAGAAAATGATTTTTTATATTACCCTCCATGTGTGGGAAAAAACAGTGGAAATTTCCTTAAGGGTTATCATTATTGTTTTAGTGTGTAATGGAAGTACATCAGGCAGTTGATTACTGACGTGATTGGATGTAGGAAGAAAATTATGTGAATGGAGAAAAAGAGACACAAAATTCACTTCTCCTGATTTAATTCTATGTGTGTCTGAATAATGGGAATTGTGATAACCATATCCCAACCCTAATGGCTAGTGATGATAATCGATGTCTGTAACCTATTATGACAATATACAAGTAGAAATGTCATGAAATTTATATTTAATATGTGGGGTGTGATAACAATGTGGTGAATGGTACACATACCATCCACTCAAGAAATTCTAATATATTATTTTATTCTGGATCTACTAACTTGTTAACATCTAAATAATTTTCTAACAGTGTTAGGATTCCACCAAAATTATTAGATGTGGAATTACTAGGGAGAAACCCTAATGGTACAATGATTTAATCCCAAGTCTATGATTCCTCTATTGTGGATGTTTGTGGGAATGTGTTTTCTCAAAATATTTTCATTCTTACATTGGATGAATTTTATGTAATCTTAAGCATGAATTGGATTTATCTCCATAAATCCCACATCAATTTTTAAGGAAGGAAATTTTCATTTGAAATTTAAAACCACCCTATGATCATACATAAATGTAATGATGAGAATGAAATTACTATGGAGATTACACCAAATGTATAGGTCTTAACTCCCATTAAAAAGGCGTTTTTATCTCTAATGATTGAGGATAAAATCTACATCATTGATATGCCTATTTTTTTGAGTATTTGTGGATTTATTTCAATAAGAGTTTCTTTTAAATTCCCCAAAATGTGATGTTTAGTTCTCCAAAGAACTCATATCAGGTTCCACATAAATTTCAAAAACTCTTTATAGAATGGATAAAATTGAATTGTTGGAATTGATGAAAAAAAACCAAGAAAACCTGATAAGAGATTCATTCAACCAAGTTTTTCACCATGGGTGCACCTGTTATTTTAGTGACAAGAATGATGTATTAATGTGAATCTACCTTGATTATCGGTGGTTTAACATGATAACAATCAAGAAAACGTATCATCTTCCTCATATTGATGGCTTATTTGATCAAATGCAATGAGATCAATACTTTTCCAATATTAACCTTCATTCCGGAAATCATCAGTTTAGGGAAAAGAAGGAGGATATAACAAAGAATACATTTCCATACAAATTATGGACACATTTAATATATAGTGGTGAATTTTAGTCTTAATAATTCCCCTTATATCATCATGGATTTGATTTATATAGTATTTTTAGATTACCATTATCAGTTTCTAGTAGTCTGTATATATGGTATTCTTGTATATTCAAAGATAAAGGAAGAGAATGAAGATCAGTTGAGAATTGTACTAAAGACCCTAAGTTAGGAGAAAATATATGAAAAAAATTAAAAAGTATGAAATTTTTCTATAAAAGGATTCATTTTCTAGTCATAGAATCTCATGATATACTATAGAAGTATATCCATCAATGATAGAGGCCATTGAATGCAGGCCTAAACCAACCACAGTGAGTGAGATATGTTCATTTTTCTTGGTTTAGATGGATATTATCAATGGTTTTGGAGAGTTTATCATGAATATCCAATCCTCTGAACATGTTATCTTAGAAGGGTTTTAAGTTCCTCTGGAAAAATGAATGTGATGAAAATTTGATGGTACTAAACAGAAGGCAAGTTAGGGAAACTATGTTTACATTTCCCTATATTAGAGAAGGGTTTTTAATATATAAATATGCATCCAATAAGGTTTTGGGATGTTTTCTTAATAATAATAACAAGGTTATCACTTATGCATTATGGAGGATGAAGATTTAGGAGAAGAATTACCCAACTCATGATTTGGTGTAAGCAGTGGTAATTTTGGCATTAAAGACATAATAGATTTAACTTTATGAAAAAAAGTGATATATATATACAAATCCTAAAACTATAAAATATATATTCACATAAAATGAGTCTAAAATAGACCAGAGAATAATGTTAGAGTTGATAGAGATTATGACTGTTCAATACACTACCCCACAAGTAAAGCAAACAAGGTGGCAGATACATTCAGTCAGAAGGATCATGTTAGCTTATCCATGATGAGAATCACAAAAGATCCAATATTTTTGGATTTTCAAAGGATTGATCTAGAAATCCTAATGTAAGGGTAAAAATATTATATTTAACAAATGAATGTTCTAACCTATATCGAGTTGAATATTATGGATGCATAAAAAGAATATACAGAGGTGAAAAAGAAAGTTGGAATTTTCTTTAGAATAACATTGATTGGGATGCAATGATAATGTTTTGAAGCCATGTATGTGGTCTTTCCAAACCATATTTAAAGGAGATGTTATAGTAAACTCATAATTCGTCATTCTCTATTCATCCTAGAAGTAAAATGATTTATATGGAATTGAAATAATACTTATGGTGGGATAGAATGAAGAGATATATCGTAATGTTTGTATATCAGTGCTTTTTATGCCTACTAGTTAAGCCTGGAATACAAAAGTCAATGCGTATGTTGAATCCATTATGCATAATATAATGGAAATGATATTACATAACGATGGATTTTATCAATAAAGTACCCAAAAAATATAAATATTTTAATAATATATGGGTGGTAGTCGATCTCCTTACTAAGTTAGAACACATCATTGCTATCATAGAATATTTCTATCTGGATAATCCTTCCCAGATATACCTTAATGAAGTTGTAAGGCTATATATAGTATCATATTCCATTGTATCTAATATGGATCCATGGATTACCTCAAAATTTTGGCATCGTCTTTAGTAATAACTTGATACATAAAAGAGTTTTAGTACAAATTATCATCCTCATAATGATTGTCTATCTAAAATAACATTTCAAAACCGAGATGATATGGGGTGATCTTGTTCAAGGGATTTCAATGGTAGTTGGAATCAACACCATTCTCTAGTTGAATTATATTAAATTAATAGAGATGCATAATTTAACTATTCATGGTGAAGGTCCCCTCTCGATGACTCTTGCTGATGGAACACTAGAGTGATTGAGCATGCTTCCCCTCCTTCCTGGAGAGGGTAGGGGGGAGGAGGAACTGGTCCTACCACTATTGAATTCATGGAAACCAATTATCTCATTCTCTAACCCAAGATTCATCCATGATTTTTGGTGATTTTGTTAATCCTGAAGGTTCCTGATCTGCATCATGTGGGGCCGCAGATACTGATATCGCTATCGGAGTTCTATGAAACATTGTGTAATCTTGATCTGACACTATTGAAAATTTGAACCATCTAAGTCCCTCAGTTGATGATTATGAGTGTTTCAATTTTTTTAAATGGGGTATTAAAATCCAGGTAGTTATTGGTCATCTTGTTAAGCACCACATTGTGATCTAGTTTGCTTCAGAATATTATCTAGTTTGAGTCTAGTCCAGTGCTTCCCATTGATGAAACAACTATAAGTAATTCCTTCTCTGATGGAATTTGGATCTCTGTATGAATCGCGACTCATCATCCATCACGACATGGGTAAGTATCCATCAACTCCCATTCCCTATTCAAAATACAAAAAAAATTTGTATTGTTGGAAATATGGTGGTTCATTTTCTCTATTCTTATATCCGCACATCTACTATGAGTCATCTGATCAACCCACGCATTTTTGTTGAGGTGGATGTGTCGAAGCATCCAGTAGAGTGCATTTGGATTACAGTCGATGCAAAATATTAGATGGAAAGAAACTATTGGTTTTGAATCATGGGTTAACTATTGATTGAACTACTGTCGACTATGAAATTTGTCATCTAATTTTCATAATGAAGGGATCAACATGATGCACATACTTTCGAATGAGGGGATAGGTGACAAAAAGATGCAGATTCCTGTTGTGGTTTTCAATCCTAGCAAGGCTTATCATTTGGTGAATTGAGATGCATCGACAATGGGTAAAGATGTTGAGGACTCTTCCAATATGATGGTTTTTATAGTGATTTATTGGCATAAAATTGATCATTAAGTAGGGGATAGGGTGAACGAGGTTGCTGCTAAGGGTGTCTCTGGTATGGTCAATTGCAGGATGGATGATTATTGGCTCAAGGGGCCACAACCTGTGGCAGTGGAGAACATGGATTCTGTATTGTATGATGAGGGTTTAATCATGGGGGATTCAGATGTCTAAGTTGATGGTTTAAATGGTCGGGCTGATGATTATGGAGGTGTGATTTTCATAGTATCTATGAGTAACCGCTTTCAAGGTTTGGAGCATGAGGATATGGAGGAGGTTACTCCTATAAATAACGGTGTCAAATTTGGGTGGGGAAAGATTATCCAAGAAGGGATTAAGAGACGTCCTGGAACCAGGAGGTTATGATTGATTCACTACAGATTAGGGTGGGGAAATATTACTCTAATCTTCTAAATCCGGTGTCCTTTGGGACTTCTGTTTGTAAAAATGATAGGGAAGTCTTTGGACTCAATAAGTGTATGAAATATTCTAATGAGTTTATATATTTGTAGGAGTTGAAACTTAGAAGGATGTATGTCAATGTTACGAAGCATTATGAAAGCTCAGGGTGGGAATCAACTACTCTGGAGGAAGCATTTTTTCATGGATGTGGAGACAGGTACGATTATGACGATCTGTAGTTGTTGTTTTGGACTTGTGGTACGGGTTTGGTAAAATATTATTTCATTAAAAATAAATGGTCAAATGTTTTCCTATGATTGATATTTTCTAGTTTAATATTGTAATAGATTTCACTCCAGCATTCAAATGGAACCTTATTGATCCCTCTATGGGAAGAAATTTATAGCTCCAATGTGCTGGGATGAGGTTGGAGAAAGAAATCTATTGGGACCTCATATCAATATAGAAATGGTCGAGAATGATAGAATCATTCTTCGTCATTTCATGAAATTTTAAATTCGTAAGAAAATTTATGATGATAATCAAGGGAGTGATCTAGAATTTTATGTTGTTGAAAAAAAATTTCTATGAATCTCATCTTTGAATAAAGATACGAGGTTCATAAACAAGGGTAAACTAAGCCCTGGGTATATTAGTCCCTTGGAGATTCTTGTTTGTATCGAGATGACATTATATTGTTAGGATCATCCTCCAAATATCTCTCAATTCCATGATGTGTTCCATGTATTCTCTCGAGGAATTACATACTAGACACATCACACGTACTAATCTTAGAGGACATTCCACTAGAGTAAGATCTTTCATGCGAAGAACAACCAGTTGAAATTATAGAGAGATCAAATAAAGTTATACAAAACAATATAACTCGACTGGTCAATGAATTGTGGAGAAATCACCGATTAGGGGAATATATGTGGCAACTTGTGGAATGGGGAAGCATATGTATCCAAATTTTTTTTACCTGAGTGATGAATTTAAAGGTAGAAAATCATTTTAAGGGGGTATAATGTAACACCATGAGTTTTTATGGAGATTGTTTCTTGAATAAAAAAAAATCATTTATATCTTGCAATAAACTAAGTCAAACATTACATGAACATGGTATAAACTCAAAATACATTACATGGAACATAAACTTGGTGTATGGTTCACGCAACAAGTACTTAGCGTATGTCACATACAACACTGATGATTCAATGAAACATATTTTATTATTATAATTATTTAAATTAGATAATTAAAACACATACGTTAATCTTATATATATGAATTGTAATAATAAAATATCAAATATTTTTTATAATTTATTTATATAAATAATACATATTGATAATAAAATTTTTTATTTTTGGTAAACTTTTTATATGTTTAAAAATTCTATTTTATCAAATGAGATGATTTTAATTTTCTTTAGTGAAAAATAATAAAAAAAATTAGACAAATTTAGATATTTAATTTTATAAAATAAACTTTAATTTTGAATTTATAATATCTAAATTACATTTGTGTCAATTTTTGGGATTTTTCTAAGAAACTTCATTTTTGGATGAATTGGAAAAAATACATGATTTTAATTCAAAAAAACATTTTCATCTAATATAGTTAAAATTTATAAAATATTTTAATTATATAAATGTTTAATTAGATCATATTTTTATAAATTATTCCAATATTCTGTATTTGAAAAAATATCACTTTGTAATTGGGTATAAAAACATAGAAAATGTTTATATTTTTTTACATAAAAACCCCACTGTTTTGTCTTGCTAGTATGACTTTTTTTAAATTAATTTATCCCACTTATATGATTAGAATTTGGAAAAATGGATTCCATATTTTTAATTAGAATAATGTATAACTTTTAATGATATCAACTTTGTTTTTGAAAAAAAAAATATTAGATAATGAGATTAAATTTATATACAATGATTAAGAGAACAATTAAGTTAACAACGTACTAAACCATAAAGTTAAGACCCAAAATGACCTTGAAACGTGTCAAACAGCCATCCTATGACCATAATTATACTATTATCCTCCTAATATTGATTGTTTTTTGTATTTTATGACTTTTTGTAGGTAAATACGTGGATACACCTCACTTATTTTCAAAAATTCCATGTGTGTCCTTTCATTTCCCTATAAAAGGCCACTAACTCTCCCTCTTTTCACACCTCTAAAACCACTTATATTTATACCTAATCTATCCAATACATATCACAATGTAACTCCATTCCTTCAAGAGTTCTAAAAATTAAAAAAAAAATCAATTCATGTGATTTTTTTGGCACAAACCAAAACGGTTTACCCTTTTAAGAGGTAATGTTTTCCCTTGAGATCCTTTTTTATTTTCTTTCTCAACCACTCCACTCTCATTATTCAATGATTTTATAAAAAAAAATTATCTAAAGTATAATATTATTATTTTATTCTGCGATTTCTACCTACTCTTACACACATCTCTCCATCTAATGGGTAACAAACATTCTATTTATGCGTTTGATGAACTACCACCTCCCAAAATGATGATTGCTCATTTTTCCTTGTCGCCTCTCATGGTTGAAATTATGATGGAGACTATGTATATATATATTTTTTAATTATTATTTATTTACTCTTATTTAATACTTTTTCCATATATATATTTATACTTTGTATTTGGTGTAAATAAAATAATTTCGTTATGAGGAAGTGTGGACAATTCCCCCTCATAGCGATGTGATTCATTCACACACTACATGGAATGTGTTAAGGGTGGGTTTAGTAAAATTTTATGATATGTATGATATAATAATATTACTAGAATAAGGATTTATATATAAATATAAATATATATTTCATTTTCCTTCATTCTTTCAATATGATAGTAAAAACATTATCAACGTTCATGTGTGCATATGACTTATCGTCTCCAGGGATGGTGTATTCCATTTTCATAATTCTATATTATATAGATTATTATAATACACATATAATTAATATACCTGATATTTATATTATTATTTCTATTCTATAAATAATGATATAGGTACATGTACCTAACAAATTTCAAATTAAGACACATGCCCAGAACATAACAAATATTACCCAAAGTGAAACCTTTACATATAATTGTCATTAAGAAGGAAATATAAGGTCATAATAAAACCATATATGGTATTAAATATAAAAGTAGGGTTTTATAAAATATTTATAATAAATTTATATTTATTATGAAGGTTGTTTGATCTAGTATGATTAGATTCAAGACACAAGGAAAGGGAAATTTCATCTCACATTTTATTTCTGTGAGATACATGTCGTAGAAAAAAACTCTTTTCATTTGGGTGGATTATAATATTACTAGGGATTTATTTTATGATTATTGTTATTAAATTTATGGGTATTGATATAACCATTCTATGATCTTTATTTCATGGGGTTAGTGTTTCCAAAATTTTCAAATCAGTAAGACAATGTTGTCTCTGATGGCATTCTTTGATAGACATGTTTTGTTATACACCTACATTTTTTTCGAGGAATACAGGATTCCATTTTACATATTATATCTTAAATATAATTATTTTCATAATATTTTACGATTCATGTAATTTTATTTTCTTAAATTGAGAGTATGATCCCATGTTACCAAGTGATAAGAGTTTATTGAAACAATCTCATCGCTTTTCAATATTTCTATATTTTTTCATCCATTGATGAAATATTATGATCCATATATCAATAATTATCATGATTTTCCTTACCCTATGTATATTAAAGGTATATCTTTTTATTATAACCATTTTCCCACTCTTTTGTGCTTAGGAAATAAATAATATGTTATTAATAAAAATCTGATAGTCTTTCTCTCTTTGATCAGAAATATCATTTATTAAAAAACAATGTTTTTGGAAATGTTTTCATCTTTGTTATCAAATGATAATTGAAGATAATTTTCAAAAAAATTGTATTTTTTGGGTTTTCAAAGATTCATTTATAATTTTTAAAATATATTTTAAAATGAAAATGCATTCAAAAATGTTTTGTATTTTAAAAATAAATTTTCAATGCAGAAAGGATTTTATCCTCAGGCAATGTTTTTCAGAGATATTTAAAAATTATATCCCATATAAGATAACATATGTTGGTTTTAATAGTTCCTTTATAGGTAAATTATTCAATGGTTCCATTTATATTCATTCTTTGAATGGATTATGTTTTTATGGAATGATGTTTATGAACCCCATTTCTCATTCACTGGTTATAATCTTTTGAAACCAGCATATTTTCATGGGTTACTATTTGATGAAATTATTATATAACAAATATCTTTCCCAAAGGTTATGATAATATTAAATTTTTATGATACCCATTTAATTTCATGGGTTATGATATTATTATTTATTATCTTGTGGAACATGTATGTATGAATTCATTATGAGATGGGTGGGACCAATATCACCCTCCAATGCATTGGTTAAAGGTTATATCTCATGATATAGACTAAGATCGTTTTTTTGGAGTGAGCCTTTACTACTAAGATGGCCATGGGATATAACCACGACAACCAAGATGGTATGAGGAGTGAACTTATGCTACTAATATGGCCTTGGTAGTGAACCATAACTACCATGATGGTATGGGGTGTGAACCCAGACTACTAAGATGGTATTGGAAGTGATGTCTTGGATACAATGGAATTCGTATTGTATGTATATGTGTCTTCCAAAAATACATGTATTATTCCTATGATATGCTTTCAGGGCTTATGTTATTTATTTCCTTATTATTCATGTCTTATGATCTTCCATGATTTATTCCATGATTTGTGTTTAAGATCGTTGATATCGATGGTATGATATTCTATTTTCATGATCATGTTCCCATACCCTTAATCTCATTGTTATTCTTGTGTATCTCCATTCTTTACCCTTAATTTTCATTTGAGATCACCCCTTTTTAGGTTTTATTCCCCCATGTTATAAATATATGTATTATGTTTGATGTTTATAAAAAGGGTTCTTTTCCTGAAAAACCTACTGGGATATGATGTAGCTCATTTATGTACTTGTGTTTATGTTTCTATGTTTCCAATGGCACATTACTAGTATGGTATTTGGAAATCTATTTGTATATTGTTTTAAGTATTCCAAAAATGTTATGTAATGTAAATGTACAAAATGTGAGGGTTCCTATAACACAGTTGTGAAAATTATACCTTTAGAAACATTGTATGAGATAAGGTTGATATATGTATATAAATAGATATTAGACATGTATTTTAGTAATTTTATCCATTATCACTTTAGTTTATCCCCTGGTAACCTAGATTTAACATTAACTATGGTAACATATTTTTACTATTCATTTTGAAAAAAAAGAAGTTGGCCTTATTATATAATGTAAATTATTAATATTATTAAAAATATGGAATCTATTTTATTAATTTCATTTCATATAATTAGCGTAATTTAATTTATAATTAATCCTAAAAAACACATTGATGAATAATTTTTCAAAAAAATGTGTTATTCAATCAGTGAATGATGTTAAATATACTATATCTCTATAAATAATAATCATATGAATTTAAATTAATATAAATTATTATATAATATATAAATTTCATTTTAATATATCATTTTTATGATATATTTTATTAAATTTTAATGGATATACTTTATGCACTTAAAATTTGTTTTAAAAACCCCTCTTTATTAAGCAAAGCAATAATCTTCTACCCAAAATCATGAAAATTTATTATTTAATGAAGTGAATAATATAATTATAAATAAAATGTTTCTTATTTAAATTTATATCTAAATAATTCATATAATTTTATTTTTAAATTACTATATTTATTGAAGATAAATTACAGTATTTGGAATATTGATAATTTTCACTATTCACTGAAAAATTAATAATTTCATAAAAATCCAAACAATTTACGCGATGTTAATTATTTTATGATAATTTAAAAACTAATGTAATTTTATAAAATAAAATTTCAAAATTTTAAATAAATAATTATAATATTTTCTCACTAAAAGATATAAAAATCATTTTTGAAAAAAAGCATATATTTTTAGAATAAAATGTATTTATTACAAAGTGAGTAATTATTTAATAAAAAATTCTCAATAAAAATTTATTGATTATAGACATCATGTATATTTAATAAATAATATATCCCTATATGTACTATCTAATTTAATGACTAGGTTATAATTGTCATATTTATATTATTATGGTTTTTTGGGAACAAAATTGCATTCTGTATACACTATCAAATATAGTTGGATTTAAAAAAATGTGGGTGTTAATTTCTTCCACCATTAAATATTTTTTCCCTTTAATTTTTGTTTATGTAATAAATTGAAAAATGTTGAGGGTATTTATTATTTTTATCTTTGTCCAGTTCCTAGGTTATCTCTTCGTATTTCTGAATCTATTGGTGTAATTTGACATTGTGAGTGGTACTATTGCATAAAACATTTCCCTCTGATCCATGATCTTCATAGGATAATCCTCGTAAGGGAGATAATTTTAAATATATACCACCTCTAAATTTAGTACATGTGATGGATTCAATATATACATCTTCAAGAGGGATACAAGGAAAACTTCCTATACGTGAGAAAGGGTCGGTGGAATTGTAAGTCGATAAGATAGAACTCCGATGTCATCAAGAATCTAAAAGGTATAGATGTACCAAGATATTAATTTTCCATTCTTCCCAAATACCATCTCTCTACTCCATAGAGATATGTGGATACACACTTTATCCCTGACCTCAAATTGAAGTTATCATTGAGGATTGTATGTATAACTCTTATATCGACTCTGAGAAGTCCTAAATTATTGATGAATGGTCTTTAATTATTCTACTATTTTCTCAATCATATTAGTTTTCAACAAATTTTTTCACAATATTCTTCCAAAAGTAATTATTTTCTACATCAGTTCCCATTAAGGGATTCATAAGGATCTATTTGTGTTGTTTAGTCCAATCATTTCTTGATTAAGAAATGGTTCAGAGGAAGATGTTTCTCACATCCTCCCTTTTATGTCCATATTGCATTCCATCATAATATATTACAATGTTCTAATAGTTCTTTCACATTGGCCATCAATTTGTGGGTAATCTGTTTTACTAAAGTTCAACACATTAATTAGAGCATGTTGGACTCTCTTCTATAATTTGGATGTAAATATCATATTTCATTCCGATACAAATGATATTGGTGTTCCATATAGCCTCAATGCCTATATGATGTATATCATTACATGTTGATCGAGTAACAAGTCTTCTTGAATTTCAAATAAGTAAAATATATATATAAGAGGACCCACTACAAACCATATTTAATTTTTTCTTCTTGATGTATTTGTAAGACTTGTGAAATATTTCTTTGGGTTTTCCCCTTTATATATAGTTATGGATAATTTTTGTATCATCCCCTTACTCTTTTTTCCTTTTATCCTTCACTTGCTTGCATACAATACCCTTTGATTTACATTATTTGACCTCCTTCTTTATATTATCCCACCAATAGTGATCCCAAATATCTCGATAAATATTTTTTTCCCTTGGTGGATGGATATGGTTTATAAATATACATCATATAATATATCATTATTTATCTCATGAATTATTGATGCACATACTCAGGACAAAAATCATATGACACCTTATTCATCAATATTGTAAACCAAGTATTTCAATTTTCTTATAGCTTTCCCCTTCATCACAATTTCCCAATCTTTCCTTTGAGAATTCATTAACTTATTTGGAAGGGATATTTAAGAAATAATTTTTAATAGGAATAATTATGTTCCTTCCTTTACAATTCATGTGTCCATCCATTACACGTATAATAATATTATATCTATAACAATTATCATCATTTATAATATTTCAATATCCTGTCTACTAGAAATTTGCACTTTTTTTACTTCCCAATATGATAATGGATAGATCAGATATAGTCTTTGATTACATATAACCATCTTCATTTGAGTATAGTAATCACTTTATATGTGAATATATATTTTACGCTCTTACGATCTATTTATATGTCACAGTTCTCCCCATAGAGATAATGTCACCATATTTTTAATTCATAGATCATTGTTTCCAACTCTATATCTTGTGTTGGATAGTTTTACTCATGATAATTCAACCACCTTGAGGCAAAATCTATCAAATTCTCTTTCTTTATTAGTAAAATATCATAAAATTTCATTGAGGTATTGTTATGTACCATGAAAATTTCCGCAATTGATCTCAATGAATGTAGTGGACCAATGATAAACCTCTTTTTTAGTTCCTTAAATCTATCTTCAAATTAAATATTCTAGAAAATCATTACTCCATTCAATGTTATCTCTGGTTATTGAGTTATATAATCATGATAATTTTTTCACAAATCATCGATAATTCAATGTTATTCTAAAAAAATGGATCTCTATTACAGATACCAGTCTAGGTTAGTCCTGGATTTCCCTTTTACTAAAAGAAACTACATATATCCCATTTTTGTGATATTATTACCCAATATTGATTCTCATATCATCCTAAACTTATGTTTACATTATATTGCATATAGTTTATCATTTCACAAATTCTTTAGAATGATATTAAGGTACTCCTCATGATCCTCCTTTCTTTTGGAGGATATCAAAATGTCATCTGTAATGGCTGCCACAAAATTATCAAGGTAATATCTAAAGGATCTATTCCGTATGTTCATAATGATTTTTGGGTCATTTATGTGTATAAAATTCATCACTACATTCTCATAGGGTCCATACCTTATTCAAAATCTATATTTCATAATATATACATTCTTTACCCATTATTTTTAGTATATTGACTAAATATCCACCATAGTGAAATATCAGGGCCCACAAAGTTAATTGAAAAAAAAATGCTTCTATGGATGGTTATACTATTTCTTTAACATTATTTTTTTTGATTTTATCATAATCAACAAAGATTCACAACAACCCACCATTTTTTACAGTGAAGAGGACTAGTGTACCCCAAAGTGATGTACTCAGATGTATAATACCCTTTTCTAGATTCTATTGTAACTTATTTTTTAGTCCCTCCAACTCAATGATGATATTTCTATAAGGAGAATTGGATATGGGTAGAGATCTAGGTATAAGTTTGATTGAGAACCCAACCTATTTATCAAGAGGGAGACAAAAAAACTATTTAGGGAATACATTAGTATAGTCCCTCGCAATGGGGATTTATTTATGAATGATTGTCTCCCTTTTCACAATCATTTAATATAGATGGTCTTTCTCATATGGAAATAGTACCCATGCTTTAAAAGGATATTATATGGAAGATTCATTGTCCTCCATACACATGTATAGAATCTAAGGATGACTTAGGATGTGAATATCGATCTCTCTCACTTTAAATTTGATGTTTTCTTTATATAAGGATATCCAATATATGAAGAATATATAATACAACTCTACTAAAAGATGTTAGTTTATGTTTTATTGATGATTCATCCCATAAACATTGATTATTGAGGATTTATATACTTTTTATACAATAATCAATAAATTAATATTCTCACATAGAGACAAACCCCAATGTTTTTTGGCGGGGATTAAATAGTTCTACTAAACATGCAATATAAGAAAGATTGTGTAGATCCATGATAAAAAATTATATGTTTTATTGTTGAATAAATAACTATTATACCTATCACCACATCATTGTTGGGATCTACCTTATATTTAGTGATAGTATATGCCCTTAATTTCTCCCTAGGGCATGGAGGTTGTTGTCGCTGATTTTCTCTATCACCCCTTGGCTTAAGAAATTTTCCTCCATAATTCATCTATTCCTTGTAATTGAAACATTGCACCACAGGATTACTGTTGATTGGAATATACTTTTCTTATTCAACATTAGTGGGTTTCTTTATTTACCTTCAGCATTTATTAGTATGGTCCCCCTCTATTTATCATTCGAATATTCTATTGGTTACCTTTATATAGTTTTACGGATTCTTATTCCTATATTTTTGATATGTGGGAAGTTGGGTTTTCATTACTCCATGTAATTTTTCCATTTATCTTATTGAATACCACTCCATCCTATTTTTTTAACTCTAGTCCCATGAGACCACTATGATTCACCAATCTCTATATCATCTTTTAGTGAACAACAGACAATCTCTTCATAATAATTTCTTTATGTCTTACCATTACATAGAATCAATCTCCTCATTAGGCATTGTGTTCCTCATCTTTGTTCTCCAGTAATCATATTCTCCCTCAATATAATAAATGGAAAACATAAATATCACATAATCTATGCATTGAAGGATAGAAATTGTCTTTTTAATGGAGTTAATCTATTATTCTACGATGAGGGGATCAGTATATCTAATAATGGTAGGAGGATTTTGTTGTATAAAATACTCAATTACAACTTTCTATTTATTAAGAGGAGTAGGGTGTTCCACATGAATCGTGTTTTTATTTATAACATGATCTAGATGAGCTAGTACTACCAAAATGTTCTTAGTTCTTTCTTCCATAGGGATAAGCACATCATTGGGGAAATCATCACATTGACTATCATGATGGTTTTTGGCACAATTTCTCATAATTCCCACCATTAACTAAAATAAAGAAAATCATGATGAGAATTATTTAACTAATAAACACAAAAAAATGGTACTTATAAACATATAAGGAATAACTATTAAATTATAAATATATCCAAAAATTATGATTCTCTAAGTTTCGTGATATCTTATCCACAGTAATGTTTCCTATTATTTTTTAACCTATAAATGTGTTCATGTCCATAATAATTGTTCATAAATGGTATGTGAATTTCCAAAACATATCCCCTTGGAGTGTTAAACCATGTGGAAAACAAGGCTCGTTTCCATCAATGAGGCGACAATCAAGTCAAATCCCAATATCACCTTTTGTGATTTGTTACCCTTAGGTATAACTATAAAAAATTCATGTCCATTTGTAGAATCCATAAATTTATGTAATTTCTTATAATCCCCTCACTCTATACTTCACAAAAAAAATTAGGATATTTTCCTATACATAGAATTATCCTTAGGGTTCTCACTAATATGTTATATTACTTGTCATAAAAAATGACTAGTTTGTCTCCAAATACCAAATATAGTGACCCAATATTTTTTACACATATTATTAAATTATTCATAACATAAATATCCATTATTAGAAAAAGGAATGAAAAGGTCTAGGTTTTCTAAGACTATGTTCATAATACATAAAATAGAAACTAAATCGTTACATGATTATATTATTCTACCTAATGTTATCCTAAATCCATTTGATCTCTTAAAACTACATATGATAGCATGGGGAATATATAAAAGATATAGGTGAGCTAAAAGGACGATAAGTAAATAAATGTGATAATGAAACCTATCATTTGAGTCAAATATTTATCATGATATCATAAAAGGGAAGTCTTGTGGATATTTAAATATAATCATAACATAAATAAAATCTCATCATAATATCATAACTCCATTTAAAATTTGGAATAAATATATAACATGACATAAACCTGAGCCAATGATAACTCCATTAACAATATTACATAGTGGATAAAGTCCTACAATGGATTTTTCTTACTACCTATTCCCATATATTAAATATCATGATACAAAATCATTACCTAATGAATTGGAGTGTTATATGGGCACTCCCAACATAACATATACATGCTTATCTGTGCCTTAAATAGAGATCAATATTAAGGCATGAAAATAAACAATTTCTATTGAATGAAATGGTGTGTATTCGATAAAAGAACTTATGGAATGTGTTAACCAAAAAAAGGAAGGGATTATAATATAGGTATATATGTGTGAGACATATATAAATAATTTAGAAGAATACCATATAATTAAATAGGGAGATAATGTGAGTTAGAGACCGAATGGTTATAACCTCAAGATAACTGTGGTTTTGATAGATGTCGTACTAATTCACCAAAACATATCATTTAATTCATGTGGGATGTGGGTAGATTAGATTTATTTTTCCAAACTACAATTTATACTCATGTGTAGTATAGTTATAGTGCATGTTTTATCCTAAGAGGAATTGGATTACATATCAGGAACTAAGGGTTATAAACATTTTGGTATGAGTTCTCACAAGGTGGTTCATCTTGGGAATAAATAATTCTAAAGGCATAATGGATTATGATCATAGAAAAATAAGGTATCAATATAAATTTTTGTGTTCAAGAAAATGGATGATATTATTATAACTCGTTGTGGTCCAATGGTTTAGGTTGCGAAGAGAGAAAAGGTCGCTAGTTGGGTATGGTCAAGCCGAGTAGATCTATCCAAGATATTGTTATTCATTGGTATGGACATAGATACAAACCTGGATACATTAATCTTATATTTTAATTTATAATGTTTCATAGGCTATTTTTCAAAACCTATTCTACTCTAATCTAGTTAGGGTCATTCATTCAAAATTTCCATTGTCAGGTTTTCTTAAAATAATTGGATAAATAATGTTTGTTTAACCTAATTAACATCCTTAAAGTTACTATTTTGATAATTAAATGTTAATTAAATTCAAACAACCCTACTCTCGATACCTACCCTAAGTGGTTTAACATATCATTGTAGAATCAATTAAAAATAGATAAAGAATTGGAAATGTAATTGAAACACCAAAAAAATTGAGATTAAGAAATTAAAAATATGAAAGGATTCAGATTAATCAATTAAAGAACATGAATTAAAGAAATAATAATGAAAACTTCAAACCAATATAAATTAAAATTAAATTAATACATGAAACAAGAACATGAATGAAAATAGTGAGGACTCATCACAGATTGTTGATCAAGGCAAAGAACGCACGTAGCATGTCGATGGGGATGAAAGAAGGATGGAGAAAGATTCTAAAATCAATCCAAAGTTCATGTATAAACATAAAAAATGAATATATATATATATATATATTGAATAATGAGTTTATAGAGAAAGGGTTAAAGAAAATCAACTGATATGAATGACGAAAATAATATAAATTCAATGAATCTGTCTAATTTTATTCACTGCACGCCTGCTATAGGTTAATAATACAGAGATTAAATGACATATAATTGGTATTCATATTGTGTAATTTAGATCCAATGTTTTCTATACAAATTATGAATTTTCATGAATCCTATGTGAATCTTATCTAAAATCATTGATATTTTGAAATTTGATAGAACTAATAATGTGTATCTGGGGTTCACAACTTGTTTCTTCTGTCAGTAGGATCTTCAAAGCAGGAGTCATAATTTTAACATTACATGATGAGTATTTCTAACTCTTGTCATGTAATGGTTTCATGGATCATAAATCATTCATGAATTACATCATGGCTTGTAAAATGTAGTGACGGATAAATACACATCGTGTAAATGAATTTCACATCATGTAGTGGTAATTTTATGTTAGTTTCTCAACAGTTTCCTTTGAAACCTTCGATGATTTTCCACTATAATAAAAAACTCATACCAATTGTATTATTGAGTAAAACATGGATAATTCTTAATAAAATGACAATAAAAATTATGTGTTATTTCAACTTATCAAATTCCCCCACACATTAACAATTTCTTTCCCTCAAGAAAAATAATTAGAACATGGATTTCAAAAAGTAAGATAATTTTGAAATAGGAAAAATTCATTAAAAGTTTGAAAATAAAACTTAATTTAAGTAGATAAAATCATTCTCCAGAATTTATTATTCGTAGAAAATAATTCATGTCTCATTGTTTATTTCTTTAAACAAATTCTTATTATTTTGGTTATAATTTCTTAATTATTCCTCAAATTCTATACCCATTAGTAATTTACCTCATAATGAATTTTCTCTCATCACACAATGTAAAATGAATTTTAGTTATGCATAGACCCAAAATACATGTTCTTAACTATATGATGGCATTGGTTCTATTATCTCAAATTTCTAAAGACAAATAAAAAATAAATCATGAGGGCTTCAGCCAAAAGGTTCAAATGACTCTGACGTTGAGGGAATGTGGGTGGATAGTGAAAAGAACAAGTTAAAAAAGTATGTTATGCTCTGAAGTGTAATTCATGAATGTCATGAATAGTTCAACGAACTGACTCCTCCAATAGAAAATGAAATCAATGTTCCTAGCTGCTTTTTGGGGATCCATGAAAAATTATTTAGTACCACAATACTAATCCTATATAAAATAATTTCATGCCAACTGAAAAAAAATCACCCTCACTTATACAAAGTAAGGTCAGGAAAAATAAAAAAAGTGGGGTAGGAAGGGATAATAATTCTGGAATAGCTACATCTTATTAAGGTAATTCCTATAAAACATGGAATTAATGAAGGAAATATGTAAGGTGGGTATCAGGAAAAGTTACCTAAACAAAGATTTCCTAAATCATATTAAAATTGTATTTTTTTAGTCATAGCCTCAATATGGTTGGAATGAATGTTTCTATAGGTTTACATGTCCCATGTGTAACTCAATAAATAATAACAGAATATAATATGCAATCATAGGTTTATAATCCTCTCAGAAATGGGAGTGTGTATAGAAAACTAGCAATTACAATGTGTATAAAATCAATAAATAAGTCAATTAAAATCAATTTTAAAAATTTTGATTTTGAATTAAATTACTAAACTCCAAAATCATCCTAAAAATATAATAGGATCAAAACGTTGATTTTAAATTTTTTTAATATTAACATTTTATTTAAATTTAATGATTGTAACGATTTTCATTTTTAAAGAAATCTTTCAAATGAATAACGACTCCTAGAGAAATAAAAATAATAAATAATTCAACTGTATCAAAATTGAAACTCAAGAAAGAATCCACCACATTTAAAATAATAAAATGACTGCACTATCTATAAAAGTGCAATGGGAGAGTGATGACAGTTAAAGTTAATATTATTGAAATATAAATTTAGAAAATTTTATACTATGTAATCAAGAGCTCCCTCTAATGATTGGTATGCTATTAAGAAATTTTGAGCAGTCTTGATTTTTGAATTAGCTGACCTAAAAAATTGCTGACAAATACAAATCCTTCACTAGATTAATCATTATTCCACAGGGTTTACAAATTGTATATGTATTTAAATAACAGGTGCACAAAGAGATTAACAATGAACTAAATATAATATGAATGTAGTTATGATAATATAATAAAGCTCAATGTGATTCATGATGAAAAAAATTAAAAGGAAGACTATGAAAATTCATAACAATATATTAGAGAAAAATAGGTGAAATATGGTATGCCTCCCATAATGTGCTGACAATGACATTGTCATCTGTATGGATGGACCAATGTATCAATCAGTGGCTTCCATTAGCTCATCTCTTCATTTTATTCTATTGCTATTGGTGGAAATATCTTCTATTTATCATGGTCATTTGATAGGATTGATAGTTCAAGATCATACCAACCATGAATCTCATGTGGTAGGAAAGGATTATGTGCTCTTGGTAGTAGCTGTTGAGTATGAATCTCAAGTGATAGCTATGGAAGCTGGTTCTCGACATCAGCTAGATGCTATGTCATTTATTGAATAAGGGAAGATGGTGGTGGCACATTGTTTTCAATGACCATATACTAAATAGAGGATCTAGACATGGATACTATAAAAATTTAATAAAATAAAAAATAATCCAAGTAAATAGAGTAGTAACAGTATCCCATATATATAAAGTGAAGTGATACAACAATAAAAAGGGAATATGTATAGTAATACAAATGTGTAGTCTGACAGTAGTCAAAATGGGGGAGGGGATTGGGGTAGACTAAGAGAAATCAATGCTAACAATGAAATCAACTACAATTCTCTACCTTATAGAGAGTGGTTGTAGCTGCCTCACCTATTCAATGGATGTAAGGGTGGAAGGGGCTTGTTGGTCAGCTAATGATAGAGGTGTCGTAGTGATGGCATCTATTTTAGTCGTGGGTGGAGGGGAGGTATGGATCCAATGTATGGTCGTGGGTTGGTAGCTAGATCAACCATCGGTGACTCCGTGGATGGGGAGGATAATGTTCCCATTTCCTCTAAGCCATCTCTGTCGGATACTCATGATTTCTAGTATGTTATGTTAGCTCTGACAGAATTTCAATCGGGGCTATGGTTGGGGAAGGATTGGTAAATGATGAGGGGCTGATAGAGGTCGGTAGTTGCTGAAATGTTTTGGGAGGTAATTGTGATGTATGGTTTTTGAAATGAGATAGATCTATAAAATGGATTCCTAGTTTCTAATATATCCAACCTCGACTCTCTAGGATGAAAAGCTATATATCCCTGATGTCATTCGAGAAAGAAGTGGTGGGTGCAAAAGTTGTGTAGTTGGTGGTAGTAAATATAGGGACATGGGTGGGTTCAGGTGTGAGTGTGGATTCTATGGGTACTGGGGCCGATATGGGTAATAATTGTGGTGTTGGGTCATTATAATGATCATATAAAACGTCGTTAGAAGCCGCAATTACTCCTGGTTCCCACCGGAAGAGGCCTCCATCCATCTAAAGTAGTTGCATCTTTTTGAGAAAAATAACTTCAATGGATTTCATTAGACTGACTATGGTGAGTTTGTGGGCTGCATAAAAACAATGAGATGAAAGGACAACTATGTGATGAAAGATCCTCCCCTTAGCATGCCACACATCTTACATTTATGATTTCTCTTAAAAAAATTGAACTAGGATTCCATGCTGATGATAGGGATTCCCATGGCTACAACGAGTATGATGACATCCATATAAATAACACTTTTGAGAGGCTCAAATTGAGAGAACAATGCATGTTTCGAGGCCCCGTGTAGGATGTATAGAGCTAGACCTTGGATGTTGGTGGAGTTCATAATCTTGAGATCTTGTTCTGTGTGAGAATCCTAGGAAAATATCTTCTAGAGTGTCTTTGAATTTGACATTGATAGATCAAGCTACGGGGATGGTAATACCTCAATTTTGGTAAAATCATCTATAAAAATACTGAATCCTATAATGAATTTCATAAAGAAAAAATCATGAGCTCATCCGCCTAGTCTAAAGTAGAGTCTCTCAATGGAAACCCCAAAAGTACCTAGAAACTTTTGAAACTACTACTGATATGTCTCATCACATACCTAAATAATATATGAAATAATTAGAAACTCGATGAGTGGTAGGACCACCTGGATGATATTTAGGTGGGGGAGGATAGACATATCAATCGTTTTGTTTGACCTTAGTAGATTATCCAGAAATCTGTTGGGTTCCATATGGGGTTTTGGGTCTAAACAGTTGAGTATAGGGTGTAGATGATGTTATTCATCATCATATGACTCATTGGAGATTCACTTGGCCTCCTTTTGGAAAACATATTGTTTAGGGACTACAACAGAGTTTGAGGGGGATGTTGCCTGAGGTTATGGGGTTGCATATCATAATCTGTGGTTGACTGGTGGAGAATCATCCCACATAGGTGTGGGATCGGTAGGAGGAGTTCAGATGGTATTAATTCAACACATTTCTGTTTAAGGGATGGATGAATAGATGGGTAAAAATAGGTGAATGTGGAAGTGGGTGTCTCACAGGATGGGGAATAAGGATGGATGTGGAGGAGTGTGCGGGTTTGGTTGACCACGAGCAGTGGGGGGGTGAGTGAGTCGTGCATTGTGAAGTTAGGGTTCACGACCTAAAAACGTCATGGAATTATAAAACATGTTAATGAGATTCTCTAAGTGTAATTCTTTGATTTTATGTATTTTAGCTATAAAGAATACAAGCTGTGACATTGTATAACGTGACGTGTGATTTTTTTTATTCATCAAAAATGACTCTTTCCTTTTTCATTTTATCTCAGCATTCCCAAGATTATATAATATTATTTTAACTTATTGTTTCCTTGGGTGACCTAATCGTGGTTTCTTCATAGTTATCACTTTGTTTAATGTCGATATCTTGATTCTTTTATGTTTAGATGAATCTCAAGATGACGACACACCCTTCCTGGAAGGGTTCTTGAATGATTTTTAACCATTTAACCTTGACTATTAATGGGGGTGTACCTTCTTCCTGAATCTCGATTATCCCTTATAGAAATACTCAAATGACCACAAAGGGTCCTAATCATAATGATTTGAGATTCCTAGGGAACAATTTTAATCTTTAGTTAAACAATATGACAATATTTCTTGGAAAAAATGCATCTTTCAATGCATTGATCCTACCATTTTTTTTCTTTATATTTCTTGGAATTTTCATAACTGTCGTTTATAATTTATTTTAATTCATCTACTTGTATCATACCTGCTCCCCTAGCTTTTTGAAAATTCAAAATAAGCTCTTTAATATCCTAATATGAGAGATGTTCAAGTTATAAGGGAAAATGACATAGGATTCCATATATCAATTGAAATGGTGTGGTAGTAATGGTTTTTTCCCAAGTGTGGTACTATCATTGTGAATCATCTAATTTGAGGCTCTAGTAACTCTAATTTGTGTTCAATGTTTTTTCTAGGATTTTTTAAATTTCTCTATTAGAGAATTCAATTTTAATTCTTTCATTATTGGTGGTAGAGAGATCATATGTTATAACTACTTCTATAATTTTCTTTGAGTCCTTTTACATATAGGCTAGTAATATATGTTCTCCAATCACAAATGAGTAATATATGAAATCCAAATCTTGAAAATATGTATTTTTTCACAAAATTAATGACCTCATTTTTCATTTCAGGTGTTGAAGATTCATCTTCTACACATTTAAAAACTAATTTAATTCCCAAAAAGATATAGGACCTTCAATGTGAATTTGGAAATGGTCACATGATACATATTCCATGTGAGTTGAAGATTTCAACTTCCATGATTGGAATTTGGGGCATTTCATTCCTCAATTAAATGATGAATGTCTATTTGCACTGATCAAATCATTGAAAAAAAATATTCCATCTTGGTGGACCATTTTCCAAAAATGTACACTTAGAAGAATTTTCATTACTATGAATTCCAGTCAATTATTTCCACTTATTAATGATGCACGAAACATGTCAATTTTTTTTGATATCAACCTCTAGAATGTAGTAATGTAAAAATCCATCATCACTTCACTTGAAAATGATCATTTAATCCCATTAGTAGTGTGAATATTGAACCAAAAATATTATCCTTTTCTAGTTGAAGAGTTATGGGTATAGATATGCCATGGAGAGATAGTTATTGATGTAAAAAATATATGGTTTCACCTTTTCATTTATGCTGAAAAGTGTTTCATCAGGGAAGTCCACTTCAATGTTAAGATTATCATCATCTTTAATAAGGGGTAGTGGAAGACTGGATAGAAGATCACTGACAAACTTTTATTCTCCCTTGGCATATTTTATGATAATTTCAAATTCATGTAGCAAAAGGATCCACTATATCAATCCTAGCTTGGCATCCTTTTTGTTCATCAAATATTTTAAGGAAACATGACCAGTTTTCACAATAACATTTGAGAAAACTAGATAGGAGAAGAATTTATTAAATGAAAAAAAAAATGTTAAAAGATCGTTATATTTGGTTGTATAGTTTACCTAAGAATAATTCAATGTTTGACCGACATAGTATTTTGGGAAGAATATGTGATTGAATCGTTTTCCTTGAGCAGTGTTAGTCACATAGTCACTGGTGTCGTACATTAACTCAAAATCATTATTCCAGTTTGGTGAAATGATAAGGGTAGCATATATCAAGATGTTATTATAGTGTTGAGGGTATTCAAATGTTCTACATTGAATTTAAAAAGAGTTTCATTTTATTAGAAAATGTGTGAGAGGGCGGGAATGGTTTTGAAAGTATTTCACAAATTGATGATATTATATAGCATTACTTACCAATATCCTTATTCTTTTGACTATTTAGGGCCTGGATGAATCATTGATCACTTTTATCTAGGTAGAATTATCTTCCATTCCATCCTTGGAAAATTTTTGTTTGATGACTTTGCCTCCTTGGACCATAAGAGAAATTTTTTTCGAGTTTAAAACTAGTCACCTCTCTTTCTAGTTTTGTAGGACTAACTAATCATTTCATATATAGACCTTGAAAGATCATCCATAAAATTGAAATTCTTCCATGAAAATATATACTAATTCCACCTCCATATCAATTAATATATGTTTTATACACCATTTAATGGTCTCTGGTGCATTACACATACCGAACAAAATATGCCTGCAGAGGAAGGTAATGAATTGAAATGTGAATCTGGTTTGAAAGTAATTATCTAGCCTGACTACAATATGATTGTATCCTGAATTTCCACCCATGAATCAAAATAATTCCGGTCCTCTATGTATAACCAACATTTAATCCATGAAGGTAAAGTGGAAATTATATTTCCAGGTTTCCACATTCATATTTCTATATTCCATGCATAATTTCCATCCAGTGAAGGTATGAGTTGAGAGCAATTCATTATCATCATTTTTTGAAAATGTGAAACCACCTTTCATTTTTATGACCTGCAGTGGGGTCAACCCCTTTCTATCAATGATTTTATAAATTATTCCAGCATCCAAAAGATTTAGTACATATTTTTTTACAACCTATTTCATTTATGGAGTGATTCTCCTCTATGTTTGGTGTTTGGGTTTTTCACATTCATCTAATAAAAGATTATTATTACATAAAGAATTATTGGTCCCTTTGATATCATCCACTCTAAAGGTAATTGACTACTTATTTTCACGACTTCAATCTATTTTTTATCTTATGAATATGTCATCTGTGAATAGATGATGACTGGTAGTGTATTAGTAGTCTCTGGAAGGAAATA
Organism: Viscum album; assembly: GCA_963277665.1. Taxonomy (NCBI): domain Eukaryota; kingdom Viridiplantae; phylum Streptophyta; class Magnoliopsida; order Santalales; family Viscaceae; genus Viscum; species Viscum album. Next base: position 1,058,980,898 of record OY728155.1, read on the forward strand.
AACTAGTGTGCTAGGGAGGGGTTTCTATTCTAGATTCAATGGTAGGAGAACTAAGGGTATAAAAGGTGGAATGATGCCCTTTATGAGAGGTTATTTTTAATTTATTTCTTCAAACTCATATTACTCTCCTTGTTATGAGGTATTTCATATCTATCTTATTAAATGGTTATGTAGTCACTTCATTCCTATCTGAAAATGATAGATTGGAAATAAAAAGAATCATCCATTTGATACGATTCCTTTTCCAGGTAGAACACAACTAGTTCTTAACCAACTCGTAATTTAAGTATTCATTGATTTACATCAATCAATTCCTTTCCAGTGTGTAGTAATTGTGAGATTAAAATTATTAGAACATATCCTTCCTTATTCGTGTCTAGAGAGAGGAAGTCCACTAGAAAAATTAAATTTAAAACTTTGACTAATACTTCCTTGAGAAGTACTCAAGGATACATTACTGATCAGTCATCCAATTGGAGTGATAATCTAGTTTTTTAGTTCTTAAAGTCCAATATTTTTTAATATAATCATTGGTATGAGGATGATGTTGGCTCTTAAACCTCATAAAGATCATCAACCATTAAATTCTCATATTTTTTATGGTATTGAAAAACATCCAATATCTCTCATTTTTTGTTGAAATTTTTACTGAAATAAAGAAGAAAATTATTCATTTATAAATATTACTCTGATGTATTCCATTTTTATTTTTTTTAATGTAGTTCCTCAATAAACTATTCCTAGGTATGTATTTGAGGGATTCCCATAGCAAAAAGATTGTTGATGTGTAATTTATTAAACATCTACAAAAATTTCTTATATTTTCCTTGAATTATTCTCGGCCTCACTCTATTCGGAAAAGGAAGACGTGGCATATAAGGTGGTGGAGTAATATAGATTTCATAATCGAGTTTCTTTCTTGTTGGGAATTTTGTAGAAGGTGGTGTGTTTTGAGGTATCCTGGGAACAGTTCCATTTGTTTTTCCATTATCTCATTCTTCTATGACTATTGTCTTTTTTGGGTTCCATAACTTGTCTACCTTCTTCTCTATATGTGTTGGACTCACCTTTTTCTATAATCCCAAATAATGTTTAAATCTATAATGTGTTATTTGTTTGAAAATTTATTCCAATCAATTTTTTTTCTCATCACTTTACTGGAATCAGTTAACAACATAAAATTTTCTATGTCAAAGGTCACTGTCACGGTCACCATTGAAAAACCTACAGCGGAACCTTACCTCTTGAAGTCATTGGTGAGAATTTCACCGTTGAAGACCTTACTAATCAATGTTACAATTATAAGAGATACAGTTACAAGGTTACAGATGGACAAGTCTACAGTTGGACAAGTCTACTATTGGACAAGTCTACTATTGGACAAGTCTACTATTGGAATAGTCCACCATTGGTTAAGTCAACCACTGGAAAAGTCTACCGTTAGTGAATTCTACAGTTGTTGAATTCTAACATTGGAAAATTCTACCACTATACAAGACTACTATTGGACAAGTTCACCGATGGTTAAGTCTACCGCTGGAAAAGTCTACCATTAGTGAAGTCAATAGTTGGTGAAGTCTACCATTGGAAAAGACTGTCATTGGAAAAGTCTACCACTAGGCAAGTCTACCATTAGTGAATTATACAGTTGGCGATGTCTACATTGGAAATGTATACCACTGGACAATTCTATCGTTTGTGAAGTCTACCGTTGGACAAGCCTACCATTGAAGGAGCCTACCTCTGGATAGGCATATCGTTTGAAGTCTATTGCAGATTAAGCAAGCTTCTAAAGATTCTACCGATTGCAAGATACTATTACCAGTCTACTGATAACATATTATATACTTCATCCATTTTCTTGATATACTCATAACGGTAATATTGTGATAACTTTAATGATTCTAACTTAATTAATTATTATTGTAGACATATAAGGAGACCATATATTGACCGTACGAGGTACGAGAAATATTGCATGTGATGTACGTTCTACTATTGTTAGACATAAAATACGAAATAAAAAAAACCAATGAAAAAGAATATATATATAGAGGAATAGATAAAAGCAAATAAAATGAGTGAATTTCACAAGTCAAATGCATATGGAAGAATCTACTAAAGAACAAGGAGAAAAACACTCTAGTGCATTTACTAAAAATCCAAAAGCATCGTGAAAATATTTTTGAAGAACATACTCAAGGTTGTCCTTATTTACTTCATCAAATATTTTATACTATGAAGTTGAACATCTCAGAACCTGGATGCTAGTACCTAGAATTTGCGACACTCTATTTTTGGAGACAACTTGAAAAGAAGAACAAAACCTTCATTTCCACAACTAAAAAAATCTAGAGCAAATCCTCAGACACACAGAGCATTATAAACTCAATCCTAATTTATCTGTCTCTACTGTGTTTCTTATTTTACATTTCTAAGTAGTGTGTGTTTTTTGCACACACACTGTCTCCTCTGATTAATCTTGAGGATACATAAAATCCTCACTCAAAACTCTCTCACCCTTATTTTACCATACATAAATTTAGAAGAATCCATGTGTGGCTTGGTCGTTTTTTTTTCCCATGCATAACTATGTAAAAATCCTTGTGTGGATTGTTTTCATGTTTTTCCACGCATAACAGTGGAAGAATCCTTGTGTGGCTTCATTGCTCGTTTCCCAATGCATAACTATGGAAGAGGTTGTATAACCAGGATGGTTTGTAATAAATGTTGTAAACCATGATGCAAGTTTAGTATCAAGTTTATTTATACAAACTTCTTGGTGGTAGGTGATCACTATGTGGACAGGATTAGGTCTCAGCTTGAGACTCAACCTCTTGTTTATATTGGTGTGATAATCCTGATATACTCCGTTTTATTTTATACGCTGCTTATATTTTTCAATGAATGAAAAATGTTTTTGCATTCACTCTAATAGTTAGTTTTTCTTAGTGTGTTTATTTTATTAATTTAGTAAACATGTTTCAAAAATTGAATTCGTGTTTACATTGATTTAATTAAGGATTAGTCAACCTTAGAGAAACTTATTGGGTAATCACACATTTATATCTCTACGGCCATAATTGACTGGGATGTTTTGAATTGGGGGATATTAATCATAAACTTTTTTAAAAGAAATTTTAATTGGAACTCATTTCACCTCCCTCTTGAGTATCCACTCCGACCAACATTTTCTATCAGACGATTTTATTTTCAATTGTTCAAATTCTTTTCAACTGTGATTTTAGTTGTATCTTAAAGATCATAGAATTTATTTCATATAAAAATTTTCAGTTCTTTAAATTCTATGTATCTTTAGAAACTAGAGTTTAGGGTGTTGCTACTAACCTGCCACATTTCATTAATGGTAATAACTATGCTCAGTGGAAATTAATAATGAAAATGTATCTAGAGAGCATGTGACCTGAAATCTGGGACACAAATGAAGAACAACATGTACTTCCTGCTACTGCTAGGGAAATATGGTCTCAATTGACTAAATCTACATATAAAAATATATTTGTGAAGTAATGAATGCCTTGTACTATTCTCTTGGTGATAAGGAATTCAATAGAACATCTAATTGTAAAAATTCTTTGGAAATTTGGGTTACTTTTGCTATCTCTCATGAGGGAAGATCTAACGTTAATGAAATTAGATTAAATACATACACTATTAAATATGATAATTTTAAAATGAAGCCTTATGAACCTATATCTGAAATTTATCTCAGGTTCAACGAAATAATGAACACTATGGGTCTGCTTGGGAAACTAGTGGACAGTAAGGGAGAAATCATGAGACTGCTTCGATGCCTACCTGACAGGTGAAAGGGAAATTTTGTTTCTATTCAAGAATCTTGTGACATTGGGAAACTTCTAGTGAAAGAGATAATCGAAAAACTTATGATGTACGAAAATGATCGAAAAGTGAATCAAGAAGTAGATGAGTAACCAAGGAAGAAATCAGTAGCACTCAAGACTTCAAAATCAAAGAGTAAAGACAAAGAAAATGTTCAAGCACCTATAGACAATTCCGCTAGTGAAGAATCATATTTAGACAATGATGAGGAGATGAATCATCTTGCTAGAAGGTTAAAAAAGTTCTACCGAAAGAATAAATTCTTCAGGAAGTCAAACTACAAGGGAAATTATAATAGTAAAGGAAAATGGACGAAATACAGAAAATAGAATGGCAACTCAAATGAAATAATCTACTATGAGTGAAAATGAAAAGGTCATGTGAAGGCAGACTGCCCCAGGATAAAATTTAAGAAGAAATATATAGATAAGGGCCAGAGTTATAAAATGTCTATGAAATCTACTTGGAGTGCTTCAGAAGACATCTTTAGTGGATCTGATGCTTTTGAATGTGAATAGGACAATCATGCTAATTTATGTTTTATGACAGAAACATCTATGGTAAGAATTAATTCTCCTATATATAATGCATATTATTCAAGGAATAAAAGTGAAACATATAATGATGAAGACATGACCATAGATGAAGTATTTGAATACTGTAAAATGCTTGAGGATACCTTTAATGAGCTCATGGAGAAATATAAATAATTAAATATACAAAATTCTTTAAATGAAAATTGTAAGTCTGGTCTGGATATTGAGAATGAAAAATGTGCTCAGTTGTTAAAAGAAAAAACTAAACATAAATTATCAAATGAGAAACTAAAGAGATATCGTGAGAAGTTTACTGTAGTTAGAGATACCTTAACTCAGTTTATAGAAAAATTAATTGCCCAAAAATATACAACTGTTCTTGGATATCAACCAGGATAAAGACAGAACATTATAACTAAATTTATTCCAAATTTTGTAAAATTCATTGGTAGTTCATGTTTTGTACCATTTCTTGAAAAACAATTCTCTGAATGAACAAACATATTTCATTATGTCTCAAAATATATCATTTGATTATAGGAAACCTATAAATAAAATATGGGTTCCCAATGTTTTACTTGCTATCCTCTCTGGACAAAGAAAATAGGGGTACCATTGTTACCCCATGCCTCACCTGTTTTGCAAGGAAGCTGTCTAAGTAGTTCATATAAGACCTTATAGTACTTGGATAGTGGATGTTCAAGACAAGTTACATGATATTATTCTTTCTTCAAGAGCCTAATCAATGTTGATGGTGGAAAAAATAACTTTTTGTGACAATGCAAAGGGGAAAATCTTCAGCTAAGGCCAAATAGGTAACCCTAATACAATGTTAATTTCCAATGTACTTTTTGGTGATGGATTATAGTACAATTTACTATGTATCTCTCAGTAGTGTGACGATGGTTTTAATGTAATGTTTGAAAATAATGCATATAATGTTTTTAATTCCAAAAATGATTTATTATTCACTACATGTAGAAATGAAAATGTGTATGCTGTTGATTTAAATTCCCTAGTCAAGAAAATTGTTTCTTGATTAAATTCCTTTTATTAAGAATCCTTTTTGTGGCATAGAAGATTAGGACACTACAATGTTCACTCACTTAGGAAACTGACAAGGAAAGGTTTAGTTAGAGACTTACCTAAACTCGAATTCCGACTTAACAAAGTGAGTAATCCTTGTCAAAAGTGAAAACAAAAAAAAATCTCTTTCAGACCAAAGAAAAAAATTTATACTTCTCTACTGCTTTAGTTGGTTCACATGGAATTATTTGGACCATCAGGAGTTTCATGTTTAAATGGGAATCACTGTGCTTATGTTCTTGTAGATGGTTTTTTAGGTATACTTGGGTATACTTTTTGGGCTCACAAAAGTGAAGCTTGTCTTATTTTATCAAATACTCCAAGTCTGTAGAAAATATTAGTGGAATTAAAATAAATACCTATAGAAGTGATCATGGCCAGGAGTTTAAAAATCAGGAGTTTGAATCTTATGCTCAAACAATGGCTATAGTCACAATTTCTCTACTCCTAGGAGACCTCAACAAAATGGTGTCATAGAAAGAAGAAATAGGACCATTCAAAAGATTTCCCAAACTATTATTAGTGAGTATAATCAACATATATATTTTTGGGTTGAAGTTGTAAATACAGTTTGTTATACCATCAATAGAGTGTTAATTAGACATGATCTTAAGAAGACCCCTTATGTGTTTTGTAACAATAGGAAGCCTAATGTTAATTACTTTATTGTTTTTGGGTGCAAAGTCGTTATCCATAACACTAAGGACAATCTTGATAGGTTTTCCTCCAAAAGTGATGAAGGATTTTTCCTTGGTTATTCCATCTCGAGAAAATACTATTTAGTATTTAATAAGATTAACAAATGTCTAGAAGAGTCAGCTCATGTCAAATTTGATGAGACTGATCCACATGAACCCAAAACCTCTCTTGAATATCTTGAGGAATATGTGTAAATTCATGACCTTAATTATAATGATAGTGAACACCCTGTAAAAATAACCAATTCAGGGAATCTTCCAGAATCTGCTTTTGTTGAGTTTGAACCTATAAACCATCATGATGAGTCTAGTACTATACTTTCTAGTGGTATTAGAACTCTCAGGAGTTATCATTTAGATATTTTAGTAGGTGATTTAAATAGAGGAACACAAACTAGAGCTTCTCTGAGAAACCAGATTGAACATCAATCTTTTATTTCACAACTTGAACACATAAATATTAATGATGTTATCAATGATTAATTTTGGGTGACGGATATGAAAGAAGAATTAAATCAATTTGAAAGAAACAATGTATGTGAACTAGTTGAAAGACATAAAGACACTTTGACAATAAGCACTAAATTAGTTTTTAGAAACAAAGTGGGTGAGTCTGGAAATATAGTTAGAAATAAATATAGGTTAGTTTTACAAGGATAAATTCAATATGAAGGAGTATAATATGATGATACATTTTCACCTGTAGCAAGGTTAGAGGCCATTAGTATAATATTGGCTTATACAGCTCATCTTAATTTTAAACATTATCAATTGGATGTTAAAAATGATTTTCTAAATGGGTATATAGTTGAGTATGTGTTTTTTAAACAACACCTAAGTTCTTAAAATCCAAAGTTTCCAAACCATGTTTTTAAACTTTCTAATGCATTATAAGGTTTAAAGAAATCTCCAAGAGCTTGGTATGATAGACATAGATTCATTCTTATTTCAAAAGTTTTTACTAAAGTAATATTTGATCCTACTTTGATTATTAAATGAATTTCCAAAGATGTTTTAACAGTAAAAATTTATGTAGATGACATAATTTTTGGATCTTCTAAAAATTATTTATGTACTAATTTTAAAAAATTAATAAAAAACTATTTTGAAATGATTTTAATGGTAGAACTTAAATTTTTTATTGGATATCAGATTTTTCAAAATAAAAATGGAATTGTCTTAAATCAGAAAAAATACATTAAAGATCTTATAAAACCTTTTGGTCTTGATAGTAATAGAGCTAGTGATACACCTATGAGTACCACGTGTAAGTTGGATGATGATGAAACTGGTGAACCGGTGAATGAAACCAACTATAGAGGAATGATAGAGAGTCTGCTCTACCTTACAGCTAGCAGACATAATATTATGTTCATTGTGTGCATTTGTGCTCATTTTCAAGATAATCTCATCAAATCACATTTAACTGCAATTAAATGGATTTTCAAATATCTCAAATATACTCCCATCTTCGAATTGTTTTACCCAAGAGGAAAACCAATTAATTTAATAAGTTATTCATATTTTGCCTTTTCTGGTTGTAAGTTAGGTAGAAAAAACACCTCTAGAACATGTCACATGTTAGACAAGTCACTAGTATCATGGTGTAGAATGAAATAAAGTTCTGTTGAATTATCTACTACATAACCTAAATATATAGTGGCTGGTAGTTGTTGTGCTCAAATTTTTCTAATGAAATACACTTTACTAGAATATGGATATCAATTCAAACATGTATTTATAAACTGTGACAAAACAAGTGCTATTAACATCTCTAAAAATTCATTATCTCATGCTAGGACAAAGCGTATTGATGTAAGACATCCCTTCCTGAGATATCATTATCTAAGAGGTGATATCACTCTTGAATTCATTGGCACTGAACACCAATTGGAGGATATATTCACAAAGCCATTGAATTCTGAGAGGTTAAATTACATCAAAATGATTTAGGTATGATAAACTGTTAGAAACTCACCGTTGCACCTCACTGTTAGATCGTCACCATTGCACCTCACTGTTAGAACCTCACCGTTACACCTCACTGTTTGAACCTCACCATTTCACCTCACTGTTAGAAACTCACCATTGAACCTCACTGTTAGAACCTCACTGTTGAACCTCACTGTTAGAACCTCACTGTTGCACCTCACTGTTAGAACCTCACCGTTGCACCTCACAGCTATAACCTTATCGTTGCACCTCACTGTTATGACCTAACCATTTCACCTCACTGTTAGAACCTCACTGTTGGGTACCTCACTGTTGGACATTACCGTTACTTCATAATTTATGTGTGAATTTGAACCATTTTATTAGTATTAATTTTCTAATTTTTTTATCCCTAAATGATAAAATTATATCAGAAACACATTTCGACCCACTCTCTTCCTCACTCTCGAACCCCTGCCCCCAAAAATCGTTAAATGCTACCTTTCCACTAAAACATCAAAATTCTTTGAACCTCAATGTATAGAGTCAAGCGACTGATGGTTGGTGATGAAGATGCACCAAACCCCAAGGGATCTTGAGTCGAGCCCAGTGGTGGAAGCAGTTTTGCAAAGAAGTTGGTTAATCTGCATCTGACAAAGAGGGAGATCATACCAGAAAAGGAATTGTGCGAGGTCTTGTTGCTTTTGAGGAAATATTTGGTGCTGGAAGAGCTAGAATCTCAAGACTGCCTTGGGTGTTTCTCAAACAACAACGGGCCTTATTATCAAAATCTAGTCAACAAATTTTATGAGTTTTTAAGATTTGAGAAGTCTAATGAAGAGAACTGAATGCTTTCTAGAATACAAGACACTGAGGTAATTTTTTCATATGCTGAGTGGGATGAATGTCTAGGGGTACCTCATGAGTGTATATTTTATTACTATTCTTGAGTGATTCCTCCAGAAAGAGAGATTTTTGGATATAAGAATTCATTGGAAGTGTTGACAGAAATTGGGACCTCAAGGAAGGTGATTGCTGCTGAAATGGATGGGGAGGATAAACATTTTTTCAAGTTTATCTAACATGTGTTAAGTCCTAGGAGATGGAACTTCGCTGTGTTGAAGTATCATGACATATTCATACTATATTTACTGAAGCATGTACATAAGATGAACATGTGTAGTTTGCTGATGGCTCAGTTGGAAGACATGACTAAGCCAAGTTCTAAATCAAATGCTATATTTCATGCCAAACCGATTTTTGTGATGCTGATGGTTAAGGGAATTGTCGGAGATAAAGAGGAAAAAATTGTAACCAAGAACAAATTTTGTATCTCTATGATAGTCTGCAAGGTCATGAGGATTAGCTATAATCCCTAGAGAAGATAATGGGTAAATTATGAAGGGTTTCTTTAGGAGAATTTTTACCCTGTAAATAATCCTTCTTGGCCAAAGGATAAGAGGGATCTAGGTTTGAAGCCTAATAAGGAAAAACCTGTATATTCTGATGATGAAGTAGAGGCGGTTGTGGAACATGAGAAAGAGGGTAATCCTATAGATGGTTTGAGTGATCATGATCTACATTCCTGTCCTCTTGTTAGAGTGATAGCTTACAGATATCCCAGTCCTCCAAGACAGTTTCCAAGATGACAATCTATCCTAAGGGACAATGAGATTGAAGAAACCAGTGAAGAAGTATATGATGACGCTCATATCACTGTTATAGATTCCTCAGAGGAGGAAGAATTTACTAAATCTGGTCATTCTTACCATGAGGAACATGAGGCTACTGTAGATAAAGATTTTGAAGGAGATGAACTCAGTTTGAGTCCACTCATAGGAATCACTAAAAGGGAAATGACAGAACAAGAAGAAGAAGGTATACCTACTTCCCTTGCTATGGAAATTTTGGATGACTCAGTAAATGAAGTGGCTCACTCTGCCAGTGAGTCAGTTGATCAAGAAGCAACAGCTGTCGAGGTTGAAAGACTAGATGAGGCTGATGTAGTTGTTAAGGATGAAGCTCCAAGTGAGGGGGAGCATCCAGCTACAGAGGGGTTAGTATCTGTTCTGCATGACATTGAACGATTGTCTGAGGATCCTAGGTTTCTGGTGTTGGGAATAGATTTTGATGACTTAGAAGATAAAAGGCCCAATAGAATACCTTTAGTGCCAACCCTCAACTTCGTACCTCCATAAAACTCTTTCCCTCAAGACTATGTCAGAAAGGAAAACCTTGAATCCTTGAAATCCAACCAACAGATAATTTCAAAGGATAATTCCTCTGAGATGGAAAAATATATTTCTCTAGTTTAGGATAATTCAGCATCTGAGTTAGCCTAAATTCAATCCGGCATTCAATCTAATCTACGCCAGGAGGTAAAGTAGTTTCAGATTCAAATGAGTGAAATTTCAGAGTCTGTGGAGCTTTTGATGCAATCAGTGGTGAGCTTGAATTCTCTTCTGACCTCAAGGGCCCATGCAGAAAAGGATATTCAATATATCAATGGTGTAGTGCAGTAGATGGTTGCTATCTTTGAGGAATTTATGAAGTCCACGGAAACACATGTGAAATGTCAAGATGATGATGTAAAAAGGCGGATTAGTGGGCTAACCAAATCATTTAAAGAGAATATGGATTTCACTATGTCACCTCTGGGTGCATTTTCATCTTCTTCCTCCTCTCCTCCAATGCATAATGAAGCTTTCATGATAGTTGTTAGAGATGAAGTGGAAAAGATCTCTGGTACTAGTACCTCAGACTCTCTGGTCATTTCTATTACTAGAGAAATTCATAAGCTTGTGGGAGATTATTTAAGAGAAGGTTCTCAAGATCAGAAGGCCATCAAGGATCAAGTTAACTTTTATTACAAAAGGGTATACACTAAGCATCAAGATGGATGACCACTTCATGTTGTTGTTGGATAACTTGAGGATTCCGCCTATCACATAGGAATTTAAGGATCAAGTGGGAAAGCTTCGAGGGATGACTCCTTCTTTGGAGAAATTCAGGTAGAATAAGGATTATTTCATTGCGTCTATGGAAAGAGGAGACATTATCATCATGGACTTCAGCATTCTTCTATTACCTTCTCTCCATGTGGACTGTACACCCATAATTTTCCCACCAACCTTTCCCTCTACCTCCGGTGCCTCAGGAACTGCCAGTGCTGCTCCTATGATGTCAGCTACTCAAGCCATCAGAAGCGTGAACCCTACTATTCCTAAGAGATTTACTCACTACAATTCTATAGATAATTCTGTTTCTGCTCATATTACCCTGCTAACTTCCATCACAAGACCTATCCCTCCACCTTCGGATCCTGCGTCCTTAGCTTCCAAATCCAAAGCTCCAATGGACATTTATGATGTTTATTGAGTGTGGTTGTATCTTTTTATAGGGATTTTGTGCTGCTCTTTGAATCATGTAATGATATTTCTTTAATACAACTATTCTCTATTGTTTCTTATTGTATTTATTTTTTCTAATCACAAAGGTAGATAATATACCCCAAAAGTAATTTCATATCCATATCATATTAATCCCTGCTACTGCATGTTGATAGGCTTATCTATAACACCAATTTATTTTATTAACTTATCTTTTATAATCGTACAATTCATCTAATGTTTAATGGAATAATTTGTTACTATCAAAAAGGGGGAGACTATTGAACTTACCTGTTTTGATAATCCTAAATCATGTTTAATTATATAATGGTTTAGTTGTTTGAAAATTTATTTCAATCTATTTTTAATCTAATGACTTTGCTGGAATCAGTTTATAACATAAAAGTTTCTATGTCAAAGGTAAATTTCATTGTCACCATTGTCAAACCTACATCTGAACCTTACATCTTGAAGTCATTTGTGAAAAGGTCTCCATGGAAAACCTTACTGATGGAGGTTATAGTTATACGAGCTACAATTATAATGTTACAGTTGTACAAGCCTATAGTTGGACAAGTCTACTATTGGGAAAGTCTACTATTGGACAAGTCTATAGTTGGACAAGTCCACTGTTGGTTAAGTCAACTGCTGTACAAGTCTACCATTAGTGAAGTCTACATTTGGTGAAGTCTTCCATTGGAAAAGTCTACCATCGGACAAGTATACTATTGGACAAGTCCATGATTGGTTAAGTCTACCACTGGACAAGTCTACTGTTTGTGAAGTCTATAGTTGGTGAAGTCTACCGTTGGAAAATTCTACCATTGAAAAATCCACAACAAGACAAGTCTACTGTTAGTGGAGTATACTGTTGGTGAAGTATACCCTTAGAAAAGTATACCATAGGAAAAGTATACCGTTAGTGAAGTATACCATTGGACACGCCTACTTTTGACGAAGCCTAACACTGGATACTCCTACTGTTAGATGTCTGCTACTGATTAAGCTTACTGCTGAAGAAACTACCGATTGACAGGCTACTGTTACTAGTCTACTAATAACATATTCTATTATGTATCCATTTTCATAATATATTCATAATGGTCATATTGTCCTAACAATAATGCTTCTGAATTAATTAATGCTTATTGTAGACATATCAGGAGACCATATCTTGATAGTACGAGTCACGAGAAAGATTGCACGTGATGTACGTACTCATATTGTCGGACTTCAAATACAAAAGAAAAATACTGAAGAAAAAGAAGATATATATTAAGGCATAGAGAAAAAAAATGAAGTAGAGTGAAGTTCACAAGTCGAATTCATAAGGATGAATCTAATGGCGAACAAGAAGAAGAACACTATAGTGCATATACGGAAAATCCAAAATCATCATGTTGATCTTTTTGATGAACATACTCAAGTCTATCCTGCAATACTTCATCAACTCTTTTATACCAACATGTTGAACATCTCAGTTCTTGGAAGCTAGTACCTAGATGTGGCGAAACAATGCTTTTGGAGACAACTTGCAGTGAAGAACAAAACCGTCATTTCCTCAACTGCAAGAAATATAGCGCTGATCCTCAGACACACAGAGCATTCTAAACTCCATCCTAATTTCTCTGGCTCTACTATGTTCTTTATTATACATTTATGAGTAGTGAGTGCTTGTTGCACACACACTATCTCCTGTGATTTAACTAGAGGATACTGAAGATCCTCACTCAAAACTCTCTCACCCTTGTTTTCCCATGCATAACTCTAGATGAATCCTTGTATGGATTGGTTGACTGTTTTACCATGATTAACTGTGAATGAATACTTGTGTGTATTGGTTGCTTGTTTTCCCGCGAAAAACAATTGAAGAAGCCTTGTGTGGCTTGGTTTCTTGTTTTCCCATGCATAACTATGGAAAATGTTGTAGAACCTGGACAGTTTTTAATAATTGTTGAAAACCTCGATACTGGTTGTGTATCAAGTTTATTGATACAAACTGCTCGGTGGTAGGTGATCACAAATTGGAGAGGATTAGGTCTTGGCTTGAGACTGAACCACTTTTTTATATTGTTGTGATAATCCTAATATACTCTATTTTATTTTATCTGCTGGTTATATTTTTCAAAGACAGAAAACTGTTTATACATTCACTCTGATAGGTAGTTTTGGTTAGTGTGTATATGTGAATAATTAGGTAAAAATATTTCAAAAATTGAATTAGTGTTCACATTAATTCAATTTATGATTAATCATCCTTAGAGAAACTTATTTAGATATTAAAAACTTATATCACTACTGCTTTAATTGACCGGGATGCTCTAAATTGGGGGATTTCAATCATAATTTGTTTTAACAGAAATTTTAATTGGAACACAATTCACCCTCCTTCATGAGTATCCGCTCCGACCAATAATATGGTTTCTAAAAATATAACACCTTTTCTCTCCAAAAAACTACTTCATTTGTGTCTTCCCTCAGTTATATCACTATATTACCAGGTAGAGTAATTGGAAGTCCATCTTAGAGGGTCTTTGAGATCGTAAACATTTGAAAATCAATGTTATACAGTGTCACCCTTTGATTCTACATTTCAATCTCTTGGGTGTTCATCCTTTGATATAACATTTGAATAAATTCTAAAAGTAGATTTCCCATATTTTATTAAAGCGGTATGACCAGTTTTGTAGGTCTTGCCAGATATGGTTGAAATTTTTGTTCTTCTCAACAAGGGAAGGTTTGATGTGTTTCTTGTTGTTGTGGTATAGGCACACGATTCATCAGAATATATCCTGGTGCTACATATTTCATAAATGGTGTCTGTCCACCCCTTTTTGGTATTATCCTTTATTGGATTGGACTTTATTTAATGTATTGTTTTGGAAACTAAAATTATGGATTTTTCTGATTTTAATTAATTCAATTACAATTTTGGATTGTTTTTTCATCAAAACATGATTTTTAGACTGGATAATAGTGTGGGCCACCATACATTTCGCAGGACTAAATCACCCTGATTAGAGTAGAACGGGAGGGGATGTAGCTGGTAGGGTAAATGATTATAACTGCTTGTTCAAAGCCTTGAATTGTTTAGCAAGTTTAGTATGCTCTTAATCATTGTGGATCCCACACAGGGGCATTCCTTAATTAGTCTTCCATAGATTGGAATAATGAGAGACTTCAACTAGTATTTCTCAGCAGCCATAGTTATTCTAAAAATAACCCTCCATCAGTAGCTACATCAATAAAAATGTGGGACACATGTTCGAGGAATTGATAAAATATTTGGAGTTGTATCCATATATCAAGTCCACGATATGAGAACTTTTGTGTAAGTTACATTAAACAATATCATGCTTCCCATGCTAACTCTCCATCTACATGAGCAAATTATGGAAGTTATTCCACAATTTCTGAGTTCAGATTTGCGGGGAGTACTTCTCTACGAATTTATTGGCCAAATATTCCAAATATATAATAAACTCAGGAGATTTAATTTTTATCCAATCCTTAGCTAGGTATCTTGGGGAAAATAGAAAGACTCTAAGTCTTATGGAATCAAAAGATAGTCCCTAGTTGAAAATGGTATCGTAGACTTCTTGGAAGTTAGAGATATTTTTTGGGGGGTCTTTACATTGAAGTCCATGGAACAAGACCAAATTCTAAATCATATGAAAGAGTCCATGTTTAATTTCTATTGTACGTACCAGTATAGGAGGGTGTGCAATACTTGTCATAACACCATGGATTGATGTGATGACTTAGACAATGATGGTGAACTCTTGATGCATTGGCTACCCACTATGTATTTTGTCTTTATTGTTCGATGTGTTTATGGATTCATATTTAATTTGGTCAACCATTTTTTAATGGAGGCATGCAAATATGCTAATTTCAATTTCATGTTCAAAAGAATTATTTTCTTGTGTGCAATGTCTCCTTGAATGAGTAAGAGGTCTCTAATGCATGCACTGGGCGACCATGAGAAGAAGGATGTACTGGCATCTGAAAACGATGAATAATGAAAGGAAAATAGAAAGGGGAATCAGGTGAGGTAATTTTATGTTCTTTCCATAGATTTATGTGACTTAGAATATTATTTTTTCCCCAAGAATATGTGTCAAAATTTGACACGCATACACGTGTCATTTAATTTATGGTGGTTGTTGTCAAATTTGATTTACTTTTTCCATACTATACTTTCTACACTAGCATCGCATAGTGATAATGTGGGGTCGGTCCCATGAGGATGTGGATTGACATGAAGGAACTATGTATAGGAACCCATTATGTAGGAGTCTTCACAAGGTGGTTCATCTTGGGAATAAATAATGCTAATGGATTTGTAGATTATGATCAGAGAAAAAGAAGGTATTGGGCTCAATTACAAGGTTTTGGAAAAAGAATGATCTTAATTCTAACTTGGTATAGTCCAAAGGCTTAGGTTGTGAAGAAATAAAAGTTCACTAGTTGTCTATGGTCAACAAAACAAGATCTATCTCAGAGAAATATTTTCTTCAATATAGATATAGTTGTGGCCTATATGCATTAACCCCAACTTCTTTGGTAGAAATTGTTAGAGGATATTGTTCATAACTTATCCTAGTACAATCCAGCCAAGGTAGTTCATTCAAACTTCCTATGGTTATGGTTGCTTAAAATAATTTGATAATTGTTTTTTACAATATTACTATACTAAAGAATACCATGTTGAGAACAAAATAGTAATTATGTTTAAAAACCCCTACCCTAAATCCCTACCCTATGTGGTTTAGCCACTCAAGTTAGAATTAATTAATAATAGATAAGGAATATCAAACATTATTAACACAGAAAAAAAATTTTGATTAAGAAATTAACAAACATGTATGGATTGTTACTTGTTAATTAAAAAACATGAAATCAAGAATAATAAATGTAATCCTCAGACCATTGGAAATTTCAATCAATTACTTACCTAAAATAAGAAAAACAAATAAAACACTAAGGATTAAACATTGAATTATGATCGAGATAAATAACGCATGTGGCTCGGTGGTGAAAATGAGAAATGGATGAATAATTATTTTGAAGTAAATCCATAGTTATTGGTTAATTGTAAAAAATGAAGATAATTGATAAAAAAATTAGTTTAGGAAGAATGGGTGAAATAAAATCGAGAGAGAAGAATGAGAGAAATTTTAGAAATCTGTTACATTTTCTTCATTGCACGCCTAATATATGTAAATAATTTGGATATTACATGACATTTAATGGGTAATCACATTGTGTAATTCGGATCCATGGTTTACTCCAAAAAAAATTAATTTCTATGAATATCATGTGAATCTCGTCTGAAATCTTCAAGATTTGGAAATTTGACTATGCTCACAAAGTGTAACTAATCTTCACAACATGTTCCTTCCTTTTGTTGGATAATTATAGTTGGAATCATATATCAAAAGTTACATGATGTGTATTGGTGACTCATTTCATGTAATGGGTTCATGGATTGTACGTCTTTCAGGACTTGTTTCACAACTTATAATATGATGTGAAAGATGACCACACATCATGTAATAGAATTTCACAATGTTTAATTGTCATTTTTGTTCAGTTTCATCCATTTTTTCTTCCAACACTTCAAATCATTTATCTTGATGTAAAAAACACATACATGGTGGATTATAGATTAAAACATGGATAATAATTAATAATACGATAAGAAAATGTATATATGATTTCAACTTACTACATACCTTGAGCCTGACCTGTCATGTGTGTTTCTTATATTACTAAATATTAAGATCGTGCTAAATAATTAATTTCTTAAGAAAATTTTTCATGTTTTTTATTAATTGTATTTCATTTTTTACCATATTATATTCAATTACTTAATTAATTAATTTTATTTCATATGTTTTGATCATATTCATCTCATTTGTCCAAATTGACATCGGTGGATTAAACGTTGTGAAATATTTCATATCTAATTTATCTCTATATTAATAGTAATAACATAATAATTATTTTTAAACAACAATAATATATTTTAAACCAATAATTGAATATGGTCATGAATAATGGGCTATGTTATGATCATGGAGACGGTATGCAATACATTCGCACGAGTAACGTGTCAATTTTTCAATGATTATGATGGAAAGAAGGTAAGTATTATGTTATATTACAAAAATGGCAATTAAATCATAAAAATAATATTACTATTTAATTTTAATTATATTTATAATCCATTTTATGCAGTAATGAAAAAAAAAATCACATCACTTCGTGGAGGTGATAATCCACATGTACACAAAAACGACGTTATCAATTTCCCATGTGTAGAATGGTAAGAAGATATATGATATAAAAAATTTCAAGAATTATAAATATTTCATGAATACCATATATATATATATACATAATAAATTGATCATCATAAACAGTTTTTAGAGGTGATGATGAAAAATGAATTACATCGGTTTGCGAGGTAGTAGTATTCCATACACACGATCAATGGTTTCTTTTACCAATTTATTGAAGAGGTGATAGATATAGGTTAAACCATTAAAAATAAAATCATAATATATTTTTGATAATTATTTTTTATATCATAATGTTTGAATAATATTTTATGGAGGTGGAGGAATAAATAGAAAAAAATCTCAGTTTAGAAAAAAACCTCTTATTCTGAAGAACTTTTTATTTTTTCCATTAAAGCCTTTATGAATTTGATTTATTAAAATAAAATTCCAATATGATGTGGTTATGGAAGTGAGGAGGTAATTTTTTAGTTTATTTCCTAACAAAAAGCCTATTGAATTGTGGATAGTAGAGGATAGTTGGTACCCTTTAATAATTGAGGTGAGTAGCCTGCTTGTCATTTTCAATGTTTTCAAATAATTCCGTTTAAAATTCTTGAACACAAGGCTCTCAAATGGACCATTACTGAAAATTTTAGTTGATAAGGTTCAAATATGTCCAAAAATATAAATTAGATAAGTTTTCAGGTCATATTAACTATTATCTCTTTTTTTTAACACCCAAGTAAATCGGTTTTCTTTTTATCTATGTTAACATATTTTAATTATATTTACTATTCATTATGACTAGAAATTTAGTTGAACATATTATATGATATTAATGATTCAAATTAAAAATATTTAATCCATTTTATCGAATTCAATTCAAATATTTTGTAGAATTTATTTTAAAATTAAACCCACGAAACGTGATGAAAAAACGATTTTTCTGTAAAAAAGTGTCTTTCAAGAAATAGATGGTCTTCAATTACATCTATGATAATAAATAATTAGTATATGAATATAAATTCATATAAATATATATATAATCCATAAATTTAATTTAAATATGTTATATTATAGGTTACATTAATTAATTTAAGTTGATAAACATTATGCACTTAAAAAACAGTTTGCATAAAACCGGGATTTTAAGAAATTAATTAAAATTTTAACCAAAGTCATGAAAATTACTAATTAAAATGAAATAAAATAGATAATTATAAATATCAATTTTCATATTTCATTTTCACATCAAATCCAAAATATATTGGGACTTTAAAAGTACATTATTTAATAAAAATAAATGATAATGTTTGAAAAAATATGTAATTTTCACTATTCATATGAAAATCATTCATTTCAAAAAATCCAAAACATTCACCCTATGTTAATTTTAATATGATGGTTTAAAAATAATATTCAATTTTTAAAATAAAATTCAATAAATATTAAAAACATAATTATAATATTTTCTCACAAAATGTAATAAAAACTGTTTTGAATAAGACACATTCTTTTGAAGAATAAAATGCATTCATTAACAATTGAGTCATTATTTACTAAGAATTTATAAATACATTTCTATCGAGTAGAACCATTATATCTAGTTCATGAATTATTTAATACTATACATGTTCACCAATTTAATGGCTAGGTTATAATGGTTATACATATATAGTCATTGTTTGTTTAGGATCAGGGTTGTGTGTCATATATACTATCAAACATAGTTTTATTTTAATAAAAACATAAGGTGTTAAAAATTTATCTTGTTATTGAATATTTTCATTTATTATAAATAGTAGGTTGAACAATATTATTTATATAACTAAAATTAATATTGACATAAAATCCAAATGGGGAGATTTTTGTACCGAATTAGTTGTGATAAAGACTCTTATATGTGTTGTCAATGAGAGGTAAAGTCAATATGTTTTCAAGTTAATTTAAAGAATGGATAAATGTGATTTTAGTTTTATATATGTTTTTTATATTTATTTAGGTTTATATGTACATTATTTTACCAAATTTATTATCTATATGCACTTTTTTAGGTAATGAAATTTAAAAAAATGAATGATGTCGCCGCTTGGAGTTGTTTTTTGATAACGTTGTACATGAATGTAGTTGATTATGTATCTAATAATGGTGGAGATAAACTTATTTGGGATCAATTATTACTGCTACGGTTGATTAAATCACCACCAACTAGATTATCATTATGAGGATAAGATACTGGTTATGATTTATGAAGAGTGGAGATGGCTATAAGAGTGAGTAACCATCCTTAGATATTTTTGAAAAACATGTTTTTCATAAAAACGTACATAGATGAGAATAAATATTTTGTTTTGAATTGATGATGTTGTTGTTACATTAATTTCATAATTAAGTAAGAATAATTATGGAATTTATTTTATGAAAAAAAATATAGAGGAATAAATTAAGGCTGTTGAATCATAATTAAATTACACACATTAAGTTATCATATTAATTAAAGGATTTTAAAATTATACATAAGTGATATAAATATTTTTTAATAATATTATGATGTTATATGGAATCATTTAATGTTTTTTATAATTGTTTAAAATGGTTTAAGAGGTTTTTTGAAATATTTAAGAACGATAGAGTTCATTAATGTGAATAATTATGGATTTTCATAGGTTGTACATGATTAAAGCTGGTTTTCTGAATCAATTATAGAATAAATTCCTTCTATAAATGACAAAACCTTATAAACTAGGATCTATATATGAATAAATTGCTATATAGAGGATCTCATATGATTACGTCCATTGAAAAAAAAATTATGTATGATTAAATTAGTGAAACATGCATTGTGTAAGAATGAGATGGAGTGGTGAGGTATTAATGTAATAGATAAAATGACATGTCAAATTAATGTCAGTATAAATAAGAATAAACCATAGTAATATTTGGTTATATTGGATTAACTCATAATCATAATTTTTCCTGTAATATTAATTTTATGTTTTCAAATGTAGTGTAAATTTAAATTGTAGCAACATAATATTAAATTGATGTTGTGTAACATTTGGCTACATTACTCAATGGAAAAATAAGAATCAATAATTCCCATTTATGTTTTTCACATTCATTTTGGAGGAAATTTATATGAATTTATATGATAATTTTTAACTGATATTATGGATATTTAATTGAAAATTCAAAATTAAATGTTGGTGAAATAAATATTAGGAATATTTTCAACTACTTTGTGGATTAAATATTATGAAGAGAGATAAAGATATAAGGTGAACTTTGAGAAAAGTATTTGATATAGTGGATAAGAACATAATGCCAAAAATTATGATGTTAATGAATAAAAGGTTTCTGTTGGATCTATAAATTGACGTATTATCAAACCACATGAAGAAGCTAATGCAAAATTATGATATGAAGTAATTATTCTAAGATGGATTCACTCCATAATAAAAATCTGTGAAATTTAGGCTACACACTATTTTGAGATGGATAAAGGGATTATGACAAAACATCTAGTTCCATACTGAAGCCATGAATATCTGGGTTAAATTTGAAATATTCTCTCACCATGAGAAAATGGTTGCACCACAATGTTCTGTAAAAATTTTCATTCCCCTGTGAAATAAAATATGTGGTTTCATTGTTGATTAAATAAAAATCTAATACCAACTCATTAGGGATATTGATATTATCTTGGAGTCATAATTATATAATTTCAATATTAACATTCCAAATCATATTTAAAGTTCATAGATGAAGCAATTTAATGAAATATAAATAATTGTTTTTTAGTATAATATCAATTGAGATAAGTTTTTAAATAATATTGTAAGATCATGGTGATAAATTAATAAATTAATAACCCGTAGATCATAGGAGATAGACCAACTCGGCCGGTTCTAAAATTTCTAATGGATCATGGATTGTGGTGACATAGATAAATATATGGGATATTATTTAACTAACATTTAAAGAAAAATATTATATAAAAGTATTTTAAAATTTACCTATTTTCCAAAAATTTAATTTTATTGTGATAATTCTTAGTATAAAAAGAGAATAAGGTGAAAATTAGATAGAAAAAGGGAAAAGATAAATGGATACTACTATTTACAGTGAAGATCATGTGTATCAAAGAAGATAAAAAGAAGAAATTTTACAAGAAGGGGGAGGATTCCAAAGAGGGACTGCTACTTTTTATAGATGTCCTCTGCATTGAAGAAAAAGTTTAAGTAGTTAAAGAACGAGTCAATAACTTCCCAAGGATTACCTTGTAATATATAATACATTGAATAAAGGAGAATAAGAACGTTTATAATGAATGACAATTATATGATGTGTTCAAAAACTCTATGTTGATTCTCTTGAAGAAGGAGAATAATATTGTCGTATGATCAATGTTATATTAATATTTGATAAAATTATATCCATCAAATAACCTATGTGATTTTTCTTTTATATTTATGAATAATATTAATCCTAAAACCACTATTCTAATATACATAGTAAAGTAGTCTATTATAAATGGGAATTTGATGATTTTTTATTATGTAAGAATATCAATCTTTTTATGGAAATATCCTAGAGCACACCAATGATATTATTCAATATTTTAGTTTGGAGTTTCATTATCAACTGGTGGGATCTAGTATAAAGAAACTATCAAAAGATTTTAAATGTTTTCAAGATATGGCCTTATGGTTAGGGATTATAAATTCCCCACCTATATTAAATTTATTATATTAGTTGATATTGGCACTAAAAAATAATTGGATTCTTTCAACATGGATATATCTATTGGTAAAATGGCATTTTCTGTTGGTAAAACGTTTTACCAATAAAAATTGTCCTGTCACTAAACTATTGGTAAAAACACTGTCGCTAAATCTTATTGTGACAGATAAAATATTTCATTTGCAATTATAATAATACCAACAGATAATATATATGTTTTCAAAATGCTTAGCAGCAGATTCCTATAACAAATATATTTGTTGGTAATATTATTTTCATAACAAATATCATTAATTAATATTTTTTTATAATTTATACTTTATATATGATATTATTTTTGTATATTTATATATTTATTGTGGAAATTTTATATTCTACTAATTTATCATATATAATACACCTGTTTTAATTATCAAATTGAAGACGATTTTCATACATTTTCAACTATAGAAAAGGATTAGTAAAATTAATAATGAAATTTAATAATAAATGAATCAATACACAGTTGAAGTTGATTTGAATCCTATAAAACTATAAAAACAAAAAAACCCAAGATCTGTCTATGTAGTTGCCACCGCCACACCCCCACCGCCCATGTCTTATCTTTACTGTAATCCTCCATCATTTCTGTGTTGTCTCTTGATTGCAGTCCTCCAACATCTATTATGGTATAAGGGTAGTTAATTCCACCAAAGATCTTTCATTACCCCCCCCCCCCTCACGTAGTCCACTAGAAGAAACAAACCCAGTCAACTCTAGTACCACTAATGAACATCAGGTCATTATGCCACACCCTTCAGCCCTAAGATCTACACCACAAAATCAAAAATCATACCCACAAATTGCTGCAAGTTAACTTCATGAATTGAAAACAAACTAATGTATAAAAAATGATCTGCATAGAATTAAATTGCAAAAAAAATCAAGTCACCTTGTGTACCAGTTGGGAATTTCAGGTTGATGCTATACCGCACCATCCAACTTCAAGATCTACACCACACAACCAAAGATCACACCAAAAAATAAATGAAAATACAAAAATTAGTTAAAACCAAAATAAAAATAAATGAAACTAAAAAAATGATCTCCATAGAATGGGAATTTTTCATTCATCATATCAAGGTTCTAGATGTGAAATCTATCATTCCATAACAAAAAAAATGAATAAACATGAATAAAACCTCATCTCTCAAAACGAAACATGAATAAAAAAATTTATACTTACAAATCCAAAATCACTATTCAACTACCCATTTTCTATGAGTAAGAGGATATTCATTTCCTGTTATACATTTAGAAGGCGTAACCCAGGTTTCTCACCACATGATATCCTACCAGAGAATAATAAAAAAATAAGTGGACAATCATAGAAATCATGGAAACCAAAATTAAATATCCAGCATATCATAAGATTATGTTACCTTTGTGATTTATACTAAGAGGAGAGACCAATATATAAATAGCAGCAATACCAAATCTTTAAATTAAAATTTATTCAATATAAGAACCTAGGGATAGCAATGGGAATGAGTCAGAACAAATTAAATAAGAGAAAACAAAAATTTTACACCTCAACGACCACATCAGAATAATTATACTGTCATTTGATTGGTGAGAAATCATAACTTCATTCATCTACATTATATGTCAAATTATGTAAATAGGAAAACAAATTTCTAAAATAATTAACATATTTTGACTTCATCAATTGATACTTCTTAATCTAAAAATATATTCATTTTAGAAATGATTGGAAATGAAAAACAAGAATGAAACTAGACCTTAATCCATGGATACTTTATTCTAGTTATGATAGAACAAAACCTAAAATGAGGAAGAAATAAAATAATTCATATTTTCACACAAGAATGCATTAACAAATAAAATAATATCTTTGAAGAAAAAACTGGAATTTCCAAGATAGAATTTATATACAAAACTTGTATGATCTCACAGTCTAGTTTGATCTCACAGTCTGGGTTAAGATACAATTTCCAAGATAGATTTTACTATCCAATTTCTGTCCAACTAGGTCAGTCCAATATTGGTAAATATAACTCAAAAAATATTTAAACCAGTGAGATAACACTAAACCAGCACCTCATTTGGCCTTAGGTCAACTCCACACATCAACTCAGCATCCAAACCACAAAAAATAATCGCTGCAAAATCATGCTCAACATTGGTGATAAGAACCAACTTCATTAGTAAAAAATATGCACAAGATTATGCTATTAACATACATGGATGACGATACTATCCTAAAATTTTTCAAAAATGTAGTCCTAAAATAAATGTGAACATACCCGGATAAACATGAGTGTTCCAATTGAGAAGACAAAATAATAAGCATTCAAATATAACAACAAGACAGTTGAAAATTAAAAAGTAAGCAGTGTAGTAGAGAATAAAAATTGTGGGTTAACTTTAAAAAATAAATGTCACATGAACACTCACGGAGAGTGTGTGAAGTAAGGGAAATAAGTTTCAGTAAGGGAAATCTCAATTAATTAAGTGAGAGTGTGTGCAGTGTTGTAATGAGCATGAGTGTTCCAGTGCACATGGAGTGTGTGTAAAGGAAGAGTGTGTGAAAAAGAACATTCCATGAGTTTTGTTCAAGAAAAACACACACTACCTTTCTACACACACATTACATCAGTGTACTAGTGCACACACTCATGGAAACAAAATATTATCATGGATGAAATAGAATAGTTTCATGAATGAAACATCAAAAACACAGTCAGGTGCAATGAAACTAGAACACTCTTCATGGATGAAATTTATTTATCTTACTGAAACACAACATGAGTGTTTTAGTGCACACAATCTCCCTTACTGCACACACTATCCATGGATGAAAATAATTTCCCTTAATGAAACATATCATGAGTTTTCTAGTGCACACTCTCATTAGAGTTCGATATCTTGTCACAACAAAAGTGATCTTGTACACATAATGTTTCATGAAGAACACACATGTAGATTTCCATTGTTCTTCTCCACTCTCCATTGATGACACTTTTTTCCCTAACTTAAAAAATGAAAATGTTTTCTTGGTCACACACTCACCTTATTGCACACACCCACACTTATTGAAAACACTGAGCTTTCTTTTTTGCAATGAAATTAAGTGGATTTCTCCTAGAATTTATGTTTGTTCAGAAATAGAATATACATCCCTTATTTTTTATCATGCCCATTACATTTGATAACTACTATATGCATCCCATGTTATGAAGCGTGTGAGAAGTTGAGGGAAATATGACCATTGAAAAAAAAATTAGATACATATAACTAGTAAAGGGTAAAAGGGACTAGGTTAATGTAGAGAATATACAAGACAGATTGTACAAAAATAGGATTTACACACTCTTTCTTCCCATAAAGAGAGAAATCAATGTCCATTCACATCATTGCACCATGAGCTCCAAGTAACAGGTTCATGTATCATTAAATATTTGAGCCGATTGTGGATTTACAAGTAAAGAAATAAAATCTATATATTATATTAAATAAATATTTTTATTCATCAATGAAAAAATCCCCTCAAATGTAACAATTTACCGCTATGAATCAGGTCCTTTGGTAAGGAACAATCCCCACCTAACAAGAGGTTCCATGCTCAAATATTTGGGGATAAAACTGTATTAAATGGGCAGTAGAAGAGATTTGCTCTAACATCTTGTTTGTATTGATCTGGATTAGTCCATACCCAAATATAGGCCCAAGTTGGAATGGGACATGTCCAGGATATAGAGTTGATCATGTATATCTAAAAATTAAAAAGAGAAGATTGTTTTACACACCTATAATAAAAAATAAATATCATTACCATATTAATCTCTATTTTTACTAGATTTGAAATGTGATTAACAAACTACCATTTTTACGAAGTAAACTAACACTCCAAAAACAAATTAACACATATGATTCCCATGCTCTGTTAAAGTCTCGGTATTAGAATTTACGAAGTAGGGCATTAAAATCTACATAAACCCAGTGCTTCAAAATTGTGAGTCATATAGTTGAATGAGTTTAATAACAAAAAATACACAAAATCAATTCCAAAACACATAATATTACCGTTCAGTGGTGGATAGTGACATACATGCTAGAGAAAGATTTGATCAGCACCCTGAACCAACTATATGAAGCCATAATATAAACCCTTATATGATTCCATGAACTGTCCATCATTGAACACCATCAATTAAACTGAATGCAGAGAATAAAATAATTCAAAACTGAACTCTAGAGTAATGGAAAAAGAAATAATTCTAAACTGAAACAATATCTATAAAAAACTAAACATGATAATCTCATAATAATAGACATAAAATACGTGAACTTTTTATTCATAGAGATATTCCCCATTTTATTCATTAAAAATGTCACTGTCATGTGCATGAACATTATTTAGGTTAAGATATAGTTGACGTTAGGGACATGTGTGTGGCGTAATTGGAGTCAACATAATGAAGATGGATGAGGAAAATTTAAATTCAATTTCTTTTAACAGCAAAGAAAAAAAAGTCCCTGAAAAAGTCCAATACTTGAGAAATATTTTAACTCTTCAGTATCAAATTTAATTTAGAATCACTAGCTTTACATATTCTTCGAAAATAGATTATTTAAGAAATCTTAGTTAGAAGAACAAAAAGAAAAATAGAAATTAAAAATTGAGATGGAAATCTACTACATTTTTATTGAGGGTTTCAATTTAAATGTCCAGTAATGAAATATATTATGAATATGTCAAAATTAAGATTTTGAATGTACTATAAACTGAGAACATAATTCAGATTTTGAATGTACCGCAGTATGGACTGTGAGCGATGGGAAGCGATTCTAGGAACAACTAAATTTGATCTCACGCACCAGAGACTGAGAGGTTGCATGGGGATGTCAGTCTAATGTGATGTGAACGATGGTGGTCGAGCGAGGATGGTGACTTGGAACACCTGGAATGGCTCGGTCCAATGAGGGGTTTCACACGAGGATGCCAACCGGGAAAAGGGAGGTGGTTCACACGATGATATCAGATGGGGATGCCGACTGGGAACTTGGAGGGATTCTTAAGAATATTTCAATGAGGAATGATGACCAAGAACAATGAGTGGTTGATGCGAGGAGGTCTGTGAGGAATGTCGATGGGGAAAAGGTTGTTAGGGTTGAGGAAGGGGGTAGCAGTGAGGGGTCGTACGGGGGGGTATCATTTTTGGGGGTTTTAGTTAATTTTTTTCATTACTTTTTTTAAAATTTTATTTCACTATAATTTTTTCATTACTAATATTTATTACTATAATTTTTTTATTAAATGTTTTTATGATGTTTCCAAAAATATAATTTATTTTATTATCAAAATTCTATGTCTCTGGTGGATGATATATATATTCAATCTTTGGTAAAATATTTGATATTATTGTATAATAAATCAATAACATATTTTTATGATAGTAAAACATTTTTTGGTAATAATAATTTTTAACAACATATTAATTTAACGGTAAATCAATTGTTGATATTATTATAAAAAAGAAACTAATTTAAATATTGGTAAAAGATTTGTTTCTATTGATCTACTAATATAAATAGATATATTTTTTGTTAAAAATAAATATTTGTACTCATATTTAATATAAACAGAATTTAATATCTATTAGAAATAATCATTTTTACCAATAGATATATTATCTTACTGTAATTTTCTATTGGTAAATGTCACTTTTTTTGTAGTGTGGTGTTATATACCTTACATGGAAATATTATGGATGTAGTCACCCTTATTTGGGATGAACCCTGTAAAAATATTATGTGCTACTGCCTTTATTTATTTACTGATATTCATGTGTTTTGGTGTGTTTAGAATTAATAGGTAGTTCCATTCATCATAATAGATATATAATTTTGAATACTAAAATGGGTGATTTAAAGGAAAAATAATTCAGTAAAATTGGTTTAGATTGATTCCACATCTCAGTGTGACTTCCAAAATAAAAAGACACTTCTAAAATAAATCTCTTACTCCTCTCTATATACAATATCTATGGAGTATATATTATCTTGATATCTTGAGATAAATATACCATTAATATGAAGTGAGATAATAAAATTATTTTTAAGTAAAGAAATGAGAAATTCCAATATTGACGAGAGTACATGAAATAGAAAAATATACAAAAACATTCAATTCATGTAGGGTTTCCAAAAAAGTGATTTTAAATTTGTTAAAGTCTGATTATATAAAATAAAATCAAAAAAATAGAGAGAGGAAAAAATTTATACCTTTAATAGAAGAAGGTATATCAGTGGAATTAGAAGTGGCCATCATCGCTGCATGACCCAACCAGTGTTATCATGAAGTCACTAATGTTTGTAAACCTCGTCTAGATTGTATAAGTTGAAATAACTATTTCAGGTGTCCAAAATAACCATGTAAATAACATAGATTCAATTAAAAAGTAAATGAGTCTTTAAATATCTAGGATAACTTCATTGATGGCATTATAAAAGTGTTAACTTCAAAAAATAAGGTAATGAAACACCTTTAATCTAGTTTCCCTGAAGTATTAGAAATTATTCTATCCCACAAGACATCATTTTCTACTATTAGTGGGTTTCTCATCTTCAAATTCTTATTATTTGTTTTCTTCTATAGTAATATTACACCACATAATAGAACATTATTCAAGAAGAAAAGTTTCTTACTGACACTATATACCATTCAGGGGTTTTAATGCTCCCGAAAATTAAATTTTTCCACTCGATGTATTTATCAACCTCTTTTTATGATTTATCTCCCAAAAAAAATTCAAAGGAAAATAAACATTTATAAATCCTCCTCTGGATATCATTACCCAGTGTTTTAAACTTGTTATGATATCCCAACTAGAGCCTTTGAATCAATTTTTAACAAGATGGTTAGAAAAATATTATTTGTCCTCTCAAGAATAGCTAAAATCTTGTCAACACAATGACATATTATATATTTAAGTAGATAATTTGATTATATTTCCTATTCATTAATTTAAAATTTATTATTTATATCATCCCAAAATGGATAAAAATAAACCATATCCTCACTATCACCCACTTTATTATTCAAATATTTCATTCTTTAATCATAATTTCAAAATATAATTTTTTCAAATAAACCATTAAAAGTAAGAATAAAGAATTAGGTATCTATTTTAAACCAAGGATTGATTGGTTGGATTTCCTGACAATATAGAAGCTATGAATAGAAGTTAATTTTTTAATGCATTGTAATTAGTGTGCTGAAAACATGGAATGTATTACATGGAATTACTTGGTTCTTAATAAGGGTTGGATGTACGGTTCCATGGAGAATAATCATGGGTGTGGAGTGGAATCATTGTAATTGTATGAACAAGTATTCTATGAATATTTATATAGTTGTCACACTCATAATGTCATGTAAGTGTAAATATATTGATTTGGATTTACTTGAATTTGGATTGAAGAATAATTAAATTAAATACTTGTATGAAGAATCACATCAATGGATGGGGATAAGTGGAATAATTTTTAGATGTTAATAATGGCTGGAACTGATGATGATCATGGTCATTGGATGTTTTTTATTCAGGATAGAATTTATTTTTTATATTTTAATCCTACTATTTATTTAAATACCTGTTGGTTTGAACTATTTTTAAATGAGTTAGTAGAGTATATTTTTCCACAATCAACATCCATGAAAAAACATAAGAAGGCTGACAAGTTTCTTTTCAGAACACAAAAATTCAAGACCACAACACAGTGATTAAAATGGTTTTTTAATTATGAGGAGATAAATCTCTCATTTTCATTAAACATGGCATCGTTACATGGGAGGATAAATTTTTGATTATATATGGGAGTATCCATCATTTAAAACTAATATAACATGACTACACACATGATGAATTTAATCATGAATGTTTTGAAAGCATGAGATTTGTGTAATAATTGAAGGTCACATGTAAAAAAGAGTTCCATAATATTAAACAAAGTTGCAAACTATGAATTATTTGTATATATAAAATCTAAATTTAATGATTTAAATTTATATCTAATATAAGGTTTTTTATATGGATTTAAAATAGATATTTTTTATTGAAATATAGGGGTCTTTTGAGATTAATGTTGACTGTATAATTGAGATCTTCTATATTATACAAATATGGAATATTATATATGGAATATATATATCAGGCATGGCCATGTATTCTTCAGTATTTTATGAGTCATCACTAAATAATTTAAATTGATATTTCATGTTATAGAAAATAGGAGTTTCTATATCCTTAAACAAGTAATATTTAACTAATTTAATCATGAAATACTACGTTATTCCAAATGTAAAAATCTATAAATTGAATATAAGATAATAATCATGATTGAAAGAACAATGATATTTTCACATTTTTTTTACTAAATATAAATGTTTTATTATTGGGAAAATTATTCATATTGTACAATAATAAAATAAAATAGGGTGTAGTGCTTTCTGATTATTCATCTGACGAAATGAAAGAGAAAGCATAAAAGGGAAGACCAACATGATTCAAAAATCTAGTTATAAAAATAATGAATAAAGGAAATAAAAATTATTATTAATGGTTTGTGAATATGGAATTATTGAAGAAATAGTTATTAAAAATATATTGGGCATTCAACTGATCTTGAAAAATATTGAAGGAAGATGCAAACAAAATAATCAACCTTAATTTTTTGTGTTCATCTGACCTAATGGGTAAGTAAACATATCAAATGAGACACTAAGAATCTATTTGGAGTTAAAGATGAAATTATTTCATATAATAAAGATCATGAAGATACCCTACTGTTTAGGAACTGGCATTATCCTTTACAGAATTAATGTGCAAAGTGGATAAGAGTAAGTGATTTTTGATTTGGTAGTAAGACTTTCTTAAACCCTTGAAATAAAAAAATGAGTTATATTAACTATTGGAGCACTAACACACTATTTTTTTGTGCTCATTGAATCCTCCAATTAAGGTAAAATAAATAGAATATTGTCTTCTACCATATTTGTTTTTTGAATGAATTCTTGGGGAGTGATGTGATTTCATGCGATAAAGGTAATAGGTTAAATTTGTATTCATATTAATAAATGAAAAAATATCATAATGAATAAGTTAAAATTATAATATAAATGGGACAATTCCTTTATTTTTTATCACCCTAATTCACCCCCAACTCATAGGGTGACACATGGTGCAGCGAGTAGTATTATAGAATAATAGATACATCGTTGATTTCATTAACAATATATGTTTATTTATATTTTTCCGCTTATGGAATATATGTAAAAGAAACCATTTATCATTAGAAATAATTTATATGGAAGGAATAAAGAGATGATGTTTATCTTATATGGAGAAGGATATGAGATTATTGAATATATTTAGTGGGATACATACTTGATGAGAAATTATGATCGAATTATAAATTTTAGGATAAAAATATCTCAATCACGACTTTTTAAAATGAGTCCTATATAGGATTCATTCTTTTGATAACAATTTTGAAATATATAATGTTTTGTAATAAGAGTATAGAAAAAATATATTTTGGAAAATTAATTCCAAAATACTTTATTCCATAATCTTTGTGTAAAAATCATTAAGGAATATTACAATCTATCAAAGGGTAAAAGGAATAAGCGTGAAAGATATAAATAGGGAAGAAATAAGTTCCCGACAAAGTGACCAATTGTGAATCCTTCTATGTATCTGGTTCCTACTCTATTATAGATTCCCCCTATAATTTTGATGAAATAATACATCAATATTTTGAATTTTTTGAAACTAAATCACCCTAATTATATGGCACGTCAAATGGATGTAGGTGTAACCACTATGTAGAAACTCAATATTGGAAAGATGAAATTAACCTCTTAGATCATCAAAATAGAAGAAATAATTAACTCCAAATAGATTTAGAAGATTTTAGTTAAATTATGGACGAATAAACTATATCATTAAAGTAAATAAATTCAAAACTATATAAGAAGATGAAATTGAAAATGGAGGTTATTAATTTTTTTTGAATAATTATAAGAAAATATAGAAAATGAGAAACATATTAAAGATTATATAAATTCCATTAGAAAATAACATAAAGAAAAGATGATGGTTTGGCATATTTAAATGAAGTAACACATTGATTATTTAATGGAATAGATAAATCTAATGGATTTTAAAATCAATTAACTAAATGGATAACATAACATTGAGAATAGGAAGACTAAAAATGAAGAGAATCATAAAGAAAATTCAGCCCATTATAGGGAATACGTCAATCTATTTTCAATGGAAAATCAATTCAAGTTTGTTAGTGTGAATATTAATGAAGAAAAATGAATTTAAATACATCTATTATATAATTATTGGAATTTTAGAAATGTTATGTGTGTTTGTAAGGAATAAATAATCCTCAATTATAATATATAGCATGTTATAAGAAAATATTATTCAAAAAAGATGTATAAATGGTATGTTTTCTCCAAAAAAAATATATATGTTTAACCTAGTCAAGTTAGTGATAACTTTAGGGAAAAAATATCCAATAGGATATCTCATACTCCTAGAATAATAAAAAACCAGAATCGAATGATATTGAAACTAGTTCAATGAAACCCATTTCAATCATGGAAAAAGGGTTGTCTCCAATGGTTTTTATAAAATATCTAAAAAAAAAGATATGTAGTAACCTATTATTTTAAACCACAAATTCAAATTCTATTCAAAATAAAATAAATAAATAAAAAACGAGGTGTTTAAACATAAATTATAGTTTTGGTTTAATATCCTACATAGAGGACAATGAAACTGGTTTAGAGAGAAACAAAGATATAAGTTACACTAGTGGTATGAGTCTCATAATGAAAAAGGATACTAAAACACTGAAGATGACTAATTCCATATATAGATTCAAAATTAATGTTTTTAAAATAGTTTTATACCATATCACAATAGTACAAAGGCATAAAGGGTAAATATAAATAATGTTTTGAAAAATAAGGTCAACCATACCCCAAAAATTAAGAATAATGGAGGTAAACCCTCTCCCCATGTTCTTTATTTTAAATTTTAATATGAACTATTTTATGGATATATAAAATCCATCGGGAGTTCCACCTTGTCTAGATTTAATGTTGAAAGGTTATAAATCTATATTCCATATGAAATTGGGATTTCAATTAATATAGAGATTCTCAAAAAATTATTTATAAAGAAACATGGTCAATATTTATAAAAGTATTCATGGACTAAACATATATTTTTTTCGTTCAACATAATAGGACTAGGGTATTTGGAAGTTTTTATGCTACATGGATGGTTAAATATAACACCTTGAAGGACACAATAACGAATCCTTCCAGTTTTGTTGATATATAAGTTATCTATTGAAAATCAATTCTGAAAACTATTTATAAAAGTTGAAATCTATAATAACATTTTGAAATAATGAATATAATATAATGATTCAAGCTTATAACCAAGGGAAGTAATACTACAATCAAGTCATATTTGATGGATTATTTGTGAGCATTCAGTGGGAGATACATAGATGGATATTCATAATAAAGTGAAATCGTAGGATTAAACTATGATAAAAATATCTGGAAGGTTGTGTTATGGTGTACATTGATAATTATAAGAGAATTTGGAGGTGTTATTTTTCATTTTATGTGTATAAATAGTGATTAATATCTCATTATATAGAAATAAAATCTATATCTAAAAATATATGTTGAAATCCTCTTGTAAGTTTTCATGTTCTAAAGATTTGTATATGAAGAGAGATCTAGTATATCTTTTAGTTCCTATGAAATATCAATGAAGGAGTGGTGTTTATTTTTTGTAATTATATAAGAAATGTTGGAAGGTATTTATACTTTCTAGAACCTAATTTCAAATCTATTATTTCACTTCGTGGGAGGACTTATAAATATGAATATCATATTGATAGATTTAGATAAATGTAGTGTCAAAGAAGAATATATCTGAATAAGTGTGGATAATATACTATTGAAAAAAATTGGCATGTCCCAAATAATGTGTACTTACAGTGAAAAAAGTTATCATCATGATGAAAAAGGTATAAAATTCTTTCCTGAATGCTGAAATATATGAAAACTAGTGGGTAATAAGATGAATTTTAGGGGATATTTTTTCAAATAAATATTATAGTTCTCCAAAGAGATTATAATATTTTTGGTTGTTTAAATGTAATTTTAGACTATATCTAATGTAGTAAGACAATGATGAATTAATATAAAATGGAATGGTGAAGAAAAATTTCTGAATATATCATGTGTATTAGTTTTACTCTAACATGATGGTAATATTTAAATGAATTTTAGTTTATCTCGATGGTGAAATATTGGTAAATTCCTCACCCTTGTACATTAAATTATATATACTAACTATCTGGTGAGTGATTTTTTTTCCATACAAGTGTATTTATTTTCAGAAAATGTTTTCTTTCATGTGAACCTAATGAGTTATAATTTATTGTTATGATATTATTAACTATTAATCTTGTTTCCTATACTAAACTATAGATCATAAGGATTAGGGGATATTTTTAAAATCTTTTTTCACCTGGAAATTCACTCATTTAGTAACATCCTATGTTTTAAACATTGATATTTTATATAGGGGAATTAAAAATTATCCATTGGTGGATGGGTCATTTTGAATGTCGACATTAAGAGTTTGTTTCTGAGGGGATGAATTTCCAAAAAAAATGTTTTCATACATGTGTTATGATTCTATGGAAGTCTCAATTGTTTTCGAAACATTGAGGGATGAACGGGGATGTCTGGCGGCTAGAAACAGTTATTGTAGGACATTCACATCATGAATCTCATTTACGATGTGAATGGGTTTCATGGGGAGAGTCCATAGAGGTTTATGTATGTGAAATACCATGTGGATTAGCATGATGAATTCACAATGTGTTTTTGGTTCATGGTGGTAATTTTCATTGCATCATGAATCTTGTTCATGATGTAAAACATGCGATTTCATTTTTTTAAAGACAACAGGTTCACCACTCCTTATTTTCTTCATACAATATGAGGGTGCTCCTCCCTTGGAAGAGGCTCCTCTTCCTCTCAGAGGTATCTTTGGATCCCCTCCATCCAATATATCAATCAACTACCATTTATCATGTTGGATATACCTCTGTATGAACCCTTGTCAACTTTCTTCTTTCCATTATTTATCTTCCGGTAGATAATTTTATATATATATAAGTGTTTTTCCCAATTTTTAGTGAATTTCTAAAATCATATGATTTCTATCTATTTGGCTTAAGATAAAGTTCAATAATGAATGAGTGGATCATCGTATACTATTTGAGGTTGTTGATATATTTTACCTTAATGTTTCATCGATTTATAAAATATTCCATTATAACTCATGCCATATTCTCTACTTGTTTTCCTTTTATTATAAAACTAATTATGATGATTCTAGAACCTTAATTTTTATATCCATTTTGAATCAAAGTGAACCATTATGGTATATCCTCCTTAACATGAACCACCCCCTGGGGTATGTCTCTCGTATTCCTTGACTATGCCATATAGGATCCGAAATAAAATCATCTTAGAGGCATGTCAAACTTTACTTCTTTCAAATAAAATGGTAAAATGGAAATAATTATCCATGAGTTGTGCGGGTGACCCAAATATATTTTGTATATAAATTATAGGCAAGATACTTCCCTATGTAAAATTGTAATCTTTGTAAAATGTAATACTTGACTCATCACACTTGTTAAACAATTAATGTAGAGTGGTTGCATGGAATGTATGATTACATGGTAGCCCTATTAATTATAAATATATTTATAAATTTAATTCTCCTGATTAAAAATATTAAAATGGAACGAGACCTTCCATGTACACTCTTAATTTCTTATGAATTGTGAAAGAACCTATTTATGTATACTTGATTTAGGATTAAGCATTCTCATGGATATGGCCTCTTAGTTAACCATATGAAAATATGTTAAATGGAATGGTTAAAATAAACTCCTTCCTTCTTTTGAAATTTTAAATGATTAAATTATTTATAACCCATGAGTTATTATTGGGAGTTCTTTTTATAGAAATCCCTATACAAGCCCATTGGATGATTGAGATTAAACGTGACATGAGATATACTCAAGACACTAACATGGAACATCTTTGATGGGCACAGAGGTTTCTTGCATTATTTTCCACCTTGAGAAATACTTGGGTTTCCTTATTATGGAACCCCATGAATTTATTCAATTTCTAGATGGATTCCACACACATGGAGCGATACCTGGGTTTCTATTTTATAGAATCCTATGGATGAGATCATAGGGTTGATGTACGTTATGAGAAATAATTGGGTTTCCATATAATGAAACTCTATGGAAGGGCTCATAAAATAATTGTATTACAAGACTCCATGGGTGACACATGGGATTCTATTTACATCATGACTTGGGTGGGCTCATATGATGAATGAATTATAATATTCTAGTTTATTAATACATATGGACAGTGATATCTCTTTATGATGCTTGTTATAAGAGGACACATTTTCTATGTACCTTGGGTAAATGACCAACTAATGGTCATAGGTTCATATATATGTGACTACATGGATTTTTTCCATGGGTTAGAGAAAATATTTATACACAGCCACTATGGGTTTACCCTAGTTCCTTTATAACAATTATATTTTTATTACCTTTGATATGATTCCCTTGCTAGCATTCCTTGGCGGATTTATTTAATTAAATAAATGACCCTTATACTAATTCTATGTGGATGACTTAGACTTCTTCATAGGGTTCTCACCAACACTTTTATATCTTTTTGTATATCTATATATATGATTATATATACAAATGTGGGCACGTTTAGAGATTTTTTTGTCATAGGATGATGAAGGTGTGGTCATTCAATTTTCCTTGATGAACATGAGTCCAACTTGTTTACTATTGATTATTTATTAATTATATATGCACACTATTGTATTTTATATTCACAGAAGGGATTTATGTATACACAGTTGGTGGTGGTCTACAATGTATATATCACACCATTTTCGGGCCTCCATTTCCATTGGGTACCTGAACAAACAACATGTTTTTGAGATCAAGATGTATTATGATTACATTGTTCTTTTCTACATGGGAGACTAAGAGGACATGAGAAAGTCAAAGCTCAGGATACTAATGGAGATATACCTTGATAATTTTTTCTTTTTATATATAAATTTATTGTATTTTATCACAAACTCTAGGTTTACTTCATTAGATTATGTAATCTCATCTAAACATGCATACATGGTTGAATGTTTAGCATTTTCCATGTTATCAGTTACTATTATATTCCACTAATCTATCCTTTATGTATAATGAATCCATTTTTATTGATGTATTTATTGTTATAAACCTATTATACTCCGATTATGAGTGTATAATCTCCCCACTATACAATCATTATATCCTCACTACTTGTCAACAACCTCTAGTGTATGGGGATTTTCGATTGAAGGATAGTAGGAAATAGGCTCCGGGTAGCATTATAAGTGGATTCCAGTTGAGGACACAACCTGTGGAATCAGATGATTTATTTTCCATGTCTTACAATTTTGGGCTAGTAAAAATGAGGATAGAAATGTTTCAATGCTTGCTAAATTGTTTCATCTAGGATTGATCAACCCATGCATGAGGAAAATACTAAGTGGTCAGTGATTGGACTATTGTTAATGTTTTTCATTATTATGTTTCATTATGATTTCATCTACTGTGATTTGTGTACTTTTTGTTGCATAATAATGTATAATATTATGTAATTTGACTCATGGCTCGGTGTAGGGTCCTGAAAACTTTGAAAAGGGAAGAAAATACTCTGACAATCACTTTGCAGAGGGAAGAAAGTATTCTTACAAGTCTAGTAAAGAAAATGGACTCAAATTGAGTTCAATTATCAGAATAAAATTGAAGGAATTGACTTTCTAAAAGTGTTTTAAGTGACCGGTGTACCCTCATCGGGAGGGGTTCGCAGAACACCTGAACCGCAAACCACCAATACACAGAACGAACCATGAGATGTTGGCCAACTAAGTGATGTCTGGAGAACCCAGGAGCCGGTGAACCACATTACTGGAAGATTCACGCACTCAAAGGAAATATGTATACTATCTTGCAATATCAACAGTTTATAGATGGATAAAATTGGCAGGGTTCCGCAAACCATGACTTGCAAACCATAGACTCTACAAGCCCCGGTTGACTGATTCTTCTGCGGGTCTAGATATCTCTTCATGGGATTCCTCCAATGGTCTCACCTTCCCATATATATAAATTGACCAAATTCTCTATAAAAGGAGAACATGAAGAATTGAAAAATTATGGATGAAGAAAACAAAGAAGAGACCAAATGGGTTGGAAGAAATAATTCAGAGAGGACTCCAGATTTGGTCTCAAATCATCAGTGAATTCCAAATCACAAAAAATGTTTTTGCAGGTATAACTAGACGCAAACCATAAAATGAAGGAACATAATAATGGTGGGAAAACAAAGTACATAATCACGAACCACACATTCAATATAGATGAACTCCCCATGAATGATAGGTTCCAATGCCCTCCTTCAAAATGGTGTTTCACAAAGTGTATCACTATACTAATTGAACATGGTTCCACATACTACATATGAATGAATATAGAACCCGAAGCGGAATGAAGGACCGCATCCAAAACCGTGTACCACTATGGTTCATGGTGTTCCATTCCCAATACCGCGTACTCCTTTGGTAATTGAATGACCCCTATACCGCATACCACTATAGAATACGAATATCTCCCCATCCTCCATGATAAACTAGTATGTGGAATTGGGGAACTTTGGGTTTTTATCTATTTGGCTCCAATAACACCCCTCTGTTGCCGCCCAGTCCTCTATAACCCATCATTAAACTATTCCCCTAGCATCAGGAAAATTCCTCCTCTAAATCCATCAGACCTATATGATCAAATCAGCAGGAACATCAGTGTGCCCCCTTGAGTTGACAATCCCATGTTAAGCGGAGTCACAAAGGCTCTCCCCGCAATGGTTTGGACGTCAGGGATTTCAATATGTCTACATTCCCATGGTAACCTATATTTTATACTTGGTACATTTGATGTGAACCTCCCCATTCTATGGATTAAGGGTGATCAATTGCTTTTCCATTCAAGGATGAATAGTGATTAGTAGAAGGAATCCTGTTTTCTTATTCTTTTGATGAGAGATGATATTCCTCCCCTTCCCCAAAATGCATTCTAGGGCACTCCCACTGGGGTAAGTCCCCAATATTTTGATGGACGAGACACGTGAACTCTAATTCCATCCCACATTAAAAGGTCCGTCTATCCATTCCCTTGTCCACTGTCGCCCAGGCCCCTTCTGCGCTAAGACCACCCTCTCCAATCTGTGAGAGTGGAGGTGTGATGTTGGTTGGATATTTCACATCCTCTTGTTTCTCACACCGAATATGACAGACATGGTCTTAGAGACTTTTGATGATCATCATTTCCCCAAAACCAACCAATGTGAACAATGAGAACTCTGATTCCTTTCCAAACAAGAATACGTAGGATGCCTTCTTGAAAACCTCAGTTAAAAATGGGTGCCCTTCCAAAAGGGTTCACTCAAATATGTCCCCTCAAATGGGAATCTCCAAGACATAATCCCCATCTTTCCGGAACTACGTCAGATTTTATTCCTCTCCCAAGGATACAAAGAAAGCCCATCATGTGGGTCTGATCCCAACATCATGTCACCTTCCATTCCCCAAGATGACGATAAACTCTAGAGCACCTTATCATATATATTACATCATCATTTACTCTATAGAATCTAATCCTTGTATGGCTATGATGATACCTCGTACTAGGGGTAGCCCATGGAGACGCACTTCTAGAATAAACCATTTATTTCAATCACATGAACATGAAATAAATATATAATAGGGTTAGAATAGCAATAACTCCCCCCAAAAAGGGTGCGATGAGCTCGATCTCCCATCCACTCAACCAATGGAGTCCATAAGTGTCGTTGGAAAAATCAGCATCCAACGAGCACCTGACTTTGGAAAGAATGTCAATGGATAATGGATACCATGGTCGTTGGGTGTTTCTGTCTCCACGAATAAACTAGTAGGAGACCATCTGGGGAATTTATGTCCTAAGAGGACCGATTGCACAAGTACATATCCCCATCCAATCACTCGCTGGGACCATTTGACTGAGGGACCTACATTGCAAGATGGAAAGGATAAAATGCCTAGTCCCCAAGAGTTCAATACAATGCCTCGTTAAATGAAAATGATGAAAATAAGGCCAAAAAAAGATGGTGTAAGAGTAATTTCTATAATAACAGACAACTATTTTTCACCCGTCTGACAATATTTTATTTTCTGGAAAATGTGTATCTGCATCACCTCAAGTCGAACAAAAAATGATGAACATGAAATGAGTCCTTAACCAAGGCAGTGGTCTTACCCACTCAAGACCCTTAGCCTCACAGAAAGGGGGGGAGGCGGGAAATCATATTTTTCTGATAAGAATATGTTCCAGAGATGCTAATTTTACAGGGTTATGTTCTCTTTATACGTCACATATGTATATTAATGGTTCCCACACAGAAAACCTCGATCCAAATTCCATCCCAATAACTAAAGAAGACACACACCTTAGTGATCCCACAGCGGGTCGTGGCCCTGATGAAGAGTTGGACCCCATCACCTACCCATTATAATCAAAACTACATATCCAACACACACATAGTGGAGGCAGAAAGACAAGACCTTCGGTCTGCAAAATCTCACCAGTCGCGACTGGCACCCCAACACAAGGCAACCTTTGTGGTCATCTCAAATAGTTTTTGGAGCCAATCCCTAGAGCCTTAAAACAATTACCTCCCTTATCATAGGGAGGTAGATGAATTCAATGCATACATCATCTCAACTACACATGGGTCCTTCACTAAAACCCCTACCAAAGAGAATCACTGTAGAAACGGGGTGACCATGTCTCCACATGTTTAATCGGAACTTATGATGAGTGAACTTGCTAATTTCTAGAAGAATCGGGCCCCTCAGGATTCCCACCGAGGGTGGGAAATATATAATCAAGAATAGGCTATAAGTCAGGTTCCAGAAGAGAAACTCTTCGATATAAATGTTTCTATATTCAACAGGCATACATACAACTCTGCCCCTCCACTCAATCCCACCAAGGAAATATGGTGGTACAATACGAGCATGTGCACGTTATTGCTTGTACTCATCAATCCCACCATGCAGACAGAGAGGAACATTATAGGAAGATGTAGATATCTGCCGATGCACATAAATTCATCATAAAAATAGGACGAAAACCAGCTGTACATAGGCACAAATACATTATGTTGTATATCAATCCCTCAATACATATAGGGTAGCAAGAAAATATGAGAGGATTCAAATTCTTGTGGATACATACAAAGCCTGTGGGACAAATAAAGCCACAAGTAAGCAGATGAAAATTACCGCTTGTGAATATGAAACCCACCTGTCAAATATGGTGGCAACTAGAGAAGATAATTGCTTGTAGGCTTGTTCTTCTATCCTACCACTGGGGAACTACTAGTATCTATAGTAAACACATATAGGAAATGAGTAGACACAAATACCTACTGGTTCATATCAATCCCTCCATCCAAATAGGGTGGCATGAAAGTATGAGCAGAGTAAAATTTCTACGGATGTATAAAAAGTGTGTGAGACAAATACAATATAAAGTAAGAAGATGAAAATTCCCACTAATGAATATGAATTCAATGAGTCAAATATAGTGGTAATTGAAGAAGGAAACTCATGGAATACTCATTCCACTATCCTAACACAGGAGAACTTCTAGTATCTAATAGAAACGCTTGGGGGATCGGAGAAGGCAAAAAATCCTACTCCAATTTTGGAATGGGACTTCATACCCCTTCATCCAAAGATATATATGAGAAAATCCTATCAATGATGAAATATTAGATTTCAATTGTAGGCTATATCCTCCAAACATGCCATGATATCATTGCATCTGCCATAGAGGAGAGAAACCAGGACCATGACCCGATTTCCTCTAGTAGAATTACTTACTTGAAA
Source organism: Viscum album (assembly GCA_963277665.1). Lineage (NCBI taxonomy): Eukaryota > Viridiplantae > Streptophyta > Magnoliopsida > Santalales > Viscaceae > Viscum > Viscum album. The sequence continues at coordinate 1,059,023,643 of OY728155.1, forward strand.
AATGGGTTAGTCACTATGTATTAGTTATTAATCCTACCTCTAGTTATGAATGGTTGACAGAAATATCCTACGATACTCGGAGAAACGGAGAGGGAACAAATACATGTTCCAACAAGGGGATGCCATTCCAATGTGGTGGTCGCTCCTGAGCATGCATATATCCCTTCCAAAACTCAATATGCTCGTCTACATATCCTGGAGGCATCATGGGACCTGACAAGACAAGGAACCATATATGAAAGCTGTTACCAACAGCAGGAGGCCCCTGTTACCTGCAAGAGAGCGCCCAATAATGAAATGCGCCAAAGGAAATAAAAAAATGAAGGGAATATAAATGATCCACCTCCACTAGAGGTTAGGGTTCTTGATTCCCTCGACATATATCAATATATTCTAGAGAAATTTTAGGTCCATATCCAAATTATTGAAGTGGCAGTAGCAGTTCCGAAGGCCCTGCTCTCAAATTTTCTACCCGCAGCTCTGAAGGTCCTCCGATAGAAATCATAGGGGCTTACCAATTAGTCCAGGAATGATCAATCCCAATAACTTATCCCCATATGTGTGTCAGGGTTGGCCTCCCCTTGACTGAAATATTAGACAAATAGAAGGTCATCCCCTTATTGTCGTTTTCCCCGATCTTCCACCCTAGGGTATACATTGTAGATATAATTCATCTTATAGTCGGACATCAAGTCATGATGGTAGTCCTCACCATAATGATATTCATTGAAATGGCCATCCCTATAATTGTAGTTAATATGAATTCCCTCCCTAATGTAACATCAACCGATGATAAGTTCCTCACCTCATTGCAGTACATGCTAATGGACCCCCCCATAATTGACATTGTAGAAATTATCCCCACATCGGGATATCAAGCTATGATAGGATTCAACTCCATCATAGCAGTTATCGAGAAGGTACTCCCATCAATGACATCAAGTAGAAAAAAGGTCCTCCCCTCGTTGTAAAATCCCTGAAGGTCCTCCCTAGGGTATACACTATAGGGACACTCCCCTCGGTAGGGAATCAAGTTTCAATGGTAGCCCTATCCATTGTAGCACATATTGCGAAGGTCCTCTCCACAATAAAAATTCATACTCGTAAGTAGACCCTACACTTTCCAATATGAATGTATAAAAGCACAACTATGTTGAGGCACTCAGAGAGATGTAGTCGGACGAATCAGATACACTGTCAATGAAGTGGGATATCCTTTCTCAACCAGAGAATGGTCTGAGGCCACACTAATCTTTTGATCCAACCCCTCATGCTATCCACATATCAACGAGGATCCCACAATCTCAAGTTCATGGAATGAAATAACTAATATACAGTCAATTTGGGCCTATCAAGAATAGGGGTCCCTAAATGAACCATAGTTGGATATATTTCTCGTGAGAAGAAAACAAGCTAAGGATAACATACCTTTTATATATTGGCCTATATCCACCTCTCAATTCGACATACCAAAGTAGTTGTTTGAGAAATCTATTCATGAAATTAGCCTTAATATGTGTACGACACTTCATAATATAAAAGAAATGTTATTTCACTATGATGGGTATGTAGACCATTTCAAAAAATTAGAGAATCTTTACTAACCAATCGACCAAGAAGCGCTCCAATTTCCAAGAATCCCTGAATAGAAAGGTGAAAGAAAAAACATGAACTAGCATGCCTCCTCTCACTATATAATTTGCAATGTCGCATTGGTGATGCACAAAATAGAGATCGTATTTGGGTATGGGGAGAACATGGATCCCTATACCTCACCCCACGTCCCGTCTGGAAGACATCATTAGAAATGGAATCTTGTAATTTCATTACCCAATGGAATTATTAAATTAAAATCTATTCATAGGAAATATGGAATATTAGAAACAAACCATCCTGGAGTAAGTCTCAAAAGCACCAGGACCGATAAGATCAATCCATCGAAAATTTTCTGATCTAGGAAACTTAGATCATCCAACTGGAATCCCACCTAATGAAATCCAACTAGAATGTAGTGATCATGTCTTAAATTTCCCATAAATCTCAAGCAGGTCTATATCAATACATGGATCACATCTGCCGGGGGTGCGTGAAATCAAAATTGTGGCAATAACAGTAGCCACATCCGTAATGCAGGAACAACCCCAGCCCACATGGATGGTGGAATTTTTAACTCAAAATACACATATAAGACCAAAAAATATTGGTCTTAGTGCATAAATGGAAGAACGGGAATGACCCCAGCCCGCGGGGTTGGGAGAATTTTTACCTCAAGTTCCCACACAGCAGACCTCTGTCTTCTCCGATATGGGAAAAATGGTGAGCAAAGAGGTCAGTCGTTCCACCCCATCTCATGGTTCATACCCTCTAAGGATAAGACAAAATAAGAGGTCATATTAGGGATCCAATTGGGTCAATTTTTTCCAAGAAACATGAAAAATACCACGTAATGAAAATAGAATTTCTAAAAAAGGGCGTTGAAAGATTTCATACATTTTGGCATCGGGTACACCACCACCAATGTGTTATTCCTCAGTGAAGCTATTGAATGTCAAATACACAGATCTCACATGAAATAATACAAATGTAGAGGGAGCAAGAAAAGATGGTTCTCTCTCAGAGGCTTTCCACACCATGCATGAGGGTGAGCATTCCATGAACTAGGGATCGGTCCTAAATTTAGGCACCCCTCACTTATTCCACCATTAACACTCTTGAAAACCCCAACCATGGAGAAGAATAAATCCCAAGTCGTATATGAACTACCTCCCCCCTGAGAATGTGTCCCACACTCTCAAGGAAAGATTCTCAATGAAGATTAAGAAATCAACGAGCTCAAGGGAATTAATGATGATCTCTATCGAGGGATTTACATTTTAGGATGTGTTCCCCCTTTGGAATATCAACAGGTATTTCCAGAAGAGGTTCCCCTTCAAAATGCACTAATCCATGTAAATGAATTCATACTCTGATTCCCTTCCAACCCAGCACTGGTACTGCCAACCAACATAAATCCAGCCTCAGAGAAACATCAAGAATTTCCCCATTGGGAAATCATCCACAAAAAATTCTAGGGAACCCACAAAGTTTCTACTGGTTTGGTATCCAACCCAAAATAATGTATCACTATCATGCCTAGATTTAAACCCTACTGCACCTACCCAAGCTCACATCTATAAAGATATGCATCAAGGGCTCTTAAATATCATCAAGGAAATAACAGGTCAACTAGAATCCATATAGGGGTGGCATGAAACAATACAACTAGAGTGAAAAACTTACCCTTCTTGGGTGATAAAAATTCCACCACAACCATATTTTGGAATCCAATATTCCTAGTGTTCAATGGATCAGGAGACCCAGAACAACATCTACTACATTGTGCTTCTTACTGTGATCCCATGATGGGCACTCAAGAGCAACAAGATGTAATAAAACATAGGTGCTTCATGCAAACCCTATAGGGTTCGGCCTTTGTATGGTATACTAGCTTGCCAGCTAACTCAATCAAAGGTTGTAAGGACCTACAATGAGGGTTTATCATCCAGTTCAGTTTCAAATTACCATAGATTATGGTCTATGATCTAATGAACTTCATGTAGCGAGATAATGAAAGAGTTTCGTACATCATTGCCAGATGGAAAGGCCTGATATATTCCCTGAACATGCCACTCCCTCAGGATGAAATGGATGCTATGTGCATCGATAACGTCTATGATGAATTTAGAACACCACTCATCCCAGTGAAGTACCCATGTGGTTTTTGATAATTCTATTCCATTTTTCCAATGGATAGAGGACTCCTAGCTATGTACCAATCTCAATTATTGAGTGTCCACATATTCCCCAGGGAAAAGAGAGGAGAAAGATAATGCAGCTTCGGTCACCATTAAGCCACCCCCAACACCATCTCCAGTCGCGATGGCTCCACCAAACCATGTGGAACCCATATATTCCAGCAGACACCCCCACCTCCAAAAGATGAGAGAAGGGGTGCTAAAAGAAATTTGTTCGACGAAACGAATAAATAATGTTTACTCATTATGAGGTGACCATGTCTGTGAAATCATAATAGTTGCCATGTATTGAAACATTATCTAGATACCAGAGCCAAAGAGAGCCAATGAAGTGGGTCTCATCATCCAACCAAATAATCTTCCATATCACCATATACTAGGGTACACAATCTCAGATTTCTTTGTCTTCAAGGATATCCTGCAAAAGATAGTGCTTTCTGAGAAATTCTAGTTGGGTCCACCACCAACACAAACGGCATATTTCTCTACCATAGTCCCAAGGAAGGAAGATGAATTGCAAGAAGTTACCATAAAAATTATAATTTTTTTGACAATTGGATGACTCGAAAGACAGTCTACTGAGTTCATGGAATCCTCAATGTTCAGAAAGAAACAACCGACTACGCCCCCAATAACACTTGATGCAAGGAAAATTTAATCCTCAGCCCTATCGTCCGCTTAGGTGAAAAAGGGAAGAAAGGAAGTGCATGAATATGGATTGACACCAAAGCTAAAGCCAGTCAGGAATCTTTTGAATGTTAGGACATTAGACTTGGTACAATGGGTGCCACCCCAGCAAAAGATACAATGGGTGCCGCCCCACCAAACGGTACCATCAAAAGGAGTCAATCAGAAAGAAACATTTACGGATCAAGAAATGATTTTTGACTCTATTAATGTCATTCTCATGATGGAACCCTTATTTTATAGAGACAATGGCCAAAAAACTGAATTCTCTAGACCCAAATAGAGAGCCAGAGAAAGAGGAAAAAGAGGCTGAGGGTTCCCTGGAAGGCATAGTCATGGTTTGATTCAAATTCGTTTTCATGGCTTGACTCAAAGAATTAATGTTCCGGAAACTCATAGAAAGATCCTCGGACAAAAACTATGGGAATTTGGATTTTTATCCACCCCCACCAGAATAAATCTGAACCTAGTCATCATGGAGTATTAGTCTGTGGAAGAACAAATATCAAATTTCCCAAGGAATAAATGCAGACTAGTTCGACCGATCTCGGAAAGGACTGCAGCGCAACCATCTCCTATCACAGAGGTCGGACCATCTTCATCCAAAGATCACATTACTAAATTGTATATCAAAGATCATCCCTATTCTAGGAACCACCGACCATTAGAGAAGTAATATGATATTCTAAATAAACTATCCTCAATATCAATGTATCTATTGATCCTGGATGCCTTGAGTATGTCCACAGACGATAGGGAGGCGCTTATCAAAGACTTACTATGTACCCAAGAATTTGAGGATGAGATAACAACAACCGAATTCTATTGAATAAAGACTAATCCCTAAGAATAGCACATTTTCATCACCTTCATCGATGAGGAGGAATATTCCATTATGTTGGGGCACATCAAATCCTTATATGTGTCTGGTAAGATAAATAGCAATTATGTCTGGAGGATTTTCATCCACAATGGATCTGGAGTCAACCTCCTCCCATTTTGAACACTTCATCAATTGGGCTATGATGAGGATATTTTGACACCCTGCACCGCAACTCCTCTAGGATATGAAAAATCAAGAAGAAGTCGTTCTGATGAATCATGCCTAAAACACATCTTGGAGACTTTGTGTCTGACTCTGAGTATCTCATATTGTGTCAAAGTACGGCCTTCAACATCCTGTTAGGGAGGTGATGGATGCATCAACATGATGTAATTCTGTCATCATGTCATTAGTGCGTAAAATATTGCACTAATGTAAAAAATGATACATTTAATGTCAATAAATTCCCATTTGAATCCTTTTAGTCACATTATATAGATGCAAGGTTCTATGATCCCAAAGAGAAGAACTCTATGGCTAGTGACGTTGACAGGATCCCTGATCCAAATGGATTGGAAATGGCTCAGTCCAATCCCCTCTAAAAGATTTGAGAAGAGTATTTATTTTATATCAATCATGTTGAATGCTTAAGTTCATGCTTAGATACAGACTCAGTCGTATTCATGATTTCCATCATGACCATCGTGTCTAATGATTATGAATAGTGGGAAGACTCCTATGATGTCAGGGAAGGACCTGAAAAATATGCTCCCAGCCCATCCTCGAGACCCCAAACCGCTCCTACCTTACTCGTTAAGGTAGAAAATAATTTCACTCCAAAAACCAGAGAGTTCATCTCGAAAATACTCCCTCCATAAAAAGAGGAAGAAGATGATTAAAAAAATTTAGTAGTAGTAGTTGAAGAGACCTCAAAGATGCCCCTCAAGCATTCGAAGATGGTGTCTCAACCACAATCGATGACCATTGGGAGATAATCCTTGCTAACAAAGATGACCCACAACCCACTCTGATAAGTATGGTTATTCATATAGAGGTGCAAGAGGCATATACATCCTTCCAAAAAAATAATCGAGTTTTGTTTTCCTTGAACTACATATAAATTCTAGGCCTCGATCCTGAGGTCGCCAATAATCATCTAGGTCTAACGAAAGACCACTAGGGCTATAACGAGACATCCATATGGACCCACCCGACATAAGATACGAAAATAAAGGATGAAGTTGACAAGATAAACAAATCCAACATCATCTGAGAAGTCAAATATCTGAGTTGGATAGAAAAAATTATCCTTATAAAAAAATAGGTACATATTAGAGTCTGCATTGACATTAGTGACATCAATCATCACAACCTGAATGATGAGTTTCCAATCCAGACCACCAAATTTTTGATCGATGCATCCGCCATATATGAGGCCCTATATTTCATAGATGGATATTCTAGATACAACAAGAACTTAATGGACCAAGGAGATGATGAAGACACCTCTTTCAGGTCCCCTCAGGGATTGTTCTATTATATGGTGATTCCCTTTGGTCAAAACAAATTCCAGTGCTACATATATGTGCTCCATGTAGTGTTTTTTCAATCCCTTCCTGGGAAAATTTGTTGAGTTTTATGTCAATGATTTAGGGGTAAAATCATGACAGTTCCCAATCCACCTGATCGATCCTGAAACTATCTTCAAAAAACTATGAACACAAAACCTAAATAAAAATCCCTTAATGCGTTCCTTCAGCGTTGCCTCTTGAAAATTCCTCTTCTTCATCGTATTCCATCACGTCTTAGATGTCGACTATGAAACAAAATCCATATTTGGCTTGTATCCACCTTAAAATCTCACCATGTTGATAGGTCATTAGGGACACCTGACCTACATCCTACTCTTAATAGACATACTTGTGGGTAAATGTTTACCTCTCACCAGTTTAATAAAGAAAGGGGATATGAATCAGTGGGATAATGATTGTGAAGAAGTGTTCCACAATATCAAAATATATCTCCTAAGCTGACCAGTGATGATGCCACCAGTTGACAGGAGACCTCTCATGTTTTACGTAACCACATTGGAGTGGTAATTATGTGATTTTCCCATATAGAAGGATGATGCCAGAGCAAGAATAGTCTCTTTTACCTCAACCGGACAATGATCGATGTTGAGACTCCATATTCGAGAATCGAAAAAATCATCATAGCCCTAATCTTTGTTGTTCAGAAATTCATGCATTACCTAAATTGCCATGAGGTCCATCTGGTCTCCCGCTTCAACCCACTCATGTATATCACCTTCCTTCCCATGCTATTTGGACTATTATCACCGTGGGAATTCATCCTACAACAGTTTGACATATAGTATGTACCCCAGAAGGTCATCAATGGCTAGACGTTATTAGAAATCCTTGATGATCACCCCTTAGAATAAAAAACCCTATTGGATACCAAACATCTATATGAAGAAGTGTTCTCCATCAATGAAATCCCCCAGGAATGGGAAATGTACATTGACGTTGCTTCTAGAATCCCAATAGGGAAAATGAGGGAGGATCCCAGGATCAACAATGTAGTGCTGGGAATTACATTCATATCCCCCAAGAAGGTTGTTTTGCCTTACTCCTTTCACGAAGAGGGATGTATAAATAAGGAAGTATAATACCAGGCCCTCATTATGCTCCATGATATGGCCATTCATTCTCAATTCGGACACTTGAAGATAGAAGGTGATTTTGAGAAGGTCGTATAACAGGTAAATGGTGAATATTTCATTATGGAAGAATAATTGTACCCCTTGATGAACCATGTTTCCGAACTGATTAAAGAATTCCCATCAGAACCAATGCTAACCAATGTCCCCTTTTATAAAATGCACATGTCAGTGCATTGGAAAATGCAACCACATCTCTAGCCGATCCATACCGAGATGAAACAGTTTTTATCATTTCTTAGCTTCAGATGGTCATTCCATTTATCCAGAAATTTAAGGAGGAAAATGATGATATTATCCCCATTTATGAGCCTTTTGGTAACACCAACATCTGGATGATACCTATTGAATATTACCTTCGGATGAGGAAAATCCCACCAGAAATGGCGGGAAAGGAAACAATTTGGAGACGATTAGTCAATGTTCTCTTGTACAATGGAATAAACCAAGAAACAATTCACTACAAATGAGGCCTTGACAGATTCCTTCAAAGGTGCATCAATGGAGAAGATACTACAGATATCATGAAAGAAGTGCACGCCAAAGCCTGTAGAGTAAACCAGTCAGCATCCAAGCTCTCTCATCCAATTCGAAGGCTTGGATACTATTATCCCAATATGATACAATATTTTTCCATATTAACTAGGATGTCTCATTACTGGCATGTTCATGCCAATTTGATTCACCTACACCAGGAGCTACTTCACCCAGATAAGAACTCAACTCTATTCTATTCTTGGGGAATGGATGTTGTTGGACCATATCCCCCTACAAGATCTAGAAAATTCATGTTCACTATCACAAAAACTAACATATTTTCCATATAGGCCGAAGCCATGCCCCTTATAGAAGTTGGAGAAATAATAATTGTTATCCTGGTAAAAGGACAACATAATTACCATATTTGGTGTCCTTCATACAATACTAACAAAAAATGGAACCAATATCTACTCTATTAACTTGTATATGTTATATCATATGTATGGAATCAAAGCCAACCATTCATCCCAGTACCATGCAACATCCAATGGTAAAATAGAGGCTTTCAACAATGAACTATCTAATATACTCCAAAAGATGGTAGATAAGGATATAAAGTCGTGGCCATACTATCTCTTTCATGATTATTGGATTATCAGACCATAACATGCACAACCACCTAGGAAACCCCATACTCACTAGTATGTGGGGAAGAGGTATTTCTGTCAATAAAAATTCATGTTCCATCACTCAGTGTGGCCATTTGTGAAAAATTGTCCATGGATGAGAAGTCATAGAGATGGTTTGATGAGTTGGAGCATCTAGATGAGAATGTGATTCACACTTTTCACCATTTAGATGTATACAAAAGTCAGATTGCACGAGCCTTCAAAAAAAGGTTTTCCTTCAGTCCTTCATCGAATTAGGGATGATGTTGGTCCTAAGAACCATGATGATACTCCAGAATAAGCCCCCTAAGCATGAAATGAAGTGGGAGAAACCATATGTCATACATTCGTTCTATTCAGATGAATCATATGCCTTGATATCAATGGACAATCTACTCATCATGGATCCCACCAATACCAGGTTTCTGAAGAAGTAAATCATGTCACAACAACACCCATTCCCAATCCAAACTATATGACCCTAAACTCTGAGTTATCATCCAGAGAACATGACATTAAATTTTATGATTTTAGTTCATAAAAATTAAACTAAACTGTGATGCCCTAGTAAAAACTCTTTTACCCAAACTATGAGTTATCATCCTGACCACATGACGTTAAACTGTATGGTATTAGTCCCTGAAAACCGACCTTAAACTGTGATTCCCTAGACCAAACTCTGTGATATTAAAATATGATTTATATATTATACACATGACAGTAATGTGTATGGAACTCATCCCTGAAACATGACATTAAAATGTTATGCTAATGTCCTTGCTGCATGACTCTAAACTGCACAACATAGTGTCCTATATACAATACATTAATCCACGGAGCATAAATCATCCAAATCGCATGATGGTAAGCTGCCTGATCCTTAAAATAACTACATATGGCTTGATTCTCTCTCATCAGTGGGATATATTGTGACCTCTCAACCCTCGATAATGGCCCAGCCCCCCACCAATGAAAAAATATCCTCTATCCCCCCATATTATGACAGAAATACTCATCACTTCATGTTTATCACATCGAGTATAACTCGTGCGTGTTTAGGATCAGTGGTAAGGATTCCCTTATAAAGACACACTACAAAGGAATGCGATAGAACTGAAACCTGTAGCAGATGAAATCAAAATGGCCCTACCCTAACATCCAAGTCATATCAGTACATGGTGCATTATGAACTACATATGGATTGATTCATTCCCTCAAAGGATACATAGTGATTCCTGGATTTGGCATCCCATCCCAACCAAAGAAAATGCCATCTCATTCCGTTACACATGGACTGAACATTGGTATGGAAAATTTAGAGCTACATATGGCTTTATTTCTACCCTCGCAGGATATGTAGTGATTCTCAGAGTTGGAAACCTAGTGTATCTGCCAATTAAAAACAAAAAATGCCCAATCCTTTATGTGTATGTTATACTTGTACAAGGGAATCCCTAAAAGGTCCTAATGTCATGAAATTAAACTATTAGCTTCTTTAAGAATCAGGTGTAGCCCCATTATCAATGTTACGAGAAGCCACACATGCCCCCAATTTCTAGTGCAACAAATTTAAAGAGATGACGGAAATTCCATGTTGAATTCTGACACTCATAATGAGTCAAAAGATCATGTTTCCCCCTAAATATGAGTCATATATATGTGGAAACTTCAGTAGTTCATGGATGATTATTGTATGCATATTTCTTACATTTTCAGAAACATCATTCCCATTTTCAAACTCCGTACTCCGGGAAAGCATGGATCACCATAATCATTCATGGACATCTGCGATGGAAGGAAAATGTCATTTGGACACCTTTTTTGACTATTCACATCATTCCCAGGTGGCCATTCATATGATTCATACAATATTTCCACCAACCAAAGGAAAATTCGTCCTCAGCAGAGTCCTCTCCTACCCCAATATTTCGAATGGCTTCCACTCCCTGTGTCATTAATCTGGATACAAGTTTCCCCTAGCACTATTGTGTACACATTATATCATTAATCATGTCTAAGGAATCCCAGAACATCCCAAACATGATGAACTCAAATCTATTAATGGTATTTGTTGCATAATTTCCTTACTGCATTAATCTACATTGCACAACATAATGTCCTAGCTGCATAACTCTAAACATCACAACATAATATCCTTACTGCATGAATATAAACTAAAAATCATAATTTCTTCACTGCATGACTCTAAACTGCATATCATAATGTCCTCATAGCATGAATCTAAACAGTACTACATAATTTCTTTAGTACATGACTCTAAAATGCATGGTCAGAATAATCCCTAAAAAATCATTTTAAACTGAATAGCATTGGTTTAAACATAACATTATCCTTATTGTTGATATTTATTTTATTAATTGGTGATCTAGAATCCTTGTAATCAATTATTTCTCACACCGACCATAGATCACGTGAGCATAAGGGTATCAGTGAGAGATCCAAAATGATGTCATGGAAAATTAGTCATGGCATTTTGTCTGAACAACACGACCCTAAAAGGCATGTCACATATATCTTCCCTGTAAGGAACCACATGTCAATACTGTACTATGTTAATCTAAAGGGTACCCCAAATATGGGATAAATGCCTCACCCTATGTATGAGTTAAATCAATATATTGGATACCTGACCCCATTATTCAATCACATACAGAATGTTTTAAGGTATCTGGATACACTTCTACCATAACTCAAACTACATTCTCTGAGTAATGTTGAATCACCATAATATTCCATGGCCATAAGTTACGGAAAGCCAGTGTCTCTTAGACACCATTTTTTGACTATGCACATCATGCCCTGGGGGATCTGCATATGTCACCTACAAAACGGCCTAAAAACAATGGAAAATTCATCCTCATGAGAGACTTCTCTTTCCTCATTAATATTGATGTCTCCAAATCCTCATTAAATCTCTCCCAATTCAAGAACCCCTGGAGTCATGGTTTACATTCTCTTCCCTAGCCACGTCCTAGATATATCAGAAAATTATGGCCCGATTCACCTCTAATATCTCCCGAGGCTTCTGTAAAATTATGATACCTCATCTATATGTGTGATGTTGGTCCACACATGAATCATTAATTCCCCAGCTTATGTTGAGGTTTCGAAAAGAATTGCAGCCAATGAAATGTCCCATTTCATGATCCGAAACTACCCTTTTCTAAGATGTCATATTTCATGTCTAGAAATGTCACAATATTTATAATCCTTCATGGCCTTCGGAGATGGAAGGCCAGTGCCAGCCAGATGCCTTTTTTTACTATTCAATCATGGATCGGTGGCTATGAAAATGATGCCTACAAGATGACAATCAATTGAAGGAAAATTCATCCTTATGAGTGTTCTTTCCTATTTCCATACGCTCATATGACATTCATGTCCCATATCACCCTCGAATTTGTAAAACCCCTTTGGATAATGGCTTACATATCCTCCAATTTTCACATTCCCTAACATGAAAAAGATTTCTAATTGAACTATCCATTAAATGGATTTCCATTATGAAATTAAGAATCATGTGGGAGAGATTTCCCATACAATGCTGATACAAATGTCCCTAATACTTTCAGACATCATCCCTCATACATGCCACCAATTGTGGCCACAATCCCAAAACAATCCCAAAGAATTATAAACCAGCCAAGGCCAATAGAGATGGAAAACCAGTATCCAGTGGATGCCTTAGTTTGAATATGAACATCATGCCTTGGTGGATTTTCATATCATTACTACAAGACATCCATCAATCAAAGGAAAATTCTTCCACATGAGATACATATCCTACCTCTGTATTACTTAAATGTCTCCCGAGCCACATAAAATGTCAAAACTCACAAAATCAGTGTCAATCAAAATTCTTCCACATGAGATACATCATCCTCTAATATTTCTTTTTTAATAATATTTCAGTAGTAAATCAATTCGTGTGTTAACATATTCGTTTTCCTTTATATGCTTGGTCACGTAAGCCGAGTTAGTTATGGATAGTATGTATTTTATTCATATTCATAATGATATTATGTTCTTAAACATTATTTCTAATCCTAAAATGAAAAGTATTTTTGAATGATTACATTGGGGAATGAATCTCATCACGTTCATGAAGACGGTAATCCGTACGTATGCTCGAGCGACACTATCATTATATTGATGGTGAAATCGTATGTAATTGGATGGTATATTATAAATAAAGAATAATAAACATTTTATATTTTTTATTTATATCAGTTATACTCAATATGATACCCATACCAATAATTAAGTGTTTTAATAACAAACTACACCACAACGTGGAGACTATAAGCCGTACGTAAACACGTATGGTGACATTTTCATTCATATGATTGATATAATAATTAAAATTGTTGAAATTTTTTAATAATAACATCATAGTATATAGAATATATTTGAAATACTTTTTTTGAAAGGAAACACCAATAAAAATGGAAGTGGAAGAATAAAAGAACATGAAAGATGTGATGAAATATTTATATCTTCTTCGGGTTCTTCCTTTTGATTTGACCAAAAGGGCCCTTTATGATGTCTTTCTGAACAAATTAAGGCCTCTAGGATGAAGGAAGGAATGTTGGGAAGATATTTGGACAGGGGTTGGCTGAGCCAAATGGCTTTTTAGATGTGAAATTAAGATAAGGGGAAGTGCCCTTTTATAGGAGAGGTGAGGGTCACATTAGGAAAATCATGAAAAATTATTTTATAATATAATCATTTTCAGTTTCTAATGGATCAAAAATGATTTATTTAGAGGATAAGGTGGTTATGGGTCTAAAAAATATCATCTAATAGGTTTTATACAGGTTAGGGTCACCATATTAACTTTATATTTTAGATTTAACTCTTAGTTAAATTATTTGAAATTTATTATGCCTCTTTGTATTTTTATATTATATTGTTAATAAATTTTCTATAAACTTCCAGGAGAACTACAAATGGTTAATTAATGATACACCTACAATTGTATATTTATTTTGGCTGAACCATAGATTTTTTAAAATATTATATCAATTAATAATATATTTTCTGTTTTTAAAACTCTTTTATGTCAATTATGACACTCTTTGGTATTTTTTTTAATGTCATAAAAGAATGATTACTTAGAAGAAGTTACATTGAAAAATCCATAATATTTACTATTCACCTATAAAATTCGTGTATGTCCTAAAAACATTGAAATAATATTTATTTGAATATTTATAATCCCATTTATCTGATTGATTCATTAATAACGTAATTACTGCATCATCGTTGTGTCAGAGATAAATTTAATTTTTAGTTTCTAAAATTTATAAATAAACTACCATTATGTAGGAAATAGTTTTATACTTATAATTAGTATTTATAGTCAAATATATAACTTATATAACACCTTGTAAAAATTGTTTTACTAAACGATATATGTTTATATCATTTTTTTCTATACTTTAAATTAATTAATATAAAGTGTCATTATCACTATCATGTGGCTCCATGTGGTCCCAAAATAGACCCAATTACTCCCATGGTCGGACATGTGTAAAACAAATAGGCTTACGAAATGTGTTATCTTTATTTAATATTATTATAATATTATTTTTTACCCATATTTACTGGATTTTCCCTTTAACCATGGTATATAAAATATTTACTGAAGAAATTATTCATAAAGTCTAAAAATAAAAGTTACCTATTCACACAATTTGGACCTCATGATTAAAAATATCGAATCCATTTTTCTAAATTCAAAACACAGAAGTGGCAGAAATAAATTAAAAATTAATTCACGTTGTTAAATAAAATCATGTTATTAAGAAATAATAAATAACAAAAGATCGATAGTTGTTTATGTTCAGTTTAAAAGTGAAATTACGCACAATGAACTAAAATATATTAAATCATAAAAATATAATCTAATGATACAATAAATCCACTCAAATGAATTATTTAACACTATAAATTATTTTGATTAAATAGTTGTTTTCAATTAAAACAATGTATTTTTCACTATTTATCCAAAATTGGTTTTTTTCATAAAAGTACCAAAAATTTATCAAAACTAAATTTTTATGTACCTCTTCTAAAAATGAATTTAATTTAAATAAATTGAATATATAAAAGTTTCCAATATTCGATTTAAAAATGGTTATCCAATAAAAGTCGGTGAAATTTCATTTTTTTAAAAACATTTCTTCTATCTGATAAAATGAATTTTTTCTTATATTATCTTTAAAAAACACATAATATGGATGTTAAAATTATATATTGTATATAAGATTCAAAATTCAGTTAATACTATTCATAAATTCTTTTTGAACAATAAGTTTTGTAAGTTGTGGTGTGCTCGAACTTGGTGTTGTGTGTTGCACAAGCTATTGAATTAATTTAATGAGATAATGTACTATGAAATCATGGGGTGTTACATTGTCCCCCCATAAATAAATTGCATCCTAAAAATTTTAAAATGTTCATTGAAAATAAGAGGTTATAATTTGAAAAATACCTTTGTGGAAAACCCACATCAGAAATTGGGTTAATAAAATATAGTCTTAATAAGAGGGAAAGAAAAATGAAAAAGTTACCACAAAATTATGATCTTGATTAGGAAAACATTGGTAGAAATTAGAGACACATAATTGGAGGAAAACGTAAATATTTATAGGGAGTGACAGAGGTCATCAATCACATACAAGTTAAAAATTTAGGGGCTTGAAGCCATCAATCTAAGATGAGGTAAAATATAATTGGTCATAAAAACATATGGTATTAGGGTAAAAAAATTTGGTTCTAGTATCCCTTCCCTAAAGATTAAGAAATAATTTATTCATAGAATAAGAGGATAAGATACTTGACATGTATAGTTTCATCCTTCAACTAACGCCTACCACAAACTAATCATTCACTCTAAGATATAATATAATTCAAAATTATTCTATTTATCCTGATCGTATAGGGTTCCAAAAATAATGAATTTATAATTCATTTTTCAGAATATTTAAAAAAAATTATAAAAACTAGGATATCACGTAGGGTATTGGTATGAGATGCACCATTTTTACCTTTCGATTTCGGTTTCAAGTCTCGCGGCCTTGCCGGATGCGATCGGTTGTCGCCCGACCTCTGGGTTGTCTTTTTTATGACTATCATGAAATAATATCAGGAAATGATTTAACCATAAAAATAGTATTCAATGTCAATCTTAATTGATTCCAACCATTCGACTTATCCAAAATACTTCTGTCGAAACTCACATTCCAAAATTTATAAGTAAGGTAAACAAAATGAATATCCTTTTTGCGACGTAATAACATGTGAATACCTTCATTATGTATTCTTTTAAAACATTGTAACACCCTGAATTATCATATAACTGTATTGATTACATTCAATATCCCTTATTCTATATAGAATACTGGATATACTCTTTATATCCATGAATGTTGTAAACTCCAACAATGATGGAATATACAAATCATTAATTAGTTTCAAGTTAGTCAAGAATATCCAAAATAATTTATCCAAATCAATAATATCTTATTCCAAAATCACTAACATAGTATAAGAATAATATTAAGGATTATCTTTCCCTCAACCATATATTTTCCAAAATTCTAACATGTCGTTGTGTCACTTTTCTTGGTTCAACACAATCTCATGTCCTTAATAAAATAGTACTGCAATAGAATCCTTATATACTCTATAATTCTTATAACATGTACGTCATTACTACAATACTCAAATGGCACCATAATTTAATAACAACATAATAACTCTTAATCATTCATCTTCAACTTCGGTATTATCATTACTTTATTATTATCCAATAGAAGCATTTGGGGTATACTCTGATGATTGGATGTTGATTCATGTAGTGTCTCAACTCCATGAAGATGAATCATTGTATATTTGAAAACTTGTTCTTATCCTATCCATCAAATAATTGGTATCCCTTTTCTCCACAATTATAACAAACTCACATTCCCTTTAAGCATTTACCAGGGTGATTCTTTCCACAATTATCACATATGTTAAAATCCTTCATTTCCCCCATCCCTTTATCCACCGTTCTCTCTTACATCCTTTTCTTCTATTTCTTCCTTTCAAATCCATAGGACTCATATAATTATTTACATTTATTATAAACACATGATACTATTTCTTCATATGATTAGGGTACATGGTATACTATTTCCATTTTAAATGGTGACTTTATACCAAGAAATATATGATCCTTCTTAATCTTTCAATCACGCGTATTGCTGGAATTTTCATTCCTTCTAATAGACGCCATTTCTATACAATGTCATACACTAGGTTAGTTTATGAATCAAAATTCATAATTCCAAACTTATAAACTACCTTACATAAATTGTAATGATTTTTCATATAATATATAATCATAAAATGTTTTCTTTGAGTTAGTATTTACTCATAAATTATTCATAATGGATTGTAATGAAAATATGAATTACCCTAATCATATCCCATGGGAGTGTCATATCCAAGAGTGTAGCAAGGCCCATTATCGTGCACCAGATCTTATTCGAGTCTAGCTCAAAGCGGTGTTTTCGGGTTTTACCCATAGGTACATATGTGTTAGATCCACCTCTACTAGCTCATATCCAGATAGGGAAGTATTTCTTGGAAAATTCACAAAATATCTACGTTACCAATATTATAGGATGTTCTTCTATACTAATCCTCAAAGTCTATATTAGGGCAATGTTCTCAAACTAGAGTTTTTCTAAATCTAGTTTCCAAAGTTATTTCTAAACTTATTGTGATACCAACTGTAATTCCCCGACCCCAGAATCCAGAATCCAGTGCATTATTTTAATAGATTTCCATGATTAAAAGGAATAATGTCCCGAAGGACCGATCAATTTAGTATTCTTTGAAACTAAATTACATATATTAACATTACATTAAAATTCCAAGAATAAAACCCAAAATTTATAGTTCATTGATAAATCTATAATTCCATTTAACTTATCCCAACATATCAACCATTATACACTTCTTGGAATCCTGGGAAAATTAAACATAAGAAAGGGGTGAGCTCAGATGCTCAGTAAGGGTAAGCAATATAGTGGAAGATAACATATACATTAGGCATTATGACTAATTTAAAACACATGCCTTTACAAATAAAAAAACATGACCATTTTATGGGAAGAATATGAGATGAATAAATAATTCCATAACAAAAAATATCCACGGTTATTCTACTAGTTGAATAACCACATGAACCATTAATAATATTTTCATAATGAGGGAATTTATATTGTTGGAAATTCTGAAACATTTTTTCAAGGCCTCGACCAAGAATTCTTATAAGTCCCCAGCCTTAAAACTTACTTAATCTTGATTTATTACAAGATTACACATTGAGGATCTTTTTGGGTTTAGAGTTTTAGAGAATTAGATCATAAAACTTGCATTACATTCCACATATAAACAAAGTGGTTACATAAAGATAGTATTCTTCTTTCCCATCAATGGAATCATATTTAAAATAAAACATGGATTCTTTCTTGACACTTCCTTGAAACTATCATCATATCATGTATCTTTCCCTTGACCTGTGAAAAACATTTCAAAAAAACTTGGGATGAGCATAAAAAGCTCAGTAAGGGATATAAAAATATAGAAAGGAAACATGGGTACATATATACATAAGAATGAAATCATAATTTACCCATAAAACATAAGCACTTTAACATACCTCATCAAATCATGAATAAATCATAGAAATCATAAGACATAAAGGTAACTTGAGGCATTCATAACATTCTTACGTAGGGAGTAACCCTCTTGGTTACGTTTGGAATACCCATCACAGTATATTTCCTAAATATCTTCAGAGAAACCTTAACGTTACACTCCTTCACGTTACCTAATGCATTGGAGAGCTATATCGGGCTCACCCGCCCTTAGTTTATCCCGGAACCACCTATCTTCATAATAATGCCCATGAACCTCAACATAATCGTATCACATAAAACATGCATAAAGGAAACATAACATTTCCACCTTTTAATCACAAGATATCAATACAACACATTGATATAAAAACATTATGAAAACAATTTTCAATACAAAAAATTTAAGAAAAGTAAAACATGGTATTTATTTTTCTTTTAAAAAAAGTATGGCTTGTAGAGGAAGCTGAAACTCAAATAATGGTCACGACGGCGGAGAAGTCGTTGTCGCCGCATACGTACGACAAATAAATTCCCTTTTTTCATTTAGTAAACGCTTCATATAAAAAAGATTCCTTTTCAATAAATGTAAAATTCAAATGGGTTTATACACCGTATAAAAGAAGGTTGTGTATAAAACAAAATATGCCTCAATGAAAGGATATTGAGATGAAGTCTCATACCTCGGGTCCGACTTGACTCGGTCGTTCTTTAATCTCCTGAATAATAAACTTGAATTAATTTATACTTGTTTAAGAACCTTTTTCAAGTTCATTATTCCTTTTATATCACTTATTTCCATGTCATGAACACTATGTAATTATTTAAGTTAATAACGGTCATTTTAACGATCATTGGTACTGGAGTAAAAAATAAGCCCTTTATAATTATAAGTTGTTCATGTATCCATTATATCAAGAATTATAATCATTATGTATATATCATATATATCCAGTATATACATGCATTTATAATATTACATAATCATTTAGAGGTAAGAAATGAAATGAACCGTTCATGGAGACGGTAAGCCGTACGTACGCATGAACACTACTTTCATTTCTATTTCATATTTTATAGAATGTAATCATAATTATATAAAGGTATATTATAATTCCAGTATAATATCATATATAATATCATAGTTCCATCCTTTATACATCCCACATATGGTATTTAACGAATCAAAACACTTTGAGGGGCGGTAGTCCGCACTTCCTTAAATGAAGATATCACGTTTACCCAAAATGGAAAACATAAAGGTATGCCCAAAATGAAAAATACAGAAGCTTAAGGAAAACATAAACATATTATATATCATATATAAATATAGTGTCATCTTAATGGCCACCTTTTAAGGTGTTAAAAGAATGTTGATCAATCATCGTTTCAGGTGGCATAAATTCACCATCCACGGAAACAATATGTTCTTTAACCATTAGATGTAGGTGTGTGTAAGTGTAGCTCGAATCATTCTTATAACAACATCCTAGTATATTTAAGATACTGGATTTGTTATAAAAGAAATGAATAAAAAGAGTTTAAGGGGTTGGAGAAGCAAAATAAAACAAAAGGACTCAAGTGAAGACATTACATTAAAATCGGGTAACTCCCTTTGGTTTGAGCTCAAAGGCTTACTTGGGAAGACTTATGCCCAATGTGAGGATTCAAGGAGTAATATAGGGATGTGGAGAGACACAATGGGAAGGGTTTTGCCGAGCCAAAGGCTTTGGGAGTGTGGGTTAGGAGGTAGAGGTGGGGGCCTTTTATAAGAGGAGAGGAGGGGCACTCTTGGAAAGTAAAGAAATGTTACATTATTTTAAAATGATTTTCGGATTAAAAAGGTACCACATTGATATATTTAGAGGGTAAGGTGATAAGGGTTCGAAATCCACCCATCAAATAGGTTTTGGACATGTGTAGTTCATAGATTTTACATTATCATTTCATTTTATTTAAATCCTTTATTAATGAGGTAATCGCTAAATCATCATGATGTCATAAATAATTTAATTTATTTAAAGTCTAAAAATTATAAAAAAAAAATACTATGATGTAGGAAATATTTTTATATTTCCAATGACTATTTATAATTAAAAATCTGACTTGTATAACCCCATGTAAAAATTGTTTTAGTAAAACATCTCATGTTTGTGTCATTTTTACTTTAACATTAAATAAAAAATTATTTATGTCATTTCCCAACCAAAGTGGCACCATGGGGTCCCCAAGTTGACCCATGGGTTTTCTTGTTCGGCCACGACACATCCAATGAGGGCAGGACATGTGTCAAGATCATCTCATATTATTAAAACATTATTTTCACCCTAAACTACACTAATTACCACTAATCGCGATTAAGAACTTAAAAGTTACTATTCACCAAAAAAATATTTTAATCTCATTGAACCACATTTTACTTCTTAATGACAACCATGTATGTCGGATTTTTGAAAATCAAATCACAGAAGTGGAAAAGTTTCATTTAAATGAAAAATCAGTTTCTTTAACTACCACTTAGGGGTTTCACTATTCATCAAAAATTGATGTTTTTCAGAAAGATACCAAAACTTCACCCTAAGCTATATTTGATATTCCGAATTCAAAAATGATTTCTATTTTACAAAATTCAAAACATTTAAGTTGCATTAATTAATTTAATAACTAATTCCCACTGTCATGACAAATAGCGTGTTTTTATGAAACAATAAGTATCAAAAGATTGACACTAGTTTAAGTCCAATTTCAAAGTGAAATTGATTTCAATGACCACCATTGGATAAAATGGTAAAAATATATTCTAATTTCACTTCAAAACCAATTCAAAAGATAATCTAATCATATAAATAAATTAGATTAAAAAGTAGTTTTGATGTAAAATGCAGTATTTTTCACTATTCATTAAAAAATGAACATTGTCAGAAAAATACCAAAAATTAAAACAAAGTAAATTTTGATGTCCCAATCATAAATAATAATTTTATTTTGACAAACATATCTTATAAAATTGTCAAAAGATAGATTTAAGAATGGTTTTCCATCAAAAGCTAGTAAAACAATCTTTTAAAAAATATTAGTGCATTCCATGCCTAAGATTGGATTTATTTTCATTTTAAGCCTCTAAAACACTATCTTAATCATTAATAGACATAGATAAAAATATCTATTATTCATTACTTACTTGGGATGTTACAATTCTAAAAATGATTAAGGCCTCAACCAAAACCATATATCAAATTTGGATTGGCCTCGGCTAATTCCACGTCAAATTGTCTCATGATACCTACTGATGCACCGAGGAGATATAGAGGGTTCCACCCATCACATAATAAGTCTGATACATTCCTCATATAAAAATGATGAAACATAATATAAACCTTCATATCAATACTAGCATACGAACGACCAATACTTTAACCATAACCCATGAATTGTATAAAAATAACACATCCACATTCAAACATATCACAAAATATTCAATAAAATATGGAAGATTTGTAATATAATAAATCAACTTCAAAAAATTTTAAATTCCATCAAAGGTTGTTGATATAAATGAAATAAAAACTATTTGAATGAAATACATATTTCTATTTTGAAACCATAAAAGTGTCACATATTATAAAAGAAAACATTTATTTTGATAATATTTCTGTAAGCTTGTAAGGGATGCTTTGATGATGTTATAATGGCAGAAAATAGCAGCACTCACTGTATAAGTTAAAAAAAATATTCGTACCTTAATTTTTTCAAAAAGGTCATAAAGTACATTTTTTGGAAATTGACGAAAAGATTCCTTTCAAAGATATAAGATCAAATAATGGTATAAATGACATTAACCCATAGTCTAGTAAATAGTACAAAAAATTGAAATATATTTTACGAAAACATTGATGTGGATGATAAAGATGTACCAGTAGATACTTACAAAAAAACAACCCCGGATAATAAAGAGATTGTGATATTTACCCATACATTGTACTTTTCCTTAGTTGATTGTATGTTAACCTCTTGTATAATAGTTGAAACATTGTTATTAAATAATTCAATAACTATATACAAAAATATGATATCATATATGATCTTCTAATATTGCTTTGTTAATAATATTTCAATTGTATCATAATTTTGGGTGATAAATAATTCATTTTCCTTCATATGCTTGGTTACATAAAAAATATTTTCTGTGGATAAGATGTATTTTATTCATATCCATAATGATATTATGTTTTAAAATATTCTTTTTAAACAAAAAATTAAAATTGTTCTTGAATGATTATGATGGGGAGTGAATCTCAACGTGTTCCTGAAGATGGTAACCTGTACAAACGCACGAGCGACAATATCAATATATTGATCATGAAATTGTATGTAATTGGATGATATATCATATATACATAATCATTAACATGTTATATTTATTATTTAAATCATTTATACTCATTATTATACCCATCCATAAAATGAAGTGTTTGAATAACAAACTACACCACGACGTGGAGACGATAAGTCGTACGTACGCACGTAAGGTGAGTTTGTCATTCATATGATGGATATAATAATGAATATGGTTGTACCATTTTTATAATAACATCAATGTATATATAATATACTGGAGTTATTAATTTAGAATGGAAACAAAAATTAAAGAGGAAGTGGAATAAGAAAATAACTTGAAAGAGGTGATGAAATAATTACTTTATCTTTGGGTTATCCCTTTTGATTTGATCAAATGGGCACCATAGGATTGATTTTTGGAAAAGGTAATGCCTCTTAGATTAAGGGAGGAATGTTGGGAGGATAATTGGGAAGGTTTTGGACGAGCCAAATTGATTTGGAGGTGTTAAATTCAGAGAAGGGGAAGTACACATTTATAAGAGAGGTATGGGTCACTTTAGGAAAATCATGAAAAATTATTTAATAATAAAATCATTTAAATTTTATAATCGCTCAAAAATGATTTATTTTTAAACTAAGGTGAGGATGGGTGTAAAACCCCTCAAAAAATAGGTTTTAGATAGGTTTAGGTCGCCATATTAACCTTATCTTTTAGATTTAACTCTTACTTAAATAGTTTAACATTTACCATGTATCTTTTTATTTGTATATTATATGGTAACTAAAATTACAATAAACATCCAAGAGAACCCCAAGTGGTTCATTAATGATACATATATAATTATATAAGTCTTTTTTCCGAACCTTAGATTTTTAGAAATATTATTTCAATTAATAATATAATATTTATTTTAAAACTCTTTTTTCCAATTTTGAGACTATTTGGTATTTTGTTTTTGTTAAAGTCATATCAGCTTTATTACTTCGAAAAAGATACATATAATCAACCATAAAATTTCATATACACCTATAAAATATTTTTATGTCATAAAAATCTTGAAATTATATTTATTTTAATATTTATAATAACATTTATTTGATACTTTCATTAATAAGGAAATTGTTGCATCATCATTGGGTCATAAATAAATTTATTTTTTGACGTATAAAATTTATAAATAAAATGAAATTATGTAGAAAATATTCTTATTTTTATAATAAATATTTATTGTTGAAAATATAACATATATAACACCTTGTAAAAGTAGTTTTACTAAAAGTTATATGTTTATGTCATTTTTTCCTTTACATTAAATAAATTAACATAATGTGTCATGATCACTCTCAAGTGGCTCTATGTGGTCCCCAAATCGACCCAAGGATGCTCATGGCCAGGAATGTGACAGTAAATAGGGTTAGTATATGTTTTAGGGTAATTTAATATTATTATAATATTATTTGTTTACCCTTATTTACTAGATTTACCCTTTAACCATGGTAAATAAAATATTTACCAAAGTAATTATTCATAAAGATTAAAAATAAAAGTTACCTATTTACACAATTGGGACCTCCTGATTAAAAATATGGAATCCTTTTTACAAAATTCATAACATAGAAGATTCCAAAATAAATTTAGAATTAATTCCCATTATAAAAACAAAAGGTTTGTTTCTAAGAAATAATAACTACAAAAAGATCGACAATTGTTTACATTCTATTTATATGTGAAATTAAAAACAACAACATAAATTATATTAAATGATAAAAATATGATCTAATGATACATTAAAACCAATCAAATTTGTAATTTAACACTATAAATTTTTTCAATTAAAAGATTGTTTTCAATTAAAACATAGTATTTTTCACTAGTGATCAAAAATTGAAAGTTTTCATAAAAGTAAAAAAAATTTAACCAAACAAAATTATTATGGCCCTCTTAAAAAGATAAATTTAATTTCATTAAATTTAATATATTAAAGTGTCAAATATTGGATTTAAAAAGTGTTCACCACTAAAAGGCGGTAAAATTGAATTTCTTGAAAAATACTTCTTTTATCTAAAAAATGAATTTGTTATTAAATTATGTCTAAGAAACACATAATATGGATGTTAAAATTATATACAGTATATAATATTCGAAATGCAATTAATACTATTCATAATCTCTTTTTGGACAGCTATTTTGGTAAGTTTTGGTGCGCTCAAACTCTGTGTTGTGTGTAGCGCAAGCTATTTAATTAATTTAATGAGATAACATAATATGAAATTGTGAGGTGTTACATGAAATATAAATCTCAGATGAGATTATATATTTTTAATATTTTCAAGACAAAAATTGGTTTATAGTAAAAAATATTATAATTTGAATTAAAAAAAAGTAAAAACCAAATATTCAAAAATATTAATAACAATTTATTATTATGATTAAAATGTAAATTTATTTTTAAGTTTAAACATAGGTTTTATAAATTTCTAACTGTATATATAATGTTTATAACATTATAAATTAAACAAATATTTTATACACTAAATTTTTTTATAAAATTTTAAGTCTTTATTATATACTGATAAAGAAATAAAAATCATCAATTAGAAAAAACTATATTTTTTCACTATTCATATAGAAAACAATTATTTATGAAAAATCCAAAAAATTAATCATATTTTTATTTTCACATGATGAATCCTAAAATATTTTTCATTTTATTATATTCGACTGACATAACTAATCAAAATTAGCTTTATTTAATAAATGAATATTGTATTTAAAATAATTTTTTGAAAAACTTATCTTATGTTCTGACATTAAAAATATGCTTTTGTAAATTAAAAAATATTAAAATTAAAAATCAACTTATAAAATAAGTATTTATTATTATAAATAGTTTTAAGGAAATTTCAAATCATAATTACTTCTTAATTATGACGTAAACGTCATTTTATTTATAAAAATTATATATTTCATTATTTTCTAAAAATTTAATCTCCATTTGAACAAACCAATTAATTCATATTAAAATAATATAAAATTATGAATCCAAAATGAAGTTTATTATGTCAAATTAATTTTGAAAAATTTTAAATTGTAACTTTTTATTATGATTTTAATATACAATGAAAAACGTTTTTATTGAAAAATTAATTTTAAAAATAATATTTTTCTTATTATAATATTATATAAAACACTAAAATCTCATCCTTAATAAATAAATATTGTATTTATTAATATTAAAATTCTTTTATAATATACTTAATTATATTAAATAAATACTACAATGCATAAAATTATAGATTCTTAAAAACAATAATGAGTTAAGTAAATTTGTATAAAATAAACTTTTATATATAAATATAGGTATTAATATATTTCACAATTATTTTCTCCTATTAAAACCAACCTATGTAATGGATGGGTTTTAACTGTTTAAAAATATCATTATTTAATTTTATTTTGGTTTTTCATGTGGAGAAATCTATCATTTATATTTTGCTTAAATATAGGAAAACATATATTAAAATCTTAGGTCATTAAAATGTATCTGGAATATATTTATTTGTTACATATAGTGTCTCAAAAATCATAAATCATAGTTACTATCAGTCCCACCACCCTGGATGGTACCCATAAACCATTATGTTACAAATGGACACAGATACTCAAACAATATATAGTTTGGGTTATAATATATTATGTGTGTTTCTCAATATTCTAAGGCTAATATAAATGATGATATATAATAAATAAAATAATTTTTTCCCTTTTTCCTTACTAAATTTAATATAATAATCTTATGAAAAAATAATTATGAATTATGTTGATGATTGATATAAGGAAAAATATATCCTAGTCACAATAGAAAAAACTATATACTTATGGTAGTTATTTTACCATAATAATACTATATATCATCCTCTATTTGTATGAAATATAAAAAGTAGTGTTTCTTAATCTCTATAATAAATTATCATCATGTGGTCTAAAAGTCCAAAACATTCAATCAGAGTCACCATCATCATTCAAGAAAAGGAACATCACCTTTAATTTGTTCATATCACATATGGTTGACATGTATTTTGTTGAAACATGTAAAGGTTTTGATTTTATCTTACCCGGTAGAGGTCGCCACCCAACCCCTACCTAACTATCATAAAACTAAGTGCGATAAGAAGAATTAAAAAGTAGATAACTATAATTGTTATCCAATAACACTCAACTATCAATGTACTTGTAATTAAACATAATAAATTATTAATGTCATACTAATAATGTCCTAGATATAGTTATCTAAGACAAATTTGATCTATACTCAGAATCATTGTTTTCATACCTGGCCACCATGAAGAAACATTCTATTATGGATACTAATAAGTTTCTTCCCATAAATGAGGTAGAATATATATACTTTCCTACAAACACACATGTATATATATATACATGACTGTGTATGGGGGTGTGTGTCAATAATAATCCTCCCCAAGGAGGCCAATATCTCCTATTATTGAATAAATGTAATCATATATTTACAGGAAACCATCTTCAAATTGAAGGATGCACTTATAACAACAAGGAACGTATACATATATTTTTCATGTATATATACATAGATATAACCTTCCTTATATAATATTTTTATCTTATTTTAGGGAGGAATTATATTATCTATACACACATCACTATATTTTTATAGTATACATGTATCAAGGATTTAAATATGGAATATTATCAATTGAAAAATCTAAACATTATATACTTATTAATATAAAATTATGGTGTAATGTATATATATCTTCTACATCATAAACAAATATAATATACATCAAATTTGTGTTCCTAATTAATTTTCATGTCCAACACTATGTCTGGAACTATCATGATAGATTATAGCTTCATAAAACATGAATTCATCCATAAATGTTTAAATATATTATAATAACATGTTTAATTTATTTTCACATCTAATATTTTCAAAAATAATACATGTCATCCCCAAACATGTTATAATAGAAAAAAATTATTCATTAAATCATGTTAACATGTTCTAAATATTATGGGATTACATGAAATCCATAAAAATGGCATAATAAGAAAAAATCTCACCTAAAAATGAATTATTTCACTAAATATTAACGGATTGTATAGAATCCCTTAATCATGTTGAAAAAGATATCGAAATGTGGAATAGCTAAAAATATGAATCCCATTTCTAGAATTAACTTATAAAAATTGAATAATAATGTGACAACATAATTTAAATCAAGGAATCAGGTAAATATAATCAATGTAGGGAATAAAACAAATGTCAACCCCCACATGTGAAGTAATCGAAAATTAATATATATTCCAACACATATCAAAATTTTCACATGATAAGTAAGGATGGTAATTTTTGAAGAAAAAAACCTGATGCATCATGATTTATAAATAGATAATCATATAACAAGTATAGGTTGTGGATATTATTTTTTGTTAGAATATTTATTAATGAAAAAATATTATTTTGTTATTCCTCACCCTACCATGTGATGATTCAAACATAAGAAACGAAAATATGATAGAAAACGTTGGGTCACCAACAAAAACTTATGTAAAACTTAAACCTTATTCTCAAATAATTACATATTCTATCACACAAATTTCTAACAAGCCTAATTTAATATGAAAATAGATTTTATGTAATGACATATAAATTATATATATATAACATTCCCTTATAAATATATATGTTTGAAATATATTGTAAATATAGATGATAAGATCTAATTTCACTTTATAAATAATTTTTAATATGATATGTTTATAATATTACTATTTGTAAAACAATATAACTTGTAGTATATTAATAATATAGATATATTTCATACATCATTCTGTATATTAAAAAAAATTCAATTTATGAACATATTTTGAAAAATATTTTTTATCACAAATATATGTTTAATATAGTAAAATTACTTCCATTTTTTTATTCATCATGTTAAAATGATCATAGTATTAATTGTTTGTATTTTTTAGAAAATTGATTTTTTTTAATAATATAAATTACTATTTTCCAAAAGGGTAAATTTTTTTGAATATAATTTAGCCGTAGGTTTTTATAAAACTATTTAATGGATCAAATATATATTTATTTTATAATTTTATGCAATCTAGATATTTATTTTAAATTTTTTAATACCTATGTTTGAACTTTTAAAACTAAAGTAATATTTTATTCATAATAAAACAAATTAGTCTTTCAATTTAATTTAAAAAAATTTCAATAAAATATGTTTTTACGTGACATAAAAGTAACAAAGATTTGTTTTTTATATATTAAACCTATTTATTTCTTGAAAGTCATAATAATTAGTAATCTTATATCACATTTAAATTTTAATGTTAAAATTGAAATTTTTCTGAAAAACTGTTGTTACACATTATACCTGATAATACTTAATTTAATTTCTAGTAATCAGGGAATTATTATTCTATAAATTGATTTAAAAACTCAAAATAATAATTTACAAATGAAAAAATCATTTTAATTATAATTTATCACATTAAAAATAGTTAATGAATTTGAAAGTGGAGTTACCAAAAGATGGGTAAATTAGTGTAATAGTTGTATAACACAGTGTAAATGTATAAAAAATGTGAAAAATGTTTAATTTCATATGGTGGATGGAATATATACCTTATCAATTTACCCACACCATCATTCTCCTTTTTTGGATTTTTTCCGTTGAATAATGTAGATACATTAATGAAATGTAAGGAAATTTTACAAAAATGCCACTCTCTTTACTTATAAAAGGATCTCACCTCCTCCCCATTTCTCCACCCAATTAAAATATTTGACTCAAAATAATTCTTCCATAATATCTAAACAATTACTCACCCCATCTCTAGATGTAATTTTCTCACCAAAATACCAAGCTAAGTATCCTTAAGGAGTTACCGAGGGAGAACTTCCCTGAGATAGGTAATACTATCAATCTAGCATCTCAATCTTTTTTCTTCTTCTATAACCCTAAAATATAATATATAAAAAAATTATGGTGACAATAGAATATTTACCATTTTAATGTTTTATTATACTAAGGTAATATCCATTTTAATCATTCCACCATAATCGATGAGAACAATGAAAACATATTCATTTGATTGTGCGGACCACCACCACCATGAGTAACAAATTTATTTTTCCTAAAATCTTTATATAGATGGTCAAAAATAGTCATTTAATGAAAAATAATAATAATTATAATATGATTAAAATTATGAAATATTTATTATTTTATTTTTATACCCCCTTCTCATTCTATGAATACTAAGAATATTGTTCATGTTTGTGTGGACTACCACTATAATGAAATGACATATTTCATTTTTCTTTAACTACCTAAAATAAATTATTTAAAAATGAAAATATTATAAAAAATATATATTAATGAAACAATTAATATAATAAAATATATTAAATGATAACTTACTTGTAATAGAAATATATTAGTTGCTATTTATCAAACTAAATATAAATTAAAAAAATTCTTGGATACATATTTAATTTAATTAATTTAATTATTCTAGAATTTATGTGAATGTGTAGAGTGCATTCAATCATGATGTATGGTATCTTCTATACCTCTATCGTGGATTCTCAATTATATGTTATCTTTTTTATCAATTTTTATGCAATATAATTCTCATTAACTTATTATATATATATATATATATATATATATATATATATTCCATAAATATATACCTTTTTAAATATCCTTTTCTTTTATTTGGATATACAATTTTTTAGTTCCCTATTAAATTCAATCTTTTATGCCCAATTTAAGGGAACCTTATTAATTGTTGTCTCATTTCAAGAATCGCACCCATAATATTATTTTAAAAATGAATATATATTCCAACAATTAATTTTTCATTGTGTAGAATTCTAAAATTAATTCAATTTTATTAAAATAAGTTTCTAAATATGAGAAATTTTATTTTTAAATAAAGTCATCATTTACGTTAAAAATAACATTTTAATAATATGATTGATTTTCAAAGCCTTTGATAATTTACTTATGGGGTCATTAAAATATATTATCATTATAATTAATCTTATTAATGATTAATGAATCTTTTTTTATGAAAATAAACTCTCATTTAAATCATAATATTTATTATAAATTGAAATTAAATCATTTCTGTTTTATAAAAATATAAACACTTAATTTATAATTTTGATAACATTTATTTACTTGTACCATTATAAGAATATGTCATATTTTCATTTCATAAGATACCTAAATATTATTTTACACTTCCATGGGTGAGGAAAATATTATAATATTCAGTTTACTATTTATAATGGTCATGTTACTATTTTAATGTACTAGTTACTATTTTAATGACCAGATAACTATTCCAATAGTCAGATTTATAAGAGTCATATGGATTCCCTACATCCAAACAATATCTCATATTTCATTCATTATTCAGTTAGTAATATTTATTGCAAGGTTATATATTTTCAATTTCAAAATGCACATTTTATTACTCTTATTTTGTGTCTTTTCATTAGTGTTGTTCACGAGTATGGTTATTCTGAGAGATCGAGCATATCCAAAATTTCTAGTTATAGTTATCTAATATCTAAATTTTTTTCATTGTAATACTTTCCATTGTTATGACCATTTTTATTCCCTATATTGAATTTTAATATTAAGATAAAAAATATTATTGGTTTCGTCATGTGGTTCGTTTAATACTATAACAACAATAATCTTTATTACACTCTTAAACAAGATTTTTTATATCAAATTGCACTTAAGAATACACTAAGGATTGAGTGGTCTGGTGTCATTGGATATTAGGAATATTACATAACAACCTAGAATATAAAATACAGATCATTATTGAAAACATATTTTATGTGACCACACACATTCCTTCATACCTAGCATTACATGAGATAACCAGAGGACATGCATAAGAAAAAGGTGAGCTATATTTCTCAGTAAGGGAGTAAAAATGGAATAACATGAAGAATATAGTACAATATAGGCAATAGTAATATCAATGAAACATAAGTGAAACATGAACATAAATTAATGATATAGTATGATTATCATAACATGGAAATGTGGAAACAACATTTAACATGAAATTAGAAAGAGATAAGGCTCATTGCACATAGAGCATGAGTAAATCCTCATTTCACATGAATTAGCATTGGTATACTCTTATTTAACCATAAATAGAATAAGTAATCCCTCATTTCAAATGGATTATCATGATACTATTCTTTACCCAATGCATTGGAGCGCAATCATGGTTCACCCATTATAATCATTTCATTTAATGTATAAGTGTGCCACATGGATCATACAACATGGTTTAATTATACGTCAAAATTTATTACGAAAATAAGATATGTGGAATACATAAATGTAAGTCCTAAATAAAAAAGTACATGTGTATAAAGGTAAATACTCTTGATAGGAAAATGGGTATGGTATTCACTTACATAATGACTTTGGCATGGGAACTTTTGATATAACTATGGAATTATAACGACGTCAAATAGAAATAGTAGAATGGGTTGATGAGAGATAATGGGATGTCTAATAATTTATATATGAAATTGAATGTATGGAGTCATGTAACATAATATCCCAACATATGTGATGAAATTTAGATGAATAATATTAACGAGTTTTTGAATGTAAATGAGAAAAGAGAAATTCCTTACGAAAATTTGGCATTGTAATGAGTGTACATGGCTGGAAATAATGAGATATAAAGAGGTCTATTGTAATTTAAAAAAAATGGCTTGTATGAGGGTGGTGAAAAATCATACCCAAAAATTTTTAATTCAAAATAACCAGGTATAACAACATAATGACATTTGGAAAAAAATGCGAAAGTAAGAAATCTCTTACTTGGAAGTGTGATCCCAAAGACTTGGCTGGGGCTTGAGAGAGGCATGTTGGGAGATTCGGGAACTATGGGAGGATTTTAGATAGAGGACAGAAGGGTAGGGACGTTCTCCATTGTTTTTGAGTGATAATAAGTGGGAAATTCGGTGGGTTTATATAGGAAACGAGATTGAATTATTTTTTATTTAGGTTTCGGACACTACACATTAAACTAATCAAAATCACAAACATACCCATAGTTTTTACCATGGGTTTTTCTATAGGGGAGTGGGAAAAATTATTTTAAAATGAAAATGTATGAAATTTTTATAATATTAGGATATATTTTGTGGAGTTGAGTCACAATCTCAAGGAAATCATTTTGAATTGTTAAAATGTTTTATAAGTCTTGGAGTGTCCACTAAGGCATCAGAAAATGAATCAAACAAATATAAAATCACATTATTTTAAAAATAAATCATATATCGGCCAAATATACCTTCTATAGTACTATATTACATTATCATTGTGTCATTATGATGTCATAAAACACATTATATATTAATTAGGTATTTAATGTTTTTCCAAAAATTCAATTGTCTCAAAAAATTATGAAAATTTCACCATTGAATAATTTCTACATCCTGATTCCAAAAATAAAATTCATTTAATATAAATAATTTCCTAAATATTATCATTTCCTCATTTTAAATAAAAAAAGATATTTATTAAAAACTCATGGGTTTTGGAAAAACCAGTTTTCAAACCTTTTTAAAAATTACCTTTGTATTCATAAAAATTATTTTTTTTAAAAGGTAATGCTTTGGTCAAAGACCAAAGCACAAATTATTATTAAAAAAGAAATAAAGTTAGAAGAGTCTGAAATAGGGGATTTTTTTACAATATCTATCAAAAAGATTAAATAAATCAGCAGGCAGGGAGTCCATCCAAGTCATGTGCTGGTGAACTCCTTTATTGGCAAGAGCATCAGCGACGGAGTTCGCTTCACGGTAGGTATGGGTGGCAATGAAATCAATCCCGTGGATCATGTTAAGAAAGTTCATCCCAAGAGAAGTATGCTTCTAGGCTAGATGAATACTGCCATTCCAGATGGCATGAATGATGGTGGATGAATCACTCTCAATCCATAGCTTCCTCCAACCTCTTTGAAGAGCAAAATCGACAGCATGGATGACACCCAACAGTTCCACCTCCAGCGATGACGAGTGTCCACATCCAATGAAGAAAATGCCTTGAAACTGACCAGTAGAATCTCTAAAAATAGCACCGCAACTGGCAGGACCTTTATTTCCTTTGGAAGCACCATCAACATTATCTTTGATCCATCTCGGCATTGGCGCCTTCTAGAAAACCACGAAGGTGCATTTTGGCTTTGGATAATTTCCAGGAACTTGGAGATGGCGAATGATCTCAAAGTCCCCAACTGAGTTGTTGCAGCAATCTTTCTGAATAAATGCATCCTCTTGGATCACAACAAGGATCCGATATTTTCCTGCATTAATATTGAAAGAATGATTATTATGAATAAGGTCATTTCTAATGTACCAGGTCTCGTGAATGGAACCTCAATTCTGAGCATTGATAAACGAGCTACGTATAGATCAATTCTACTGGATAAGGCCATCACTTCGTTTGTCTGGGTAAATTGGATTTTTTAAAGCCATATATTTATAACAATCATGTGATCATTATTTAACAACTATATTAGCAATGATAAAAATTCTTAATGGAATTTTAAAATCAAAAAACATAAAACCATTGAATTGGATATGTAATATAGCCATTTTACATAATAATACATTTAATTACATAAATAGGAATTTTCATTAATAAATGTTTGGGACATTACAATCATCCCCCATTATGAAATTTCACCCTCAAACTTTCCATTTCCCACACTAAAATATCTGAGGGTAACTCTACTTCATCAATTCCATAGATTCCCACATTTCCTCTTCAATATTGTTGTTTCTCCACAACACCTTGACAAGGGAATTTTCTTATTTCGAGAACCTTTTCCCCACCATATAAGATATTCAAAGGATTCTATTCATAGGATAGGTCATTCTTCAATGGTACCACCTCTAGATTGTGTATATGAGAAGGTTCAGTTATGTACATCCTCAAGAGTGATATATAGAATTCATCATGTACTTGAGATCTGTTTAGTGGGAGTGCTAGTCAATAGGCCACTGATCTAATGCATCAAGGATCTAAAAAGTTATGATGTACCTAGGACTAAGCTTTCCCTACATCCCAAATCTCATAACTCTCTTCCCTAGTGATATGTGTTGAAATAACATCTCTCAAACATCAAACACTATCTCTCATCAAAATATGTCATCAAAGCTCTTTTTTCAAATCTGAGCAGATTTAATGCGTTTCTGGATAGTTTTAACCTTATCCACTATTTTTTGACCATTTCAGGTCCTTGGATATTTCTCTACCCAAAATCAACCCAACATGTTGGGATTCTTCACCTCTTCCCATAACGGGATTCATAAGAAGCAAATTTTATGGTAGAGTGGAAACTGTTATTGTAAGATAACTCAACCCAAAGAATTTTTTGATCTCATTATCCTTTGAAGTCCATTGAGCATGCTCTCAATATGTCCCCAAGTTTTTGGATATTCAACTCGGATTGGACATTGTTTTTTGGATGATAAGTCGTACTAATGTTCGGCTCAGTATTTAGAACAAGTAGAAGACTGTTCAATAACATATAGGTGAATCTAGGATCTTGATCGGATACAATAGATAGTGTTAATCCATATACCCTTACCACTTATCTGATATATATCTATGCTAGTTGATCCAATGATAAATCCTCTTGAATTAAAATTATGTGTTCATTTAATGTAAGATGATATATATAAACCCAGGTAGCATTATTTCCTTTGGATGTCATCAGAAATCTGATGACAAAGTCCATGGTGATTTTCACCCATTTCTATGTAGGTATGGGTAATAGTTGAATCATCCCATTAGACATCTTCTTAACAACCTTCACTTGCTAACATATCAGGCACTTTGATATATACTATGTGATCTCCTTCTTCATGTTATCCCATCAATAATGCTCTCAGAGACCTTGATACATCTTTCTGTTTTCTTGGAGAATGGATAAATTGGAACTATGTGCATCATCCAAAATTTTATTCATTAACTCCAGATATGATTGAACATATAGTCTTGTCCCAAATATCACAGTTCCTTCTTTATTAAAATTGAACTCTGAGGATTTCCTTTTTTTGATAGTTTACACATTCTTCTAAATTACCATATAATCCTTTTGAGCATCCATTAACCCTTCCAAAATATATGGTTTTAAAATCATTTATGAAAGGATTGATGATGTTCCCTTTTATATGATTATCATGTATATCTTATTAAAATCTAAGAAGATTGGATCTTTTTCCATTCTCATCAATGATAGAATCAGTTGGTCATTTCAACATAGATTATACACCACCTTTTTTGATTTCCCAGGGTGTTAATAGATTGAGAATTCATAGTATTTTATCATCTCTCTCCATATTCGTTGGTGCATGGTCAACTCCTTCTATGTGAATATATACTTCAGGATTTTTTGAACCACGTATATTTTAAACTTTTCCCCAAGGAGGTAATGTCGCCAAATTATTAAAGTGAATATTACTACAACAAACTAAAGATAATGTGTTTAACAGTTTTTCTCATGAACAATCAATTTCCATGAGGCATAGACAATGAATATTTCATTTTGCATCAACGCACGTCCTAGACCCTTCTTTGATTCATCACTATGTACCTCCAAAAGTTCTCCACTTGTGGGTCGTGTGAGAATAGGAATAGTGATAATCCTCATTTTCAAAACCTTTAATATCTCTTCGCATTCATAACTCTAATAAATAACTACTCCCATCTGAGTTAGCTTGGAAATACGGTTGGACTATCATGATACATTTCTTAAAAATCGGTCATCATATCCATCTAACCCTAGGAAGCTATAGATATCCATCACCGATGATGGCCTCAACCGTCCCTGAATTACAGCAGT
Source organism: Viscum album (assembly GCA_963277665.1). Classification (NCBI taxonomy): domain Eukaryota; kingdom Viridiplantae; phylum Streptophyta; class Magnoliopsida; order Santalales; family Viscaceae; genus Viscum; species Viscum album. The sequence goes on from OY728155.1 coordinate 1,059,060,837, forward strand.
CATAGAGTGATCGATAGATATCCCATTGCTTGTGATGATATGGAACAAGAATGATACTTCTGCCAACTAGATCTCACAATTTCTATACTTTTCATAGAGCCTCCCCTTTTTTAATATCCCAAGTATAGTGCTTAGATTCTCCTCATGCTCCTCCTTGGATTTGGAGTATAATAGAATTTCATCTATAATGAATAGCACAAATTTTCCTAGGTAATCTTTAATAAATCTATTCATCATTTCCATGACGATTTCTTGAGCATTAGTTAGTCTGAAATCCATTACAATGAATTCATAGTGCCGGTATCATGCACGAAAAGTTGTCTTGGGGATATCCTCCTTCTTCATCATATTTGATAATATCCCAACCATAGATCCACATTGGGGAAGTATTGTGATCTATGTAGTTGATCTAACAAGTCATTAATTTGTGGAATATGACACTTATTCTTTACCATGTTTTTTTTTAGCTCTTGATAATCGATGAAAGGCTCATTGACCCATCCTTTTCTTGATGAAGAGGAGTAGTACACCCCATGGTGATGCACTTGGGCATATAAAACCTTTATCCAAATTCTCCAATATTTATTTCTTCAACACCTTCTGCTCCACAAAAACCATTCTATGTGGAGTCTTTGATATTAGAAACTCCTCAAGTATATGATCTATTTACAATTCAATATCTTTTTAAGGAGGAATACCAGGAAATTCCTTGGGAAAAACATCAGAAAATTCCCTCATTATTGGCATCTCTGCATGGATGGGTTCTTCATTAGACTCAATCATCTAAGAAAGATAAACATGATCATAGGGTACTAATATCCATGATTGAGATGATGTTTCTAAACAATATTCATCCTCCTCCTTACACGTGTAGAATCAGGGGTCGATTCTCCATATAGAGAGTTATTTATCTCTAATAGAAATTTATGATAGATCTATATAAGTAAAGCCAATCCATGACATGAATTGCATTAAATTCCACCTGAGGTAGTATGAAGAGGTTCTTTGTGAAGTTCAATCCAAAAATTATGATAGGGGAGGAGTTATATTCATGGGATTCACTGATTTCCCCATTTGTTATTCTCACATACATCTTTACTTCCATGATTTTGTTTTTTTGGGATTGTTCTTCTAAATTTTCAGGATATATAAGAATGTGTAAAAAAGATAAAAATCTACATTCACTTTTAATGAATTTATAACTTGCTTACCTATCACCAATTTGTTTTTGAGGTTCACATTGTTGATAGTGACAGAAAAAGATCACCTTTGCTGTCATCGAGGATGTTGGATGCTGTAAAAAACCTTTGTCTTATGGAATTGGATTGAAAAGTTCCCCCATTCATTGCATTTAAATAAATGAACAATGCATTGAAGGTCGAACGGAGCATTCCACTCATCTATTAAAGAAGCATGTTATTATTATCGGTAGTTAATATCCAGGTTCCCTTCTATTCAACACCTAAAGCATATTCTCGTCCCGTTTAAGCAATTTCTAGGATGCTTCATTCCGCACCTTTGGCAAGTGGGGTGACGGGATTTCATAGAACCATAGAATTTATCCATCAAACCACGAGAATAATTGTCAAGCATACAATTCTTATCCCCATTATTCCACTGATATTCGCTAATCTTCGTTTCAACCTTGAGGGAATGTTAGACAATTTCCTAAATGCTCCCTAAGTAATGGATCAATAGGGCTTTTAGTATGCTAGGTTTTAGCCCACCAAAGTAGTGTTGAACTATGCATTCAGGGGTAACGACAATGTTGGAGGCATATCATTCAAGCTTGGTAATGTTTTCCTCTTATGCTCTAATGGACTTGTTATCTTTTATCTTGAGGGTAAGGAAGTCCCTTTCAATATTAAGATGGATGGTGTGAGGAAAATATGTATCGACATACATTTTTTGAAAATCCTTCAATTCTATCACCTCAATAACCTCATCAAGCTTTGTATTTTTTATCAATGTCCATCGTTGATCAGTTTCGCCCTCAATTCAATAAGTATCCAGAAGTACCTTCTCTAGTTCAGAGCAGTAAAGGCTATAGAATATCTTCTCATTGGAGTTAATCTATTGTTCGGCTATTGAGGGGTCAGATGATCCATTAAAAGTTGGAGGCCTTTGTCTCATTAATATATCGTTGGCAACATGATTTTTCATAGGGGTAGGGGATGAAAGTTCCTCTTGAACAATTTTTCAATTCAAAACATGAGTTATCTGGGAGAGTATCATGACAAAATTTATGATTCTCACTCCCATCGGATTCAGCATCTCATTAGAACAATCATCACATTGATCTTTGCATAGGTTGTTAGAATTATTCCTCCTATTACTAGACATTGTCTGGTATAAAAGGAAAATTAGGGGTAACACATAAAGGGGAATCCAATGGCAAGAACAAGTAACTTATAAATTACATTTTTTTCCTTATGTATTTATACGCTTCAATCTATGTTATCCATTATCTATATACCAGACGATTTTCATAGGGAAATATTTTTAATCCCTTGATAATGGTTCATAATAAGATTATAAATTTACTAAATCATATCCCCTATGAGTTTTATAACTAATAGTGCAGAAAGTACTGTTGTCGTGCACCAGTTCCTGTTTGAGTCTAGCTCAATGTGGTGTTTTCGGGTTTTACCCCTAGATACATTTGTACCTGAGTTGCCCCTAATTTCTCGTATCCTGACAGGGATGTATTTTCATCATAAACTACTTAATCAAAGCTCACCAAAATTTAGTGATTTTTTTATTATAATTAGTCTTATTTATAAGGATTCACCAGGGATCTCTAATTATAATCCCATGAATAGTTAAACTACCCATTGATACCACCTATTAAAACCATGAACATTATTACACACTAAAACAATATTATTTACATCAAGATGCACATAAGGCAACTCTGAGAATCGAGAGGTATTGTGCATTGGGAAATTAGAAACATTACATAAAAACATAGAACATAAAATAAACAACATTATTGAAAACTTCTTTTACATAACCACACACATTACTTCATACTTAGAACTAGATGGGATAACCTGAGGATGTGTATAGGAAAATGTTGAGCTGTAAATTCCAATAAGGTTGTAAACAAGGTATAATATGAAGAATATAGTATATGTTAATAATTTGGAATATCAATGGAGTACAATAGAAAGATGAACATAAAGGAATGATATATCATTATTATCATAACATTGAAATGTGGAAACAACATATAACATGATGTTTGCAAGATCCAATACACATTATACATGTATCATGAGTAAACCCTCACTTCACATGGATTATTATGGTACTATTATTTACCCAATGCATTGGAGAGGTGTCAGGGAACACCATTAATAAGCATTTTATTTCATGTATAATTGTGCCACGTGGATCATACAACATGGATTCATTAAAAATAGAAATTTATTCCAAAAATAAGTGATGAGGAATTCATAAATGTATTTCCTAAGTCAAAAATTACAAGTTAATAATGGTTAATACCATAGATAGAGAAATGGGTATGGTATTCAGTTACACTGAGATTTTGGCATGGGAAATGTTGGTGTAACTTGGGTAGCATAATGACATCAAATAGAAATCATAGAATGGGTTGATGAGAGAGATAGGTGTATTCATCATTGATACATGTAATGGAATTTAATGGGGTAATGTGACATAATATCCCAACATTTGTGATGGAATTTCGATCCCTAATATATAAAAATTTCATGAGTATAAACGAGAAGATAAAAATTCCTTAAATTGTTTTGGCATGGTATCATATGTACATGAGAGGCATTAAGGAGAGAAAAATAATTCTAAAATAATTTAAACATAAGGAGGGTTTTATGGGGTATGTGAGAAATCATACCCAACAAAATTTAATTGTAAATATAAGGGAATAACAACATAACTAAATGATTACCAAAATGGGAAAGAAAGAAATACCTTACTTGGAAATTTGATCCCAACGGTTTTGGAGGGGATTGAGAAAGGATTATTGGGATATTGGGGAGACTTTGGAGGATTTGAGATGGTGGAGGCCATAGTAGGGACCTGATCCAAGGTTTTTTAGTGAAGATAAGTGCGTTCTTGCGTGGGTTTTCATAGGAAAAGAGAGGGAATTCATTATTATTTTAGGTTATGGACACCAAACTTTAAAATTTTCAAAACCACAAACCAAACCTTGGATTTTTCCAAAGGGAGTAGAAAAAATTATTTTAAAAGTAAAATGGCCGACTGTATTAATATATTATTCTTTCTTGTGTGGTGGTGAGTCACACTCTCTAGGAACTAATTTTAAAAAGTTAAAATGTTTTATAAGTCTTGGAGGGTCCACTAAGGCATCATAAAATTAATCAAAACAATATAGAATGTCATTATTTTAAAGGTAAGTCACATATTAGATGAATATACCTTTTATATTGTTTTATTAAATCAACATTGGGTAATTATGATTTCATAAAACACATTATATATTAAATTGGTATTTAATTATTACCCCAAAATTCGAATATCTTCGAAAATTATGAAAAATTCACCATTGGATAATTTTGATATAATAATTCCAAAAATAATAATTATTTTATCTAAATAATTTTCTAAATATGTTCATTTTCACTTTTAATATAAAAAATGGAATTTATTGAAAATTCATGGTTTTTGAAAAAAAGATTTCTCAAACCGTAATAAAAATTACAATTATATTCATAAAAAGTATACGATCATTTACATTTAAAAAAAATTAATTTAGTAATAATAATATTTTATTAAAATATTATTATATTCATAAATCCATTAATTCATTAAAATATATTTCTTAATTGAATATTAACTAAAATATGATTTCTTCTTTAAAAACAAGTTACAAAGTAACAATAATGAAATGAATGTATATTCTTAAAAATATAATAAATCATATAATCATAGTGTTATGGCCATGTTACATAACCCCATATAACAACCACATAAGACCAAAGAGTAAGGTGTGTGATGGTGATAGAATCTTGGGGGGGGGGGTCAGATAGCATCGCACATGGGGTAATCTCTATTAACATACACATCTCCCATATGCAGTTATGTTCAAGATTAACGTGTTGATGCTCGGCTTGGGCTTGTTCAAGATCGAAGCCCATTGAATCCACCTATTTTCCGAGGAATAAAAAATGTGATTATTATGAAGCAATTGTACACTATGAGGCCATCGCTACTTCTAAGAAAATTGGAATTTTTAAATGCCTGTATTTATATTAATCATGAGATCATTGTTCAACATCTATATTACCAATATTAATGATTCGTAACGGTATTCTATGATCCTAAAACATAAAACCAAGTAATTGAATATGTTATATAATCATTGTACATAATAAGACAATTAATTTGATCAAGATAAATTGTCATTAAAAAATTTTGGTTCCTTACAAATACCAAAATATTTTCAAAACAAAACTATGTTCGATGTTGTATATGACATGAAAAATCATTCATTAACAATCCTTAAAATATTAATATTTAAATATGAACATTATATACTAGATGGTTATTTGTTTTTTATGAATATGGTTAACATATTTTTGAAATATATAGAAAGGTCATACTAAATAAAAAATTATTTATAAATTATTAGTAAACAATCACTCATAATTTAGTAATGTAATTTTATCCTTCAGAAACACATTTTCACTAAAAATGGAATTTAGTCCTGTTCATGAAAAAATATAGTAATTAGATTCTGAAACTTTTAGAAACTTAATATTATAAAAGTATACTTTTTTAAATCAATATATAAAAATTAAATTATGGTGAAATTTTGGGATTTTTCAAAAATGATTGATTTATCAACGTATATTGAAAACTATCGATTTTTCAAATATTGTCAATTCTTTTCAAAAGATATTGTAGTTTGAAAGTGCAAATATGTTTTTTTATTTTTTATTAAATTGAATTACAAAGAATTATAATTATGATAAATTCATTAATTTAATTTTAATCAATAATTTTCAGGATTTTAGTATAATCTTATTTCTAGGCTTAAAAACATGGTTGTCTACAAACAGTTTTCTAGTGTTTAGTGGTTTTCCAACATAATTAATTAAAAAAAACCCTAATAATTTATTATTTAAATTAAATTTATATATTATATATCTGCTTATATGAATCTAAATTCATATTATGATGATTTATTGTCATACAGTTAATATAAGATGATATGTTACATGAAAATTATATTTTAGTGAAAAACTGCTTTTCATTATATTTTTGGGATCATTATAAAATTAATTTCTACCAATTGTAGAGATTTAATTTTTTAAAATAGAATACCTATTTTTTTAATCATCATGATTTATATTATTTAAGGAGGAAAACATAATTTATTTTTTTCATGAATATAAAAAAGAGAAAAAATTTGTTATCGAGGTAAAAAAGGTGAATTAGATTAATTTAGGTTAAAAATATATGATAAATACACAATTTTTAATATTAAATATTATTTGATGAATTAATGTCAACCCTTATCTCTTTAGTATCTATTTTTATATTTTTATTGGAAAAATGTATGTGAATTTGACATATATAATAATTTTTGCAAATAAAAAGAGAAAAATGTCACCCTCTTGCTTTTAAATATGTCTTATGTGGTCACGAGGGGACATAAAAAAGTGCAGAATAAATATAAATAGTAATGTTTAGCATAATTAAATTAGTTTCATGATATAAATTTATTTAATGTTTTTTATAATTATATAATTACCTTAAAATTCTTGTTCAACTCTATTGTTAGAATTATTTAATTAATAGAAACATATAAGTAATTATTAAAATAATAATAGTTATATAATATGAATATATAATTAAGATAGAAAAATCTGAAGATAAATATAACATGTTATGAATTTTTTAAAGTTAAAGATTCAAATTATATAATGTTCCTCATGTTGTTAAATTCAAATTAAATGAATCGGGTCAAAATTGGCATTAATGATATTTTATAATAAATAAGGTTCCATTACATGATTTAAAATTCCTACAAATAATTTATTCTATAAAATGAATAATAAATTTTTCTCTAATATCATATAGGGTCTATTTATGGGTTATTTGGTCTTTTAATTGGATTTTATGTGTCCCCTAAAGAGTAAAAAGTTTATTACCATGATAATTGTCCAGAAACATTAAATATGGTAAAAATAAAATTATCAGTGTGAAATAATCACCTAAACATTCCAATTTTTTATTTTAAGAGACTATTTCTACTAAAAAATTTTTACTATAATATTCTCAATTTTTATCATTTTTTATATGATAATTAGTTTATATTAATTAAATACTTTAATAAATTCCAAGAGTTCCCCTACCCTCCCTTATATAAGGGTTCCTCCCCTTTTCTTTTCATCACATTAAAAAATCATTTTGGATTTGAAAATAAATAACCAAATACCTTCCTTACATCCCTCCCCATATCCAGGAAGCCTTTTTTTATAAAAAATCTTTCCCATGAAATCTTTTAGTTTAAATATTAAGTGGTTTTCCGAACTATATGTATAGTTATTAACCAAAAATATTAATTTTTATTCTTTTTCTAAGATCTAAAAACCTTCTTATGACATGAAGAATTAATAAAAATATTATCTTTAACATACTTATATGTTTTTATATTGATTTAATTACCTATATCTATCTCATTTCCAAAAAGTTGGAAATGAAACCATTGTTCGTGTGTTTGGCGGACAACTGCCTCACAAAAAGATGTAATTAATTTCCCATAACCTCTTATAATTGAATGTTAAAATGAATGATTTAATGTATATATATGATATTCATGAAAATTTTATAATTTTTCAGAATTAATATATCATATGGTTTCGTAACCTTTTATTCACTTAAAAATGATAACATCATTCACATGTATGTGTGCACTACAGCCGCCATGAAGCGTTGTGATTCGTATTTCATCACCAAATCACATAGATTATATAAATAGACACATTTATTGAAATAATATGGTATTTTTGTTATTTTTATTTTATATAAATAAAAAATTATTCTTACTTTCTTTCCACAATTATCATTGAAAAATGGAAACATTACTTATGCATATGTAATGTCTACCATCTCTATGATTTTAGCACTGATAATTTTTTATAATCATTTTTAATGATTGGATTTAAAATTAGAATTCATGTCTAAACATGATAATTAGTGATGTTCAAAAGGATATAATAAAAACTGATAAGGTGGGGTTGAATCCGTTATTCACATTTTTATCTTTCTATTATTTTTAAATCCTAACACATACATCCTGTTAAGATTTATATACATGTGAACTTTTAGTAAATAACCATGCATGAAATAGTAGGAAATAATTTAAATCACACAAGATTTATAAGTACTGGACACAGTGTGAGAACCTATATTCTTGTCATAGCTACTCCCATGGGTCTATTGAAATCAGCTATTAAGGAGAAGTGAATACAACTTGTACATAGTTCCATTAGACACCTTCTATATACCTATATGAAGGATTATATTGGCTCCTTTCAGTTAAAAATATTTTCATATAAAAAATTGATCTAAAAAAATAATAAATAATTTTTCGAATCTACTCCATAATTAATCTGTCTGAATGCTCAGTCTAATTTGGTTGGATTTGATTCCCTCAATACGATAATTATGGATATGATTTTCTAAATTTAATGATGTTAAATTTGATTATCTCAAATTATGGATGTTGGATATGATTTTCTAAATACGATGACACTACATCCAATTTCTAGAATATGATAATTCTAGATCCAATTCTGTGAATACAATGACAATGGATCTAATTTTATGAATACATTAATCTTGGATCCGATTTTCTAAATATTATAAAAATACAATCAATATGAAAAAATCAAACTCTACTAGAATAATCAATACAATTATTCTTCAATCATATGGGAACTTTCAATTCAAATTATCCAAAACTCCTCCTTTTTCACGTGTTTGAATGTTTTAATTGATCAAATGATCAAAAGAATTATTTTTTTAGACTTAAAAATCAATGCCGGGAAACATGAAAGCATTACCCACTTCCTCAAATATCAAAACCACAAAAAATATCTACCATTGAAAACATAAACATTGACTTATTAAATCTATCCTAGATTTCTCAAAGATTTAAGAAAAATTGAAATTCAAGATTGACCACTTTAATTCATTATAAGACTTCTTGAATTTTCTTTTTTATGTATTCTTCAAAATCACTTCGTTATGATTTCTATTTCATTCTTAGTGAATCTGATTTCTGTTACATTCTTAGTGTGTTTGAATTCAATTTCTTTATTAATAATTACTCTTTATTTTCGATACTTTACTATGATTTATTTATTACCAAAATATGATTATGAAAATCTTATTACAATTTTCCAAATATGATAATCTCAGTATGAAATTTTGTGTATGAAAAACTCAGAAGGATTTTCCATGTTTGAAAATATTAGTAAAAAATATGATCACAAAAATTTCAGTACAATTATCATTGTATGAATATCCCAGTATTAAAATCATAATATGAAAATCACAGTATGAAAAAACCATTATGAAATTTTTATTAGGAAAATCTCTTTATGATTCTCCTAATATGATTTGTATCGTCCTCGGGCTCAGAAATAACTTTTTATTTCTCAGCTCACTACGATGTAAATACCATTACGAAGGAAATCACATTACAATGAAATCTAAATTTTCCACTCCAAAGATCTTCAAACCTCTTCACCATTTCTTCAAAATAATTTATCATGAATGTTTTCATAATTTGTGAGATCTTCTTGATCTGAAATCATCATATGATTTTGTTTAGAATGTATGAGATCATTCAAACTCCTGACATCAAAATATTCTTTCAGAAATCATTATCAACAAAACAACGTCCACAGTAAACAAAATCTTTCATTATGACTTAGAAAATTTTTTCTTACTCATTATATGTTAATGAAAAATTCCAAGAAATAACAAATTCTGCCTCTGATTCTTTTGAATATGATGATTTTCAAAGTCATGTTGATGAAACTGAATATGATAAAGTGGTTGATCGAAATAATTATCATCCTAAATTTTTTTTGTTTATGGGGAAGCTCAACACAGAAACCTATGTTCGAATAACAACCTTATTATAATAGACGTTGTCTCATTCCTGAAAAACAAATACACACATAACAAAATGGTAGTTGTCAACTAGTATAAAAACATTGTTAAAACAATTTATCACAAAGGTTATTCAATATCCCCCTTTGGATTTGTTGATAACCATGATATATAACATTTCAACTCTCAGAAGTTTTTACAACTCAACTTTTTACATTATTCAAAATGCAGTCTTTCTCAAAAAAGAGAGTCCTGGCATCACAATACTGGATAATGTAATATTTATTATCAAATTACATCCCTCAGTGGCATGAATGTTCTGGGGACATTTAATGATAAAATTTCATCACATTTCATTTCAAACATTCCTTCTCTCTCCACCATTCTTTCTTTTCTCAATTTCTTTCTATCCCCCATTTTATGATAACCACATCTTTAGATTTATAAAAAAAGATAAGGAAAGATTATTACAAAGTAAAAAATTGTTATATTATCTCCCCCTTTGTCAACATTATCCAGTGAACTGTGGGGGTGATTCCTTATAGGGTTAATGAATACATGGGAGGAGGCTAAACAAAAAATTAAGCCTTAATTCCCCAAACCATTCTTTCAGCATTGGGTTGATAATGATATCAGCCATCTTTTATATTGATGAAATGAATTCTAGTAAAACAATTCCAATAGAAATATTTTCTTTTTTAAGGTAAAAAATCTATATCAATGAGTTTTTATCTTCAATGTTGGATATGATTATTAGAAATATAAATTGTTCTCTGATTATCACAAAGTATATTAAATGGTTTAGAAAATTTTACTTTCAAATCATCCAACTGAACATTCATCCACAACTTTTGAATATAGAATTAACTACTACAACATATTCGGATTCAGTAGTGCTAAAAGTTACTGAACTTTATTTCTTACTATTCCAACTCAAAAAATATTCATGAATGAAAAATTTTCCTCCAGAGATTTATTTTTTATCATTACAATATCTAGCCTAATCGACATCAGTATAACTATGAATCTTTATCTCACAATTTCTATTATATAAAAACCCATGTTATGTTATTACTTTGGAATATCTCAGAATTCTCTTTGATTCAAACATATGTGATTATTTTGGATTACCTTGATACCTCACACATAAATTAACAGTATATACAGTATTTGGCCTTGAGGATGTATGTTATATAAGACTTCTTATCATCTTCTGAATGTCTTTCAGACACAAATTTCTTCCAAATTCATCTTTACACAATATTTTTCTCACTAAAATATGAGTTGAATCTTCTTAGGATTATACCATCCAAAAAAATATTTATCAATTCCCTAGAATACTTATCTTGAGATAAGTAAATTAATTTTTCATTTTTTTGAAATTATAATGTAGGGATGTGTGTTAATTCTACCAATATATAAATTTAAAAATTCTTCTTAATTTCCTTAGAAAATGTTTTACAACATTCATCTCTATCAAAATAAAAATTTATATCATCCAAATAATCAATTAAAATTAGAGTTATACAACCAACATATTTTACATAAAAGTTTTTATCAATATTTCCTTTAGAAAAGTTCAATATTCTCAAACAATTTTCATGTTTAGAATACCAATCATGTGGAGCTTGTCTTATCTCATAAAATGATTTTTTCAATTTAAAATTATTTTTTTTTCATCCTCATCAAGAAGAAACCAAAAAGGATGTTCCATTTTTACATATTTTATAATAAATCCTTTTAAGAAAACTGTATTTAAATCTATCTGATAAACTTTGTAATTCTGATGTGCGATAACTGAAAAAAACATTCTGAATGTTTCTAATTTTGAAACAATGGAAAAAGATTCTACAAAATCTGGACCTTCAACCTCTTCATAGAATTTACAAACAATACTACGTTTGTTTCTTTAAACTTCTCCATGTTCATTTAACTTGTTTCAGTAAACACACATGGTTCCAATTACATTTTAATTTTATGGACATGAAACAAGTTCCCATGTATCATTATTTTGAATTTGATCCATCTATTAATTCTTAGAATCCTATTATTCTTTGTATTAAAAAGATTCTTCAACTGATTCCAGTTCATCATTTGAGAAATGTAATGTCTGATTTTCTAATCTCGATGTTCTTTTTGTCTGAATAGTAGATTTTGAAATCCCAATAATGTTTTTGGATTCAATATTTATTTCAATGTAAGAAATTTCTATGCTTCATTCCCAGCTAAAATTTTTCATCACACGATTTTTATGAGTCTTGGTGTGTATGTTTTATTACTTTCCCCATTGTTGGAATTTTCTAGTTCATCCTCATCAGTATTGTCAACAATTTTTTTTAATGACATTTGATTTACAATTACCTTAACATCATATGATTCCACCAAATTTATGAAATGTTTGTTCCAGCATTTTTAACTTATTCTATATGTTGAATAATCCATAAAAGTTTCTTTGTCTTCTTTCTCATCAAATGTTTTCTAATCTAGATTATTTATTTTGAGAGAACATAAACATCAAAAAACAACGAATTTTTTCAATGGAGGTTTTTTATTCCACACATCATAAGGAGTCATTATATTTTTTGTTCTCAATAATGAAATATTTTGAACATGTAAAGTAGTAATAATAGATTCATTCCAATAGATGTTTGAATGTTTTTATTCCTCTAACACACTTCTTCTCATATCCACCAAACATTATTCATTCTTTCTGATACTCAATTTTGTTCTGCAATATAGGGAGAACTATGTGGATGGTTGATACCATGGATTCTCAGATAAGTTTCAAAAGTATTTCATGGGAAATCTATAACATTATTTGTTGTCAAATTTTTTTATTAAAACACCATTTGGTTCTAAACATATTTTCTAAATAATTTAATCATTTCAATATCCCCTCACATGAGATTCATAAAAAATATTTTTTTACATCTGAGTGAAAAATTAAATAAAATTGATAAAGTGTAAATCTCGTTTTTTGGATTAATGTCTTATTGGTTCATATAAATTTTTATGTACAAGATCAAGTGGTCTGGTAGATTGAATTTCAACTCTCCTTTGTCTTTTTTTAGTCATCTTTCATTTCTGGAATGTAATACAGACATCTACATCTCATCTTTTGAAAAAGAGAAAATTATGAGTAGCATCATCATTATAAATTTTTTTCATGTTTTTATACACAAGGTGGTTTATTCATTGGTGCCAATAATTGTTTTCATCTTCCACACTCAAGAAACATGAGTTATTGAAAACTCATATAAGAAAGCGATTTCCAAGGGTTCTTTCTTAATTTGTAATGAATTTCATCTCTTTAAAACGTATGATGATAAAAATTATTTTCTAAAAACAAATTATTTTTATTCATCACAATGTTGACTTACACTAATTTTGTTATGTTTTATCCCATAAACTAACAAAACTTTTTTAGATTTCAACTTTTCATCTTAAATCTCAGTCGTTCTGATTCAACTAATTTTTAAGAAACTATTATTAATAAGGGTAAATGTTCCTTCCTCATGAAATTCAAAATATTTAAATATTATTATATCACCTATAATATGTGAAGGGAAACCACTATCAAGTATCCTTTGGTTGTTCCTTTTAATTACTTTCAATGTTGTTTCAACAATAGAAGCTCATTCCTCAACATTATTCTTTTCTGCTTTTTTTTCTTTTACCTTGTAAGAAACATGTTTTAGATGGAATATCATAACTCTTTTAGAATGATGACCAACCTAATTAAATCTTCCATGAACTTCTTCCAGATATTAAAATTTATTTCTAGATGGAATGTTTTTAATATCTTGATAATTCACTTTTTTGTCATTCTATAAGATAGGAAAGATTCTCAATCTATATTCACTATTTCATAAACTTTTCTACAAAAAATTTCTAGGTATGGATAAGTTGTTCCAAAATTATTTTCCCAGTGGCCATAGATACCAAAAAACTAGAAATAACTATCAAATCATGATTTTATATTGAAATAAGATATTTCTCTATTGAAAATTTGTTAAAGTTGGTAACTTCTTTTTTTTCTAACATACTAAGGATGTGCACAATATTTTATTTTTCATATGTTTTAAACTATTATTGATTTTATAGGTTTATCACATCCTTTCTAAACCCTATCTTTCCTAATATTTTTTTCTGAAACCTGAAATGTTAAAAGAATCAGATGAAATATTATATTTGTTAAGATAATATTTCATCTGATTCTCATATTGAACATTTTCACCATCATTAGAAGTCCAAGATTTTACTTTTGAAGCATTATAAAAGTTTTAATTCATCTTAATAAATGTATTTTCACACTGATGAAGACTTGATTGAATCTTGTTATCCTCTTCTTCCTTAACATCCAGCTTCTTACTACGATCATCAATCATCCTTTCATATTCAAAAATTCTTTGTTTGTAAAATAAAATATCTTGAATGTTTTCATCATCCTTGATGACATATTTTTATCCATAAAATATATTTTCAAGATCATTATTCATTACTCTAATTTCTTTCATGGGATTTTTTTTCTCAATACATGAATGAAGTCTTATTCTGAGCTATACTCTCTATAAGATTATTCACCGCCTTCTTCACTCTCTGGGGAATCATTTATTTTCTCAAATTTTGCGATGAAGGTTCAGAATTATTCTATTATTTCTTCTTTAGATGAATTGTTTCCTGTTGAGTTGCATTCAACATTATTACTCTACATTCTTATTTTGGTTCTAGTAAACTTATTCTTGTATCTTTTGGAATACTTTTCTTACTTATCATTTTTGTTCCAATTCATACATCGAGGTTTTCCATCAGAATCACCTTGGTATTATCAAAATTTATTCCTAGTAAAATTCATAGAAATGTTTCTAATTCCACCACACTCAAAACATTTAAGAATAAGTTTACCTCTATACATTTCTCTTCCTCTTCGATAGTTCTTAGATATTAGAGCAATTATTTTTTTCATTCAACTCATCATCGTCTTTATCTTCAGAGTCATGAGGATCAACATCATCAACATATAGAATTTTTAAATTTCTCATTACACAAAAAGCCATTTCATCTTTAATCTTCTTTTTAAACATTGGATCATTCTTCATTTCAAATGAAACAAGAATGTTATGTAATTCACCCAGAGAAAAATCATCATTATCTTCTAAAGAATAAATTTTGGAACTAAACCTATCTGAAAAGTTTTTTAAAAGTTTATTCACAATTATATAAACATACAAGAAATATCTAAACCTTATGATGATGAAAAAAACATTTACTCTTGTCGAGTATTCATCAATTGATTTTTCATCTCTCATTATGGTGTCTTCATACTTACAACACTGGGTTTTTATATTTTTTTCCTTAACATTTATATTTGATTTGAAAACACATTACCATTTTTTCCATGTACTTTTTAGAGATTTGAGACCCATATCCTTCTAAAAAATTGTCTAATAAGGACATAAGGGATTCATTTCTAGCCATTCCATCAACTTATATATTTATCATACCAACAAACGTCATTGGGGCATCACTCTTAATAGGTGAAAAAATAGTAGAAGCATTTAAAACATCAAGGCCAAGATATGAAAGATAAAGAATTATCATATATTCCATCCATAATTATTTTTTCCCTCAAATGTATGAATTAGTATACTTTTGAAAAAATTGATATTATATAAGGCCCCAGCCTTAAACCTTACTTAATATTGAATTAAATTAGTAATTCACATTGAGGATCTTTTCAGGTTTAGAGTTTTAGAGAATTAGGACATAATTATGAAATCTCAAAAGATTACAAAGTAGTCACTTCTACTAAATTTCCATAAAATAAAAACTCTTAAAAAGAAACATGTATAGTTCTATTTTTTTAGGTAGCATGTCTTTCCCTTGATCCCATCCTTGACCCTATTCCACGCTAAGTCCTGTGAAAAACATTTCAAAAACTTGGGATGAGCATAAAAAGCTCAGTAAGGGATACACAAAGAATGAAAACTGTTAGATTTTCAAAACAACAAGTAAACCATGTATACTTTATCAAAGTAATACTTTTCACCTTTTCGAAGTAGTACAAACTCTTCGCTAAATAAAATTTCATTACTTACCCTTCTGTAACCAAAAGATTACCATAAAAACCATATAAAGATCACATAACATAAAAAGGTAACTTGGGACATAAACATACTTAAGTGGAATAACCATAAGGTTGACTTCCACACATATCACTTAATGGTATAGCCATTCGGCCAACTTCCATACATACTTAATGGAATAGCCATACAGCTGACTTCCATACCCAATGCATTGGAGGTTATAACGTAACCACTCGTCCTGGTATTCACGACACCACCCGTCATATGGTTTATCATGTAACCACCCGTAAAATGTCCTAGTACCATCATTAAACATAAAATATTGAAAATATAAACATTTCAATAATAACATTTCATTTGAAATCACAATAAGTAATTCCCAGATATTGAATTAATCAATCCATTTTCAAAAACCATTTAAAAGAGATTTTTGAATCAAAGTGTCACATACCACTTTGAAGCTTTTAATGGAATTATAATTTTAAAACATTAATGTCCATATAAATAAATACTGAAAACCATTTTGAAAACATGGACATTAAAGATAAATATTTATAATAATAAATCTTTAAAACATTTAAATCGATATTTTTGTTAAAGAGTTTTTAACAAAATGAGAGACTCTTGAATACAAATAATAGCGGAATAACATTTAATCCGAACTTTATAATATCATGATAATAAATGGATTCATGATATAATATGTCAAATGGACAGTATACACACCATATAAGAGTGAATTGGTGCATAACAACAATGAAGTCTCAAAAGAAATGTAAAATGAGATGAAATCCATTATAAAGAAGGTATCCTTAAATTAAGGATAAATCAATCTCATAATTATGTGTGAAAAATATAAATACACCCAATATAAGTGGATATTAAGTGTAAGACAATCAAAGGTTATTCAGACATATTCATAGGATGACATATTCAATAACTACATGTTGAACCCAAAGAAATCGAAATTGGGATAAGAAGTTCACTTGGTAAAATTCGACAGCCTAATGACATCACATAAAATTTTACAAAAAGGGTTTATGAGAGAGATAAAGTGGATCTCATCACTTGGACATAAAATTTACATAAATAAGGATATATAATAACATATCCCAACATAATAGTATGTGAATTAAAAGACATAACAAAAGAAGTCTTTTAAAAAGAGGAGGGTGAAATGATCCCTTACCGACTTGGGTAACTTTCGAAACGTACACCCCATTGAAGAAGGGTCATACAATGAATATGTAAGTACCCATAAATGAAATTATATTAAACAAAGGGTATAATAATGGTAAGTACATACACCACTCAAAGGAAATGGTGGAAAATGTAGCATAAATCTCACGGGAATAAAAGTGAGATGAAAAATCCCTTTCGAAAACTCGGCATCCTAACGACGCCACATAAAACATACAAAAATGGATTGATGAGATCAAATAGTTTATCTCATCATATTAACATAAAGTTTATAGAAAGAGTAATATAAAATAACATCCCCCATCATAACAAAGAGGAGCTTAAAAGAAGTGACATAAAGGATAGTACTTAAAGAGAAAGAGAGAGGTTAGATCTCTTACGAAAATTCGGCAGCCTAACGGCGCCACTCAAAACTTCCAAAATGGATTGATGAGAGAGAATAGGGTCTCTCATTATATGAACATACAAATTACAGTAAGAGTAATATAAAATAACATCCCAATAACAAGAAAGATTATCTTTAAAAGGAATGACATAAAAGAGTGTACTTAAAAAGAAAGAGAGGAGTAGGATCCCTTACCTCGGGTCCGACTTGACTCGATCGTTCTTTAACATCCTGAATAATAAACATGAGTTAATTTCTATTTTCTTAAGAACCTTTTTCAATTTCATTATTCCTTTTATATCACTTATTTCCATGTTATAAACATTATGTAATCATTTAAGTTAATAATGATTGTTTTTTCGATATTTGGTTCTTAAGTCGAAAGTGGACTTCTTACAATTACATGTTGTTCGTGTGGTCAAAGGTTCTTTATATCCAGAATGAAATTCCTGATTTGGATATCATATATATCATATATATCTAGAATATACATGTATTTATAAGATCACATAATCATTTAGAGGTAAGAAATGAAATGCACCGTTCATGGAGACGGTAAGTCGTACGTACGCATGAACGTTACTTTCATTTCTTTGTCATATTAATGGAATTAAAAATAAATGAGAGGTATGTATATTTTAATTCCAGAATTATATTCATCATTTATATGTATCATTCATCATATATATCCATTATATACATGTACTTATAATAGTACATTACATTTGGGGATAAGAAATGAAATGCACCGTTCATGGAGACGGTAAGCCGTACGTACGCATGAACGCTACTTTCATTTCTATCTCATACTTTAATGGAAAGAAATAATAATGATATAGAGATATATTATAATTACAGTATAACATCAAATATAATAACATTAAATCCATCCTTTATACGTCCCACGTATGGCATTAACGAATCACATCACTTTGAGGGGGCGGTAGTCCGCACTTCCTGAAATGAAGATATCGCGTATACCCATAATGGAAGCCATAAAGGTAATCCACAAATCAAAACTAAAAAGATTAAGTAAAAAAATAAACATATTATATATCATATATAAATATAGTGACATCTTAATGGCCACCTTTGAAGGTGTTATATGAGTGTTGAACAATCATCATTTCGTGAGGCAGAAATTCGCCATCCACGGAAATAGTATGTTCCTTAACCATTAGATGTAGGTGTTTGTAAGTGTAGCTCGAATACTTCTTATAAAAACATCCTATTATATTCAAGATACTGTATTTGTTACAAATTAAATGAATAAAAAGAGTTTAGGGGGTTGGAGAGGCAAAATAATACAAAAGGACTCAAGTGAAGACATTACCTTAAAATCGGGTAACTCCCTTTGGTTTGAGCTCAAAGGCTTCCTTGGGAAGACTTCTTCCCAATTTGAGGCTTCAAGGAGTAAGCTAGGGAAGTGGAGAGACAAAATGGGCAGGGTTTGGACGAGCCAAAGGCTTTGAGAGTGTGGGTAAGGAGGTAGAGGTGGGGGCCTTTTATAAGAGGAGAGGAGGGGCACTCTTGGAATATAAAGAAAAGTCACATTATTTTAAAATGATATTCGGATTTAAGAGGTCCCACATTGATATAATTAGAGTATAAGGTGATAAGGGTTATAAATCCAGTCATCCAATAGGTTTTGGACAAGTGTAGGTCTTAGATATTACATTATCTTTCCATTTTATTTAAATCGTTAAATAATGAGGTCATCGCTGCATCATCATGATGTCATAAATAATATAATTTATTTAACGTCTAAAAATTATAAAAAAAATACTATGATGTAGGAAATATTTGTAGCTTTCCAATGACTATTTATATTCAAAAATCTGACTTGTATAACCCAATTTAAAAATTGTTTTAGTAAAACATCTCATGTTTGTGTCATTTTTACTTTAACATTAAATAAAAAGGTATTTATGTCATTTTCCAACCATATTGGATCCATGGGGTCCCCAAGTTGACCCATGGATTGTCTTGGTCGGCCATGACACATCCAATGAGGGTAGGACATGAGTCTAGGTCATTTCATTTTATTAAAACATTATTCTTACCTTAAACTACACTAATTACTTCTAATCGCGATTAAGAACTTAAAAGTTAATATTCACCAAAAAATTATTTTAATCTCATTGAACCACATTTTACATCTTAATGACAACCATGTATATCGGATTTTTGAAATTCAAAACACAGAAGTGGTAAAATTTCATTTAAACGAAAAATCAGTTTTTATAAGTACCACTTGGTGGTTTCACTATTCACCAAAAATTGAAGTCTTTCAGAAAAATCCCAAAAATTCACCCTAAGCTATATTTGATATTCCGAATTCAAAAAGGAAGTCTATTTTACAAAATTCAAAACATATAAGTCACATTAATTAATTTAATAATTAATTCCCGCGGTCAGAGCAAATAGCGTGTTTTTATTAAACAATAAGTATCAAAAGATTGACACTAGTTTAAGTCTGATTTCAAAGTGAAATTAATTCCAACGACCACTATTGGATTTAATGGTAAAAATATATTCTAATTTCACTTTAAAACCAATTCAAAAGATTATCTAATCATTGAAATAAATTAGATTAAAAAGAGGTTTTGAATTAAAATACAACATTTTACACTTCATTAAAAAAGTGAACTTTATCGGAAAGATACCAATAATTTACACAAAGTAAATTTTGATGTCCCGATTCTAAATAAGAGTTTTATTTGGTCCAATAGAATGTATAAGAGTGAACAAAACTATATTTAATGACGGTTCGCCATCAAAAGGCGATAAGTGAACCTTTAGTGAAAACTATGGCATATACGCCTAAAATTGAATTCTTTCTGTGTTTTAAGCCTTTATATTTTATTGGATAAATGTAAAAACATTTAAAAACATATATAATCATATTTTAGTTATTTCTATCCATTCCCGCCAATACAACGGCTACATGTTAACTACCATTTAAAATATTATTTTTTTTTATTAGAGTGCAACGTAAGATTCCCAAGAAACTCATTGTTGCGTGTTGGGTACACCATCGAGCATAGCGTCCCCTTTAATGTCCTATTAATATTTTATTCACAAATATGGATATATATGAAAATGTCATATTCTTTATTTACCTGGGGTGTTACATCCTTCCCCCCTTTTTGGGAAATGCATCCTCGTAATTTTTAAAATTGAGCTTGGAAACAACCTTGAAAGTCCCACATCGGAACAAGAGTCGGTAAAACAATCACTTTAAAATAAAGAAAGATAAGTACAGAGGTCACCCGAGTTAACCCATAATAGGATTCAATGTAGGAAAACATGGACATGGAAGAAAAAGCAAAGGGTCATGTTCTTGAGGTAGAGTGATAGTAAACATGTCTAGGAGAAAGTTTACCATAAGAAAATCACAAACTTGTGATGGGTTAAACGGTATTCGATTCCACAGTAGGATAAGTTAATAGACAAAATTTTTGTTTTAAGTTACTTTTTATTGAGGAATTTATTCATAAGGAAACATAATCACTTATCATGTTGAATTTCAACTTTTATTAGATTCCTTACACAAACTCATGTTTTCTCCAAAAGACGAGTATTTAGGAAGACTTGTTCATATTAAGAGTACTATAATCAACTTCTAGAGAATCACCTAATCCACCAAAGATAAGTATATACTTACCATGTCTTTAGGCTTTAACCAAAACCAAAACCAAAAAGGTTAGTACAAGATCAGATAATCCAGAAAAGGATAACCCTTTAAAAAGAAAATCTATGCTTAATCTCCAAAATTTGTCCAACAAAACCTAAAGTTCAACGAGGACCATCCGATAAACAATTTGTCCATAAAATTATTCAAAGTAAACCAAACTAAGATTGAAACCCAAATATTTGAAGGATTTAATCACATAGTCTTCCAAGGTACAAATTAACTTTTATCTCTAAATAACATCAGTTGCTCTTAAATTCAAATATTGAAAAGTAATTAACCTAATCACATATCCTCCATGATAGGTTATTAATTTCCATAGATAACCCAAAATAAAATTACTCTTGATTCCTAAAATCATCTAACTAAAAAGAATCAGTCAAACTAACTAGGGACATCACGTAGTCCAGTGGTAGGCGATAAATACCAGTTGCACTTTGGTTGTGGGTTCGATTCCCGCAGCTTTGTCCGACGTGACGGGTTGTCACACGGTCTGCGTGTTGTCCTTTTTCCAAAACTATATAATTCTCAAATCATTCCCCAAAAAGAGATAAAATCATCAAAAATAACCATAACATAATTTAACCTCAATTTTATCTCATGCCTTTCACTTCCATCATAATATATAGTAACCCATAATTACCTCAAACGTAAGGATCATATAAACTATAATGGTTACCTTTATAATTATTACCTGAACTTCCACATCGATTGGTCATCTCGTACATGATGCATTATAGATCATACCAAGGTTTAAGTGGTTGATCATGACTCCTTGATAGTCGGTTTAGAACAACCACGAGTTTCCTCATTGAATCCCCCATTTTATCTAGTATCTTAATCAAAGAACCACCACAGTTTCCTTCAAACCTGTTGTCTCTTTGGTGCATGCTAGATCCATCCATTCACTAAAAATAGAAATGTCAGTGTGAGTATATCAACAAAACCATCATGTACTAATGAGAAAGGTAAAAACTAAGATATACTTACTCATTCACTTTATCTAAAACTAGGAATCTTTCTGAAATCCTATCCATTATGGTAATGTCACTTGTGCATAGAGAATACCCTAACCTCTAAAGTTATCTAAACCGACCTTTGATACCAACTATATGGCCCCACCCTTAAACCTTACTTAATATTGAATTAAATGAGTAATTCACATTGAGGATCTTTTCAGTTTTAGAGTTTTAGAGAATTAGGACATAACTATTACATCTCAAAAGATTACCAAGTAGTCTCTTCTGAAAAATTTCCATAAAATAAAAAATCTTAAAAAGAAACATGTCTAGTTCCATTTTTTTAGGTACCATGACTTTCCCTTGATCTCATCCTTGACCCTATTCCACGCTAAGTCCTGTGAAAAACATTTCAAAAACATGGGATGAGCATAAAAAGGTCAGTAAGGGATACACAAAGAATGAAAACTGTTAGTTTTTCAAAACAACAAGTAAATCATGTATACTTTATCAAAGTAGTACTTTTCACCTTTTCGAAGTAGTAAAAACTCTTCACTGAATAAAAGTTCATTACTTACCCTTCTGTAACCAAAAGATTACCATAAAACCCATATAAAGATCACATAACATATAAAGGTAACTTGGGACATAAACATACTTAAGTGGAATAACCATAAGGTCGACTTCCACACATATCACTTAATGGAATAGCCATTCGGCCAACTTCCATACATTCTTAATGGAATAACCATACGGCCAACTTCCATACCCAATGCATTGGAGGTTATAACGTAACCACCTGTCCTGGTATTCACGACACCACCCGTCATATGGTTTATAATGTAACCACCCGTAAAATGTCCAAGTACCATCATTAAACATAAAATATTGAAAATATAAAAATTTCAATAATAACATTTCATTTGCAATCACAATAAGTAATTCCCAGATATTGAATTAATCAATCCATTTTCAAAAACCATTTAAAAGAGATTTTTGAATCAAAGTGTCCCATACCACTTTGAATCTTTTAATGGAATTATAATTTTAAAACATTAATGTCCATATAAATAAATACTGAAAACCATTTTGAAAACATGGACATTAATGATAATGATTTAGAATAATAAATCTTTAAAACATTTAAACCGATATTTTTGTTAAAGAGTTTTTAACAAAATGAGAGACTCTTGAATACAAATAATAGCGAATAACATTTACTCCGAACATTATAATATCATGAGAATAAAGGGATTCATGATATAATATGTCAAAGGACAGTATACACACCATATAAGAGTGAATTGGTGCATAACAACATTGAAGTCTCAAAAGAAATATAAAATGAGATGAAATCCATTATAAAGAAGGTATCCTTAAATTAAGGATAAATCAATCTCATAATTATGTGTGAAAAATATAAATACACCCAATATAAGTGGATATTAAGTGTAAAACAATCAAATTTTATTCACACATATTCAGAGGATGACATATTCAATAACTACATGTTGAACCCAAAGAAATCGAAATTGGGTTAAGAAGTTCACTTGGTAAAATTCGACAGTCTAACGGCGTCACATAAAATTTTACAAAAAGGGTTGATGAGAGAGATAAAGTGGATCTCATCACTTGGAAATAAAATTTATATAAATAAGGATATAGAAGAACATATACCAACATAATAGTATGTGAATTAAACAACATAACAAAAGAAGCCTTTTAAAAAGAGGAGGGTGAAAGGTTCCCTTACCGACTTGGGTAACTTTCGAAACGTACACCCCATTGAAGAAGTGTCATACTATGAATATGTAAGTACCCATAAATGAAATTATATTACACAAAGGGTATAATAATGGTAAGTACCTATACCACTCAAAGGAAATGGTGGAAAATGTAGCATAAATCTCACAGGAATAAAAGTGAGATGAAAAATCCCTTACGAAAACTCGGCAGCCTAACGGCGCCACATAAAAGTTACAAAAATGGATTGATGAGATCAAATAGGGTATCTCATAATATTAACATAATGTTTATAGAAATAGGAATATAAAAGAACAACCCCCATCATAAAAAAGAGGATCTTAAAAGAAGTGACATAAAGGATAGTACTTAAAGAGAAAGATAGAGGGTAGATCTCTTACGAAAATTCGGCAGCCTAACGGCGCCACTCAAACCTTCCAAAATGGATTGATGAGAGAGAATAGGGTCTCTCATCATATGAACATAAAAATTACAGTAAGAGTAATATAAAAGAACCTCCCAATAACAAGAAAGATTATCTTTAAAAGGAATGACATAAAAGAGCGTACTTAAAAAGAAAGAGAGGAGTAGGATCCCTTACCTCGGGTCCGACTTGACTTGATCGTTCTTTAACGTCCTGAATAATAAACTTGAGTTAATTTCTATTTTCATAAGAACCGTTTTCAAGTTCATTATTCCTTTTATATCACTTATTTCCATGTTATAAACATTATGTAATCATTTAAGTTAATAATGTTTGTTTTGTCGATATTTGGTTCTTAAGTCGAAAGTGGATTTCTTACAATTACATGTTGTTCATGTGGTCAAAGGTTCTTTATATACAGAATGAAATTCCTGATTTGGATATCATATATATCATATATATCTAGAATATACATGTATTTATAATATCACATAATCATTTAGAGGTAAGAAATGAAATTCACCGTTCATGGAGACGGTAAGTCGTACGTACGCATGAACGCTACTTTCATTTCTTTGTCATATTAATTGAATTAAAACTAAATGATAGGTATGTATATTTTAATTACAGAATTATATTCATCATTTAGATGTATCATTAATCATATATATCCATTATATACATGTACTTATAATAGTACATTACATTTGGGGATAAAAATGAAATGCACCGTTCATGGAGACGGTAAGTTGTACGTACGCATGAACGCTACTTTTATTTCTATCTCATACATTAATGGAAAGAAATAATAATGATATAGAGGTATATTATAATTCCAGTATAACATAATATATAATAACATTAAATCCATCCTTTATTCGTCCCAAGTATGGCATTAACGAATCACATCACTTTGAGGGGGCGGTAGTCCGCACTTCCTGAAATAAAGATATCGCGTATACCCATAATGGAAGCCATAAAGGTAAGCCACAAATGAAAAATACAGAAGCTTAAGTAAAACATAAACATATTATATATCATATATAAATATAGTGACATCTTAATGGCCACCTTTGAAGGTGTTATATGAGTGTTGAACAATCATCGTTTCGTGAAGCAGAAATTCGCCATCCACGGAAATAGTATGTTCTTTAACCATTAGATGTAGGTGTGTGTAAGTGTAGCTCGAATAAATATTATAACAACATCCTATTATATTTAAGATACCGGAGTTGTTACAAAAGAAATGAAAACAAAAGTGTTTAGGGGGTTGGAGAGGCAAAATAAAACAAAAGGACTCAAGTGAAGACATTACCTTAAAATCGGGTAACTCCCTTTGGTTTGAGCTCAAAGGCTTCCTTGGGAAGACTTCTGCCCAAAGTGAGGCTTCAAGGAGTAATAGAGGGAAGTGGGGATACAAAATGGGCAGGGGTTGGCTGAGTCAAAGGCTTTGGGAGTGTGGGTAAGGAGGTAGAGGTGGGGGCCTTTTATAAGAGGAGAGGAGGGGCACTCTTGGAAAGTAAAGAAAAGTCACTTTATTTTAAAATGATATTCGGATTTAAGAGGTCCCACATTGATATAATTCGCGTATAAGGTGATAAGGGTTCTAAATCTACTCATCCAATAGGTTTTGGACATGTTTAGGGCTTATATATTACATTATCTTTCCATTTTATTTAAATCATTAAAAATGAGGCCATCGTTGCATCATCATGATGTCATAAATAATTTAATTTATTTAACGTCTAAAAATTATAAAAAAAATACTATGATGTAGGAAATCTCTTTATCTTTCCAATAACTATTTATATTCAAAAATATGACTTGTATAACCCCATGTAAAAATTGTTTTAGTAAAACATCTCATGTTTGTGTCATTTTTACTTTAACATTAAATAAAAAGATATTTATGTCATTTTCCAACCAAAGTGGCTCCATGGGGTCCCCAAGTTGACCCATGAATTGTCTTGGTCGGACATGACACATCCAATGAGGGTAGGACATGTGCCTAGGTCATTTCATTTTATTAAAACATTATTCTTACCTTAAACTACACGAATTACTACTAATCGCGATTAAGAACTTAAAAGTTACTATTCACCAAAAAATTATTTTAATCTCATTGAACCACATTTTACTTCTTAATGAAAACCATGTATGTTGTATTTTTTAAATTCAAAACACGGAAGTGGTAAAATTTCATTTAAACAAAAAATCAGTTTTTATAAGTACCACTTAGTGGTTTCACTATTCATCAAAAATTGAAGTTTTTCAGAAAAATCCCAAAAATTCACCCTAAGCTATATTTGATATTCCGAATTCAAAAATGAAGTCTATTTTACAAAATTCAAAACATATAAGTCACATTAATTAATTTAATAATTAATTCCCGCGGTAAGAGCAAATAGCGTGTTTTTATGAATAAATAAGTTTCAAAAGATTGACACTAGTTTAAGTCTGATTTCAAAGTGAAATTAATTTCAACGACCACTATTGGATTTAATGGTAAAAATATATTCTAATTTCACTTTAAAACCAATTCAAAAGATAATCTAATCATATAAATAAATTATATTAAAAAAGAGGTTTTGAATTAAAATACAACATTTTACACTATTCATTAAAAAAGTGAACTTTATCGGAAAGATACCAAAAATTTACACAAAGTAATTTTTGATGTCCTGATTCTAAAGAAGAGTTTTATTTGGTCCAATAGAATGTATAAGAGTGAACAAAACTATATTTAATGACGGTTCGCCATCAAAAGGTGATAAGTGAACCTTTAGTGAAAACTAGGGCATATATGCCTAAAATTGAATTCCTTTCGTATTTTAAGCCTTTATCTTTTATTGGATAAATGTAAAAACATTTAAAAACATATATAATCATATTTTAGTTATTTCTATCCATTCCCGCCAATACAACGGCTACACGTTAACTACCATTTAAAATAATATTATTTTATTATTAGAGTGCAACGTAAGATTCCCAAGAAACTCGTTGTTGTGTGTTGGGTACGCCATCGAGCATAGCGTCCCCTTTAAAGTCATATTAATATTTTATTCACAAATATGGATAAATATGAAAATTTTATATTCTTTATTTACCTGGGGTGTTACATATTATCCCTGATAAGGATTTGAAAAGGGAACCATTCCTCAGATACCAATTGATGTTGCAAATTATCAAATAACAACCCATAGGGGGTTGAATCGTTTTTCACTTTTATAAGTATCAATTATATTCCTAACACAACCATGGTAACCTATTAAGATTTATATCCTTGGAAAATGTTAGTAAATACTCATGCATGAAATATTTGGAACGAATGTAAATAACACAACATTTACAAGGTTCATCTTCAATGTGAGAACCCACATCCTCGTGATATACACTCCTGTGGATCTTTAGGAATAAACTATTAAGTAGAAGTGATGAAAATGTGTTCCAAATCCATTTAAGAACAATATAAATCCACGAAAAGTAATATTATGCTGGATCCCACTAATTTAAAATGTTTTATTATAAAAAAAGTTGATCACAATAAATGAATATAGACATTGTTGACTCTTATCTACAATTTCTCGGTCTAAATCCTTAGACCGATTTGAATGAATCCAATTTCCTTAATCTAATAATTCTTTATTTAATTTATCAATATAAATATTTTGTATCTGATTCTCTCAAAACTATGATTCTATATCCGATTATCTCAGCACGATGATGTTGGATCCGTTTTCATAAATATGATAATGCTGGATCTAATTCTTTAAATAAAATAGTGTTTTGTCCACTTTTTTGAATATGTTAATGCTGGACTCGATTTTCAAAATACAATGAACTCACTCTGAATCTGTAAAGATAAAATTCTAGAAGAATACTCAATAAAATTCTTCTTCGATCAAATGGGAACTTTCACATTGAATTCTCTAGTGTTCTGAATTTTACGTGGGTGTGAATGTTTCAAATGAATAAATGATACGATAAAGTATTTATAGGTGACTCATAAAACAAATTTGGGAAACATGAAAACATTCCTCACTTATTTATTTCTCAAAATATCTGAAAATATATCATATTTAAAACTATATCTTTGACTTCTTCAAATCGTCTTATATTTCTATGAGATTTAGGAAAAATTTAAATTCAATCTTGACCACGTAAATTTTTGATAAAATGTCTAGAATTTTTTTGGATTATTCTTCGTAATCAGATCATTAATATTATTTTTATTAATGAATGTAATTTCTATTTTATTCTCAGTTAATCTAAATTAAATTTATTTCTTAGCACTAACTATTCATTATGAATAAATTTTTACTATTTCCTCAGTATGAAAATATGATTTTCAAAATCTGAGTACAGAAATTCAAATACAAATACTGTAGTACAATTTTCCTAGTATAAAAACATCAGTATGAAAATCTATGTATGAAAATCTCAGTATGATTTTCCTAGGATGAAAATATTGTTATGAAGATATGATTATGAAAATATCAGTATGATTTTCCAAGTATGAAAATACTAGTAGGAAAATGTCAGTAAAAAAATCTCTGTAAGAAAATCATAGTATTAAAATCTCTGTAGGAAAATCCCAATATGATTCCACCAATACGATTTTTTTCTTCATATGGATCAGCAATATCTTTTTATTTCATTGCTCATTAATACGTAATTCCCATTATAATAAAAATGTCATTTTTAAACTATGAAATTAATCAAAACACTCAATCATTTCATCAAAATATTTTTTCATTAATGTTTTCCTGATTTGTAAGAACTTATTGATCAGAAAAGAATAGTATAATTTTGTTTAGAAAGTATGATATATTTCTAACTTCAAAGTATACAATCACCTTTCAAAACTCTTCAGCAGAAAAACGAATTTTACACTAAACAAATAATTTCATTTAGACATAGTTATTTTTTTCATTATTTGAGTATGGGAAAGAAAAATAGCCAAGAAACAACAAATTATACCTATGATTATTTTGAATTCTATGATGTTTAAATTCATGTTGATGAGCCTAAATATAAGTAAGTTCTTGATTAAAAACGTCATCTTCTTGACTTCTTGTATGTCCAGTTCAGCTCAATATAAAAAATTATGTATGAGAAACAACCATATTGTGACATATTGGGTCCAATTCATGAAAAAAACACTCTTAATCAAAAAAGGTATTTATCAACAAATACACAAACATTATTAAAACAAGTTATCACAATGGTAATCCAATCTTCCCCTATGGATTTTTTTGACAACCCTTGTCCAAAAGCCATTCTTTCGTCATTTCTTTTACAATGATATCTATAATATGATTCATTGTTTAAATCTATTCTAGGAAAACATCTCCAGTAGTGACATTCTCTTTTATAATGTGAAACTTTATATAATTGTTGTTTGATCTTTAATGTTGTAAAATATTCATAGAAAGACCAATTACACTCTGATTATCACAAAGTATCTTAAATGGTTAGAAACCTTCACGTTCAAATCTTCTAGATGAAGTTTCATCCATAAAATTTGAATATAAAATTTAGTTAGTGAAACAATTTTGGATTTAGCTGTTTTAAAAGTTACTAAATATTATTTCTTACTATGTAAACTCACACAATACTCATGCTAGAAAAATGTTCATCCTGAGGTTGATTTTGTATCATTATAATCTCTGACCCAATCGCTGTCAATATAACCATGAAAAATTATCTAACTATTTAATTTTCATAACAACCCAATTTGATGTTATTTCTTTGAAATATATTAGAATCAAATATACTTCCAACATATGTGATTCTTTTGGATTACTTTGACACATAGCACACAATTTCAGATCATAATCAATATCAAGCCTTGAGGATCTTAGGTAAATATGACTTCCAATCAGCTTCCAAATGTTTTTCTAATTCACACTTGTTCTGGATTCATTTTAATCAACTTGTGCACACTGAAATAAGAGCTGAAAATTATTTGTATTATTTCACCCCAAACTT
The DNA here is from genome assembly GCA_963277665.1 of Viscum album. NCBI lineage: Eukaryota > Viridiplantae > Streptophyta > Magnoliopsida > Santalales > Viscaceae > Viscum > Viscum album. Next base: position 1,059,091,453 of record OY728155.1, read on the forward strand.
TTTTAACAATTCCCTATCATATTTATCTTGAGATAAGAAAATGAATTTTTTCTTTTGGTGAACAATTACGGAAAGAAAGAATGTTAATTATTCCAACATAGAAATTTAGAAATTCTTCTTCATTTACTCAGAAAATGTTTTAAAACCATCTTATATATCTTCATAAAATAAATATAATCCACATAAATAATTAAAATGTGAGCTATGAAGTCAACATCAATCACATATGCGTTCCTATCAACTTTTCCTTTTGAAAAGTTCAACATTCACAAAAAAAACTCATGTTTAAATACTAAGAATGTGGAGCTTCTTTAAGAGCATACATATATTTATTCAATTTCCAAACTTTGTTTTCATCCTCATCATTTAGAAACCCATATGTTTTTTCAATGTATACTTCTTCCTTAGTCTCACCATTTATGAAAGCTAACATTACATAAATCTGATTAACATTGTAATTTTAATGTATGGACACTGAAAGAAAAATTATAATACATTCTAATCTTGCAACTGGGACAAAAGTTTCTTCAAAATCCCCGATATCCACCTATGCATAGCCTTTACAAACAAGACTGGATTTGTTTCTTGAAATATCTCCATGTTCATTTAACTTGTTTTATAAACCCTATAGGATACTATATCATTTTTATTTTTTAGTCATGAATGATGTTCCCATGTTTAATTATTCTCAATATGGTCTAACACATCCTTCATAGTATCCACCGATTATTTGTATTAAAATGATTTGGAAGTTTATTCTGGTTCAACTTTTAAGATAAATGATGTCTGATTATCTTATATCATCATTAATGATGTCTAAATTAGAGCCTTCTGATTCCAGATACTATTTTTTGATTTAACATGTATTTTTAAGGGAAGAAATTTAAATATTTTATTCCTAGTTGAAATTTTCCCATCGCATGATTCTCCTGAATATTGAAAAGGATGTTTTGAATTACCTTCACCCATATTGGATTTATCCAATTTTTTTTAAAGGTTGGGGCTGAAGCATCATTTTATTATTAATGCAAATCAATGAACTCTTTTTAACTGGGTAGAGGGAGACCCATTACATAGCCCGAAGGCCCAGTGGGCTTGTATCCCATTACATAGCCTGTATGCCCATTTTTTTGCCCAATTTCCACTCTGTGAATAGTAACCCACCTGCTACAGTACCTTCACCGTACCACCACTGCTACAATGCCCTGCCACCACTACAGTACCCAATGATCTATAGTACCCCCTGCTGCTACAGTGTTGTTACAGTACTGCTACAGTAACCTATGTCCAATGGGTTTTGAACCCCCCCCCATTTTCCATGTAGGATTATGAGGTTCTTACCACTAAACCAAACCCCAACTATGGGATTTATCCAGTTTATCCTCCTCATCATTCTTCATATCTCTTTTAAGTAACTTTTATTTTTACATTACATTCACATCATAGGATTCCACTATATTTTTTAAATGTTTGTTCCAATATTTTTAACTTCTTCCATTTGGTGAATAACACATAAAATTTCCATCCTCATATTTCTCGTCAAATTTCCCAAATCAGGGTTTTTTATTCTGACCGATATTGGACATACAAAAACATTGATCTATATGAATGATGGTTTTTGAAATAGAACATTTCATAAGTATTCATGATAGTTTCCAATCGCAACAATAATGTATTTTGAACATGTACAATAGTACTAATAGCTTCTTTCTGATAGAATTATGAATGATAGTATTTATTATCATACTTCTACCATTTACCATCAAACTTCTATTATTTATTTCTACTACTATATTTTTTGGTGTTGTATAGGGAGCACTATGATGAATGTTGGCTTAGAAATTGTGCAAGTAGGAACTCCTTCTATTTTGTTTTAGGTATCAGTACAATAATCTATGTCAAACAGAATTAACCAAGCTATGAAGGAAGACTGTAAGTTATAGGAAAAGGTATAATTTGTTAGGAAATGTATTTTTCCTAAATTTAATGTTGACAAAGAAGGTGTTTTGAGATTTAGAAAAATGTTATGTATTTTATGTGATTCCCAATTAAAGAAAGGAATTTTGAGTGAGGCTCGTAGTTTTTTATTTCGTGTTCATCATGGAAGCACAAAAATGTATAGAGACTTTTAGGAAGATTTCTAGTGGAAAGGAATGAAGAAAGATATTACTAATTTTCCTATGAAATGACTTTTCAACAAGTTAAAGTCGAACAAAAATTACCAATGGGGATTCTTCAGCCTTTTCCAGTTCTGAAATTGAAATGGGAGAATATATCCATGGATTTCATGGTGGTATTACCAAGTAAATCTTGATGTAATAATTCAATTTGGGTTATTTTTGATCGATTAACAAAATCTATGCATTTTTTCCCATTCAACATAATATGTATTTGGATAAACTTCTTAAATTTATGTTAAATAGATGATTATAATTCATGGAGTCCCTCTCTCCATTGTATTTGATCATGATCTTAGATTTACCTCTAATTTTTGGAAAGTCTTCAGAATTCATTGGGTACCAGATTAAATTTCAGTATAGCTTTTCATCATCAATATAATGGATAGTCAGAGAGAATGACTCATAATTTGGAAGATATGTTTTTTCTTATTCAATGGATTATCAAGAAATTTGGGATCATCATCTTTCATTGGTTGAGTTTTCTTATAATAACAGTTTTCATTCTAGTATACAGATGACAACTTTTGAAGCATTATATAGAAAGCGGTGTTGAAATCTAGCTTGTTTGAATGAAGTTGGGGAAAAGAAGTTGTTAGGACCTAAACTGGTAGAAGAAATGGTTGAGAAGTTAAAGATGATTCAGCAGAACATGAGGACGTCTTAGAGTAGGTAGAAAAGTTATGCTGAAAATCAAATGAAATATCTTTCTTTTGAGGTAGGTGGTCATGTTTTTCATAAATTTTCCCCATGGAAAAATGTTATGTGTTTTGATAGAAAATGAAAGTTAAGTTCACGGTTCATTGGACCATATGATATCCTAGAGAAAGTTCGGTCATTTTCCTATCGATTGGCATTACCTATGAGTTAATATCAAGTGCATGTTATATTCCATGTTTCATTTTTAAGAAAATATGTGTCAGATGCATCTCATGTTTTGAGTCAGGAAATAGTTTAGTTGGAAGAAAACCTTTAATATGAGAAATAATATATACAAATTCTTGACCATAAAGAGCAAGTGTTATGGAATAAGGTGATTCACTAGAATAAGTTTTTGTGGAAAACTATATGATTTAAGAAGAAACATGGGAATCAAAAAATGTTATGAAGGAAAAATATACCCACTTATTTAAGTAATGAATAAAATTATGAGGATGCAATTTCCAAATGGTGAAAGAATGTAACAACCCAGATAATGATAGAATAAATAATTTTCATGTCTTGTTAATATTCATTAATTATATTTTATAGATTTATAATCACTATAAGAATATCAAGTAATTTCCTAGTCAAAAGGGAAATAATTTTATTCTTACTAAATTTATATATATATATTATATGGTTTTATTTAAAGTATTGATTTCCAAATTTTAGAATGTGAATTTTAAAAAATGAACTTCATTTTTAGAATCTGCATATCAAAATTAGCTTAGGATGAAATTTTGGTATTTTTATAAAAAATTGATTTTTCAGTGAATTGTGAAAAATACCTTTCTTTAAATATATTTTTTATTGATTTTCAAGAAAACCAATTTGGGTTGAGTGGGGACTAGAACCATTACAGGTTAGTAAATAGAAGCACAATCATAGAAAGAAAGACACTTAAGAAACATCTGGTCTCTTGACCGAGGGTGCTTTTCAATATTTACATGCCATATCAGTGGTGATAATCTCATAAGTATCCTTTAATTGTAAATAATCTAATTAATTACATTTAAATAATCTTTATACCTAATTTTGGTATGAGTACATTTTTTTATTTAAAAACGCATTTTTTTAAAAACTGTTTTTCATTGCGTTTTGTGTTTTAATATTAAATTAATTTCTTCCACTTTTAGAAATTAAATCTTGAAAAATGGATTCCATATTTAGAATCAGGAGGTCCAAATTTGGTAAATAGGTCCCTTTTATTTTTTATCAATATGAATAGTAACCATAATAAATATTTATCACCTTGGTAAGGGTAAATAGGGTAATTAAGGTTAAAAATAATATGATAAGGCCTAAAACTCTCTCACACACTTATCTTTATTTTATTGGATATTTTTTTTTAGCCTTTACTATTCAAGATTCAAAAATGTGGAAATTTCTAGCCACTTTCCTTTAATTATAACATTTATATTATTTTAAGTAAATATAAAGACAAAAATGTCACTCGCTTACTTTTAATATCTATAATATTTTGTGGCAGAGATAAAAACAACTTATGTTCAGTTATAAATGTCCATTTTGAAGGTAAATTATTTTTTTATCATGATAATTTATTTTTAATTTTTAGTGATTAAATAATTACCTTAAATGTTTACAGAACACCAACACAGTGCTTTTGTAAGCAGTAGAAAAATCCAGTAAATGATTTTAAAAACTCTAAAAGTAATTTTGTTTGAGTGAGTTTTAGTGTCCCATGAATTTTATAGATAAAAATAACTTATTAGGGAAGTTTCGATGGATTAAATTCAAATTCATTTGTCATTGTGTTTCTTTCAAAAATAAATTAAATGAATAATTCCAAAAATGTCACTAATGATATTTTATAACAAATATTATTTTATTAAATGACTTAAAATTCTTAAAAATATTATATTCAACCAAGTGAATGGGATATGGTTATAACTATCAACCATGGTCCATTTATGGTCCAATTTTCCTTTTATAGTAACTTTATTGACTCCTTTAGGGTAAAAAACCTTGATATCACAGTAATAGAAAAGGGGGTTAAAACCAAAAGATAATGGTGCAAATATCACATAAAATTATCCAAATTTTATTGGATGAAAATATTTCAACCCTTACTCATCCTATCTTCAAAATATATGCTCCATTTTACCATGAAAACTAATTTATATTAATTTAATACCTTAAGAAATTCCAAGAGTGTCTCTCCCCTCACTTATAAAAGGGAACCTCATCTCCTCTCTTCCCCGCACCTTTTGAACACTTTAATTTAGTCAAGTATTGCCCTCCTCGCATCCTAAAGGCCCTGATTTGATTAGAAAACCAATCTAGGAGGGATTTGGGTATAAACCTAAATAAGTTGTCTAAAGAAGATGTAGAGTTCTTAACCGAGTGTTTTCGTTTTATTTCTTCTTCTATCTCAATCAAATTTTCTTCAACCATGTTGAAATAATAACATCAATATCTTCCATATAATAAGATATTATGTTAACGACATAACCTATATTTATCTCCTCTTCCATAAAATGGGAAACGAAAGCATCGTTTGTGTGTACGGTGAACTACCGTCTCATGAACTAATGTAATTCCTTTTCCATCACCATCTCTCACAGCTAGTTATAATGATGGATTTAAAGTATATATATGATATTCATACATAATTAACATTTTGTAAAATAACATACCATCTATGTCACGACCCGTCCTCAGGGCCTGTGTCGTGACTACCCCAAGCCCACCTTCCATAGGTCAGGGGCTGGCGACTAGCACCAAAGGCGTAAATCCTGATAAAAGGGGAAGGCATTGCCTTTACGAAACGTAAACACACACACAACCAGAGTACAAGAGGAAGAAAACACTAAGTAAAGCAGAATAACAAGTGTGCTGAAAGTACAAAGGGGCCGGAAATACAAGCCCAACAGAAAGGTACAGCTACAACTGAAAGAAAGTACAACTGAAAGACAAACAGCTGGAAGATGGAAGTAGCTCTTGGATCGTCCTCTGGGTTCCTACCTGAAGGGTAGGTACAGATTTCCTCCTCAACACTTTGTGTCAATCGGTCCGCTCTGTGTGTCGTCACGCCGAGTATCCACCTCTGGGTATCGTCCAGTCCTCGTACACTCTGCCTCGGTCAGCGTTGTCCGTCGTCTGCATCCAACACAACGTGGTGCGGGCATAGTCCGTGCAGGGGTGAGTATAACGATACTCATTAGGGACCCCAAGAACCTCAAGGTATCACTAAACCAACAAGGATAAACCACAAAGAAAGATCTCAAAAGATAACCTTTACTTAGGTATATTCTCATACATATACCTAATTTATCAAGTAACTCATCTCAATCATGAGAAAAACACAAAGGTCATTGACTCAGCTCAAACAAGGATTTTTATTCACGATGTCGAAACCATGGCTGCTGGAGAACTCCTCCTCTGTCGAGTACAGTGGACCTGTCACTAAAACCAAGCACTTCCCACTAACCTTGGACTGCTGAAGTACTCCACCTGTCGAGTACTGTGGGCCTGCTGCTACAACCAAGCGCTTCCCACCATGGGTCTGCCGCTACAACCAAGCACACCCCCTCATAGCCTACAGAGGTACTCCTTCTGTCGAGTACCGCGGGTCTGCAGCTACAACCAAGCGCTCCTCCGCCATGGGTCTGCTGTTACAACCAAGCGCACCCCACTAGGTCATCTGAATCACTCTGAGTCGATCGATCAGTAGTCGTCAAGTCTCAGCCAGCTACTAGGTCTCCGAACTCTGTATGCTCGTCTCCGGGAGGATCCGCTCCACGATCTACTATTCGACACTCCAAGTGTCACAAAGTCCCACGAAAAAGTTTCTCAAAGATCCGTCACGACATTGGGATCTCAACGCAACAGATGGCGCGTCAATCGGACGTCCGGTCTATGAGTTATTAGCCTTTTTGTCCCGGGGGCCTGATTGGTTTCGTGTACGAACCAACCCGACCGTATCTCAATTGTACTCTCAACTCCCATGGGGTATACTCAAAGAAACCATTTCTCAACGAGATTACCAATGTCGCTGACGGTTCGTCAAACGGACGTCCGATCTGAGAGTTATTGGTTTTTCCGTTCCAGGGGCTCGGTTGGTTTTTAAGGTAAAACTAACCCAAATGTACCCCAACTACGTCCGAACCTCGAGCGGAGTATGCCAAAAGATCTGTCTCAACAAAAGGAAACCAACATAATTGACGGTACGTCAATCTGACGTCCGGTCCTTAAGTTATAAGCATTTTCGCTCCGAGGGTCCGGTTGGTTTCGGGTTCAAACCAACCCGGCCGTACCCAAAATTCGCCGAAACCTTGAGTGTAATATACCGAAATGACCGTCTCGATCCAAGGAATCCTACGCAACTAACGGTGCGTCGATCGGAGGTCCGTAGATCATGTTATGGCCGTTTAACCGAAAACGGTCTGAAAAATGGGGGTCTGGGCCCGGTCCGACCCGGCCCAACCCGCCCTGGGTCGGCCCGAACCGGGTCGACCCGACCCGGGTCCGGGTCCGGCCCGCGACCGGTCGCGACTCGGCCAGCCTGGCCGAGCGGGGGGGGCTCCCCAACTGGCACGGCTTAATGTCGCGCCTCCCTACTTCCGGAACGGCAAAAGCCGTTCTGGTTTCTTCTGCCGTCGCGGCTCAACCGCGGCGGTCTGCTCTAGCGGCGTGCCGCCGCCACCGCCTTCCGCAGACCACCGAATGCGCTCCGGTGGTCCAATTCGCCCACCGTCTGCGCCTGCGGCTCTCTCGGGACCTGCTCTTCACTGCGACGGCTTCAAATCACCGTTGCGGTCCCATTTCATCGTCACTCGTCAACCCGCGCACAAACGAACAACCATCGGAGGGTCGTCAGGCCGTGTTTGTTCGGCCCGCGACCTCCGCATTAGGCATCATCAATTGGTCAAAGATAAACATGGTTTCATGTAGAATGAATAACAATTTTAATCAAATAAAATTGAAACAATCCATCCTACAATTCCCCCGCAAATAACTATTCCCAACCCGCAAAAGAAAACGTGTGCGGATCAACTTATTAATGAGTTGATCCACGTTCTTTGTTTTATAAGGGAAGAACATGGGAATATAAACATACTCGAATTAAACCCCTACCTCAATAGTTGACGTCGCACGTCGGGCGTCACGAAAGACGGCGTCGCGGGGAGAGGATTCGTAGACGACGCCGGAATACGTCCGAGGAGAAAGTGTTGTCTCCACACTAGTTGTGGAGAAGAAGAAGAAAGGCATGGCGTCGCTCTTTGTGGAGTCAGCATTCTTTGTCGAAGAGGCGTTGTTCCTCGTGGAAGGAGGGGTGTTCTTCGTCGAAGAAGAAAACTGTTCTTCGTCGGGGAGATGAATACTTCCCTCTCTTTTCTCAAGAACTCTCTCCCAAAGTTTTTCCAACACAACAAAGCTCTCCCAAAATAAAATATTAGGCTAGGCTAATATTTTATTAACACCACCAATTCAAAATTCAAAACACTTAATTAATAAAATGAAGAGGTTCATTTCATTAATTAAGGTATGTTGGCAAAAATAAAGAGGGAGAGAGAGGAAGTGGAAGAGTCTCATTAATTAAGGGGGTTGCCAATTTATTGAACGGAGTTTAAGGGAGTTTATGGGAAGGTGAAAGGTTGGGGATCGTGTGGGCCCCACCTCTCAAATATCCACACATGGGAAGTTGGGTGGTTGTGGGCCCCACCAATAACTTCCTATGGGAGGGATTAACTTCCAAAGACATAAAATTGTCCCAACAATTTTATTTAACTTTTTAACTAAACCCCAAATTTTAATTTACAACCCGCATAAAACGCAACCGCGGTAAAGGTCCCCTTAAGCAATTACCGGCGCTGCGAGTTCATCGGTGCCCTCGGATTTCAATTCGGAGCACCGGTTCAAAAGATAGAAAAACTCGCTCATTCGTTCACTGAACGTACCCGAGCTAAACTTCGGAAATTGATTTCGGGCACACCGGGCCTCAGAATCAAGTGCCGTCAGAAGCCACAGACTCGTAAAATTCTCATGTATTTAAGAAAAAAAATTCCTTGAAATTTATGAGTCTTTACATTACTCCCACCTCAGGGCTTTACGTCCCCGTAAAGCTATAACATAAACTAGGGAAACAAATGAGGGTACTGATCACGCATCTGAGCCTTCCGCTCTCATGTGCTCTCCTGGAGGTTCCTATGCTGCCAACGAATGCGCACTAGAGGAATCAACCGTCCACGTAGGACCTGCTCCTGTCGATCCTCGATCTCCACCGGAACCTCCGTGAAAGTTGCCCCGTCATCGATGTCCAGCTCCCCGTGATTGATGATGTGGGTCAGGCTGTGCACGTATCTCCTCAGCTGAGATACATGGAAGACGTTGTGCACCCGGTGCAACTGAGGTGGAAGGGCCAGGCGGTAAGCCACCTCGTCTACTCTGCTAAGGGAAAAGGAGGAGTGATTGTAAGATACTAAAGATAGGCTGCACCATCTCTATCCACAAAGGATTTGTGTAAGGCAGCCAGCTGCTCAGTCACCTCTCCTAGCAACTGAATACCAGTCCTCCTGCTGAACGCAACCGCAACCACGTTCCCTTTCTCAGAGTATAGTCTATCTCGAAGTCATAATCCTGGAGGAACTCAAACCATCGCCGTTGTCTCAGGTTTAGGTCTTTCTTAGATAAGATACACCTGAGACTATTAAGATTAGAGTAAACCGTAAACCGTTAGCTCGACGAACAATGGGTGAGACTAGCCAATTGTAAGAACTCATCTCCACCCTTCTTCGTCTACGATCTACAAGAGCTGCTATGATTTCTCCTCAGCCAAAAAGAGAAATATGGTCTCATCCCCTGGATGAATCACATTCTTTTCCTAATACAGTCAATCCCGACATGAATGGTACTATTTCATGTCATAGACGACGTCGTAAGGCCTTGACGCTACTACCAAGAGATCCAACCGTTACTCTCGCCTCCAAGGGTTGAGTCACACTGTCGGCATCAGTGTGTGGTTACTGGGTCTCCTCTAGTAGGAATCTCGCAAGTGAGGGTCAAGTCAACAGTTTTAATCGGAACCTCTCAGTATCAACCAAACAAAAAGGTTAGGAAAGTAAATGTCACAAGGACAAGTGTCTTTTATTACTACAGCTCAAAGTACAAAGACACATAACAATCACGAACAACAACAACAAGGAAACTAGAAGCACCAAGAACAAAGGTCTCCATGCCTGGAACTAGTCCTACTCTTGTACACCCGCTTCCAGAGCTCCATAGTCGTATGATGCTGCCTAAAGTTGTGTTCTCCCATGTCCAACCGTTCCTTGCGGTCGGGGTGGACCTCCTGGTGGTGGTGGTGGCAACACCTCGAAGCGTCGTCCACCTCCAACTGCACGGCCAGCTCCTCTGCCTCGATCGAACCTCTATCTCTGCCTGGGAGGTTCTTCGTCTATCTGCAGATCATCTGAATGGCGGGTCCGACAGTCACGTTCCATATGACCAAGCCCGCCGCAGGAGTAACATTGTCTGCTCCTGGTAAGTCGTTCTCCACCCCGGGTGCCTCGCACACACAATCCTGAGTCATGTGGTCGACCACCTGTGGGTCTGGTCCTCTTGGACCTCTGCGTCATCTGTCTACTGCCAGCTGCAGAAGACTTCGTTGCATGTCGACTAGTGGTAGGTCCCACTGCTGGAGTTTGCTCAGCAAGGAAACTCTCCACTATGAGGGCTCGCTCCAACACCCCTGTCTGCGTCGGGATGCTGTGAGAAAAAACTGAAGCTCTAATCTCTCGCCTAAGTCCCTGCTCGAAGGTCCAGGCCCTGAAGAACGAATCTCGTACCATATCTGTAGAGTAGCGCGAGAGGTCTGTGAGCCTCGCTGAGTACTGTGCCACCATCATGCTACCCTGCTATAGATGCAGTAGCTCCTGAATACGCACCGCTCGAAGGGTGGCTGGTACAAACTCCACCCAGAACAGGCTCTCAAAGTCTGCCCATAGAAGTGTCGCCTCGTCGTGCATCTGGAGCATCAAGCTCCACCATCTGCCTGTTGCTGCCTGTAGGAGGCTGGTAGCAAGGATCACCATGAAGTCGGCTGGTGTCCCTACACGTACTCTGGTTGTGTGTGTGTTTACGTTTTGTAAAGGCAATGCCTTCCCTTTTTGTCAGGATTTACGCCTTTGGTGCTAGTCGCCAGCCCCTGGCCTATGGAAGGCAGGCTTGGGGTAGTCACGACATGGGTCTCGAGGACGAGTCGTGACAAATTGGTATTAAAGGAATTGTTTCTCAACGAGATTACCAACGCCGCTGACGGTTTTTCCAATGGACGTCCGGTCTGAGAGTTATTGGCTTTTCCGTTCCATGGGCCCGGTTGGTTTTAAGGTAAAACCAACCCGACCGTACTCCAACTGCGTCCGAACCTCGAGCAGAGGATGCCAAAAGATCTGTCTCGACAAAAGGAAACCAACGTAATTGACGGCACGTCAATCGGACGTCCGGTCCTTAAGTTATAAGTGTTTCCGCTCCGAGGGCCCGGTTGGTTTCAGGTTCGAACCAACCCATTTGTACCCAAACTTCGCCAAAACCTTGATTTTAATATACCGAAATGACCGTCTCGGTCCAAGGAATCCTACGCAACTGACGGTGCATCGATCGGAGGTCCGTAGATCATGTTATGGCTATTTAACCGAAAATGGTCCGAAAAAAGGGGGTCTGGGCCCGGTCTGACCCGGCCCAACCTGCCCTGGGTCGGCCCGAACCGCGTCGACCCGACCCGGCCCGCGTCTCGGCCAGCCAGGCCGACCGGGGGGGCGTGGCCTCCCCAGTTGGCACGGCTTAATGTTGCGCCTCCCTGCTTCCGGAACGGCAAAAACCGTTCCGGTTTCTTCCGCCGCTGCGGCTCAGCCGCGGCGGTCTGCTCCAGTGGCGCATCGCCGCCGCCTTCCGCGGACCACCGGACGCGCTCCGGTGGTCCGATTCACCCACCGTCTGCGCCTGCGGCTCTCCCGGGACCTAATCTTCACTACGACGACTTCAAATCACCGTTGTGGTCCCGTTTTGTCATCACCCGTCAACCCGCGCACAAACGAACAACCAGCGGAGGGTCATCGGGCCGTGTTTGTTCAGCCCGCGACCTCCGCGTTAGGCGTTATCAATTGGTCAAAGATAAACATGGTTTCACGTAGAACGAATAACAATTTTATTCAAATAAAATTGAAACAATCCATCCTACAATTCCCCTGCAAATAACTATTCCCAACCCGCAAAAGAAAACATCTGCGGATCAACTTGTTAATGAGTTGATCCGCGTTCTTTGTTTTAGAAAGGAAGAACATGGCAATATAAACATACTCAAATTAAACCCCTACCTCAATAATTGACGTCGCACGTTGGGCGTCGCGGAAGACGACGTCGCGGGGAGAGGATTCGTAGACGACGTCGAAGTGCGTCCGAGGAGAAAGCGGTGTCTCCACACTGGTTGCAGAGAAGAAGAAGAAAGGCACGTCGCCGCTCTTCGTGGAGTCAACGTTCTTCGTCGAAGAGGCATCGTTCCTCGTGGAAGGATGGGTGTTCTTCTTCGGAGAAGAAAACTGTTCTTCATCGGGGAGATGAATGCTTCCCTCTCTTTTCTCAAGAGCTCTCTCCCAAAGTTTTTCCAACACAACAAAGCTCTCCCAAAATAAAATATTAGGCTTGGATAATATTTTATTAACACCACCAATTCAAAATTCAAAACACTTAATTAATAAAATGAAGAGGTTCATTTCATTAATTAAGGTATGTTGGCAAAAATAAAGAGGGATAGAGAGGAAGAGGAAGAGTCTCATTAATGGTGATGTGTTTACCTGTAGACTATCATCTTCACAAAGCGATGTGATTCATTTTTCATAGCCACATCATGTGAATGATATATATGTGTATTTAAAGAAAGAATGTAATATTTATGATATAATAATCATTTTTAAAAGATAAAATAATATTTACCTTCTTTCCATCATGTTTGTTGAAAAATGGAAACGTTACTCATACGTTTGCATTGCCTACCATCTCCATGATTGTAACATAACTCATTTTTCATAATCATACTTCATGATTGGTCTAAAAGGTATAATTGATATATAAAAATGATAATTATTTCATGATTATTATTCTAAGGATGATGGAATAATGACCTGTTTGACCATAGTTAACTTACTAGAGTCATTTTGGATATATGATCTGAATATCGTCAAAACATATAATGTGAACTTAATTGATTAAATAACTGTACATAACATGGTAATAAATAAAATAAAAGGAATAAAAAATTTGAAAAGAGTTCTTAAAAAAAATTAAATAATTAACATAAGTTTATTATTTAAGAAGATAAGGAACAAAAGTGATGACACAAACTCGAGGTAAGGAACATTTTACTTTAAAAACCTCATTTTAAATGTTTAAAATATTTATTTTTTAAATCTTTTTCTTCCATATACATATTCTTAAAATTATTTTACAGATGTATTTACATGGACATAAAATAATTATAAAGGATATTTTATGTCTCTTTTGGATTTCTTTCAAAGGTTTTCAAAAAGAATCTTTTTATGTATTTTATATGAAACATTTTGACTTTCTTTACAAAAGGAAAAAACGAATGTTCTATTTTAACGTATACAATGTCAACGATTCTTCCCACTGCTGTAATCATTGTTTGATGTTTGGATTCTTTTATAAGTTTTCATGTTTTATTCAAAGAAAACCCCTCTTTCCCTTTGTTCTATGTATTTTCAAAAAGGGTGTTAATTGGAATTGATATTTTGATATCTAGAAAATGTTTTTTTATGGGTGAAAAGAATAATTTTATAATGAAAGCTTTCATGTGTTACGATTATTTTATGGTTCTTAGACATTATTTATGATGATGGGTGGTTCCGTTATAAACTAATGATGGGTCGTTCCATTATAAACCAAGGACGGGTAGTTCTATTATAAACCAAGAACGGGTGAACCCGATATAACTCTCTAATTCATTAGGTAAAGGGACAGAGTTAACCAGTTAGGGTTCTCCTAAGAGATTATTGGAATTTACCAGGTAGTTTATTCCATTTGTAAGAGTGATATTAAAATGATATCTCAAGTTACTTGCATGATTTATCTATGTTTTCTATGAGTTTTTATGGAAATATTATGATTTCATAAGATAAGCTAACAAGCTTATGTTTAAAGGAAGGTATATATCTCTTGTTAATGATGAAATATATAGCTTTTGAAAAGTTTTCATAAGTTTTCCATGATTACAAAGAAAATTTTATGAGTTTTATTTTTCCTTTAAGATTTCTTATGAAATGTTTTATGTAAATCTTTGGGCAGAGAAGTTGATTTCTTATGTAATAAAATATTTATTTTGAGTTCAAAGTTTATTTTGAAAAATACAATTTTTTATGAGTATTCATGGACTAACGAATTTCTTCATTTCTTTTATATGTCTCTTAATGAGATTTTTTGTACTTATCTCATATTTTAAAATATTTTTCACAAGGTTTTAAGGATGAATAGGGACAAGTCAAGATGAAAATTATGAAGTTATGTCAGGAAAAGAAAACTTTTTATATCTTAAAAGTTTTGTATTGTGGGAAAATGGATATTGAGTGAAAGTTATCACTTTATAATGTATTATTTAATTTTGTAAGAGTGATGACCTAATTCTCTAAAACTCTAAACCTAAAAGATCTTCAAAAATGTAAAAAAATGATTTCTTGTCAAAAGATTCAATTTACAGTTTGTGTAAGGTCAGGTCCATATGCAGAGTATATCTAGAAAGTGGTGGAAGGATTCTAAATGAGTGAATTTAATCCTATAACCACTCCTAAAGCTGAAAAATCAAGTTATCAAAGGATAAGGCACCAAGAATATATAGATTGAGTACGTAACATGGGTTCCATATGCATCGGTGGTTATAAGTTTGATGCATGTGGTTGTAGAAAATATGAGCATAAATATAGATTAGTACTGGGTCATCTCCATAGGGATAGGTGGTTTGGTCCACTGATTCACTTAGGTATGGTGAATAGAAAACAATAATGAATGAGAGGTGCTATGTGTGTTGAAATCATGCTATAATTGAAATATTTTTTATGTTTTTAGAATTAAAGTGTGGGGGATGTATTGTATAGGGAAGTGAGAGTAAACAACTAGAATTACCAAGGAGCTTTGATTCTAGATGTGAAGTGTGTGTAAGGATTCGGATTAGTAATTGACCTTATAAAGCATACCAAGTGGATTAAACCATAGACAGACATTAGCAATATCACTTATCCCTTAAACTCCACTCATGTTTAGAAAAGGACTTACTCATAAGGTTAAGAGTCCTTGTAATGTTTCTCTCATCCCTCATGAGTAATGATTCAAGTAAAAAATTTGTAATTATGTTTCCACTATAGCCCTAGGTCTCTCATCCTTCACGATGTAGTGATCAAAGCTTAGGTGCATTGTTCAGGATTCAATTCTCATTTCCTCACTCTCCTTGTGATCGCCTAATTAATGGCCAATCAATTAGAAGCATTAAAAAACAAGCATAAATATGCAAAATCTGGGTTCTATAAGGCATATATCATAAGAATCAGTTATATCCCCCTCATCCCTCACCTACAAAACTAGCCTAACATACTTAGAATAATAAAAAATAGAGGAATAAAAAGATTCCCCCTCATATGTGTGTTGTTCAACTTCCTTTGCTCCTTGAGATCTAACTAATGCAACTCCACTACCAAGGATGAATGAATGAAGGTTCATAGAAGGCTCAGGTATAGTGGGTAGAGGAGAAGGAATGGGAGTATGGAATGATCTGTACAGGGGAATGGAATGAATCCCGAGCCAACAAATTTAATTTAAATAAATTAATTAAAAGAAACCATCCACATACAAAGGTCTTGGTCTAGCTCATGATGATCCATACATGCAACGATATTTATGCATAAATAAAACTAGCATTCAATTCTTTAATTGCTCTTGTTTAAGATAAATCACACTCGAATCAATTAATTATCATCTTTAATTAATCAATCCTTTTATCTTAAACCCTTTTCTGAATTTTCTTGAGATTCTCATCCATCATAATTTTAAACAAATAAATTCATTTAAAATTATCTTTGTACGTAACTTGTAAATTGGAGGCAACCCGGTGAATTCATATTCATAACTACCCAATGAGTAGAAATGAACATTACACAGATATTAAATTAAACACATATATATATAACATCTATCACGTGTTGTGTCTCAACTTTACGTTTGCACGATGGTACACGTCTCAAGGGTTTGTATAATATAATAATAAATTTTAATAAATCTGCATAATTTGGATGAGTACACGGCGTGTAGTTCCAACTACACGGTGTGTGCTATCTTTCACCATCCATCCGAAGTACATGCCCAGGGAAACGATGTGTGAGTGTACTTCGGAAATCTTCGGAGTACACAGCGTGTCCAGTAGGTCACACGCCGTGTAGTTCCTCGTTAAATGGTCTTCAGTCGGGCAAGCCGTGTATGGGGTACACGGTCCAACCCTAACCAGAAGGGACTACACGTCGTGTCCAGTGGGCCACACGATGTGTAATCTGGAAACCGTGTGCCACCTGTTTCTGGTCAACACACGGAGTCATTAAGACTTAGAATAATAAAAAATAGAGGAATAAAAAGATTCCCCCTCATATATGTGTTGTTTGACTTCCTTTGCTCCTTGAGATCTAACTAATGCAACTCCACTACCAAGGATGAATGAATGAAGGTTCATAGAAGGCTCAGGTATAGTGGGTAGATGAGAAGGAATGGGAGTATGGAATGATATGTACAGTGGAATGGAATGAATCCCCTCTCCAATCTCAGACCCCCCTACGCTCCGAATGTAGTGAATTCCCTTGTTTTCCTCTAAAATCCCCCCATGCACTAGGATATCTCCATGTGTCGTGATCTCTACATTTCAGTAAGGTTCCAAGAGGTGCTTAATTCTCCTGCACTTTGAGAGTGGGGACCAACCTGGGTCATCTTGCAACTCCTCTCATAACCAGCAGTATCCACATGGACATCTCAAAACGAATTACCTGGTTTGGGAAAACAAATTATTTGAAAAATTAGTCTAGCTTGCATTTTCTCCACGTGTGCCTTGGATGGGATCAAGACCTTTGATTTTAGTTTGAGGTCCCCCCACGAGTTGGTTTTCATCAGTTGCATCAAGGGTACATGATTTGGTCAATACAGTGTTTGGAAAGGTTGAGATGTTATTGGGAGAATGCAAGGATGTGTTGGCCCTTGAGATAGCATTGATAGAATTTGAGGATGTGTTAGACTATGGGATGTCATTGGCCAAACTTAACATTATGTTGGAGCTCGAGATAGTGTTTGAGAGGGGTGTGGTGTCGTTGAAGAAGTTTGACATGTTGTCAAGGCCTGGGAGTGTATTGAGCTTAGGGTGGTGTTGGGGACCCGTGAGAGTACATTGGCACTCAAAGGTACGCTAAAGTTACTTTGATGTAGTGCTTGCCCGCACTAGTTTTATCTTCCACGAGTGCTTATTCTGACAAAACTTGATTCTTCTTCTATTGTTCTTACGTAGTCGGTGTGTGAGTTGGGATACTCTAACATAGTTGTTAGGGATATGGTATACTCTTACGTAACATTAGCCCGTCCTAAAAAATTTCATATGTGAGCTCCCTTCATGCATTTAATCTTACACAGTGCCTAAAAATTATGAGCTCTCTTCATGCATTTAATCTTCCAGTTGTGTCATGTAGACATCTTCCTGAAGGTTCTCATTAAGGAAAGTCGTTTTGACATTCATCTACCAAATTTTATAGTCATGGTAATATGTTATAACAAGTAGAATTTTGATGGATTTAAACATGACAACTAGTGATAAGGTTTCATCGTAGCCAATTCATTGACGTTGTTTAAACTCTTTAGCCACTAGCCTTGCTTTATAGGTATTTACTTTACCTTCCATGTACAGTTTTCTCTTGAATACCCATTTTCACCCTACGAGCTTTACATCAATCGACGCATCAACCAGAGCCCAAACTTGGTTCTGATACATGGAATTCATTTCAGAATTTATGGCTTCTTGTCATCTTATAGCTTCTGAGATCTTTACAGTCTCTTTATAGGAGATAGGTTCATCATTGTCAACCAATAATGAGTCACCATGTTCGATGACTAAAAAACAATCTCTCTCTAGTTCCCTTACCTCTCTAGTGCTCATACGTAGTATTTGTGTTTCAAAAACTACTTCTTTCACGAGGACATGTGGAATCTGTTCTTGTACCAACTTTTGTGTATCTTGAGAATCAACTTCATCGAATTCGATCTTTCTCCCACTATCCTTTTTGAGGATATGCTCCCTTTCAAGAAAGATGGCTTGTCTGGAAATACACTTTCTTATCTGAGGGGTTATATAGGTAGTATCCCTTTGTTTCCTTAGGATACCCTCTAAAGATACACTTTGTGCCCTAGGGTGTTAGTTTGTTACCTGAGAAGACCTTAACAAACATCTTGCAACCCCATACATGTGTATGCGACAAAATAGGTTTCTTTTTACTCCATAACTTGAATGGAATTCCATTTTCTATCTTAGTTGGTACTTGGTTTAATGTGTATGTCACAATTTGTAATGCATATCCCCAAAAGAATAATGGAAGATCTACATGACTCATCATCGACATTACCATGTTTAATAAGGTATGGTTTCTCCTTTCACTAACATCATTTAATTGTGGTGTGTAAGGTGGAGTGAGTTGAGATAGAATCTCAAACCCCCATAGAAATTCAATAAACTCTTAGTTAAGATATTCACCACCTTGATCTGATCGGAGATTTTTTATCTTCTTTCCAAATTGATTCTCTACTTCATTCTAAAATTATTTGAATTTCTAAAAGGGCTCGGACTTATACCTCATTAAGTAGGAATAACCATATCTACTCAAGTCATCGGTAAAAGTTATGAAGAATGTCCACCTCTAGCTTCTACTAGAAATGGTCCACACACATCAATGTGTTCCAATCCTAAAAGCTCTGTGGCCCTTTCACCCTGTCCACCAAATGGTGTTTCGTTCATTTTTTCTTGTAAACAAGCATGACATCTTTCAAGTGGTTTTAGCTCAAAAGAGTCTAAATAACTATCTTGAAATAACTTTTTCAAACGCTTCCCGTTTACATGACCAAGACGATGATGTCATAGCTGGATGTTATATGATTCGTGTGAACATGATACATTATCTATTGTCAATACTTGATTTTCATAATTTAATGCATAAAGACCATTATTTAAATGTGTCATGTCATAACATATGTTGTCTTTATAAAAGAGACAACTTTTATTTCCAAATTTGAAAATAAAACCATATGCATCTAGGCATGATACAGAAATTATGTTCTTGGTAAGAGTTGGTACATAATAACAATCTCTTAAACCCAATATCATTCTTGTTGGAAATGAACGGTGGTAGTCATTGATGGCTAGAGAAACTAGTGTCGTACCATTGACAGCTCGCAAATTCACCTCTCCTCTAGTAATCTTTTGGAATCTACTAGGTTCCTGCATTTAGATATAAATGTGATCACCATAAGTTGTATCTAATACCCAATGTGTAGATATTGAAAGATTATACTCGATAACGAACGCACCCTTAGCTTCCCCTTGTTTTTGGGCTCAGTTCCTCTTCCAGTGGTCTTGCTTGCCGCATGTAAAACATATTGTTTCCTTTTCTTTGTCTTGTCTCTGGATCTTCCTCTTCTTGGAAGGATGATGTTCAGGAGCTTTAGACTTTTTATGAGTTTTTTGTCCCTTCACCTTGTTCTTGTTGGATTGGTGTCGCTCGATCCAGTTGGGCCGAATGCTTGTGGCCCGCAATTGTCGTGGGTCGAACTCTGCGATGAGCTCATTGGGGGTTGCAGGGGGCAACGCGCCCTTGCTTCGGGGGTCCGGGGTCGAAGGCCCCCAGCCCAATTTTTCGTCATTGTAGCATCTCTGACCACTGTAGCAGAGCTGACCGACCGACACCGACAGGCACTGTAGCAGGGCAGACTTTGGAGTCAACAATACTGTAGTGCTTTTGACAAAGCTGGTCGCCTTTCACTGTTGCAATGCGGACTTACTTTTCAGAATAGTGATCATCTTCTCCATTTTATAGCTCATTTTTGGGCTAGGGTTACTACTGTAAAAACTCTGTATTTTGTGCTCCTGATATTAGTGGATTTTCTGCCTCTCTGTGGATGTAGGGTTATTCCCGAACCACGTAAATTTTGTGTGTCCCGTGTCTATTTTCTTTCTACATTCTTCTTTCATTTCTCGTTTCTGTCGTTGCGCCTCCTGACAATTCTGCAACAGTTCTTCCTTTTCTTATTCACTATAAGGACCGCGAGTTTGTTACGACCCATGTCTTTATCCACTTAGCGAATCAAAGTAAGAAGTTCCGAAATACTCTTCACATTATTGTTCATGTTGTAATTAACAATAAAACTGAAGGACTTGGGTAGTGAGGAAAGTATAAGATCTGTGTGCAACCCATATGGGAATTTAATCCCTAAGATGTCTAAACGTTCAATGTCGCCAATAAGCATGATTACATGAGGCTCAGCTGGCACCAACTCTCCAAGATTAGTTATAAATAGAGCATTGGAGATCTCACATCTCTCTTGTCGTGTCTTCTCTTGATAGAGATCTCAAAGGTAAGGCATCATGTTATACACATCCATGTCCTCATGTTGCTTCAGAAGCTCATTGGTCATGGATGATATCATGAAACACTGGACATATGTAAAATCATTCAAATGTTTCTCAAAGAGAGATAACACTTCCTCACCAGCCTCTTTACCAAGTGCATCAAGAATAGGTTCTTCCAGCAATACAATTTTCTTTCATTGTGTAGGGTAAAACATAAGCGCATTTTCCACTCTTGGAAATTTGTGTCGGTGAGAAGGTTATCATTCTCAAGTATGGATCACAGTGATATGTTTGAAGTCATTTTTATTGTTGTTTCTACAAATAAGATAAGAAAAAATTTAATACTTTATCTAATAAAATTTAAACAAATAAATAAATATTATATTTATTAATCTTCCACTATTTTATCAAAACTCAATAACCCTCACCATTGCCTTCAGAATATCCTATTTTTGATACATTCTTAGTGGCAATGATCTATATTTCCCTTCTCGTCACCCCAACTTTGGTTGGTCAAGCAATTTGAAGGGTTTTAGGTAGGCATTCCAAATGTCAACTGCATTAACTCACAGTTCCTTGATTTGTTGAGTGGACTCCCCAATCCTAAAATTCTTGAATTGAATTTCTTCAACTTTTGTCTCTCAGTTATATCAAGTCCGGCTTTGGCAGTCAAACCTTGATGTGAACTAAGTTAAGTCAACTGAAAACTTCAAGTTAGAATTCCCTGATAATTGAAATCACCTCAACTTTGACTGGTCAAGCACTTTGAACTATGGTTCGATTTTAACTGAAGTAGTGGAAGGCTATACCGGCTTAATATATATAATTGAGGGAATTTATCTTTTATGCATAAATTGTCAATTATTATCTTTATTACAAGCTTGTTAATATTAAGTGGATTTACTTAAGTGAATAACCATGTCTTAGACAATGTTTACACATAAATCAGTTTATTTTAGGTCTACAATGCATTCTTATTAATTCATTAATTCATGTGATCATGAAAGAACATTCATAATGAAATAACCATGCAACTTGACAGAAATAAAATAATAGTGGCATGATAATGAGCTTTACTAATGGTTAGTTTATCTAGCAGGTGATAAACTAGCCATCGACCTAGGGGGAAAACACCTTGAACCAAGTACGGTTCGTGTTGCAGCTTTCCACCTGTTCGCCTATATATCTCTCTTGGATTGGTTCCACCTCGGCTCCAAACTTGAACCGCCTCCACTAGTTTGGGAGCTACATATGTTTTTACTCACACGTAGGTGAGGAGAACCAAAGAATTGGTTAAGGGGTTTACATAAAAGAAACCACGGGCACGCAAGCCCTTGCATAATGAGAGGAGGGATAACACGCAGACCAACAATTTAATTTAATAATAAATTAAAAAAACCAATCACAAACAAAGGTCTGGTCTAGACTCATGATTATCCACATGCATACAACGAATTACGTGTTTAATAAAATTAGCATTCAATTCTAATCATTTTTATTTAAAATAAATCGTGCTCGAATGTGGATCACATGGTATTTACATAGCGTGTTATGCCTCAATAGGCGTAGAGTAATAACTATAATACAACTTATACACGATATGTGGATCTAAACATTACACAGAAATTAATTAGACATTTATATATATAAAACTCGTCACATGGCGTGTACTGCCAACTTAATGACCACACAGAACACATGTTGATAAGGTTTGATAGTATAATAAATTAATTTTTAATTCTATGTAATTTGGTAAAAGTATACAATGTGTACATTGCAGCTACACATCATGTATTATTCTCAACATCTATCCACAGCACACGTCTAGGGACTCTGCGTGTAATTGTGCCACGGGAAACATTGGAGTACACGACGTGTACATGTGATACACAACATGTAGTCTCTGAGTTACACAAACACCAGTCATGTTGGTCGTGTAAAAGGATACATTGCTCGTCTGTGACTAAAGGACTACACATCATGTATAGAAAGTTACACGGCGTGTACTCCAGCTGACCGTGTGCCAGGCTGGCCCAATCAATACGCGGTGTGTAATTAAATTCACTGCATGTAATAAATGCACACGGATTGAATCAATTCAAGATGCATTAAACACTAGTACACGACGTGTACCACCGGGTTACACGGCGTGTACTCATGTGTTATCTGGTCAGACTCATCAGCACCTCCGGATGAAATCTTTGAATTTATATCATTCACAAAATTAATCGATTTGATTATATTTGCAAGAAATGAAGAAGAAGAAAGAATATCTCGCAATTCAAATTAAAGAACGATTAAACTAGAATTGAAAACTAATAATAAATGCATAAATCAATTAATGATCTTTAAATAATTATAAATAATTATGTGACCCCTCTGATAACACTTGTAAGTTTTGGGCACAACAGAAGCGGTGGATGAAGCATGCCCAACTCGGCTTTTCATCATGATTGATTATTAATCCAAAGATTTACACGACGATAAACGTCATGATCAATGGAATTTAATCAAAGAATATAGACAATAGAAAATTGTCAGAATCGCGCAAGATCATCACATATTATTTATAATTTATTTAAGCAATTAAAGAATTACCTTGTGAAAAAACAATTCTTCATTGATAGATCTGTCACCGTCTCTACATCATATTGTCATTGTGTTGTAGGATTCAAGAGTAGATTCCCTCCAGCGGTGATCCACACGTGTTCCACAAACCTCTGAACATCACCGTTGAAAACTCCAGGTGCTAGCACAACAGATCTTAACGCTTGTGTCGTTTGTCTTTGATCGCTTGAGAAACGCTTCATAAAGAGGGAGCTCTCTAGGGCTTTGAGAGCGTTCATAAAGAGGGAGCTCTCTAGGGCTTTGAGAGGATTCTTTTCGGATCTCATTGTGCACAACACAAATGAAATTGGCTCTCTAGAAAAATAATATAATTTGGTTTATATACCGCTAGGTTTAGAAAATAATAATTGCAAATGCACCCTTTTTATTTTCGTAATCCTTGTGGAACCTCATGCTTATAATATTGTTATTATTATTATTTTACTTGATATGCGCTAAACTCATGATTAAAATTAAATATTATTTATTAAAATAATATTCAACATATATTATTTCCCAACAAACCATTAAACTCAGTCTGTAAAGACCCGTAAATTTTAAGGAAATTTTTTTCTTAATTTTCTTTGGAATTTTACAAGAACGCAGTTTCTGACGGCGCCTGATTCCGAGGCCCGGTGTGCCCGGAATCATTTTCCGAAGTTTGGCTCGGTTACGTTCAGTGAACGGACGAGCGGGTTTTTCTAACTTTTGAACCGGTGCCCGGAATCGAATTCTGAGGGCACCGATGAAATCGCAGCGCCGGTATTCACTTAGAAACGCCTCTTTCGGAGTTGCGTTTGCTCGGGTGTGGTTTTTAATTTTCGGGCTTAAAGTTAAGAAATAAAATAATTTTGCGACAACTTTATTTTATTTCACTTAAGCCGCTTGGAAGCCACTTGAAGCCACTTAAAGGCGGCTTGAACTGAGTTGAACTGGATAGGATGCTATCCAGAAATATCCTACCCCCTTGGTAGGATATTTGTCAGGTGGGGCCCGCACGAGCCCCGCCGTTTCTTTCCGCTAAGAAACGCACCCGTGAAAACCCGTATTAATGAAAGTCAACTGACGCGTTTTCTAAATTCTTAACAGACCATTTAATTGGGCGGTTTATTTGGTGAATTAAATGGGCTGTTTCTTTCGTGAATTAAATGGGTTGTTTCTTTCGTGAATTAAATGGCCTGTTTCTTTCGTTGAATTAATTCAACGAATTAATTCAATCGTTTCTTAACCTGTTTTCGTGTGTTGGCATATTAATAAAATAAGACCAACCCAAAATCTTTTGAGAAGATTTGAGAGGATCCTTGTTTCTTCTTCTCCCTCGCGAAGAACGCGAAGAACGCCGAACCCGGAAATCGACGACGCGACGCCTTGATCCGCATCGCCGACAACGTTCTTCTGCGACGTCTCTTCCTCCGCGACGGATCTTCGATCGGCTTCTTGAGTTCGCCGACTCAACACCGGATTCCGCGACGACGCGACGCCTCCCCACGACGACGCGACGATCCCTCTCTTCTGCGACGAGCTTTTCCGCGAAAAACGCCCGCGCGCGACGATCGACGAGGTAGGGATTTATTATGGGAATTACCCCTTTTTAATTTATTCCCGTCAATGTTTCTTAAAGAAATTAAAGAACCGAATTGTGAACAATTTTAATCTTCTTAAAATTGTTATTTTTTTCCCGTGTGGAATAAAATTCTCCCGGTTGTTTATCTCTAACGCGGAGGGTGCGGGCCAAACGAACACGGCCCGACGACCCTCTGCCGTTCTTCGTTTTGTGCGGATTTGGCGGGCGACGACGGAACGTGCCGCCGGATGTTTGACGATTCCGCAGTAAAGAACGGATCCCGGGAGGAGCAATGGCGCAGACGGGAAGAGAATCGGACCACCGGAGCGATCCCGGTGGCCCGCGGAACTCGCCGGCGGCCGGAGGCAGGACGTTCGCCCGCGCGGGACGCGGCTCTGCCGCGTCCGCGGTTCACCAGCGCGGCCCACGCGGGCCGCAGTTTCCTCAGGCCGCGGGTCAACGCCCGCGGCGCCTGGCACTCGGCCGCCCGGCCGGGCCGGATCGGGCCAACCGGGTCGGGTCGACCCGGTTCGGGCCGACCCAGGGGGGGGTCAGGCCGGGCCCGTACCCCCCCCCCCTTCTTCGGATGTTTTCGTTCAAATGGTCGTATCTTGAGCTACGGGCCTCCGAACGACGCGCCGTCAGTGGCAACGCGATCCTTGGATCGAGACGGTCGTTTCGGTATACTATACTCAAGGTGCACCTTCCTTTTCGGGAGCCTACGTAGTTAAAACTCCGTAGTTAAGCGTGCTTGGCCTAGAGCAGTGATCAGGATGGGTGACCTCCTGGGAAGTTTCCCAGGGTGGGTGTGAGACGGAAAGGCCAATAACTAACAGACTAGGCGTCCGATTGACGCGCCGTCTGTTTCGTTGAATTCCTCTAAGTGAGACGGATCTTTTGGCATGCTCCGCCCGAGGTTTGGACGCAGGTGGAGTACGGTCGGGTTGGTTTTGCCTTAAAAACCAACCGGGCCCCTGGGACGAAAAGACCAATAACTCTCAGACCGGGCGTCTGATTGACGCGTCGTCTATTGCGTTGAGTTCCTCTTGATGAGACGGAACTTTTGGCATCGTCCGCCCGAGTTTTGGATGCAGATGGATAGTGGCCGGGTTGGATCGCACTGAAATCCAACCGGGCCCCTGGAACGGAAAAGCTGATATCTTTCAGACCAGATGTCCGTTTGACGAACCGTCAGCGGCATTGGTGTTCACGTTGAAAAACGGTCCCTATGAGTATACCCTGTGAGTGTTCGGGGTATAGTTGAGTTACGGCCGGATTGGTTCGCTCACGAAACCAACCGGGCCCCTAGGACGAAAAGGCTAATAACTCACAGACCGGGCGTCCGATTGACGCGCCGTCTGTTGCGTTGAGACCCCTATGACGAGGTGGTCCTTCGAGATACTTCCTTGCGGGACTTTGTGATACTTGGAGTATCGACCAGTAACTCGTGGAGCGGACCCTCCCGGAGACGAGCGGGCGGAGCACGGAGACCGTGTAGCTGACTGAGACCCGATGACTGCTGATCGAACGACTCGGTGTGTGACAGAGGTGCGCTTGGTTGTAGCGGCACATGGGAGCGCTTGGTTGTAGCGGCAGACCCACGACAGATGTGCGCTTGGTTGTAGCGGCACATGGGAGCGCTTGGTTGTAGCGGCAGACCCACGACAGAGGTGCGCTTGGTTGTAGCGGCACATGGGAGCGCTTGGTTGTAGCGGCAGACCCACGACAGAGGTGCGCTTGGTTGTAGCGGCACATGGGAGCGCTTGGTTGTAGCGGCAGACCCACGTCAGTGGTGCGCTTGGTTGTAGCGGCACATGGGAGCGCTTGGTTGTAGCGGCTGGCCCGCAATACTCGATAGGTGGAGTTCTACAGCAGTCCTAAGTTAGTGGGCAGTACCTCAGAGTTGTGACAGGACCACTGTACACTCCAGAGACGGAGCTCTTCAGCAGTTACAGTTTCGATGATGAAAATCCTGGTTTGAGCTGAGACTTTTGACCTTGTGTTTGCCTCATGATTGAGATGAGTTACTTGATAACTTAGGTATATGTATGGGCATATATCTAAGTAGAGGTTATCTGTTGAGATCTTCTTTGTGGTTATCCTTGTTGGTTTTAGAGAGACCTTGAGGGTCTCGGGGTCCCTACTGAGTATCGTTATACTCACCCCTGCACGGGCTATGCCCGCACCTCGTTGTGTTGGTTGCAGACGACAGGCAGTGCTGATGGAGGCCGAGTGTTCGAGGACTGGACGGTACCCGGAGGTGGACTACACGACGAGTCAGTACCCGAAGGTGGACTACACGACGAGTCAGTACCTGGAGGTGGACCACTGGGCGAGACGTGCTCGGAGCGGACGGCGGGACCCGAGGAGCATTGGAGCTATCTGTACCCACCCTTCAGGTGGGACTTCCAGAGGACGGCTCGACGCTGTAGTTTTTCCTTTCAGTTGCTGTTTTTCCTTTCAGTTGTACTTTACAGTTGGGCTTGTATTTCCGGCCCCTTTTACTTTCAGCACAGCTTGTACAGTTTTTACTTAGTGTTTACTTTTCCGCTTGCTTACTCTGTGGTGCTTGTTTACTTTTCAAAGGCAATGCCTTCCCTTTTTGCTGGGGTTTACGCCTTGGTGCTAGTCGCCAGCCCCTGGCCTATGGAAGGCGGGCTTGGGGTAGTCACGGCACGGGCCCCGAGGACGGGTCGTGACAAATTGGTATCAAAGGTGGTCGGTTCTACCGGGGACTCTGATCTTTCTTCTATGTGAAGCAATAGTGTTTAGCGTATTGGGTGTGGTTATCAGTCCAGGGAGTCCAGTGTTGGTGCGGCGGCCGACGTATCCGTACACCAGGACCCTGACTTCTGATTTCCGACTTAATTCACGAAAACATTGATTGCATGTGTGTTTCAAGTTTTCCTTGTGATTACTTGTGTCAGCTCACCAGGTATACTGTCCTGACCGTGGCGCACCTGTTTCTTTCAGGATGGCCCAACGACGACAGCCAGCTAGGATTCCGAGAGTGGAGCGTGATGACAGCCCACCGAGCGTCGAGGACTCAGTACAGGGCCCTTTGACAGCTGAGGCACCGGCGGTACCTATACCCGCCGAGGCACCGATGCTACCAGCCCCAGCCGCTGGCGATGCACGTCGCCTTAGTGCACTGCATGAGTTCCAGCGCCAGCGACCGCCCAGGTTCCGCGGGGAGACGGACCCTCAGGCCGCCGAGGACTGGCTGGAGGCAGTTGTTCGGGTTTTCAGATTAGTGAGGACACCAGCAGACCTCATGGTGATCCTCGCAGCGAGTCTCCTGCACGCGGCAGCAGGCAGATGGTGGAGCTTGATGCTCTAGGTGCACGACGAGGCGTCTCTCCTCTGGACGGACTTTGAGAGCATCTTCCACTCTGAGTTCGTCCCAGCCACCCTCCGAGCGGTGCGCATCCAGGAGCTACTACAGCTGCGGCAGGGCAGCATGTCAGTGGCCCAGTACTCGGCGAGATTTACTGATCTCTCGCGCTACTCCACAGATATGGTACGGGACCTGTTATTCCGGGCCCGGACCTTCGAGCAGGGACTGAGGCATGAGATCAGGGCTTCGATGATCTCCCTCAACATTCCGACTCACGCAGGGGTCCAAGAGGACTGGACCTATAGGTGGTCGCCAGCATGACTCTGGATCGTTTTCGCGAGGCACTCGGGGTGGGCAACGACTTGCCATGAGAGGGCAGTGTTACTCCTGCGGCGGGGTTGGTCACATGGCTCGTGACTGTCCGACCCGCCATACGGATGACCAGCAGACGAACGAAGGACCCCCCAGGCAGAGGCAGAGGTTCGATCAGGGCGGGTCGCAAGGAGCAGGCGGCCATGACAGGGGAGTTGGTCGTGCAGCAGGAGGTGGACGGCGCTTCGGGGTGTTGCCACCACCACCACCAGGCGGTCCACCCCGACCGTAGGGGACAGGAGGACATGGGAGAGCTCAGCTTCAGGCAGCTGAGGCCTACGATCATGGAGCTCCGGGAGCAGATGGACAGGAGCGGGACTAGCTCCAGACCTGGAGACTTTTGTTCACGTTGCTTCTAGTTTTGTTGATGTATGTTTGTAGATGCTTTGTGTCTTTGTACTTGAGCTGTAGTAATAAAAGACACCTTTTCTTGTGGCATTTACTTCCCTGTCCTCTCTTGTGTTGTTACTAAGAGGTTCCAGTTTTGACTGTTGACTTGACCCTCACTTGTGAGACATCTACTGGAGGAGACCCAGTTACCACACACTGATGCCGACAGTGTGACTCAACCCTTGGAGGCGAGAGTAACGGTTGGATCTCTTGGTAGTAGCGTCGAGGCCTTACGACGTCATCCTTGGTATGGATTAGTATCATCCATGTCGGGATTGACCGTATTAGGCGAAGAACGTGGTTCATCCAGGGGATGAGACCAGATTTCTCTTATCGGCAAGGAAAAAATCGTGGCAGCTCTAGTGGGACCAGAGGTGGTCCGGGCCACGATAGAGAAGGTCCAGGTGAGCACATGGGAGCGGAAGGCTCAGATGTGTGCTCAGTACCGCCTTTGTATCCCTAGTTTGTGTTGAAGCTTTACGGGGACGTAAAGCCCTGTGGTGGGAGTAATGTAAAGACCCGTAAATTTTAAGGAAATTTTTTTCTTAATTTTCTTTGGAATTTTACAAGAACGCAGTTTCTGACGGCGCCTGATTCCGAGGCCCGGTGTGCCCGGAATCATTTTCCGAAGTTTGGCTCGGGTACGTTCAGTGAACGGACGAGCGGGTTTTTCTAACTTTTGAACCGGTGCCCGGAATCGAATTCTGAGGGCACCGATGAAATCGCAGCGCCGGTATTCACTTAGAAACGCCTCTTTCGGAGTTGCGTTTGCTCGGGTGTGGTTTTTAATTTTCGGGCTTAAAGTTAAGAAATAAAATAATTTTGCGACAACTTTATTTTATTTCACTTAAGCCACTTGAAGCCACTTGAAGCCACTTAAAGGCGGCTTGAACTGAGTTGAACTGGATAGGATGCTATCCAGAAATATCCTACCCCCTTGGTAGGATATTTGTGAGGTGGGGCCCGCACGAGCCCCGCCGTTTCTTTCCGCTAAGAAACGCACCCGTGAAAACCCGTCTTAATGAAAGTCAACTGACGCGTTTTCTAAATTCTTAACAGACCATTTTATTGGGCGGTTTATTTCGTGAATTAAATGGGCTGTTTCTTTCGTGAATTAAATGGGTTGTTTCTTTCGTGAATTAAATGGCATGTTTCTTTCGTTGAATTAATTCAACGAATTAATTCAATCGTTTCTTAACCTGTTTTCGTGTGTTGGCATATTAATAAAATAAGACCAACCCAAAATCTTTTGAGAAGATTTGAGAGGATCCTTGTTTCTTCTTCTCCCTCGCGAAGAACGCGAAGAACGCGAAGAACGCCGAACCCGGAAATCGACGACGCGACGCCTTGATCCGCATCGCCGACAACGTTCTTCTGCGACGTCTCTTCCTCCGCGACGGATCTTCGATCGGCTTCTTGAGTTCGTCAACTCAACACCGGATTCCGCGACGACGCGACGCCTCCCCGCGACGACGCGACGATCCCTCTCTTCTGCGACGAGCTTTTCCGCGAAGAACGCCCGCGCGCGACGATCGACGAGGTAGGGATTTATTATGGGAATTACCCCTTTTTAATTTATTCCCGTCAATGTTTCTTAAAGAAATTAAAGAACCGAATTGTGAACAATTTTAATCTTCTTAAAATTGTTATTTTTTTCCCGTGTGGAATAAAATTCTCCCGGTTGTTTATCTCTAACGCGGAGGGTGCGGGCCAAACGAACACGGCCCGACGACCCTCCGTCGTTCTTCGTTTTGTGCGGATTTGGCGGGCGACGACGGAACGTGCCGCCGGATGTTTGACGATTCCGCAGAAAAGAACGGATCCCGGGAGGAGCAATGGCGCAGACGGGAAGATAATCGGACCACCGGAGCGATCCCGGTGGCCCGCGGAACTCGCCGGCGGCCGGAGGCGGCGGTGCCCCGGCGCGCCGCCGGACGAGCCCGCCGCGGCGGCGGCGGCCAACGGACCCGCAGTCGCGCGGGTCTGGTTCGCCCGCACGGGACGCGGCTCTGCCGCGTCCGCGGTTCACCAGCGCGGCCCACGCGGGCCGCGGTTTCCTCAGGCCGCGGGTCAACGCCCGCGGCGCCCGGCACTCGGCCGCCCGGCCGCGCCGAGCCAGGCCGGTCCGACCGGCCGGGCCGCGCCCCGGCCGGGCCGGACCGGGCCAACCGGGTCGGGTCGACCCGGTTCGGGCCGACCCAGGGGGGGTCGGGCCGGGCCCGTACCCCCCCTTCTTCGGATGTTTTCGTTCAAATGGTCGTATCTTGAGCTACGGGCCTCCGAACGACGCGCCGTCAGTGGCAACGCGATCCTTGGATCGAGACGGTCATTTCGGTATACTATACTCAAGGTGCACCTTCCTTTTCGGGAGCCTACGTAGTTAAAACTCCGTAGTTAAGCGTGCTTGGCCTAGAGCAGTGATCAGGATGGGTGACCTCCTGGGAAGTTTCCCAGGGTGGGTGTGAGACGGAAAGGCCAATAACTAACAGACTGGGCGTCCGATTGACGCGCCGTCTGTTTCGTTGAATTCCTCTACGTGAGACGGATCTTTTGGCATGCTCCGCCCGAGGTTTGGACGCAGGTGGAGTACGGTCGGGTTGGTTTTGCCTTAAAAACCAACCGGGCCTCTAGGACGAAAAGGCCAATAACTCTCAGACCGGGCGTCCGATTGACGCGCCGTCTATTGCGTTGAGTTCCTCTTGATGAGACGGAACTTTTGGCATCGTCCGCCCGAGTTTTGGATGCAGATGGATAGTGGCCGGGTTGGATCGCACTGAAATCCAACCGGGCCCCTGGAACGGAAAAGCTGATATCTTTCAGACCAGATGTTCGTTTGACGAACCGTCAGCGGCATTGGTGTTCACGTTGAAAAACGGTCCCTATGAGTATACCCTGTGAGTGTTCGGGGTATAGTTGAGTTACGGCTGGATTGGTTCGCTCACGAAACCAACCGGGCCCCTGGGACGAAAAGGCTAATAACTCACAGACCGGGCGTCCGATTGACGCGCCGTCTGTTGCGTTGAGACCCCTATGACGAGGTGGTCCTTCGAGATACTTCCTTGCGGGACTTTGTGATACTTGGAGTATCGACCAGTAGCTCGTGGAGCGGACCCTCCCGGAGACGAGCGGGCGGAGCACGGAGACCGTGTAGCTGACTGAGACCCGATGACTGCTGATCGAACGACTCGGTGTGTGACAGAGGTGCGCTTGGTTGTAGCGGCACATGGGAGCGCTTGGTTGTAGCGGCAGACCCACGACAGAGGTGCGCTTGGTTGTAGCGGCACATGGGAGCGCTTGGTTGTAGCGACAGACCCACGTCAGTGGTGCGCTTGGTTGTAGCGGCACATGGGAGCGCTTGGTTGTAGCGGCTGGCCCGCAATACTCGATAGGTGGAGTTCTACAGCAGTCTTAAGTTAGTGAGCAATACCTCAGAGTTGTGACAGGACCACTGTACACTCCAGAGACGGAGCTCTTCAGCAGTTACGGTTTCGATGATGAAAATCCTGGTTTGAGCTGAGACTTTTGACCTTGTGTTTGCCTCATGATTGAGATGAGTTACTTGATAACTTAGGTATATGTATGGGCATATATCTAAGTAGATGTTATCTGTTGAGATCTTCTTTGTGGTTATCCTTGTTGGTTTTAGAGAGACCTTGAGGGTATCGGGGTCCCTACTGAGTATCGTTATACTCACCCCTGCACGGGCTATGCCCGCACCTCGTTGTGTTGGTTGCAGACGACAGGCAGTGCTGATGGAGGCCGAGTGTTCGAGGACTGGACGGTACCCGGAGGTGGACTACACGACGAGTCAGTACCCGGAGGTGGACTACACGACGAGTCAATACCTGGAGGTGGACCACTGGGCGAGACGTGCTCGGAGCGGACGGCGGGACCCGAGGAGCATTGGAGCTATTTGTACCCACTCTTCAGGTGGGACTTCCAGAGGACGGCTCGACGCTGCAGTTTTTCCTTTCAGTTGTTGTTTTTCCTTTCAGTTGTACTTTACAGTTGGGCTTGTATTTCCGGCCCCTTTTACTTTCAGCACAACTTGTACAGTTTTTACTTAGTGTTTACTTTTCCGCTTGCTTACTCTGTGGTGTTTGTTTACTTTTCAAAGGCAATACCTTCCCTTTTTGCTGGGATTTACGCCTTGGTGCTAGTCGCCAGCCCCTGGCCTATGGAAGGCGGGCTTGGGGTAGTCACGGCACGGGCCCCGAGGACGGGTCGTGACACAGTCTGTCATTCCTCGAAAATATTTATTGGGCCTTGAATAATGACTTTATTTAATAAATAAATATCACTGTATTATTCGCCAATAAATATATAAATATTATATTCACTGAATAGAAAATAAATATTTATTAAATATTCTTCTCACATAATATTCTCTCGAATAACAGGTGACGGAATATATGCAATTAAGCAATCATGAATAATTATTAAACCACATGCAGAAATAATATTTATTCAACTTGTTAGATAATAAATAATAATATATTATTTAACTGAGATTCTGGATACACTTAGTGTGTGACCATCTATGCCTCATTCTTAGAAACATTAGGCGAAGTAGCTTAAAGCTCAAGATTAGTGTCTAGAAACACATCAAGGCATCCATAGAGAAAGCAGTTAATGTCGCAACGACATAATACCTCATACGGATGTTTACTGTGTAATATAATCTCTTTATCGCGATATCTCTAATCAAGCTGGTTGCATGCTGGTGTCATCAATCTATGTGATCGATGTATATTTTATTGAATTTCTGGAAATCGAACTTGTCTATAGAACATCATGGTCGTGGATTTATTTAGGCTATATCATTTTCATCAAATGGCCTGAGATATCAACTTCCGTTAAAGAACGGAAGGGACAAATCCTTTCTTGTATTATTCATTAATGAAATATTACTCGAAACGCACTCAACGTATCCTACCTCGCCACGAACATATGTCGTCACGATTTTCATCAATACATCAAAGTACGCGACTTATAATACTCATTAATAATAATCTTAAATTCTAAGGATCGATATACATGTTCGCAGACACGAACATCCAGTGACACATTTAAATGTGGATTTCCTACTGACGGGTCTCATTCTCCTAATATCCTACACCGAATATTACCAAAGGCGTACACTATGAGAAGATGCAACAAAATCCGAGTCTCCACCCCTAATAGTCAGTATCATTTTTATCCCTCAAATGATTTCATCCGGTTATATAACATATATTTAAGAGTATTATCGTGGCACTTCTGGGTTCTCATCATAGCAGGAAACTGTTATTATCTTTTTGTCTGACAGTTACTCTTATGATATTATCACATACTATGTTATGCAAAAGAATAATCATGATGTGATAATGAGTTTATTAATATTCAAAAACAATGAATACAGGTTATCATAGAGTACACAGAAGTTGGTCTTAGGGAACCAACTCCAACATGAATCTGGGAAATGAGCACTGAGAAGCAGTGAAGTGGATACTCTGATATCTCAGAGGTTCAGCAAACATGTCACTCAATTTCGAAATGAATGATCTGTTGTAGGGGTTTGCGAACTCGAACTTTGGAGGAGATTGGGACACGAGGAAAAGTACCACTGGGTAGCAGTGAAGTGGATACTCTGATATCTCAGAGGTTCAGCAAACATGTCACTCAATTTCGAAATGAATGATCTGTTGTAGGGGTTTGCGAACTCGAACTTTGGAGGAGATTGGGACACGAGGAAAAGTACCACTGGGTATGTGTTCACTTTCGGAAGAATGACTGTGAGTTGGATGTTCAGACTTCAACCAGTGGTTGGGTAGTTCACAATAGAAGTATAGTACATGGTTATTGCAGAAGTTGGGAAAGAGTTAACCTAGTTGAAGGGGGTGTTGGAGGATCTCAGAAGAAGTTGAGGAAACAAAATGTTATTCTGTAATAGTCAGAGTGTGATCCATCTTTCGAAGAATCTGATGTTTCACTCTAGGACAAAGCATATTCAGTTGAAGTATCACTTAATCAATAAGTTGTTGGAGGACAGAGTGTTGGAGCTACGAAAGATTGATGGATGTCAAAATCTGACACATATGTTGACAGAGGTCATAATCTAGGAAATTATGGGGTTGTGTTGTGCCTCAGTGGGGCTTGGATGACTAGAAGCATGGTGGATGACCATGGTGTCACTACAAAATTTTGGAAGAGCGAACAAAAGGAAGTGATCCAAAGGACTTAGTGAAGCCTAAAAAACAACCTTCAAGTTGGAGATTGTTAGATTTGGGTGTAAAGAATCTATTTTTCTACCAAGTGTCAGAAACTTTCAAAAGGAGTGATTTCTGGAAGATCTAATTCAGAACCAAATGGAGGCAGGCACAGCGGAACCAGGAGGCCTGAAACCCGGCAACACCAAGTGGCACATTTGATAGTGCGGAAGAAGTGGGGGATGAGTTCCAAGCATGTACAATGCAATAGAAGTTGCAAGTTGAGTTGATGCAAACAATGGGTTGCTAGCGATCGTCTTAATCGAGCAGTGGTTGTTCACGGAGATCAAATGGCAGTAGAACCGATGCAACCAAGCAGGACTCGTCTATAAAAGGGCGAGTTGGGTCACTTGTATGTGTGATCAACTGTTCATGAGACTTCTTTTGAAATGAGTAGAGTTCCACTATTTAGCAATCTTGTAACTCGGAGGTGTTATTTATTAATCTAAAAGTTGTAGTGTTCCTCCTATGGAATAGGATAATTCCCAGACCACGTTATTTTATGTATTGTTGTTCCATTTCTTTGTTCTTTTTATTCATTAGCTTTTGGAAGTTCTTATCTAGCTATGAAGCGATTTAGCACGGAGATTTTAAACATTTGTTTTGTACTTTAGGGTTCCAAGGGATAGCTTTTGGATCAAAGGGTTTCAACACAACAAGATGTGTTTTGTGGATATGGGTCAAAGTACTTCGAAGCTCTATTTATGTTATTTGATTACAGTATCCATGTTTTGTATCATATGAGGCCAACAGGAGATATGTGGCATGAAAGCAAATGTTTTGTGGAGAAATGTTCTGAGGCAGCAATTGTGCATATTGGGGAGAAAGTGAAGATCAAAAATTGAGCCGCCAATTGACTGTAAGGGAAAGAATAAGTTGGGGGAACATCAATTGTGGCCAAGAAGAGGACCTGCTGAATCGGCTCATTATATTCATTGATAATTCTCTTTCCATTGTTTTTGTTCTCAAATATGATTTCATTGTTTTTGGAACTTAAAAATGGATGTGGATTTATGATTAAATCCGAGTGACCTTTTTTTGTTGATTGTTAGTTTTGGTTATGTGTTGATTTGTTTCTATTGTTCTTAATACTCTATTTACCACACAATAGATGATCTTAGGGTTTGGGTGATGTAATGAGGGTAGAAACACAAATTGTATAGGAAGGTGAACATAGTTCGACTGTAGGGGCTTGTGGCAAAACGAAATCACATATTGAATGATCCCTCGGCAAAAAATGTCTTAAAACGCTACAAGGTGAGCAACCTCATGAGGAAGTTCCAAGTATCTCAACTAAGTGTTTATAAATTGAGTGATTATTGCTCAATAATTGTTGCATGATTAGTTGTAAAGTTTAAGTTGGAACATTTAATTTCATAAATCCCTCGCATAAGAGTCACTTAATGGGCCTGACCACCATTTGGTGTTAGCATTTCCTAATTTAACATTTGATTTCTTCGTTGCATTTCCTACTCATCCAACTGTGAATCGATACCTTTACACTTATTTTCCAAATAACATAACTAAATCCAATTGTAACTTTGCTCCTTGTTCATGTAAATTCAACCCAATACTGATCGATTTATTAGTGCTACAACTAACATCATGCTCTTGCAGAGGAACAGCCAAGCACTTATCCTCAATGCTGGCCCAAATATCCAAGACTTTAATATGAATTTTCATTTTGAACTGGAAACTCGAGGATGGATGGATTGGTCTCACCCAAATTTTAAAATCAAATAAAATCCACCCCCCCCCCCTCCAAAAGTTCAGATTGTTTTTCTAATGCATTAATCAAAAACTTCGTCTAAGGCACATAATACAAAATTTAAGTTGTGTGAGTAAATAAAATGATGTATGAAGGTTCAGGTCAAAGGCTGACTTTAATTCTCACTCTTAGCTATAATCCTAAGCAAGAGTATCACTAGAAATACAACTTTTATTCTCAAGGTTATACCTTATACCTAAGCTCATTACAAACTGCACATACCCTATGGTTGACCCAAGTTTTCCCAAAAGAACATCTCCGCAGAGGAAAGGTGTGTGTGATGTAAGTGTTTTGAAGGGTTTTAGAAACCCCCAAAAATTAAATATCATAGAAAAGGTGTGTCCTAAAAATGTTTTGAAGGGCAAATTAAATATCGATAAAATTGTTTGAATATTCATCTTCCATAATGTGAAACGGGCACCACAACACCTGCTGGTTCAAAACACGCTTCCATTCGCAGCTCCAGAAAGAAATTCTTACCCATCGGACAACTGGAAGGTTCATGAAAGATGAGACACACTAACCTGGATTGTAGCAGCTTCCTCTATAAATTAGCCAAGCCTCAAAAGGTTGACCAAAACAAGCTCTTCAGGAAGTCAAAGCTGACGAGCGGGTTGTTCGGGAGCAGCAGTTGCACTGCAACTCAGCCCCATGACATCTCCAGATGACAGCTGTGGTTCGGCCATGGGCTTCTGCCCCAGTGCAGGGTCACCATCAACATGCTGCTGGAAGTAGCCCTGGACCACCAGGTCATCCTCAAAGGGGATCACACCTGTGAGCGTCTTGAATGCGAAATCCAGGCATGGGTCTGCCCATGAGTCCACCAACGACAACAATGGCTGCGGTGACTCATCCTTGTTTTCCTCTAATGCAGCTCCCCCAGCATGTTCCACGGAAGGCTCTGCCTTTTGGGGATCCTTGTTTTCCTCCAACTCCATCTTTTCTGGAGCAGGAGCAGCCAGACCCCTGAAAGAATTTTCTATGGGAGGTTGCTTTGCCTGAGGCTCATCTTCCATAAAAGGCTCTGATTCCAGCTCAACAGTGCCAAGATTTTCAACAGAAATCTCTGCTTCTGGTTCAGCCACAGGCCATTTGGTTTCACTATCATTCATACTTCCGCCTGCAGTGGCTTCATTTTTGGTAGGCCACTCTACTGGCTGCTCGGAATGAAGCCCGGCAAGTCTTTTTGAAAACCGGAAGGGAGTGTTCAGTTCTGTTTGGTTTTTGCTACTGTTCTTTCTTTTCCTGCTGGGTGTGTCATTTTGATCCTTCGGGATGGTCTCATCTTTGAGGGCATCAGCAGGAAGGCTTGAAACGGAACTGTTTCTAGATTTCTTCTTCCTCCCCCTTCTCTTTGGGGCTCTCGCTTTCAGCAAAGCAGAAATGCTAATGTTGGTTTTCTCCTCCATTTCAACATTATTTCCAGTCATGTTACTGAGTTCCTGATACTCTGGTGTATGGTTTGAAACGCAACCATTTCCAGAGTTCTTCTTCTTCCTCCCCCTTTTCTTTGGGCCCCTATCTCTCAGCAAAGCAGAAATGCTAATGCCGGGTTTCTCCTGGAGATACTCTGGTGTGTGTTTTGAGATGAAACTGTTTCCAGATTTCTTCTTCTTCCTCCCCCTTCTCTTTGGAGCTTGGGTTTTCATCAAAGCAGAAATGCTAATGTCGGTTTTTTCCCTCGTTTCAGTATTACTTCCAGTCATGTTATCAAGTTCCCGGAGATACTCTGGTGTATGGTTTGAAACAGCACTTTTCCCAGAATTCTTCTTCTTCCTCCCCCTTTTCTTTGGGGCTATGGCTTTCAGCAAAGCAGCAATGCTAATGTCGGTTTCCTCCCACATTTCAGTATCATTTCCATTCATATTATTGAGTTCCTGGAGATGCCCTGGTGTATGGTTTGAAATGGAACTGTTTCCAGATTTCTTCTTCCTCCCCCTTCCCTTTGTGGCTCTGGCTTCCAGCAAAGCAGAGTTGCTAATGTCAGTTTTCTCCATCATTTCAGCATTATTTCCAGTCATGTTATTGAGTTCCTGGAGATGCTCAGGCGTATGGTTTGAAATGGAATTGTCTCCATATTTCTTCTTTCTCCCCCTTCTATCTGGAGCTCTGGCTTTTGGCAAAGCAGAATTCATAATGCGGATTTTCTCCTTCATTTCAGCAAGAGTTTCAGTCATGTTGTCAAGTTCCTGGAGATCCTCTGTTGTATGGTTTGAAACGGACACAAATTCAGTAGATTGGTTTTTCTTGGAGTACTCGCCTTTTGGCAGTGGCATTAGAAACAATGAGTATTCAGATAACCTATTTTTAACTGAGCTTTCCTTTAGGCTGAGTTTGATGATACTTATTAAAAATTAATTATGATGCTTATCACTTGTAATAAATGATTTCAAAAACTCAGTGAAAAACACTGAAGACTGTTTGGTTTTGGAAAACATTTTCTATTCTCATTTTTCAAAAATGCATTACAAAATGTATCAGATTATGTAAATGAAAAACATATTTTAGAAAATGAAAATCCAAGAAAGGATAAGGTTGTGTTTGACAAATTATTTGCTACGCTGCTCACTTATGATAAGTGCTTATGTACAAGTGCTTTAAGTGCACTCAACTGCTTAGAGTGCTATAAGCACTTTTCAATAACCTGCTGTCAAACGATACCTAAATCACGTACTTTCTTGTTAACCTTATTATTCAAAATATTTTCTAACATATCTTTCAGTACATTTTTGGAAAATGAAGACAAGAAACATTTTCTAAAACCAAGCACAGCCTTAGATTTCTAAAGAAAAACACTTATAAGTGACACGGGAACAAATTTTAATATTCAATCTAAAAAAAATCAAAAACACATGCTATGGTAAGTGCCACAAACGTTTTTCTAAAACTGTCATCAAATGCAGCCTTAATTTTTGACCTTATTCGCTGCTATACATTATCTAGGGAACTCTCACCTGGATCAGGTGGTTTTGTAGTTGAATGCCATGTCAGCTTCTGTCTTTTGGGTGTAGACAGTGGCTAAGAGAGAGAGAAAACACAAGAATGAGAAGTTACATCAAAAGTTGAAAAACTTTGTCATCAATCAAGCTTGAACATTCCCAATTAGAATGAAGATAATAGAAACAACTGCAGGTGAGAAATTTAGAAAATAAATGAAGCACCTCCACAGTCAGGCCTGCACTGGATTTGTATATCAGAAAATGCATCAACTTAGTACATTTGACAACACTTGCTGAAAACTGCTTACAACTTATCACCTATGGTAAGCAGTTTGAAGAAATAAGTAGTGCTAGTTCTTCTTCTAAAAAAAAGGCTTACTTAAATTCTAGAAGAAAACCATTAAATAAGTGGTAAAAAATCACCTTTTTCAATAAACAATCTGGAAACACTTATACAGAACCACTTACATAAGTGACAAGTGCTAATAAGCAGATTTCATTAAGTATTGTCAAAAGGAGCCTTAAATCTATTCATGAGAAAGCTAAGGCCCGAGAGAATGATCCCCCCACCTCAGTCAACTTCCTATATCTTGGGTTCTCTTCGGTTTAGAAAACTAATGATGAAGTGAGAATTCATTTGACATAATGTCCAAGTATAAATAGAAATAAAATTCTAAATATGAAGACCTAAAAAATAGAAATGATGATTGCTATGGGCAGAAATAAGGGAGTTTATTCACAAAGGAAATAGGCAACAATTTATCTCGATATATATACGATCGCACATTAATATATTATTTATTTTCACCCATATATAATTTTGATTTACATTGTTTATGGGTCTTCGTATCCCATTATTAATGGTTGAGAGGGCTCCTCATATAAGATCAAACTTCCCTTGTCCTGATTATTGCAAAAAGATTCTAAGTTTATTTTTGACATAAACTGTGCGGATGCATTTAATTCACTAAAAAGGAGTTTCACATCACCTCCCAATGGGATTTCCCCTTCGAGCTCATTTGTGATGCCACTAACTTTACAATTGGGGCGGTTTTATCACAAAGAGAGCTTCTTTCCATTGTATTTGCCTTGGACAAATTTCATTTATATCTACTTGGGTCAAAAGTTACTGTATTTTCTGAACATGTTGCACTT
This sequence comes from Viscum album, assembly GCA_963277665.1. NCBI lineage: Eukaryota > Viridiplantae > Streptophyta > Magnoliopsida > Santalales > Viscaceae > Viscum > Viscum album. The sequence goes on from OY728155.1 coordinate 1,059,132,374, forward strand.
CAGTTTCTCCTTAAGAAGCCCGAGGCTAAGCCTCGCCTCATACAATGGATACTCCCCCGGGAGTTTGACCTAGAGATTCAAGACAAGAGTGAAAAATGCGATAGCTGGTCACATTAGTAGGATGGCCCCACCATTGAACCACCACGTTGACCCATCCCTCCCCATTGGAGAGTTCTTCCATGATAAGTAACTTAGCGATGCAGTCGACCTTACCCTACAGTAAGCATATATTGTGAATTTTTTGATGGTATCTATGATCCCCGCTTATTTTATCACTACACAATTCCAGATGCTTAAGCATGATTTGCTATAATACATTTGGGATGGCCCATACTTGAGGAGGATTTGAAGTGACTAGGTTGTTCGTCGGTGTGTCCTTGACCATGAATTCACATCTATTTTGAGGTTTTGTCATACTCCGGCTTGTGAGGGCCACTTTAGCTCTCAACATACAACACGCAAGATCCTTGGCTCTGGACTTTATTGGACAACATTGAATAGAGATGCTCATCGGTTTTTTAAGTCATGTACACAATATCAATTCACAAGAAATATCTCCAAGAAGAATGAAATGCCCCAACAACCCATGTTATTTTTGGGAGATATTTGATGCATGGGACATTGACTTCACGAGGCTCTTCCCAAATTCATTTGGATTCATGTATATCTTATTGGTTGTGGATTATGTCTCTAAATAAGTGGAAGCAAACTAGGAGTGATGACTATCGAGTGGTTGTCGACTTTGTGAGATCTTAGATTTTCAGCAAGTTTGGTTCGTCAAGGTTTTTCATTAGCCATCAGGGTTCTCATTTTTGTAATTATAACATGAAAACTTTGCTCCGTAAGTATGGGGTTGTTTATAAAGTCTCCACTACATATCATCCTCAAACTAATAGACAACCTGAAATTTCAAATCAGGAAGTTAAGCAAATCTTGAAAAAAACGGTACAATCGAAAAGGAAAGATTGAAATTTGTGATTGGATAAAGCACTTTGGCCGTATCACCTTTTAAAACCCCTATCAGAATGTCACCTTACAACATTGTCTTTGGAAAGGCTTGTCACCTCCAAGTGGAGGTAGAGCACCATGCATATTGAGTTGTTAAACAGTGTAATATAAATCTCTCGGATGCAGGTGAGCATGGAAAATTACAGATTTTGGAGTCAGAAGAAATTCAGCATAATGCATATGAGAACTCTCATAACTACAAAAAGACAAAGGCTGTCCATAATGATGATTCATCAACAGAATTTCCGTATTGGATCTTCATGTACAATTCCAGACGGAAGCTCCTCCCAGGTAAGCTTTGTTTCTGATGGCTCAGTCCTCGTACCATTACTGATAGGAAATGGGGGTAGTGGGTTTTCCGGTTGGGGGGGTAGTTTTGTACTTTCATTTGTATTTTGTTGTTGGGGCTGTTGGAGTAGTTGAGGGATAATAAATTGGTTGGGGTAGTAGATGGTCGTCTTGACTTTTCATTGGTTATAGCTTGGCAGTAGGGAGGTTATCGCCTTGGCCTTGGGAGCGACGACCCTAAGGAGTTTCTTTCCTTCTTCCTACATATTCCTCCTCCAGTTACTACTTGAAATCTACTGAAATTTCTCACTTTCCTCACTAGTGTCAACGTTTCTTAACGATTGGTGCTCTCGTTGAGAGTCAAATCACGGAACAAGGATCGTTGGTGATACTCTCTCTAGAAATGACGTTGCAAACATTGGTGGCCGAGATTGAAGCTTCCGCAAGGGAACATGGGGACTTCTGGAATATGCATCATGCGCATGCTACAAACCCAACAGAGAGAACACATATGGAAGGAAGAGGCGGGAACAACATCGGAGTCGGTGGAAATGTTTCCAAACCTAATTCGGTCAGATGAGTGCGATCAGCAGCCGCAAGAGATGCTGCAGCCCGAGCAGGAACGAATGCAGGTCATAGCTAAATATTTCGCTCAGCAATATCCAAATCCTTCTTCGAAACCTTTGTCTGCGGTGCGGTGGAAACAAGTACGGGAGTTCCTCCAGCTATACAGGGACTTGCTGAGTGTAAGGTTCAATGTTGTTCTTCTAGTTTTTCAAAGCCTCTGCATGGGGTGTCCGAACCGACACAGTGACGCGTGACGCAATCAGCGTAGCAGGAACAAATGATCGTTCCGTTGACATGTTTGAATGTCTAGCAAGTCCAGCACAATTGAAGCAACCTGAAACATCAAGGCTCTAAAGGTCGCATGCAGGAAGGTGAATCTTCCTTAGACATTTTTGTTCAAGGACTGATGAAGACGCTACAGACCCTGCAGACACAAGCTCGAGCTCAAGAAGAGCTATCCGTTCGACATACACTTTCTGGTTCTTCGCCTCCTGTGGTTACGGAAGTGCCACGTCGGTGAGTCCCAGCAGCTGTACAAGTTTGGCATGACAAAGCAATAATCGTTCCACCTTCCGATCACTGTGATAAGGAAAATGATGTTCCAAGCTCCAGTCATGCAGTACATCCTGAGTCGAACAAGGATCTTCCTCCGAATTCTCGCCTTGTGGCAGTCCAATGTCCAGGAGATGGTGTCCTCTGGGAGGACTTACCTACTTCCGCAGCGGCTGCGACTAATCCATTAAAGCTGCTGAAGGGCATTAGAAAGTGGAGCAATGGAGTTCTCCCGTCAGCATCAGCAGCTATAAGAGGCAAAGTCTGGACTGAAGATGCGAGCTGTGGAAGCAGTGTGTTTGACGACTTATCAGACCGGTCAGGAAGGGTTCGGTAAAGAGCAGGTTTCTTACGATCACGTTCAGACAGAAGAGGCAAATTCCGATTAGCATACTAGTCAAGACTAGTGGAATAAACTAAATGATATTTCTCACTTGACTTCTGGAATGGATATACAAAAGACCCTGGGCGAGGACGAGATCAGGAATGGCCTGAATTTTCTGTTACAAGATGCTTCTAGTGATATCAAAGTCGCATCATCTATTCACACGCTGCCTGAGGAGGGATTACTTGCAACTAGAGATGCATTGCATAATGGCGGTGACAAGTCTTGGTCCACATCTCAAGCAATTGAGACAATGCTGCCAAATCCACCGCCAGGACCACCGTCTGTCCTTCGCAAAGTGGTTGGCAGTAGCAGGAAGTCTAGCCCTACATCTCAAGCAGTGGTTCGACCAGTGGCTCATGTGTGGCATGCAAAAGTGAAGAGTGACAATGCGGGTCAAGGGGTACTTTTTCTGGACCTTTCAAAATCTGGGCTATCTGGAGACAATATTCAACCTGCAGAAGCTATCACTTTGGAATGTGGCATACATGATTCCGCTGCTGAAGCTAGCTGTTGTACCGTCATTGGAGGCCATGTATTTCATGCATTACAAGATGGGGAAACAGAACAAGTAGCCAGAAATATCTCGATGGTTTTTTCTGCTGTTTGCTCGATCTGAGGTCCTATGGTATTTTCAACATGTAAGAGTTGCTTTTTTGAAATCTAGAGCTGCTCGAGTGGTGCCGGTTGACTTTGATCCAACTGATCCCACTAACGGCTGCTTGTTAGATGGGATGGACAGCCTTTGTTGTTTAGTGCGGAAGTGTACTGCAGCAACTAGGGGGTATGCGTTATCATATCTTTCATCTACTGCTGGGAGGATTGGGTTTTTGTTTGGCGTACCAGGAGTGGTGGCTCTTGATATAGATGCTGGCTCAAAAAGAATTTTTCAGAAGATTGTTCAGCACCATGAAATCTTGCAAAAGCCACAGGATGAAAGCATAACTGCAGTCACGTGCGATCTATCTGATCTGCGTAAGGATTGGCTGTCAATTTTGATGATTTTTACCTCTGCTCGGTCATCTAAAAATATAAGACACTTGGAAAAAGCTCCAGTTTCCACCGGAAAGACAGACACGGTAGCAGAAGGAAATGCAGTTTACCAGTGGGTTTCGAGAAATTGTATTTCTATCACCAGCATCTTACAGTGGTTTTCAAGAACACCATGTTTGGACTAGAAGGGCCTCTTCGACATTGTTGTGCATGGATGGGAGTTGCTAGCAGTTTTCCACTGTACTTCTTCTATAGTTCCAGAAGAGATCACTAAAATTGGGCTTGATGCAGTTTTATATGTGGAGTCGCTTATTGAATCTGTAGAACCATACTCCTTATCTCAATGAGAGGCAGAACCCTTTATATATAGATATAGAAAAAGGATTACAAGACGGAGCAAACCAATGTGGGACTCTAAAATACATATAATTTGGTCCAACACTCCCCCTCAAGCTAGAACAGGTTTAGCTTGGAAGAAGAGTCCCAAAAACAAAAAATAGAGAGAAGAAATCACAAAGACCGAACACACTCTCCCTCAAGCTGGGTCGTGAATGTCGTGGATGCCCAACTTGGTGCATAGAGAATCCAGTCGAGCTCCCGGTAAGCCTTTGGTGAAGATGTCGGCAAGCTGATGAGCCGTTGGAATATAGCTAAAGCTGGTATGTTTTTTGCTCAAGGTGATGGTGAAGAAAGTGACAGTCAATCTCAATATGCTTTGTGCCTTTATAGAAAATCGGATTAGAATCAATCTTTATGACCGCCTGATTATCACACCAAATATGAGCAGAATTCTATGGCAAGAAACCAATTTCATGAAGAAGTTAACGAAGGCATAGAATTTCAGTAGTGACCTTAGTCATTGCACGGTATTCAGATTCAGCACTGGATCTGGAGATGACAATTTGTTTCTTTCTTCGCCAGGAGATTAAGTTACAAGCCAGAAAAACCGCAAACTGAGAAGTAAACTTTCGGATACACAATCAACCAGCGTAATCGGCATCACAGAATGGCTCAATGTCCAGATGATCATCATGTGAATACCGAAGACCGCGAGCATGGTCTTTCTTAATGTATTTGACAATGCGAAGGACGGCGTCCCATTGAGATTTCGTTGGATATTCCATGAATTGACTGACTTTGCTGACAACACAGACAATATTCAGACAATTCATGGTAAGATAATTGAGTTTGTCCACAAGACGACGATACCTATACGGATAAGAAAGGGGGTCAGTGGCTGCAAGGACGGATCATTCCCCTGGTTCAAGAGTGTCAACGACGGTTGATTGAAACAAGTCAGTATCCTGTAAGATATCCAATGCATATTTTCGTTGTAAAAGGAAGATGTTGGTTGAGGAACGGGAGACTTCAATGCCAAGTGTAGAATAGGAAATCCCCCTTACCTCAAGGTGAGGCGGAGGCCTACTTTTATAGATTGAGAATACAGAATACATACAGGAATATTCCGATGTGAGACTCGAAAATACCCAGAATAATAAAAATAGGGTTTAACACTCCCCCTCAAGCTGGACATGTCCAGCTTGGACAACGAGTCTCACAAAAAAGAAAGATTACATCATACAAGACCAGACACACTCCCTCTCAAGCTGGGTCGCAGATGCTGTGGATGCCCAACTTGGAACTGAGCGAGGCTAGGTGAGCCCCTAGGAGGCCTTTGATGAAGATGTCGGTTAGCTGGCCCGCCGTTGGGATGTCGGCTAGCTAGTCCGCCGTCGGGATGTGGCTAAAGCTAACGTGATCAGGCTCCAGGTGGAGGCGAAGAAAGTGGCAGTCCACCTCAATATGTTTCGTGCGTTCATGGAAGACGAGATTCGAAGCTATCTTGGTGGCGGCCTGATTGTCACACCAGATGTGAGCAGATGTCTGCGGAGGAAAGCCAAACTCCTAGAGGAGATGGCGAAGCCAAATGATCTTCGTGGTGACGGTGGCTATGGCACAGTACTCGGATTCCGCACTGGAGCGGGAGACGACTGTCTGTTTCTTGCTGCGCTAGAAGATGAGGTTGTCTGCCAAAAATACGGCAAACCCAGAAGTAGATCTCCGAGTAGCAAGGCAACCAGCATAATCAGAATCACAAAAGGCCTCAATATTCAGATGAAGATGCTAGGAGTAGCGAAGACCACGGGTAGGATCTCGCTTGATGTATTTGGCGATGCGGAGGACAGCATCCCAATGAGAGGTGGTCGGATGCTCCATAAATTGGCTCACTTTGCCAACAGCACAGGCAATATCGGGACGAATCATGGTGAGATAATTGAGTTTGCCCACCATTCGACGGTACCGCTCTGGGTATGAATACGGTTCTGAGGAGGCATAAAGAGACCGTTCCCCAGGCTCCAGAGGAGTGTCCACCGCAGTGGCCTGTGTCAGCCCAACATCCTGCAGAATATCCAACGCATATTTCCGTTGGCAGAGGGAGATGGTGTCCGGTGAATAGGATACCTCGATGCTTAGGAAGTATGTAAAAGGACCAAGATCCTTAGTGTGGAAGTGCAGGTGAAGATACCCCTTGAGGTGGGTGATACCAGCAGAGTCGTTGTCGGTGATGATGATATCATCCACATAAACGACCAACAGGATGCAACCAGCAGAGGTCGTCCTGTAGAAGACAGTGTGGTCCTTCATGCTGCAAGAGAGCCCAAAGTCGGCGGCGACAATGCTGAAGCGGCCGAATCAAGCACGAGAAGACTGCTTGAGGACGTAAAGAGAGCGGCGGAGTCGACATACTTGAGACTCGGCGTCAGAGGCACAAAATCCGGAGGGCTGTTGCAGATAAACCTCTTCCTCAAAAAATTCATGGGAGAAGGCATTCTTGACATCCAATTGATGAAGAGGCCAACGATGATAAGCCGTCAGAGAGATGAATAACCGAACAAAGGTCATCTTGGCAACTGGAGAGAAGGTATCAAAATAGTCAATACTGTAAGTCTGTGTGAAGCCCTTTGCCACAAGGCGGGCTTTGAGTCGATGGAGAGTGCCATCGGGATTCAGCCTGACTGTGTAAATCAATTTGTTGTCAACCGCCTGTTTGCCTGCTGGAAGAGGGAAAAGATTCCAAGTAGGGTTTTCTTCCAGAGTCTGCAACTCATCCCACGTTGCTGCTAGCCATCCCGGGTGAGATTTTGCATCACCAACTGTGCGAGGAAAGTGTGAGGAATAAATACCGTCTCCAGAGCTGACAAACCCCTGTATGAAAATACAAATAGAGGAGTACTCTGGCAAGAGCGTGTACCTTTCCGGAGGGCAATGGGCAAGTCGGCTGGTGTCGGGGCAGGAGCATCGGACGAAGCAGGGACGACGGTGTCATTGGTCGGGACGGGGAATACAGGTGATGGACGAAGCGAGTAAACCCTACCAAAATGGGTGTCAGCAGCAGGGGGAGACACCGGAGGGGGGATGATAAGAGGAAGACAATCATTAATGGCAGAGTCAGGATGAGGAGAGGGAAAGGAGAATGAAAAGCTCTCAATAAATGAGACGTCAGCAGAGATAACATACCTCCTTGGGTCTGGTGAGAAGCAGTGATATCCGCACTGAGTGCGGTAATAGCCAAGGAAAATGCACCAGAGGAATATGGGAGAGAGTTTGGAGAGGCCGGGACGAGTGTCACGAACATAACAGAGGCATCCAAACACCCGAAGTGGGAGGGAGTGAGGAGGGAGAGAGGAGAACAGAGCCCGAAAAGGAGTCTCCTCCTGAAGGATAGAAGAAGGAAGGTGGTTTATAAGGTAGGTAGCGGTGAGGATTGCATCTCCTCAAAAAAGCAAAGGCACCTGTTAGTGGAAGAGGAGGGCACGAGCTGTCTCCGGAATATGTCTGTGTTTCCGCTCGGCCACTCCATTCTGCTGGGGTGGATCAAGACAGAGGTCTGATGAATGATGTCTTTTTCCTGGAAGAATTGCCGAAAGGGAGTGGAGAGATATTCACGTCCATTGTCTGAGCGGAGACATTTAACAGAGATGGAAAATTGGTTATGAATTTCATTGAAAAATGTCTGGAATGTGGAAAACACTTTGGAGCGTTCTCGAAAGAGGTACAGCCAAGTCATTCGCGAGAAATCATCAATGAAAGATATATAATATTTATACCCCAAATGACTCGAGATGGTACAGGGACCCCACACGTCTGAATGAACCAGATCAAAAGGTTTAGAGGCCCTTGTATTCACTCGAGAAATGTATGAAGTGCGATGATGTTTCGCAAATGAACAGGACTCACAATGAAAAGAAATATACCGACTGAAATCTGGATAAAGCTGGTGAATGGTGGAGGCGGGTGGATATCCCAACCGGGAGGGAAGATCCAATGCCCGAGCAGCGACAGATGTAGACCCCGTCTCGAAGTTGGCCTCTACAAAGTTCCTGATTCGTAGTCCGCTTCTGAAAGACAATAACAGAGGATGTAAATATGGCAGCACAGTTATAATCCTTGGTAAGCTTACTGATAGAAATAAGATTAAATAGATTGTGGGGCACATGTACCACAGAGGGCAGGTGAATCGATGAAGTCAAGGAGCATGCACCAAAACCCGCAATGGGGATAGTAGAGCCATCAGCGACGGTGATAGCAGAGGATCCGGCATAAGAACAGTAGGAGGTCAACATATCAGCATCACCGGTGATGTGGTCTGAGGCACCTGAGTCGAGCATCCAGGCAGGAGAGCGACGGCCGACGAAGGCAGCGGAACCAGCCGAGTGGGCTAGAGAAGCCTAGGACGGGTCGGGTCCTGCGGGGGTCTGAGGATCGTGAAGCAGCCGGAGGTCCGCCATAGAAAGGTCCAAAGATGGTGGAAGAGCTGCAACCGATGAGGAAGCCTCCTAGACCGCCGTCTGACCCAACCATGGTTGCTGAGATGGGCGTCCATGAAGAAGCCAACAGCGGTCGATCAGGTGGCCGAGCTTGCCACAATGCTGACAGAGGGGACGAGGACGACCCTCCACACGGCCACGTCCACGAGTGCCCGAGAAGTGTCCACCGCCACGACCGACGAGAGCAGAGTGATCATGATCGGGATGGGCGGGGGAAGAGCCTGTTGGGCCTTGCCCAGGCGATGACAAACCTATGGTATCGCCAGTGTAGTAAGGCTGGCGAGCATCTCGGTAGCCGTCATAGCATACTCAGGAGCGAGACCATTGAGAAGATTGAAGATGCAGAGTTGGTCCCTCTGGGTCTGAGCGTCCGCCGGTGTCTAGGGAACGGGCCACAACTCTCACAACTCATCGCGAAAAACTTTCCATTCCATGAAATAAGTTGGGAAGGACTTGTCCTGCTGTCGGATATGTGATAGTCGCTGAAGAACATCTAAGACCCGAGCCAAATTGTTGGTCTCGGAATACATGATGTTCAAGGAATCTCAGAGTTCCTTGACTGTATTCGCAGTCCGGGTGACATCCTTGGCTGAGCGATCAATTGAATTGACCAGTAAGGCGTAGATCTTGTTGTCAGCAAGCTTCCACGGACGGTATTTGGGATCGGTGGAGTCCAGTGGAGGATCCTCAAGGTGAGAATCAAGGTTCATTCTGGTCAGGGACATCAATATTGTCTTATGCCAGATGGAGAAGTTGGTGGAGTCGAGCCGCTCATCGATGAGACGGGTGGATGCGGTGATCATCTGGGGCAGAGCAGAAGTGTCTGCCATGGAGGCGTCGGATAGCTGTCGAAGATGTCAGGAGCAGCGGGACGCCGCGAGAAGTTGCCACAAAAAGGCGGGGCCGGTGGAAACCGGGAAGCCGCAGTTACGAGCAGCGTCGGGAACCGGAAACACCTCCGGAAGGGGGTGGAGCCGCGTCGGGAAAACACCGCAGCAGGAGGTCCACCGTAGGAGAGGGTGGGCGCCTAGGATCCGTGTAGGGCGGTGAGCGTCGGGAAGTTGTGTGGACGTTGGGGCTGGTAGAACGCCGAGAATAGAGTCAAGAGTCGCAGCGGGGTTGATCATGGCGGGACGGGGAGGCCGAGGGTGGTCCGTCGTCGTCGGGACTGCCGGAGGAGAGCACCGCAGGGGTCGTCGCGCGCAGGGAGATGCTTCGCGGGAGGGCTCCTGCCGTAGGAGGAGGCGGCGCCGTGGGAAGTTGCAACAGGGGTCTGGATCGGGAGGTAGGCGGCACCGGAAGCCGCTTGAACGGGAGGGTGGTGTCATGCGTAGCGGGAGAGGCGGGAGGCGGGAGGCGCCGGGAATCCGCAGGAGAGAAGGTCAGGTCGTGGCGCGACGGAGGGGTGACACCGGGTAGTCGCCGGAGGGAGCCGCAAGAGGGAGCCACCAGGATGGGAGCTGCGGAAGGCAGGAGAAGGGTGGCCGCGTAGGGCAAACTCGGGAGAAGGGGGATGGGGTTTCCATGTAGGGCAGAGCTGGGGGAAAAATAAAGGGATTATCCCTTTGATACCATGTAGAATGGAAATCCCCCTTACCTCAAGGTGAGGCGGAGGCGTCGGATTATCCCTTTGATACCATGTACCGTTTGGTATTTGCAGCTTTCATGTTTCTATAGTAGAGGATCGTGTTCTCTTCGCCTCTTTGTTGTGGGTTCGTGCTTGGTTGGCCAGGGTTGGGTGACTTGAGACATTGTGGGTGATCGTGGGCCACCAGGAGACGGGTTGTGGTAGATTTGTTTCTTCTTTTAGTTCTCGGTTACCTTTGTATCGCCTCCTTGTATCTTGATGTGGTTATATTGTTTTATTTATCTGATAATGTTTCCGTAGTGTTTTTTGATTTATATTGATTTCTATATGGGCAAAATCGTTCCCAAAGGTTGTTTCTTGACGCCCAGGCGCTTGTCGTCAACCCATGAGGATCGGGAACGCCCTTCGGGCCAGTGACAATCAGTTCGGTTGTCGGTTCAAACGGTATTCCGAATCAGTTCGTTACATACATTATAAGCTCATTTTCCCTACCGACCCTTAAATCATGTTTACAATGGATGATTATTTTTCAAAAAGAGTGTGTTACTTCATGTTTTTTCTTGGGGATGAGTTACATGTTTGGTAATGTGGGGTGATATTATTCCAGAGAAGGTCCACAAGTTATTTATATATCATTGTAATTCATTTGATTCCTCTTGAAAAACAAAGTAAAAAAATGGGAAAAAATGAAAAAAAATGGAGAATGGGATTGAATTCTTTATTACACTCATTTGTATGACTCATAACCCTAATCAAAAAAGAGGGCATGGATCATTGTTCATTCAATATATATTCTTGTCATTCCCTTCTGTTAAAAAAAAGAAATGTATATAAAAAATGTAAAAAATAAGAGCAATCTTGCATTGTACTTTATTTGATATGACTTGTGGCCTTATCTTTGAAAAGGGGAAATTGAGTTGGATGATTCATATTTGGGTACTTTGAGCGAGGAATCTTCATTACATTTTGAACGGTGTATAATGCATTGTATTCTAAGAGAAAAAACCTCCTCATTGTAACCCTAATTTATAAATGCTAACCCACCATCCCTAAGCCTCAATGGAAATCCTTGAAAATCCTCATAATTGGCACAATCTTATTTGTCTCTTATGTGGAGAGTTGGGATTTAACCAAGCTTATAGTATGACTTGCCATTCTCCATCTACGGACAACCATCCAGACGAGCCGTGCACAACCGGGATTGCCCTCAAACTAGGCATGCACGAAGGTTTTCTTCTCGAACGAACAGTTGGACGATCATCGCTCGGAGGAGGCGCGCCCTGCCAGATTTATGCTCATGCAAGAGGAGTCGTCCCACCATTCTTCCTCACTCCCTAGTGCCGGAAACATCTCGTTGCTAAAAGGAGGCGCGCCCAGCCAACTCGCGTTTAGAGGAACAGCCCACTGCTGATTTGCGTCAGTAGCAGTGCACGCACTATCAAACTTCCCATCCAAGGGTTATGATGCACTACCGAAGGTTCACTCGCGAGGCGCACTCCGGATTTCACCCACCGGTGCCTTTGCTGAAAGGGCGACGCAGCCATAGAGACACGACATCAACACTACCTCGATGGTGCGGAATAGTGCTTGGGATGGTTAGAGTCTACTCCCACCACTATGGGAGCCTCTCTAGGCTCTCAATTCGATGCCGCGAGCTTGGGAACAAGAGCGAAAGGACCAAGCGGGCTTCCGCAAGGAGCTCGTGAAAGATCACGCTGAACTCGGGCACTCAATCGCTGGGTTGATACAACACCAGGAGAAGACTCCCCAACTTGGCGAGGCACGCCCCTCAATGGCAACAGAAGCCTCTTCTTCACTAGTGGTAGCGTCAGGAGACCTCCAGAAGTATGTGACGAACGAACTGAAGAACAAGGGATGTTGCATGAGTCGCGCTTCCACGCAAGCTAAGATGTATTTTCGGATTCACCGTACCACCGAGGGTGTAAAACTGACGCTGATTCATATAAGCATAAGACGACATCGCTATTCATTGGTTTAAAATTCTGGTCGAGGTGCACCTGGCTTTAACATGGACGGTGTTCAAGGAGGAGTAGATCGAACGTTTTAGCGGACTGGAAATTCAAAATCCATACGAAGAACTCGCAACTCTCCAACAGAAGGGATCTGTTCCAGAGTACATTGAATAATTCGAATATCTGGCGTAGCTGCTACCACGTCAACCTAACCACAATACGTCAGGTATTTCTTGCATAGCCTACAAGAAGATATTCGAATTGGGTCTGCATCCATAACCCAAAGACTCTGCTACAAACGATGTGGCTAGCTCGGCATGTCGAGCTTGTTGTCATGGGAGGCATGGGCACTCCGTTCCATGGTAGTGGGTCACGAAATGTTAGCAAGATGCGGAATGTGAACCATTGCAACCACCAAACCATCTAGAGAAACACTTGCACAATGGAACCACTTTTTCTCCGATCAAACGGGAGACGACTGCAACTGGACTTCAACGGGAAGCCCCGATACAACCAACCCCTAGCGAGCACAGTGCTCGGCACCTAACAACAAAAGAATGGGAGGATAGACGGAGTAAGGGCTTGTGTTTCCGATGTGGGCTGCCCTATAACCCCATGCACCGGTGTGCCGAACCAAAGCTGGGGGGTATTGTTGTTGGGTGAAGATGATGACGGCACTGAAGATGGAGGAGCCGAGTGGGGCGAGGAAACAGTCAAAGACCAAGCGGTCCCCATTCCCTTCATTCGGTCATGAGGACAATACTATTTTAAGGGTTGGCTGGTGATAGGACCCGGGAGCATGAGTGTTTTTTCAGGGGATGATATTGTTAGAGGGAGGGATATTCTTAGAATATTGTCAGTATGTTAGGAGATGTTGGGAACACATGAAGGGGGGATCCGTTATAAGTAGAGGCAGGGGGTGAGAGAGAGGGAAGAAAAAAATTGTTGGGCAATTCTGCTTCTAGCTTGGGATTCGGCTGTTGGCTTAGGCGAGAGCTTCCTGGGGACTCTCGAGCTGGTCTTCTTCTTCCTCTTCCTCCTCTTTTTGTATTTCTGCTCATGTTTTTCCTCACAATATATACAAAGTCTCCTGTTCCAGTGGTTATGTTGGTGCAGGTCTTGTCAAATAAGTACTATAAAAACATTTTTAAGGTATCATCGAGTAAATTCTTAATATATATATATATATAATATTTTTCCCCTTGTTAGAATCGTGTTAGTTAATTTTGTTGCTTGAAACATGTAATCTAACGTTGTAAATGGTTTTTCAAGCTTTTCAAAAGCTAACAAAGGAATTTTTGGGAGGGAAAGCAGATTTTTAGCAATTTATTGTGGGAATCACTGGGCTTCCTTTGCTGCATCTCCTCGTCAGGAATGCCTTACCCTCACAACCCGAATCAACTCCTCGGATAATTTTCATAACAGACAACGGCCTAAAAAACTAAGGCATCAGAAATGGGCCATATATTTGGTTTAATAACAATTAGGAACTAAGAAATCATTTGACTAAGGAATTTCAAAAATGACCAACTAATTTAGACAGTACTCAGTTACGAAGATAAAGCTCAAGGATCAAACAGATCAACAATATGTTCAAAAGACTAGCTCTACAAGTGTATTGTACACGAAAAAAATAAAAAATAAAAATGCAGCAGATGCTAGCCAATGTAAAAACTCTAATAATACCAAAGCATTCGCCATACAAGGAAAACAAAATGGCTTGGTAGAAGAGATTAAGATAAAATGCATCAGCAATGGGAAATTGTAAGCTAAGATGTTTCAAATTCATGTGCTGTTTGGACCTTTTCCCCCAAAAAAAACCCTACATCTATTAACAATATATTACCAAAAAATACATGAAAAAGAAGGAAAGCATATGTGCATCACGTATTCTTAGATAGAGAGACATTTTCTACTCTGAACGGAAAATTTCATTTTAGCTCCACGATTTGTCACAGGTTTTAGCAATTCCAAGGTTGTCTTACATTCCTTCCACCATTGTTTAAAGCATGTAAATGCATAACAAAGCAGTAGTATGAGAAAGAGCACAATTAAAACACTTCAGTTTCTTGACTCAATTTATATGTATATACTCAGAAATAGGCATAGACTACCAACCGAACATGTATAAATATCCAGCTCATTAGCAATAAATAGAAACAAAACAGCTCAAAATATATTAGCATACAGTAACTAATTAAAGCACCAAGTGAAATGCACACTTACATTTATAGATACCTGATCATTGATAACCCCTTTCATGTGACTGACCACATGGTTGCGATTTTTCATTTGGTTGATCATCTGCTTACACATATTTTCAGTTTCTAGGCGCCGCAAAGCTGATATTTTGGAGCGGAATAGCCGTCCCGTAACAGGATCCGTGTAATACTGTTGAAGTTGGAAGCCAATTATAAATCATATACCTAGAAAAGAATTGGTAGACTGTGCATGTATAGCTGATATGAGAGGGGTCTTCAAATCGAGATTGCAGCAAGAAGGTGCAACCATCATGCATTTGAATGTCTACATGTACAAACTGATGGATTCACAAATTTAAACAATCTTGGGTAAAATTACGGTACCGAGTCTTTTCTTATGCCCTGACTGTTTTCCCTAATTCTGGTTTCTTTTATCCACCCTGGAGGTAACCCGATTGCTCTCTCCTTCTCAATCACAACCTATAATATCACATTAAAATGAGAACTTTCCCATCTCTTTAAACAAAAAGACATAATATTTGTATTTATGAAATGCAATTAAGTAATAGCTCAAAATCAGATGTGAAACTAACCTTACTTGGCATCTTCTGTTTGAATTTTGAGCCAACGCACTTCAATCCATGACATTTGGACACTTCTGAATTGGAATGGACTTCACATACCTTCAATTGATTATCATGGCACTGCAGCAAAAAAGCAATTACCAAGGCTGTGAATGGGCAAATGTTCATTTTGAAACAAATTCTGACACATGAATAGTTATATGAAGCATTAGGCATCCTTTCATTGTAACTTCTGTAGAACACATTTTCTGGTGACATCGGTCACAGTCCCAACAGGTGTGAGGGCCCAGAAAGGGGTAATGTATCAAGACAACGCCCAATTTAAATTTGTTATCCCTTATTAATTGTAGAATGGCGAAGTCCCTACCTCAAAGGAGAGGTGGAGACATTCTTTTATAGATAGAGAAAAAGAATTACAATATAGAATAATCCGATGTGGGACTCGGGAACACAATAAACCGGGTTTAACACTCCCCCTCAAGCTAGTACATAATAGCTTGGAAAAAGAGTCACACAAACAAAAAAGGAAAGAAGACACTAAACAAGACCATACAAGACCATACAGACTCCCCCTCAAGCTGGGTCACTGATGCTGTGGATGCCCAGCTTGGTACAGAGAGAGTCCAATCGAGCTCCTGGAAGTCCTTTGGTGAAGATGTCGGTCAGCTGATCAGCCGTCGGAATGTAGCTGAAGCTGACATGATGATGCTCGAGGTGATGACGAAGAAATTGGCAATCCACTTTGATACGCTTCGTGCGTTCATAGAAGACAGGATTGGGAGAAATCTTCGTGGTTATCTGATTATCACACCAAATGTGAGCAAAGGCCTGTGGCGGAAAACCAATCTCATGGAGAAGATGACGAAACCAAAGAATTTCAGTAGTGATCGTGGTCATCGCACGGTATTCTGATTCAACACTGGATCTGAAGACGACAATTTGTTTCTTGCTTCGCCATGAGATTAAGTTACCTGCCAGAAAAATGGCAAACCCAGAAGTAAACTTTCGGGTAGCTAAGCAGTTAGCATAGTCAGCATCACAGAAGGCCTCAATATTCAGATGATCGTGATGTGAATACAGAGGACCACGGGTCGGGTCTTTCTTAATGTACTTGACAATGCGAAGGACAACATCCCACTGAGATTTTGTCGGATGTTCCATGAATTGGCTAACCTTGCTAACAACGCAAACAATATCTGGACAAGTCATGATAAGATATTTAGTTTGCCCACAAGACGACGATACCTCTCGGGGTGAGAATATGGGTCTGTGGCATCATATAGAGACCGTTCCTCTGGCTCAAGAGGAGTGTCAACGGCAATTGTCTGAAACAAACTAGCATCCTACTGTTGCGGAATCGTCGGGAGTCACAACGATAAAAACGAGAAAAAACGAAAGAAAAGAAAGCAAATGACACAGCGATTTACGTGGTTCGGGAATAATCCCTACGTCCACGGGAGAGGCCGAAATTCACTAAGTCGGGAGCACAAATTACAGAGGGGGGTTTTCAGTAGTGAAACCCTAGCCCGAAATGGGCTACATATGAAGAAGACGGTCCATTGTTTTCCTCTTTTGCTCCCATCACGTCCTCCATCATTCTGCCTCTCATCCTCTGTTCATCAGTGGAGACCAACAGAGGCACAGCAGTGCCTCAACTTCTGTATCACCATAGGCTTTGTCAACGTGTCTGCCGGATTGTTGGTTCCACAGATCTTCTGCAAGGTCAGCAACCCATCCTGTATCAAACCTCTGATGAAATGGTACTTCAACTGAATGTGCTTCGTCCGGGCATGAAACACTGGGTTCTTGGCAAGATGTATGGCACTCTGACTGTCACAGTGCAATACATTCTCCTCTCGCTTTCTTCCCAATTCATCCAAGAAGTTCTTCAGCCAAACCATCTCTTTCTCAGCTTCTGTTACAACAATGTATTTTGCCTCTGTGGTGGATAAAGCCACCACCTTCTGCAACTGTGATATCCAACTTACCGCAGTTCCTCCACAGGTAAAAACATAACTCGTGGTTCTCCTGCTGCTGTCGACATCGCCTCCAAAGTCAGCATCCACATACCCCTGCAATGAAGTTCCTTTCCCAAAGCACAGAGATACCTCCTTGCTGCCCTTCAAATACCTCAGTATCCACTTCACAGCTTCCCAGTGTTGCTTTCCAGGGTTCGCCATATACCTGCTCACAACTCCCACTGCATGAGCAATGTCAGGTCGAGTACAGACCATGGCATACATCAGGCTTCCAACAGCTGATGTGTATGGAACTTTTGTCATGTACTCCACCTCTTCTGCCGTCTTCGGTGATTGCTCCTTTGATAGTTTAAAGTGGCTCGCCAGGAGAATAGAGACTGCATTTGCTTCCAGCATGCTGAATCTTCTCACAACCTTCCCAATGTAATCAGCCTGTGACAACATTAATGTTTCAGTTGTGCGGTCTCTCTTGATCTTCATTCCCAGAATCTTGTCAGCTTCTCCAAGATCCTTCATTTCAAACTCCTCAACCAACTACCATTTCAACTCATTAATCCTCTGCATGCATGATCCTGCAATGAGCATGTCATCCACATACAGAAGCAATATAATGTATTCATCACCGAAAGACTTGATGTAGCAACATTGATCCATGCCACATCGTTTATATTCATTTTTAGACATAAATGAATCAAACTTCTTGTTACACTGCCTCGGTGCCTGCTTCAATCCATATAAGCTCTTCTGGAGTTTGCACACCAGGTCTTCCTTTCCAGACACTACATATCCCTCTGGTTGCTGCATGTAGATGTCCTCCTCCAGATCTCCATGAAGGAAAGCAGTCTTGACATCAAGCTGCTCAAGATGCAAGTCTTCTGACGCCACAATGCTGAGAACCACCCGGATGGTGGTAAGCTTCACTACAGGTGAGAAGATTTCAGTGAAATCTACTCCCTCCTTCTGTTGAAAGCCTTTCACCACCAGCCTTGCCTTGAACCTCCTCTTGCCATCATGTTCTTCCTTGACCCGGTAGACCCACTTATTCTGCAATGCTTTCTTTCCTCTTGGCAGAGGTGTCAGCTCCCAAGTGTTGTTCTCATGCAATGAGGAAATCTCCTCCTTCATAGCCAGCTCCCACTTGCTCGACTCCTTCAGCTGCATTGCTTCTTCAAAGCATTCTGGTTCTCCACCGTCAGTCAATAACAGATAATGCAATGATGGTGAATACTTCTGCACGGGCCTTCTCACCCTTGATGATCTCCTCAACTCCACTGGAGTAGTAGGTTCCACCGGTTCGGATCTCTCAAGCTCAGACACACCTTCAAGCTCCACTTGCTTTTTGCATTCTGATTCAATGTTCTCATTTTCATCTTCAACTGCATGGCGATCTTTGTACAAGACACCTTCATTGAATACCACGTTTTGGCTCCTGATGACCATCCTGTTGAGATCATCCCAAAAGCGATACCCAAACTCCTCACCACCATAGCCAATAAAGAAACATTTTTGGGACTTGGCATCAAGCTTGTCCCTTGCATTAGCATCAACATGAACATATGCTAAACTGCCAAAGACTCGTAAACGTGAGAGTCTTACCACCTTACCAGACCAGAGTTCCTCGGGTAGACATTCCCCCATTGGCACAGAGGGACTCCTGTTTATGAGATATGCTGTCATATTCACTGCATCAGCCCAAAAGGTCTTGGGTAACCCCGAATGCAGCCTCATGCTCCTGACACGTTCATTCAGTGTCCTATTCATCCTCTCTGCCACACCATTCTGTTGTGGTGTTCCTGGAATTGTCTTCTCCCACCGAATTCCATTTTCAGAACAAAATTCTCTGAACTCCTGACTGCCATACTCTCCACCGTTGTCAGACCTCAAACATTTCAGCTTTGCTCCTGACTCGTTCTCCACCATGACTTTCCACTTCTGAAATATCTTAAACACCTCAGATTTGTTCTTCAGAAAGTAAACCCATTCCTTCCTTGTTGAGTCATCGATGAATATCACATAATATTGTGACCCTCCAAGGGATGGTACCGATGCAAGCCCCCAAACATCTGTATGCACCAGGTCCAGCTTTCCAGCCTTCGGTGTTCTGCCTCCTTTTGCAAAGGACACCTTCTTCTGCTTTCCAAAGATACAGTTTTCACATAAACCTACTTCCACCGACTTCAACTCTGGTAGCAACCCTTTTGTTGCCAGCACCTTCATCCCCTTTTCACCCATGTGGCCGAGTCTGTAGTGCCACAGTTGAGAACCTCTGACAGCTTCCAGTGATGCAGCCATGTCCATGCAAGTTTATGTCATGTTGTACAGGGTGCCATTCTTTGCTCCCCGAGCTATGACCATCGCTCCTCGGGTGATCTTCCATGCACCACCAGTGAACGTGGTACTCAACCCTGCATCATCAAGTTGTCCTACAGAGATGAGATTTCTTCTTAAACCAGGGATGTACCTCACGTTTTCCAGAACCAGCAAGCTCCCACTGTTGGTCTTGATCCGTGCATCTCCTTTACCCACAATCTGCAAGGGTTCGTCATCAGCAAGATGCACCTTGCCAAAATTTCCAGAAACAAAATTGTTCAGGATACCCTTCTCCGATGTAGAATGGAAAGACGCCCCAGAGTCTAAAATCCAAGACTCCATCGGGCTGTCCACGCTCAGCAGCAGCACGTCATCAGTTCCTTCAGCTGCAGTGTTTGCTCCACTGGTTTCAGGTCCCTTCCGGTTATCTCTGCACTCCTTCTTGACATGTCCTTTCTTCCCGCATGTCCAGCAGGTAGGACCAGGCCCCTTTGCCTTATCTCTGCTCTTTCCTCTTGACTTCGATCGTCCTCTGCGATTGTCCCGCTGTGGGTACCTTCCTCTTCCTTCAACGTTCAAAGCAGAACCAGAGAATCTGTCTGATTCTCTTCTTCGAACATCCTCACTAAGGATTAGGTCCCGTATATCTTTCAGAGCCATCTTCGTATTCCCCGAAGTGTTGCTCACAGCTGTTACAGTTGCTTCCCAACTCTCTGGTAATGAAGATAGTAAAACCAGAGCACATACCTCATCACCAAGATCAATGTCCACCGATGACAACTGACTTATGATGGTACTGAATTCGTTGATATGATCTGCAACAGGTCTCCCTTCAACCATTTTCAGGTTGAACAATCGTCGTAACAAATGCACCTTGTTTGCCGCAGAAGGCTTCTCGTACATATTTGTGAGGGCTTTCATCAGGTCCACCTTCGTCTTCTCCTCTCTGATGTTGAACGCCACGTTTTTTGCCAACGTCAAGCGCACAACACCCAGAACCTGTCGGTCCAGTAGCTCCCACTCTGACTTCTCCATGTCCGCTGGCTTTACACCCAGAAGTGGCAAGTGCATCTTTTTCTGATAAAGATAATCCTCGATCTGCATCCTCCAGAAACTGAAATCAGTTCCATCGAAGTGATCGATCTTCACTTTGCCTTCATCCAGAGCCATCGTTGGAGAATTCCGAACCTCCTCTGATACCAGTTGTTGCGGAATCGTCGGGAGACACGACAGAAAACGGGAAAAAAACGAAAGAAAGAAAGCAGAGGACACAACGATTTACGTGGTTCGGGAAAAATCCCTACGTCCACGGGAGAGGCAGAAATTCACTATTTGGGAGCACAAATTACAGAGGGTTTTTTCAGTGGTAAAACCCTAGCCCGAAATGGGCTACATATGAAGAAGATGGTTCACTGTTCCGAATAGTAGTCCGCGTTGCAACAGTGATCGGCGGCTCACTTTGTCAAAAGTGCTACAGTGTCTGCCGGCTGGAAGTCAAAAGCGCTACAGTGAAGTTGACCCCGAAGTCCGCACCGCTACAGTGCCTGCCGGTGTCGGTCGGTCAGCCCCGCTACAGTGGTCAGCATTGCTACAGTGCCTAGAAAATTGGGTCGGGGGCCTTCGGCCCCCGGAGCAGGGGCGCATTGCCCCCTACAACCCCCAACGAGCCTACAGTGAAGCTCGACCCGCGACAGTTGCGGGCCACAAGCATTCGACCCAACCGAATCGGACAACACCAATCCAACAGGCGGGCTTTGAGTCGATGAAGAGTGTCATCAGGATTCAGCCTGACGGTGTAAATCCATTTGCTGTCAACTGCCTATTTGCCTGCTGGAAGAGGGACAAGATCCCAAGTTTGGTTTTCTTCCAGAGCCTGCAACTCATCCCACCTTGCTACTAGCCATCCCGGGTGAGATTTTGCATCACCAACTGTGCGAGGAATAGATATTGTCTCTAGAGCTGACAGACTCCTGTATGAAGATACAAATAGAGTACTCTGGCAAGAGCGAGTACCTTTCGGGAGGGCAATGGGCAAGTCGTCTGATGCCGGGGCAGGAGCATCGTACGAAGTAGGGATGACAGTGTCATTGGTCGGGACGGGGGATACAGTTGATGGACGACATGAGTAGACCCTACCAAAATGGGTGTCAGCGGTAGGGGGAGATACCGGAGGAGGGTGGATGATGAGAGGAAGACAATCATCAATGGCAGAATCAGGATGAGAAGAGGGAAGGGAGAACAGAGAGCTCTCAACAAATGAGACGTCAGCAGAGATGACGTACCTCCGTAGGTCCGGTGAGAAGCAACGATATTCGCGCTGAGTGCGGGAATAGCCAAGGAAGATGCACCAAAGGGATTTAGGAGAGAGTTTGGAGAGGTCGGGACGAGTGTCACGAACATAACAGAGGCATCCAAACACCCGAAGTGGAAGAGGGTGGGGAGGGAGAGAGGAGAACAGAGCCCGAAAAGGAGTCTCCCCCTGAAGGATAGAAGAAGAAAGACGGTTTATAAGGTAGGTAGCAGTGAGGATGGCATCGCCCCAAAAAACCTGTCGGTGGAAGAGGAGGGCACGAGCAATCTCTAGAATATGTCTGTGTTTCCGCTCGGTCACTCCATTCTGCTGGGGTGTATCAGGACAGGAG
Organism: Viscum album; assembly: GCA_963277665.1. Classification (NCBI taxonomy): domain Eukaryota; kingdom Viridiplantae; phylum Streptophyta; class Magnoliopsida; order Santalales; family Viscaceae; genus Viscum; species Viscum album. Next base: position 1,059,154,273 of record OY728155.1, read on the forward strand.
GTCTGATGAATGATGTCTTTCGCCTGGAGGAACTGCCGAAAGGGAGTGGAGAGATATCCACGCCCATTGTCCGAGCAGAGACATTTAACAGAGATTGAAAATTGGTTATGAATTTCATTGTAAAATGTCTGAAAGGTGGAAAACACTTCGGAGCGTTCACGAATGAGGTATAGCCAAGTCATTCGCGAAAAATCATCAATGAAAGATATATAATATTTATACCCCAAATGACTCGGGATGGTACAGGGACCCCACACGTCTGAATGGACCAGATCAAAAGGGTGTGAGGCCCGTGTATCCACCCGAGGAATGTATGAAATGCGATGATGTTTCGCAAAAGAATAAGACTCACAATGAAAAGAAAGGTGCTGACTAAAATCTGGATAAAGCTGATGAATGGTGGAGGTCGGTGGGTGTCCCAACCGGGAATGAAGATCCAATGCTCTAGCAGCGACAGATGTGCAGGCGACTGTTGCCGGTCCATCGAACATGTAGACCCCGTCCCGAAGCTGACATCTACCAAGTTCCCGGTTCGTAGTCCGCTCCTGAAAGACAACAGCAGATGACGTAAATATGGCAACACAGTTGTAATCCTTTGTAAGCTTACTGGTAAAAAGAAGATTAAATGGACTGCGGGGCACATGTGCCACAGAGGGCAGGTGAAGCGAGGAAGTCAGGGAGCATGCACCAAAGCCCGCAATGGGGATAGTGGAGCCATCAGCGACGGTGATGGCTGAGGAACCGGCATAAGGACAGTAGAAGGTCAACATACCAGCATCACCGGTGTTGTAGTCGGAGTCACCTGAGTCGAGCATCCAGGCAGATGAGCGACGGTCGACGAAGGCAACAGAACCAGCAAAGTGGGTTAGAGAAGCCGAAGACGGACCGGGTCCTGCGGAGGTCTGAGAATCGTGAAGCAGCCGGAGGTCCGTCATAGATAGATCCAAAGATGGTGGAAGAGCTGAGACTGATGAGGAAGCCTCCTGGACCGCCGTCTGACACTGCCGCGTTTGCTGAGATGGGCGGCCATGAAGAACCCAGCGGCGGTCGATCAGGTGGTCGAGTTTGCCACAGTGCTGACAGAAGGGACGAGGACGGCCCTCCACACGGCCGCGTCCACGATTGCCCGAGGAGCGTCCACCGTCAGGACCGACGAGAGCAGAGTGATCGATGATGGGGGTGGGCAAGGGAAGAGCGCGTTGGGCCTTGCCCAGGCGATGATACACCTGTGGTATCGCCAGTGTAGACGAACTGGCGAGTATCTCGGTAGTCGTCGTGGCATACTCAGGAGCGAGATCATTGAGAAGATTGAAGATGCAGAGTTGGTCCCTCTGGGTCTGAGCGTTCGCCGGTGGTCTAGGGAACGGGCCACAATTCTTGCAACTCATCCTGAAGACCTTTCCACTACATGAAATATGCTGGGAAGGATTTGTCCTGCTGTCGGATATGCGACAGTTTCTGAAGGACATCGGAGACCCGAGCCAAATTGTTGGTCTCGAAATACATGATGGTCAAGGAATCCCAGAGTTCCTTGACTGTATTCACAGTCCGGGTAACATCTTTGACTGAGCAGTCCATTGAATTGACCAGCAAGGCGTAGATATTGCTGTCAGCAAGTTTCCACGGACGGTATTTGGGATCGGTGGATTCCAATGGAGGATCCTCAAGGTGTGAATCAAGGTCCATTCCAGTAAGGGACATCAACACCGTCTTCCGCCAGATGGAGAAGTTGGTGGAGTCGAGCCTCTCATCGACGAGGCGGGTGGAGGCGGTAATCATCTGGAGCAGAGATGAAGAGGCTGTCATGGAGGACTCTAACATCGGCAGAAGATGACAGGTTCAGCGGTGCGTCGTGCCCGCAATGAGAGGCCGCAAAAAGGTGGTGTCGGGTGAATCCGAGAAGCAGCAGGGACGGGCAGCGTCTGGAAGCAGCAGGGGCGCCGCGGCGGGAATAGATGGTCGCTGCGGGAGGTCCGAACAGAGAGGGCGAGGTCGGTAGTCGCCGAAGAAGGCGGTAGCCGGGAAGTGCCGTTAGAGGTGGAGCCGGGCATAGCCGCTGATGGAGTCGCGGGAGCCGGGAAGCCTTGTTCGACGGGCAGGCCGGGAGTCGCCGCTGGGAAGGGCGGACTAGGAGTCGCCGGACGAAGCAGGCGCGCCACGTCTGAGGGAGGGCGGTTGCCCAAAGATGCGGGAGCCAGCAGGTGCGGGAGCCGGCAGGTGCGGGAGCCGGCAAGTGCGGGAGCAAGCAGGTGCGGGAGCCGGAAAAGGCGGCGGGTAGGATGGGAGCCGCTGGAGGCGAGCCGGGAGTCGCGGCGAGTCGTTTGGCCGGGAGTCGCCTAGGGGTTTGGAGGTGCGCAGCCAGGTGAATGCCAACGGGAGCGCACAGAGGAGAAGGTGGGGCCGGACTTCGCCAAGAAGTCGCAAGAGAGGCGGCGGCGGGGAGAGCTGCGCCACGGAATGGAGGGGCGCCCAGGGTGTAGCGTGACGGAGGGGCGACGCCGGGACGACGCCAGAGGAAGCCGCCGGAGGGAGCGCCTGGACGAAGTCGTCAGGGGGCACCGTGAAGGGCGGGTCGTCGGGCGAAGTCACTAGGGAGCACAGTGAAGGGCAGGCCGTCGAGCGAAGGCGCTAGGGAGCGGCACGACGAGAGGGGTCGGGATCGGGACGTCGGGAGGGTGGCGCAGCGGAGCAGGCGAGGCGGACGAGGCACCGCGTAGGGCAGAGCCGGGGTGGCCGCGTAAGGCAGACCGGCGGGAGGGGGGGTGGCCGCGTAGGGCAAACCCGCAGGAGGGGAGGGGGTTGCCGCGTAGGGGCAGACCCGGAAGGGGAGAGGAGAAAAAAATAATAATGGGATTTACCCTCTGATACCATGTAGAATAGGAAACCCCCTTACCTCAAGGTGAGGCGGAGGCCTACTTTTATATATTGAGAATACAGAATACATACAGGAATAATCCGATGTGGGACTCGAAAATACCCAGCATAATAAAAAATAGGGGTTAACACTTTTAAACAACGTTTTTGTGTTTTGGGACGTCTGAACTCCCTAAATGATAAAAACTCGTCTTTTCACTTCTCTCTTCACTCGTACTCTCTACTCCCGAAGCCAATCTCTTTTCTCTCGAACTCCTCTTCTTTCTTGAGCCTGCGTTGAATGCCCAGGATGAAGCGCCCATCTTCATCGTCTCCTAGAAAGCACCGGTCTTCGAAGAAACAGAAAAAGGCTCCGATTACCATGCCCGAGAAACTGCTAAACTCAGGTCTTGAGGATCGTACAGTCGTGCCAAATATGTGCGAAGTGGCTCCTGTCAAGTAAGTCGCTTGTTCTGAAAGTCTTGGAAGAACAGGGATGGCTAGAGTGGTTTACAAAAGAGAAAAGACCTATCTATCCGAAGCTGGTTTTTGAATTTTATCAGTATGTTCAGTTCTCTTTCCACTCTAAAGATGATTTTGTGGTTAGAAGTTGGGTGAATGGACAGAGATGTACCTTTTCTTTGAGGTTGTGGGCTGCCTGCTTAGGAATACCACATGAAGGAATTTTTGAGGACTATCAAAAAGGTCCTCCTCCACCAAGTGATTTGTTTAGCCTAGAAGAGGCTCTAGGTAGTTTGACAGGAAATAAAAAGAAAAGAAGGTCTATTGCTACTGAACTGGATGGAGAGACTAGGTTGTTGTTCAAGTTTATTCAACACCTAATATGTCCAAGGAATGGAGATTTTGCCACTCAAGTATCAAGATGTATTTTTGATACATTTTCTGAAGAATGGTCACAAAATTAATCTGTGCAAGTATATTATCCTTCACATATGTGACATGATCAAGACAACATCAAAATCAACTTCTTTTCTATTCAAGGTTTATCTCTGCTATGATACTAGCCAAAAGTGTGGTTGGTAAGAATGAAGAAGTGGTTGAAGATTATGATTTTTATATATCTAAGGATATATGCAGACGAATGAAGATCAACTGGAATCCATGGAAGAGATCATGAGTTAAAGATAATGAGAGGCTGTATGAGAATTTTCATCCTGTTGAGAATCCTTCAAGACCTAAGAATGTCACTGACCCTGATTTAGTGTCAGATGAGCTTGTAGAATACTCAGATGAAGGAATAGATGTCGAAAAACCTGGAGGAGAAAAAGATGGTGATGAAGGTGAAGCAATTATAGAAGAATCTCATGAACCTTTTCAAACAGTTCCCTCTAGAGAATCTCCTCTCTCTAAAGGTGATGAAGATGCAAGTGGAAAGGGTGAAGCTGTTGATAAAAATAAAGTTGTTGGAGAAGAAAATGCTCATGTGGAAGAGCATGCCGCTACTGAGGAACAGACAGAGGAAGAACATGTAGAAACAGAAGTGATTTTATCTGCTGAAGAAAGAATGGAGCAAGATTTTCAATTAGCTAGAGGTATAACTGAATCTGATAAAACAGAAAGTGTTGAAACTAGTCAAGAGATTGAGTTTCTTAGTCCTACAAGAGATGCATCTGTTGAAGAGCAAAACCCCAGCTTGGAAAGGATTCAAGTGTCAAATCCTGTTGACTCAAGTTCTGTGGATACCTGGTATAGGTTTCCAAGGAATTTTGATGTTGATGAGTCTCAAAGAACCTCAGTTCAGGGATTGGATCTTTCAACCGTGTTTCAGTGAAACACGGTCTCTGCTATAGAAGTTGTGTCTACTAAGGAATCAGAACCTGTTTTTGTTCCTGCTCCTGAACCTGCTCAAGAAGCTCCTAGTTGTGTAAGTCAAGCAGATTTGAAAAAGTTTGGAGACAATTTGTTGTCTGGTTTTGAGAAGCTCGTGAAGTCTCAACCTGCTCCTATAACCAATCTCAGTGAAAGGGATGCTGCATTGCTTCTGGAGAAAATTATATGGCAGATCCAACCCAAGATGCTTCATGAAATTCAGGAAGTCCGAATTGAAAACAGACAGTTGAGTGATGAGGTGAAATCTTTAAAATCTATGGTTGAGGAAATGAAGAAAGACTTGCAAGTTGCTCAAGCCCCTGTTGCTCATCTCAGTGAGGATGATGCTGATAAGATCTCACAGAAGGTTGTATCTCTGATTCAACCCAACTTGATTACTGTGTATGAAAAGGTGGTTGAGAACAACACCAAAATAGCAAACGAGATGCATAGGCTTGTCTCTGGAATCAATAATCTGACAACTGAGTATAAAGGATGTTTACAGACTGTTCTAAATCAGCTTAAAGCTCTCACATCAGCTGTTTCTGCTCCATCTACTTCTGCTCAGCCATCTCAGCCTCTGGACACTGAAATAATCAGATCAGTATTTAGAGAAGAACTTCAGTCTGTGTTGAGCGGTACCGATCAGGAAAGTCTCTCTACAATCATTAAGAACAGTGACCATGTGCTTGACTTGGTAAGAATTCACTCAAAAATTCCCACTAATGCTCAAGAAGAAATCTATAAGAAAGTGGATTACTACTTCAAGAGGATCTATTCCAAGCATGAGTTGAACAACCATTTCAAGTATCTTGTGGAGAATTTAAAGTTGTCTCCTGTAACTCAAGCTTTCAAAGATCAAGTTCAGAAACTAAAGGATCTCATACCTACTCTTGAGAAATTCATGGAAAATAAAGATGACTTTGAAAATGTCATGGAGTATGGTGGTGAAATCATTAAGGATTTCATAAACTTGCTGAAACCGTATCTGCATGTTCTAAGCACAGCCATCATGGCTCCTACAGCGGCTCCTTTGAGGACCGGTCTACCTCCTTCCACCTATCCTTCTTCCTCCACTTCATTCGCCCCTGTTACCATGTCTATTGCTCAGGCTCTGAGCCAGATCAGACCTATTATTGTTGAGCAGCCTTTGCCTCGGTCTTCCACCAGACCAACCCTTGCCCCTTCTATCATTGAAGGAGTGTCATTACCTTCCCTTACTACTGCTTATACCACCTCCACTTCTGCACCTCTTGCTTTTTCTTCTGTTGTCTCTCACAAGGATCAAGTGAAGGCTGCAAAATCTGAAGAGAAGTGAGGATAATTTTTGATAGGGTTGTGATGTATTCTCTCTTTTTGTGATTGTAACTCAACTCTGTTTGTATATTCAATGAGAAGTGCTCTCTCTTTTATTCACTTGTTGGTTTCATTTAATATTTGTTTTCTTATTCTCTTTTTGATAATCTCAAAAGGGGGAGAAATAAGAACTGGCTTATAGGCATTTATGGGAAAAGAACCTTTATAAGAGAAGAACTACTTTTATGTTATCTGTTACATATATGCTCTACTACCTTGATATGATAAGCAGTCTGTTTATTCCTTTCTAAAATGCACGGCTTGTAAATGCCATGATTTGTGATCATCAAAAAGAGAGAGATTGTTGGACTCCTCTCGTTTTAATGCTCACAAATCATGTTTAAATCTTATAAATCAAGATTACTCATGTTCTATTATGTTTTATTATGATTATGTTTAACCTTAATCCATTCTGTGAGTATTATTTCTTAAGACAGATGGCAGATATTTGACAAAGTATGAGACATCGTTTCTCTGCCCAAACGGTCTCACTGTTTAGCTTGGAAATCAGCAAAGTCCGTGACACCGTTTCCCAGACACCGTAACCGTGCTACCGGTTCCAGATTTTGCAAAGGACCAGACACCGTAACCGTGCTACCGGTTTCAGAATTCACAAAGGACTAAACACCGTTTTCATAACACCGGTTTTGTAACACCGCAACAAGACACCGGTCAGAAGTTTGGCAAAGGACAAGATGTCGTTTCTATGACACCGTAACAAGACACAGTTCCAACTCACCGTGACTGTGGCACTGCTTCTGTCTCAGCATCAACGATGACACCGTTCCTTAACAATTTTTTTGTCTTCTTCAATTAAATTTAGAAGTTGATTCTAACGGTCATATTTGAGTCATTTAATGACACTGACATAATTAATGATCTTTTGTGGACATGACACCTGACAGTACGAGGTACGAGGTGTAGAGATCGTGCTCCTTGTCGGTCATAACACAAACACCCAAGATAAAATACAAGGTGGCGCACAAGCTGAAAAAGTGTTAAGGCAGTGAGGCAACTGAAAGAGACGTTAGAGAAGAACACACATGAATGCAAGAACACACAAAAAAACACACAAAGAACTCTCATTTTCTGCTAGCTATATTGTTGTGGATCAAAACTTCAAACATCCTTGCAGCACCAACACAAAGAAGAGAAGAAGAGCAACTCGCTGAACTGGAAACCAGAACACAGAACTCACGACACTCTGTTTTTGAGTCTGCTTTCAGAAGAGGACCCGAACATCAAATCTGCTACATCCTAGAAGCCCAGAGCTGCATAGAAGAGCTGCATATAACAACACTCAGAGCATTTCTAATCCCTTCTTATTATATTCTGCTCTGCTATGTACTGTTTTATTAATCTTTCGAGCAATGTGTGCATCTGTCTATTAAACACACATTGTCTTCTGCACTGAACTGGAATATACAAGATATTCTCACACAAATATTTTCTTACACCATTTTTCACCCACGTATAACTGTGGAAGAGGTCTTGTGCGACTTGGCTGTTATATTTTCTCACATAGAATTGTGGTAGAGGTCAAGTGATCTGGACAGTCTTGCGTACTGTTGTGTAAACCCCGATCCAGGGTGTGGATCAAAGCTTTATATATATTTTGCTTGGTGGCAGGTGATCACCAAGTGGAGTAGATTAGGTCTTGGCTTGACACTGAACCACTTGTTTTAATGTTTTCAAAATTAGTTTACTCTGTTTTAACTCATATTTCAGAAAACTAAGTTTCACTTTGATAGTTAGTCTTGGATAGTATTTATAACTATTTTAATTTAGTAACTTAGTTTTAAAGGCTATATCAATATCTCATATTGTTATAACTGAGAAGTAATCAATCTTTTGAGAAAGTAATTGAACAGTCAAACTATTATAAATTTACTACTTTGATTAACTGGTCTGTTTTGTTTTTAAATTGGGGGATCTTCAAATAAAGTTTTTAACAGAAATTTTTATAGGAACTCAATTCACCCCCCTCTTGAGTGTCCTACTCCAACCAACAAACAGAATGCAGTCGGAGGACGTGTTCCTATAGAAGACAGTGTGGTCTTTCATACTCTGAGATAGGTTAAACGTAGTGATGATTGTGCAGAATCTTCCAAACCATGTACAAGGAGACTGCTTGAATCCATAAAGAGAGCGACGAAGCCGACAGACATGAGAATCAGCTCCTGAGACAAGGAAGTCAGGAGGTTGTTGTGGGTAAACTTTTTCGTCAAGAAAATCATGTAGAAATGCATTCTTGACATCAAGTTGGTGAAGAGGTCAATGATAAGTTGCGGCAAGAAAGATGGATAATCGGACAGATGTCATCTTCGCAACTGGAGAGAATGTATCGAAATAATCAGCACCAATTGTCTGGACAAAGCCTTTTGCCACAGATCTGACTTTAAGGCGGTGAAGAGTGTCATCTGCATTTAGGTGTACCGTATAAATCCATTTGTTGTCAATCACCTGTTTACCTGCCGGAAAAGGGACTAGATCCCGAGTATGATTGTCGTCCAGAGCCTGCAATTCATCCCGCATTGCTTGAAGCCACCCAGGGTGAGATTTGGCTTCACCAACCGTGCGAGGAACAGATGTCGTCTCAAGAGCGAGGTCTCTATATGAATTTGTGTAAAGAGGATTGTTCTAGCAAGAGCGAGTACCTTTCCACAGTGCAATTGATAATTCATTTGTTGTCAAAGCAGGAGTGTCGGACGAGCCTGGAGAGATAGTGTACTCGGCCTGAACAGGGGGCTGGCCAGCCACGCAGGCGGGCGCACAAACGTGGCGATGGAGTGCGGGGGTGTCGTGCGGGAAGGTCGGCAACTGGGACGAAGGGGTTGCCTCGCAGGAGAGTTGGTGACTGGAGGCGCAGGGGGAGCCGCGCGGGCGTGTCGGTGATAGGGGCACGAGGGAGCCATGTGGGAGCGTCGGTGATAAGGGCATGGGGGAGTCGTACGGGAGTGACGATGACGAGGCACGGGAGGGTGCGACACGCCTACTGGGAAGGCAGCAATGCGGGCAGGACGAGACCGGGAATGTCCCCCGGAGAGAGGCACGTTGTTGCCCACAGGAGAGGCGCTGGCGACAGGTTGCAGCGGAGGAGCTTCGCAAGAGGGCCGACGACGGGGCGCGGGGCTGCCGAGCGGGAGTGCTGTTGTTGGGAGGGGCCACCGGTAGGAGGGGTGGCGCACAAGTGGGGAGACGCATCTGGACGGGTCGTACAGGACCGTCACGAGTAGGGAGTCGGGCCGCTAAATATCGCCTTGTCAGATTAGGGAGGGTTGTCACGCGGACGAGATTTGGCCAAATCTAACTGAATCTGGGAGAGGGGAGGTCGCCGGAGGCTGTCGCGATCGACGGGAGAGGGGCGCACCTGGAGGGCCGTCGCACAAGGGCGCATAGAAGGAATCGCGCAGGGATGTCGTCGCGCGCAGGGAAAGGGCCGCAGAGGGTGTCGTCTCGAACATAGGGAGGGAGACGCCGAGTGTCGTTGCGCGCAGGGAGGGGGCGAGGAGACCATCGCGCGAGAGAGGTCGACAAAAGGGGCGCAGCGGAGAAGCTGCACAAGCGGGTCGTCGACGGACGAGCGGCACCAGCATGGTTGGACTGGCGTCGGAGCACAGCGGAGGAGCCTCACGGTCGGCAATGTTGATGGATCTGATGGCGAAAGCGAGGTGACTGCTGCCCAGGAGGGGGCGACGGGACGACCGGGAGAGGCGCTGCCCAAGGAATCGGCAGCGGCGGTCTGGATCCGTCGCATGGGAGGCGATGCGCAGCGAATAGGAGGGAGAAAGAAAATATATTATCAAGAGTCACCCTGATACCATGTAGAATGGCGAAATCTCTAGCTCAAAGGAGAGGTGGAAACATTCTTTTATAGATAGAGAAAAAGAATTACAAGTCGGAATAATCCGTTGTGGGACTCGTGAACACGCTAAACCGGGTTTAACATTAATCCTTGACCCTATTCTTGTGTTGACGGATTTTGTTCCCAAGTAATTAGGAACACTTTTAAAACCAACTGATCAAATTTGGAGAAAAGCATGCACATAGGGGACAACCAATGTACTTGGTTCACCACCAAAATGAAGGCTACTCCAATGTGTGGTGAGCTCGCTACTCCCACACACGAATCACTAAACTGCACCAATTAGCTACAAGACTTAGGCAGTTCACTGTCACCCAAGGTTCATTGTATGGTTACAGGGATTTAGGCTCACTGCCTATGGTGCATTGTCATTGTGGCTCATTGTCAGTTCAGCTCACTGCCCACTACATATGTATTACTGAATAAACCAAAGATAGAAATCACTCTAGTCTGTCGAGTGCAACAATGATGTAGTCTTCACAACTGCCAGTGGATGAATCTGCCCTTCTATATCTTTTCCAGTAGATTTTCACAGATCTTCAATAATCATCTATATATTGCACCCTATATGGGTGTATTGCATATGCAATATGCTCCACACCTCATTTCTTCATAGGCCCTCTCTAGTAACTCGAGTAAATTACTTTTTCTTGCCCAAAGCCATCACGGAGTTACCGCCTACGTGTCACACCGATAATTCTTGGAGTGTCGTCTCAATTTGCCTTCTGTAATGGTGTACAATCCCGGTGGAATAGCGCCCGTCTTGCGGACCCAATAAGAATAGCGATCGCCAACAGTGCTGGTGTAGTGATGCGCATGTTGGTGTTTGTGCCCTAAAGTCAATCAAGTATTGTCGGCATAGGAACATGTTGTATCTTGTAATGTATATTAATAGCAATACTTTATCGTTTATTTATGTTTGTTGCATAGAACATAGGATATGATATGATAACATCCCTTGAAATTTAAGTATCACGAGGTTATCCCTGATTGATGATCATCATATTGGGTTGTGATGATATATTAAGATCGGTATGAGTAAGATCACTTATATAGAGATACAACTGATCACCCGCAGGATATAAGTTGGTGAACTTGTAATCGGATTGACCCATTCAAAGTACGCCACGTTGATTATCATATATTTGTCATTGGTGTTACTTAAGTGAACATTGGTTATGGATCCTTAAGGTTGTCAAATAAATTCTCAACTTGTGAAGTTTCATACTTCAATATCTATCTAAAATCATTTCAAAAATTGGATTAATAGAGGGCAATTGGGTATGAGACTGATCAAGCAGACGGATTTGATTACCAAGATAAGATATGTCTGCCCATATTACGAATCATGGCCCTCAATTGAATTTTGACTATGTACATTGTCATGCCAAGTTAATTACATGTGATGTAATTATATAAGGTTTAGACAGCTAGAGAATTGAAAAAAAAACAAAGATAAGCTATACAAGATTGACATTATCTATGTCTCATACTTAATCTCGATGTCAAGGATAAAGGTGTGGATGTGCACTAAGATACATGCATATGTTACATGTACACATGTGTGTGATGCATGTAGTATAGTGTACATTTAAATACATGCATACGTTGCATGTATAATGCATAATATATGATATATATTATATATATATATTATATATTAGTATGCATGAGATGCATATTTGAGTTGCATGCAATGCAACGTTTTGTACAACTTCTCCTGAACGGTTTTATCAAGTCATGAACCAAAGGTTGGTTTATTAAAGCTTTGCATTTATTCATTGAAACGTTCAATGAATACTACACCCGAACAACAGTAACACATATGATGTGTTACAAAGAAGAAGCGTCGAGCTTCGGCTATATAAGAGATATGATCTCTTCTGTTGCGTGTGTGTGAAGTGATGTGTGTTGATCGAGTTCATTCGACGGATTTTTTATCATCAATTTCATGCAAAGCAGTTGAAATTGCTCCTCCCCGAAAGGTTGATCATCGTTCTTAACGAAGACGCTAGCACCCCTTTAGCTTTCGGGTATCCTCTTGATACAATCAAGGATTCATCGGTCGGTGTACTCCCTCGGAGGTAGGAAACATTTGTTTGGTGCTTCGATACTCTTTATCAAGCATTCTCTTTGTGAAGAGAAGATGGAATCTACTGCAAACAAGTATCGCTCTGTTTTACGATATGTTTACACATTTAAATTCTTGAACATAGATCTGCTTATTTTTGGGTAGTTTTCTACTACTAATAATCATAAGATGATTAAAGGAAACTCATCAGTTGTATCAGAGCTAGTTTCTTCAAGAATCAAATGTGTTTAACTTACTGGTTTTCGAAGAAAATGAGATACAGTGTTTCAGGCCTTAATGTGTACGTAAAGGTAATATGTGATTTACCTTCACGCGAACAATCACGTAAAGGTAACCTGAAAACTTACCTTTATGCAAAGGGTTCACGTAAAGGTAGTCCGTAACTTTCTCAGCTCGTGTAAAGGTACACAAGTGGTTTGCGTAAATGTATTACTATATGCGGGGAGTGGGGGGGTGCGTAAAGGTATATATTGAATACCTTTACGCGGCATGCGTTGCGTATAGGTTGTTTCCTCCTGCCCTACACATGCTTGCGCTGCGTAAAGGTCTTTGCTTTTAACCCTTCCGTAGAGTGTTTGCATGAAGGTAAAAGCAGTTTATCCTTATGCAAAGTGTATGTGTAAAGGGAGGATACCCCAACGCAGAATCTATTCTGCGCAAGGGTAAACAATTTTTAAAAAAAAAAACTAACAAAAAATGTTTTAACATTTTAAATGATTTCAATGGTTTATAAAATGTTTATAAATCATTATAAAGGGTATTTTGGGATATTTTAATTTATATGGTTTTTTATAAATTAATTAATTAATTATGAAAGGTTTATAATTAATTAAAAAAATGTTTAAATATTAAATGTTAATATTAAAATACATTTTATCAAATTATATGGCATGCATTATGATCTAGAAATAAAATGTTTATTTAGAAATCATAAAGGGTAATTTATAGCGTATAAATTACAAAAATATATGATATTTAGATTATATAAAATGTTTATATAATAGAAATTGAATTATAAAAAGTTTATGATTCATGAATTATCATATAATTGACATATAATACAAAATATAACAGTTTATATTGAAATGAATATAAAAAATGTTTCTATTCTTGCTAATTTATAAAATGTCTATAATTAGCATTTATTCATGAAATGTTTATGAATCTTAATCTCATGTTTTGTAAAATAAATAGAATGTATATTTATTTGTTAAATTCCTTTGATATTCATGATTAATAAATTGTTTAAAAAATGTTAATATTGTGTATGTTTTATGTTCAACTGTTAAACTACTTCTAGGAGTTGGCCTGCATTACATGTTAGGTACAATTCCATAAAATTTAGTTTTCATCTACTTTGACCTTAGTTTGTATTTTGAGTTATAAACATGAAAATAGTTGTTGAATATAGTTTGTGCATATTAAGTGTTAGAGATATCATGAATTGAATTCTCTCTTCGACTAAAATCCCTCTAGCTAAAGAGACTTGGGGTCGGACCACCTACAGGTTTGGAGGCTATGTCTTGTCAAGAAAGGTGAATGGGGTTGGTATTTGTCATTTCGGGCTTACTCATATGGAGATTGTCAGTCTCATACAACTCTTATGTCTTTCCATGAAAAGTGCATGTACCTTATGCATATGATGCATTCGAATATGTATGAATATACATATCTATTTTTAGGCGATTAACACAAACTTGTGGATTGTGTAAAAAAGCTATACATTAATGTGATGTGAACACATTAATTTGGTGGTTGGAATATAGATTCCAAAACTAAAATAATAAAAGCATGCATGCACAAAAAAAACATGAGAAGATAAACATTACATAAGATGTAACAGTTATGAATTTAATACATATGATGTATTTTAAATTGGTAAGACTGAACAGTGTTGTCAAAGGCGAGCGGGCGGCACAATAAGGCGCAAAGGCCGCTTGGGGATGCGGCGCGAGGCGCGGCGCGAGGCGCAACTAAGGCGCATGCGCACATAATTAATTATATTCAGTTTTCAATAATATTTTAAATTTAAAAAAACTTAAATTCAATAAAAAAATGCAAATTAAAATAGATACTGATAATTTTTAACCAAAATCATAATCAAGTAATCAATCCTTGAGAACCTAAACATCAAAATCATCATCAATGGAAGTTTCATCATTAATGAAAGCTTCCTAAACATCAAAATCATCATCAATGGAAGTTTCATCATTAATGAAAGCTTCATCATCATTGTTGCACCCTTCATTTGACACATATGCCTCTGAATCTTCCTCTTCAACGTCATTCATCTCATCAACAACTCGTGCATGCTTTGTACCCCCATGGGATTTGGAAGAAGTGGAAGTTGCTAAGTTTGATTTTGATCTGAAAGTATATTCAGGCTCTTCAATCCCAGCGGCAGCAGCATACGCACCCCATGTTAAACTTTCAACACCCTCATCATTAAATACAAAGTCATTATCAGCATCCTCATCCTCTTCGATCCTCCCAATAAGCCATTCATTGCTATCATCAATCTCTTTGAGTGTAATGGGATCAATGGTGTCACGGATTTGAAATCGGCGTTTTAATGCACGATTATATTTGATGTAGACCAAATCATTTAGTTTTTGTTGAGACAGCCTATTCCTCTTTTTGCTATGAAGCTGCAATATAAATTATAATTCAATTGTTAATATTATAATGTTTATAATAATAAAGAAAATGCATTTAGAAAAAAAACTTACATGCTCAAATATGCTCCAGTTTCTCTCACATCCCGATGCGCTGCAAGTGAGATTAAGAACCTTGCCAAAGAATTTGCAAATAGACCCTCCGCCTCCTTGTACAAAGTGATTTCATCCATGATTTTTTCTTGAATCTCAAGGCTTGAAACGAGCCTTTGAATGGATTTAATTAATCCATCTTGTACTTCAAAATCCAATTGGATATTCGGATTTGAATAACAAAATTCGGGATTCAAGAAATACCCCGCAGCATGCAAAGGCTGATGAAGTTGAATCTCGCACCTACGATCAATAATAGTAAAAATTTCTTTGTACTTCTCTTCCTTCATCGAAAAAGCCCTCATGATTGCTTCTTTAGCCCTATCCATGGCTTCATAAATGTATCCCATCGGTGCCTTTTTCTCTCCATCAACCAATCTAAGCACTTTTACAAGTGGATTGGTCACTTTAAGACAATACAAAATAGAAGTCCAAAATGATGGCATCAATATGATTTTAGAAACTTGTTTGCCTTGAACCTCTTTAGCCCACTTGCTTTTTGCCCACCCATCCGATGTGAACATTTTTCTCAAATTCTCCTTCCGCTTATGAATACTTGCCATTGTGAGGAAAGCGGTAGCAAATCTAGTTTTTCGGGTCGAAGCAACTCTTTTTTCCTTTTGAATTCCCTCATCATATTCAACACCTCCGGACGAGTATATATGAAAGAGCTCAAAGAAGTTGCTCGTTTAAATGTCAGCATGCTTATGTCAAGTTTCCTAATATCCTCCAATATCAAATCCAAACAATGGGATGCGCATGAAGTCCAGTAAAGATTTGGATACTTTACCTCAAGCATTTTCCCTAAAAATAGGATTTAAAAAGAAAAAGAAACAAACATAAATAAAATTCTTAATACGCATAACATAATTTATATGTATAAACTTATATACTATTAAAGTGGATAGAAATAATACCCGCTAAAACATTTGAAGAAGCGCTATCAGTGACAACTTGAACAACGTTTTCTGAACCAATACGTTCTACAAATTTGCTTAGCAATTCAAATATTTTGTCTCCAATTTTGCAAAATGATGAAGCATCGATTGAATCAACAAACCTGGTCCCTTTGCGACAATTCACTAAGAAATTGATCAATGTCCTTTGCCTTTTATCTGTCCAACCATCAGACATAATTGGGCAACCATTTTTTACCCAATCTTGTTCTTGTTCTTCCATTATTGTCTTTGTGTGCCCCATTTCCTTATTTAACAATCAAACTCTCACCTCATGATAGCTTGGTGGCTTCATTCCTGGACCAAATTGCCCGATTGCTTCAATCATGGGATGAAAGCTATCATATTTCACAGCATTGAAAGCTATTCCCACATCATACATCCATCTTGCAATTTGTGTACATGCTCTCTCTCACATTTCTTTTTTGTGCTCTTCGGTTTCGTATGCATCTATGATCGTCTTTTGTTTTCCTTTCCTACCATAAACAATTTCTTCCGGGTCACGTGTAAAATATGTATCCATTGGTCCGATATTACGCGGTGACTTAAATGATGACTTTCCCGCAGTAGTTATTCCAGCTTTCGGATTGATCTTTTCAATATCATCATCATCTTCATCTTCATAATGGAAATCATCAATATCCGGAAGTATGTTTCGTTGTTTCTTTTCTTCCCTTTTTTTCATATGTTGTCTTATCTCCTCCTTCACGTGATCCGGACATTTCTTACAAGCAGTAGCATTTCTATATCCTCCAACCATGTGTTGTTTCATTCGACTAATACCTCCTCTTTTTGTTTCTAAACAGAAACTGCATGTTACTGAATCTCTGTCGTCAGGATTTCCTTGATAAGCATACTTCCAAGCCGGGTCTTTTCTTACACTACTTGGAGTTGCACTAGTTGGTGTTTCGACACGATTATCACTCATAATTTCACTGCTTGGTGGGTGCTGCAGCTGATGTTGATGGAAATAGAAGACCCGGAGTTGGAAGGAAAGATGAAAACAAATGAAAATGAGGCATAAATAGAGAAAAAATGAAACAGAAGTTGAATAATAGGAGAATGGAATATAAATAACCTTTAGCCGTAGAAGAATGCAGCGTGTTGCTATTTCAACGGGTGCAGTGAGGTCCAGCGAGGTGCAACGAGGTCCAACAAGGTGCAACGAGGTCCAGTGCAGCGAGGTGCAGGTGCAGCGTGGTGGTGAGCATCCAGTGCAGCGAGATGCAGGTGCAGCAAGAAGAGAGGTGAGCAGCAAAAAATTGTTGTGTTGTTATGTGCAGCGAGGTGTTGTTCTGTGCAGTGAGGTGTTGTGCACTGCATGGCACTTATACTGTTTTATGTTATGTTTTTTTATTAATATATTAAATGTCTTAATTTAATAGGTGAACAATTCATAAGCGTTGCGCGTCCCTTCCCCGATTTCCAGCGGCGTCTGGCCCGAGTCCCTTCCCCGATATCCTTCACCCACCACGTCCCTTCCCCGATCTCCGCCACCCACTGCGTCCCTTCCCCTGCGTCCCTTCCTTCCCTTGCGTCCCTTCCCCGATCTCCTTCCTCGATCTCAGCCAGCCGATCGCCCTCACCCACCCACCTGCCCCCGATCTCCTTCCCCAATCTCGATCGATCGCCCTCCTCACCCACCCACCCACCCCTGATCTCGTCACCGCCTGTACACCCACAATCTCGGCCACCACCCACTATCACGTCGCTCGCCCCTGATCTTCGCCGCCACCTTGTTGTGTCGCCCCCGATCCCATCTAGCCACGGTGCACCTTACTGCGCCTGGCGCTTTTAGCGCCCCTCTGTTTGGCGCGAGAGGTGCGCGCCACGGTGAGGCCACACCGCCTCACCACTATTGAGGCGCAGCAGGTGTGCCTCGCCTCACCTCGCGCCAAGGCGGGGTGAGGCGAGCGCCTTTAACAACACTGAGACTGAAAACCCCCCTCAAATACTAAGTGTGAGATTCCTTTCAAAGCAAAAATTGTCAAAACCTCGATCATCCAGTCGGGTAGGTCATGCTAAAGTTGGGTGCCTCTAAATTATCTTTTGTAAGGCAAGTGACTTTGGATTGTCTTGTTGGTTAGGTCATGCTAAAGTTGGGTGCTCCTTGACTGTCCTTCGTTAGCATGTTTTTGGTGTCTGGTTTGGGTTACACTAGTTGGGAGACCATAATAGGATTAGGTTACCGGAGGAATGGAGTTTAGTGAATCCATATGATGGATTTGGATAAAGGGTTATCCGCTCAACTATCCAAGAGTCACAATTGTTGTGATTGGGATGATTCCCTACCAAAATAGCAAAGTGATGGGAGAAACACTAAAGTGACCCGGAACATAGTGAAATGTGGATCTTAGCTCACTAAATGGATATGATTATGGGGTCATCATTTTTAGTGGGAGCACTTTCATTTGAAGTCCTTAATAAAAAGATATAATACATGATACACCCATTGATATGTCTTTGTAGTAAATTATGGCATACTTGATCACAATCATATTGAGATCACTAATAAATATGACCTATAAAACAGTTAAAGATTGGTATCTAAGGTTGAGAAGTGTTCTCAAAGAGAAACATTCAGAGTACCCAGATGTGAAAGTTATAGAGATTAATTACAGCAGCTCTAACTCATGGGTATTAGATATCGGGTGTGCGTCACACATTTGTGGTGACAAACACAAACTCAGAGTACCACAGATGATTTTAGTCAGTATGGTTATGTGTTTCTGATGAAACACGAGTATGAAACTTTTGAAAAGTTCAAAGAGTTTCAAAACGAACCACAGAATTAACTGGACAAAAGTATTAAGACTCTCCAATCAGATCAGGGTGGTGGATACTTGAGCCAGAAATTTAGTGATCATCAAAGGAATTATGGAATTGTTCCACAACTCATTCCCTGGAACACCACAATAGAATGATGTGTCTGAGAGAAGGAATTGTACCTTGTTGGACATGGTTCGATCGATGATGAGTCTGTGATCTTCCTATTTCATTCTGGGGTTATGCTCTGGAAACTGCTGCATTTCTGGTAAATTGCGTTCCATTTAAAGCGGTTATGAAAACACCATATCAGATATGGACCGAAAAACGCCCCAGAATGTCTTTCATGAGAATTTGGGATTGAGAAGCGCTCGTACGACGATTGGCTTCTGATAAGCTTAGCCCCAAATCATATAAGTGTTTATTTGTTGGTTATCCCAAAGAAACTATGAAATATTATTTCTACCACCGTACTAAACACAAAGTGTTTGCGGCTCGAACTGGTATATTTCTTGAAAACTCAACCCCCAGCTATATGTATATGTATATGTATATGTATATGCGATTCGGATGTGCGATATGCCCAATTCCAGCAATGCTGAACAGCTCAGGTACTCTTCTAATAGTGAACTACCGAAGAGTACTGATGACCTCCACCCTGTGCCATTGCGGCACATGGTCGGTACTCCTCTAATAGTGAACTGCCATGGAAGGGTCAAGACTTTATTGGTATTTAGCATATAAAGTCCACATATAAAGTCCACCACCAACCGGTACTTCAACATTATAGTCATGTTCATCGGCGTTTCACTGTCAGTCAAATAGACCTCTCACTCTCGAGTACCCCCATCGGCAAAAGGACAGCTAAGGGACCGATTCACTCAACACTTCCGACCACCCATTGAAACCCCGATCTACTGCTAGCGCTCCCCGTGGAAACAGGATTGAAATAGTATACTCATGTCAGCATTCTCTCTTCTGAGCAAACCCCAGGCATAGTAGTCAAGGCCCTACCATATATCAACAGAACGTCCCGCTGCTGACAGCCCCATCGTTGTCGTATCCTGGAATACATGAAGTATCTGACTATCTAGATTATACGGAGGGAGGACCATGATGGAATCGTCTCATCGCTTCGGTGCACCACTTATAGACCCGTGACATTGTCGGTTCAAACTCGCCCTTGACCAATGAGCTATAACACTTTCGATCATCCGTATGGTTGTTTCCAAGCCGACCGCCTGTTACAGTATATGGTCTTGGAGAAAGATCAGTACTCTACTCTAATAGGTTGATCTTGGGAATATCGAAGACAATCTCTCATCGGGCTTAATCCAATAGCCAAAATAGTCAAAGAAGATGGAATGAGACAAGGTTGAGAATCCATAGTTCACATAGTCCACCGAGGTGCGGAGCGGTGCTGTAGCCTTTCGGTATAATATAGGTAGTAGTAACCTAAGGCTTGGAATGATTTGGAGACCTTAGATGCTTGAGCCTATTGGCTCGTGTGCTTTCTTTGTAATGTTTCTATTTATTCTAATAATTTGGAGAATTGTTTCATGGTGGTGCATGGTTTCAAGGAAAAGGAACGTGTTCATCTCCTTACCCTTTAGAACCTTTAGATATAAGTAGCGGATACTTATATATTAATATTATATATAAGGGTTTAGAACTCGGCTATTTCACCTAATTCGGTATTCGGTGCTACTGAATATATAAGGGTTTAAAACTCAGCTACTTCATCCAATTCGGTTTCTAAAGAAAGGGTCCGGAAAGAAGTGTTTTCACGTTTCACCGTTCACTCATACAGAAAGAGCTTAACTGATTTATACTAAGGGCGCCAAAGTTCCCTTGTAGTATTTCAAAAACTTCACCAATATTTAAGTCAGACTAGTAGGACCCTACAAACCAAAACTTTACGCACAAAGAGACCTGAAAGACAAACGAAAGGCTGAAGGAAGATGGCGTTCTACAAAGGTTGGATTGGTTAGTAGATCCCCGCATCACCGCTCAGGACGGGTACTTTTCCTATATAGTTTAGAGTAGAGTACTGATTGAAGTACGGCTTTTCACCACTCACAAAGAAGGGCATGTATGAGTGGCATCTGGGTATATCTGTACATGAAGGAGTTGACTTACAACTTTCAAACAGAGGTACTCGTCGATACGATAGGTTGATTGACGCTGACCTAGGCATCAAGCCAAATCTTCATTTTGAAGACAAGGGAGCTAGTCTGACTTAAATAATCGTCAGATATTCTATACAGGTACTCTTCTATATAGTTTATTATAGAATACCTGGCCACTATCGACTGGCTCGGCTTGTACCAGTGCTCGTTGCCTGATGCGCTATCCCAACACCTGCGGTACCCTTTGGCTCAGATGGCCTAACAGTTTAGGAACGGTCACGTACTAGACACAGTAGCAGCAATTCAAGGGAAGAGGTGATCAGGTACTATTGGGGATCAGAGGGGGCACCAGGAAGCGGGGGGAGCACCATAGGTTGAAGTACCGCCACGGAACGTGGGTCAGCAAAGTCAAGTCAAGCCAGTACGGGAACTTTTTTCGAGCGTCAATGAGAGCAGCAGCAATGGTGGCCAAGTTAGTGAAACGGTATGTGCGGTATCGGAGAGGTGGGACTATGTTATTGGAGTTGTGGCGTGAACATCATCTAGGTGATCAGAGAAGGATGGTGCGCGGGTCGAATGGGAGCAACGGGCGGAGAAGGGCTCCGAGCATGGAACCACATAATCTATTCAAGGAATGCCTTTGACCACTGAACCACCTGAGTTTTCGAACATAGTTTCTGCGCCGATACGCTAGCAGCTCGAATAGAAATCGACATCGACCGTCCAATTCAAATAGGAGTTGTCCTGGGGAGACAATATCCATCGCTCCCTTCGGTACCCCTTTGCCTCTACCCATGCGTACGTCTTGGGGTTTTCAGGTCAATGGCACCACTGCTCACACTCAAGACCATCTCTTCGCCTTCGGACAATAGTGGACGATCGAACTAGTAGCTGCCGCCAACGATCCAAATGATATCCGAGCAAAACCAGTAGTAGTAGTACCATATCTGCCATAAGCAAGTCGTGTTCCTTGGCAGGTGCTTGCCTTGTTCTTGGTCGTATAGCATTGTCGATATATAGTCGTAGTTGTTGGGATGGTCACTTGGTTGGCCGTGACTATGACCTGGGTGGATGCTGGTTGAATGCAATCCACACTTTCACCCCAAGCATGTCGTATCAAGTCGCTACACCAACAGCAGCATAATCGACATTGGACTCGAGCAACCCTTTTGTTTGTTTTCCCACCGTGAAGACTTCATTTCGAGCTATGGCTTCCCCGTGAAATCGACCAGCACACCAGAGACGGAGCCACTTGATCCTCTTAGGTGCATTCCTGCTCAAGAGAGAACGAGAGATGCTAGTAGTGATAGAACGAATGGGTCGGTTTTGCTGTCGCGGGAGAAGGGAGGCGTCTTGAGCGATGAATGCTGCACTTTGATACACCGATTAGAGCTTGCCAAAACGAGTTCCAGTAGTGCAATCGTACCTTCAGGATGCTTGATAGCTGCTCGATTCCCGTCATCAATCGTTCCATCAAACCAACTCGGTCAATGCATTGAACTAGCCATTCCTGAACCGTCTCCTTTGCCATGAGGTTCGCTACCGTTTCCGTGTATACCGAACCTCATGCTGCAGTGATGGGATCATCAAGGAGTGTTGCTCGAGTGACGGCTTGAGCTCCGAAGAAAGCATATGGGCTTTTTGTTCCCACTCGCTTGGAGTTGATTTGGCGGTTCTTCCACCCCGGAGTAGTACCGCCCATTCAACCGATAGCGTGTGTTCCACTCCAATATCGATTCGATCCCGTATGCGCTTTGAGATGCCCTCTCTGTTTTCTAGTGCAATGGCCATTTCCAACATTGAAGCTAGGCCAGGTTCAAGGTGTGGTACCATCATAGCAGTTGGGGCGACATGAAACAAGTGGTTGATCTTATTCAATGCTTACTTGAGGACCGAAGAACTGATTGACTCGAGCATTGCTGGGTTCCTCTGGGGGGGTAGGCTGCCCGATCACTGCCCGGTCTGTTCAACTGGATACCTGGGAGACGAAGGTGGACGATGGAAAACGATACGTTCCATTGCGTTTGAACCAACCCAATCGTAGTAGCGTTGACTTCTGACATCCTCCCTATCGGCTCGAGTTGTGCCATTGCTATCCCCCACCGTGTCTCGTTTGAACTCCATCTATGCCCCCAGACCGAAGGCCATTTCAACCGAAGGGTCGGTATAATATAGGTAGTAGTGTTGGCTCCCGAAGCGCTACCGTGTTTGATAGAACCATCATAGGAACGACGATATTGCCTTTCAACTGCAAAAGGTGGAGCGAGTCGTAGCGGTTTCCGGAACAAAAGTAAATGAAGCAAGGTTCTTTTGGGACATTGGAGTGTCATCGATCTAACCAAACGAGAGCCAAAACAGGTTTGTATCGAACCCACATAAGATATCCAATTCACATCTTAAAACACGGCATGCCCATAATAATAAGAGATGCATTCGAAAACCTTGGCCATTCTTTTGACCCCTTCTCCCTGTGGCCAGGCATTCTTCCTATATAGTTATAGGAAGAGTACCTGTCGATAGCTGGTTGTTGCCCATGAACCGTCTTGCTGCTTCTTTGTCGTGCGGGAATGAATCAATCCACAAGGCGATCCGACCCAATTCAGTTGCCCCCGCCTATAAAACCCCCCATGACATTCCAAAGCGTCGCCACTCACGACTCACACTATTAGAAGAGTACTAAATGTCGAGCTATTCAA
Source organism: Viscum album (assembly GCA_963277665.1). Taxonomy (NCBI): domain Eukaryota; kingdom Viridiplantae; phylum Streptophyta; class Magnoliopsida; order Santalales; family Viscaceae; genus Viscum; species Viscum album. Next base: position 1,059,177,584 of record OY728155.1, read on the forward strand.
CCACACCATATCAGAATGTATATATAGTCATCGAGAATCAGAAACAGTAAATTCTCTGGAGCTCAATCGCTAAGGGGAGGGGGTCACACATGAAAGGGAGAATATGACCCTATCTAAATCCTAAATCTAAGTAGCATATAGATGAATCAGTCAACCACCATCCACTCAAGAACCATTGGGCAGTCTAGTTCGATCGAGTACCGCAGTTCACAAATGTCATGGAATCCGAAGCGCACTTCATGTACACTAACCATGTTTGGAACTTGGTGGATACACCTGAAGGGGTAAGACCCAAAGGGTGTGAGTGGGTTTTCCGTAAGAAAACCGGCATGGATGGTAAAGTGGTTACCTATAAAGTGCACCCGGTGGCAAAGGATTACAAACAAATCCATGTTATTCACCATGAAGAGACTTTTTCACCTGTTGCGATGATAACACCCATTTGGATTATGCTTGTCATAGCAACTCATTATGATTGTGAGATATATCAGGTGGATGTCAAAACCACTTTCCTTAACGAGAATTTAGCTAAGGATGTGTATATGATACAGCCTGAATGCAGTACCCCCGGTTTGAGGTATGTAGCCTTTGTTTATGCTTTTTTTTTGTGTTTAAAGTGCTTGGAGTAGTTCGGAAGAGGTTGGGAGAGTTTGAAATTAATTTGGAAGAGTTTGGAGGCTTTTAAAGGGGTGCACGGTTTGAGCACGGTTAGTGTAAACCGTGCGGATGCTCCAGAAAACCGTGCAGGGGGAGGCAGTAGGCTACGCACGGCCTGCACACGGTTTGCCAAACCGTGCGAGGAAACCGTGCGGGCACCTGCTCTCGAGGCAGTGGCTAACCGTGCGGCCACTTAAAGTTAGGGTTTTTAAGTCCGGGCTCCCTCGGGCTTGACCTAAAACACTCCTCTCTTCCTCCCACTCGAGCCTCACTCGGGATTTTCGGTTCTCAGGGGCTAGAAGGGCTCTCCCACTCATTCCGGAAGGGTTTTGAAGAGGATTCAAGAGGGTTTGAAGGCGATTCCTCTCGGGTAAGTCTTCTCCCATGGTTTCTTTGTGTTTTCCTCTAGATCTGCTCTTCCCACCCTCCCGGGTAAGTCTTCTCCCATGGTTTCTTTGTGTTTTCCTCTAGATCTGCTCTTCCCTCCTTGGTTTTCTAGATCTACACTTGTTGTGTGTAGATCTAGGGTTGTGGTGGCCTTGGATGATGTTTTTAAGGCTTGTGGGTGTTAGGGAAGAGGATCTAGAGAGGTTTCGAGGAGGCGTTCTACCGGATTGAAGTGCGTTTGGGCGAAATGTCGATTTCGCCAAACCCTAAGAGGTAGGTGGCTTCTCTCTCGACTCCACTTGGTGGAATTGTGTGGTGCATTTCCAATTAAATTGTTTGTTTGAAATTTAATTAGTAAATCATGTGGCAAATTTGTTGAAAAATGTATGGGTGAAGAAATTGGGGGTTTTTGGCATGAAATTGGGATTTTTGGGCAAAAAAATGGATTTTGTTGGGAATGGGTTCAATTGGATGATTTTAAAATGTTGATTTTAAAATGACATTGAACATGAGCATGATAATGGCATGTGATGGTGTTTGCAATAATGTGTGATCTTGTGTGGCTTGTGCTTGTGTGGATATGGATGGGATGTTGTATTGGAATGGGTTGTGATGTTGTGGAGTGATCGAGAAAGTGCCACTATAATCAGGGAGATGGATGGATAATGGTTGGAAGGGCCACCATCAAGGCAAGTGGCCGAGAAAGTACCACTTGTCGGGTTGTGAACGGGTTGGCCGAGAAAGTACCCCCGTTGTTGGTTGATTGCTTGACTATGTGATGTTTGTAGATGGGACTTGTGAGTGAAATATGAACATGGTAACCGGCGTGTGGCTTGGTTGTGGTGGTTTTCCCTTGTGTGGCATGTTTGGCTTTTGTAATCAGTTTGCAAATGGAATTGTTTTATATAAAATGTTTTATATAACTGTGCTAACGGTCCATCCTAGTGGCGTGTGTAGGGAAGTCATTTGGGGAAATCCTACTGAGTAGTTGTACTCACCCCCTGCTTTGGCACTTTGGTGTCTTTGCAGATGTAGTATACCGGGACATGGGCAAAGGTAAGGCATCTCCATCTTTTAGCGGTGCCTCGTGATGCTTGGTGGTGCATGGAGTTTGGAGCTGGAGTGGAGCTGTGGTGGTGTTGTGGCTTGTGGTGTTTCTTGTTGAGACTTCCGCATTATACTCTGATGTTGTTTTGGGTTGTGTTGACATGTATGATTATGGATTATCTGGTTGTCTTGGGAAATGTATGAGTTTGGTTTTGTTGACATGCATCATATAGTTGTTGTTGTTTGGTTGGTTTTGCCTCAAGGGCAAATCGTTCCCCAAATGTTCTTGGAGCCCTCGGCATTTATTGTCAGCCTTTGGCGCCTTGGGAACATCGCCTAAGGCCAAGTAACCCTCACCGCCTCCTCAAGCCAATGAGGTAGGGGCGGGGTGTTACACTGAAGGTTTTGAAGTGCCAAATGAGAGATAAGGTTTGCAAGTTGCAACGGTCCATTTATAAACTAAAGCTTCTCGAAATTGGAATATATGGTTTGATGATGCAATCAAAGAGTTTGGTTTCATCAATAACGTGGATAATTCCTATGTATATAAGTGGGTTAGTGGGAGTATAGTAATATTTCTAATATTGTATGTACACGACATACTGCTTATCAGAGGGTTAGTGGGAGTATAGTAATATTGCTAATATTGTATGTCGTGTTTCTAATATTGTATGTACACGACATACTGCTTATCAGAAATGATATCCCGACACTTCATTTCGTGAAGGTCTGGCTAGGAAAATGTTTCTCAATGAAAGATGTGGGCGAAGTAGCCTGCATATTGGGTATGAAGATTTATAGAGATTGATCTATGAGGTTGTTTGGACCAAGTCCGAACACATATATTGATAAAGTGCTAAAGCGGTTTAGCATAGAGAACTCCAAGGAGTTTATACCAGTGTTGCATGGCACGAATCTTAGGAAGATTCAGGATCCTTCTAAAGAATTCAAAAGGATAGGATTTCTTATGTGTTCACCGTAGGATCTATCATGTATGTCATGTTGTATACTCGACCCGATGTCTCTTATGATTTGAGCGTAACAAGTAGATATCAATCTAATCCATATGAGTCACCAAATTGATGTGAAGAACATCCTTTAAGTACTTGAGGACTAAGGATGTGTTCTTGATCTTTGGAGAAGAGGACGAACTTTGTGTAAAGGGTTACACATATGATAGTTTCCAATTCAACAAAGATGATATGAGATCTCAATCTGGATTCGTGTTTTGCCTAAATGGTGGAACTATCAGTTGGAAGAGTTCCAAACTAATCTGCCATAGCATACTCGACAACAAAGGCAGAATACATTGCTCCATCAGATGCTGCGACGAAAGCTGTTTGGATCAAGAAGTTCATTACTGAACTTGGAGTGGTTCCTAGCATCGAGGAAGCAATTGAACTTTATTATGACAACAATGGGGCAGTTGGTCAGGCTAAGGAACTCCAGTCTCACCAAAGAACTAAACAAATCCTTCACAAATATCGTCTCATATGGGAGATCATTGAGAGGGGAGATGTAAAGATCGATTGGGTGGCTACACAAGAGAATGTAGCAAATCCATTGACGAAGCCATTAACGCAATTACAACATGAGGGTCATATAGAATCTCTAGGTGCAAGACACGTGAAAGATTGTGTTGGGTTGGTATTGCCTTATCTGTTTTGGATTATGTGTTGGGTTGAATGTTTGCGGCTTGTACTGCGCACCAGGCCGCAACATTCGCGGGTTGAGTTCCACGATGAGCTCGTTGGGGGTCGCAGGGGGCAATGCGCCCCTACTCCGGGGGTCCGAGGGCCGAAGAACGTCGGCCCAAATTGGGGGGCACTGTAGCCTCTAACCATTGTAGCATCTTTGACCACTGTAGCAGAGCTGACCGACCGACATCGACAGGGCACTGTAGCAGGCCGGACTTTGGAGTCAACAGTACTGTAGCTCTTGGACTTCCAGTCATCGACCAAAGTAGCACTTTTGACTTGGGTGGCCACCTTTCCCACGATGCGGACTTTCAATCGTCTTTCACTGTAGCTGATTAGCCACTAAATGAGGTTAATATTCATTGTTAATATACATAATATTCATGTTCTTTATTATTCATAAACACCATTTTAGTACATTTTACACTTTGAACATCATTTCACATTATGATTGTAATACCTTCTTAAAATGCACTATTATGTGGTACATTTTTGAACATCATTTGAAGTACCCAATGATTCATCTGATTATACATTTTTTAATTTGATATTTTTGGAAATTGATCTATACTCCAATATGAACATGTTTCATTCAGGGATCAATGGAGAATTCATGGAAGAAGATGAGGATATCTTGTGATGAAAGGAAGCAATTCTAGAGAAGGCAGATTGGACACCAGCCCACTGATGAGACTGTGGGGCCCAACATACAGGCCCAATTAATCCCAAATTTCGTGGTATGCTAGAAGACATGAATAGTAACAAATAACTCTTCATGATCCAATGCTAATTCGGCCTCTATGGTGGTCATTAAGGCGTCCCAAGTTAAAGATAAAATTCTGGGCCAGATTCTGCGGCCCAGAAAAACAGCCCACTAATTTGATCATATCTCGGAATCCACAACTCCAAATGGGCCCAAATTTTACAGACGGTTATAAGACATCCGGAGATCCATTTTCTTCTTCTATGGTCCACTCTGATTCGGCCATCTAGAAGGTCATACAAACGCGTATGTTCGGTGGATGAAAGTTGGCTGCCACCTCGGGTCAAATGTGGAAAAGTCCAAATTCCACAAGCTTTCCACCACCTATGGCCTACCAAAATTAATTGAGATGCTTTGTACTGTTGGAGGCTCGACCCAAGGGATCAAAAACGCCTATTTAAGGCAGTGGTGTTGGAGGATTTAGGAATCTTGGATGCTTTGTTCAATTGTAATGTTATGCTGCATTTTTGTTGCCTCAAATTTGTCTTTCACATGTAAGTTGTTCAATTCACTTTAGTTTCTTAATAAAAGTTCTTCTTCTACTCTTATTCTGTTGTTCTTCATATCACTTTGATACCGTTGGATCAAGGTGTGAATTTATTCACACCAACCCTTGTGAAATTATTCACACAACGGTGGAGTCTCCATTTCCTCCCTCATGAATCTACTTTCCGCTTCCATTGAAACCATGGGATCAATAGAGGGCTAACCCACTTATGGGTTGATCCAAGGGAGTAGCAAGGGGCTGGATTGGATGTTATTTATCACCTAATTAATGTATAATCACTTCTTTAATTGGGATTTTTATTTGATGATTTTTAAACTTCATCATCCTTGTTGAATTTAAGGTCACACACTTCAAGTACTAATACGAACCTTTACCTTGAAGTGCTCAAAACTTTGATCCTTCAAGTGTATAGGTGATTAGTATTAAAGATTGTAGGCATTAAACCAGTAAGTGATGATGTTGTTTTATCTCCTTAAATGAACCCATCTCAAATATAAGAAATTGAAATCATTAAAAAGAAAATACGTCCAATCCACCTCGAGCGATAACCTAGGATCAACTCATTCTTTTAATTTGAATTCACTTAAGTCTCTTAGAGTTCACTTAAACCCATCTAAAATCAACCCAAAGTTGGCCACTTCATAGCCAAAAACAATCCTTAGAATGTGCGTGTCTATAAGTTACTTCTTATGTCTCTGTGGATTCGATAACCCAAGCTAGACTACAAGGACCGTTCTACCTTCATCTCTTGGGTAAATTTGAGCGAGAATCAGTAGCACAGCGGACTTTCTGACAGTTGGTGGAATAGTGTTTCGTCCTCCTTATTAGTCCATTTCGGGCTAGGGTTTCATGAGTTAGAAACTCTGATTCTCTCCTTGTAATTGTGCTCCCGACATATAGTGAAACTTCTACCTCTCCGTGGACGTAGGGATCATTTTTCGAACCACGTAAATCTTTATATCCAAGTTCTTCTTTTGTTTTTTTTCCTTTTACTCTTCTGTAAATCGTTTCTTTCTGTCGTTGCGACTCCCAACGTTTTCGCATCAGATTGGTTGTAATGGTTATAAATGTATCATGTTATTATAATAAAGGCAATTTTCATCTATCATTACTTCATGGGTGTTGCAATTTATTTTACATGAACGGTTGAATGATAATATCTCCTCGAAGTGCAACCTTGAATTGTCCCTAAACTATGATCATTACGGAGTATTATGGGTTGTAATTATATGATAAGGTTAGCATGAATAGATTCTTGAACACATTACAAAGAGTTGTATATGAGGTGCAAAGAAAGGATTCATGAGGTAATAAGTAGACTTATCACCTAAACTAACCCGCCAAAGTATATCTCATGGAATGACATACTCATCGATATACTTAGGGGTGTATGCTTATTATCAATCCTTATTACCTGAGGTTGGTGCGATATCTGTTGGGGAAGAAATTGCGGATGCAACGGAAATAAAACGAGCACCAAAAATTATCGTGGTTCAACGAAAGCCTACTCCACCCGAAGAATCTTTAATTTTCTTGTCAAATAAAAATTACAAGTCTCACAAATCACACAATTCAGTTGGCGCAACAATCTCAACTCCGCTTGGTGCTCTCTTTCAACTGTTGCCGCGATCCCAGGTTTCCCCTCTCTTATTTGCAACCACACCGTGCATCGCACAACACTAATCACCGCCCGCACTGCGTTGCGGAGAAGAAACCTTCCTTGTCAGTGCAGCCACAATCGCACGTTTCCTCCTCTCCGTCTGTTCGGAATCCGAGCCTTCCACGTTGCAACCTTTTATAAGCAAATAAAATATCTATTTCAAATTCAAAAAATACCACGTCATATTCAGCGCTGGGATCGTCGGAAAAAATATCTTATCTTCGGAAGACTCATTCAACCAATATCAAGATATTTCAAATTCAAAAAAAATCACTCCCAACAATCTCCACCATGATTTAAAATTTGAATACTTCACCACCATCCATCTTAACCTTCAATGACATGCCCAAGATTGACATGACCCACCAAACCCATTACAAGTGTCAGAATGCTCAAATCTAACGAACAAAATATTGTGGCTCCACCGTGCCACGAACAACTGAAGCAAACGTCACATTCTTTTTCAAATAACCAGTTGCAAACATACCTATTTGAACAACACCCGTAACGGTACTCTGGGGCCTCAAAGAAACTTCACCTACTCGAACAACTTGTACAGATTCCCAATTTTCTGACCTTTGATCACAAACATTACTCCTTTTGTCACTTTGAGAACTCCACCGCCAGCAGAAATCATAAAACCTTTGAAATCCAACATACCCAAAGAAATCAAGTTCATTCTTAAATCAGGTACATACTTCACATTGGTAAGTGTGCGAATAACTCCATCAAACATACAAACTCACACCGTACCGATAAAACAATTTTGTTTTCCGACTTGTTAGCCATTTTCACAATATCATCATCGCACTCCTCATAACTGTCAAAGCATTCTCTTGCTGCACATATATGATAAGAGCAACCAAAATCTAAAATCTATTCTGAATCATCCATATCTTCCACGGTTGTAAGCAATAAATCACTTGCATACCTCTCATCTTGACTCATGATATTCACCTCAACTAATTCTTCTTCTGTTTCCGCTTCTTTTTCTTCTTTCTTCATTCGCTCATTGAACTTCTCAAAGTTCCTTCTCATATGACCTTTTTTACCAAACTCTCAGCATAAAAAATCACATTTTGGTCTTGATTGACTTCGATCTCTCCTACTCTTTGGACTATTCCTTTGTTCTGTAGACCTTCCTTGATAGTTACGCCCACCGGTCACTGCAAAAAGCCCACTATTACCAAATGATTCATCATCATTGGTCTTTCGCTGAGACTCGTTCATTGGCAATGATGAAATAACATCATCCAATTTCAAAGTGTCTCTTCCAAATAACAGTGTGGTGACGAGATTGTTATGCGAATTTGGCAAAGAACCTAACAAAAAGCAAAGTCTTGTCTTCTTCCATTTCTACGGGCACCACGTTGCCTTTATCATCAGTTTTGATCGCCAACGAAGACAATTCCGTCAAGGGTTTGATGAACTCGTCCAAATGATTTCCCAAATCTCCACTTTCTGACATTCGAAGGCGATACAGTTGTTTTTTCAGATATAAACGATTTGTCATAAACGATTTGTCAGAGATTTAGATTTATACCTGTTTTCCAGCTTCATCCAGATCTCCTCCAGATCTGTAATATTCGTCATCTCTCGCGGTGTATTGTCCGCCAAATACAATTGAATGGTGCTTGTCACCAAAACTCTCATATCTTGTCAATCATCAGGGCTAGTCTTCTCCAGCTTCTCTAATTTTTTCTTCAATGCTTTCATTGTTCCTTCACGAGTCAAAATATTCTTTACTCGTTGTTGCCACAGTGTAAAATCATTTTGCCGATTAAACATATCAATATGGACAGAAATCTTTGGATGTGAATCCCCCATATTTAATTAGCAAGAAAAGAACAGATCATCTCCTTTGATACCAAATGTTTGGAAAGAAATTGCGGATGCAGCGAAAATAAAACAAACACCAAAAATTATTGTGGTTCGACGAAAGCCAAATCCGCCCGAAGAATCAATAATTTTATTGTCAAATAAAAATTACAAGTCTCACAAGTCACAAACTTCAATTGGCGCAACAATCTCAGCTCCGCTCGGTGCTCTCTTTCAACTGTTGTCGCGATCTCAGACTTCCCCTCTCTCATTCGCAGCCACACCGCACACCGCACAACACTAATCACCGCATGCACTGCCTTGCAGAGAAGAAGAAACCCTCCTTGTTGGTGCAGCCACAATCACACGTTTCCTCCTCTTCATTCGTTCAGAATCCCAAACTTCCACGCTACAGCCTTTTATAACCAAATAAAATATATGTTTCAAATTCAAAAAAATACCACGTCATATCCAGCGCTAAGAACGTCAGAAAAAATATCCCATATCTTCGGAAGACTCGTTCAACCAATATCAAGATATTTCAACTTCAAAAAAAATCACTTCCAACAATATCTAGCATTAGAACCTTCATACTTTGATAACCTACTTACACAAGTGTGAAAATTACTCAGCGAATACGGGGGACGTTGGGTATGTTGTCGATCATCTCGTCGATTGGAGCACAACGAAGGGATTTGTCCACTTGTATGATAGGTGTTGGAGAGAGAAATAAAAGGAATTCTAAATAACAGAAGGAATTATAAGAGGAGAAGGAACACTCCTCAAAGACACTGCTCCAAGCCCCAGGGCAGCACCCCGAAAATCTGCACATCATATCCTATACACCAGAAAATACAATCCTCCCTCCATTCGCAGACCGATCTTCCTGAGCATGGCGAACTGGCACTGGCAAAAGTTGCAGCATCTCTTGCGTTGTGCGATGCTTCTCCACTTGGTTCGACACAAGGGCAAGGTGGTGTTGGCGCTCATTCTCTTCCGACTGTACTTCAACAGGAGAAATTTTCACCACTTAGTCGTGAGGAGAGATGCCCTCCTCTACCTGTCAAACTCGGACTGAGAACCGCTGCAGCACTTCCATTGTCGCCGCACTCTCCTACTGCATCCCTTTGAGTACAGCTCACATATATTCCAGCAAAGCCACTGGTGTCGCCATCCAGGACAGTTTCACCAATGATTGAGAGCGATTTCCTTTTGTTGTGTTCACTTCAGGTTGTCCGATCAAGAACTGTTGCGTTCTGCATCATCACCTCAACCGTTGCGTGACGCGTTCCTCTGTCACGTTCCACCATCAAGTTTTGTTGCTTTGTCCGCGTCAACTGGTTTGAGTGTTCCAGGTCCGCTTGTTTCAGGACTCTCGCTTCATCTCATTCTGCCCCATCTGCACTGGTTAACGCATCCACTACTACGTCTCGTTTTCATTTTTTTTTTGTCGCGTCTGGTGCGCCTTTCTTCACTGCTTCGAGAAGCGTAACAGTGGTGTGTCTCAACCTGTCTGGTGCGTTCTTCTTCGAAGCAATGGTGCGTCTCTACTGCTACGTTTCACTCAACTTCTAAACTCACTCTCCTGTTGTGATTCTCTCTCAAGAATTTCTCTCAATGAAAGCATCAATTGATGGGTGATGGAGAAAGAAAAGGAATTCTGAATAACAGAAGGAATTACAATGGTTGGAGGAGAAGAAGGAACACTCAGAGATACTGCTCCAAGGCCCAAGGCGGCAGCACGAAAATCTGCACAGCAAATCCTATACACCAGAAAATACAATCCTCCCTCCATACAGCCCTCAACACCCTTATTTATAGACTCAACTGGAAGCTTCTAGACAACTAACAAACTAACCAACTAACCAACTAACAACACATTTAAATATTTGTCCCATCCCACATTATTAACCCCTACAACTGCCAAACAAACCTGCCAGCTAATCCCATATACATTTTACTAAACTGCCCTTGGCAGTTAAAGTGAAGATATTCCATGTACCCTATACAACTACACCCCACATAGCCCCTTAAGCAACCCACGTCCCTATCATTGTATGTCAAGAAGAGACATTTATCCCTAAATAGGAAATGCATGGTCATGCTTAGTTGAGTCACATATGATATGTTCAACTACTTAGATGAGAGACATGGGATGTTCTCATTTGTAAAATGAATGACATTTGATGTATTCGTCAACTTGGTCAGTTTTTTCAAAGAAAGTTGGCTATACTAGATTGACATGCTCCATGTCAGTTGCACTTGCGTACCAGTTTACTGCAGCACACAAGAGGTCTTCCCGATGGGAGGGAAAGCATTACGAAAAGAGGCACTCTCAACTTTGTCTATTTAAAACTGATCCATGGACGGAGCATTTGGGAGATTGTGTGGTGTGCATGTGCGGCAAGGGCACATTATACAGGACCACGACAGCTCGGTTCTATGGTAGCGGCGTTGCTTGGTCTTGCCCAAAGCACAAAAGCATGGAGGCGTGTCTGGGAGATTGATTGGCTCTCCTATGTAGCAAGGCAACTCTTCTTCGGTCTTGAGGACAAGGTTGTTTTCAAGTGGTGGTGAAGTGATAGAGACCAATTGTCCAACAGGAAGGAATACTCGATAAAAGGGGTAAAGTGTTATGTAGGGGGAATCTGGGGGAATAACCAAATATGTTTGAGTGGGGGCCGTGGGAGAGCTGTTAAATGGGGGAGGCTGGAGCGAGGGAAGGTAGGGAGGAAATTGATAGGAATCGATCATTCGACTTGGGCAGGAGTCTCTTATGAAGTGTCTTCTCTATTTTCTTCTCGTCGTCTTCCTCCTTACTCTGTTTGTAATCAATGTTGATGCTTAATACATAAAAGAATTCACTCCCTATCCCAATCCTTATCATCCTTCCTCCTCTCTTACTGTAATTTATGATTTGTTCCTCTAATTCACATGAGCAGTCAGTCAATGGAGGTTTATTGATCACATCCGGCATAGTTTGAGAAAGAAGGTGGAGCATGTCAAAGACAACTCTCTCAACAGAGAATTGATCTCCTCCAGCGTCTTGGAGGAGTTGATGTATATGGAGAAGAAGACGATGTATATTGAAGACCAACTCTCTTAAAAAGGAGATTGTTCTTACCTAAATTTTGTTGTGAAGATTATTTGGAGGACATTGCAACAACTCTCTTAGCAAGAAGTTGTTCACATATGGCTTGGAGAACAAGAAGACCACGTATGGATAATAACGTCGCATCAAATCCGGACTTTTGTTGATGAAAATCAAATCAATTAATGGTCTTGAAAAACCTATGCATTTATAAACTTGTCAACAACTCTCTTCAAAGCAGTGCATTGCGGCATAGTTTGAGAAAGAAGGTCGAGCATGTCAAAGACAACTCTCTCAACAGAGAATTGATCTCCTCCAGCGTCTTGGAGGAGTTGATGTATATGGAGAAGAAGACGATGTATATTGAAGACCAACTCTTAAAAAGGAGATTGTTCTTACCTAAATTTTGTTGTGAAGATTATTTGGAGGACATTGCAACAACTCTCTTAACAAGAAGTTGTTCACATATGGCTTGGAGAACAAGGAGACAGCGTATGGATAATAACGTCGCATCAAATCCGGACTTTTGTTGATGCAAATCAAATCAATTACTGGTCTTGAAAAACCTATGCATTTATAAACTTGTCAACGACTCTCTTCAAAGCAGTGCATTGAGAAGGATGAAGAGGAAGTGTTCCTTGGAAGGTTGTGTTTGATCCTTAAATCATCTTGTAAGCAGTGAGCCTTGGTGAGACACGACCTTGCCAAAAACATTGTACAAGGGCAGTGAGTTTAGTGGATTTTTGGCACACCGGCACATCGCCGTGTGTATGCTTATTGGACATAGCTCAATGCAAATGAACCAGGTAAATTATTGTGTCCTTGCGTGCTTTACATTATAAACTTGACATATTTGACATGGATGCATTAAGAGTTTAATAGTTTGAGGTGTTGTTCTTGCTAACAAGGGAACAAGATCCAACAACGGGTGAGGGAGGTTGTGTTTCATCCCTAAATCATCTTGTACACAGTGAGCCTTGGTGAGATGCGACCTTGCCTAAAACATTGTACAAGGACAGTGAGTTTAGTGAATTTTTGGCACACCCGCACATCGTCGTGTGTATGCTTCTTGGACATAGCTCAATGCAGATGAACCAGGTAAATTATTGCGTGCTTTATATTATAAACTTGACATATTTGACATGGATGCATTGAGAGTTTAATAGTTTGAGTTGTTGTTCTTGCTAACAAAGGAACAAGATACAACTACGGGTGAGAGTTAAAGGAAAGGGTTTAAATTCATGGACACCCTAATTCACCCTTCCTCTCAGGGTGCCTTGGGTTTCAATAACTCAGTGGTGGCAACAATAAAACATTTTCTCCAATAGCACCTTACAACATCCAAGTAAAATACTCTAAATAAATCCAAACTAGTCCAACTCACTTCCAAGCAACCAGATCTCTTCCAAAAAATATTTCAAACCTATAAAAGCACGTTATTCAATCCATCAATCCATCAACCAATCTCCCTTGGAATTTGAGATGAGATCCTCACCTCTCAATTCTTCATCACTTAATTTCATAAATAAACTCCTTTAATAAAGTTGGCAACAAATTCAACACAAAACTCAATGGGTTGCAACAATATTAGTATCAGGCAGAGTAAATCCTTAGGAATGGTGATAAAAGGGAAGATAAAAATGGATTAATAATAGATTCCAGTGTCTGCATACTGATAGGAACCTATGAGCTGAAGAAAATATTGTTAAGGGGTATAAGGGTCTTGTGTAAGGGAAATCTGGGGGAATAACCATTTTCTGTTTCTAGGGGGGGCACTGACGGGTTGTTGAATAGGGGGGGGCTGGAATGAGGGAAGCGGCAGGGAAAATATTCTGGAACCAGCTTCAGCTTGGATCAGCCTTCTGGCTTGGGCGAGATTCACTCCCGAAGTGTCTTCTCCACTTTCATCTTCCTCCTCCCGCCTATATTTCTGCTCTTATCTATATGCAAATGTTAGTTCTCTGTTATCTATCATTTGACCCAACCTGGCGGAAGCTCACTACTCAAGGAGTCGCCTCCTGCTTTTGTCAGGCAACGCCTCACGCTGTAGGCGCCTTCCACAACAACAAACGCACGCACAGCAGATGCACATAGGCGACGCATGTTGGCGCCTACCGTTTCCACTTTGTCTTCCACTACCACCGAATTCCCCGAAGGCAACGCTCTCATCTGGCACGCGTCCGACGAGGCACACACCATCGATTTTCCATCAGACACATCACGCATGTTGTTTCATCTCGTTCGGCGACGGTGCACATTGAGGGTTCTTCGTTCACGGGAGGTGCTCCCCATTCTCCACTCGCTTGAGCAAGACACACAACAGCAACACCACTACCGACCGACGTGCAGTAATGATTGCGCTCACAAGAGGGAGAAGCGCACTGTTGGTGCGGAGCGACCAGCCGAGCTCGCATTCCACAGGGGTGCGCACTGAAGGTATGCCCGAAACGTCATTCGTGGAGGAGGCGTGCTACCAGTTGCACTCGTGGGAATGCAGTACGCCGGAAACAAATCAATGACGTCGTTGCTCGATGAGGTGGAGCAACGCCTACTGTGGATCAATGTCATGCTCTATAAGACACCGCAGGAGCAGGCTCAGTTCGAAACACCCCGCACAACCTAGCCGCATCGTCTGACAGAGATGTGCCTCATGAGGAGCAGCGACTTTCACTCCTGCCAGTGATGACTGCAGCGCAGCGGGAGTTGTCTATTTTTTACGACAGTGCTCTGCGCGACTTAGCAGCGCTGCAACAACAGGGTGCAGAGGAGATTTCGTTCACGACGGCGGGGATGGACGCCCGGACAAGGAAGGACGGCGTCCAGCTTTTGGGAGGCTTGATTTTCAGCATCATGGATCCATGGGGTTGGCTTACCAACAGCACTTCAGCATCCAACAAACTTTTGAAGCCCCGAAGGTTCCTCTCATTCCGATTGCCCAGTCTGGAGATGGATCTTTATTGACCCACATAGAAGTCAGGAGCATATGGAAGATCGTCTGACATGCCTAGGCAGAAAGGGAACATGCTAAGGAACCACAGCAGCTCGGTCCTCAGTCAGTGGTGTTGTTTGGTTTGGCACGATGCGCAAATGCAGGGCGGCGTGTCTGGGAGATCGTTTGGCTCGGCTACGTGGCATGGCCACCTTTCTTCAGTTTTGAAAACAAGACTGTTTTAAGGGGTGGCGAGAGTGATAGGAACCTATGATTTAAAGGTATAAGGGTCTTGTGTAAGGGGAATCTGGGAGAATAACCATTTTCTGTTTGAGGGGGGGCCACAGACGCGGTGTTAAATAGGGGAGGCTGGAGCGAGGGAAGCGACATGGAAAATATTTTGGAATCGGCTTCAGCTTGCAATCAACTTCGACTTGGATCGGCCTTCGGGCTTGGGCAGGATTCACTCCTGAAGTGTCTTCTCAACCTTCAACTTCCTCCACCCGCCTGCATTTCTGCTCTTATATCTTTATATACAAGTGTTAGTCCTCTGTTATCTATCACAAACGGTGTGAAAATCACTCATAACCTCAAGTGTAACCAAAAAATAGAAGACCTAGTTCACCTGGTTTGATGTAGAACAGCTTGATTTAATAGTTTCAAGATATTGAGAGACCTTTGGCAGGGAATAGAATTTATGTCCGCTAACTGTATCAGTATAACACTGCACGAAATAGAGAATTATAATAAATTAACAAAAAATGTTGTACTTAGTTTTATAGAACCATGCATAATAAAAAAACGGTTAGAAACATTACATTAATATGCACATTATGACTCTAACGTATCAATAGCTATAATAAATATTAAACACTGGTCACTTCAGAATCTGTGATGAAAATTCTCCCCCAAATGTTCTCCCCTGTACTATTCTTATATCCATTTCTAAGTCTTAAGCATATATTTATCTTCAAAAGTGGCCCCACATCACTGTCACTGAAATTAATACATAAAAAGGGCATTAATTCCATTTTTTGTTTTAGGAGTTCCATTTATTGACTTTTCTCAATGTAATCATCAGGTGCAATCAGAGATGTGCAGAAACGATAAAAAAAATTAAAAAATGGCACAGGCAGCTGGACAAGCATGCTTTCACCTTGTGAACTGATCCACCTTTCCTAGCTTTCACCTCCACAATCCAACCTTCAGGCAACGAATGAGGGGTTTTATTTGATTTCAGTAAACGCTGTAGATATAAATGATGATTAGTCAAATAAAAAATAATGAAGAAAATGAGGCTGAACAAACAAGCTTAATGGAAAACGTTTGGGTTCTGAGTGCCAGTTAAATAGTTCCTGTTTAACACCTACCAATGACAGCATTCTTGTAACAGATAGTTTGCCGGTTTCTGAGTTGGTGTAACAAAATCCAGAAAACAATAATATCAGAACAATTCTTTTATGAAAGTGGTATACTCTGAAACTAAAGACTTCGTTATTAAATTCCAAAGCTATGTGTTTTTTTAAAGAAAAATTTGTACCAAATTTACTTGGGAGTCATTCCTTCATCACAGTATAATTTTGAATTTCATTTCCCTATCCTATGCCCCCTCAACAACTTATCCACCCACACTGCATACGAAATTGAGAGCTAAATTATCAATTAAACGTATGCAATTCATAAGTGAGCTTCAGCCTGGTTGATATTTCCATCCCTTAAAAAATTCCCTCAACCCCAATGGTTTAGGCAAAAAATAGCAATAATAATAAGCACAACAACATATGAAAGACCCAAGCATATACTTCCAAATAACTCAGATGAGCAGTAAAATAGAAGAGCAGGTAGAAAAGACAGATGTAAATACAGGGTAGAAAAAACAAACTCACTGGCCAGTGTTCATTTTCTGAGCAGCTATTCATGACCCTTTTTGCAACTGAAGTTTGGTCAAGAGCAATTTTTCCCATTTTCAGACGGTGGAAGAGAACAATCCTGGAGAAGAACTTTTGCCCAGTTTCCAAGTTGGCATAATACTACAAACAATAATAACAGTCACAAAATCAGAAGAACTGAATCATCATATACCTAAATGAACTCCACCCCCTGATGCCTTTTTAATTCTTTTTTTTTCCAATCATTACTCTATTTTTGTTATCACATCTCCCTGACATCTCACATTCTTGTTAAGAAGATTTAGAAGAGTAGGAGAGAAGAAAACCCAAATAGTGTATTTCAGTGCAAAAATATTACCCAGACACGAGAAAATGAGTCTACACCACAACTGAAAATAGAGCTCCATCTAAAATAATATATCTACCATACACCAGTGAGCCCTTGACAACCTCGTATTTCCCCACTCAAGACCTATTCCGGGAGGAAATATTCTGTTACTAAATAATGAAGGGCAAGCAGGTAATTTTCTTCAGTTAGATGGAACTATATTTGGTTTTTCGGTTGAGGAGGCCGAGGCCTTGGCTCTTGGAAGGAGGCCGAGGCCTTGGCTCTTGGAAGGGACATCCAGGGGAGCAAGTCACATCCTTCTGTTTTCTTCTTCTTCTTGTAGTTTTTCTCCATATCCTTGTAATCTGAATGATTGATTTGAGAATATAGATTACGAGAACAGTTTTCCAATCTACAGCTCTATCACATGGTAGAACAAAGAAACCAACAAGTTCAAATAAACACCTCAAAGTATATGTTCAACATAACCCCAAGATCCAGACCAATTTAGTTGACAAAAGTAGGCACATTTAATAATCAGAAGTTGACTTCTTGATGATCCTTATTTTGATTTGGACATAATCTTCCATTTTTTCCTTCGAAACTCTTGTTTGTTGTCTAACGGCTAGATGTTGTTAAAGCTTTTGATGTGAAATATCAACGATCACATGGAGCCTTCTTTCAATATTCATTATTTACTATAGCATTTTTAAAATATAATTGAACTTTGTCCTTCCAATATAATAAGGTGATAGTTAAATTATCATAATTTTCAAGTGATGATGGTTCTATAGCCAAGAATTTCATAAGAATGAAAGGCTGTCTTCGCCTTTGATTTTCACATTTAGATTCTATAAACTAGCCAGAATTCTGCTGTTATCATTCAGATGGTAGATCGTATAGGTACTTTTCTTGTAAGAGAAACAGAGAATAAGAAAAAACATGAGATAATTTTGTATGCTTTTTGTTATATAATTACTTTCCACTAGTTACCATGAACTTTTCAACATAATCTTCATCGTGAAGTAATAGTGGCATTCTTTAGAGAAGCATGGTCAAATAGCGCCACTGGATTGATAGCTAAGGAAATTCAGATCAACCTTAGACATGGCTTTCGACTTCTCCTTTAAACATATCTTTCAAATTATCCTTCAAAGCAATATGTGCACCATCACTTAATAGCGAATTTCCACATAGCAACAATCCAAATTTATAAATGACATAAAATTTCTCCACCTCAAACTATGCATTTAACAGCATTCTTTGTATAGATCTGCCTGCATATAATTGGCTGCTTGTGTATGATTCAATGATTTGCATGGATTTTTTGACACATTCCATAGTAAGCTTTCCCAATTTTTTAATGCTTGGATGGAAGAAACAAAACCATGTTTGAGTGTGGAATAACCAAAAATAGTGAGGAAGTTTGATTAGACCCAGCTAGAACTCAATTTAAAACTCCAGACATATGCCTTGATAAAAGCATGAAAAAAATATGAAAACCAGCAAAGTTGTATGCATATCATATCCACACAAACCTTTCATCTAAAGGATGAAAAAATTCAAATCATTTTTTGCCTTGCAAATTTCTTCATATTCATCAACTACACGAGAGGTATTTTTATGTTCTCAGTTTTCCAGTCGCACAATGGCAATCCTCCCTGTCAGAAATTTCGCATTCTGCTGTGGAGAAAAAAGTAACCACTTAACAAGAAAAACAAATCAAACGAAGTGACAATAATCTCCCTCCCTCCCTCCCCTTCTCTTTCCTCTCTCTAGCGTGAATAGGCAAAAAATAAAAAGATGTAATTGTAATTTATCTTATTCTTGTTTAGTTGGAATTGCATTAAATTACCAAAATAACTTTTTACAAATTTCATCACTACATAAAATGTAAGATTTAATCTGAAATGCTGCAGACCTATCCTTCCATAATCATTCTAATTAATGTAACTAATATTCTGCAATGAGAGGGGAGGAGGGACTGGGCACTGGTAGGGACAAGCAATGATTTTCAAACAAGTGGTGGCCTGGTGGCAGGAGCAGGGAGATAGGGAGGTCTCGAGATGGAAGAAGGTAGTGACCGATTAGGGTAAAGAAGTTGTGTTTTAAATTGGAGTAATATTGGCAGTACGGAAATTAAATTATTTCTCTATTTATTCTCTCCCGTTCTCTCCATTGATGGAGACATTTAACAGGGACTTATCAGTCTTTGCCTTGCTTTTCCCGTTTTTGTTTTATTCATCTCCACTGAATCAATTCAAACAATAAAGGGAAATCAGTATCACCTTGTTTGTTTTCTTTTCACCTCGAATAGCAAAAATAAGCAGTTGAGCTAATGATTTCTGATTATCTGAAGGGAAAGAAAATATAGGAACTCCATGATTAAGAAATTCTAGATTAAAGAAAAGCTCCTGCGTAAGGAAAAAATAATAAAACTGACACTGGAAGGAAGCTCGGACGCTTTTAATTTGACAGCGTCATTCTCTCGCATTAACAAATTGTAAAACTACTGAATTCGATACTAGGTCTCGTCATGCGTCAGATGTCACAAAGCAGAGCGTGAAGGCAAGTAGCGGAATACGTCAACACCAGCCTAAAAAATATATATATATTGTAGCCTTGATTCAAAGGCTCGAGGAGATAAAGAAGCCAAGTTAACAACACGATATCCAGGATCCATATAAGAAAGCACAGAAGATGTTACATCGTGTCTCCGGGAAGTGAATGGCATAACAATCAAGCTGGCATAACAATCAAGCTAAACATTAAGTATTGGGGACAATGAGCAGAAGATGAATTATATTACCCTAACTTAGCGACCACTCGTCCACACTTCGTTGTGCGCCGTCCGTCCATCGGGAAGCCATGCAGGCAGGGGCACCGCCACCAAGATCACACGGGGACCAGACGATCTAGAAATTCCGCGAGGTGAGACTCGGTTCGGGCATTTCGGATCGTTGAAGAACGCACGGGTTGATAAATATGACGCGGTAAAATGTGGTGCATAAAATGCTGTTGGTGCCACGTGCGTGATTTATCTGACATCAAAGCTCTCAACCTGACGTTTACCGTCAATAATGATACCCGGACGCCTCGGTGGTGTTGATACCCGAGTAAAACCGGCAAATCGACTATTAATATGGAAAATTAAATCGACTATTAATGATTTTTAATTTAATTTTTTAAATTATTATATTTTATGCCCATTTTAATAAAAAAAAATAATTGATTTGGCTATTTAAAGGTTTTATTAATTGCTTTGGTTATTTGAGTGTACAATCACTCACAAATTCTAATTAGAACTACCCCAAAATGGATGACTTTTGGTTGATCATGTTTTGTGGAATCAATAATACAAATCTCAGCAGTTACAAATCTTCAATCCAACTATAACATAACTGTCGTTTGTATATTGCTAGAGTTTTCCATTGCGGTGTTTTGTTATAATGTCACTATAGTGCCCCAACAGAGTTGAAACTACAGTGCACCTGACCCCACTATGATATCGTTGTAGTGCCTTCACCCTCAATATATATCTAATCTAACAATTTTATTGCAATAATTCTAGTTTATTATTAAATTTTTAATATAGAAGGTTTTATGTCCATTTGTCGTTTAAAGATTTATAGCTCCTTCGATCTAACACGTGTTATGTTAGTATCTGTGCCCTAAAGTATATTGAGTGTTGTTTGCTTAGGGGCATATAGTATCATGCAATGTATATCAATGACAACATTTCATATTTCATTTATGTTTGTTGCATAAAACATGGATAATAACAACTCATGAAATATATGTATTATCGGGTTATCGCGGGTTGATGATAATAATATTGAGTTGTAATGGTATGTCAAGATCAGTGTAAGTAGGATCACTTGTGTGTGTGTGTGTGTGTGTGTGTGTGTATATATGACTGATCACTCATGGGATATAAGTTGGTGAACCTGTATCCAGATTGATTATTTAATAACTCGTATCATCAATGATTTAAATCTAAAGGGAGTTTTGGTTTTTCTTGGGAATATAGGGTGATGGAAAATGGGTCGTTTTTGAATCTTAGGTTCTTGATGAGAGGTTGTATTTTGTTTTGAGATTCGTTTTTTGGATTTTGAATTTTTAGGATGAATTCTTAGGTGTTTTGGGGCATGGCTCGAGGTTCAGTTGAAAGCTCGAGGGTCCACCTACTGTTTAGAGTGAGTCTAACAAAGGCGAGGGTGCTTAGGTGGTACCCCAGACCGAGTACCTAGTAGCCTGGGCCCTTGTTTTTATTAAATATAAACATTTTTTTTCATTTTCACTTTAACCCTTTTATCTCTTCCTTATTCCCTTTGAATTCATCTTCCTCCATCAAATCGAGAGGCCCTCCCACGACCTTCCCCAGTATCTCTCCTCCCCTCCTTTCTTCCCCTCATTTTAAGGTGATCCAATGGTGTTTTGTCATGCCAAATCCAAGGTAAGTCATTCCCCTCCTCTTCTTTCCTCCCTTTTGTTTCTCTCTACCATGGTTGGAGATTTTGATTGGTGATTTCACCAAGGCATGGTGAAATCATACAACGACTTGCATCATTACGGGTTGGAAATTCTCGAGGGAATTTGAATTTTTCATCTGTTGAGGGGTTCGTTTTGAGAATCGGGACTCGAAATGGAATTTTGAGAGTTTGGATGCCCTCAAAATGTGTTTTTGGATGGGGTTTAAGGCTGGGGTGGTGTATCAGGTGCTTGAGAGGGCGTCGAGAGTGGTCGGGCTGTTGGAAATACCAGCAGCAAGCCATCCACAATGTGACCATATGAGTCACACTGTGAAAGGGGCAGAGGGGATGTCTCGTTGCCTGGTGGTGGTTCGCGTCGTGACCTATAAGTCATGTCATGAAACTTGCGGGAAGCCCTATTTTTTTAGATCTTTTTGGTATTATGGGTTGGGGGTTTTATTTTGGGACCCCCTCGGAGTTCCTTCAATTTTGGGCGTCCAATGGAGAGGGGGATCCCTCTTTGGATATCCTCTCCCCCTCCCTGCACGTGTTCAATCTGGATGGTTTAGGTTCGTTTTATCACGCCAATTTTAGATAAAATCCCTCCCTTGTTCTCTTCCTCCACTATTTATTAATTTCTATTCGGTTTGGCTAGGGTTAAGATGAACGATTTAGCTAGAGAATGGTGAAATTGTTGCGCTTGATAGGGATTTCATATATCGCTTGCAAAGGACATTATGGGAGGGCGTATTCAAGTTGTCATTTGTTATTTTTCATAATGTTTGTTGCCTTGTGAAATTATTTAGGTTTTTAGCTGAATTTGGGTAAAATTGGCCATTGAATCGAGGTTATAATTTGCAGCTTTTGTGTGGCCTAGGGACGGGTGTGTGTCTAGAGTAGACCCCACCCCGTCACTCACAATTTTAGCATCATAGGGCTGCCCAGTGAGTTTGGTGACCATCATTCCATTTGTTTTTTTAATTTTCTAATTAATTAATTAATTTAATGGTGTTTATTGATGAGATAGGTGGTTGGGAGTTGAGCTAACACTTTGGCGAGCCCAGGAAATGATGGTCAGGTTGTGAATTAAAGGGAGTGACCTTGTTTGAGGCAGGGGACCTTGTGTTATCAATTATAATGGATCAAGTTGGATTTGTTGACAATAAGGATTGAAGTGATGCTTTGATAACAAAATGTGTGTTGGCGTCTCAATGGAGAAAGTTGGATTTGTTGACAATAACGTTATTGAAAACACATACCGAAGATGACCAAAGTGATCAAGTAGTGCTTGGGAGAATGGCTGGTCCCAATAGCGATGGACAAGGTGATTTGTTGATAACAAGTTGACAAAGAGGTGATTGGTCAAGTATAGGAAGTCAGGGAGCAAGCCCGAAGTGAATCACTGTGAGTTGGATTCCACAATCATGAAAAAACCCAAGCCAAGGAAGAATATTAATACTTATATCCATGAAGAGAAGTGTGCAAGTGTTAATAGCAAGGGAAATCATTTAGAAAGAGGTCAAGTTGTCTGGATACAAGTGATGATGAAGAAGTTGAAGAGATGATGACATTCCTTTCCCAAAATCTGAAAAAGGGAAAAGGAAAAATGCATGGTGATGAGTTGTTTCATTTTAACCAGCCCTATTCCTCAACTTGAGGAAAATTAAGGTACCTCTCTCCCCTTATGCTTTATTATTTCTAAAATCTGTTTAAAGTGGTACGTACCTGATGGGGGGATATGATCTATGGGGTATATATGCTATCAAGGCACATGTGTTGAAGGAATTGGAATCATTGCTAAACCTGAAAGGGCCTGAATTTTATTCAACAAACTTAGTATCAGTTTTGAATGCCTACTTGAATTTTTCAAGTATGGTATCTTGATTTAGCAATTGGTATTAGATTTGGTTTCAATTTTTATCAGGCTATAAATATTTTGGTAACATGTTATGTGTTTGAATTAGGCCACAACATGATAGAGATTGATTGGAAAAAACAACTGACTAAAATTTCAAATTCATATATGTGTTTTCTAACATTGGTATTAGCTATGATAATATACAAGATTCCAAAATATCCTGAAAGATATAGATTCCCAAATGGATGGTATCCCCAAATTGATTCAACATAATTGGTGTCAAGAGATGAAGACTTAGGGGGAGTTATGTGATAAGCTTTAAAGGCAGTTAAGCCTTATGCATGAGGATGAAGATGATTCACCAGTGAAGTGGTTCAATATTGACAATTGGTATCATGAGTTCATTTATAACAAATGGTATCAGTTGATCTTGTTTAGTATGATCCTCACACTCAAAGTGTTGTAATTTTTATTCACTAATGGTTTGGTGTGAAAGTTTGTGGAGATCACAAGTTGAGAAAAGAGAATTCAAAGCTGCCATGAATCTTAAATGGAACTCATGAGTGACATGGAGAACCTTGTGGTTTTTTTTCAAAGACTATTGCTTCCTACACCGAGCTTTGACTCAGTAGGCTTAGAGGATTTTTTGACATATCATGTAATGAAATGACCTAAAATACCATCTGAACCGACATCTGGATTGATCTCCCCTGGCCCTAAGGGCGTTCCCAATCCCCATGGGTTGGTGAAAAGCACTCGGGTGTCAAGAAACAACCTTTGGGATTTATTTCTCCCAAAAAGACAAAATAAATCAAAGAACACCGTAGGAACATTAATAGATAAATAAACCATTATAACCACAACTAGATATAAGGGGAAGACACAAAAACATTCAATAACATAAAAAACTACCACAACCCATCTCCTGGTGTTCCATGACCGCCCACTGTGTCCCAAGTCACCTGCCCTCGACCAACTAAGCATGAACCCGTAAAAAAATATAAAGATAACATGGGAACCTGCTATAGAAACATGAAGGTTGAAAACACCAAATGATATGAGTAGGTTGTGAACTACATATCTCAATAGGATACCACCAAAGAGTCTATGCAATTTATCTACCAAGCAATTCAGATATGCTATTTTAAAAACAAGAATAAGAAAACAAGGTTTTTTTGCTATAATGAAAGAAGGTAAAACATGCTCATTTTTAAAAGGGAAACAAGATCCATAAATCTGGTTATGAGCAATACATAGTATAAACCAATTCTTTTCCCATTTAAAATTCATTTAGGAATCACTAGAGACATACATACTAAAACCTTTTCGAAACAAAATACCCTCTTTATAAAAGATTTGGAAACAGTTTCACAATCCAAGGTTAACAATGCATAGGGAAGCTATGAGTTTTCGCCATTTATCACAAAATAATGTATATACCGAGGGAAATGCACAAATGAAGCAAGTACCACATAACAATCAAGCACATGCAATAAAGGAAGTCAAAAGTGGCAACTTCGATGCCAAGTAGTGATCAAATGACCAGAGTCATATATCAAGTATCAATGTTATGTGTTGAGGTCATATGTCATGGGAAAGTCCTATATACATTAGTGAGTCCACCAAAGAAAAGAAAAACACTACTGGAAATCGGATCTTTCCCAACACTTATATATACCCTTTCCCAACGGTTCTCTCAAACCGTTGGGAAAGGGGGGTCTTTCCCAACGGTTTGGGAGAACCGTTGGGAAAGGGTCCTCAAAACCCACCTTTCCCAACGGTTCTCTCAAACCGTTGGGAAAGGGGGGGTCTTTCCCAACGGTTTGGGAGAACCGTTGGGAAAGGGTCCTCAAAACCCACCTTTCCCAACGGTTCTCCCAAACCGTTGGGAAAGACCCCCCCTTTCCCAACGGTTTGAGAGAACCGTTGGGAAAGGTGGGTTTTGAGGACCCTTTCCCAACGGTTCTCCCAAACCGTTGGGAAAGACCCCCCCTTTCCCAACGGTTTGAGAGAACCGTTGGGAAAACTCACCCCCAAAACCAACCTTCACCCTCCAGGAAATTTCCACCTATCCCAACAGTTTTGAGAACCGTTGGGATAGGTCTATCCCAACGGTTTTGAGAACCGTTGGGATAGCTTCTTTCATTTCTTCCAGGTCTGCTACCCGAGAACATTATATAAATCTAAATTTTAAATAATTATGATAATACATATATATATTTATGAAATTATGTTTACAAAAGTGGTGTTAGCTTAGTGGTTAAGTCGTTCGATTATAAACAAGTGGTCGTGGGATCAAATCCCAGCACATGTTTTTTTTTTGAAATACATTTACCAACGGTTTTATATCCGTTGGAATAGATTTTCATATTACTTATACCTACGGTTTTGTAAGCCGTTGGGATAGGTCTATACCAACGGTTTTGGGAAAACCGTTGGTATAGACCTATCCCAACGGCTTACTTCGCAACGGTTCTCCAAACCGTTGGTATAGGCTATACCAACGGTTTGGAGGCCTATACCAACGGTTCCAAACCGTTGGTATAGGTTAGTATTCTACTAGTGAAAAAAACCATGATCGACTGCATAAAAATTTCAAATCTATCAAATACACAAGCTTACCAACTTGGCGCACACCTACCTCCTCAGAGTACGTCCCTATCTTGAATATGCATTCCCTAAGGAGATTCTAGTTAGGGTGTGAGTTCACAAAAGAATAGAATAAATCCAGGGTATATCATTTAGCTACCCAGGTTTCCCATGACCAGTCAAAGAGGTGAGTTAGATAACAAGAAATAAGGATCACAATAGGGATCCTCAATGGAATCAATGTGCAAAAACATCCTTCCATCACATATAAAATTCACATATCACCCTCATCCCAAGCTCCCTTAAAGAGTACAACCCGTGTGTCAACACCTGCCATCATGTTCTTAAAGAACCATTCGTCAAGGAAGAGTTAACACAAGGGGTTAATCAATAATGTGCACAACAAGGGAATTTATTTCACAAAGTTTCAAATGGGCCTTTAAGGTAAACCAAATTGATAAACCAAACCTTTATCAATTTAATAAAACATCAAATTGAGCCATTTATTTCAAAAGGTCCGTGCATTCCTACTTCTTTTAAAAACAATTTTAAAGTGTCAACCAATCCTTTAAAAAAAAAGAAACTAAGAGACAATCAATCTCTTTAATGTTTTGAAATACCAATACCATCAACCTTTTCAAAACAAGCCATTTCAAGTTATCATTTAAATCATGCCAAAACATGTTTTCAAGAAATATGCACACACACACACACACCAAACCATTTGGAATTATCTTTAAAAAATCAACTTATCATCCCTTAAAACGGGGCTTTGAATTTTGAAAATCAAATCCACCAAGGTTAGAAAACAAGATAATTTATTTTAAAACAAAGGATTAATTCACAATGTGAAACTAGCCACGCTAAATACCAATTTCACAAAAAAGTGTCATTATAAGATTCAAAACGATCAAATCGCACTTAACCAATTTCAAATAGAACAATCATGAATTCAAGAAACATATGAACCACAAGAATAATAAATGACATAGAACCACCTACTTGGAATATTCAGGATCAAACCGCAATGAATCCAAGATGAGACGCCTCCGATGGAGAACACTGAATCAAGGAAGAGGGAACTCGAGAGAAGCAAGAAGAGATCTTAGAACCACAATTCCATGTCAACCATTCTAGATCCAACAAATCCCAAGGCTACTATAGCCCCTATGAACAAATAATTAAGATAAGAAGAGAGATCGAAGGCCAAGAAGAAAAAACATGCTGAAAGAGGATCACCGCTTCGAACAACACTTCGATCCACTAATAAATGAGTTTGGGAGATCCAAATTCTCCCAAAGGCTCCCAAGGTTCGAGTGGGATGAGTTCGGTTTGAGGGTGAAGATAAAATAAATAAAATGGTGGTTTTGAGGTGAAATTATCATGCTACCCCGATGTAAACCCGTGTCCAGCAACACCACCAGCTAGCCGGTGATTATAACATATTGTTGTAGACACTACCAAGCCAACTGGTTGGCCAATGACCCTCACCGGTGAGTCAGAGGACCATCTATAGCTTCAAAAGCTACATGTTCAGGTCCACACCTACCTCAAATCTTTGGCATATCCTCTGACCCCTAAATTCACCTGAAAACAACACCAAGGAGCGGTCCATTGTTGAGAGCGATATTGGGATGTTACAGTTCTCCCAATCATATCATTCCCCCTAGAAATACTCCAATAAAAAAGATAGAAAAAATAAGACAAAAATGAACTACCACACCCAACATGTGAGGTGGACAATCCATGAAATAGAGGAAGACTCACCCAAAAAGGAAAAAACCAAGAACAAATCCAAAAGAACAGACAACATCAATTACAAAGAAACCTTTAAGAACATCCTCCAATATCATCACACGTATCTAAACAATACACCAATGATACTAAGAAGGAAGAAAACTAGAGACCAAGAATAGGTATCCCCACCATTTAAATATCCACAAAAATGGTGGAACACAAGGAGGAAATCTATCAAGAACATGTCCCATCAACCAAAGAAGAGACTGCAACCACTTTCCATAAAGAACCACCAAGGTAAAAACCAAAAATTCCAAAGGAAATTCACACCCAAACATACCAATGATTCAAAAAGAACCAACATCCTCAAGATACATCAACGATTCAACCATCCACATGCAAGGTACAAAACTGACAAGGATTTCTAACTCAGGAAAGTACTCAACAAAAACCTAGGATTTCCAACATAGACCCTCACCCCCCGATGAGCTCATCAAAACATACATCGGAAACTCCAGGTACTTGGTCCATCAAGTGACTAAGGAGTCCTAATTACCCAAGTACAACCTCAAAGTATATTCAAGTATAACCATAAAGATCTCAAACAACCATGTCAACCCACAAACATGGAACAATAAGATCTCAAGAAGGGAGATCACCCAACACATCAACATTGATCTCTAACCAAAAAGGAATGAATGGGAGGAAACCAAGGAATAACAACCAATCCACACAGTATCCAATACCCACCATATGAAGGAATCCATGGAAGAAAATAGAAAGTATTTCAAAATATAACAACCCAAAAAAATGATTTTCAGCATAAGATTATTTTCCATCCACAAGAGCACAACAAAACTCAAGGAATAGAAACTATTTAAGTCTAAGGCTAACCAAACAAGAGAGAAAACCCACAAAGAGAAAATAAAGAGATCTTAACAAAATAGGTACCCAATACACAAGAGAGAATCCACAAATATACCAAAATAAGAAGGTCACTAAGAACTGATAAAAATGCAGCAAAAAAACTCAAATCGTCTTCCCTCCGATATCAGGATAAAAAAACTAAACTAGCATTAACTTCCACCATCAAATTCTCCACTATGTGGAAATGCTTCACTTTAAGGCCTATGGATGGATACCTTTTGTCTTGAAGTATCTATTGTGTCATAGTTAGGAGATTATAATCACTAACTAAAACTTTCCCTTTTGATAACCTAACTTACAAAACCTCTTAAGGTGACCCAAACGACCACAATGATTGAAAACTCTCAGAGCTTCCACACAGAACCTCTTTAAATGATTAGGTTTACCACAATGGAAACACATGAAATTCATATTCTTTCCCTGAGAAGACTATCCCCACTCAACCAACACATGTGATCCATAAGACAGAACACATTCACTTAAGCCAACCAAAAATGAGGAATTATCCACTTACTGTTGCTTTGAATAACAAAGCTCTTTTAAGAACCTTCAGATAAGTGGTCAGATAGAATGTTGGTATGATAGTTCCATGGCCTGGGTGAAAACTCCTTTAAAATAGATATCCTTAAGGGAGTTATCAATGATAATATCAAGTGAGAAATACACCAAAACTAAAAATTTCTTGGAATACTCCTCAACCAAACACCCACCTTGACTGAGACCCATGAGCGCATAAACTTTATCCTCATTCACTTCCTCGAGAAATTTTCACTGAATTAAGAGTGACTTAAAAAATTACTATGATAAACTCCCATGTAGAAGGAGAATAATCATGACTTCCCACCATTCTCAGTCATGTCCCTCAAATAAATAATTGATAGACTTGACCTTTAGAGTATCATGAGTCTTGAGAGAATCAAAGATTCCTTAAAATTCTTCTAGCCACTTCATTAACTTAGGAGAACCCCCATCACCTCTATAAGAAGGTGGAAAATGATCTAAGAAGACCTGTATGGGGTCTAAAGACCAGAAAAAAAATCTCTAACTCAACTACCTGATACAAAGTTTGAGTAGAGTCTTCAACTTGATATGAAACTTACAAAAAATGAAAAAGACTACTTCAAAGTCTGGACTAATTAAATGACTTTATATATTTCTTGGAAAACTTTATGGAAGGAATTTATGGATATCATGAAACATAGGATCATCAACTCAAGTATAAGGAAAAACCCAAGACAAACCACACACAAACCAAAATCTTTCACATGTATCTCCAAACAAATTTTTTTCAAAACATCACTGCTTCAAAAAAAAAACTCATGATTTCCCCATTTATAAAACATTACACTTTCCTTTCAAAACATGAAATACTGATATAAATTCATCACAATTTTAAAATCTTTTCCCATCTCATGGAACTTCTTCCATGGTTTCAAAACATTAATCACATATTCCAAACTTGAAACCAATTCCATTTTAAATCCATTATAAAACCATAATTATCCTGTTTAAAACATTCCTTTAAAACATTATATAAGAGCCTTTGAAAATTAGTTTTAACATACCAAACCTCCAGTAAAACACACCTTTTGGTAATTGATTTTTTTTTCAAAGAAATCAAATGAAACCTGTTTAAAGTTACAATTTTGGTTTTCTTTAGTATTTAAAATCATCACCATAGGGACTAAACCAAAACAACTGAAAAAGATCATGAAAAAAACAACACCTGTTATTTTCCATTCCAAAATAAGAACCTTACAAACTAACCTCACATAAATGAATTCACTTGGAATCAAATGGAAAAGGATCCAAGTTCATAGTTAAAGTAGATTTATGCATGTCTTGGTCACATGGGCTGATAAACTATGCACCAACCTCACAATAGTTTCTAGATTGAATTCCAGATCAACCATACCGATTCCTCATAGTTTACTAGACCTTGAAGGCATTGTGCAGCTCTGGTCATCTCTCTGATCTAACCCAAAACTTATAATAGATTACAAAAATCAAAGATAGTCTCATTGGTAATCTAAATCTCATCAACTTTGGGAAATAAATAACTCAAAATAAAGACTCAATTCCCCAATTTCCCTGAAAACTCAAGTCTCTTCATAAAGGGTGGTGATCGAGAACTTGTTCACGAACCACCTCTTGAGTCTCGACATGTCCCTAATCTTCTTTCTAACATGATTCAACCCAAATAAATAACATAAGGGATTTCAAAGAAGGGATCATTTAGGAAAAAAACTCCTTTGATATTTATTGTAATGAACCAAACCAAAATACCATCTGAATTGGAATCTAAACAGATCACCACTATCCCAAAGGGCGTTCTCGATCCCCAAAGACCAGTGATAAGTGCCTGGGCATTGAGAAACAGCCTTTGGGAATGATTTCACCCAGAAAAAGACAAAATAAATAAAAGAACACTACAAAAACATCAACAGATAAATAAACCAGTACAACCACAAATGGATAAAAGGAGGTGATACAAAAATTCCCAAGAACATAAAGTACAAGAAAAATTACAACAACCCATCTCCTAGTGGTCCACAACCACCCACCATGTCCTAAGTAACATTCCCTTGAATAACTAAGCACGATCCCACAAATAAAGATAAATGGAACATGAGAACCTTCTATAGAAACATGAAGGTTTCAAACATCAAATAGTACAAATAGGGTGTAAGCTACAAATCCCAGTAGGATACCACCAAAGAGTCTATGAAATTTCTCTACCAAGTAATTCAGATATGCTAGTTTGTAAATAAGAATAAGAAAATAAGTTTTTTTCGCTATAATGAAAGAAGGTAAAACATGCTCATTTTTAAAAGGGAAACAAGAGCTATAAATACATATATGAGCAATAAAAAGTATAAAACAATAAATTTTCCTTTTAAAATCCATATAATAATCACTAGAGAAATACATACCAAAAACTTTTTGAAATAAAATTACCTTTTTATAAAATCTTTGAAAATAGTTTCACATGTCAAGGTTAACAATTCATAGAGAAGTTATGTGTCATTACCATGTATTATAGAACAATGAAAATACCAAGGGAAATGCATGAATAAAGAAAGTACCTCATAACAATCAAGAATATAAATTAAAGGAAGTCAAAAATTGAAACTCTGGTGCCAAGTAACGATCAAAAGATCATAGTCATATATCAAGTATCAATGTCAAGCGTCGAGGTAATATGTCATGAGAAAGTCCTAGATATGTTAGTGAGCCCACTGAAGACAAGAAAATAAACCACAGTCTATGACATGAAAATTCTAAATTTATCAAATACACTAGATTACTAACTTGGATCACACTCGTCTCCTTAGAGTGTGTCCCTAGCCTGAATCGATATTCTCCAGGGAGATGCTACTCGGGGTGTGAGTTTGCAAAAGCACATAATAAATATAGGTTCTCTCATCTAGATACCCAGGTTTCTCATGACCAGTCAAATAGGTGAGTGAGATAACAATAAATAAGGATCATAATGAGGATATTCAACAATATCAACATGCATAATCATCATTCAATCACATATAAAGTTCACATCTCACCCTCACCCCCAGGCTCCCTCAAAGTGTACAACCCCTATGTCAACACCCATCATCATGTTATCTAATCACCATTAATCAAGGAAGAGTATACATAAGGGGTTAATAAATAATTTTCACAATAATATAATTTACTTCAAAATGTTTCAAATGAGCCTTTAAGGTAAACCAAATTGATAAACCAAACTGTTATCAATTTAATAAAACATCCCATTGATCCATTCATTTACAAAGGTCTATACGTTACCACTTCCATTAAAACCCATTTTAAAGTTCTAAAAAATCCTTCAAACAAAGATCAATTAAGGTCAAATCAATACCTTCAATGTTTTGAAATACCAATACCATCAAACTTTTCAAAACGCACCATTAAAAGTTATCCTTTAAATCATTCCAAAACAAATTTTCAAGGAACATACCCACACACACCAAACCATTTGGAATTATCTTTAAAGAATCAACTCATATTCACATAAAATGGGGATTTTAATTTTGAAAATAAAATCCACCAAGGTTAGAAAACAAGCCAATTTATTTCAAAATAAAGGATTAATTCGCAATATGAAACTAGACATTCCAAATACCAATTTCACCAAAATGTTCATTATAAGCTTAAAAATGATCAAATAATGCTTAACCAATTTCAAATGGAAAAATCATAAATTCAAGTAACACGTGAATCATAAGAAGAAGAAACAATATATAACCACCTACTTGGAATATCTGGGATCAAACCGTAATGAATCTGAGATGAGTCACTTATGATGGAAAACACCAAATCAAGGAATATGGATCTCAAGAGAAGCGAGAAGAGATCCTAGAACCACAATTAAAAATCAACCATTATATATCTAAAAAATACCAAGGCTTACATAACCCATGGGAATAAATAATCAAGAGAAGAATAGAGATCGAAGGCCAAGAAGAAAATGACATACCATAAGAGGATCATCACTTCAAATGACACTTTGATCCAACAAGAGATGAATTTGGGAGAGCCAAAATTTTACAAGAGGATCCCAAGGTTCAAGTGGGTCAAGTTAGGTTTTATGGAGAAGAGAAAATACATAAAATTGGGGTTATAGGGTGTAATTACCATGCTACCCTAATGCAAACCCGCATTTAGCGACACCACCGGTTAACTGGTGACTACAAAAAAAATGTTGTGGTCACTGGATGGACCACTAGTGAGTTGGTGTAGACCCACTAGATGGACGGTGCAGACCCAATGGTTGGATGATGGCTAAAAAAAATTTATATCCACTTTCAATCCCATCAATTAGTTGGTGTCTCTCATTGGTTAGCTGGTGGACCACCTGTAGATTCACAAGCTATGGTTCTAGGTCCACATATGCCTCCGAGCTCTGGCTCATCCTATGAACTCTCAAGCCACCTAACAACAACATCAAGGAGTGGAACATTGTTGAGAGTGATACTAGGATGTTATAATTCTCCCCACTATATCACTTTCAGTCTCCAAAAATCCTCCAATCCAAAATATAAAAAAACAAGACAAAAAGGAACTCCCAAGGTGTTACGTCATGAGGGCTTCTTGATGAGGATGTGTCATGCCACAAATAGAGGGTTTTAACATGATGATTACTCGGATGGGAAAAATCACACCATAACTAGTGGGTTATGCTATGAAGGGTGCTCTGGGGAAAGAGTGTCAGGATGCTCCTAGGGTGATAATTGCACTATAGGGTACTCATTCACACCATAATTAGTGGCTAAGATGTCTTAGTTTTTATCAAGAAAGGGGAATTGCATCATGAACCAATTGGTCACATCACAACATGACCCTCAGGGAGGGGGAACTACATTGTGATTTCCTTGGTCATTCTGAAATACACCCCTATGCAGTTTTTTAGTTTTTGTTAATATTTTAAAGGGACCCCCACTTTTATTGGATGTTATGCCCCATCCCTAGCATCCCCTGCCTTATAGTTTTCTCCCTCTCCCTCTCCACACTTTGGAAACTTAAAAGGCTATTTCTTGGTGGATCTATATTCCATTTGAAATAGGAGCCTCATGTTGACAAGGCTAGGGAAAGACCTAGGTTCCTTCCTATTGTTTAGTATGTTTCACCACTATTTTGGCATAACCCTCATTTAGGGAATGTTTGTATGGATTCTTAATTTTAAGTGAACATAGGTGGTTCAAGTTGTGATATTGTATGAGTTAACTCCCATGAGATTGAGGTAGGTGGTTCCTTTCATATTTCACCATATTCTATGTGTTTGTATGTGATTTTCATGTGTGGGCATTGGGTTTCAAGTTTGGGATTTCTGTGAGGTGTCTGGGTAAGTCCAAAATTATGTGATAGGCTAGGGTAAATCCTTTTTGGTGTGAATTGTGCATACCATGCATGAGTTAGTGATTTTAGAGTGGCCCAATGGCTACACCTATAAGGGGATCAACATCTAGTTGGGTCCAATGGACCCCATAGTGATCCAGGTTCATGTGATTCATTATGAATAGCCTAGGTTGAGGCTGTGTGAGTGGTTCCTGGTTCATTGGGTGATGTGGGCCTTATGTAGAGGTTTATTCAAGTGAAGGGATATGGAAATTGAATGGGAAACATCTCAGTGTGACCTTGGACCCTTTCAACCCCTTGATAAGGGTATAATGATGGTGATATGGATTTAGGAGGTGTAAACTCTTCTCCATGAGAAGAGTTGGTTATTTTAAGGCATGGGCCTTAGTGGGTTGGCATGTATGGTACCATTGGGGTATACCCTAGTGAGGTCTAGGTCCATATGACCTTAAATATATTGATTTTTGGAATATAATAAGGATTCCTTTATTACCTAGGGCATGGTTAGTGCTTATCCTAACATGTGTGACCTCTATAAAGTAATGCTTATAGGTTGATGGAGGTGTGGCGTCCCTCTTAGAACCCTTATGGGATTATTACATGGAAGTGTTGGAAGGGATATTAAGGTATTAGTCACACCTTATTATGTCATTGTGGGTTCCCTTAATGTAGGTAAGAGTGATGATGCAAGTTCCTCATGACCTCAAGGGAAGAGTATTACCTTGGTGGGTGTGATACAATTGGTGTACTAGAGTGTGACCGGTGAGCTCAGATGTTGATGGATTGTGGACTAAAGGTTTAAGAACCCTCAAGGGATATTGTGTGATTGATAAAACACTATTTTTTTGAATATTTTATTGATAATAAATGATATAATTTCCCCACATTATGCTATATATGTTCAATTATGGAATATTTGGGATTAGATCATTCATTTGCAAATTTGATGAAAATTCCAGTTTTACCCTTTTAAAATTCACTGTAGTATTTCGAGAATAAATATTTTTTATGTAAATTATTTTGACATAAAATTTTGTAACTGTGTTCTTGACGTAATGGGCTACAAATTCTATTCAGAAATTGGGAGTTGGATCGTGCATATGAGTGGAGTAAATGGGACATGAAGACAAAGCTAGACTGAACTATCCAGATTGGACATCACTTCACCATTTGGGTCGTATCTTCTTCATAAAGGATTTTATTGGGCCCAAATTTTGAGGGAATCTCAGGGACATTATTTGGCACAAATAATCCTTATAGAAGGCCAGACAATTCACGCTTTTTGGCGGTCAACTATGCGGTTCAACGTGGAATAAAATATTTGGCCGAGTTTTCATTTCACACTTAAAAAGTTATGTAACCCTAGCCCTCACAAACTCTATTTAAAGGGGGTTTTCACTCTTTAAAATAGTTGTTCGAGGATTTGGTAAGGTGTTTCTGAAAGGGTGTCTCTTTTTAGCCCCTAAAAACTCTTTGAGGAAGTAAGGATTTGTGCAAACCTCTTCCAAAAAGGCTCTCCTCTCACACCTTCTCTTTGTAATTCTTTTCTTTCATGTTTGTATCTTGAATTTTTCTTCAATTAATCTTATGTGTTATTCCCTTTTATTATTATATTAATATTCCTAATTGGTTTGGAATCAAGATTAGAGATTATATTGGGTTCTACCCTTTTAATCCTTTGCTCATGCAAAACGTCTCCACGATGACCACACCACCCATGGAAGAGTAGTTTTTTAGTGATCGATCTATCTTATACCCTCTTAATTTAATTATTTTGAATCATTGATATAATTTAATTCACTTAATATGATACATTAATTGTGTTTTTTAATTATAAAAAACTAAGAAATCAATTGAACAATTAACACAAAAACATGCGAGGTCGATATTTTGTGTAAATTGTGAGAGCGCGATCTTAATCGGTAATACAAGAAAACACGGGATAAATTTGTAGAGTTAAAATATAATACCTAAACACAATTTATCCTCATTTATAGAATGGATATGTTCTCTAATTAACCACTGACTATAATCTAACCTTAGAACAACAATCAAAGCAGGGTGTTGCGATTGCGTGTTCTGAAGCTAGCCTAGGGTTTAAGTAATTTCATCTTTGAGGTTAAGTTAACTCTCATAGGGTTAGAGGGTTAACAAATTAGGGGATCATAATTAAGTGGATATTTATTTAAATTATAATGATTTATAAGTAAATTAATAGGCAGAGTTAGATCGATTACACCTTTTAAAATATTTTCTAAAAAAACATCTTCTTGTTGTGTCTTTTTAATAAAACTTCATTTCAAAATTAAAAACAAAAAAATGAAATCTACTTCCAGCAAAATTCTTCAAGTTTTATAAACAATAAACAACCACCACCATCCTTTCAAGTAGTGTTTTAATTCTATTCTATTTTACTTTTAGAATGCCTTTAAGACGTTGTTTTAATTTACTTCCTCCTTTGAGAGATGACCTTGGTCAGCCACTCTGCTGCACCTAAGTACCCAAAAACCACTAATCATTTGAGGGAAACAATAACGGCGCTCTTTCAAATTGACACCATTTCTGGGGAGGCAAGTAATTTATTCAACCAATTATCAGTATTTATTTTATTTTTCATTTAATTTTTTTCTTCTCCTCTTTCTTTCTTCTTTCCCCTTTCTCAAGTTTTTTTTCTCTCTATTACTCTCTTCTTTTATTTTTATCGGACCAACTCAAACTTATTTTCTTTTTATCATGGTCCACTTTTATTTATTTCATTTTCATCTTTCATTAATTTATAACACGAACTAATCCCGATGATCTCTTAGATCTTGACCCTGAGATTGAAGGTAGCCTTAGGGCACGGATCAGACATTCTCAGTCTACGGGAAGTTTCAATATTCAACCAGTTAGAGAATTCTTCCACTTTCAGAACATTGAAATTGGAAACACTTATAATTCCAACATAAAATAATAACCAATGGCTGAAAATAATGGAAATTAACTTAATATAACTATTCGAGAATTGGTTTCACTGGATATTAACTATCAACCAAATTGTATTTCATACCCAAATCTTAAATCAGACTTTGAATTGAAATATGGATTAATTAATCTTCTTACAAAATTTCATGGCCTCTCAGGCGAGGATCCCAATAAACACCTTAAAGAATTTAATGTGGTTTTCTCAACCCTTAAACCTAAAAATGTTTCTGAAGATCAAATCAAACTAAGAGCATTACCATTCTCACTTGA
The DNA here is from genome assembly GCA_963277665.1 of Viscum album. Lineage (NCBI taxonomy): Eukaryota > Viridiplantae > Streptophyta > Magnoliopsida > Santalales > Viscaceae > Viscum > Viscum album. The sequence goes on from OY728155.1 coordinate 1,059,215,049, forward strand.
TGGAGCTGCGAAAGATTGGATGTATTATTTACAACCTGAAGATGTAACTTGTTGGAATGATTTGAAATATATTTTCTTGCAGAGATTTTTTCCAGCATCAAGGACCACTTCCATTCGTAAAGAGATCTCTGGGATCAAGCAAGCACAAGGGGAGTCAATGTATGAGTACTGAGAGCGATTCAAGAAGTTGTGTGCAAGCTTCCCACATCACCAAATTAGTGAGCAACTACTCATCCAATACTTCTATGAAGGACTCACACCTATGGAGAGAAGTATGGTGGATGCCACAGCTAGAGGAGCATTGGTGGACAAGACACCAGTAGTTGCACGTGTATTGATCAACAAAATGGCCCAAAAATCCCAAAAATTTGGCGATCGAGGTACACCATATGTCAGGGGAGTACATCAGGTAAGTTCATATTCTCTTGAAAGTCATTTGATTGATACCAAGTTGGAAGAATTGACAACTATGGTGAGACAGATTGATTTGGCTCAAAAGAAATCCCAACCCCCTCCTTCAAGGACTTGTGGAATTTTTATGACAACCCTAATTTTATTACAAACTTAAACATGATTTATTACATAAAACTTCACTTGATACAACAAGAAGATCGAGAGGTTTAGTGTCTTTGGGGATTAGGATCATTACATAAAAACTTAAAATATGAAAATACAACATCTTTATTGAAAACTTCCTTTACATGACCACTACATTCCCTCGTACTTAGCATAACATGGGATAACCTGAGGACATGCATAAGAAAAGGGTGAGCTATAAAGCCCAGTAAGGGAGTACACATGGAATAACATGAGGAGTAAAATACATGTTAGACAATAGGAATATCAATAGAGCATAATAGAAACATGAACATAAAGTCATGATAAATCATGATAATCATAACATGGAAATGTGGCAACAACACTTAACATGGAATTAGCATGAGCCAAGGCTCATTGCACATGGAGCATGAGTAAACCCTCATTGCACATGAAGCACGAGTAAACCATCATTTCACTTGAATTAGTATGATTCAACACTCATTGCACATGACGTATCATGATACTATACTTTACCCAATGCATTGGAGCGCTATAAGGGCATACCCTTCTTAAACATTTAATTTCATGCATAAGTGTGCCACATGGATCATAAAACATGTATTCATAAAACATAATCATTTATTCCACGATAAATGAATGTGGAATTCATACATGAAAATTTATAATCAATAAGTAAATGTTCATAAAGGTGAATACCCTTTATGGAAAAATGGGCATGGTATTCACTACACAATGACATTGGCTTAGAAAATCGGTGCGATTTCGGCAGCGTAACAGCGTGGGATAAGAATTCATAAAAATGGTTGATGAGAGAGAAATGAGTGTCTTATAATATTTAAATAAAATGTACAGTAAGGGGGGTCATATAGATACATGTCCAAACAATTGTAATGGAATTTAGATTCATGATACAAAAGTATTGCTTGAATGTAAAAGAGGAGAGAGAAGTTCCTTTCGGAATTTCAGCATAGTAACAGGTGTACATGGGAGGCATTTAATGAGAGAGAAAGGGGTATCCCATAATTCAAACAATAATAGGGCAATATGGGGGAGGTGATAAACCATACCCCATCATTTATAATTGAAATTAAAATGGCATAACAATATGAAGAAAATTGGACAAAAATGAGAAAGGAAGAAAAAACCCTTACTTGGAAGTGTGCTTCCAAAAGCCAGAGAGAGGCTTGTGAAAGGCTTCTTGGGAGCTTGGGGCACCTTGGGAGGATTCTAGAGAGAGTAGGGCAGAGTTTGGACGAACTCCAAATGCTTTTAGTGAGGAAGAAGTGGGAGTTTGGGTGGGTTTATATAGGAAAGGTGAGAGAATTCTTTATTATTTAGGTTTGGGACCCCTTATATTAAATTAATACAAACCACAAAACATACCATGGTTTTTGCCCATGTTTTTTGAAAAAGGGAAGAGGAAAAAAATATTTTATAACGCCAAAGTCCAAACTTCTTAAAATAATAGGGTTGCTTATGTGGAGGTGAGTCACACTCCCATGGAAAAAAATTTAAAAAGACAAGGTGTTTAATAAGTCTTGAGGGGTCCATTAATGCTTTTAAAAGTAAGACAAACAAACCCAAAATAACATTATTTTAATGGTAAAACATATATTGGCTGAACATAAAGATTATAGTATTTTATTACATTACTATTGGGTCATTATGATGTCATAAAACACATTATATATTTAAATGGTATTTAATTTTTACCCAAAAATTTGACTGTCTCAGAAAATTATGAAAAATTCACCGTTGGATAATTTTGACATCCTAATTCCAGAAATAACATTTATTTTATCTAAATAATTTTCTAAATATGTTAATTTTCACTTTTAAAATAAAAACTGACATTTATCGAAAATTCACGGGTTTTGACAAAAATGGCTTTCAAACCTTAATAAAAATTATAATTGCATTCATAAAATTATAAGATCATTTATATTTAATAAAAATTAATTTAATAATAATATTTTATTAAAATATTATTTAATTCAAAAATCCCTTAATTTAATAAAATATAATTCTTAATTAAATAATAACTAAAAACACTATTTTTGCTTTAAAAACTATTTACAATGTATCAAAAATGACAAGGAGGTATTTTCATTATTATATAAAAAAATAATATACATGAACATAGTACTAGAAATTTGTTATATAACCCCTTAAAATAGCCGCATAAGACCTAAGGGTAAGGTGTGCGATGGTGACAGACTCTTGGGGTGACTCGGATAACATCACTCGAGTGGTAATTTCTATCAACTTCCACTTCTCCCATAGATGGTCCCGTTCGAGCTTGACATGATGAAGCTCAGCTTGGGCTTGGTCAAGAGCGAAGCCTAAGGATGCCACTTCTTTTCTGAGCTCTAAAAAATGGGCTTCGTATGGGGCAATTCTACTGGATGAGGCCATCACTTCCTTTGTCTGAGTAAATTGGATTTGTTAAAGTCCTATATTTATACTAATCATGTGATCACAGTTCAACGACTATATTAGCAACGGTCAAAATTCTTATCATAAAACCAAAGAATTTGAAATTTTATATAAACATAAAGAGACATTTAATTATATCAAGAGGGATTTCCATTAATGAAACTTTGGGTCATTACAATATTCCCCCTTAAGAAATTTCGCCCTCGAAATTTTCCTTTTCCCACACTAAAACAGATGTGGGTAACTCAGCTTCATCATTTCCTCCAATTCCCAAGTCGCTTCTTCAAACTTGTGGTTTCTCCACAACACCTTGACAAGGGGCATTGTCTTATTTCTTAGAACTTTTTCTCTAAGATCTAAGATCTTCACTGGTTTCTCCTCATAAGAAAGATCATCTTCCAATTGTACCACCTCAGAAGAGAGTACATGTGAAGGGTCCAGTATGTACTTACTTAAGAGGGATACATGAAAGACATCATGTACTTTGGCCATGGTAGGTGGAAGTGCTAGTCGATAGGCCACAGCCCTGACACGATCAAGAATCTCGAAGGGGCCGATGTACCTTGGACTTAACTTCCCTTTATTTCCAAACCTCATGACCTTCTTCCATGGAGATATGCGTAGAAACACCATGTCTCCAAATTTAAACTCAAGGTCTCGTCGACGATTATCTACATAACTCTTCTGTTGACTCTGGGCTACCTTGATATGATGCTGAATGGTTTTCACCTTCTCCACCATTTCCTCGACCATTTCTAGTCCAATAAGCTTACGTTCACCAACCTCATCCCAACATGCCGGTGTTTTGCACCTTTTCCCATACAGGGCTTCATATGGTGACATTTGGATGCTCGAGTGGAAACTGTTATTATAAGAGAACTCAACCAGAGGAAGATGTTGATCCCATCCTCTTTTAAAGTCCATTGAGCACGCTCTCAACATATTCTCAAGTGTTTGGATAGTCCGCTTGGATTGGCCATCAGTTTGAGGATGATAGGCCATACTGAAGTTCAGTTCAGTATTCAGAGTATGTTGAAGACTCTTCCAAAACTTAGATGTGAATCTTGGATCTCAGTCAGACACAATAGATAGTGGTACTCCATGAAACCTTACCACTTCCCTGATATATATCTGTTCCAGTTGATCCAAAGAGAAATCCTACCGAATAGTAATGAAGTGTGCAGTCTTTTTAAGATGATCCACAACAACCCAGATTGCATTATTGCCTTTGGATTTCCTTGGAAGTCTGGTGAAAAAGTCCATGGTGATGTTCTTCCATTTCCATTATGGTATGGGCAATGGTTTCATCATCCCCTTAGACTTCTGCCTCTCTGCCTTCACTTGCTGACACACCAGGCACTTTGATGTATATTCAGTGATCTCCTTCTTCATGTTATCCCACTAAAAGTTTTCTCAGAGATCTCGATACATCTTTGTGCTCCCTGGGTGAATAGAGAAATTTGAACTATGTGCATCATCCAAAAGTTCCTTCTTCAGCTCCAGAATCGATGGAACACATAGTCTTTTCCCAAATCGCACAATTCCTTCTTCATTAACATTAAACTCTGAGGATTTCCCCTTTTTGATAGCTTCCAATTTTTCCTAAATTCCCACATCATCCTTTTGAGCATCCTTTAAACTTTTCAAAAGAGATAGTTGAGAAATCATTTGTGAAAGGATTGGTGATGTTCCATTCTTTATTATTTCCATTTCCATCTTCATCAAGTATAAGAAGATTGGATCCTTCTAAATTCTCATCATTGATAGAATCGCTGGGTCCTTTCTACTTAGGGCATCTGCCACCTTGTTCGCTTTCCCAGGGTGGTAATGGATTGAACAGTCATAATCCTTGATGAGCTATATCCATCTTCTCTGGCGCATATTAATCTCTTTCTATGTGAATATATATTTAAGACTCTTGTGGTCAGTATATATCTCACATTTCTCTCCATAGAGATAATTCCGCCAGATTTTCAAGGCAAAGATCACAACCACCAACTCCAGATCATGCGTTGGATAGTTTTGCTCATGGATTTTCAACTGCCTTGAGGCATAGGATATCACTTTATCATTCTGCATCTGCACACAGCCTAAGCCTTTCTTCAAAGCATCACTGAATACCACAAAAAGTTCCCCACTTGTGGGTAAAGTGACCACAGACATAGTGATAAGCCTCCTTTTCAAATCCTTGAAGATTTCTTCGCATTCATCACTCCAAGCAAACTTTACTCCCTTCCGAGTTAGCTTGGTAAGAGGGTTGGACAATTGTGATAAATTCCTCACAAATCGTCGATAATATCCAGATAACCCCAAGAAGCTACGGATATCCGTTACCGATGTTGGCCTCGGCCATCCATCAATTGCATCTGTTTTAGAGGGGTCCACAGATATCCCATTGCTTGTGATGATATGGCCTAAGAATGAGACCTCCTTCAACCAGAACTCACACTTTCTGTACTTTTCATAGAGCTTCTCCTTGCGCAAAGTCTCTAGTACAGTTCTTAAATGCTCCTCATGATCCTCCTTGGTTTTGGAGTATATTAGAATGTCATCTATAAAGACTACCACAAATTTGTTGAGGTAATCTCTAAAGACTCTATTCATCAAGTCCATGAAGATTTCTGGAGCATTAGTGAGTCTGAAAGGCATTACTATGAATTCATAGTGCCTGTATCTTGTGCGAAAAGCCGTCTTGGGGATATCTTCCTTCTTCAACCTTACTTGATAATATCCCGACTGCAAGTCCACCTTGGAGAAGTATTGTGCTCCACGCAACTGATCGAACGAGTCATTAATTTGTGGGAGAGGATACTTGTTCTTTATTGTGATTTTGTTGAGCTCACGATAATCGATGCAAAGGCGCATTGACCCATCCTTCTTCTTGATGAAGAGGACTGGTGCACCCCATGGTGAAGCACTTGGGCGTATAAACCCTTTATCCAGATTCTCCTATAGTTGTTTCTTCATATCTTCAAGATCAATGACAACCATTCTATATGGTGTCTTGGATATGGGTAATGCCCCGGGTATAAGTTCAATTAAGAATTCAACATCTCTTCTAGGAGGAATATCAGGCAGTTCCTCGGGAAACACTTCCGTGAATTCCCTCACAATAGGCATTTCTTCAAGGATGGTTTCTTCCTTGGACTCAATCATCTGAGCTAGATATGCGTGCTCATAGGGTAGTAATATCCATGCTTGGGATGATGGAGCTAAAGGAGATTCATATTCCTCCTTACACTTGTAAAGAATCGGGGATTGATTCTCCATATGGAGTGTGATTTCCCTCTCCCGAAAATTTATGTTGGCTATATATAAGGAAAGCCAATACATGACAATAATTGCATAAAATTCCACCAGAGGGAGTATGACGAGGTTCGCCGGGAAATTCAATCCACAGATTATAACAGGGGAGGACTTATATTCATGGGATGAAATGATTTCCCCATTTGCCTTACTCAACGACATCTTCACTCCCATGATTTGTGGTGGTGCTGGGATTGTTCTTCTAAACTTTCGAGATATAAAAGAATGCGTAGAACCTGAATCAAAAAGTATGTTCGCTATTCTTGAATGAATAACTAGCATACCTGTCACCACTTCGTTGTCGGAGTTCACTTCGACAGAAGTGATGGCAAAAGCTCTTCCTTGATGCCTTGGAGGTTGTTGGTTGCCTCCGAAAACCCTTGGATTAGGGAACTGATTTGAAAAATGACCCGGTTCTTTGCATTTGTAGCATTGAACAACGCGTTGAGGTTTGAACGAAGCGTTCCTCTCCTCTGTCGCAGCCGTGGGTCTTTCTTGCCGACAGTTAACAGCTAGGTGCCCTTCTCTTCCACACCTGAAGCATTTCCTCATCCCCTTAAGGCAATTTCCTGGGTGTTTCTTTCCACATTTTTGGCAAGTGGGGTGATGGATCTTCTTAGCATTGTTGGATTTATCCATCAGAATTCTAGAATTGAAGTCCACCTTATGCTTCTTTTCCCCATGATACCCCTGTGATTCCTCGATCTCCATTTCGACCTTGAGGGCACATCGGACAATTTCTTCATAGCTGTCAAAGTCACGGATCGCCAATGCTTTCCGCAGGCTAGGCTTCAGCCCACCAAAGAAGCGGTCAACTTTGCATTCAGGGGTAATGAGAAAGCTGTAAGCGTATCGTGCAAGACTTGTGAAGTTTTCCTCATACGCTCCAATAGATTCTTCGTCTTTTTTCTTGAGGGAAAGGAAGTCCCTTTCCATCTTAAGCTGGAGGGTGCGTGGAAAATATTTATCAAAAAACATCTTTCGGAAATCCTTCTATTCCAACACCTCGATCTCCTCCTCAGGCTTCACATTTTTGATCAACGTCCACCATTGATCATCTTTACCCTCCATACGATAAGCTTCCAGGAGAACCTTCTCTTGTTCAGAACATTGAAGGATGAAGAAGATCTTTTCAATGGAGTTGATCCATTATTCAGCGATCATGAGATCAGATGATCCACTAAAAGTAGGAGGCCTTTGTCTCATGAATCTCTCGATAATGACTTGTTCTTTCTTAGGGGGGGTTGAACGTTCCTCTTGACCCGTGTTTCTATTCAAAACTTGAGTTAGCTGAGAGAGAAGCATGACAAATTTCTCGATTCCCGCTCCCATTGGATTGAGAATCTCATTAGTACAGTCATCACACTGATCTTCACAACGGTTGTTAGCCCGAGTCCTCCTATTACCGACCATTGGTTAGAATAAAAGGAAATTTAGCGGTAACACATAAAGGGTAATCCAAAGACAAAAGTTGATGACTTATAAATAAACTTTTATTTCCTTAACTCATGAGTCTATAGGCTTCAATCTAGGCTTTTCATGATCTACTTTCTAACATATATTCTTAGGGGCATTTTTTTTAATTCCCTTAATAAGGGTTCATACTAAGCTTGTGAATTTACCAAAGCATATCCCCCGGGAGTGTTGTAACCAAGAGTGCAGTAAGACCCGTTGTTGTGCACCAGTTCCCATTCAAGTCTAGCTCAAGTCGGTGTTTTCGGGTTTTACCCCTAGGATACATCTGTGCCAGAGCCACCTCTACCTGATCGTATCCAGACATGGATGTATTTGCTTGATAAACCACTTACTCAATAATAACCAAAACTTAGGGATGTTTTTATTATAATTAGTCTTGTCTCTAAGGCTTTACTAGGGTTTTCTAATCTTAATCCCAAAAATAACTAAACCTATCCTCTGATACCAACTATGACAACCCAGATTTTATTACAAACTTAAACATGATTTATTACATAAAACTTCACTTGATACAACAAGAATATAGAGAGGTTTAGTGTCTTTGGGGCTTAGGATCATTACATAAAAACTTAAAACATGAAAATACAACATCTTTATTGAAAACTTCCTTTACATGACCACTACATTCTCTCGTACTTAGCATTGCATGGGATAACCTGAGGACATGCATAAGAAAAGGGTGAGCTATAAAGCCCAGTAAGAGAGTACACATGGAATAACACGAGTACAATACATGTTAGACAATAGGCATATCAATAGAGCATAAGAGAAACATGAAAATAAAGGCATGATAAATCATGATAATCATAACATGGAAATGTGGCAACAACACTTAACATGGAATTAGCATGAGCCAAGGCTCATTGCACATGGAGCATGAGTAAACCCTCATTGCACATGAAGCACGAGTAAACCCTCGTTGCACTTGAATTATCATGATTCAACACTCATTTCACATGACGTATCATGATACTATACTTTACCCAATGCATTGGAGCGCTATAAGGGCACACCCTTCTTAAACATTTCATTTCATGCATAAGTGTGCCACATGGATCCTAAAACATGGATTCATAAAACATAATCATTTATTACACGATAAAGGAATGTGGAATTCATACATGAAACTTTATAATGAATAAGTAAATGTGCATAAAGGTGAATACCCTTTATGGAGAAATGAGCATGGTATTCACTACACAATGACATTGGCTTAGAAAATCGGTGTGATTTCGGCAGCGTAACGGCGTGAGATAAGAATTCATAAAATTGGTTGATGAGAGAGAAAGGGGTGTATCATCATATTTAAATGAAATGTACAGTAAGGGGGGTCATATAGATACATCTTCAAACAATTTTAATGGAATTTAGATTCATGATACAAAAGTATTGCTTGAATTTAAAAGAGGAGAGAGAAGTTCCTTTCGGAATTTCGGCATAGTAACAGGTGTACATGGGAGGAATTTAATGAGAGAGAAAGGGGTATCCCATCATTCAAAAAATAAGAGGGAAGTATGGGGGAGGTGCGAAACCATACCCCAGCATTTATAATTGAAATTAAAAGGGCACAACAATATGAAGAAAATTGGACAAAAATGAGAAAGGAAGAAAAAACCCTTACTTGGAAGTGTGCTTCCAAAGGCTAGAGAGAGGCTTGTGAGAGGCTTATTGGGAGCTTGGGGCACATTGGGAGGATTCTAGATAGAGTAGGGAAGAGGTTGGATGAACTTCAAAGGCTTTGAGTGAGGAGGAAGTGGGAGCTTGGGTGGGTTTATATAGGAAAGGTGAGGGAATTCTTTATTATTTAGGTTTGGGACCCCTTATATTAAATTAATCCAAACCAAAAACCATAACATGGTTTTTGCCCATGGTTTTTGGAAAAGGGAAGAGGAAAACAATATTTTATAAGGCCAAAGTCCGAACTTCTTAAAATAATAGGGTTGCTTATGTGGAGGTGAGTCACACTCCCATGGAAAACAATTTAAAAAGACAAGGTGTTTAATAAGTCTTGAGGGGTCCATTAATGCTTTGAAAAGTAAGTAAAACAAATCCAAAATCACATTATTTTAATGTTAAAACATATATTGGCTGAACATAAAGATTATAGTATTTTATTACATCACTATTGGGTCATTATGATGTCATAAAACACATTATATATTTAAATGGTATTTAATTTTTACCCAAAAATTTGACTGTTTCGGAAAATTATGAAAAATTCACCATTGGATAATTTCAATGTCATGATTCCAAAAATAAAATTTATTTTATCTAAATAATTTTATAAATATGTTAATTTTCACTTTTAAAATAAAAACTGACATTTATTGAAAATTCACGGGTTTTGACAGAAATGGCTTTCAAACCTTAATAAAAATTATAATTGCATTCATAAAATTATATGATCATTTATATTTAATAAAAATTAATTTAATAATAATATTTTATTAAAATATTATTTAATTCAAAAACCCCTTAATTTAATAAAATAGAATTCTTAATTAAATAATAACTAAAAACACTATTTTTACTTTAAAAACTATTTACAATGTATCAAAAATGACAAGGAGTTATTTTCATTATTATATAAAAAAATAATATAAATGAACATAATACTAGACATTTGTTACATAACCCCTTAAAACAGCCACATAATACCTAAGGGTAAGGTGTGCGATGGTGACAGACTCTTTGGGTGGCTCGGATAACATCGCTCGAGTGGTAATTTCTATCAACTTCCACTTCTCCTGTAGACGGTCCCGTTCGAGCTTGAAATGATGAAGCTCAGCTTAGGCTTGGTCAAGAGCGAAGCCCAAGGATGCCACCTCTTTTCTGAGCTCTGACAAATGGGCTTCGTATGGGGCAATTCTACTGGATGAGGTCATCGCTTCCTTTGTCTGAGTAAACTGGATTTGTTAAAGTCCTATATTTATACTAATCATGTGATCACATTTCAATGACTATATTAGAAACGATCAAAATTATTATCATAAAACAAAATAAGTTGACATTTTATATAAACATAAAGAGAAATTTAATTATATCAAGAGGGATTTCCATTAATGAAACTTTGGTTTGTTACAATTTTCACTGAGACAAGCCACCCAACTGACTGTTGCCCACAACTACAAGAGATAGAGGATTGCACAATAGTATTCCCAGGGAGACTATATCAAAAACAACAACATACATACCCCCAAAATAAGTTTGATTCATTTGATCCAACATACAACCAAGGGTGGAAGGATCAATCAGACATGAGGTATGGCTCTGGACAACAACAAAGGCCCCCTTTTCAACAAAAATTCTAGCAACCTACACCTTACCAGTAGGGTTTCCAACAACTCAAAAGAATATTTGAATCCCAAACATCAACAAGCCAACAATAAGGGAATCCCCAACCAAAGGTAGATTCTAATACAGATGATATTTTGAAACAAATTTTTCTTAATCAACAGAATGAGATGAAGAGTCAAGGTTCGGAGCTGAGGGAGTTGAAGACTCAAATGAGCCAGATTGCCACTGCCCTCCATGAACTGGTAAATAAGAATTTTGAAAATCTACCATCCCAATCTACTCCAAATCCTAAGGGGAATGTCATTTCCATCACATTGAGAAGTGGGAAGTAAAAAAATGATACATTTGCACCTATTGCTCCACCTGGATTCACCTCAAATATGGATAAGCCACATTCCATACCAACTGATGAGAAATCCAATGAGAAAGATAAAGGTAAGAAAAATATTGATGATATTCCTCCTAAACCCCTTCCTTTTCCAAACAGGGTTGTTCAAACCAAGAAGATGGCTGAAGAAGCAATGCAAAAAGAGGTTTTGGACACATTGAAGCATGTAGAGATCAACATTCCTCTACTTGAAGCCATTAAGAAAATTCCAAGGTATGAGATATTCTTAAAAGAACTTTGTACCAATATAAGATGCCTCAAGGGAAATGAAAGGATCAATCTTGTAAGGAATGTGTCAGCACTCATTACACCAACTCTAGCAATGTTGACAAAGTGCAAGGATCCAAGTACATTCACCATCCCATGCACCATAGGGGAGTTGCACTTTTATGATGCACTTTGTAATTTGGGAGCTTCCACAAATGTGATGCCTCACTCTATATTCTCTTCTTTGCAGGTTGGTGAGCTAAAACCGATGAGAGTAGTGGTGCAGTTGGAAAATAGAGCTACGACATATCCAATGGGAGTCCTTGATGATGTACTTGTCCGGGTAAGAGACATGATCTTTCTAGCATATTTCTACACTCTTAACATGGAGGATGATCAGGTAAGTTCTCATTCCCCCATTATCTTAGGTAGACCCTTCCTCAAAACTGCAAAAACTATCCTAAATTTCAATGAGGGTACACTTTCCATGGAATTTGGGGATGAAGTTGTGATATTTAATGTTATGGATTCCATGAAGTAACCCTCATAGGATCATTATGCATTTTTTATCTCCCATTTTGAACCACCAAGTAAAAACCAAATGGATTTTTATTGTCCTATGCTTAGAGAGATTATGAGTATTGGTTCTATTTTGATGTCTAAGAGTACTTCCACACCTATTTATAATGCACAAGACTCTCTTAGATTTGATTTTGAAATGAAATAATATTCTGATTTTGATCATGTTAACTCTAATTATGACATGGATGTTGAGTATGCTGATGGATTTGATTCTTTATTCTCTGATTTTGATGATGTATATTCTGATACTGATGCTATTTGGGCACATATTTCAGTTCCTTCTAGGTCTCCATCCATACACCACCCCCCTACATTGGAACTCAAGCCATTGCCACCAAATCTCAAATACTCACACTTGTTAAGTGGTGAGAAATTACCTATTATCATTTCTAACAATCTCCCTTTTGAACATGAAGAAAAACTTTTGAATATTTTGAGAGAGAACATTAGGGAAATCGGGTGGACCTTGGCTGACATATCAGGTATTAGCCCCTCTATTTGAATGCATAGGATTATTTTGAAGGATGGTGCTAAACTGGTTAGGCAACCACAACAGAGACTCAATCCAACCCTTCTGGAGGTTGTTGAAAAAGAGGTTGAAAATTTCTCGAGGCAGGTATAATCTATCCTATTTCAGATTCTCATTGGGTAAGTCCTATTCAGGTTGTGCCTAAGAAAAGTGGTGTTACTGTTGTTAAAAATGAGAAAGATGAGTTAGTTCCAATGAGGGTGCAAAACAATTGGCTTGTGTGTATTGATTATAGGAAACTAAATCAATCTACTCGCAAGGACAATTTCCTCCTCCCATTTATTGATCAGATGCTTGAGAGACTTGCTGGGAAAACACATTATTGTTTATTGGATGGGTTTTATAGATATTTTTAGGTTCCTATAGATCTGGAGGATCAAGATAAGACTACATTCACCTGTCCCTTCGGTATGTTTGCCTACCGAAGGATGCCATTTGGACTTTGCAATTCCCAAGTACCTTTCAGAGATGCATGGTGAGTATTTTTTCTGGTTTTATTGAGACCTGCTTGGAGGTATTCATGGATGATTTTACAGTGTATGGGTCTTCATTTTATGAATGTCTAAGTAGTTTGGTAAAGGTGTTGAATCATTGTATTGAGAAGAATCTGGTCTTGAACTTTGAAAAGTGTCATTTCATGGTAGAGCATGACATTGTCTTAGGGCATGTAGTGTCAAAACATGGTATAGAGGTTGATATATCTAAGGTAGACATTATTTCATCCTTACCCTATCTTTCATGTGTGCGTGATGTTAGATCTTTCCTAGGGAATTTAGGATTTTATCGGCGATTCATAAAAGATTTTAGTAAGATTTCTCTTCCTATGTCACGATTAATTCAAAAGGATTCTGATTTTGTGTTTGATGATTCTTGCATGACTTCATTTGATGAGCTAAAGAAGTGTCTGACCACTCCACCAATCATACAACCCTCATGGTGGGAGATTTATTTTGAGCTTATGTGCGACGCCTCCAACTTCGTGGTTGGAGCTGTCTTATCTCAGAGGGTGGAGGGACGTTCACATGTTATCGCCTATGCTTCGAGGACACTGGATTCAACCAAATAAAATTACACAACCACAGAAAAGGAGTTTCTTGCTATCATATTTGCTTTAGATAAATTCATTTCATACTTATTGGGCTCTAAATTAGTTGTTTTTTCTGACCATGTATCTCTGAGGTACCTCTTGAAGAAGCCAGATGTAAAGCCCAGGCTGATCCGATGGATGCTCCTTCTTCAGGAATTTGATATTGAGATAAAGGAAAAAAAGGGGTTAGAAAACTTGGTGGTAGACCACATGAGTAGGATTACTTACACACTAGAGGATGACACCTTGGACCAGGTACCACTTTGGGACACTTTCCTTGATGAGCATCTTTATTCCATCTCAGGTACGCATCCTTGGTATATAGATTTAGTTAACTACCTTGTTTCCTCTGAAATCCCAACAAATTTAAAGAAACATTAAGTCCAAAAATTAAAAAGTGAGTCTCGGTATTATGTTTGGGATGATCCATACCTATGGCGCATGTGTAGTGATCAAGTTATTAGGATGTTTGTTCCTGATCATGAGTTGGAGTCTGTTTTATATTTTTGTCATACACTTGCTCGTGGTGGACACTTTGGACCCCAACGGACAACTAAGAAAGTTTTGGACTCTGGATTATATTGGCCTAGCTTATTCCATGATGCCCATGTATTTTTTAAGTCATGCTCTCGTTGCCAACACATTGGGAGCATTTCTAGGAGACATGAGATGCCCCAACAACCCATACTGTTCTGTGAGATTTTTGATGCACGGGGCATTGATTTTATGGGTCCTTTTTCTAGTTCATTTGTATTTTTATATATTTTGGTTGTTGTTGATTATGTGAGTAAATGGGTGGAGCCTAAGGCCACCAGGACTGATGATTCTCATGTTGTTGTGGAATTTGTCAAAGCACGGATTTTTTGCAGGTTTGGAGTACCGAAGGCCATCATTAGTGACCAAGGGACACACTTCTGTAATCAGAATTTTTATTCCCCTCTTCAGAAGTATGGGGTGACACACAAAACATCAACATCATACCACCCTCAAAAAAATGGCCAGGCTGAGGTTTCAAATAGGGAATTGAAACAAATTTTGGAGAAAATTATGCAGCCAAATAGGAAAGATTGGAGTAAGTGCTTAGATGATGCATTGTGGGATTATAGGACAGTATACAAGACACCCATTAGTATGTCCCCATTTCAGATTGTTTTTGGGAAAGCATGTAATCTCTCCGTGGAGGTTGAGCATCAGGCTTATTGGGCTATAAAGAAATGTAACATGGATTTGGCCCAAGTTGGAATCCAAAGGAAGCTACAAATTCAAGAGCTTGAGGATATTCGATTGTCTTCATATGAGAACTCAAGGCTCTATAAGGAAATATCCAAAGTAGCTCATGAAAAAATGATCCAACAAAGGGAGTTTCATGTTGGAGAGAAAGTCCTTCTCTACAGTTCTCGACTAAAGCTGATGCCTGGTAAGTTGCATTCCAGGTGGTTAGGTCCTTATGTTGTGACTAATGTTTTTCCTTATGGTGCAATTTATATCACACAAGAGGACATAGAAAGGAGATTTACAGTCAATGGGCAACATTTAAAGAGATACATCTAGGGACTTCCTACTGATGTAGTGGATTTTATCACACTGCATGACCCCATCATCACTTGAGCACATCAGGCCGTTCCTAACCCTTTAACTTTTTTATTATTTGTCCTATTTAAAATTATACATTTCATGTGCATATATCATCTCATGGGTTAACATTGAGGACAATGAAATATTTTAAGTGTGGTGGAGGGAACCTTTTAGTTTAGTAATTTCAATTGTTTTCCTTTAAAAGAAAAACAAAACAAAAAAAATTGTGTGTTTTTCAAATTTTGTGTGTTTATTTTTCAATTTTCTGTGTGTTTTTGAAACTTTTGAGCTGAAATGATTCTCATCACCATTTTGAAATCCATATCAATAAGTGAAAAAATTTATCCCTTGAAACTAATCTTAAATGAATGCTTAAATGACTTTGTTTCAAGTTCAAATATTTAGTAATTTCATGAAAAGTACACTGAATTTTGAATCACATGCCACATCTCACTGTCTTTATATTTTAAATCACTTTCCTATGTGGCTTATAAACCATTATTTTCATATTCTTTACATTCACCTCACTTCTTGAGAGAACCAAACCATGCTTGATTTAACCAGAATTTGATTTATTCCTATCAAAACTTGAGGGTTTGAGGTACTTATGTTTAAATGATTGAGACATTTGTTTGTTATTAAAGCCCATATTTCAAAGAATCCTTTTTTATAATGGAATACCTTGAACATTTAATCCTTGTATCCGTTATAAGCCATGAACATCCTGTTAGGTTAGCCACATTACAAGCCAATTTTCCCTATCCAACCAACTCTTAAAGTGAAATTGCATAATCTAGTTGAACTTAAGTGTGGGAGAAGCTGTCTTGTGTTGTGCTACCACATTCTGTGATACTTTGGTTGGAAAATTAAATTTTGAAGAGATGTGTTGAAAATCATTATATTGAAATCTATGCCTTTTCTGGAGCTTTCATGATAAGTGAATTTGTGCCTTTTCTGGAGCTTCTAATAGAGGTAGAAAGTTGTTCCTATCTGGAGCTTTCAAGAAAATTATGTTTGAGAAGATTGATATTTTGGTTGATGAATGATGAATTGTGTAAAATTTCCATGAATTTTCATGATTATGTAGCTGAATTTATACAATGGGTATTAATTAGGAGACCATATTTAAGTGAAAATTAGATTAATGAAATTTTTCTTAAAAAAGAGTCAAGCCCTCCTCATTCAGCCTCAGAGTTTTTCACATCTAAATCCGACCAAATGAAAGCCACAAAACAACCCTGAAAAGTTCTCATGATAAACATATGTCCTTGACTCACATAGGGTAGCGATGTAGGAATTTATCAAGCCTATGGTGACCCTTGTATGAGTTTGGATGAGAAAGACATTGCAAAAAAAATGATATTTGTGTGATAAGAGAAAATTCAAGAGAGGTAAGTGTTTTGTGCATGAGAGGATAAATGAAGTGGAAATATATTGAATGATATAAATTGAGAACTTGAAATAAGGTTTTTTATGAGGCATGATATCTTTTGATTCTTGGTGTGGAATTGATAGATCTTAATGATATGTGTTTTAAAATTTGTTTTGATTTGATATTGATGTCTGCTTGATATGAGGTTTTGCCCACGAGTGAAAAAGGGTAAGTGTGAGGGAGTTGATAAAAAACTATTTTGTTGAATATTTTATTGATAATAAATGATATAATTTCCTCAAATTATGCTATATATGTTCAATTATGGAATATTTGGGATTAGATCATTCATTTTCAAATTTGATGAAAATTCCAGTTTTACCCTTTTAAAATTCTCTGTAGTATTTCGGGCATAAATATTTTTCTGTAAATTATTTTAACTTAAAATTTTGTAACTGTGTTTCCGAATTAATGGGATACAAATTCTATTCTAGACTTGGGAGTTGGATCGTGCATATGAGTGGAGTAAATGGGACATGAAGACAAAGCTGGACTGAACTATCCATATTGGACATCACTTCACCATTTGGGCCGTATCTTCTTCATACAAGATTTTATTGGGCCTAAATTTTGAGGTAAGCTCGGAGACATGATTTGGCACAAATCGTACTTCTAGAAGGCCGGCCAATTCATGCGTTTTGAGGTCAACTATGCGGTTCAACTTGGAATAAAATATTTGGCCGAGTTTTCATTTAACACTTAAAAAGTTATGTAACCCTAGCCCTCAAAAACTCTATTTAAAGGGGGTTTTCACTCTTTGGGAGGGATAGTAGAGGCGTTGGTAAGGTGTGGACAAAAGGGTGTCTCTTTGGAGCCCCTCACAACTCTTGGAGGAAGTAAGGCTTTGTGCAAACCTCTCTTCCAAAAAGGCTATCCTCTCCCACCTCCTCTTTGTAATTTTTTTCTTTCATGTTTGTATCTTGAATTTTTCTTCAGTTAATCTTCTATGTTCTTAACTTTTCTTATTATATTAATATTCCTAATTGGGTTGGAATCAAGAGTGGAGACGAGATTGGGTTCTACCCTTTCAATCCTTTGCTCATGCAAAACGTCTCCACGATGACCACACCGCCCCAGTGATCGATCTATCTTCTACCCTATTCATTTAATTATTTTGAATCATTAAGATAATTTAATTTAATTAATATTATCCATGAATTGTTTTTTTGAATTATAATAAACTAAGCAAGCAATTTAACAATTAACACAAAAACACGTGAGGTCGAGATTTTGTGTAAATTGTGAGAGCGCGATCTTAATCGGTAATACAAGACCACACGGGATAAATTTGTAGAGTTCAAATATAATACCTAAACACAATTCATACTCATTTCCAGAATAGATATGTGCTCTAATTAACCACTGACCATAAGCTAACCTTATAACAACAATCAAATCAGGGTGCTGCGATTGCGTGTTTCGAAGCTAGCCTAGGGTTTAAGTAATTTCATCTTTGAGGTTAAGTTAACTCTTGTAGGGTTTGAGGGTTAACAAATTAGGGGATCATAATTAAGTGTATATTTATTTAAATGATAATGATTTATAATTAAATGAAGAGGTATAGTTAGATCTATTACAACTTTTAAATATTTTCTAAAAAAATATCTTCTTGTTGTGTCTTTTTAATCAAACTTCATTTCAAAATTAAAAACAAAAAATGCAATCTTCTTCCTGAAAAATTGTTCAAGTTTTATAAACGATAATCAACCAAACCCCATCCTTTCAATTAGTGTTTTAATTATATTCTATTTTACTTTTATAATACCTTTAAGAAGTTTTTTTAATTTACTTCCTCCTTTGAGAGACGACCTTGGTCAGCCACTCTGCTGCACCTAAGTACCCAAAAATCACTAATCATTTGAGGGCACCCACGACAGCGCTCTTTCAATGATCGTGGGTTATGATTGAGGTAATTTTTATAGTGATATGGATTAATTCTATTGATGATTAGTTGTGTAGTGGATTATACCCTGGCGGTGCAGCAGGTGTGGGTTTGTGACCAGTAGAAGGCTAGGTGGGATATGTTGCCCGGTTTCTTGTGTGTTCTGACTATGTCCATAATCTTGATGATGAGACTTGATACAAGGACTAAACCTAAGTGACAGGGTTTTGGTATGGGTATAACTAAGTGAGAGGATTATGGTTTAGGCCATGATTATAAGATGTAACCCTGAGTGAGAGACTGTTAGCACAAGTTACCCTACATGAGAGGGTTCTAATACACAATGTGTTAGTCAGAGTAAGATGGTCGGGGGTGATGAATTTCCTTAAAAAATAAAACAAAAAAGTGTGATGGAAATCACAAATTAAAACAAGTAAGAATATAAAAACCATAAAATCAAATAATGATAAAGTGATTATATAATTTTATTGAAGAATGTTCTTTATAATTAAATCTAGATATGATAAGAGAGAGTATATGATTATCAATTAAATTGATTATGAAATATAAAAAGGAGCACAATAATTTTGATGCGATTTTTAAAATATATTATCAAAGTTGATTAAGCGAGTAAGCATAGTGGAATTTAAGGTATATCAAAATTATGTGATTATGAGAATCATTATGATAAGAATGATGCAAAGCATAAATTAAAATAGACATCAAACATAGTTTGATAAAGAAGTTTGATAATAGCTTGGTGTGAGCCCTATGTATTCACCCCTTAGGTTGAGAGGTTTTTATTATTACTTCATTGATTTTAACAGAGATCAAGAAACCACATCCTTCCTTGATTTTTTATGGAAGTAGCAAGAAACCTGCCTCCCTTTATTTTCCTTAGTTATAGTAATAAAATCATTGTAGAGGGTAGGATGAGAAGAAAAAGACATGTTTGGTGAAAATCTATTAAAAAGTCAGTCTTTTATCTCTAAAAAGATAAAACAAGATGAGGGAGATATGTAAAGATAAAGTTAGATGGTGAGAGCCCAAGATAATTGAGAATTATAATTGGCTCTAGAAAGAGGGCTTAGATATTGATGAGAAATGTCGATGAAATATCACTTGATTTGATCTTTCAATCCATCATCATTGAGAGTTTAAATTATGTACACCTTCCAAGACATCAAGGAAATCTATTTATAGCCTCTAATGGATATATGAATCTTCTATAATTCTTCTCAATCATTAAGCCACATAAAATTACAAATTAAAAGTTGTGAGGTCCAAGGAAGTAAAGAATTTTGAAAAGATGGATCAAACCCACCATCTAGTCAGACAATCCCACTAGCTAGTCAGTGTGACACATGGAAATATCCAAGTTTTGTCTGCTATCACCAGATAGTTGGTGGAATCCTACTACAATAAGATTATTTCTACATGGAACTGGATATCTAGTGTTACTTACAACATTCCAAACATCACCATGGCCTATTGAACTTCACTCTAAGATTCTAGAAGCACCTTTGACTTTCTTATACAAATTTAATCATATCTTAAAATACCTTTAAGAAATATCCTCCAATGAATTTAAATTTCATCACTTTTTTCATTAAGAACACAATTTGGTATTCAATGTCATAACTGAGAAACACTCGATGAAATTTATCAGAACCATAAATGAGTGTTTGTGATCATGAAAACACCATGAAAGAGAGAGATAGGTAAAAAAATCTACCCAATTTTGATGATCAAAAACACTTAACATAAAAAGACATATCAAGTGTAAATTAAGAGTGAAACATATATTAAATATAATTCAATATATTTCCAATAATGTAACACCCCGAGTTTTTATGAATTAATTTTTTTCGAATAAATTAAATTTCATTGATGGATTTATTTATACGCAACACCAAGTTATACTTGCACTACACGTAATAATTAGATTAGATTTTGGTATAATCAACACCATATTTGGCTTGTGTTATACACAATGTTAAGTTTTTTCGATAGCTTGTGACACACGCAAGACCGAGTTTTACTGAACTACAATATACTCTTAATATTATTATTAAATTATTATTATAGTTATCACCTAGATGTTAGAATGAAGAGTATGAAAAAGGATTAACTAAATTATGAAAATATGGTTTAATAATTTTTATAAAATGAATTATTTTTCAACCAATTAATTAGAAATTAAAGTTAGAATTATTTGGAAATAAAGAAATTTCTTTTCTGAAAAACTATTTTTCTATACACAAATACATTTTATCACAATAAATTAAAAAAATACCTTTTTATGAATTATTTTAATATAATATATATTCAATAAACTATTTAAAATTTATCTTAAGTGTTTTATAAACAAGAGATAAGAATAAATCCAATTTTAGGAATAAAAAAAAATATTTTTTAAAAGGTAATTTTACCACCTTTTAATGAAAAACCTACTTTGAAACTAAATTTTGACACTTTTATAAATTATATTTGATCATATAAACTTAATTTTTGAAAGTTTAATTTCAAAATTAACTCTGGGTGATTTTTTGGTATTTTTTTTGAGAAGTTTCATTTTTTGATGAATTGTGAAAAATACTGAATTTTAATTAAAAACTATCTTTTCATCTATTTTATTTATATAGATGAATTATGTTTTAAATTTGTTTTAAAATATTTTGAGATCAATTATACATTTATTAATACAATTTAGTTCATTGGAATAAATTTCACATTGAAATTTAATATAAAAACATTTCAACATTTTGAATATTTTCACTTTAAAAACCTGTTGTCTCATCCAGTCCACAGGATGAATTTTAAATTAATTTATACCACTTATGTGATTGGAATTTGAAAAAAATGATTCCATATTTTTAATAATCATAATTTATAATATATATTAAGTTCAACTTAGCTTTTGACCAAAAATATTAGTGAAAAAAATTAAAATTAATTACAATGATCAACATAAAAATGTGTTTACTTAGTGGTTAAACATTAAACTTAAAGGAAAAAAATGACCTAGAAACTTTTCCAAAATCCATTTTAAGCCCATATTTTAAAAATTTACCCCATTAGATCTAAAATTTACCATTATTGCAGGCACATGATGTAAGGTATACCTCTCAATAGTGTTTACCTTTTTGTATTTACAAAAATGTCACTCCTCCACTATAAAAGGGAACTCACCCCCTCACTTATTCACACCACTAAAGCCATTTGGATAATAAAAACCCTGGCCAAATAATCTCCAAACTTTCCTCCTATAAAACTAGAAGCATAACTTTAGATATAAATCAAACCAATGAAGTCCTTTGTTGCAAACCAAAAGGAGTTACCTGAAGAAGAGGTAACAGTCTTTAACGAGTACTTTTGTTTTATTTCTTTCTCCAACCTTATATTATTCTTATTTAATGATTATATAAAAACATTAGTATCATAAATATACTAATATGTTTTAATGTTAAGGGTACGACCTACAAATTCACACACTTTCATCATGCAATCATCATTCGTGTGCACAGCGGACTACCACCTCGTGAACCGATGTCGTTCGTTCTTCCATTAAAACCTTTAAAGGTTAAGAATAATGATGGAATTACTGTTTTTATATGATATATATGATATTTATGATTTATTTATGCTTTTTTAATTATTATATAACACATAATTTATGGTTTCCATTTTCTGAGAATAATATAACATT
Organism: Viscum album; assembly: GCA_963277665.1. Lineage (NCBI taxonomy): Eukaryota > Viridiplantae > Streptophyta > Magnoliopsida > Santalales > Viscaceae > Viscum > Viscum album. Next base: position 1,059,237,516 of record OY728155.1, read on the forward strand.
ATTTGTGGACGTGTGGACTACCACCACCTTAAAGCGATGTGATTCGTTCACACTTTACATGGAATATATTAAAGATGAGTTTAATAAACATATGTGATATATATGACATAATAATTCTACTGTATTATAGTATACACACGCACACACATATATTTCATTTACTTACTTTCTTTCAATACGACAAGAAAATGGAAATACCGTTCATGCATACATACAACCTACTATCTCCATAAATGGTGTATCTCATTTTCTATTTCTATATTTTATAGATTACTATAAATAATTATATAATGAATATATTTGATATTTATATCATGTTTTACATTATGGGAATGAGGAAATCATGACCAAATAAAGAGGAAAAAAATAACAAGTCAAAACATATACAAAAAACAAAGCGGTTATGTTGGAATCCTCATGTTTTAATCATGTTTTAATGATCACAAATCCTATACATCCTGTAAATCTTGTTAATCCTGTTTAATCTATTTTAAGTCATGTATAAAGATGGTTGGTTTATTTATGCTTTAAATAAATTTTCTCAAGATATTAATTACTATAAATCATGTTTTATTATTGTAAACTATATTTAACTTTGGTCTCTAATGATTTATTTTATGAATGATTAAATCTAATTAATCCTGTGAATAAACTGCTTAAGTTTATATGTAGATATTTGGCTAAGTCTGAGAAATCGTGAGTTTTCCACCGGTTCTGGTTTTTTGGAAAAGGACCTAGATACTGTGACCTAGACACTGTGACCCAAACACCATGACCCAAACATCGTGATCCAGACACTGTGACCAGACACCGTGACTAAGAAACCATGACCAGACACCGTGACCAGACACCGTAACTAGTTTCAGATCTGTTGAAGCCTGTGAAACTGGTTCCTTGCTAATACACCGTTAGAAGTTTGGAAAAAGACCAAAAACCATGATCCTAACACTACATATGTGCTACTGGTTCCTGATCTCTATAAAACTATGCCATCATAACTATCTCACCGCTCAAAGGAAAAGAAGAAGTCACCACTTCTTGGTGACATCATTTCCAAGTGGAACCATTTCCAAACAGACTGTGACACCATTATTTAATCTATTTTATCGTTTTCAATTTAATTTCTAATGATCATATTTGAGTATTTTAAATAAACTAACATAATTAATATTTCTTTGTAGACATGTCACCTGACAGTAAGAGGTAAGAGGTGCAGAATAAATGCATCATGTCGGTTCCAACACATGCACTCCAAGAATAAGAAGAAAAGCGTGGCCCTAAAACATAAAAAGTGGTAAAGAATCAGAAGTGCGAGTATTCTTATGAAAAGAATTGACACATGCAACAAGATACATATGAAGAACATACAAAGCATTCATGAATCCAAAATCTGGGATACCATAGATCAGAGTCAAGAACATCTTCACAATAAAAACTCCATGAAGAATATGATCCAAGTCTAACTGGAAACCAGAGCACCAAACTTGCGATACTTTGTTTTCTCGTAAGAGGACCCGATACTTTCATCTACCTCATCCTAGAAGTCCAGAGCTTCATAGAATAACACTCAGAGCACTTCTAACCTTATCTCATCATCTTTTCTTTGTTGTTTACTGTTTTTATCTTTCGAGCAGTGTGTGTGTGTGTCTGTATTAAAACACACACTATCTCTTGCACTAAACTGAATGATATAAGATATCCTTTATCTCATATATTTTTACACTAGTTTATACCCACAAAGAACTGTGGAAGAGGTCGTGTGACCTGGACAGTCCTGTGCACTGTTGTTTACCCTGATCTAGGGTGTGAATCAAGTTTATTAATATAAACTGCTTGGTGGTAGGTGATCACCAAGTGGAGTGGATTAGGTCTCAACTTGAGACTGAACCACTTGTTTTATATCTGTTGTGTTGTTTAATTTAGTTTTCTTTATTTTACTGAATAATTAAGAAATCACTAGATTCATTTTGATAGTTAATATTGGACAGAAGTTATAATTATTTATCCTTATTAGAATAGCTTCAAAAGTAATATCAATAACCGATATTGATATTACTGAGAATTAATCAATATTCTAAGAAGTTATTTGAACAATCAAACTTTCATAACCTTATTACTTTGATTAACTAGGCTGTATTTATTTTTATTGGGGAATCTTTGAAGAAAAAATTTCAAATAGAAATTTTTATAGATACTCAATTCACCCCCCCTCTTGAGTACTCTACTCCGACCAACATTTGGTATCAAAGGAGTTTTTTATTCCTATTAAGACTCTGTTTTTGAAACTATTCAACTATGATTTTAGTTGTACTTTAAAGATCTATAAATTTCTATTAATTATAAAATTCTAGATTTTAAAAGTATTTATTTATTATGGATAATAGAATGTAAGGTGCTGTAACAAATAGACCACCATTCCTTAATGGAACCAATTATGCCTAATGGAAAATTAAAATGAAAATTCATTTAGAAAGTATGGGTTTTGAAATTTGGTCTTTAATTATAAATGAGTATAAGATTAATGCTAGTGATAGAATCACTTGGGATGACCCAACCAAGACTGCCTATAATAACAATTTCAAAACCATGAATGATCTATATTGCTCTTTAGACGATGAAGAATTTAATAGAATTTCTGCATGTAAAACTGCCCATGAAATTTGGGATACTTTGTTTATTTCACATGAAGGAACTTATAATGTGAAAGAAATGAGACTTAATACTTATATTATTAAATATGATAACTTTAAAATTAAACCTGATAATCCTATTTCTGACATGTATCTCAGGTTCAATGAAATTTTCAACACAATGATTTCTCTTGGAAGAGAAGTCACTACCAAAGAACAAATCATGAGTATTCTCAGATGCCTACCTAATAGATTGATATGAACATCTATCTCTATTATAGAGTCATGCAACATCAGCAAGTTACCAGTAAAAGAGCTCATTGGGAAACATATGATGTATGAAGAGGAGCTTAAAGTCAACAAGGAAGAGAAGGATGAACCCAAAAGAAAATCTATTGAATTTAATACCACCACCTCTAAAAACAAAGAAAAATGCAAATTGGAGGTCTCTGTAGAAATTTTTAGCAGTGAAAAATCATCACCTGATAGTGATGAGGAGATGGATCAATTAGCCAAAAGGTTTAAGAGATTTTACAAGAAGAAGAAATTTTTCAGAAAGCCTAACTTCAAAGGAATATATGATCAAAAGGGAAGTTGGAAGAAATATTGTAAAATAAGTGACAATTCTGGTGAGATAGTATGCTATGAATGTAAGCAAAATGGACATGTAAAGGATGACTGTCCCAAGATCAAGTAAAAAAAGAAATATTAGGACAAAGATAAAAAGTAAAAAAAGGAAATGAAAGCAATGTGGAGTGCTTATGAGGACAATTAAAGTGACTCGAAATCTTCAAATGATGAACATGATAACAAAGCCAATATGTGTTTTATGAAAAACACATCTGAGGTAACACTAGAATCTCCTGTACACAATTCCTATTATTCTGGAGATGAAGGTGATTTTGAAAATATGTCTAAAGAAGAAATGTTTGAGTACTGCAATATGCTTGAAGAAACATGTAATGAACTAAAAGATAAATACAAGTCTTAAAAGAAACAATATGCTCTTACCTCAATTGTTAAATATGAAATTAATGTAGAAAGGGAGAAAAATGTTCAATTACTCAAAGAAAACAATGCACTAAATCTATCTAATGAGAAATTAAAAAAGGATGTTGAAAGGTTTACTAATGGTAAAGATACTTTGGTACAAATTCTAGGTAAACATATTACTCCTAAATATACTACTGGTATTGACTATCAACCTGGTAAAATAAATTTTGGAAGAACCAATTTTGTTTCTAAATCTAGGCCATACAGCTTTACTCCTAGTTCAGTAAAACATTTAGGTAGTTCAAATTATGATACACTCTCTACCGTTTCAAGCTTTTCTGGACCAAATAGAGTTTATTTTTCAAGAAATTTACATAATTCTTATAGGAAACCTATGAGGCAGACTCGGGTTCCTAAAGCACTAGTCACTAATATTACTGGACCCAAAAAAATATGGGTATCAAAGTCTTTTTTTATTTGACTATTTTGTAGGAAAATTTCTTAAAGAGATCTTATAAAAGCTTATGGTACTTGGAAAGTGGGTGTTCAAGACACATGAAAGGAGACTATTCATGATTTAAGAACTTGATAAAAATTGATGGTAAACATGTCACCTTTGGTGACAATGCCAAAGGAAAAATCATTGGCCTTGGCCAAATCGGTAACTCTAACTCAGTTTTAATTTCCAAAGTACTTTTTGTTGATGGATTGAAATATAACATGCTTAGTATTTCACAACTATGTGATGATGGATTTCATGTTAAATTTGAAAATGATTCTTGCAATGTTTTTAATTCTAAAAATGAATTAGTGTTTTTTTCATTAAGAAATGAAAATGTATACTCTATTAAATTAGAATCTTTAGTTTCTCAAAATGCTTCATGTTTAAATGTATTTCACAAAGATTCTTGGATTTGGAATAAGAGACTAGGACACTGTGACATTCAGTCTCTTAGAAAGATAACTAGAAAAATCATAGTCAAAGATCTACCCAAACTTGAGTTTCCAAATGATAAAGTGTGTAATCCTTGTCAAAATGGAAAGCAACACAAAATTTACTTCAAACCAAAGAAATAAGTGTCAACTTATCAACCTCTCAAATTGTTTCACATGGATTTGTTGGGACCATCTAGAGTTTCTAGTTTAAATGGGAAGCACTATGTTTATGTTCTTGTAGATGACTTTTCTAGATATACTTGGACTTTATTTTTGGCTCATAAAAGTGAAGGATATTCTTATTTCATCAAATATGATAAAACTGTATAAAATATTAGTGGACTTAGAATTAAATCCTTAAGAAGTGATAATGGCCTTGAGTTTGAAAATCAAGAGTTTGAATCCTTTTGCTCACAAAATGGCTATAGTCATAATTTCTCTGCCCCTAGAACACCCCAACAAATTGGAGTTGTAGAAAGAAGAAATAGAACCTTGTAAGAGATTCCAAGAACCATGCTTAGTGAATGCGACTTACCTATTTATTTTTGGGATGAAGCTGTAAATACAACATGCTATATTATTAATAGAGTGTTGATTAGACCCATTATTAAAAGAACTCTATATGAGGGAGAAGATGAATCAAACCCGATTTGAGTTCAAAGTTAGCCTCTATGTTTGGATATTGAATACCAAGAGGTTGGTAATTCATATCAGGAGCAATAAGTTCTTTAAGTGTTTGTTCCCTAGGATTGTCCATATCTAATTCAATTGGTTGGATAAGGACTGATTCTTGAATTATTAGATTATCTCTTATGTTCCTCCTAAGTTAGCGAAGTGTTCGCTCAATTTCAGGGTCAAAAAAATTTGAGGGATTGTTTGGGAGGCTACAGGGCATTCAGAAAGATGTTTTAAGAAATAGGAAGATGAGTTTTTCTTTTTGTGTTTTCCGTTTATGATTTTTATGAGGAAGGCGAGTTTTTCTTTGCATTTTTCTTTGCATTTTTTTTAAATTTTGTTTTTTGGGTTTTTTACAATAACCAGAAACTAATGACTAAATAAAGCACCATCACCGGAAATGGCGCTATTTAAAATGCACAACCGATTGTCTCCTATTGACCGGTCAAGGTTCTGGTGATCTACTAATGTGTATAGCAGCACTCGGGTCAAATCCTCGACGATGATACTTTGTAATAGTCGTTTGTTTTTAGTTAATTGTATTCTGATTGGGGGGTTTATTTGAAAAGATTAAATAAAGTGATTAATTATTGGTGCTTGATTTAACAATTTGATAAATATTGGGGTGAGTTTATCATTAGGGAGTTAAGTTTGTGATATCCTTGAGCTTTGCTTTATATTTCATTTAAATTAACACCCACTTCACAAGATAACGTTGATTGGAATTCCTAAGTGTTAAGGCTTTAATCCAAGCATTAACTTAACTTAGGGTTCTAATAATTACCATTACTTGTTTATGGTAGTGTATTTATGGTTCCAATAATCCATTGAAACCACATGTTAAACAAAATATGTCATTAATCCATGACATGTTAAGTCCAACATACACAATGTTAAATTAACGAATACTCATCGAGGAAATACACTCAATCACTTAACATCCCTAAATTTTGACTCACCCAAATAAGATATTTACTCATCCATTTGGGTGTTTAATAACATGGTTATAATTATTATGATGATAAATTAAGAATAGAAGAAAAATAAAGGGATAAGAAAAGAGTCGTGCGTAAAACACACACACACGAACAATGATGAGAATTAAAAAAAATGGACTTTCGATTGAATGAGAAAGCAAAAGAAGGGAAGGGGATTCAACTGTATATAAACTATTTTAAGAACATTAATATTAATCGATAGAATTATGATGAGAATAAGATATATTGAATAAGAATCTTGCATTAAAACAGAATTACACAACACAAACTTACAAGATTACAAACGAAGAACAACACAAAAGTGAAAGGAAACAAAGAGAGGAGTAAGGGTATCTCAAGTAAAAACTTGAGTATGTAAGGTCCTCCCAATCCTTTTTAAAGTATTTTTTCATTACAATATCTGCTCCTCTCTTCTAAAATGCCAACCCCTTTGAAGGAGAGGATGGAGATGTATTTATAGCCCAAGGAAGTGGACTGTTTGCATTCCCAATCTGTCCCTCTACTTGGATCGATGATTTGGACATCCAAATAGCATAATCTAGAGATATATACTTCTTAAAAGTTGTATATAATAATGTTTTACGACTACTCTCAAAATTTTGAGGCATTTGGACATATGAAGCAAAGGTTATGGCCGTTTTATTAAACAATCTTAATTTGTCCATTTCAATCCAGTCTTTTTGAAGTCCAAAATGTGAAAGGGTTTTTGAATAGGAAGATGCCTTCAAAAACAAATTATTTATTAAAAAAAGTCGTCCAAATATATCTCCTCTTTAATACTGAAAAATATTATCTCTATTTTATGATTACATAATGAGATATCTCATGAATAGTGTCCAGATTTTAATTCCCGTCCAGAATGGTGGGCTGGACTTCAAGGCATTAGTTGGGCCCCTTTTTATTGTGGTTGGACCTTCAATTTTTTATCCATGATTCATTTTGATAATCTATAACATATGGTGGATTTTAATAAAATTTGGTCTTAGGGATTTAGACCAATAACTCAATCATCTTTGATGGTCCAGTTTCATCACAAATTCTTTAGGTCTTCTTGTGTTGACCATATGAGCCTTCAAATGGTAGAATTGGCCCATGATTCCTTCTAATTATATGTGAGAAATTGAATAAGGAATCCTAAAAAATATGAACCACACAATTTAAATCATTATGGTGAGAGTTATAAATAAAATAGTAAACTGACTCACTTGGACTACTTCTAAAAATGCTCAAAAATTATACACATTAATATTTCACACAAATTATGCACATTTCATATAAAATAAGTAGAAAGGGTATATAATAAGTCATGAAAATATTAATAACATCAATAATCCTAAAAGGGAGAGAGACACGTACACTAAGGGACACACAACACACTAAGAATAGATATCTCCCTCATATGATTTATGATCATCAAAAGGGGGAGATTGTTGGACTCCTCATGTTTTAATCATGTTTTAATGATCACAAATCCTATAAATCCTATAAATATTGTTAATATTGTTTAATATATTTCAAGTCATGTGTAATGATGGTTGGTTTCTTTATGATTTAAATAAATTTTCTCAAGTTCTTAATTTCTATAAATCATGTTTTATTATTGTAAACTGTATTTAACTTTGGTCTATAATGATTTATTTTATGAATGACTAAGTATAATTCATTCTTGGAATATTACTGCTTAAGTATATATACAAATATTTGGCTAAGTCTGAGAAACTGTGAGTTTTCTGCCGGTTCTGGTTTTCTGGAAAAGGACCCAGACACCGTGACCTAGACACCGTGACCCAGACACCGTGACCGAGACACCGTGACCCAGACACTGTGACCAGACACTATGACCAAGACACTGTGACTAGACACAATAACTAGTTTAAGATCTGTTGAAGCTTGTGACATTGGTTCCTTGCTAATACACCATTCAAAGTTTGGAAAAGGACCAGAGTCTGTGATCCTAACACTGCATCTGTGCTACCAGTTCCTGATCTCTATACAACTATTCCATCATAATTGTCTCACCGCTCAAAGGCAAAGAAGAATACACCATTTCATGGTGACACCGTTTACAAGTGACACTGTTTCTAGATAGACCGTGACACTATTCTTTAATCTATTTTTTCGTTTTCAATTTAATTTCTAATGGTCATATTTGAGTCTTTTAAATGAATTGACATAATTAATATTTCTTTATAGAAATGTCACCTAACAGTACAAGGTACGAGGTGCAGAATACATGAATCCCGTCATCTCCAACACATGCACTCCAAGAATAAGAAGAAAAGCATGGCCGTGAAACATAAAAAGTAGTAGAGCATCAAAAGTGCGAGTATTATTGCGAAAAGAAATGAAACATGCAACAAGATACATCTGAAGAACACATGAAGCATTCAAGAATCCAAAAGATGGGATACCATAGATCAGAGTCAAGAACATCTTTGAAATAAAAACTCAACGAAGAACATGATCCAGATCTAATTGGAAACCAGACCACCAGACTTGCAATGCTCTTTTTTCTCGCAAGAAGACCCGATACTTGCATCTGCCTCATCCTAGATGTCTAGAGCTACATAGAATAACACTCAGAGAACTTATAACCTTATCTCATCATCTTTTCTCTATTGTGTACTGTTTTTAGCTTTTGAGCAATGTGTGTGTGTGTGTGTATTAAAACACACACTGTCTCCTACACTAAACTAAAGGATACAAGATATCATTTCTCTCATATCTTTTTACACTAGTTTATACCCACGAAGAACTGTGGAATAGTTCATATGACCTGGAAAGTCCTGTGCACTGTTTTTTACCACGATCTAGGGTATGAATCAAGTTTATTAATATAAACTGCTTGGTGGTATGTGATCACCAAGTAGAGTGGATTAGGTCTCGGCTTGAGACCAAACCACTTGTTTTATATCCACTATGTTGTTTAATTTAGTTTTCTCTATTTTACTGAATAATTAAGAAATCACTAGATTTACTTTGATATTTAATATTGGACAAAAGTTATAATTATTTAACCTTATTAGAATAGCTTCAAAAGTAATATCAATAACTGATATTGAGATTACTGAGAATTAATCAATCTTCTGAGGAGTTATTTGAACAGTCAAACTTTCATAACCATATTACTTTGATTAACTATGATGTATTTATTTTTATTGGGGAACCTTTTAATAAAACTTTTCAAATAGAAATTTTTATAGATACTCAATTCACCCCCACCCTCTTGAGTACTCTACTCTGACCAACAGGTTATTACCTGAAACATAACATTAACATGGAATTGTTAATAAATGGGTAATATAAATTCATTATCAAATAATATATGGTATTATATAAAATAATATTATTTTTTGGTAGATTTATAATAAAATTATATTTACTATACATTATGTTTGAGCATCTACGAAGAAAGTCAAGACTTAAGGTAAGGGTTTTCTCGTCTCACTTTTATTTATGTGAGATATATGCAATATTCACCACTTATTCTTATAGTGTGGTCTATATACTACCCTATGACAAGTTATATCATTAATTTAATTTATTTAAATATATTAAAAGTTTCAATTTATGTTATTATTTCATGGATCTCATGATTCAAAATTTACTCAAGTAGTAAGGGGATTTCTAGTCTCACTTTTATTTTTGCGAGTCTTATACCATATTCACCACTCGTTTCTTTTGTGTGGTGTATATACTAACCATGAATGAATTATATGATTATTATACTTAAATTTATAGGTATTTACATATCCATTTTATGATATCTCTTTCATGGGCTTTACGGTTCAAAAGTTACTAAATTGGTAAGACAATTTTGTCTCAATTTGTCTTCTTGGAGTCACATGTTATGTTATGCACCTATATTCTTTTAAGATGTGTATATAATTCCATTTTACATGTTATATAATTAATCTCATTCTTTTAATGATATTTTAAGTTTAATTTTATATTATTCTCTCATGGGTATTATGATTCAAAGTTACCAAAGTGGTAAGAGTTTGTTGCTACAATCTCATTGTTTATCGAGATTATTTGTGATTTTGCTTCCATTGATGAAATATTATAATCCATATCTCAATAATTATCATGAATTTTATTATACTATGTTTATTCATGAAATCTTCAAGTAATTTTACAATTTTCCACTCGTTAGTACTTATGATAATTAATAGCGTTTTTAAGAAAATCCAACCTCATTTCTCTCTTCGGTCAAAAATCTATTTTATTCAAAAACCATGTTTTCTAAAAATGTTTTTAAATTTTTTTTTAAATGATATTTTAAGATAATTTTCAAGGAAAAGGATTATAAAAATTTATTATGTTTTAAAAATTGTTTTAAATGGTTTTTAAATCTTCCTTTATAAATTTTCTTGGTTATTTTCAAAAGAAAAAGGTTTTTAAAATGTTTTATGTTTTAAAATGTATTTTTCAAAGTAAAAAGAATATTTTAATAAAGAAATATTTTTAAAATTATTTCAAAATTATTTTCTATCTAATATGACATTAGTTGGTGTTAATTATTCCTTACTAGGGATATGATCTATGAATACCATTCATATTATTTCTCTGAATGGTTTATGTTTTGATGACATGATGTTTATGTCACCTGTTTCTCTTCTATAGGTTATACCATGATAAAACTATTATAAAACCAAATTCGTTTCATGGGTTATGATTTAATGAAATTATTATGAAAAATATCTATTTTCCAAATGTTATTATATGATGACAAGGTAATTATACCCATTTCATTTCATGGGTTATGATATGATTAATGTTTATGATATTGTGGAACACATATGTATGTTTTTATTATGTGATAGGTAGGACTTATATATCCCTCTAATGCATTGGATAAATATTTATATCTCATGAGATAAAGATAAAAAAAAGTTGATGGACTTGATCCATAATGAGAAATGGGTCTGTCCTGACCCATAATGGGAAACAAGTGTATCTTGATCCACAATGGGAAACAGTTGCATCCTGATCCAAAGTGGGAAACAGGTGCATCCTGATCCACTATAAGAAGAAGGTGTAACCTGATCCATTATGAGGAAAGGGTTTCCACTAAGTATGGTGGTGTGTCCCACCCAAGAGTTGTAGTTGCCTATGTGTGAACCTGATTACATGTTCAAAATGTTATACATGAACTTAATTACATGTTCACAATGTTATGTATGATCCTGATTACATGTTCACAATGTTATGCGTGAAACTTATTACATGTTTACAATGTTATGTGAGGAACTAGTTGCATGTCCACAAGTTTATGTGAGGGCTTGATTTCATTTCCTTAACCTAAAGAGCGAACTTGTTTCTATCTACACATGTTCACAATGTTATAAGTTGATGTGTATGCCACAAGTCTATGTCTTATTCCAATGTTATGCTCTCAAAAATCATGTTCTTTTATTTACTTATTATTCATTTCTTATAAAATTACAATATTTTTTTCATGAATCATGTATATAATCTTTGATGTGCAAGGTATGATCTTTAAATATTATGCTTATGATCTCATACCCTTATGTTCATGTTATGCTTACACATTTCTTTTGTTTACCCTTACTGAGAATCTGAGATCACCCTTTCTTGTGTTTTCTTTCCCCAGGTCATGAAGAAATGTTTTAAGAAGTATTACTAATGGGGAACATATTTACAGGTGATGTTGAAGATCTTTCACCAAGTTAGAAGATTGTGTTTCCAAGTTTCCAAAGACACTAAATTATTACAGTCCTCGGGCATGAATTTTTCTAATCTGCTGAATATTCATCTAAAATGATGTAACATCCATGTATGTTAATCCTAATTTGCTATAATTGGTATCAAAGTAAAGGTTTAGTCATAATTTATAAATCAGGATGAGAAAACTTTAGTGATATCCCTAGGGATATTTCTATGGATATGTCTAGGGATGTCTCTAAGGATAAGTCTAAGTATGAGTCAAAGTTTAAGAAAATGACCTAGAATTTTGGTAAAGGATTGAGAGAGTGGTTTATAAGAAATTAAATCCCTATCTAGATATTACAAGTGGATGTATTAGAGGAGAAAGAAGATGTTTTTACTATAGAAAAGAAGGATACAAAGCAAGTAACTATAAAGGTAAAATGAAAAAAGTTTAGTTAATATAATGGATGTGAATATTGGTCTCCCTAATATATTATCAATAGTTGAATGTTTTAAGTGTAGAAAGTATGTACATTATTAAAATCAATGTCTTAGGGTTAAATATCCTGAATAAATCAACAAGGTTGTAAGACTAATGGTTTTGCTACTAATGGTAAAGAAACCATGAACGACACATGAAAGCATATTCTGTTCTAATAGTATTATTTATAAGCATGATTAAATTGAGTTTTATGAATGTTAAGACATGATTAATATTTCATATTTTAATAAGGGGTATTAAGTAATAAGAAGATAAATCCCAGATAATGGTTTGATAAAGAAGTACAATGATTGAAATGATCATGTATTGGAATTTAAGAATTATGTTATATAAATCATGATGTATATGTTCATTAAGGATTTGAAAAAATATATTAAATGGTGCTGATGGCCTAGAAAGATTATTTAATGGAAATGTGATATTGTGATCAAGGAAAGGTAACCCTTAATGTGTTATGGATGTTTATAAAATTGTGTTTAGATTGGATAAAGAGACAATTGATATGGATAAAGTAAATTATATTGTATTTATGACCTCAGAACTGATAAAGGATTTATTGAAAAAGTTTTTTATGTTATCATTAATGAAGTTTACAATGTTTTTTGATTTAAGGAATATATCCAATAATCTATTTTCTATATAATTAATGAATAAGCATGTATGTTTTCAATATGGTTTTATGGTAATTTAGGTTATTTCCATGTTTCAAGAGAACACATGATGAAGGTATTCACATGTTTGGTGTGTGACAAACAAGAGCTACTTTATGATATAAGGGGGATAAATGTTAAGATTATTTTGAGAAATTTAGTGATCTTATTTCTAAAGTTTTGAACTTTCATATTTCATAAGGGTTATATGAATAACCATTTATAGAATGGTTTGAGTTGAACTTTGGATGAGGTTTTGGAGATTAACATATTACCTAACCATATAAAGATTTATACATATTGAATAACCTATGACAACTATTTTTGTTTTTATGATACATGAAGATAGACATATTGACTTATCAGTCTATCTATGGGTCATATGATCCATTAGTGCTTTAGGGATAGCAAATTCACCTTCATTTCTTAGAGTAAGACATGAAGTGGAAATTGATCAAGGAACAACCAAAGGGTGAGATTATGCTTATGAAAGTGAAATGAAATCAAGTAAGTATATATTCTCATGAAAATTATTCAACTTTAGGAAAAGGGTCTTGAAATAAAATGTTGTCCCGTTATCATAATTTTTTATGATATCAATGTCCTTTTTCAAGCCTCTTTGGTTTATGGATTTTTGATTGTTAACATTATCCTAACCATGTAATCTATCACTCTCCACCAGAACTTGATAGTTATATTTCTATCCCATATCCATGTTTTCACTTGCCACCTATGTTCTTTTATGTGGAAACTTAGTTATGAGTTACTTTGGGTAACCGTTATGTTCCCAACTTTCATTTTTAAAGGAATTTTAAGAATTATTATTTTTTACAATGTGGGATTCTATGCAAGGAACTTTCAATTATTAAGCCTTTGATTCCCCAGATGGATTTCGAGGGTGAAATTCATGTTAAGAGAGGTAGAATTCAACGCCCTAAGTTTTTATGAATTATTATTATTTTAATAAATTAAATTTCTTTGATATATATATTTATACACAACACCAAGTTATACTTTCACTACAATCAATACTTAGATTAGCTTTCGCTACATGAAAAACTATGTTTGGATTGTGTAACACAAAATTCCGAGTTCCTTCTATATCTTGTGTTACACGCAAGACCGAGTTTTATCAAACTGCAATATAAAATTAATATTATTATTAAAATATTATTATAGTTATCACCAAGCCATTGGAATGATGGGTATGAAAAATTATTAACTAAATTATAAAAATATGGTTTATTCATGTTTATAAAATGAATTCTTTTACAACTAATTAATTATAAATGAAAGTAAGAACTATTTGAAAATAAATAAATTCCTTTTTTGAAAAACTATTTTTCTACACACAAACATGCTTTATCTCAGTAAATTAAAAAAACCACTTTTTATGAATTATTTTAATATATTATATGTTAAATAAACTATTTAACATTCATCTTATGTATTTTATAGACAATATATAGGAATAAATCTAATTTTAGTCATAAAAAGATATATTTTTCTAAAAGGCGGTTTTACCACCTTTTAACGGCGCACCTATTTTAAGACTAAATTTTGAAACTTTTATTAATTATATTTGAAAAAATAAACTTAATTTTTGAAATTTTAATTTCAAAATTATCTTAGGGTTATTTTTTGATATTTTTTTTGTGGAGTTTCATTTTTTAATGAATAGTGAAAAATACTGAATTTTAATTGAAAACTGAATTTTCATCTAATTTATTTATATAGATAAATTATGTTTTAAATTAGTTTTAAAGAATATTTAGATATATTATACATATATTAATACAATTTATGTCATTATAATAAATTTAACATTTAAATTGAATATAAAAACATTTCAAACATTTGAACATTTTCACTTTAAAAACCCGTTGTCCCATCCCGTTTGAGGGATGAATTTTAAATTAATTTCCGCCACTTATGTGATTTAAATTTTCCAAAATGGACTAAATATTTTGAATCATAATAATTTATAATTTATATTAAGATCAAATTATTTTTTTACTAAAACTAATAGTGAAAGAAATTAAAATTAATTACAGCGATTAAGAGAAAAATGAGTTTACTTAGTGGTTAAACTTTAAACTTAAGGGAAAAAATGACCTATAACTCTTCCAAAATCCAATGTATGACCATATTTCTACCATTTAACCTATTTTATAAAAAATAGAACATTAGTTTAGGCACATTATGTAAGGTATAC
Organism: Viscum album; assembly: GCA_963277665.1. Lineage (NCBI taxonomy): Eukaryota > Viridiplantae > Streptophyta > Magnoliopsida > Santalales > Viscaceae > Viscum > Viscum album. The sequence goes on from OY728155.1 coordinate 1,059,252,788, forward strand.
CTCTCAATAGTGTTTACCTTTTGTATTTACAAGAATGCCATTCCTCCTCTACTATAAAAGGGCACTCACCACCCTCACTTCTTCACATATCTCAAGAAATTTGGATCATCCAAACACTAATAAAATAAGCTATAAAATTCCATCATCTCATTTTATAATCCCCACTTTGGGTATAAATCAAACCAATGAAGTCCTTTGTTGCAAACCAAAAGGAGTTACCTGAAGAAGAGATAACATTCTTCAATGAACACTTTTGTTTTATTTCTTTCTACACCACCTAAATTATTCTTATTCCATTCTTATATAATAAAATTTATATCATAAATATATTTATATGTTTTCATGTTAAAGTTACTACCTATAAATTCACACACTTCCATCAAATGAGATACACAATCATCGTCCGTATGTACGACGGACTACCGTCTCGTGAACTGATGTTGTTCTTTCTTCCATTACCACCTTTAAAGGTTGGTAATACTGATGTAATTACTATTTTTATATGATATAAATTATATTTATGATGTATTTATGCTTCTTTAATTATTATATAACACATATTTCATGCTTTCTATTTTGTGAGAATACGATAACATCGTTTGTGGACGTGGGGACTACCACCTCCTCAAAGTGATGTGATTCATTCACAATTTACATGAAATGTATTAAGGATGGGATTAATAAAAATATATTATATATATAAAATAATAATGATAATGTATGATAATATATCACTACTACAAAATAGGCCTTTAAAAATGCTAGAAATGTCCTTTATCGGTGCTAAAAAAGCGCTAAGGACCTGAGTGAGATTAAAAGACCTGATATTTTATCAGTGCTAAAAAAGAGCTGATAAAGGGAATTTTATCAAAACTTATAGAATAAATGATAAAGTTTAACTTTATAATCACTTTTAAAATTTCTGAAAATGTGTCCTTTATCAGCACTTTTAAAAGCACTGATAAAGGGCTATATTGTAGTGTGCTGCAACAACACACTGCAACACCGGTACAATGTGCTGTAACAACACACCACAACAACAGAAACACACTAGATATAAACAAAAATAAGTCCTAATAAATAATTTAAATGAAATGAAATTTACCACACAAATAAAATAAAAAACACTATATTATAGACATTTCAAACATTGGTTTATACAATTACATAAATATAAATCATTATATACATTCAAAAAAATCCATGTTCATATGTCTTTTAATCCTGACCCGACTCATGATATTTCCAAAAAAACCACCCCTTATCAAGAAAAATAACACACCTATATAAAAAAAATTATTTTAGTAATAATATAAAGAAATAAATTAACATAAAGTGTTAATTTTACTAAAATTGATGCCAATTTTAACTAAAAAGATGCACTTTTAGTTATAATGGTCACACCATGTGTCATATTGAGATTAATATGATTCCAAAATGTCTCAAATGACTCTTGTATTGTTTTCATAAAGTATAAAAACAATATGAATGCATTTTCTCGGTTTTAAGTACGTTAGTTGTCCTTTTTAATAAAATGTCATTTTAAACTAGAAACATGAATTTTTGACTCATTATGATCGCATCATGTATCGGTTTGGCATGAAACCAATTCTTAAATGTCACAAATGACTTATTAATCATTTTCCTAAATTATCAAGAAAATACGTACACGTTTGATCAGTTATCAATGAGTGACACTTTTTGAACTAAAATATCGATTTTAAATTGACAATTTACACTTTAAGTCATACCAGGCACATAATGTATCATATTGAGGTGAAATTGATTCCTACACATCAAAAATGACTTATGGATCATTTTCTTAAATTATAAAAACAATAAAAATGAATTTTCTCAGTTTTGAGCAGGTCAGTTATCCATTTTACTAAAATTGATGTCAATTTTAAATAAAAATCCGCACTTTGATTCATACCGGTCACATCATGGGTTGGATTGAGGTAAAACTGATTCATACATGTATAAAATGACTTATGTATATTTTTACTAAAGTATCAAAACAATCCCAGTGCATTTTATTGGTTTTGAGCACATCAATTATCTTTTTTACTAAAATGTCATTTTAAACTGGAAACATGCACTTTGACTCATTATGATCACATCATGTATCAGATTAATATAAGACCAATTATCACACATAAAAAATTAATTATGAATCATTTTACTAAATTATAAATAAAAATCAAACATGTTTGATCAGTTTTCAGTGAGTGACACTTTTTAAACTAAAATATCAATTTTAAACTAATAATAGAGAATTTGAGTCATACATGGCACATAGAGTATTGAATTGAGGTGTGGATGATCACTACATGTAAAAAATTACTTTTAGATCATTTATATAAAGTATAAAAACAATATGAATGTGTTTTATCAGTTTTGTGTAGGTCAGATGTCCATTTTACTAAAATAGATGACAATTTTAAATAAAAAGACACACTTCGAGTCATACCGGTCACACCGTGTATCAGATTGAGGTAAGAATGATTCATTCATATCTAAAATGAATTTTGTATCATTTTCATGAAGTATAAAAACAATATTAATTAATTTTCTCATTTTTGAGTATGTTGGTTATCTTTTTTACTAAAATGTCATTTTAAACTAGAAACATGTACTTTTGGCTCATTACGATCACATCCTATAGCGGTTTGACGTGAAACCAATTCCTAAACGTCAAACATGACTTATGAATTATTTCCCTAAATTATCAAGAAAATATGAGGGTGTTTGATCATTTTTCATTGAGTGATACTTTTTGAACTAAAATTTTGATTTTAAACTGATAACAGACATATTGGGTCATACCGGTAACATCGTGTATCAGATTGAGGTGAAGCTGATACCTAAACATCATAAATGACTTATGGATCATTGTATTAAAGTATTAAAATAATATGAATACTTTTTATTGGTTTTGATTATGTAAGTTATCTATTTTACTAAAATTAATGTCAATTTTAAATAGAAAGAAGTACTTGGAGTCATATCGATCACACCATGCGTTAGATTGAAGGAAAGTGATAAATGAAACATTGTAGGGGTGAAAAGTTTTTGAGGGAGAATAATCTTTTGGAAGTTTTGATATAGAAAGGAATGAAAGATGGACATACCACCCTAACTCAAACAAAATGATCCACCTATATAAGAGAAAAATTATTATGTAAGTAATAATAAAAATAAATAAATTAAACATAAATATGAAACAATACATTAATTCTATGGATAATGATTTTACTATGAAAACATTAAGATTACCTCTGTGATTGAGCATAGATAGCGTCGTTTATCTTCCTAAAAAATCATGAGAGATGGATATGAATCTTATAAAATAAATGAACTCTACAAGGAATACTGACAATTAAATCAACATTCCATTCTATAATTTTTTAGTAAAATAGAGAAAGTATATCGTAACATTACTTTTACATCATTATAAAGGGATTCCTTCATTATAGTTTGTTTTTATGAGGGATTGGTAACATCATCATGTGTAGAAGAAATTGTCTACATGAGTATTCAAACATTTAATTTAGACTATGTTAATGCAGTAGACAACATATAATATTATGAGGGAAAAAAGTATATTAAAAAACACTTTTACCTTCTCATTGAACTCTCTTTATTTTTTTAAAGGTTTTAGGGATTTGGTTCCTCTATCAAGAATCCAAATCCCCTATTTTTGGTCCCCTATAATGTACAAGTTATTGTATACATTGGAAACAACATGAAGTGATTGTGATCCCCCAATAAAAGGTTCATCCTCAATTTAATTTTTATCTGACCCAAAATTTAATTTAGTCGCTAGTAGGACAATCGACTGATTCTTGTTTGTTGGACCAGAGACATAAAATAATTGCACTGCTTGTGATTCTATTATGAACAACTCATATTTTTCCCCCTTCCATGTTGAAATTCACTTTCATGAATCCCATTTCATCAACTTTCACTAAAATGATATAGTGAACCCATTTGCAACAAAAATTCAGCACTTAAAATGTTGTATAATCCAACTTGTATATCTGTTCGATAATTCCAAAATATGACATATTTACATAAATTGGATTTCTATCCTTAGAACCAGATATGTGCATTGCTTCATCCATAAGCATAACACCACTATTTTGAATCGTACTTCACTCATCATGTTATTTTTTATAGAACATATAACCATTAATTAAAAAACCTGTGTAAGATATAACATTTTCATTCGGTCCTCTGGCTAGCCATTAAAGTCATTCAACAATTGAATTTATATTTTCAGATAACTCCTTATAAATTTGATCTTGAAATCATCATATAAACTATTAATTATGTGTATTTGATATCCATCCTTTATCCCTTGATGGATTCAAATCTCTACGATTTTCTTTATGGGATTTAATGTATGGATCAAAATCTTCACTATTATGTAAAATGTAAAGGTGTGATTGCTCCCGCTCTGTCAAGGTAATTGTAACAGCATCTCTTATAGAAATCCCTTCACCCATATGGAATTCGCTGTAATGAGACTTTGGGAGACCAATTCTATCAACATATTATACATAATTGGTACAAAATTTAATAGATTCTTCAACAATATATCATTTTACAATACATCCTTATGGCTGACTTTGATTCTTGAAATACCTTTTTAAAATCTTCATATACCATTCCATGGGGTACATCCATCTATAATGGACATGACCACATAGTTGAACCTCTCTAACCAAGTGAACCATTAGGTGGACCATTATATCAAAGAATTATGGTGGGAAGAACATATCTAATTCAAATAATGTGACTAAAACCTCCTTATTCATGATGATCAACTTCCCTAGGTCTATAACTTTACTGCACATGGCTTTCAAAAATAAGCAGAGTCCGGTTAATGTATGTCATACATTTTGAGGCAAAATGAAATGAAAAGCAACATAGATTAAATATTTCATCAAAACATGATGGTCATGTGATTTTAATCTGTAAGAACCCAGTTCTTCCTTTGAGGTACAACTATTTCCTTTCAGCTTATACTTAAGAAAATGGGGGAAGAGGCCAAGGGATAGCTTCAGGCCTATTACACAATGTGACTGGGGACTACACACCGTGTACTTTTATGTACACTCCGTGTATGGATGGTTAGATGCCATGTAATCCTAGTACACAACCATGTGATGGTCTATCCAGGAGTTGTACAGACAAAACGTGTAGTCTCAAGTACATGCCATGTACCTTTTTTTAATTATTAATATGAAAATAGCGTCATTTTTTCAGATGGACAGAAATGACTCCTTTTCGACGTACGATGTGCCCATAAAATCCAAATGGGATTTTCCCTCCCGTTTCGTCATTCGATCTCTGATTTGAACATCGTCAAATGTGTTGGATTCTCCTTAGTTAAATCTCGATTCCTCTTGAGCCTTTCTTCTTTATTTCTTCTCTCGATCTAGTTATTTAAGGTCAAGAATTTATACCCGTTTTGTAGATCTACTCTGCTTCAGGTCGAATCAAAGTCTGATGCTAGACAGGGAGAGTCGTACGAGTATAAGGTAGATGGTTTTGTGCCTTTCGTGAATTTTCATGATGTTTATATATGCTGAAGTGTCGTGTACCCACTTTTAGGGTGTCTCTTGATTGAATAATGAACCCTATTATTGTATGATGATGATTTGGTAATTAATTAGATAATTCAAAATCATGTTTAGGGTTGTAAACCTTGATTTAGGGCCACCCCATGGGTGCATTTTCCTTAGATGAATGTTTGGATGAGAATGCCTATGAGGCATGAATTTAATTCCCATTCTTAGGTTGTTAAAAATGTATTTCTCCTTATATTAATTTCCCATGTGAGATACTTGTTATATTAAGCCTTGTAAATGTTTAAATTGCATAATAGACTTGTTATATGTTTTTTCCATGTGATTTATCCTTGTTAAAGACATGTGATAGTTTAATTCACATGTGTTGCTTTTGATATGGAATGTGTAATTGAATTAAATGATAAAAAGAGGTAATTAGAAATGGTCAAGGCACATTATCGGTTAAAATACAAGGTCAAGATCATGTGAATAATTGAACCTTATATACCTTGGTTGAACCATTTTCTCAGTTAAAAGAAAATGAACGGGACTAAGAGGTTAATTAAGTAAAGTCCATGAGTGAGCCACATATATGGTGGTCGAGCTCATTGAGTATTATTTAAAATTTCAAGAAAACACTATTGGAAATTTAGGTTATATCCATGGTTTAAAACCATGGCTATAGGTCCTCAAATCGTGGATATAGATAATAGCCACAATTTGAGGAACTATGGCTAAGTTTGGCATGGCTATAGGTCTACAGCCACGGTTCCAACTGTGGTAATATAACTATATCCACGGTTTAGAACCATGGATATACAAGAGGATGAACACATTTTATTTCCACGATTTCTAACTGTGGCATTAGACCTATAGCCACAGTTAAAAACCTTGGAAATAGACCTATATCCACAGTTAGAAACCGTGGCTATAGGGTTTAAAAATCTATAAAAAATATCCCCCACCCCTTGCACCCCACTCCCCTTGAAGTATCCCACCCCTACAGCTCCCCTCCCCCTGGAAAACACCCCCTCCCCCCCACTCCCCTTGTATTAGCCACCCACCTGCAGCCCCCTCCCCCATGAAAATCCCCCCTAGATAGCCCCTCCCCCCTGCAAAGATCCCTTGGATAGCCCCCCTACAAATCCCCCTCCCCCCAAAAAATATCCCCCACCCTCTCCCCTGAACCCCCTACAATAGCTCACCCCCTACATCCACATCCCCCTACAAAGACTCCCCTAGAAAGCCCCCCTCCCCCTACAAATCCCCCTCCCCTTACAAATCCCCCCTACAAAGCACCCCCCCTGGACAACCCCCCCTCCTAGACAGCCCCCTCCCCCAAAAAAATAGCCCCCACCCTCTCCCCTACATAGCCCCCCTGCAGTATCCCACCCCCTGCAACCCCCTCCCCTCTACAAATACTCCCCTAGATAGCCCCCTCCCCCCTGGATAGACCCCTCCCCCCTGAAAATCCCCCCGGATAACCCTCCCCCCTACAAATCCTCCCCTGGACAGCCCCCCTCCCCCCTAGACAACCCCCTCCCCCCCTGCAAAACCCCCTAGATAGCCCCCCTATTTAATGATAGTTTAATCATCTTATTCCAACATGTGATATTGATGGGTGGTTGTACAAAGTTCAAGTCATAATGATATTAAAGTTACAGTGGAGCTCAATAGAACTATGGTTCCAAAAAACTACGATGTACTGATTAATGTTGAATGAAGAGATATATGATTTCAGTAAAACATAATTATACAACAATAAATATGTGTAGTTAAGAAGTTATTATGAATGGAATGAAGAAATCATCTAATGTGGTAGCACCCTCCCCCACAGCCCCCTCCAAGACACCCCCACTCCCCTTATAGTAGCCCACCCCCCTGAGCCCCCCCTTCCTGGACAACACCCCCCCTCCTGGACACCCCTACCCCTAGACAATGGACACCCCCTCCTGGATAGCACCCCCCCTCCTGGACACCCCTCTCCCTTGGACACCCCCACCCTCCCTCTTGGACACCCCTCCCCCATGGACACCCCCCTAGACACCCCCACCCCCTTGAAATAGCCCCCCCACTCCCCCTAGACATCCCCCTCCTGGAAAACCCCTCTTGCAAACCCCTCCCTCTTGGACACCCCTCCCCCTTGGACATCCCCCTTCCTAGACATCACCCCCTCCTGGACACCATCCCCCCTGGACACCCCCACCCTCCCTCCTGGACACCCCTCCCCTCTGGACACCCCCACCCTCCCTCCTGGACACCCCCACCCCATTGCAGTATCCCCCCCTAGACAGCCCCCAAATACCCCCCTCCTGGACACCCCTCCCCCTAGACACCCCCCTTCCTGGATAGCCCCCCGCCCCCTGGGACACTGGACACCACCCACCCTCCCTCCTGGATACCCCGACCCTACCTCTTGGACACCCCCACCCCCTTACAGTACCCCCTGGACATTCTCCCTGGACACCCCTCCCCACCCTCCCTCCTGGACACCCCACCCCCTTGCAGTATCCCCCCCTGGACAGCCCCCTCACCCCCGGACATCCCTCCCCCTGGCCAATGTATCCATTCACACCTCCTACCCTCTTCCCCCAGCACACCCCCACCCCCACCTCTACTCCCTCCTCCCCTTACCCCAGCACACCCCCCTGCCCCCTTCCCCTATCACACCCCCTTCCCCCACCTGCACACCCCCTCACCCTTCCCCCAACACCCCCTTCCCCCAACACACCCCTCCCCCTCCCCCCACTTGCACACCCCCCTTCCCACCCCATGCACCCCCTAAAGAAGTTTAGCATGAAGAAAAAATTATTGATACAATTGTTCTTATTCGTGAAGAAAGGCCAATTGTGATTATGCCTAGTGTTTAAACTACATAAGGAAGAGCTAAACCGGAGGTGGATAATTAGTCAATGGATCCAATTATCCTTGGATCACTTTATAGTGGAGATCGAACAGATGATATGGTTATGGAAACTGTTGAACATTCTCTACACCACCTATACCACCTCCACCTCCTACTGTGCATAAGGAATCACCCTCTATTAGTAAGATCTCATAAAGTTATAAAATGTAATCTTTTGCCTCTGATATTCTAAATGAGTTTGATAATATTTGAGGAGATTATAATGAGATAAAATAGGAGTTAAAATATACTAATGATGAGATTATAGAACTTAAGAATTCCTCTATCACTGGTGTAAATGGAGGTTTTCCTAACAGTTTTATGCCAATGGTTTGAGCAAACCGTTGGTATACTGGTTTTAGAGTAACCTTTACAAACAGTTTATAGAAACCGTTGGTATTTTTATTTTAGAATGAATATTTCCCAATAGTTTACTCAAACCATTGAGAAATATTTGATTTCTATAATGTATACCAATAGTTTTAAAAAACCATTGGTAAAGAACAAATTTCCTAACATTTTTTAAAAACCATTGGGAAATGTTTCCCCCAAATACACAGTGGCTCCAACTCCATCATCCATGCAATTTCAACCCTAATCCGAAGCTCTCCTGAAGATCTCTCTTTACCCTAGGCTGGGGAACTATTTCCACCCTATAGATCCATATTAAATAAAGAAATTTTTTTATTTCTACACTTCAAATTAGTAAGTGGTACCTTAGTTTTAATGTTCTGCATCTTTTTTTTGTTTTATGTTTTGATTTGGCCTAAACCAGAGTTCCGTGCGGTCTGTTTCATGGTATATCGAACACTTTGATTTGTTTTCTATTTTTTTCTACACTTCAAGTGTCATGATTTTGAGAATCACTTTTATTTGAAGTCTTCATATCCACTACTTCTATGTGTAGAGTTTGTGAACCATATGAACTAGTGGGTGCTGGTGAGATGTATCCCCACTCAAAGATAGTAAAGGGTTTGTTTAGTCATATGGTCTCTAGGTGGGTAATGGATATAAGTATGGTCCATGTGAAGTGATTGGGGACGGTTGGGGTAGTGGTGTAGATGGTTTTCCATTTTTTTAGTGGGGTTTTATGATAGTTTCTATGGACTTTATTTTAGTTGAAAATTGGATTTGGATTTTGTATTTATAGTTTTTATTCAAGGAATGATGGGAATGGTAGTGATATTGAGGATGAATTGGGTGATGGATTGGAATTTTGATATTGGTTGGATTGGTTATAGGTAATTTTCAATGTATTACATGGTTATTTCCTCCCCTGAACACCCCAAACCCACCCCTGGACACCCCCATTGGACAGTCCCCCACCCCCTACAGCCCCCACACCCTTGGACAACCCCCACCCCCTGGACACCCCCACCCCCTTGGATAGGCCCCCACACCCCCTGGACACCCCACCCCCTGGTCACCCCTCAACCCCCATGGAAAGCCCCCCTCCCCCTACCCCCTGGACAACCCCCCTCCCCCCACCCCCTGGACACCCCCCATTAGACAGCCCCACCCCCTGCACACCCCCACCCCCTTGGTTATCCCCCACCCCCTGGACACCTGCACCCCCTTGGACAACCCCCATCCCATGGACACCCCCACCCCCCTGGACACCCCTCACCCCCATGGACATCCCCCACCCCCCTGGACACCCCACCCCCCGGACACCCCCTAAAAACTCCCACCCCCTTGGAAAGCCCCCTGGACACCCCCACCCCTTGGACATCCCCCCCGGACACCCCACCCCCCCGAACACCCTCCCCCCTTGGACATCCCCCACCCCCTTGGATAGCCCCCCCAGACACCACCCCACATCCTAAGTGCTTGGCCCAATTTTTAAATTGGAATTAACCATGTAGGTGATTTCTTTTTCCCCCAATGACATTTCCTAAGTGACCCATAAAGCCTTATAAATTGAATTTGTCATGTTTTGATAAATTGAATGGGATGATTTGAATGAAATGGATAATGCATGATGGTTTTCCTTTCTTAATTAATAAAATGGTTTTAAATAAAATTACCCTAAGAGGGGCTGTAGGGTGGTAGGGGGGCTGTCTAGGTGGGGGGGGGGTGGGTTGTCTAGGGGGTAGGGGGGATGCAAGGGGGTAGGGGGGATGTAGGGGTGTGGGGGAGGGGTGTGTGGGCTGTCCAAGGAGGGGTGTGGGCTATCCAGTGGGGGGGGGGGGGGTCGGGGGGGGATATCCAGGTGGGGGAGGGGGGTGTGGGCTGTCCAAGTGGGGGAGTAGGGGTGTGGGTTGTCTAGGGAGGGGGTGTGGGCTGTCCAGGGGGGGTGGGGTGGGGTGGTGGGCTGTCCAGGTGGGGTGGGGGGGGGGTGTTCAGGGGGGTGGGCTGTCTAGGGGTGTAGGGGGGGGGGCTGAAGGGGTGTGTGGGGGGGGGGGGGCTGTACAGGGAGGGGGTGGGCTGTCCACTCCGATACTCTACAAAAAATAGGAATCACATATAACCAATGTATAGTTACTTTCACAAGTTAAGAATTTTCTTGAAGTTTCATACCAGCACTCACTCTTACCCTTCTAAGAAGAAGTGATATCTACAAAGAAATCTCACTCAGGTTCTTATCCACTATCCATATTGATCTCATAAAAATTTAACATTTGTACAAATCCATATCACCTAATGATATAACAAGTCTCATACTCCCATGAGTAGTGTCCCATCAAAACTTAGCTCATATTCCTAAACAACATACATAGGATCATATTTGACACATACATAAAATTTTGTAAATATAGAAAATACTATATTTACACCTTGTATCACAATCTGGTATTAGCTCTCAGCTAGCCTCTCAAGGCATCAATAATCCACATACCTAGCTCAAAATTTGGAGGTGTGTTTACAATTAGGTGTGTTTTTTAGAATTCATGTATGATATTTAGATTATAAGATAAAATCTGATCCACGTATGATATTTGGAGGTGTGTTTACAATTAAGGTGTGTTGTGATTTATATGTATGATATTCATGGTTTACACCAATAGTCTTCTGGGTCACCTATAATAGGCTGTAATTCATGCTACAATTGGATATAGATTGGATTCTATGACCCTAGTTTGGGAGTAGACACCCCCACCCCCTTGGATATCCCCCCACCCCACCCCACCCCCTGGACACCCCCACCCCTGGACATCCCCCACCCACAAGGACACACCTACCCCCTAAACAGCCCCCCACCCCCTGGACACCCCCACCCCCTTGGACAACCCCCTTGGACACCACCCCACCCCCTGGACACCACCCCATCCCCCGGACACCCCCACCCCTGGACACCCCCACCCCTGGACACCCCCACCCCCTTGGACAACCCCCTGGACACCACCCCACCCCTGGATACCCCCACCCCCTGGATACCCCCACCCCCCAGGACACCCCCACCCCCAGGATAGCCCCCACCCCTAGACACCCCACCCCTTGGGCAGTGTATGTGATCACTCAAATAATCTACTAAAATATAAATTTTCTTTGATCTAAAATTTACTCAACTCCTGAATAATTCTCCTCCACAAGTGTACATGATCTTGTACACTCATGTATAGTTCTTCAAATATATTTTGTTATAAATACATTATTTTTTGTCTTTTATATTATGATTCTCATATAGAGTAGCGTGTCAGTTATGGTTTCATATAAAGTGAACAATTATCCTTTACTTAAATATATTTTCTATGAAACTTTAATATTATTGAATTGATTTTGAAAAAATGACTTACAACAATTTATTTTTATAGAATGGATAGAAGTTGGATGTATAAAACTGATCGGATCTTAAGCGATTTTTAACAAAATTTGGAAAGATTTTTATATTTTTCATTTCACAATGATTCCGATAGTGGTCACATACAATTACTATGTTACAATTGTGTTGGAAGACCTTGGTTGAGCCATGAAGAAGTCATCTACCCCATAACCAAATATGGTTTTCAAACAAACTACTATGTGTGGTATCATAATGGAGAGAAAATGAAATCTCAAATTGCTGATGATTCAAATGAGAGGAATGGATTAGAGAATTTATTATATGATAAGTTTCCATTTATTCATCATCATAAAAAAGAAAGTATTCCAACCCAAGAAGACTTAGATATGATCACACATGATGTGTCTAATGAAAATTATGATGTTGTCAGGGTGAAAAAATTTAATGATGCTTCCATGACTCAAGTATATCGACAATGCGATAAAATGAAAAGGATGGAATTTTTAATCTGATTGTTTCATGGGAAAACTATGTATGATATTTCTAATACTGTCATCGATTACATTCTTAACTTATTTAAGGAATTACTTCTAGATGATTCATATATTCCCTCAAACCACTATATGACATGGAAGTTAGTTGAGGAACTTGGATTTTTAAGAAACAAAATTCATGCTTGCTCAAAATATTTTAGTTTATTCTAGGAGGAAACTGCTAAAAAAATGATTGTATAAAATGTGGTACATCTCACTGGAATCCAAAAGCTGATGGAACACTATCTCGTGTGCCACATAAAGTAATGTGGCACTTTCCATTGATCCCCAGACTCCATAATATTTTTATGTCTGATGAAATATCAATAAAAATGCGATGGCATGATTCTGAGAGAAAGAAGATTAATGGTGAGTTTGTTCACCCTGAAAATGGATTTGTATGGAATGGATTTGATGCTAGATATCCTAATTTTGCAGATGACATGCGTAATGTGAGGCTGAGTCTTACATGTGAAGGTTTTAATCCATTTGGGAAGATTCTTACTTCACACAACACATGGCCAGTTTTTATACACATTTATAACCTTCCCCCATGGTTGTGTATGAAAAAACCTTTCACTTTCATGAGTATACTCATATATAGCTATTATAATCCCAACAATGATATAGAAGTATACATGCAACATTTAATAAAAGAGCTGAAACTTCTTTGGGATGAGAGTGTGTGCACATATGATGCATGTTTGAAAGATATATTTTAGATGCGTGTTGCACTTATGTGGATGATCAATGATTTTCCTGCTTATGAAATGATGTCTGAATGGAGCACGAAGGAAAAACTATCATGTACTATTTGTATGAAGAATACATGATCCAGGAGACTGAAACATTGTTGTAGTTTCAGTTTTATGGGACATCGACGATTATTGCCAATGGACCATCCATACAGAAATAATCATCGAAGATTTGAAAATAACATGGAGATTAATGATCCACCTCAATGTATATTTGGAACTGATGTGCTTAATAAATTGAAAGATTTTAGTTTTTCATTCGGGAAGGCTCAAATGAAATCTGGAAAGAGAAATAATTTTTCCATTGAAATCTATTACAATTGGAAGAAGAGAAGTATCTTCTTTGATTTTCCTTATTGGTCAACCAATTTGTTACATCATTGCTTAGACGTAATGAAAATTGAAAAAAATATATGTGAAATGTTTCTTTCAATTCTTCTAAATGTTAATGGAAAGACAAAAGATGATTTAAGGTCTTGGCGTGACTTGGTGGATTGGGGCATCAGACCAGAATTGCATCCTGTGCGTATCAGTGAAAATAAATGGCAAGTTCCATGTGCTTATTATGTGATGACACCTATAGAAAAAAAGAAATTTCTGGAAGTACTTGATACTATTAAAGTTCCTGATGGCTATTCAAGAAACATATCTAAATAGGTCAATAGAAGAAAGTTGAAGCTAAAATATTTAAATACTCATGATTATCACATTCTTCTTTATGAGTTGATTCTAATAGAAATCCATCATCTTTTGTCCAATAATGTAAGGGTGGATCTTATTCATTTATTCCATTTGTTTAGAGATATTTGTGCTAAGAAGTTTTCCAATATTTCTTGTAAAAAATGTTGGCAGATGCCCCATTAATTTTGTGTGAGTTAGAGAAAATATTTCCTCAAGGCCTTCGGGCCACCTTAAGTGCAGATGCAAACCAGACAACCTACAAGGAACAAGATTCAGAAGGAGGATAAGTAAGGAGATTTCACCATATCAGAATCTAAACAGATTGCAAGAATGAGAGGGTATGAAACCTACCATCGGGATGAGCTTGTGCATGCACGAGAAAGCCTAGCCGAACAACCATGCGAAGGTGGAGAGATAATTTCACGATGAAGATGTTGGGGAGGAGCAGTTCCAAGTAGTTATTCTGGGTTGTATGTAATGTTTGAATCCTATGATCAATGAATTCCTATAAGGCCTACGGGTCATGTAATAATTACACTTATGGGCTTTGTAAGGGTTCCACTCACCCCTTGAAAGGTGGATTATCAAAAATCAATAAAAAATAAAGGCCTTCAGGTCATTGGAGGACTGTCCATATTCCAACTAAAATACTTCTCATAGGACCTATTTCTTTTCATTGGATGTATCCAACTGAAAGAAATATTACACATTAAATTCTGATGTCCGAAACAGGAATCATCCCAAAGGTTCTATCGTGAAAGATTACTTGGCTCAAGAAATTATGGATTTATGCTCTATGTATTTGTCTAATCTTACTACAAGAATGAACAGACTAATGAGAAATGAAGAAGAATAGTATGAGAAAATTGAGCCCATTTTTCCATCACTTCCTCAAACAGGAGGAATTCCTGGATCATATACATTGACGACATTAAGACTTGAAGAGCGGGAGATGACACATCACACAGTTTTTTTCAACTGTGATTTGTTCTATGACTACATCAGGTAAGTAAATTGAATATATGTATATCTTACACATGTATATATTTTAAACTATTACTATTTTTATCTACAGTGAACATAAAGAAATGATAAATATAAAGCATCATTCTTTATCTTTGAGAAGAAGAGATACTTTTCATAGAAAAGAGTTTTTTGCTTGGTTAAAATTGAAGGTAAAAATATTACTATTTAAAATAATTAAATCAATATTTAATTAAGTTTAATATTCATTTATATTTCAAGTATTGAGTTTTCCTACTAACTCTGTCTTTGAGGAAATAAGAGCTTTGGCTTTTGGTCCTAATACCGTGGTTCGTGACTGTAAATAAATTTTTATCAATGGGTACAGATTTATTATCACTGAATGAGAAAACAATATGAGAATACAACATGATGGTGTTATGGTTACTGCCAAAACAGACTGTTTTTCCGATGAATCAGATAATAGACTACAATTTGAAAATATAGGTTATTATGGAGTCGTTGAAAAAATAATAATATTGGATTATTATTCTCATGGATGAGTCACGATGATGAAATTCTAGTGGTTTGATTCAATGACAAGGTAGGATACATTTATTAATGATTGTGGATTTTGAGTAATTGATATGACTCGAACTCTTACTACTGATGAACCATATGTATTTTTATTAATGGTGAAACAAGTTTTTTATGTCAAAGACCATCTTTGACCTGAATTTGGTTTCACTATTGAAGTAATTACAAGATATATTTTTGATGATGGTGATGATGGAATTGACACCATCCCTATTGCCATTGGAAATGATCCATTTATTACTTTTGATGACTCCAATAGCTCAATTTTCAGAGTTGACTGTGAACTTGAAGTTGTGGTGGGAAATATATAAAATCATCCATGTTCTCAATTATTTTGGTTTAGCTCGACTTGGGTTGTTAAGTTTGGTACTATTCAAAATGATTTAATATCGATTACAAATATTTTTCATCTGACTTGACCATTATGTGAATTTTTAATGTTTATTGGTTGTAATTTTATTTGAATTGCATTTTCTAATTTGGAATTGAACTGTATTCAAACCTACAAAACCAAAATTTATAACTTGGTGAACATTTCAATGCTTTATTGACCATTTATAAAATTAGTATAACTATAATACCTCCCTTTAACATTTCACCAGATAATGAACATGATGATTTTTCTTCTTCTGCAAAACATGTATATAAACCTGCACCATCTACCTTGGCTAAATAACTATTCTACTAAGTAATTAAATTTATTTATTACATATTGTACAATTTATTAAATTCATTATATATCTATTAAAGATCACCTAAAATAATGGATAGTTAAATTATCCATGAATCCCCCTATCCCCTCTCATTTATTTTGTTTTTTGGGTTACAAATTATTTATCCTTTTATAATTACTTCCATATTTGTTTTCAAATGCAGGAAATGCAACCAATTGAGGATAGACGATGAAAAAAGATGATGTAAAACAGTCATCGCATGGATAAGATGGGAGTTACACCACTAGTGCCTTTAATGAGTATTTTATTTCAAATATATATATTTAAATAACATATAATGTCATGTGATTATTTTTGTTTTAAACATTTTTTCAGGATCCACCTCTTAGGTGACAATTATTTGATAAGCATCTTAGTAGTGGTCCTAGTACTCAGGGTGTTCGTACAGGGGGGGTACGAGAGCTAGGTGATCTAGTTGGCGTACCCGATTAGACCCTGCCCCTCCCAATGACATACTGTCTATCCCACATTCTAATCTCGATGTGTCGTTAGATAAACATGAGATATTTAGGCCTCCTATGTTTTTACCACCCTTTACATCTAAGTTTCCTCACCTATCTTTACCATATCTGATGATGATTCCCACTCCCCATCTAGCATTCATCCAACCATATGTGCCATATTCTTTTACTTCTACTTCCTTCTCTCCGAGCTTCTATATTTCATCTTCTTCGACTCCTGATCTGCCAGAGTCTGTCCCCGTAGAGTATACATTGGGACCCACTCCACCTTCATAGGGTGATCCTTCAGTTTCTATGGATCCAACAATGCCCATTGATCAGATTTCCATAGGTATATTTATAAAACCATAATAATTTTTTATACCATTATTTATTTTCGTTATAACATGTATTGATAAAATATTTGTTTTTCATTCATAACAGATACATATATTGATAGAAGGCAGGGGTGGGGGTATACATGTATGCGTGCGGTGTAGAACCACCACACGTAGTTTATGGTGGACTATAATGAAGATAATTAGATGATCAAAAAAACAAGGCAATAATGTCCAAGTTTTTTGGCGATGCTTGCCAAATACTTCGACATCATTCCTGTAAGCCCGATCTCATAGAGATAGTTGACAAATGAAGTAAAGGATAATTATTGGGTAGATATATGGGTAAAAAAATCTGTTGTATTTAATTCAATATATTATTTTTTGTATTTATATGAATTAATATTTTTGTGTCAACTTCAGTTTAATTTCTCCGATGGTGAGGATGCACGACCATCACGTCTAAAGGATTTAGGTGAGCTTTGGAGAGCCTATAATCACGAGTTGTATATTGTATGATATTCTAGAGTTGGAAAAAAGTTAGTGGTGGCCCCCATCATGGATGATTTTCTGATAGAACATTATCAGCATATGATTACTCATTGGATAACTATCCATTTTAAGGTATTAATCACATCTGAGATATTTAAATAAAAAATTTCATGTTTTTCATTAATACCATATTTTGTATTATTGAATTTTATTTAGGAATTATTCGGAAGAAATAAAAAAAACATTGATGATAAAAAATACTTCTACACATTGGGATGCACTATGATTCCAGATCATGAGAGGAAGCATGTATAAAAGTTGTTTATAATTTTTCTTTACGACTTTGCACTTTCTATTATTTCCTCCATAATTTATTTGATTGATAAAGTTTTTTTATAATTTTAGTTATGAAATTAATTATTAGTATCCTATTTTTAATTATGGTTTCATACATTCAATGGAATTGTAGAGGGAAAAATTGAATATTGAAAGACGTGTTCCTCGAGAAAAACTGTTTTTCTTGAGTTGAAGGAAGAAAGATGGAAGTGCGGTTAATGAACCAACTCAGCAGAATATTGTAAGTTTTAATTTGTTGATTTCAAATTTTAATTTATATTTTGTAACTTAATAATCTATTTATATTTTTAACAAGCTACTTTAGAGGCCCTTGATACCCAGGAACCTGACAATTTTGGGCCAAACAATCACTTACATCAGGTGTTGGGAGATGAGCACCCTAGAAAAGTACGCTTCCGACCTGGGAAGAGTATAGTAAAAAAGAGGTATTGGACCTCCTCATGTATGAGTTTTAGTGCCACCGAGTTCCATCAGGTTAAGGAATAGGTAGAACAGGCTAAAAAAAGGGCCACAGAGATGACAGAACAGTCTGCTAGGGCAAACAATGCATTTATGAAACTGATGGAATTTTTACGTCCAATACTTCCACAAGAGGCCAAATTTTTTTTGATGAATATATGTCATCAATGAATTCTATATATGGTGCAATAGGTGGCAGTTCTAGTGGTGGTCGAGATAATGGCGAGGATGACGCCGTGGCGGAGGAGGAGGAGGGCGAGGAGGAGGCCAAGGTAGAGGAGGAGGGAGAGGAGGATACCGATGCGGGGGAGGAGGGTGAGGAGGAGGCCGAGGTGGAGTATGAGAGTGAGGAGAAGGGAATTGAGGAGGGTGGGGAGGATTATGGGGATGAAAATGAGGATGGGGGTGAGGCTGATGAAGACGGTGATGATAGTGATGGTGATGAGGGACAGATTGATCCGTTACATTTTTGACTGATATTACCGACATTTGATGTTTGATGATTTGTTGTGCCTGAATATATGTGTAATTAGGTAGGTCAAATTATCTTTATTTATTTATCTATAAATAATAAAACTTGACTTGATGATTTTTTGTGACTGATTCACCCCTTCTCTGGACACCCCACCCTCTGGAAACCTCCACCTTAGTGGACACCCCCACACCCCTAGACAATCTCCACCCCCCTGGACACCCCCACCCCCTTGGACACCCCTACCCCCTTGAACATCACCCAACCCCTGGACAACCCCCAACCCCCGGACACCACCCCACCCAACCACCTGAACACCCCCACCCCCCTGGACAGCCCCCAACCCCCTAGATAGCTCCCACCCCCTGGACACCACCCCACCCCTAGACACCCCACCCCTTAGACACCCCCACCCCCTGGATAGCCTCCCACCCCCCTGGACACCCCCATCCCCCTAGACACCCCACCCCTAGGCACCCATGCCCCTTGGACATCCCCCCTGGACCCCCTACCCCCTTGGACAACCCTCAACCCCCTGGATAGGCCCCTAACCCCTGGACAACCCCCCACCCCCCTATACACCCCACCCCCTGGACACCCCCTACCCCCCTTAGACATCCCCCAACCCCCTGGATAGTCCCCACCCCCTGGACACCCCCACCCCCATGGACAACCCCCACCCCCTGGACAACCCCCCTGGACACCCCCACCCCCTGGAAACCCCTAACCCCCTGGACATCCCCCAACCCCTGGACAACCCCTACCCCCTGGACACCACCACACCACCTGGACACCCCCACCTCCCTAGACACCCCCACCCCCATGGATAATCCCACCCCCTGGATAGCCCCCACCCCCTGGACACCCCTACCCCCTTGGATAACACCCCCAAACCCCTGGACATCCCCCACCCCTGGAAACCACCCCACGTCCTAGATACCCCCACCCCCTAGACACCCCCACCCCCTTGGACAGCCCTCCAACCCCTTGGAGAGCCCCACCCAGACACCACCCCACCCCCTGGACACCCCCACCCCTGGACACCCCCACCCCATGGATATCCCCCCACCCCCCCTGGACAACCCCCACCCCCTGGACCCCCCATCCCCCAGACACCCCACCCCCTGGACACACCCTACCCCCTTGGAAAACCCCCCTAGACACACCCTACCCCCTTGGACAGCCCCCAACCCCCTGGACAACCCCCACCCCTGGACACCCCCACCCCTGGACACCCCCACCCCCTAGACAACCCAACCCCATAGACACCTCCCACCCCCATGGACAACCCCCTAGTCACCCACACCCCCAATAGACACCCCTACCCCCTTGGATAACCCCCAACCCCTTGGATATCCCCTAACCCCTTGGACATCCCCCCAACCCCCTGGACACCACCCCACCACATGGACACCCCCACCCCTTGGACACCCCCACCCCCATGGACAGCCCCCACCCCTTGGACAACCCTCAACACCTGGACACCCTCACCCCCTGAACACCCCCACCCCCTGGACACCCCTTACCCCCTTGGACATCCCCCCAAACCCCTGGATATCCCCCACCCCCCTGGACACCACCCCACCACCTGGACACCCCCACCCCTGGACACCCCCACCCCCATGGACAGCCCCCACCCCCTAGACAGCCCCCTGTTAGGACCAAACGAGGCCTAAATACCCTGAGAGGGGGGGGGATCTAGTTCTGGATATTCTATTCCAAAATTCTTCCTACCCCACTGGATATTGACCTCAATATTATAAGGGTCACTTTGTTTGCACTTATGTGTTACTATTGATCTTATTCATCCCTTATTTATCTGATGATGATGATGCTTTGAATGAGATGCAGGAATGAAAACAGGAAGACACAAATATTTTTACTTGGTTCACCCTCACTGGGCTACATCCAAGGAGCATACAATGATGATGTGCCGCTATACCAAATCCACTAAAGCTCACTGCTAATAATGTTTGGGCTAGATCACTTTTAAGCCTAGGTTACTGCCTATAAAATGTTTAGGGTCAGCTCACTTCTTTCCCAAGGGTCACTCCCTATTTATCTCTCTCTGGATCACTTCTGGTAGAAAGAATAACCTTCTTCCTCTTCCTCTGCTCGCTTCACTTGGAAGGGATCCACTCATAGTTTATAAACCTGTAGGTCTCTTCATTATCACTAATGAATGCATCCTTCAATTTATTTAGATGCTCTATTGAATTCCAAATTTCATCAAATGATGAATACCCCTTTTCCTATGATCACTGGGAAAAAACCTTTGGAAATACCTTCACAAAGCACCCTACTTCATGATGCTCCCAATTTTGCAAAGCTCAAACAAGCCTTCACGAAGTCCCTACCTCTTCGCGAAGCACACACCTTTGCAGAGCTTGTTGCCTCATGGATCACACTGATTTTCAGATCTCAAGCCTTTGAAAAGAGAAATCCTTCACAAAGATTAGGCCTCCGCAGATCTCAAGACATCACAATGTGACTTCCTTCATGAATATCACTGATCCAACGTGGAACACACCACTTTCGCAGAGCTAGATTAGCTGCCGTGAAGCTCCTGTCTTTCGTGAAGCACACTACCTCCATGAAACTTCTTCATGATTAAATAGAAACACATTTTTCTTGTAAAAATATCTACTTATCTTGAGGGGGTCGAGGTATATTTATAAGAGATTACACCGACCCTTGAACCTTCCATACAAAGTCAGCGCCACGTCAGTTCAACTCGCAAAGCTCCAAATTTTTTGCTAAAATTATCTCTATATCACGAAGAACCATGAAAAGTTTTGGATTGTGGGGATCATATTAATTTCAGATCATTCCATCAATTCCTTTGCACCTTCTCCATGAATCTCCACTCACAATGCCCTTCACCACCACAATGCTCTTCAACGCTGCTATTCATGAAGCTCATCGTAATCATGAAGAACACCGTAAAATTTCTTCACGTCTTCGCGAAATCTACATCAATAAGCCCATCTTAGTGAAGATCATGACTTTTCCATATTTTTATGATATCCTTAAGGAAATACACATT
Organism: Viscum album; assembly: GCA_963277665.1. Classification (NCBI taxonomy): domain Eukaryota; kingdom Viridiplantae; phylum Streptophyta; class Magnoliopsida; order Santalales; family Viscaceae; genus Viscum; species Viscum album. Next base: position 1,059,274,860 of record OY728155.1, read on the forward strand.
TTGTGATGCTCACCAAAACCCAAATTTTGGACCCCAAAAATTTGGAAAACGCTGGAAAACGATGCCACCTTGTATCTGTCGTTTTATACCACCTCCATATCTTCTCTTACTTTGTCATGGTTCTTGGTCAACATGAATTGTCAACAACATATCTAGAACTCGACAATTCACCACGAAAACATGCATTTCCAACAAACACTACCAACACAAAAATGATGCAATGTTACCTTGGGGGATTTTTTTCCAATACCCCACTCCCTAGACACCCCTACCCCTTGGACAGTACCACCACCACCCTGGACAGCCCCCACCCCCTTGGACACCACCCCACCTCCTGGACACCCCCAACCCCTGGACACCTCTACCCCCTTGGACAACCCCCAACCCCCTAGATATCCCTCACCCCCTAGACACCACCCTACCCCATGGACACACCCACCCCCATGGATAGCCCCCCCTGGACAGGCCCCCACCCCCTGGACACCCCCATCCCCCTGGACACCCCTACCCCCTTGGACAACCCCCCTGGACACCCCCTACCCCCTTGGAAGACCCGAACCCCCTGGAAAACCCCCCTAGACACCCCCACCCCCTATACACCCCCAACCCCATGGACAACCCCCCACCCCCCTGGATAGCCCCCACCCCCTGGACACCCCACCCCTGGACACCCCTACCCCCTTGAACACCCCAACCCCCTTGATAGACCCCACCCCCTAGACACCACCCCACCACCTGGACACCCCCACCCCTAGACACCCCCACCCCCATGGATAGCCCCCACCCCCTGGACAGCCCCCAACCCCCTGGACACCCCCTACTCCCTTGGATAGCACCCCCAACCCCCTGGACATCCTCCACCATCCCCTGGACACCCCTACCCCTTGGACAGTACCATGAACCCCCTGGATGGCCCCCTCCCTAGACACCCTCTTTGTTCCACTCCTACATGAAAAATGGGGGAGTCTGAACCTAAAATGGCTATTCTTACCCCGCTAAAAGACCTATTTATGTGCCCAATGCAGAGTGACTCTAAGTGTCATGGGGAAATACTTACAGTTAATTGATGTATGTGTATGAATTCTGTATGAATTCATACACAAATATGTTATTCAGAATTATGTATGAATTTTGTATGTGTGTTTGGTATGGTATAGGTGCACAGGTAGAATTATGTATGAATTCTATATGTGTGGTTTGATGTAGGTGCATAGAGGGGAGGCAAGCCTGCTGCTGGAAGTGCATTTCTACAGGTGCACAGGGGGGAGGCTGCAGGTGCATAGGGGGGAGGTAGGCTTGCTGCTATAGGTTCATAAAGCCTATGCCAACAGTTGTAAACCATTGGCATATGTGTGAAAATAAAGCATATACCAACAGTTTTATGTAAACCGTTGGAATATGTGTGAAAATAAATCATATTCCAATAGTTTCATGTAAACCGTTGGTAAAAGTATATACCAACAGTTTACAAAAAGTTGGTATAGATATTTTTCTTGACTTTTTCCCAATGGTTTGTGAGGAACCATTGGTAAAAGTCTATAGCAATAGTTTAGAAAATGTTGGTATAGACATGGATTTTGATATTTCCAATAGTTTTAAACCATTGGTAAAGATCAATAACAACAGTTACAAGAAACCGTTGGTATATAATCCATTCTGCATCCATATCCCAATGGTTCTCATAGAAATATTGGTATATGTCTATCCCCATAGCCCCATAACCAATAGTTTGGACAACCATTGGCATAGTTTATACCAACAGTTTTCTGGCCTTTACCAATGGTTTCAAACCATTGATAAAGGCTATGTTTCTAGTAGTGTATTCCCAAGGTTGATTTTGAAAAGTTGGTTGGGTTAATGACTACCCAAACAATGTTGATTAGAAATCTCAAATCATTCCATCCTATTCAAAAAGATGTTTCTGAAGTAAGTTTCAAAGAGCTTAAGGATGTGAATGGTCTAGTTAGATATTTGAAGAATGTTTATACTACCAAGTATGAGTTCAATGATCTTGGTGTTATGGTTGTATCTCAAAGGTACATGTTCCAAAATATTTCAATGGTGAAATTATACACGTCTCAAGATGTTATTAATGAGGTTAAGTATTTCAGGAATGAAATGAAGGGAATCCTACACACTTTATAAAGTGTTGTATTAAGATAGTTTGAGTTCATCAAAAGGTTTAAACCCTATATAACTTTCACCTTAGAACCTTCATTTGTTCCAGTTTTTTAGAGTGGAGTTGATCAATTTCTCTCAAAATTGAATTATGTATCCTTACAGATTCATTCCCTATAGTGTGATATGTTCACACCATTCCTTATAAAACATTTCAAGAGGAATATTATGGGTGAGTTCCATGATACTAGAGAAGATGTCAGGAAGATTTGTATTGGAACTAATAGATCCATAAAATCAAGTAGTGGTCTTTTATGATGAATTTGATGGGAAGTTGAATGAGATCGTGAATGTCTCTAAGGATGATCAATGTATGGTTTTTAGATATCTTGTTCTAGTATCTAGAAACTACTAACATTTTTTAACCTCTTTGAACAAGGCCTATAAATAAGTTCAAGGGCTATATTCATATTCTTTCTTGACAAAGCTAGTGGTTATTATAAAACCATTTTTTAAAATAATAAAACATTTATGGAAACAAGTTTTTAAAACAATCAGACAATTATAGAATTCAAATTAAAGGTTTAACCAGAGAGAACCTACCTCAACCTCAAGGCGCATTACTTTTGACGACGACAACTCGAATCTTCCTTTTTTTCGCTTGCATGCATATGCAACTTCACATATATATAAGGAAACCTAGCCCCTATGTACATATTTTCATGGCCAAATATGCACAAGGGGGTCCTTAGATATATGTTTATACTTGCATATACCCCTTTACACTTACACATGCATGCATTTTTCATATCTAAATATAAGCACACCTAGCCCCAATATATATATTCATACTGCCATGAGTGAACATATATAAAGGGGGAACTTATACATGTATATGCCTACCTATGCTTACACATGTAAGCCTTCGTCAACGGCGATTTGAATCCACCTCAACGAAATCCAAAACGCACTACAAAAATATAAGAAACACAAAAATCACAAATTCCCTAATTAAAATTGGGCTAAAGAATAAAAATGGAATAAACCTTACCCAAATCCAATGTTTAACTCACTATCATCAATGGTGGAAGATAGAACTAGCCTCATCATAAGAAACCACCTATAAAAAATAGTGGAAAAAATGAGATATAACGACTTCTTATATATATGTGACCAGTGTGTCAACTGTACATGATAAATGATACATGAATCCATAACCAACAATGAACAAATAATATTCAGATTGATATGTACATCCCAATACTAAATAACATCATTATTAATAAATCTTTTTATTTTTAAAACATCGCCTTCAATTTCCTATTCAAAAATAAAAAATCACCGAAATATGGGAATAAAGTAAACTTCCATCATTACTTAATAAAACTCTTTATTTTACAAAACCATGACTTGTTTATCAAATGAAACAATTATCTTAACTAACACTTATTCAAGAATTGAAATTTAGTATAAACAAGAAGAATTAAGAAGGAAACTAAATGAAATTTAAAACATTCTTCAATTAAAGAGGTTGAGATAGAGACTCTACCTCAAAGGAGCCAAGCCACACTCAGTGCTTGACACTTTTATCAGTGAAAAATCTAAGATGCTTCATCCATCCTCTGAACATATACACCTTTTCATATACATAAGGACACCCTAACCACTATGTATGTGTTCGTATGACCTTAAACACGCACAAGATAATCCTTATATATATGCTCACATGCATAATCCCGTTATCACCCACACACATATGCATTTTCCATATATATACATAAGCACACCTATCCCCTTATATGTAATCGAGATTCCATGGGAGGACATACATATAATGGGAGAAATTATTATATATATGCTTACCTATGCATACATGATGATTCACCTTCAAAAAGTGGCTCGAATCCACCTCAATGAGATCCGAAACACACTACAAAAATATAGGAAACCCAAAAATCACAAAAACCCTAATTAAAATTGGGCCAAAGAATAAAAACAGAAGAAACCTTACCCGAATCTGATGTGTAAATCACTACCTTTGATGGTTGTGGATAGAACCGGCCTCATCATAAGAAACCACCTGTAAGGAAATAATGGGAAAAGAAGCGAGATATAAAGACTTCTTAAATATATGTGATCGATGCGTCAACTGTACACGATAAATGATACATGACTTCAATACCAACCTCATAGACCATTGTATGTATTTAATAGTTATCTCAAAATCACTAACAATATTCTCATAACCTCATTAATTCCTATTAATATCCATCTAACAAATCATCAAATATATAAGTTTCTTCCTCAAAAAATCAGTAACAACAACATATTCAATATTTATTCAACTTTATTACTTTTTGAAAAAATTCTCTTCCATTTTATATATTAACCATTTGGAATAACAATATACTTCAGTGTTACCTTTTGAAAGTAGATTCAGACTTTGATTGTGTCAGAATTTGGATTATATTTTAGATCAACTTATTATCATAATCCAAGTAGGACTTCTAATATATGAATATTTGTTTAAGGAAATAACCATAAGGATGAACTTATTCCTTTATTTATTTTCTCTTCTTCATTCATCACCTTAACTTATGAATATATTTAATTTACTTCTAATTAATAAAAAATAAAATATTGATCATTAAAATTCATTTATCTACTTCATTACCCTACGTTTTATTTTTTTTAATTCCAATTTTGATTCTAAAGTCAATATTATTCTCATTTTCTCTTCCCAATTTTTAAAATAAGTACAAAGTCACTTTTATCTTCATTTTTTAAGGTTCTTAGGTAATGGAAAGTGACACTCACCTTATTCTATAATAATTATTTGAAATTTCATATAATCCCATTTATCTTCTATATTATTGAGAGTAAAACCCATTTCTATTGATAGGAGGGTGACATAACATATCATATGTTAATGTGCTATAAATTAAACTAATATATGTCTATGTGAGAAAATATCTATGTAAAAAATAAGAAATATTAATCTAGACATTAATGTTATACATAAAAAATGCAACATGTGATACCAACTCAGAAATATGCATTCAAGCATTTTTCAAAAGATATTCAAATTATATCATCCTTAATGACGCCTTAGACTGTCAAAAATTTTAACATCTGAAATCTCATCACCTAGAAGTACAACATAAAGAACATAAACTCTATAATTTTATATAATCTTGGTTCATTCACCTCTGATTAATAAATCTTTATAATCACAAATTATATCATATGCTAAAACATTATATTTACATGACATGTTGATATCTGTTGGTTGTTCAGTCTCCCCCTAACCCTTGAACCCCACCTGCAACCTCCCCCTTTCCCTTGCCTCCCACATGTACCCTCCCCTTTCCCTTTACACCCCACCTGCACCCTCCTCCCTGCCCCTTGCACCTGCACCCCCCTTGCACCCCACCTACACCCTCCCCCTGCATCCCACCTGCACCCTCCCCCTACCCCTTGCACTCCACCTACACCCTACCCCTTCCACCCCACCTGAACCCTCTTCCCTGCCCCTTCCACCCCACCTACACCCTCTTCCCTACACCTTGCACCCCACCCACACCCTCCCCTGCACCTTGCACCCCACATGAAGAACATAAACTCTCTAATTTTCTATAATCTTAGTTCATTCACCTCTTCTTAATAAATCTTTATAATCACAAATTATATCATGCGCTAAAACATTAGATTTACATGACATGTTGATATATGTTGGTTGTTCAGTCTCCCTCTACCCCATCCACCCCACCTACACCCTCCCCCTGCCCCTTTCCCCCACCTACACCCTCCTCCTTGCACCCCACCTGCACCCTACCCCTTGCACACCCCAACCTGCACCCTCCACCCTTCCCCTTGCACCCCACCTGCACCCTCCCCCTACACCCCACCCCCACCCTCCCCCTACCCCTTGCACCCGACATGTACCCCACCTCCACCCTCTTCCCATCCCCTTGCACCCCACCTACACCCTCTTCCTTGCACCTTGCACCCCACCTGCACCCTCCCCATGCACCCCACCTACACCCTCCCCATGGACCATTCACCCCACCTACACCCTCCCCCTTTCACCCCACCTACACCCTCCCCCCTGCCCCTTGCACCCCACCTGCACCCTCCCCCTTGCACCCCACCTGCACACTCCCCCTGCACCTTGCACCCCACCTGAACCCTCCTCCTGCACCCCCACCTACACCCTCCCCCTGCCCCTTGCACCACACATTCACCCTCCCCCTTTCACCCCACCTACACCATCCTCCTGTACCTTGCACCCCACCTGCACCCTTCCTCTGCACACCCCCACCTGCACCCTCCCCCTCTCCCTTTCACCCCACCTGAACCCCCCTTACCCCCACCTACACCCTCCCCCTACCCCTTGAACCCCACCCCCCTTGAACCCCACTTTCACCCTCCCCCTGTACCTTGCACCCCACCTGCACCCTCCCCCTACACACCCCCCACATACACCCTACACCCTATCCCTTGCACCCCACCCTCCCCTCCCCCTTTCCCCCCACTTGCACCCCCCTACACACCCCAACCTGCACCCTCTCCCTACCCCTTGCACCCCACCCACACCCCCACCTACACTCTCCCTATACTATCTTGCAACCCCCCTACATCCACCACTACATAGCCCCCACCAAAACAGGGAATGTTGACACCCTTCTGCACCTACCCCCCCCCACACACCTGCACCAGCCCCCCTACACACAACCCCCCTACACCATCCCCCCATAAATTTAGCTGGTATATAGGTTTCAATTCATAACCTCCTCTACCATGTCTTATAATACCCACATATATAATATACAATAATACCACTACTCTATATGTCTAATCATGAAATAACTATCATTAATATTGTATGGTATCCTATAATCATGGAATAACTAGAAATAAAAATATGTGACAACATGTAACATGATATAATAACCTAAGAAGGTCCATGGAATGGGTTAGAATACCCATTCACATCAAATTTATTAAAAATAAAGTGGATATACAATAAATAGAATTTAGAGATATGTGTAGACATCACCCTTTACATTAGAGTGATAAAGGTGAATAAATTCATCATTGAGATAAAAAACCAAAATGAAGTTCCATTCTATAAAATTATTAGATAGTGCATCAAACACTATATTATCCTCCCTAAATATGTGATATTCCATGGAGTGTATCTTATCTCAATAACAATAATAATCCATCCATTCCTTGTAGAGATGCAGTGGGAATAATGTAGATTTACACTTGAGTATGTTGACCACCAACAAGAAGTCAATTTAAATCCATAACTTATTCCATCCATAATTCTTACATATTTAACTGCATGAATTACCACCCAAAGTTCAACTTCAAGAGTAATAAATCTTCCAACCAATTGTTAGAATCATCCCTTGATGAAGCCTCTACTAGTTTTGAAAATTCCACCATAACTTGAGGGACTAGGTTCTCCTAATGCATCACTATCAACATCAACTTTCATTCATGATGGGATTAGAGGAATCCATTTCATGAATTTAGGTTAAGAAGTATTTCTAATCATACCAATGAACCCAAGAAGTTTGGTAATGATGAGGTCTCCATATTGTTATTTATGTATCCCATTTATAGTTTAGATTTCATTTTTATGTCTATCATAATACCTGAAATAATTTTTTTAATGGGAAGCGTATTCCCTTTAAATCTGATACTATTTCTTGATTTTTATATATATTGAAAACCAACAAAAATAAAAGAACAGATGAATTTATTTAGCTGAACAATCATATCCAAACTTATTAGGTTGCTCATGAATGAATCCAAAATTTTATCAGTTTTTAACTTATAATGAAATAGAGACTCAAAGTGATTCCATACCTTTTTATTAGATACACATTCCAATAAAATATGGTGAAAACTCTCATAACTATTAAGATAGTGCAGGTAGTAGGATCCCACCTATAATCCAACTATTTTAATCCTATCATCTATTAGAATCCTGTTGATCTACATATTCCAAATAAATAGTTTCCTAGTGGTAGGTACAAAGGATTTCCTGAAGAATTACATCCACCTGGGTGGGCCGTCATCAACACCACACTAATAATGATAGTGTAGCTTTAGGTTGATAGTGCCTAGTATATATGGGCTCCATAAGGACTTATCCTACTCCTAAAAAATGAAAGAATCAATTTCCTATTTGATACGAGTAGGGAGGTGATAATTCATCTACTCAAGATGTCCGAGTTCCTCATAAATGGAGATTCTATTCAGGCTAGAGGGTAGATAAAATTCTTTAAAAATAGGATAACTATTACTATTGGAGTTCTAAAAATTTATAGAACATATACTTCCAAATTGTGTGCATCATTATCTTAGTATACTCATCTCTTACTCATCTCTTATGGGTGGCCAAACTGAGAATCCCAAGTAAAATTGTTTACCCCTATGTGAAAAATCTATAAGTATTTTCTTAATGAATTTAGTTGAATCTTGGTTTGAATTTAACAAATTCTGGATATAGATATCCACAAGGGACTTGTTAAATAATTTGAGATTTTTTATACCAATACCTCCCATATCAATAGACTTAAAAAATTTCCTTAAATCTATAGATACAATTTTTCTTTCATGGATATTACTCCACCACACAAAATTATTTATTTGAGTGCCCACTATTTAAGTATATACCTTTTCCATTTATATAGATGAAAGGAATATACAAACATATATGTAATGAGAGAATTCATAAGGAATATCCTTCTATCTTGATATAAGGGCTTACATTCCCCACAAATGAGTTGTGATTAGATTTTATTGGAAATTCCTTCATGATATCTTACTCCAACTCTTCCATAAAAGAGTAGTACTCCAAGATAGTAGAAGTGTAGAACCCCTTGATTGACCTTCAAGATATTGATGATGGATCCTTTTTACTGGTTTAAATTCCCTTCCCAAAAATAACCATCGATTTGTTCCTTGAAATAGATTAACCATACACCTATTCATAATAGGACAATATTTCTCTAATGAAGTTTGTACATCCATTTTTAGCCTTATAGAAGTGGAGAATATCATTGGCATAAAGGATGTGTGTTGAAACTCTGAGGTTTTGAGAAAACTTAATATGTATAATTTTACCTTGATCAATAACTTAAAGTAAAAATCTACTGAGTTAATCCTCAATTAAAACAAAGAGGAGGGTATAAAGTGTATCCCCTTGCCTTAACTCCCTAGGGTAATTGATGCAGCCTTTTAGGGAACCATTAAGAAATAAAAAGAGTTGATCTCAAGAGCATGAAATGACCTATCATTTTTAAAATATTTCCTCATATTGATAGTGTTATAAAACAAAGTAAACTCATCTTCTAATAGTCTTATATCATTCAAAAAGCACTGATCAGTGAATATTTGGAAATCTATAGAGGCTACTCTAATAAGTTTTCCTTTAATATTTCCATTTGTATTTAGAACATAGTTAAATTCCTCTATGAACACTCTATTCACATTGGTCTGAGTTGATATTAAATACAATTCCTCCCATAGGCCTCTTATTTTGATATATTGGTTAAAGGAATATATAAAAGAGACTAGACAAGAGGAGTTACCTAAGTCAAGACTGATTATAATATGCTGTTTCCCAATTTAGAAAATATTATATTGAACATCCATACTTTTAATCACCCCAAGGGTTTCCAAATTTTTTTGTCTTAATATTATTTATCATCTAAACATATTCAGTTTAATTATGGTTATTTTTTTTTAAAACAATAAATCTTCACCATAGGTTTTATGATACCAATCAACCTAGTTTGATGATGTGAAATGAAGTTCCTAAGGGAAAGAGAAGTCTTTGTAATTTTGAGGCCTTGTAATTTTCAGAACAAGATACTCATTTTGAGAATGATCTTCCCCTGTTTGGGGGAAAGATTTTCTTGTCCACTTCCACTAATGGATTCTTTCTCTTTTCCTTGACCCTTTTCCTTCTGGTCAGTTCACCCAATTTGGTTTTCCTTCTTTTATAATTTTTCTAATTCATCAATTTAATTTTCCTAACTTTTTCAATAAACAAGACTAAATTTATTGGAAGATATTTCCAAAAAAAAGGGTGATTCCTTAGATGGATTATTTCTAGAATCCTTTTTATAGGACACCATAGTGAAGGATCCATCAAATAAATAAAGATACAATTTACCTTATGAGACCTCTAGCATTCCTTTCACCTACGTTTAGCGGGGAAGGATTGAAAATAACAGAAATATAGAAGTTTAAAATATATATTAAATGAGGGGATAATGAAATACATACCTTCCATCAATTTTTTGGGACAAGAGCATGCAAGAGGAAGGTGGATATAGTTTATGGGATCCATGAGGGAGTCTATGTGAAATCCATGAGGGATGGGATCTGTGAGGGAGCTCGATAGGGATGATCTGCAATGTGGAGCCAAAATTTGAGCTGATAAGAGAAGGGAGAACCGATGGATGTGGGGAGGTGGGGAGGTGGGGAGGTGAGGAGGCGATAAGTTGGTGAGGTAGAGATGGAGATACAAGAAATAGGGGGTGTGGATGTGTGGATGTGGATGCAGGAAGGGGGAGGTGGGGAGGTGGGGAGGTGGGGAGGATGGAAGATAGAGGTGGATCCGATGACCCAGTGAGGTGATGTGGAGGAGGGGATGCAGATGCGGGAAGGGGAGGCTCGGAGGATGCCAGAAGGTGGAGGAGGCAGAGAGGAGGAGCGGGAGAATGAAGGGAATAATCGCGATGGAGGGAAGCGGAATAGGGATTGTGGGAGGGAAGAATCATGATTGAGGGAGGGGGATGGGGAGTAAGAGCGAGGGGGTAGGGATACAACCATGATTTTTATAAACCGTGGCTATAAATCTATGGCTATATCTCAAAATTCTAGTAGTGGAACCTAGGATCCATTAAGGTATACCCATGCCAGGATCTATTGAAAAAATGATTAAATGATTATCATGTCACGAGTTGAAAATTAGTTTTATATAGGAGATCATCAGGCCTAGGCCGGACCTCGAGACTTCATATAATTCACAAAACTTTAATAATGAAATGGATGACTTATGCACGTTCACTAAGCCAAAGAACAAGCTTGGATTCAGTCTTCGCTTGTATTTGGTTACATTTTCCTCTGAGATATCTATTGTGATTACTTTTGAGTACCTTCTAGTTTACTATTTTCACTAGTGTACACTGCCTTTTATATATATTCCCTAATATATTGGAACAAAACTTTGGTGGTTGTCTACTGGGATTTAGTCTCACACCCTTTTTGGGTAATGCTTTGGGCCCAAACAAATTATATGATTGTAAGTGTTGATCAGGGAAAGCGTCCTGCTACAGGTACTTGATGTGCTGCTTAGGATTCAGAGAGCATGGGACTAAGATGAGGCTTATGATGCTTCCTAGTCTCTTTTTGTTTCTTTTATTATTTTGAGACATATATTGTTTATTACTGCAGTGTACTTGTTTAGATGCTTTCCTAGAACATGTGACACACTACATCATCTTTTGTATGGAATGATTCTTGGTTATTTATCTTATCAGTATTCCATTATTTATTCAAGTTTCATGTTGTTTACTTCTTCCGCTATTATATATTATTATTTTGTTGTGTTAAACCTTACCAATGAGGGCATAGTTTCCCCACTATCACACCCTAGGCCCTCACTTCTAGTCAACGACCTCTTTCATTTGTGGAAATGCGCTTGAGGCCATGTGGCCAATCGGGTACGGGGAACCAGTTGAGTGACATTCGGATCAAATATGTTACATATTCCTTGTAACTTCAAATTAGTCATTGACACGACATTCATGATTTTTGATGAATACCCCTGTGGAACTTTTACACTATTAATGAGAAGGAAAATTTACAATTTTCCTATCTAGATAGAGTATAAGCTACCAGAGGAAGAAAAGTCCAAATTTTACCCTTCACTATTGCCAACTCTTCCCTTATACCCTTTTCAATCAAGTCCAACCTAGCCATGATGTCATCTTTCATTTTTACAGGAACATTTAGTAATGTTACAATAACACCATCAAATTCATTTTTTTCTACATGCATGACATCAAGAAAATGTCTGATATACAAAGAATTCCAATACGGTAATTCAAAGAAAATTGACCTCTTCTTCCAAATTAATTTTGTAAGGTTTTTTGAAAATGGTTTACCAAAAACAATGTTAATATCTTTTAATTTATTGTATAGTTGATCACTTGTTACTGGAGACAGTGTTGTACCTTGTTCGATATTCCCATTGAATGCTGTCATCCATGATCAATATTTATGTCATCAAGGTAAAAATTTATGATGTCCTAAAAAAATGGTCTTTGAGGAATGTTTCAACCGAACTGAGTATGTGTGTTTTTTACAAATGGGAGACCCCAAAATTCCTTTAATGCTATATCCTGATAAATTTTCATAAGCATGGAAGTCATTTATCATTCCATACAACATGACCCTCAATGTGAATTCTTCACTTCTATGAGCATCATACATTGTAACACATGTATCCCACATCAATTTCAGATCTTCGATCAATGGAGCCAAATATACATAAATATCATTACTAGGTTTCTTTGGTCTAGATATAAGCAGAGACAACATAATGTATTTGCGCTTTATGCATAACCATGGTAGAAAGTTATAATTTACCAACATGACGGGAAATGTACTATGAGTATTACTCTTTACACAAAAATAATTTATTCCATATATAGATAACGCAAAATGAAAGTTTATCGGATCATTTCCAAATTCAGGATACTCATAATCAATTTTCTTCCACTAAGGAGAATCTGCTAGATGATATAGGTTCCCATATTTCATTCTTATATCTCATGCCATGTTAATTGTCTCGTAATTTCTTGACATCCATATAGTCTTCTAAATTGTGTAATGATTGGAAAGTACTATACATATTTCAAAGGACTTGATTCATTTTTCTTATATCAATCTGCACCACACTTAGGGAATTCACTATTCAAAAGAGGGTCTAACCCCATGAATCTATACCCACAGTTTTATAAACCGTGGGTATAGCCTGATTAGGGTTTGTCTATACCCATGGTTTTGAATGAACCGTGGGTATATACAATCTATACCAATGGTTTTTACTCAACCATTGGTATAGAGGGGAGGATATTTTTTCCCCAACCACGCTACCCCCCCTCACTTGTCGAGCCACAACCCCCCGTAGGTCCCTTATCCTCCCACATTTCCCCTTCTCCTCTCTTCCCTTGCGTTTCCCTCACCCAATGATCCTTCTTTTACTCTAGTTTATGGACATCCCCACTTATCTTCCTCCTCTAGTCGGTGTGCATCCCCTTTCTTCTTCCTCCTCTAGTTGAGCATCCCCTCCTAGGTCGCACATCCACCCTAGGTTGAGATTTCCCTCACCCAATGCACATCCCCCCTAAGTCAATCATTCCCTTCTACTAGGTCGAGCATCCCCTCGGGTTAAGAATCCCCCCTAGGTAAAAGATCCCCTTTAGTCAAGCATCCCCTTCTACTATTGAGTGTTTTTTATGATTCGGGTCTTCTTTGATAGTGATTCCATAATCCTTCTTCTGGTCTGGTTAATTGATTCTAGTTTAGTTTGAGTTTTGTTAATTTGATTTGTATCATTTCATATTGTTTCATTTATATTTGATATCTGATTGATTTTTGATTTCTCAAAACATAAAAATAGTTATAATTGTTGTGTTTTTAGATATAAATCAGTGGAATTCACGTATAATATACTTCAAGAAAATGATTTCTTTTCGATTTAGGTGAACAATATACGATGTTTTTCTAGTTTCATAAAGAATATCATATTCTATGTGAAATAATTAGGATCTCATAAAAATGTTAAGAATATTATTTGTGTAGAATTATTCATACCATTTATGATTTTTGGATGTAGTTTTCATGTGAATGGAGTGTTATAATTTTCAAATGAAAATGTTATATAATGCATAATGTTTAAATATGTATATGATGCATGTGAAGGGAAATTGGTTTACGGATAAATGTGATGTTATTTTTTGATTCACATATAGTTGAATGGGTAACCATATTTTATTGAATTATAAATTGTTATCAAGATGAATAGTACCCTATAAATATGGAATTAACTCATGGGAAAGGTGTTGAAACTTTTTTAGAGATGTTATCAACAAGAGTGTATTTTCATATTTTCTACATGTTGATTTTTTAATTAAATAACAACACTATATGAAGGATTCATTTTTCAAAATTATTTTCATTCACAAAGAAATATATATATGTGAAGTGTGTGTTGTATGACATTTCCATTCGAGTGTTGTTTTATATCAATATTCTTTAAGAATAATTTACTCCATTTAATTTATTTATGAAACAACGGTTCACGAAGAATAAAATTATTAAACCAAAAACATGAGATAGGATACATATTCTATGAATGGATCATATAATTTATGTGATTATAATTTCATGTACTATATAATAATCATAAATTTTAATTGTTAAGAATTTATAGACATTAAACGGTATCTAATTTAGTGATACTTTATAGATACTAATCTATAATGAAATTATCTCTTGTCAAAATCATGAATAGGTGAGAACATGCTACTCAGTTCATCTTGGAGGATAGAAAAGTATAATCTTCTCTATTATAGAGAAGATTTTATGGAGTAACTGATTGGTATTATATTGTAAAATCTATGATTGGTGCATTTTACCAATCATAGTAAGGAGTTTTCTAGTTTTGAGACTAAAGCATGTAATAATATTATGTCCCTATTCTATTAATTTTCACCACATCCGGGTAAGGTTAAATTTTAAAAAATTTGGATTAGATCCTAATATTTCTATAGTAGTAAATTTCATTATAATGAAAAATTTATAAAAATATCAACTTATTCAAACCCCCCACCTTTTCAGTGGTGAAAAACCTATATTGGCTCCTAAAATTAGACTAAGTTACCCCACTACCATACTATACATGGCTAGAGTTTAGTAGATGGATTTTTATTCTTATAAATAAATTATATTTTTTGATTGTAAGAGGTACTATATATGGTCACTTCATAACAAGACACTTGGTTCACATCTTAGTTATGGATGTGATTGTAGGAGGAATTCATGACCCAATAATGGATCATTAAAAAATAACCCCATTCGATTGACGACTATGAAAATTAATACTTTTATGCTTTAAAGGATCTACAAATGGGATTGTATGTTAGATTCTAGCTAGATATGGGATGATAACATTATCATGGTATAATTAAACTATACTGACACATACCGCTGTATAATAGACATGGAACCTTCCTTTTCCCATTATATTTTACCTTGTTGATCATCCCTTTATAGGATATAAGTAAGAATTTTTATCTTTGATACTAAAAGGGTTAAAATTGGTGATAAAAAATAAGGCAATTGCAATAAAAATACGAATAAAATTTAACTATTAAGTTTTTATGTTCTAATAGTTTTATTTTTTATAGTACATATCCCTTTTTTAATTATGGTTTACATTATTGATTAGGATATAATTTTTTTTCCTTATTATTGAATGGATAGAAGCTGGATGTATCGTACTGATCAGATTTCAACTTAGTTTCAAAATAATTTTGAGAATTTTTTAGATTTTTCATTTAACAATGCTTCAGATGGAGGTTTTATACAATGTCCATGCTATAAATGTGTTGGAATACCATGGTTAATATGGGAATAAATTATCTACCATATAACGAAATTTGGATTTCAAACAAACTATTTTGTTTGGTATCACCATTGAGAGACGAGTCAATCTTCTACTGTTTATTAAAAAAATGAAAGAAGTGACATGGAGAATTTGATATTTGATCGGTTTCCATTTGTGCATCATCTTGAGAGAGATAGTATGCCAGTGAAATAATACAATGATATTAGAACACATGAGGAAAATACTAAAGACAATGATGTTGAGAGAGTCAAAAATTTATTGGATGATGCTAGAAGTCCAGTATATCAAGAATGTACTAAAATGACCAAGTTGGAATTTTTAATGTGATTATATCATGGGAAAAAATGTTTGGAATTTCTAATACCTCCATTTATTATATTCTCACATTTTTTGAAGGACTTGATTCCTGATGGTGCAGATATTCCCTCAAATCATTACAAGGCATGGAAGTTAATTAAGTTTCTTGGATTTACTACTCATAAAGTACATGCTTGTCCGAAAAATTGCAGTTTATTTTAGGAGTAAACAATAGAACGTAATGACTGTAAAGAACATGGTAAATTTCGATGGAATAAAAATGAATATGGAACACCATATCATGTGCCATAGAAAGTCATGTGGAACTTTCCATTGATTCTCAGACTTCAAAATCTATTCATGTCCCCAGAAATTTCAGCCAATATGCAATTACATGATGTTGAGAGAATTAAAGGTAATGATGAGTTGGTTCATCCTGCAGATGGATTAGCATGGTGGATATTTGATACAAAACATCCTGATTTTTTAGCTGAAGTGTGTAATGTCAGGTTGGGTCTATCTTGTGATGGTTTTAATCCGTTTGGTTAGATGCTTACTACTCACAGCATGTGGCTAGTTTTTATTCATGTTTATAATATTCCTCCATGGATGTGTATGAAAAAACCTTTCACTTTATTGAGTATACTGATATTTATACCTTCTGATCCCAATAATGATATATATGTATACTTGCAACATTTAATAAGATATTTGAAACAACTTTGGGATTTGGGTGTGTAGACATTTTATGCTTCTTCAAAGAATACGTTTCAGATGCCTGCTGTCCTTCTATGGACCATAAATGATTTCCTTGCTTATACAATGATGTTTGGGTGGAGTATGGAGGGAAAACTATCATGTCCCATTTTTATGAAGAATACACGACCTAGAAGGATTAAATATTATCATAGTTTTAGTTTCATGGGGCATCAAATATTCTTTCCAATGGATCATTAATATAGGAAGAATCATCGGAGGTTTGATAATACTGTTGACATTGAACAACCACCTCAACATATGTTAGGAAGTGATGTGATTAATGAATTTAAAGATTTCAGTTTTTCATTAGGGAAAGGTTAGTTGAAATATAAAAAGAGGAAGAATTTTGACACCGAATCCACTTACAATTGGAAAAGGAGAATTATTTTTTTTGAGTTTCCATATTGTTCTACCAATTTGTTACATAATTGTTTAGATGTAATGAATATTGAGAAAAATATATGTGAAATTCTGCTTTCAATTCTTCTAAATATCAATGGGAATACCAAATATTACTTTTTATCTCCCCGGGACTTGTTGGATTGGGGTATTTGACCAAAACTACATCCTATGTGCATCAATGAAAACAAATAGAAAGTTCTTTGTGCTTCTTATGTGATGAAACTGTCAGAGAAAGATCAATTTCTAGTAGTATCATAGAGTATTAAGGTTCCTGATGGATATTTAAACAACATATCTAAATGATTGAATAGAATAAATGTGAAACTAAAATCCCTAAAAACTCATGAGTATCACATCCTTCTTCATGAATTGATTCCAATAGAAATTCAGCATTTACTATCCAATAATGTAAGGGTGACAATGATTCGCTTGTGCCATTTTTTAGAGATCTTTGTGCTAAAAGGTTATCTAAGTCATTCTTGATAAAAATTCAGTAGGATGCATCATTAATTTTGTGCGAGATGGAAAAAAATTCCTCCATCCTTTTTCACTTGCATGTTGCATTTAACTATTCATCTTCCAACTGAAACACTTATTGAGGGACAAGTTTTTTTTCAGTGGATGTATCCCAATGAAATAAATATGTGAACAATGAAATCATATGTCCAAAATAAGAATTATCCCAAAGGGAGACTTATGAAATTACTTTAAGAACTTGAATTGAATTCTTGTATGGATGAGAATGGTTAATTTAACTTTGGTGGGTATTCATGCTATTTGTGTTTGGGTTTACTATAGGTGACATGGTGGGAGTGATCCATCATGTAAATTTGAGTTAGGTAGTAGTATTTATAATTTATTTTTCATTTTTACTTTTATCTAACACAATATTTTTATCACATTAATGGTTTCCCATCCCATTTCCCTTTATCATATAATATATTTTCATATATCTTTATATTTAGTTTATGTAAATAGTAAATGTTATGAATTTGTTTTAATATTGTTATGGATATCATTTTTTCAATTATTTTAGTTATTTAATAAAAAAATATGGTTAGGTCATGTTACATTATGGATATTATTTTTTCAAGTGGGGTGATATTACTGGAGAGATGATCACACTACGATTTACTGTTTCATTTTCACCCTTACACCACTTTGCTAAACTAGTTTTGTATTGAAAATTATAAAAATAATAACAAATTTTACTTCTTGTTTGATTCCATTATTTTTTATTTATTACTTTTAAAAAGGGAAATGATACTTGTTTTGATAATCTCATTGAAGGTGGAGGTGATTTGGAGGACCCATGATGATGTCCAAGAAAAATGGGCCAAACTGCGCAGGATCCATGCACACCAGTGGACTAAACCGCATATTTCTACTAAACCGTGCATCAAAATGGGATGAAATTTTGTGTTATGGTCCAAATTGTAATGGTATACATTTCATATGAAGGAACCTAATCCTAATTCATTATCTACTATTCCCATCCGAACTGATCTGGCCAAAGAATCAAATATGCACCAAGTCAAATGCGGTGTTCTGTATTTTATCAATATCTCAAGCTACATTTGTCCAAATGATTCCAAAATTTCTATGGAGATATTAAATAGGTTGGGAAAAATTTTATAGTTTTTTCCGAATCAATATTCGACTTTCAAGTGGTCGAAAACCTTGGTCTAAGTGGTTTTACAAAATCTGTGTGCCCAAAACCACCTTCCACTTTGCCTATAAAATGGAAGCTTGGGTTGCTCATTTGAAAGTTAGACCAAGGAGTTAAGTGCTGAAAATTTGGAGTTCCAGAGGATTCCTCTCCTCATCCTAGAAGTTCTATAGGCCCCTATCCTTATAGGGGGATCAAGGATGAAGAAGGAGTTCCACCTGAGCTTCATCCTCCTCCCGATGTCAAGCTAAACGGTGGACGATCATTTTGAAGGAGCTACACATACTTGGGAGGGAGTTAAGAAACTTGATATTCTACTGGTTTTCTATAATTTTTGTGATAAATATTTTACTTATGTTTAACTTTGATTCACTTATCCTCTGAATACATTTCTTTCATTATAATTAAGTGAAACACTTTTTATCTCAACACCGATTGGGTTGAGATTTCAAGTGGGGATCTTGTATTGTTCAGATTGGAAAAGAAAAGGGTCCTATTCATATTAAAAATACCTAAGGTTTAAGTATGATTTTTTAGACTTTATTTTATATGTTTTATAACCAAACCTTTAAAACACGATTGTTGTGTCAAGGGGTGGTACTTTGAGCATCATTTTAAAAGGCAAGAGGAAAGTCAAGATCTTAACAACCCTAAACCAAAGGGTTCCATTAAACCATGTTTATTTTTCATAATGATGAACTCACCAAGATGTGTAGTGAACTTGAAATTATCTCCTCATATCATAATTCTAAAACACCAACTTTATTTATCAACTTTTAAAGTCTTTAAGTTAAGTTATTTTCTTAAAACTGTTTTCAAATCAACCCCCTCTTTTAGTAATATTTATTAAAAATACACACTATAAGCTACCAAAACTCCTTGAGAGACAACCTAGGGTCTTCCATAGACTAAAAAATATTCTTTAAATCACTATCAATTTGATGTGTCACGCAAAACATTCAAATTTTGGTGTCGTTTCCAGGGAGCGCTTTGGTTTTTAGTGCACGTTTTTGATATGTTTTTTGTAAATTTTGTGAATATTTATCTGTTTTATATTATACCTATACCAATGTTTTTTTTGTTATGAACTATTTGTTGTGTAGGTTTGGTGCATTATGCGTTCTAATCCATGAGATTTACCTCCTTTTGAACCCGAACTGGAGAGGATCTTATGTTAGCGACCCCGAGATGCAAAAGAGAACCCTTTGAAGGAGGACACACAAGACCACAACACTCTTCTTGATCCTTCATCTTCTTCTTCTGGAACCAACATCAAAACTGAAATAAACTTGTATAACATTGATGAAAACAATAGAACACTAAAAGAACTAACCTCACCTGATGTTGATATCCAGCCCACCTATATTCAAATTTAAGGAGAGGCACCCAACTTTGAACTAAAATCTGGTTTAATTCATTTATTACCAAGATTCCATGGACTCCCTGGAGAAGATCTACACAAGAATATTAAATAATTTCATACCGTGTGTTCTAATTTAAAACCTGATAATATGGATTAAGAACAAGTAAATCTTAGATAATTTCCTTTCTCATTAGAAGATACTACAAAAGATTGGATTTACTATGTTAATTCACCAATAAGAGGCTGGGCAGACATGAAAGGCCTTTTTCTTGAAAAATATTTTCCAGCCTCTCGAACTGAAACTATAAGGAAATAAATTTTTGGTATAAGGCATCCACAAGGGGAAACATTACATGATTATTGAGAATTCTTTAAAAGGTTATGTTCAAGTTTCCCACACCACCAAATAAGTGATCAAATTTTAATTCAATATTTTTATGAATATTTAATTACTATTGATAAAAACACAATTGATGCTACTGCAGGTGGTGCACTGGTAGATAAGACCCCAATTGCTGCAAGAACCCTAAGTGAGAACATGGCACAGAACACTCAACAATTTGGTACAAGGTCCAGTGTACCCATTCAAGGTGTCCATAAGTTACAATCTATTGAATTCAAGAAGAAGGTGGAAACAAAGTTCGAAGAGGTAAGTACCCTTCTTCGAAAAATTGCTCTTTCCCAAGGGAAATCCAAATATCATCCTCCCATCCATTGTGGTATATGTTCTTCTAACACCCACTACTCCATCCAATCCCCCCAATTGAGAGAAACTTCTAAGAGTTGTGAGGAAATCTTTCCAGGCCACCCCTATAACCAACCCTTTAGGCAGGAACCTTACTATCCATCCAACCCTGGGTGGAAAGAAAACTAAGCCTATAGGCAAGGGGGTATTAAAACCAACCTCAAAAATAATGGAACCAATAGGGTCAGAGTAGTCATCCACCACCACCACCTAGAAATACCCAACCACCCCAAAGGACTTTCCAACAAACCCCTCCAAAACCTGAGCCTAGCTTAGAAGATATGATGAAACAAATGGTTTCAAACAATCTCCAATTCCAAAAAACCACTCAGTTAGCCATACAAGACCTAAAAATCCAATTATGCCAACTAGATAACTCGGTGGGGGAAATACAAAGTCATGGGTCGGGTAAACTACCATCTCAACCATTAATCAACCCTAGAGATAAAAGAAATTTTAGTGCCATCACTCTTAGTAGTGGAAAACAACTATAAGGTCAAATTAATACTCCATTAGATTCATCAATTCCTTAGGAAACCACCATACCAATTGTTGAAAATGGTCTAAGAGAAGAAAATAATTATCCTGAGATAATCCCTTCCAAAGGAAAGAGTGTGTATGTTAATGAGTCTCCTACCCCAACAATTCCTCTTCCATTTCCCAAAAGGGCCACCCAACCAAGAAAACAAAAGGAAAATAAACTTGATAAGGAAATATTGGAAAATTTTAAAAAAGTGCAGGTTAACATTCCTTTGATTGATGTCGTGAAGAAAATTACAAGATACGACAAGTTTCTGAAGGAGATGTGTACACACCGAAGGCAACTTCATGGAGATGAAAAGGTGATCTTGGGGAGGAACGTGTCATAATTAATAGATCCATCATTTCCCACCAAGTGCAATGATCCTGGGACATTATCAATTCCATGCACCATAGGTGAGTATTCATTTTCCAGTGCTATGCTTGATTTAGGTGCTTCTATAAATGTGGCGCCTCACTCTATTTACTCTTCATTACCGGTCGAGGAACTAAAGCCCACTGGAATTGTTGTTCAACTCACCAACCAGATTACCGCACACCCTTATGGTGTGATAAAGGATGTTCTTGTGAGGGTGAAAATTTTAATTTTTCCAGCTAATTTTTATGTGATAAAAATGGGAGATGATAGGATGAATGGACATGCCCAAATTATATTGGGGATATCCTTTTTGAAAACTTCCAAAACCATAATTAATGTACATAATGGTACATTATCTATGGAATTTGGTGGTGACATAGTCTATTTCAACATCCTTGATTCCATGAAGCACCCCTCAAAAGAACATTCCCCTCTCTCTGTTAATTCAATTGATGTACTCCCTACCCCTGAAAAAACAACTTTTCTTTCCCCCGATACCCTTTCCGAGTTTTCTCCATTGATTGAAATTCTAGGAAATGAGTCATGTAATGATTGTTGTAGTGGATTATAAAAATGGAATGCATGTTTATTAATTGATAATTTCCTGAACATCGAGAATCCAATGACCATCGATGATATTTCCAAGATTGTAAAAGCTCATTACACATTTTAGGATGATACCATTAAGCAGTTAGATGAGATTAGTGACCTATCACATTTACACACACTCCCATTAATCCAAACTCCACCTGAATTGGAACTAAAACAACTACCTCAAGATTTAAAATATTAATATCTTGAGAATGGAAACAAGTTACCCGTTATCATTTCTAGTTCACTCCCTCCTGATCATGAATTAAGACTGCTTGAACTTTTGAGGGAGTATAAACAAGATTTAGGATGCACACTTGCTGGCATTCTTGGTATTAGCCCATACATTTGTACACATCATAAATTGATAAATGATGAGTCTAAACCAGTGAGGCAAGCACAATGTTGACTGAACCCAAACCTCCTAGAAGTTGTGAAAAAGGAGGTAACAAAATTATTGGCTGATGGAATCATTTACCCCATCTCTGACAACCAATGGGTCAGTCCCATTCAATTAGTTCCTAAAAAAACTGGCCTTATAGTAATCAAAAATGAAAATAACGAATTGGTTCCAACTCGTGTGCAAAATAGTTGGCGTGTCTACATATACTATCGCCGACTAAACCAATACACTAGGAAGGACCATTTCCCTTTGTCATTAATTGAACAAATTCTAGAGAGGCTAGTGGGTAAGTACCATTATTGTTTTCTTGATGGGTATTCTGGATATTTTCAAATCCATATTGCCCCCGAGGATCAAGAATAGATGACCTTCACTTTCCCCTTTGACACATTTTCATATAGAAGGATTCCATTTGGTATGTGTAATGCTCCGGGTACTTTCCAGCGATGCATGGTTAGTATTTTTTTGGATTACCTGGAGAATTTCATGGAAGTATTCATGGATGATTTCACTATTTATGGATCCTCTTTTGATGAATGTTTGAGTAGTCTTTCTTTAGTCCTACGCCGCTATATTGAAAATAATCTCATATTAAATTATGAGAAATGCCATTTCATGGTGCGAAAAGGTATAGTTTTGGGAAATGTAATTTATGGGGATGATATCCAAGTAGATAAATCAAAAGTGGATGTCATTTCTTCCCTACCATTCCCCAAAAATGTACGGGATGTGTAGTCTTTCCTAGGTCATGCTGGATTTTACCATCATTTCATTCATGAATTTAGTAAAATTTCACTCCCCCTATCCCAATTAATCCAAAAAGAAAAATAATTTCTTTTTGATAAAGAATGTGAGGAAGCTTTTAATAAGCTAAAATGGAGTCTCACATCACCCCCGATAATCCAACCACCTCAGTGGGATTTACCATTTGAGCTCATGTGTGACACCTCTAACTATGCAGTTGGGGTAGTCTTATCATAAAGGGTCGATCGAGCTTCATATGTCATAGCCTATGACTCATGTACTTTGGACCCTTCCCAAGAAAACTACACCACAACTGAAAAATAATTCCTTTCCATTGTTTTTTACTTGGAAAAATTTGGGTCATAATTTTTAGGGTCCAAAGTCATTGTGTTCTCAAACCATGCAGCCCTCCAGTATCTCCTTAAGAAACCATAAGCCAAACCACATCTCATTTACTGGATGCTCCTCATTTAGGAATTGAATTTAGAAATTAGTGATAAAAAAGGAGCAGATAATGTGGTGGCTGACCATATCAATATTATTCCCCCATCCTTAAACATTGAATCATCCCCCTGTATTCCTATAAATGATATGTTTCCCGATGAGCAATTGTACCAAGTGAAAGATGTTATTCCTTGGTATGCTAAAATTGTAAATTATTTGGTATCATCTTGAATTCCTACTGATTTCAACAAAAACCAAGTCATTCGTCTAAAACATGAGTCTCGTTGGTACATTTGGGATTACCCCTACCTCTAATGCACATTTAGTGATCAAGTCCTTAGGCATTGTGTTCCCGATAGCGAGTTTCAATCTATCCTTAGGTTCTGCCATACTCTTGCTTGTGGGGGCCACTTTGGTCCCCAACAGACTGCTCTCAAAATCCTTGATTCTGGTCTCTTTTGGACAACACTTTTTAGGGATGCCCATGATTTTTGTAAATCTTGTTCTCATTGTCAAAGAATGGGTAATGTCTATAAAAGAAATGAAATTCCACAACAACCATTGCTCTTTCATGAAATTTTTGATGTTGGGGGTATTGAATTTATGGGGACATTTCCCAATTCCTTTGGAAACTTGTACACTCTTCTGGAAGTAGATTATGTGTCAAAATGGGTAGAGGCATGAGCTACAAGGATTGATGATTCTAAGGCAGTTGTGGAAATTTTGAGAACCCAAATTTTCTGTAGGTTTGGATTACCTAGGTTCATCATTAGTGAACAGAGTTCTCATTTCTGCAACCGAACAATGCAATCACTTTTACGTCGGTACGAGGTCGGGCATTGAGTGTATACTGCTTATCACTCATAGACCAATGGTTAAGCCAAGGTGTCAAATAGAGAAGTAAAATAGATTCTTGAAAAAATGGTTCAACCCAATAGAAAAGATTGGAGTCTTAGACTTGATGATTAATTATGGGCTTATTGTAATGATTTCAAAACCCCCATTGGCATGTCACCATATCGGCTAGTGTTTGGAAAGAGTTGTCACCTCCCTATTGAGATTAAGAACTAAGACTAATAGGCCATCAAGCAATGAAATTCTAATCTTTCTGGTGTAGGTTCTCAAAGGAAGTTTCAGATTCAGGATATGGAGGAAATGAGAAGAGATGTATATGAGAACTCTAGGATTTATAAGGAGCGAACCAAGGCTTCCCACAACCATCTCATCCTTAATCATCATTTCCACATTGGGAAGAAGGTCCTCCTCTATAATTCAAGGATGAATTTGTATCTAGGTAAGCTTTGTTCCCACTGGTTTGGACAATACATTGTTACTAATGTCTTTCCATTTGGTGTTGCGCAGGTTCAAAATGAAGAAACCAAGAAAACCTTCACTGTCAATGGGTAGTGGCTAAAACACTTTCATGAATCCATTCTAGAGTGACTAATAGAGTAAATCCATGTTCAAGAAGCAATCTATGAATGAAACTCACCAGGTTTTATCCTTCATTCCCACATTCTCTTTTATTACAGTGAGGAAATTGCACACTTTAGGTGTGGGGGGATGGGTATATTCCTGGGTTAGTTAGGAATTTTCATCATCTTTCTTCCTTTTCTATTTTTAGTTTACTGAATTATATTGTTACTTACCCCCCTTCCCTCCCCCTCACCTTTGTGCTGTAATATAACTTTTTTTATGCCCACTTCATCATAGAAAATGATTCTCACTTAATCATGGAAGTAATTGAGAATGCATGTGGAACTTCCGTATTACATGTTGTTTTAACTTTGAAAAAAAATTCTGATGAAATGTGAATTTCTGCAAGAATTCAATACTATGGTATGAATTTCTTTCAAAATTTGGTTTGTTGTTGATGATATAAATGGTTATATCATTTTGAAACCTTTTATAAGAATGGTGCCCTTTTTTGTGAATAGTTTAAAGGAAAATTCTGTCACTTAATCTCTCCACACATTTTTGCACCCAACCATGATGTGTGAAAATTTCTTACTTAATGAAAGGTAAATATAAGTTAGGTTTATTTTTCTCTACTTTAAAAATTTATTTTTCCATACATTCGTTCTTTATCTGATCTATTTCATTACTGTACCAGATTGACCTATGCGTGTGTACCTGTTATCCGACTGTTTTATGCCATAAAAAAGGGTTTTATATTGGGCAGGCCAAAAACCACCCTTCCTTGACTTTTGATATTGTTATAACTATTACAATTAGTGTCTTAAGGAGATCAAATAAGGGTTGGGAGAAGAGTGTGAGATTTTTTCCAAGTGAAACTTTTGAAAAAAAATAATAATAAATGAGGGGAGTGATGAAATGTACAGAATATGGAGATATCTGGGTCGAGAGATTATGGTTTGAATTATGGGAATGCTTACATGAGTGGGTTTTGAAATTTGATTGCGAAGGATGTGGGGAAAGTTCAGTGGAAAGGATCTTGTAAGTAGAAAATTATTTAAATAACTTATATTTACTCGATAGAAAGTGGAAAGAATAGCATGAAATGGTTGTCACACACATGTGGAGAATTAGTGACATGATTAAATTTTAAATTATTTTATTTGATTGGTATCACACATCTCTTGGAATTTTATTTGGATACAATTTTTGAGATGTCTTTTTCAATGATCATTGAGAATAACTCCTCAGTGTTTTTTTGCTTTGATCACATTTCTATCTGGAATTAAATTTTCATTGAATGTTAAATCTTTATGATGTTGGGAATATTTACATGAATAATTTCTGAAAATGTAACTTTTCCCCGGAGTGTAAATATTTAGGTGTGAGGGTGTGATCGCACTACGATTCACTGTCTCATTTTCACCCTTACACCACTGTGCTAAACTAGTTTTGTATTGAAAATTATAAAAATAATAACAAATTTCACTTCATGTTTGATTCAATTATTTTTTATTTATTAATGTTAAAAAAAGGTAAATGATACTTTTTTTGATAATCTCATTTAAGTTGGGGGTGATTTGGAGGACCCA
The DNA here is from genome assembly GCA_963277665.1 of Viscum album. NCBI lineage: Eukaryota > Viridiplantae > Streptophyta > Magnoliopsida > Santalales > Viscaceae > Viscum > Viscum album. The sequence continues at coordinate 1,059,302,027 of OY728155.1, forward strand.
TGATGATGTCCAAGAAAAATGGCCCAAACTGCGCAGGATCCATGCACACTAGTGGACTCAACCACATATTTCTACTAAAAAGTGCATCCAAATGGGCTGAAATTTTGTGGTTTGGTCCAAATTTTAATAGGATACATTTAATATAAAGAAAAAAATCCTCATTAGGCCTCTAAAATTCCCATCCGAACTGATCTGGCCAAAGAATCAAATCTGCCCAAATTCAAATGTGGTGTTCTGTATTTTATCAACATCTCAAGTTTTATTTGTCAAAATTGTGTAAAAATTTTGGTGGAGACATTAAATAGGTGTGGAAACATGTTTATAGTTTTATCCAAAGTGATATTCGATTATCAAGTGGTCTAAAACCATGGTTCAAGTGCTTTTACACAATCTATGTGCTCAAAACCACCTTCCACTTTGCCTATAAAATGGAAGCTTGGGCTCCTCATTTGTATGTTCGGCCAAGGAGTGAAGTGCTGAAAATTTAAAGTTCTAGAGGATTCATCTCCTCATCCTAGAATTTTTAAAGGCCCCTATCCTGATAGGGGGATCAAGTATTAATAAGGAGTTCCACCCGAGCTTCCTCCTCCTCCCGATGTTGAGCTAAACGGTGGACGATCATTTCGAGGGAGCTACACATAATTGGGAGGGAGTTCCAAAACTTGATATTATACTAGTTATCTATAATTTGTGTGATAAATATTTAAATTATGTTTAACTTTTATGAAATTCTCCTCTGAATACATTTATTTCATTATAACTAAGTGAAACACTTTTTAACTCAACACCGATTGGGTTGAGATTTCAAGTGGGAATCTTATATTATTCCGACTGGACAAGACAAGAGTCCTATTTATCTTAAACATACATAAGATTTCAGTATGATTTGTTAGCCTTTATTTTCTATGTTTGATACCCAAACCTTGAAAACATGATTTTTGTGTCAAGGGGTGGTACTTTGAGCATCATTTTAAAAGGCAAGAGGAAAATCGAGATCTTGACAACCCTCAACCAAAGGGTTCCATTAAAACATGTGTATTTTTTAGAATGATGAACTCAATAATATGTGTAGTGAAATTGAAATGATATCCTTATCTCATAATTCTAAAACACCAAATTTATTTATCAACTATTAAAGTCTTTTAGTTAAGTTATTTTCTTAAAACTGTTTTAAAATCCACCCCCTCTTTTAGTAATCTTTATTAAAAATACACACTATAAGATAACAACGCTCCTTGAGAGATGACCTAGGGTCTGCCCTAGACTAAAAAATCTTCTTTAAATCACTATCAATTTTACGTGTCATGAAAAATCATTCAAGATATCGGGATTCATCTCTTTCAATTGATGTTGAATTTTGTTTCATCTTGTTTATAATTCGAGGAATTTCTATTACAACTTACAAGAATGTAATTCATGAGTAGAAACGAGATTTGGAAATTTCAACTACCAAGAGAGAGAGAGGGAATTTTATCTCTCTAAGGTTGATTGGTCCCATGATTTGAGTTCTATCGAGGAATGACAAAATAAGGTAGCAATACCAACCAATTATATTTGATGCTGCCTTTGTATTTGTTTACCTTTAGTTTTAGAGCATTTCCGGGAAGTGCATAGTTGTAGGTAATAGAGGGGGAGGAGTGGAACCACCAAAATAGGATGAGATGTCACAACCACATTCAGTGAGGTAACAACTTCCAAATGATTCTTATTGCATCACCGGTCCCCCTCCCTGGCGCAAACCTCTGTCTCTTCATTACAAAATATTCATATTCACATTCCATATATGCATGAATTTCCTGAATATTTTATATGTGAGGTGGAACCCTCTTCCCATTATATCTCCATTTATGCATGCATGAGCTTATAATTATCTCAATGTGCTCTGAAATATTCTTTTTATTACTTTTACAATCCTTTAACATATAAATACAGGTATAGTATGAAATTTTAGAAAATGAACAATGACACATGGAATAAGATTTCATAAATGAAATCATATCAGTAGAACAACATGAACTACCTAAATGTGAGAAATGTAGCTCACAGATGATACTTGCATAAAAAAGTCTCTCTGGAGACCAAATATTCAAAAAATATCTTCTTTTATAGATAATATAAATCATTTTAGTTTCTCTATATATATTTATTCATCTAAATAAGTGTTTAATAATTCTATTTGAATATCTATTTTTTGAATGTAAAAATTATATATTAATGATAAATTAATAAGAATTCAAATAGAATTAGTCCTAGACACATGATCTTAGGTACGGGGGGGGGGGGGGGGGCTACAAGTGGCTGGGGAGAAGGGGGTGCTGGGTGGAGGGAGGGGGGTGTGCAGGTGGTTGGGGAGAAGGTGGGGTGATGGGTGGAGGGAGGGGGTTGCAGGTGGTTGGGGAGAATGGGGTGGGGGGTGCAGGGGGTTAGGGAGAAGGGTGGGGGTGATGGGTGGAGGGAGGGGGTGTATGTGGTTGAGGAGAAGGGTGGGGGGTGTTGGGTGGAGAGGGGGGGGGGTTGCAGGTGGCTGGGGAGAAAGGGGGGGGGTGCTGGGTAGAGGGAGGGGGTGATGGTGGTTGGGGAGAAGGGGGGATGTTGGGTGGAGGGAAGGGGTGGGGGTGTAGGTGGTTGGGGATAAGGGGGTTGTTGGGTGGAGGGAAGGGGTTGGGTGGGGGGGGGGTTGGAGGTGGCTGGGGAGAGGGGGGTGTTGGGTGGAGGGAGGGGGTGGAGGTGGTTGGGGATAGGGGGGTTTGGTGGATGGGGGGTACACAAATAAACATAGACACATGGTGTATTTGAAAACACACATCATGTGTTCTAAAAACTGAAAAAGTGAATTGAAAACTTCATTACCATTCTTCTATAGAGCTTTCGGATGTGGTTAGAGTAGTGGTAAGGAATTATAATTTCATCAATATAGATGATCCTTTGATATGGAAATCAAAAATTAATTTGATGCTCACTTTATATCATTACTACTACAATATAACAAATGGGAGTGGTCGTGGATAGATTGGTAGGCTTAAAAAATTATAGAATAGCCCTTCTAGACTCATGCTTATTTGGAGACCAAACTATTATAGACTATCGGTCGAATCTTGTCTTCAAATGGTTGGAATTTATCTATTCTCTCGATGCATCTTATGTCATAATCACAAGGAATACCTAAATATTTTATTTCTGAGCTATTCCACTGCTTCAGCACTTTGGAATTCAATTTTAGATGCTTTTGATGTGTATCCTCCTCATACTAGTTCTGTACAGGAACACTTTAAACTATTTTTCTAGATCTCTCTATCTCTATAGCTCCACAATTTATTTCAAGTGTTTTGGGTTGATATTGTTCACTTTAATTGGTCTGGTCAGAATAAAGGGGTCCATGAGATGACCACCTTTAACATTCAAATGGATCTAGCATGAATCATAGTTGCTATGAGGTATCAAAACACTCTTCATCATAGCCAGTGCAACAACTTGATGCATGATTTATCTGTTCTCAAACACCATAGAATAGTTAGTAAGTATCATCCCCTCTAGAAATATTGAAGTCATATAGAACACTCCATTTATTAGATGGATCAAATTCAATTTGGATGGAGCATCTAGAGGAAACCCATGACCTTCGGGTTGTAAAGAAGTCTTTATAAGTCACAATGGATATATAATGGGTTTTATTTATAGTCCCTATAGAATTACTTCATTATTGGAGGATGAAATTATTGGTTTTATTAATGTGTTTGATATAGAAAAGTAGAAAGTATTGAACAATATTTTCCCTTTTCTAACTATATAATTGTTGAAACATTTTTTTATTGATGTTGACTATTGTGTTTATTTGTAATTGGAGTGTAAATTTTTGAAACCATTCTTTCTACTGTTATTTTCGGTTTGTGTAATTGGTTTGTGTTTTTTTGTAGGTGAAGGATGGATATACCCACGATTTACAAAACCATGGGTATATTATGTTGTCTATGATACTCTATACCCATGAATAATTAAACCATGGGTATATTATGGCTAATGTGATAAGCTATACCCACAATTCTATAAACCATGGGTATAACTATATATCAATGGTTTAAATTGAACCGTGGGTGTTATGGAATTATTGAGGGCTATACCCACAGTTTCTTTATAACTATGGGTATATCTCTATACCGAAGCCTTGGTAGCCCATGGTTTATGGAACCGTGGGTATAGCCTATACCCACAGTTCTAGGGGCTATACCCATGGTTCCAAACTGTGGGTATAGGTATGTTTTCCAATAATGATTTTATAACTAATTTAAGGTCCTTGAGAAACAATATGAAATCATTTGGACAAACATTATTTTTTAGAGATCATTCCCATTGAACGTAACATTCTTTTAGCATCATATGTTCAGCATGGTAGTTAATTTTCTTCTGGTATCATATCATTCATCAAACCAAGTAGTTTTGTAAAACTGGTGTCGCTCCATCCACTACCAACTTTCATATTATATAACTTTAATACAGCTGATAATGTTGTTTATTTAGTACAAATAGTATACAATGGTTTCTTGGAACAACTATTTAACTCCTCAAACAACTTTGGACAATCAAGAATGTCATCTTCAATCATCATTGTCATTTCTTCCATGTGATCTCCATTGTTATTTACACTAGTATTCATATCAAGTGATCCATAAACTACAATATCATTCCAATCGGTGTCCACATTCAGTTTTCCCCATGTTTTGTCCAAAATTTATATCTTTGATCTATTCCATGACAAATAAAATGTTCTTCCAACTCTTATAGATTAATTTTTCTTGAATAAAAACAACTTAAACACAAACAAAGAATTTGAGAAGGGTCGTATTCATGATCTCTTACAAAATTGATGAACTATTTAACTCCATATTCATACTATTTTGTCAAATTATTAGAGTGCATCCATTTTTGATTCATATCCATCCAATTGGATTCATAAAAGATTAATTTTGTACAATAAATAAATAAATACACATAAGATATTCATTATCAAAGGTGAAAGTTATAGACAATTGTAATAATGGAAACTCAACATTTGATTATTTCAAAGAATTTCAGTATGTTAAAGAAAATGGGTAATTGAATTTAAGAAAAGAATTACTCCACTATGGAAGGTGTTATCCTATGAATTCATTCAAAGGTGAAAGTTATAGACAACTCATCCTCATCAACTCATCTCCCAGACATTTATCATTTCATTTTTTTGTTTGAAACATCCTTCATCTCTTGTGTACACACATATATGTTTCTTGAAATAATCTAAGAAACAATCATCCATGGGATGAATAATCCTTAGAGTAGTACAAGCAACATAAAAGAAATGGGGGGTGAGTTTCAAGCAAAAAATTTCAATAATGACTGTTTGGGAGATGAAGTTGATGGGGATGATAATTGTCTATACAGAAGACGGGGGATGAGTCTAAAGCAACAAATTATAATAATAACTATTATTTGACACACATTAATTCTTTCTTAAATCCCCTAAAAAAATTAAAATATAATATAGTAAATTAGGAAGTAATAAGAAACTCAAATATGATAAACAAGAATAATCAACTCTCATTCAATCAACTAGAAGATATAAAAATGTATTTATAAAACATTTTAATAAATAAAGAGTCATTTCATATACATAGACAGTAATCAGAGATTCCTAGGGGTGGAACCAATACATGTATACCTAAAATGATGAATACCTAAAAATAATTTCTAATATATAGAATTTGATAAATTCCATTCTATTTTTTGTAACAAGTGATGTAGAAACCTAAGGAATTTAAATTAAAGGTATATCAAATATTTGAAAACATCTCAAGACTCTTGGGATGTAATATCACCACACCGACCCATCCCAACACTGTAGGAAACATGACTGATACCAACAGTTTAAAACTATTGGTAAAGGCCTGAAAACCATTGGTATAAACTATACCAACGGTTGTTCAAACCATTGGCTAGTTTACCATGGGGGTAGACATATACCAATAGTTATAGTATAACCATTGGTATATAGCTCTGGAATGCACATTATACCAATGGTTTCAGCTAAACATTGGTATAAATTTATACCAATGGTTGATACCCATTGTAAATTAAGGAATTTCAGATCTATTCCGATGGTTTTGAAACTGTTGGAATAATCCTTTACCAACAGTTTACATAAAATTGTTGGTAAAGACTGATTTTAGGTTCTATACCAATGGTTTACTAACTGTTGGTATATAGTTTTACCAATGGTTTTATGTAAATAGTTGGTATAAAGTCACTTTTCACACATATACCAATGGTTTATAACTGTTGGTATAACCTTGATGCAATTGCAGCAGCAGGCCAGCCTGCCTCCCCCTATACAATCCCCTGTCACCTGCAATTATAAGCATGTATATGCAGAACTGAATATAGAATTTAGAATTTAATTGAATTTATAATTCAATTTAGAACCCAATTACCCTATGAAATACATAATTCAGAATTGAATTCTCAATTGAATACATACATAATGAATTATGTACTAAATTCTGAATTATGAATGAATAACACATAAAAAATGAATTATGAATTACATATAGAATTCTGTATTATGTACACTGTATTAAATCCATAATTCATTACATACTTAATTTAATTATGTATAACACATATAGAATATTGCATACAAAATTGAATTCAGAATATGGCATAAAGAATATGGATAAATGACTAATATGGCATACAAAATAGAATTTAACTAATATAGCATACAAAATATGAATAATATGGCATACAAAAAATGAATTCAGAATTGAATTCATAGGCATGGGTTATTTTAGATGAAATCAGTGTGATTGAAGATTGACTAATACTTTTCACATGTAATTAGATATGAAAATGGATAGATGACTTCAAAAATTTCATTTTCCAAGGGGGTGGGGGGGGGGGGGGGCTGTCCAAGGGGGTGGGGGTGGGGGGTGTCCAAGGGGGTGAGGGGTGTCTAGGGGGTGGGGGGGGGGTGTCCAGGGGGTGGGGGTGTCTAGGGGTTGGGGCGGTGTCTAGTGGTGGGGGGTGTTCAGGGGGTAAGGGGGATGCCCAAGGAGGGGGGTGTCCAGGGGGTGGGGGGGGGGGGGGGAGTGTCCAGGGGGTGGGGTGGTGTCTGGGGGGTATCCAGGGGGTGGGGTGTGGTCGGGGGTGGGGGGGGGGGGGGTTTCCCAAGGGGGTGGGGTTGTCCATGGGGTGGGGTGTCTAGGGGGGTGGGGTGGTGTCTGGGGGGGGGGGTGTTCGGGGGGGGGGGGGCTGTCCAAGGGGGTGGGGGTGTCCAGGGGGTGGGCGTGTCCAGGGGTGGGGGTGTCTAGGGGGTGGGGTGGTATCCAGGGGGGGCTGTCCAGGGGGGGCTATCCAAGGGGTGGTGGGTGTCCAGGGGGGTGGGTGGGTGGTGGAGGGGGGATGTTTGGGGGGGTGTCTAGCGGGTGGGGGTGTCTAGGGGGTGGGTGGGGGTGTCTAGGGGGTGGGTGGGGGTGTCCAGGGGGTTGGGGGGCTATCCAAGGGGGTGGGGTGTCTAGGGGGCGAGGATGTCCATGGTGGTGGTGGGGGGGGGGGGGGCTATCCAAGGGGGTGGGGGAGGGGGTGGGGGATGTCCAGGGGGTGGGGGGCTGTTGAAGTGGGTGGGGGTGTAAGGGGGTGTACAGGGGTGGGGGGTGGGGGTGTCCAAGGGGTGGGGTGGGAGTGTCTAGGTGGTGTGTGTGTGTGGGGGGGGTTTCCAGGGGGTGGGGTTTCCAGGGGGTGGGGGGTGTCCAGGGGGTGGAGGGGTGTCTAGTTGGTGGGGGATGTCTAGGGGGTGGGGGGACGATCCAAGGGGGTGGGGGTGTCCAGGGGGTGGGGGTGTCTAGGGGGTGGGGGTGTCCAAGGTGGTGGGGGTGTCCAGGGGGTGGGGGTGTCCAGGGGGTGGGGGTGTCCAGTGGGTGGGGGTGTCCAGGGGGTGGGGGTGTCCAGGGGGTGGGGTGGGGGTGTCTAGGGGTGGGGGCTGTTCAGGGTGTCCAGGGGGTGGGGGTGTCCAGGGGGTGGGGGTGTCCAGGGGGTGGGGTGGGGGTGTCTAGGGGGTGGGGGCTGTTCAGGGGAGTGGGGGATGTCCAAGGGGATGGGGGCTATCTAGTGGGGGTGGGGGCTGTCCAAGGGGGTAGGGGTGTCCAAGGGGTGGGGTGGTGTCTAGGGGGGGGGGGTGGAGGGGTGTTCAATGGGTGAGGGGTGTCCAGAGGGGGTGGGGGTGGGGGGGGGGGGGGCTATCCATGGCGGGTGATGGGTGTTTAGGGGGTGGGGGTGTCTAGGGGGTGGGGGTGTCTAGGGGGTGGGGTGACTATCTAGGGGGATGGTGGGGATGTCCGGGGGGTGTCCAATGGGGCGGGGATGTCTAGGGGGGTTGGGGTGTCTAGGGGGTGGGTGGGTGGGGGGGGGCTATCCAAGGGGGTGGGGTGGGGGATGTCCAGTGGGTGGGGGGGGGTGTCCCGAGGGTAGTGGGTGTCCAGGGTGTGTGTGTGAGGGGGGGGGGGTGTCTGAGGGGGGTGTCCGAGGGGGGGGGGGGGGTTGAGGGTGGGGTTGTCGAAGGGGGTGGGGTGTCCAGGGGGTGGGGGGGATGTCCAGGGGGTGGGGGTGTCCAGGGGGTGGGGGTGTCCAGGGGGTGGGGGGTGTCCAAGGGGGTGGGGGAGTCCAGGGGAGGGGTGAATCAGTCAAACATATATTCAATCACAAAAAATCATCAAGACAAGTTTTATTATTTATAGATAAAGAAATAAAGATAATTTGACCTACCTAATCACACATATATTCAGGCAAAAAAAATAATCAAGCATCAAATGTCAGTAATATCAGTAAAAAATGCAACGGATCAATCTATCCCTTATCACCATCACTATCATCACCATCATCATCATCCTCATCCCTGTCCTCATCATTGTCCCCATCATCATCCCCTCCATCCTCAACTCCCTCCTATTCGCCCTCGTACTCCACCTCAGCCTCCTCCTTTCCCTCCTCCTCTACCTCAGAATCCTCCTCTCCCTGCTCCTTCACCTCGCCCTCCTCCTCTGCCTCAGTCTCCTCCTCACCAAGAACGACATCATCTCGACCACCACTAGAACTGCCACCCGGTGAACCATATATAGAATGAATCTATGATATATATTCATCACAAGCTAAGATGGCCTCTGGTGGAAGTGTTGGACATAAAACTTCCATCAGTTTCATAAATGCAGTGTTTGCCCTAACAGATTGTTATGCTGTCTCTGTGGCTCTTTTTTCATCCTGTTCTGCCTATGCCTTAACCTGTTGGAACTCAGTGGCACTACAACTCATACCTTAAGAGGGCCAATACCTCATTGAAACTATACTATTCCCAGGTCAACAACGTACTCTGCTAGGGTTCCGATCTCCCAACACCTGATGTAAGTGATCATTTGGCCCAAAATTATCAGGTTCCTGGGCATCAAGGGACTCTAAAGTAGCATGTTAAAAATATAAATATATTATTAAGTTACAAAATAGATATTAAAATTTTAAATCAACAAAGTAAAACTTACAATATGTTGTTGAGTTGGTTCGTTAACCACACTTCCATCTTTTTTCCTTATACTCAAGAAAAATAGTTTTGCTCGAGGCACACATCCTTCAATATTCAATATTTACATCTAAAATGACATTGAATGTAGGAAAACATAATTAAAAATAGGTTACCAATAATAAATTTCATAACTAAAATTATATGAAAACTTTAGCAATTGAATAAATTATGGAGGAAACAATAAAAAGTGAAAGTTGTAAAGAAAAATTATAAACAACTGTCATACCTGATTCCTCTCATGATCTTACATCATAGTACATCCAAATGTGTGGATGTATTTTTTAGAATCAATGTTTTTTATTTATTTCAGATTATTCCTAAATAAAATTCAATAATACAAAATATAGTATTAATTCAAAACATGAAAATTTTCATTTAAATACCCCAAATGTGATTAATACCTTAAACTGGATAGTTGTCCAATGAGTAATCATCTACCAATGTTGTTATATTAGACAATAACCCATGATAAGTACCACCTCTAACTCTGTTCCAAATCTATATTTCCATCCAATATAAAACTCTTTCTTATAGGCTCTCCAAGTCTCACCTTAATCCTTTAGACATGCTGGTCGTGCACCCTCACCATTGGGGAAATTAAACTAAAGATGAAACCAAAATATTAATTCATATAAATAAAAAAAAAATGTTGCATTAAATACAACATATTTTTTTATCCATATATCTACCCAAGCATTATCCTTGACTTCATTTGGAAACTATATCCATGAGAGCGGGCTGACAGGAATGATGTTGGAGTATTTGGAAAGCATCACCAATTTTTTTTGACATTACTGCCCTGTTTTTTAAATCATTTGATTTTCTTCATTATAGTCCACCATCAACTACGTGTGGCGGTTCCACACCACATGCATGTGTGTATGACCCTACCCCTACCTTCTATCATTATATGTATCTGTTACAAAAGAAAAACAAATATTTTATCAATACATGTTATAATGAAAATAAATAATGGTATAAAAATTTGTTAGGGCTCTATAAATATACCTGTGGTAGTCTGATCAATGGGTACTAATGGATCCACATAAACTGAAGGAACACCCTATACAGGTGGAGTGGTTCCCAGTGTATGCTCCTTAGGGACAGACTATGGTGGAGCAGGAGTCGAAGAAGATGGAATATAGAAGCCTGGAGAGAAGGAAGTAGAAGTAAAAGATGATGGTACAAATGGCTGGATGAATGCTGGATGGGGAGTGGGAATTAACGTCGGATATGGTAAATATGGGTGAAGAGACTCATATGTAAAGGGTGGTGAAAACATGGGAGGCATAGATATCCCGCTTGTCCCCAACAACACACCGGGATCAGAATGTGGGATAGATGGTATGTTAGTGGGAGGGGCATAGTCTAATCGGGTACGCTGACCAAATCACCTAGCTCTCGTACCACCCCCATCATACCACTAACTTGAGTACTGGGACCACTACTAGGCTGCTCATCAAATAATTTTCACCTAAAAGGTGGATCCTGCAAAAATGTTAAAAAAAATTAATCACATGAAATTATATGTTATTTAAATATATATATTTGAAATAAAATACTCACTACAGGAACTAGTGGTGGAACGCCCATCTCAGTCATGTGACAATTGTTATCCATCATGTTTTTATATTTCCTCTCTTCAATTGGTTTCATTTCTTGAATTTGAAAACAAATATAGAAGTAATTTGAAAAGGATAACTAATGTGTAGCCCAAAAAAAAAATATATGAGAGGGAATAGGGGGATTCATGGATAATTTAACTATCCATTGTTTTAGTTCAGATTGAATGGATATATAATGAATTCTATAAATCATAAAATATGTAATAAATAAATTTAATTTTGAGTAGGATGGTTATTTACTAAGTGTCACCAGTCTATTAAAATCATGGAACATTGAATCTGAGGCTTTATTTCACTCAACAACCAAGAAAAAGAGCATACTGAATTATTCCTCTAGAAAATTCATCAAGGTATATATTATGAATGATTAAAACCTTAGTATATTTATAAATTATGATATAAAAATATGAACAAGGATAAGATATCCACTAGATTCATAAGGGGTAAATCACTTGTTGAAATTATTGAAAAATTTAATTTCTTTAGCCCAAGTAGATGATGCAGGTTTCTATATGTGTTTTGCAGAAGAAGACAAAACATCATGTTCATTATATGGTGAAATGTTAAAGGGAGTTCTTAGAGTTATACTAATTTTATACATGGTCAATAAAGCATTGAAATGTTCACCAAGTTAGAAATGTTGGTTTCATAGGTTTTAATACAGTTCAATTTTAAATTAGAAAATACAAGTAAAATAAAATTGCAACCAATAAACATTGAAAATTCACATAACATTCAAGTCATATACAACATATTTTTAATCAATATTAAATCAATTTAAATAGTACCAACCTTAACAACCCAAGTTGAGCTAAACCAAAATAATTGAGAACATGGATGAATAATTCTATATATTTCCCACCACAACTTCAGGTTCAAAGTCAACTCTGACAATTGAGCTATTGGAGTCATCAAAAGTAATAAATGGATCATTTCCAATGGCAGTAGGGATGGAGTCAATCCATTATCACCATCATCAAAAATATGTATTGGAACTACTTCAATAATGACACCGAATTCAGGTCAAAGATGGTCTTTTACATAAAAAACTTATTTCACCATTGATGCCAATACATATGGTTCATCGGTAGAAAGAGTGCGAGTCATATCAATTAATCAAAATCTGCCATCATCAATAAATGTACCCTGCCTCTTCATTGAATCAAACCACTGTAATTTCATCATCGTGACTCATCCATGAGAGTAATAATACAATATTTTTTTTCAACAACTCCATAATAACCTACATTTTCAAATCGTGGTCTACTATCTGATGCACTAGAATAACATTCTATTATGGTAGTAACTATAACACCATCATGTTGTGTTATAATGTTCTTTTCTCATTCAGTGATAATAAATCTGTACCCATTGATAACAATTGATTTACAGTCATGAACCACAGTATTAGGACTAAAAGACAAAGCTCTTATTTCCTCAGAGACATAGTCAGTATGAAAAATAAATACTAGAAATATAAATGAATATTAAAATTAATTAAATATTTATTTAATTATTTAAAATAGTAATATTTTTACCTTCAATTTTAACCAAGCAGAAAACTCTTTGCTATGAAAAGTATCCATCCTTCTCAAAGATAAAGAACAATTCTTTCTATTTATCATTGTTTTATGTCCCCTATAGATAAAAATATGAATTGTTTAACAGATATATATGTAAGATATACATATTCAATTTAGTTATATGATTTAGTCATCGAACAAATCATAGTTGAATAAACTTGTGCGATGTGCCATCTCCTATTATTTAAGGATTAATGTCGTCAATGTATATGATTCAGGAATTCCTTCTATTTGAGGAAGTGATAGAAAAATTGGTTCAATTTTCTTATAACATTCTTCTTCGTTTCTCATTGTTCTGTTCATTATTCTAGTAAGATCAAACAAATAAATAGAGCATAAATCCATACATTCTTGAGACAAGTAACCGTTCATGATAGAACCTTTGGGATGATTCCTATTTTGAACATAAGACTTTAATGTGTACATATTTATTTCAGTTGGATACATCCAATGAAAATAAATAGGTCATCTAAGAAGTATTTCAGTTGGAATATAGATAGTCAGATGCAACATGCATGTGAAAAATGATGGAGGAAATATTTTCTCCAACTCACACAAAATTAATGGGGCATCTGCTGACATTTTTTACAAGAAAGACTTGGACAAATTCTTAGCACAAAGATCTATAAACAAATGGAAAAAACCTAATAATATCCACCCTTACATTATTGGACAAAATATGATGGATTTCTATTGGAATCAACTCATGAAGAAGGATGTGATAATCAAGATTCTTCAAATATTTTAGCTTTAACTCTCTTCTATTGACCCGTTTTGATATATTGCTTGAATATCCATCAGAAACTTTAATAGTATCTAGTACTTCTAGAAATTTCTTTTTTTCTTCTATAAGTTTCATCACATAAGAATCACATGAAACTTTCCATTTATTTTCACTGATACTCACATGATTCAATTCTGGTCTGATGCCCCAATCCACCAAGTCATGCCGAGATTGTAAATCATCTTTTTTCTTTCCCTTAACATTTAGAAGAATCGAAAGAAACATTTCACATACATTAATTTCAATTTGCATTATGTCTAAGTAATGGCATAACAAATTTGTTGAATAATAAGGAAAATAAAATAAGATACTCATGTTCTTCCAATTGTAACAAGTTTCAGTGGAAACATTCTTTCTCTTTCCAGATTTCATTTGACCTTTCCCGAATGAAAAAATAAAATATTTCAATTCATTAAACACATTAGTTCTAGAAATAAACTGAGGTGGATCATCGGTCTCTATGGTATTGTCAAATCTTCAATGACTATTTATATATAGATGGTACATTGACAATAATTGTCGATTACCATAAAACTGAAACTACAACGATATTTTAGTCTTATGGATCATGTATTCTTCATACAAATAGGACATGATAGTTTTCCCTTTGTTCTCCATCCATCCATCATTGCATAAGTAGGAAAATCATTGATCGTCCACATAAGTTCAACTCGCATTTGAAATATGTCTTTAGAATATGCATCATATGTGCGCACACCCAGATCCCAAAGAAGTTTCAACTCTTTTATTAAAGGTTGCATATATAAATCTATATCATTGTCTGAATCAGAAGGGACAGATATGAGTATACTCATGAAAGTGAAAGGTTTTTTCACACACAACCACGGAAAAAGGTTATAAATGTGTGTAAAAACCATCCATGTGTTGTGAAAAGTAAGCATATAACCAAATGGATTAAAACCATCACATGAAAGACCCAGCCTCACATTACGCATGTCAGCTACAAAATCAGGATATCGAGCATCAAATCTCTGCCATGAAATTCTATCTGCAGGGTGAACCAACTCATCATTAGTCTTCTTTCTCTCGGTATCATTCCATCACATTTTTATTGATATTTCATCAGATATAAAAAGATTCTAGAGTCTGGGGATCAATGGAAAGTGCCACATTATTTTCTGTGGCATACGGGATAATGTTCCATCAGCTTTTGGATTCCATCAAGATGTGCCACATTTTATACAATCGTTTCATTCAGTAGTTTCCTCCCAAAATAAACTATAATCTTTTGGGAAAGCATGAATTTTGTTTCTTGAAAATCCAAGTTCCTCAACTAACTTCCATTCCATATAGTGGTTTGAGGGAATATCTATATCATATGGAAGTAATTCCTTTAAGAAGGTAAGAATGTAATAGATGGAAGTATTAGAAATCCCATACATTGTTTTCCCATGAAATAATCAGATTAAAAATTCCAGATTTTTCATTTTTCCGCATTATTGATATACCAGAGTCGTGGCAGTATCATTGAATTTTTTCACCCTGAAAACATCATCATTTTCATTAGATGCATCATGTGTGCTCATATCAAAGTCTTATTGGTTGAAAATCCTTTCTTTTTCCTGATAATGAATAAATAGAAACTAGTCATATAACAAATTATCCAATCCAGTCCTCTCATTTGGATCATCAGCAATTTGAGATTTCATTTTCTCCCTATTTTGATACCACACATAGTAGTTTGATTGAAACCCATATTTGGTTATGTGGTAGATGACTTCTTCATAGATCAACCAAGGTTTTCCAACACAATTGTAACATGGGCAGTGTATGTGACCACTATCTGAAGCATTGTGAAATGAAAAATCTAAAAGCTCTCCAAATTGTTTTGAAAATCGCTTGAGATACGATCGGTTTCATACATCCAACTTCTATCCATTATGTAAAAAAATGTTATAAGTCATTTCATCAAAATCAATTCAATAAGATTGAAGTTTAATCAAAAATATATTTAATTAAACAAGAATTTTTCACTTTATATGAAACCATAACTGACACACTAATCTATATGAGAATCATAATATAAAAGACAATAAAATACTATATTTATAACTAAATACTATAAATTAATATAAATCCATGATATTGACTTCAATTATAAATATAATACCATGAAATTTGTGCATATTGAGAGAACATATATAATCTATGCGATAATTTTGAGAGTCTTATACATCTTGTGTCAAAGAGATGGAGAGATTTAGAATCCATGAGCCTTTGAAGGAGAAGAATCCCATTATTCTAAAGTATTTAATAAACTATGTAATAACTTGATCACATGAGATATAGAGAGTGTTTTGAGACCAAAAAAAAATGTTCAAGGAAGGTTTTTAATATCTTTGAAGAACTATACATGAGTGTACAAGATCATGTACACTTGTGGAGGAGAATTATTTAGGAGTTGAGTAAATTTTAGAACGAAGAAATTTTATATTTTAGTAGATTATTTGAGTGATATTAATAATATCTATTCTGAATGAATAGGAAATATAATATGAAAATGATGGTAAAAAGTTCCTCAGGAATTGAAACATCATAGTCATACATGTGGATCATGATCCAAGAAAGATTAAATGGAACTAAGAGGAGTTTGATGTCATAATATGAAGGTTCCATAGGGAAAAGAAGCATGATTCCATGTACATGTAGATTTAGAATTATGTGATTGAAATTTATTTTCCAAATTGGATAATCTATCCCCATTTTAGATATCCATAAATGAATTGGTTTCTAATTGATGTAGTGAAATATTCTTGGGTTGATAACTTATTATTAAAAAAATGTGAAGATATATTAATTCAGTTATGTGTGCCTAAACTTGAAGTGAAATATGTTTTGGAATTTTTTCATTTATCACATACAAGAGGAAATGATGGACCTGATAGAACATTGTTCAAGATATTAAAAAGTGAATTCTTTTCATAAAAAATTCAGAATGTGTAAAGAGAGTTTTTTAAATAAGTTATTGATGCTAAAAATGGAAATATTTTGAAAAGCTAGGAGATTTCATGACACCCAATACCCAAAGTAGAAGTATTCATTGTGTGGGGGTGTCGGGGGGGGGGGGTCCATGGGGGTGGGGGTGTCTAGTGGGGTGGGGGTTTCCAGGGGTGGGGGTGTCCATGGGGTGGGGTGGGGGGTGTCCAGGGGTGGGGGGGCTGTCGAAGGGGGTGGGGGCTGTCCAAGGGGGTGGGGGTGTCCAAGGGGTGGGGGGGGGGGGTCAGGCGGTGGGATGGTGTCCGAGGGGGTGTCTGGGGGTGGGGGGTTGTCCAAGGGGTGGGGTGGTGTCCGGGGGGGGGGGGGGGTGTCCAAGGGGGTGGGGGTGTCCAGGGGGGATGAGGGGGGTGTCCAGGGGGTGGGGGCTATCCAAGGGGGTGGGGGATGTACATGGGGTGGGGGTGTCCTGGGGGGTGGGGGTGTCTGGGGGGTGTCCAGGGGGTGGGTTAGGGGTGTCTGAAGGGGGGGGTGTCTGGGGGGGGGGCTGTCCATGGGGGTTGAGGGGTGTCCAGGGGGGGTGGGGGTGTCCAAGGGGGTGGGGGTGTCCACAGGGGTGGGGGGGGGGGGTCCAGGGGGGTGGGGGTGTCCAATGGGGGTGGGGGTGTGAAGGGGGTGGGGGTGGGGGTGTGGGCTATCCAATGGGGTGGTGTTCATGGGGTAGGGGTGTCTAGGGGGGTTGGGGTGGGTGGGTGGGTGGGGGGGTTTAGGGGAGGCAATACCCATATAGTACCTTGGAAATTACCTATACCCAATCCAACCAACATCACAATTCCAATCCATCACCCAACCAACAACCAATTCATCCTCAATATCACTACCCTTCCCATTATCCTTTGAACAAAAACTATAAATACAAAATCTAAATCCAATTTTCAACTAAACTAAAGTCCATAGAAACTACCATATCACCCCACTAAAAAAATGGAAAACAACCTACACCACTACCCCAACCATCCCAAATCCCTTCACATGGACCATCCTTATATCCATTACCCACCTCGAGACAATATGACTAAACAAACCCTTTACCATATTTGAGTGGGAATACATCTCACCAGCACCTCCATTAGTTCATATGGTTCACTAACTCTACATAGAAGGAGTGGATATAAAGACTTCAAATAAAGGTGATTCACACAATCATGACACTTGATGTGTGGAACAAAAATAGAAAACAAATCAAAGTGCAATTATTGGGTATACCATTCCACAGACCGCACAGACCTCTGGTTTAGTCCAAATCAAAACAGAAAACAAAAAAATAGATGTAGAACATTAAAACTAAGGTAGCACTTACATATTTAAAGTGTTGAACTAAAAAATTTCTTGATCGAAGATGGATCTATCGGGTGGAAGGAGTTTCGCAACCTAGGGTAAAGAGAGAGCTTTGGGATAGATTCAGTTTAGGGATGTAATTTCATGGACGGGGGGAACTGGATTTGTTGTGTATTTGGGGGAAACTTTTCCCAACATTTTTAAAAAACCATTGGGAAATATAGTCTTTACCAACAGTTTTAAAAAAATATTGGTATAAATTAGAAAAATTAAATCTTTCCCAATGGTTTACTCAAACCATTGGGAAAATTTGATTGTAAAAATAGTATACCAACAGTTTTTTCAAACCGTTGGTGTAGTACTCCTATACCAACGATTTTATAAAATTGTTGGCATAAAAGTGTTAGGAAAGCCTCCATTTCCACCAGTGAAAGGATTCCAGGGAGGTCATTACGTCAAATATACCCATATGAAGGATTCTAGGGAGGCCGTCTAATACACATTGACCCATCATTGAGATTCTAGGGGGTCCATAAAGAAGTTGGCATAAAGAAATAATACACGTCAATAAGATATATCACAACAAGGGAGAAAAACACACCAACACTTGAAATATCTATCCCATACACATTTAAACACACACACACTCACTCACTCTCTCTCTCACACACACATATATAAAATGGAATTTATAATACACATAATTACAAAAGAAATGCACATTTAACCATAATTTTTAGTGAAAATAAATATAATCCATTCCTAATTTGGAAATCCATAACCATAATTTGTGAATAAATAATTATAAAATCACCCTTACATCATAAGTTCTGAAAATGCATATAAATATATAGAAATATATATATTTACAAATATATATATATATGTATATATATATTTATAGAATAGAATAAAATTGATAAAAATATATGTAACCCTTATAATAGAATATCACAACATAGTAAAATAAATACAACCCCATACTAATTTTAAAAACAGAGAGCCATTGAAAATAAATAAATATGGTATCACCCTTAATAAGATTTATATTAAAACAAAACAATACAATTCCAAGAAAATAATTTTTTAAGGGAAAACCCTTACACTAGAATATTAAAAAAGAATCTAAATAAATACAATCCCTTATATAAATTGCATAAAATCATCTTTTGTTGCTGCTTCGCACCATCACCATAATGAAAATTGGTTTGATAAATCAATTTGATCTTTCATTTAAGGTTTTTATATCCAAAACCTCCACTATTTATATAGTGGCATAAAATTTTATTTAATTGATTTATATGTGGATCAGAGGTGATTCTCTATGATTTCAAAACAGCAACAAAATTAAGCTTGTGGAGAAAAAATGGGGTATATATGTAGACAATGAATCAAATTGATTCAAAACAAAAATTTAAAAAGAACAAAATAGGATATCCAAATCAATAGTCAAGAAAACAATGAGTCACAAACAAAAGAAAAACAATGTACAATGACCAGAGAAAAAATAACTGATGACATCGTCAAAGAAGAAATCAAAAATGAAATGAAAAATACAGAAATAAAATCGGAACCTACCAAGGAAAACACATGCCTAGCTCTTTAAGTTGAAGAAAATCTAAGACCCTAAGATCCATATCTCTATGTTTTCTTTGGAAACCCTAACTGCAAGCGAACACCAGATGTCAGATGATGTTCGAGCAGTTGGAGGCAGTGGGGTTGTATGATTGGAGTGGGTTTGTGTGATTCGAGCTTTGATTCACCAAGTAGGAGCACCGATAGTGGGTGGATTCCACAGAAAGCTTCTGATATCGAGACGAGTTCACAACTAGTTTGGTTTTTTAAATAGATCAGGACACTTTTATGAGCGCTTTAAAAAAAGTGCTGATAAAAGACATATTTATCAGCACTTTTTTATTGCTGATAAATATTGATTTTATGATCATTTTTTAGCGCTAATAAAGATTTCTTTTATCAGTGCTTATTACTTAAGCGTTGATAAAAGATTAATAATTATAAATAAAAAATTTGTAAATATATATATATATATATTTAATAAATATATATAAAATATAAATATAGTAAATATATTCCTTATTTAAATATATTTATTATAATTTTATAATTATTTAAATATATAATTATTTATTTATAATTATATAAATATTTTAAAAAAAATATTTATATCATTATATATATTTATATAATTATATATATATATTTAATAAATAAATATAAATATAAATATAGTAAATATATTCATTATTTAAGTAAATTTATTATAAATTTAATAATTATTTAAATATATATAATTATTTATTTATAATTATATAAATATTTTAAAAAAATATTTATTTATTTATAATTATAAATATATAATTTTATAAATATAGTATGTACATTTATAAATATATTTAATTATAAATATATTTATTTATCAACATTTTTTTATAAATATTTTTTTAAAAAATATTTTTTTACAAATATTTTTTTAACTTTATTAATGAATATCTAATTTTTAGTGCATGCATGTTAAAAATGAGTGAAATTGAATAAATTAAAAACAAGTACACTTTAACAATATTGAAAACATGGAAAAGTTTTGTGTGTGTGCATTTTATATAAAAATATATTAATTATGTATATGTGAAATCAATATAACACACATTTGATCTATATTAAATTAAAAAATCAAATGACATTCAATTATATATCCATTTCTATATGCAATTAGTTAGTATTTTTAATTCATATTAATTTTTAATTATATACCATTATTCACTAAATATATGACTATTTAATGTAAAGCATATAAATATTTTTAATATATAAATCATATTTATATACATTAATATATATCTATATATTTAATATATACTATTTATTAGCATTATCAATAATAATCTAATTAATAATTTTTTTAATATTTTTCTCAATTTACTTATTTTTATTTTAATTTTTTTAATTTTTTTTTCAAATATCAATATTTTTAATACATACTTTTTATTAGTATTTATAATATATATATATATATATATATATATATTATAATGAATTTATTCATTTCTATCAATAATTTTTTAATTAATAAAATTTGTAATTTTTTTTAATAAACTCATTTTTTATTTATTTAATTTTTTCATTTTATTTATTCATATCTTTATTAGTGCTAAAAAATTCTAATAAAGTATTTCTTTATAAGTGCTTGAAATAAAGCACTGATAAAGGGTTAAATTTTTCAGCGCTTTCTTTAGCACTGATAAAGACGCCATTTATCAGTGCTTTTTTTCTAGTGTTGATAAATACCAGCACGATTAAATTCCCATTTTTTAGTAGTTTATATATACATATATATTTCATTTACTTTCTTTCAATATGACAAGAAAACAGAAACAACGTTCATGCGTATGTACGACCTACCGTCTCTATGAACGATGTATCTCATTTTCTATTTATATCTTTTTATAGATTATTATAAATACTTATGTACTGAATATATATGATATTTATATCATGGTTTACATTATTTAAATTATGAAATCATGATCAAAGAAATAGGACCAAAAATAATAAGTCAAAACATATACGAAAAACAAAGTAGTTATTACCTGAAACGTAATATTAACATGAAATTATTAATAAAAAGGTAATATAAAGACATAATCAAATCATATATTGTATGAAGTATAATAATATGGTTATTTTTTATATGTATAATAAACTTATATTTACTATACAAGAGTTTTTAATGTTTATGAAGAAAGTTAAGACTTAAGGTAATGTTTTTCTCGTCTCACATTTATTTTTGTGAGATATATGCTATATTCACCACTTATTCTTATAGTATGGTGTATATAATTCCCTAAAAAATTTTATATATTTAATTTAATTTATTTCATGATATTAAAAGTTTAAATTTATTTTATTCTTTCATGGATCTCACTATTAAAAAGTTACTCAAGTAGTAAGAGGATTTCTAGTCTCACTTTTATTTCTGTGTGTCTTATGCCATATTCACCACTCATTTCTTTTGTGTGGTGTAAATACTACCCATAAATTTATTCTATGATTATTATTCTTAAATTTATGGGTATTTACATATCCATTTTATGATCTCTCTTTCATGGGCTTTATGATTCAAAATTTACCAAATCGGTAAGGTAATTTTGTCTCAATTTGCCTTCTTTGAGACACATGTTCTATTATGCACCTATATTCTATTACGGGGTGTATATAATGACCTTTGAAAAGTCATATCATTAATCTCATTCTTTTCATGATATTTTAAGTTTCATTTAATGTTATTCTCTCATTATTATTATGATTCAAAGTTACCTAAGTGGTAATAGTTTATTATTACAATCTCATTATTTATCGGAATTGTTTATGATTATGATTCCATTGAGGAAATATTATGATCCATATCTCATGAATTCTCATTATTTTTTATATCATCTGGTTACTCTTGATATATTCAATTAATGGTACAATTTTTCCACTCTTGGGCACTTAATATAATTAAGAAAGTGTTTTTAAGAAAATCCAACCATATTTGTCTCTTCAAAAGGAAATCTGTTTTATTCAGAAACCATGTTTTCTAAAAATGTTTTAAAAATATTTTTAAATTATTTTTTAATATCATTTTAAATTAAAAGGATTTTAAAAATATATTATGTTTTAAAAATTGCTTTAAATAGTTTTAAAATCTTCCTTTATAAGTTTTCAAGGTTATTTTCAAAAGAAAAAGGTTTTCAAAATGTTTTATGTTTTAAAGTGTTTTTCAAAGCGAAAAGAATATTTTCCTCAAGAAATGTTTTTAAAATTTGATTCAAAATTATTTTCCATCTAATATTATATCCATTGGTTTTACCTATTTCTTACTAGGGATACGATCCATGAATTTTATTCATATTTTTTCTTTGAATGGTTTTTGTTTTGATGACATGATGTTTATGACCCCTGTTTCTCTTCCATGGGTTATACCATGATAAAACACTTATCAAAACCCTATTATTTTCATGGGTTATGCTTTGATGAAATTATTATTAAACCTATCTATTTATATAGGTTATTATATTATGACATGTTTATGTTACCCATTTCATTTCATGGGTTATGATATGATTAATGTTTATGATCTTGTGGAACACATATGTATGTTTTTATTATGTGATGAGTGGGAGATACATCTCCCTATGATGAATTGGGTAAATATTTATATCTCATGAGATAAATATGAGAAATAAGTTTATGAGCTTGATCCATAATGGGAAACCGATGCGTCCTCACCCAAAATGGGAAATGGGTTCATCTTAATCCACAATGGGAAACATGTGTGTCTTGATCCACAATGGGAAATAGGTGCATCCTGATCCACTATAGGAAGAAGGTGTAACCTGATCCACTATGAGGAAAGGTATTCCACCGAGTATGGTGTTGTGTTCCTCCCAAGATGTGTATCCACCTATGTGTGAACCTAATTACATGTTCACAATGCCATGCATGAACCTAACTACATGTTCACAATGTTATGTGTGGACCTGATTACATGTTCACAATGTTATGTGTGAACTTGATTACATGTTCACAATGTTATGCGAGGACCTAGTTTCATGTACAAAAGTTTATTCTAGGGCCTTATTTCATGTCCTTAACCTAAATAGTGAACCTATTTCTATTTACACAGGCTCACAATGTTATAAGTTGATGTGTACACCACAAGTCTATGTATTATGCTAATGTTATGCTCTCACAAATCATGTTCTTTTATTTCCTTATGATTCATGTCTTATGAACTACCAATATTTATTCCATTACTCATGTATATGATCTTTGATATACAAGGTATGATCTTTAAACATTATGATTATGTTCTCATACCCTTATATTCATGTTTTGATTACATACCTCCTTTTTTACCCTTACTGAGCATATGAGACCATCCTTTCTTATGTTTCCTTTCTATAGG
The DNA here is from genome assembly GCA_963277665.1 of Viscum album. Taxonomy (NCBI): domain Eukaryota; kingdom Viridiplantae; phylum Streptophyta; class Magnoliopsida; order Santalales; family Viscaceae; genus Viscum; species Viscum album. The sequence goes on from OY728155.1 coordinate 1,059,325,878, forward strand.
TTATGAAGAAATGTTTTAAGTAGGATTTCTAAAGGGGGATATATTTACATGAGATGTTGAAGATCTTTCACCAATTTATAAGATTATGTTTCCAAGTTTCCAAAGACACTAAAATATTACGGTCCTCGAGCATATACTTTTTTAATGTGCTGAATATTCATATAAAATGATGTAATATTAATGTATGTTAAGGGTGGGTTACTATAAATAAGATATTCAATATGATCAATAGATAATATATATATATATATATATATATTCAAATTCTCCCCCTTTTACACTATACAAAACATCTACCCTATTACCAACCCCCCCTTTGTGATTATAAAAAATATAAGAAAGTAAAAATAAGAAGATATTTATATCAAGAAGGTAATTGTACATAAGGTAAAACAATAGTAACAAGCAATACTATACCCCCCCCTTAATGATTAATATTATCTTAAAAATCCAAAATTAGAGAAAAAGGCATGTAAAACATAGAAAATGCATAAGGTAGAAATAAGTAAAGCACATGAGATGGATAATAGATATAACATTAAAGTTTAAAATAATCATCATCTCAATATATAACGATATTAAAAGATAATTTTCAAAAATAATTTCAAAATAAAGGGATAAAAGCAATTTTAAAGATTAAAAAGGTAAAATATAATATCTAAAAAATAAATTAAAAAAATGAAGATTCAAAAAAGAAAAGAAAAATGTAAAAGAGATATATTTTGAAATCAAGAGAAATAAAAGAAATAAGAACAAGTTTTTTTAAAAAAACTAATTTTTTATCTTTAATAAACCTTTAAAAAAGAAAACATACCTTTTCCTTCTATCCAAATCAAGAAGGTAAATCTAATAGAGAGAGAGAGAAGAGAGATCTAGAAATGAAGTTTAAGAGGAGTGAATTTATAAACAAGAATCAAAGATACATCAATGATTTCAAGAGTTAAATCTAAAACAATAATCTTAAAGATATTAAAAAAATTCAAGATAAAATATTTTCAAAAAAGATTCAAGAGGGAAATTAAAAACTCCAAGGACAAACACTTTCAAATTTAAAACAAAGATGATGATTTTTTCAAATTTATATGAACCACCTTAGAAAAAAATTTATAGAAAGTATTCATTGAAACATTTGAAAAACATGAAAAATGATATTATAATATTTACACATGTTCTGTCCTCATACCAAAAATTAGAATTATAAATAAAATAAGTAAAGAATATGGACTTGAGATAGAATAACCATAAATCGACCTCACATAAAATAGTTAGCACCAATTAAAAAATTGTAAAATTGAAAATAAAAAGGAAACACTTTTGATCTTTATGGATCATCATTTTAGAGTTTGATGGTCCTTTTTCATTGATAAGTCAACTTATGATATGCCAATAAGGTCCAGTGGAATAGTCCTATAAAAAAATAAATTGTGAGTGCCTTTTGGTACCCATGTGAACTTGGGTCCGAAAATATTATCTAATAAGGATTTAAGTACCCAAACTTGTTTAGAACAGTATTTTATATTATATAAATGTGAATAAAGATAAATATAATTAGGACTACCAAATCTATATTCCTTTTAACCCAAATCGTAATTAAGATGCCAAATTTCTTGAAAATATTTTCAAAATTTTTTTGGGAACATTCCTTTACAAAACTAGTTTTTTGAGAAAGATTATTTGAATTTTAAAAACCATTTATGGAATTACTTTTAGTAAAATTTTGAGAACCAAAATTATATCTAAATATTGATAACCATGAGTAAATTAAGAGATAGTATTTTTAAGATCTTTAATTTGGGATTCCAAAAACTCAGCTTTAGGTTGATCTTGGAGTTTTAGGATAATTCATCTTTTTATTTAGAAAGGACATATTTATTATTAAGAAATGGTTTGTATTTAATTGAAAGAACTTTGTATTTAGAAATGAGTTCTTTATAGAAATTCTCAAGTTCATTTTGTTTATTATAAGAGGAAGAATAAGAGGATGGATCGGAGGAAGAGGCTGAATGAGAAGGAGAGTGAAAAATGGGATAAATAACCTCATCACCTACCTCACGATGTGTCATAAGGAATTTAAGACTTGATTAAATTGAGGAGGTTGAGTCTATGGAGATATCACTTACACTCCATGTTGATGCTTTCAGGGATTTATTACCTCTATTATTTTCTTTTAACTTCTTTTTATAGATGGGGAAATTTGGTCGAATATGAACCTTCTTATTTCATTCATAGCATGTCAAATCAGGTACTTCAATTTGATTTTTCTTTTTGGAAATCCAAGATGTTTTCTTCTTTATCTTCAAGTTTTTCAATCTCTTAGTCAATTTTTCAATATTTTATTAATTATTAGATGAATCATAATCATAAATATCTTTGAAATAAATGGTTTTTTGGATTCTTTGGCTTCCTCTGCTTATTTAGATTCTTTTTGAGATTAACGCTTCATCATGATTTCTTATTTTATGAGGGAGTCTATGAGCTATTAAATAGGCATGTTATTAATGTATTTCACTTCTTATATATCCATTAATTTATGATCCCATGAGATAGGTAAAACCTGTTGAATATTTTTAACTAAAGTTTTTGTAGACAAAGAATCACTAAGATGATTTTGACCATTGAAAATGTAAGTAAACCATGTAAACATCTCTATAATAGATTCATTTTGATGCATAAAAAAGATTTAAAATTATATTATATAAATATAAAGTCTAGTATCATTAAATTTTTTTGGATCCTTCATGATTAACTTCTAACAATTTCTAGATTTCATGAGTCATTTTTCAAGTAGATCTATGAATAAATTCATTTTAGTATAATATATAATGTAAATAATTCATAGATTTACCATCTAATTAAAAAGTATAAATATCAATAGGATTCCATTTTATTCTTTTTTAGTAGTAGGAATATAACCATACATAAAATTATTCCATACAGGATAGCTAATTTATCTAATAAAGGTTTATATACATGTTTTCTAATAATTATAATTAGAACCATCAAAATAAGGTGCACGACCTATAGAGTGTCCTTCAGGAGAAACAAGGGTGTTTGAAAAATATTTCATTTAAAATGATTAAACTTTTAAATTATTTATCATTTTGAAAACTAAAATCAATTATTTAAAAGATTTATTTTTGATAAAAACACAAATATCCCCTCTGATACCAATTTTTAGTCATAGTAAAATGACAATAGGGGTGAATTTCCTTTAAAAAATAAAATAATAAATTATGATGATAATCAAAAATTAAAACAATTAAGTGTGGAAGAAATATAAAATCAAATAATGAAAAAGTGATGATAGAATTTGATTGAAGAGTGTGATTTTTAAATTAAATTGGGATATGATAAGAGTGAGTGCATAATTATAAATTAAATCAATTATAAAATATAAAAAGGAATACAATAGTTTTGATACAATTTATAAAAGATATTATCGAAGTTAATCAAGAGAGTAAGCATAGTGGAATTTAATGCATATAAAAATTTTATGATTATGTGAATCGATATGATATGAATGATGTAAATCATAAATTAGAAGAGTGATCAAACACAATTTGATATAGGAATTTGAAAATAGCTCAGTGTGATCCCCGATACCTCATCCCATTAGGTTGAGAGGTTTTTCTTATTACTTCCTTGGTTTTAATAAAGATAAAGAATCCACATCCTCCCTTTCTTTTTGATGGAAGCATTGAGAAACCCACCTCCCTTTCTTTTCTCTAGTTGTAGCAAGAAACCTTTTATTGAAGGTAGGATGAGAAGTGAAAGATTTTATTGGAAAAAATCCATTACAAATTTGGTCTCGTATATCTAAAATGATAGAACAAGATGAGAGATAAATATAGAGACAATGGTAGATGGTGAGATCCTAATATAATTTATATTTTTAATTGGATCTTGAAGGAGGGATTGGAGATTGATGAGAAATGTTAACGGTACATCACTTGATTTTATTATTCAATCAATCATCATTGAGAGTTGAAATTTTTTATATCTTCTAATCCACCAAGGACCTCTATTTATAGCTTCAAATAGGGCTAGGAACCTTTTGAAAATCTTCCCAGTCATCAAGCTATGTGAAACACCAAATTAAGAGTTGTGGGTTCTATGGAAATAAAGACTTTTGACATGTTGTATTGGCCCCATTAGCTAGCTGGATGATACCAACAGTTAGCTAGTGAGACACTTGGGAATCTCTAGGTTCTATCTAATTACACTAGCCATTCGGTGGACTCATGCTTTAATAAGCTTCTGTCCACATGGAATAAAATGGATGGTGACTTGCACCGGCAAGATGGTGCTTCCTTCAACATTCCAAACATTGACACAAACTATTGAACTTCACTCTAAGATTCTAGAATTACCCAAACATACTTCTATGACTTTAATAAGATCTTAAAATACCTTCAATAAAGACCCTCCAATGCCTTCAACTTTAATCACTTGGTCAATTAAGAACACAATTTGGTTCTACAATATCATAATAGATAAACACTTAATTATTATTTTTAGAATCATAAATGATTTTTTTGACCATGAAAACATCATGAGAGAGAGAGGGGTAAAAGATAATGTGGTCATGAGACCTCACATGAAGTGAGAGGGTGGTGGCATGAGATATTATATAAGACCTCAACCTGAGTGAGAGGGTGGTGGCATGAGACAAGACATGAGATTTAACTTGGTACAAGACCCTTACTTGAGTGAGAGGGTAATGTTCAAGACTTGGTTTTAGGTATTTACTCTGAGCAGTGGGGCCTAAAACTTTGTTTCATTTCAAGATGACTTATTCCATCAGTATTGGCTAGAATAGGTGATGTCAAGTGTCATGGTGGCCTGGTTAGCACATGATGACATGGTGCATGTGCATGTGTTATATCTATTTATTTTTTGTTCATAAAAACACTATATATTATAGAATATCAGAGGAACCCCATTGGTGGTGCCCCACTGATATATATTTCTCACACCCTAGATGAACACACTGGTGCTCGTGCAATATTTATGATAGGTTTTTAGGTGAAAGGTTGTACATGGGACCTACTTGGATTAGATGGGTAATGGTTGGGAGACTAGATCAAGGAGGGACTCAAGTTGTTAGATATGAATCCATTTTTATTTTTTCTTACTTTATTTGTACTTGATCGACCTAGTGGGTGATCCTTTTGATGCATGTTTATATACCTAGAATGGGTTGTATTTTGTTGTTTCATGTTGATATTTAAACATTGTCGCGGTTTGGTCTTATACTATAATTTCTTACACTTACTCTGATGTTTTATATTAACTAAATTTTTTAGATGTTATTTGTATGTGATTATACTAAGTATAGTCTCCCCATGTTGGTTATAGACTCTTTCCATTAGTCTATATCTTATGGTGTATGGGGAGGCATGCCTTAGGTCACATGGTTCTCCAATTAGGGTTCCATTTTGGTGATTTTAGATAGGGTTTTACAGTTTCTATCTAATTAATTGAATAATCTCACATATATATTCATGTTGATACTGATTATACATTCCTAGTTAGTGACGTGTTATTGAAATTATTTTATATCCCGTGTTCCTGAACTTCTTCACTTTGGTTTTATTTTTATTATGTATCATGAAAAACTATTACAATCTAGGTTTTAAATCATATAATACATCTTATTCTTAGTGTAATGTTGTTAGTTATTTTTCCTTATTATTAATATGATATTAAATATGATTTATTTGTTAGTAAACTATCATTAAAATTGTTTAAAAAATGGTTTCTAGGTATACTGCTAGTCGTTTACTTATCATATTTTTATGATATTTTTAATATATATGAAAGGCATTGTCATGGGCTCTTTCAAATGATATGTGATTGTTGAGTACTTAGGTGTAACAAAGTGGCTAACTAAGGTCATCTCTCAAAGGAGGAAGTAAATTTAACAACATATTAAAGGTATTTTAAAAATAAAATAAAAGGAAATAAGAATACTGATTAAAAGGATGAGGGTTTTTATTGTTTATAAATCTAAAAAAAGTTTTCTGGAAGAAGATTGTATATTATTTTTGTTTTTATTTTTGAAATGAAGTTCGATTAAAATGACACAACAAGAAAAAATTTGTTTAGAAAATATTTAAAAGAAGTAATCTATGTAACTCTACATATTCAATAATTTATTAATCATTATAATTTAAATTAATATCCACTTAATTATAATCCCTCAATTTGTTAAATCCTGAGCCCTATGAGAATTAACTTTACCACAAAGATGAAGTGAGTTTAACCCTAGGCTAACTTTAGAACATGAAATCGCATCACCCTTCTTTGATTGATTTTATAAGGTTATATTATGTTCAGTAGTAAATTAATGCACATTTCCTCTCTGGAAATTATAATTAATTGAGTTTAGGGATTATATTTGAACACTACAAATTGATCCTGTATGGTTTTGTATTACCGATTAAGGTTGCACTCTCACAATTCACACAATTCCTGACCTCACATGTTTTGTGTTAATTGTTCAATTGATTGATTAGTTTATATTAAATTAAAAACTCAATTAATAGATCATATTATGTTAATTAAATTATATCATTAATTCAAAATAAATGAATGAATAAGGTGAGAGTAATATCGATTACTAAAAAGAACTACTCTTCCATGGGTGGTGTAGTCATTGTAGAAACATATTGCATTTGCAAAGGTTTAGAAAGGGTATAACCCAATCTAGTTTCTAATATTGAGTTCCAAACCAAATAGGATGATAAAGGAAGAATAAAATAGAGGAAAAATAGGGTAATATAGAAGAAAATATAAGAAATATAAGAGTAACAAAAAAGTTTATTATTCAAACATAAATATTGCAAAGTAAGAAAGGGAGGAAGGCTTCGATGAAGGGATCCTTTCTTCAAGAGATCACCCTATGAGTATAAGGAGTTACAGAACCTATAAGGTTGTTAGAGGAATACTCTATAACTCCAAAATGGAAGCACTTCACTCCTTGTCCAAACTTCAAAATGGGGTGCCCAAGGTGTCAATTTATAGCCAAAATGGAGAGTGGTTTTGGGATCCCAGTTTTCGATATACCACTTGTGTATCAGGTTTGAGTTTGTAAATGGAATTATCTCGAGTTGGAAAAAATATAAAGTTGTATAATAGAATATTGAATATATCCATGTCAAATTTGTAGGCTAATGGAGGATGACATAGAGATATATGGCCTAAATACAAAACCAAATCATTGACTTCATGCAGATTTTGTCCCCTAGATAGATAGGTTCGGATGAACCCCTTAATGGGAGAATTGGGATTTGGTTTCTGGATATTATTTGTATACCATGAAGTTTTGGAGATACCCACAAAATTCAATCCCATTTGTAGGCACTTATTTTTATAAATGTGCAAAATAGTGGACAAATGTCTTTGGGATTCCATGCAGTTTGGACCATTTCCCTTCTGGATCATCTCCGACCCTCCAAATCACCTCCTCCTATAACGAAAACGCCAAAACAATAATAATTGACCTTTTTAACAGTGATAAACATTTAATAATTTAATAAAATGGTATGTGAAATTTGAGATAATATTTTTAATTTTAAATACAAAACTAATTTAAAACAGTGATGTAGGGGTGAAATAAAGCAGTGAATTGTGATATGATCACACCTCCACATTTACCCTTTTTCACTCCCAGGAAAAACCCCATATCATGTATTTAAAAAAAATGTGAAAAGTAAACATCAATATCAAATCAAAACAAATTTTAAAACACATATCCTTGAGATCCAACAATTACACACCAAGAAACAAAAGATATCATGCCTCATTAAAATACATTATTTAAAGTTCTCCATTTATATCATTAAATATATTTCCAATTAATTTTTACTCCCATGCAAATAAAACACATACCTAACTTTTATTTTCTCTCATAAAAAAATGTCAAAGTTTCAGCAATTTATTTCTCATTCAAACTCATACAAGGGTCACCATTGGATTGATAAATTCCTACATCACCTCCTGATGTGAGTCAAAGAAATATGTTTATCATGAGGAATTTTCAGGGTTGTTCTGTGGATTTCGGTTGGTAGGATTTGAATGTGAAAAATTATGAGGCTGAATGAGGAGGGATGGACTATTTTTGAAGCAAAATTTCATTATTCTAATTTTCACTCAAGTATGGTCTCCTCCTCACTCCCCTTAGTATCAATTCAACTCCATCATCATGAAAACTCATGGAAAGTTTACACCATTCATCTTTTGAGAAACAAAAATTTCAATCTTCTCAAACATATTTTTTTTTCGTGAAATCTCCAGATAGGTACAACTTTCTTTCTTCAGTGGAAGCTCCATACAGGCATAAATTATTTTGTCATGAAAGCTCTAGAAAGGCACAACTTTGAACAGAATGATTTTTTGAGTAGAAAACACATCTATTTGGTATTTAATTTTCCACCCAAATTATCACAAAATGTGGTAGCACAACACAAGATAGCTTCCCCCACACTTAAAGTTCAACTAGATTATGCAATTTCACTTCAAGAGTTGGTTAGATAGGGAAAATTGGCTTGTAATGTGGCTATCCTAAGAGTTTGTTCATGGATTATAAGGGCTAAAAGGATTAAATGTTCAAGGAAGGCCATTATAAAAAGGATTATTATGAAATAGGGGCTTTAATACCAAAGAAATTCCACAATCATTTAAAACACAATTACCTCAAACCCTAAAGTTTTGATAGGAATAAATCAAATTCTGGTTAAATCAAGCACGGTTTGGTTCTCTCAAGAAGTGAGGTAAATGTAAAGAATATGAAAATAATGGTTCAGAAGCCTCAAAGGAAAATGATTTCAAATATAAAGACAGTGAGATGTGTCATGGGATTAAAAATTCAAAGTACTTTTCATGAAATTTCTAAATATTTGAACTTGAAACAAAGTTATTTTCAGCATTTATTTAAGATCAGTTTTATGGGATAAATTGTTTCACTTATTGATATGGATTTTAAAATGGTGATGAGAATAATTTCAGCTCAAAAGTTTAAAAAATATACAAAAAATTGAAAAATAAACACACAAAATTTGAAAAACACACAATTTTTTTTGAAAATCATTGAAAAACAGGAAAACATTTGAAATTACTAAACTAAAAGGTTCCCTACCCCACACTTAAAATATTTAATTGTTCTAAATGTGAACCCATGAGATGGTATATACACATGAAATGTATAATTTTAAATAGGAAAAAGAATAAAAAAGTTAAAGGGTTAAGAATAGCCTGATATGATCAAGTGATGATGAGGTCATGCAGTGTGATGAAATCCACTACATCAGTAGGAAGCCCCTCAATGTATTTCTTCAAACAATTCCCATTGAATGTAAAGATATTTCCTATGTCCTCTTGTGTGATCCCCATTGCACCATAAAGAAAAAACATTAGTCACAACATAAGGACCTAACCACTTAGAACACAACTTACCAGGAATCATCTTCAGTCGTAAACTATAGAGAAAGACTTTCTCTCTAACTTGAAATTATCTTTTCTGGATCATTTTTTCATGATCTTCTTTTGATATTTTTTTGTATATCCTTGAGTTATCATATGAAGACAATAGAATCTCCTCAAGATCTTGAATTTGAAACTTCCTTTGGATTCCATCTTGGGACAAATCCATGTTTCATTTATTTATAGCCCAATAATCCCGATGTTCTACTTCCACGGGGATATGACAAGATTTCACAAAAACAATATGGAATGGGGATATATTGATGGGTGTCTTTTATGCTATCCTATAATCCCATAACACATCATCCAATCACTTTCTCCAATTTTTCATATTCGGCTGCATGGTTTTCTTTAAAATTTGTTTCAACTCACGATTTGAAACCTCAGCCTGGACATTTATTTGGAGGTGGTATGGTGTTGATGTTTTGTGTGTCACCCCATACTTCTGAAGGAGGGAAGCCAAATTTCAATTGCAAAAGTGTGTCCCTTGGTCACTAATGATGGCCTTCGGTACTCCAAACCTAAAAAAATCTATGCTTTGACAAAGTCTACAACAACATAAGAATTATCAATCCTAGTGGTATTAACCTCCACTCATTTTCTCACATAATCAACGACAACCAAAATTTATAGGAAACCAAATTAACTAGGAGAAGAATACATAAAATCAATTCCCCATACATCAAAAATATCACAGAATAATATGGGTTGTTGGGGAATCTTGCATCTCCTAGAAATATTACCAGTGTTTTTGCAACGTGATCACGACTTACAAAACACATGAGCATCATGGAATGAACTAGTCCAATACAATCCAGAGTCCAAAAATTTATTAGCTGTCAGTTGGGGTCTAAAGTGTCCACCACAATCAAGTGTATGACAGAATTGTAGAACAGAATTAAACTCATGATCAGGAACACACCTCCTAATAACTTTTTCACTACACATACGCCATCAGTAGGGATCATCCCACACATAAAATCTATACTCAATCTTTAACTTTTGGACTTGATTTTTCTTTAAATTTGTAGGAATTTCATAGGCAACAATGTAGTTAACTAAATCAGCATACCAAGGATGTGTAACTGAGATGGAATAAAGATGCTCATTGGGAAAAGTGTCCCTAATTGGTACCTTGTCCAAGGTTTCATCCTCTATTGTTTGAGTAATCCTACTCATGTGGTCTTCCACTAGGTTTTCTGACACCTTCTTATCCTTTATCTCAATGTCAAATTAATGAAAAAGAAGAATCCATCGGATTATCCTGGGCTTTACATCTGGATTCTTCAAGAGGTACCTCAGAGTTGCATTGTCAGAAAAAACAACTACTTTAGAGCCCAATAAATATGAACAAAATTTATCTAAATCAGATATAATAATAAGAAAATCCTTTTCTATGATTTTGTAGTTTTATTGGCCAAATCCAATTTCTTTTATGCATATGTAATCACATGTGAATGTCCCTCCACCCTTTGAGATAAGACAACTCCGACCATGAAGTTGGAGGTGTCATACATAATCTCAAAGGGAAGCTCCCACCATGGGGGCTGTATGATAGGTGGAGTGGTAAGATGCTATTTTATCTTATTAAAGGAATTACTACAATAATCGTCAAATACAAAATTATAATCCTTTTGAAGTAATTGTGACATAGGAAGAGCAATCTTACTAAAATCTTTAATGAAATACTGATAAAATCCTGCATACCCTAGGAAAGATCTAATATCACGCACACATGAAGGATAAGGTAGGGATGAAATAATATCTACCTTAGATCTATCAACCTCTATCCCATGTTTTGACACTACATTCCCTAAGACAATGCCATGCTCTACCATTAAATGACACTTTTCAAAGTTCAAGACCAGATTATTCTCAATACAACGATTCAAAACCTTTCCCAAACTAAAAATACAATCATCAAATGAGGAACCATACAATGTAAAATCATACATAAATACCTCCATGAAGGTCTCAATAAAATCAGAAAAAAATACTCACCATGCATCTCTAGAAGGTACCTGGGGCATTGCAAAGTCCAAATGGAATCCTCCGGTAGGAAAATTTGCCGAAGGGATAGGTGAATGTAGTCTTCTCCTGATCCTCTAGAGCTATAGAAACCAGAAAATATCCAAAAAATCCATCCAAGAAACAATAATGTGTCTTCCCAGCTAGTCTCTCAAGCATTTGATCAATAAATGGGAGGGGGAAATGGTCCTTGTGAGTAGATTGATTTAGTTTCCTATAATCAATACACACACACCAACTATTTTTCACCCTCATTAGAACTAACTCATTTTTATCATTTTTAACAACAATAAAAACACTTTTCATAGGCACAAACTGAATAGGACTTACCCACTAGGAATATGAAATGGGATAAATTATACCTACCTTGAGAAATATTTCAACTTATTTTTTTACAACTTCTAGAAGAGTTGGTTTCAGTATCCTTTGTGGATGCCTAATCATTTTATCCCCATCCTCCAAAAGAATCATATGAATGAAAATGGAGGGGCTAATACCTGATATGTCAGCCAAGGTCCACCCAATTGCCTTAATGTTCTCCCTCAAAAAATTTAAAAGTTTTTCTTCATGTTCAAAAAGGATATTGTTAGCAATTATAACAGGTAATTTCTCACCAATTAACAAGTATAAGTATTTGAGATTGGGTGGAAATGGCTTGAGTTCCAATGTAGGGGGTGATGTATGGATGGAGAAATTGAAGAAATTGAAATATGTGCACAATGTACATTAGTATCAGAATGTACATCATCAAAACCATAGAATAAAGCATCAAACCCATCATCATACTCAACAACCATGTCATAATCAGATTGAACATGATCAAAATTAGAATATGAATCCATTTAAAAATAAAATCTAAGAGTGTCTTGTGCATTTTAAATATGTGTGTAAGTACTCTTAGACATCAAACTAGAACCAATTCTCATAATCTCCCTAAGCATAGGACAATCAAAATCCATGTGGTTTTTACTTGATGGTTCAAAATGGGAGATAAAAAAAAGAATAATGGTCTTATGAGGGGAACTTCATGGAGTCCATAACATTAAATATCACAACTTCATCTCCAAACTCCATGTAAAGTGTACCCTCATGGATATTTATGACCATTTGAGCAATTTAGAGGAAGGTCCTACCTAAGATAATGTGAGCATGTGAACTTACCTGATCTTCCTCCATTTTAAGCATGTAGAAATTTTTTGGAGAGATCATGTCTCTTACCTGGACAAGTACATCCTCAAGGACTCCCACTAGATATGTTGTAGCTCTATTTTCCAACTGCACCACTACTATTGTCGGCTTCAACTCACCAACCTATAAGGAAGAAAAAATAGAGTGAGACATTACATTTATAGAAGCTCCTAAATCACATAAAGCATCAGAAAAGTGTAACTCCCCTATGGTGCATGGGATGGTGAATGTCCCAGGATCCTTAAACTTTTTTGGAATTACTAGATTTGGTGTAATGAGTGCTGGAACATTCCTTACAATATTGATCCTCTCATTTCCCTTGATCCATCTTCGATTGGTACAAAGTTCTTTTAATAATTTCGTATAACTTGGGATTTTCTTGATGTATTCAAGTAAAAGAATGTTGATCTCCACATGCTTGAATGTATCAAAAAATTGTTTTTTCATTGTATCTTCATCAATATTTTTGGTTTGAACAACTCTATTTGGAAAAGGAATGGGTTTAGTAGGAACATCATTAATCTTTTTCTTACCTTTATCTTTCTCCTTGGGTTTCTCATCAGCTGGTTTTGAATGGGGATTATCCTGATATGTGGTGAATCCTGGTGGAATGATAGGTGTAGGTGTACCAGTTTTTTGCTTCCCACTTCTCAATGTGATGGAACTGAAATTCCCCTTGGGATTTGGAGTAGGTTGTGAAGGAAGATTTCCAGAGTTCTTACTTACCAGTTCATGGAGGGCGGTGGAAATCTGGCTCATTTGAGTCTTGAACTCCCTCAGCTCTAAACCTTGACTCTTTAGCTCATTCTGTTGATTAATAAAAAAAATCTTCAAAAGGTCATCGATGTTAGAATATACCTTGGGTGGGGGATTCCCTTGTTGTTTTCTTGTTGATTCTTGGACTTCAAATCTCCTTTGGGGTTGTTGGAAAACCTGCTGGTAAGGCGGATGATGTTGGAAGTTTTTTTGAAAAGGGGGCCTTTGTTGTTGTCTAGAGCCATAACTCACGTTTGATTGATATTTCCATCCTAGGTTTTATTTTGGAGAAAATTAATAAAGATTATTTTGGAAATATGGTTGTTGCTGCTACTGATATGGTCTCCCAGGAAACACAGATGCACAATCTTCTGTTTCTTATAGTTGGTAGAAACAGTCAGTTGGGTGGCTTGTCTCAGTTCAAATGACACAAGGCCTTGAAGGAGTGGGTTGGGATGCCTTTTGAGCTAAAGAAATATTCCTCACCATATTGGTCAATTCTTCTAACTTGGTATCAATTAAATGACTCTCAATAGAAGAAGGACTTACCTGATATACTCCCCTAACATGCGGTGTACCTCGATCGCCAAATTGTTGGGAGTTTTGAGCCATTTTATCAATCAGTGCACATTCAACTACTGGTGTCTTGTCCACTAATGCTCCTCCAGCCGCGACATCCACCATGATTCTCTCCATAGGTGTGAGTCCTTCATAGAAGTATTGGATGAGGAGTTTCTCACTGATTTGGTTATGTGGGAAGCTTTCACACAATTTCTTGAATCGCTCCTAGAACTCATACATTGACTCCCCTTGGGCTTGATTGATCCATGATATCTCCTTACTAATGGAAGTGTTCCTTGATGATGGAAAAAATCTTTGCAAGAAAAGATGTTTCAAATCATCCCAACATGTTACATCTTTAAGTTGTAAATAATACATCCAATCCTTAGCAGTTTCATCAAGTGAAAATGGGAATGCTCTTAGTTTTATTTGATCTTTAGAGAAATTTATTGGTTTAAGGGTTGATAAAACCACATTAAATTCTTTTAAATGTTTGTTTGTATCCTCACCAGATAATCCATGAAATTTTGGAAGAAGATGAATTAACCCAGATTTCAGTTCAAAGTCTGATTCGAGGTTTGGGTATGCAATACAATTTAGTTGATAATTAATATATGGTGCAAACAATTCTCAAATGGTTCTATTAAGTTCATTGTTATTGTTTTCATCCATTGGTTCTTATTTTAAGTTTGACTTAGAAGTGTTTCCAATTTCAATGTTCTTGGAGTAGAGGAATTCTAAAACTGGTTGAATGTTGAAACTTCCTGTAGACTGAGAATGTCTGATTTGAGCTCAAAGGCTACGTTCAATATTAGGGTCAAGATATAAGATATCCTTGAGATTAGTTCATGTCATAAATCATATAAAAATAAAAAGAAGGAAAGTAGACCATAGTAAAATAAAAATTAGAAGTTTGAGTTGATGGTCCAAAAATAATAAGAAGAAAATAAAAGAAGAATAAAAAAATCAGATTAGGTAAAAAGGAAGAAAGAAAAGAAGAGGAGGATAAAATGTAAAATAAAATAAATACATATAATTGGTTTAAATAATTACTTTCCTTAATAGAAATGAAACCAATTTTAAAGGTGCTTTTGTGGGCACTTTCAAATGATATATGATTGTTTAGTACTTAGGTGCAGCAGAGTGGCTGGCCAAAGTCGTCTCTCAAAAGAAGAAGTAAATTTAACAACATATTAAAGGTATTTTGAAAATAAAATAATAGGAAATAATAATACTAATTAAAAGTATGAGGTTTTTTTATCATTTATAAATCTAGAAGAAGTTTTCTGGAAGGATATTGTATATTTTTTTTGTTTTTAGTTTTAAAATGAAGTTCGATTAAAATGACATGACAAGAAGATGATTTTTTAGAAAATATTTAAAATACTTAATATATATAACTCTACCAATTAAATAATTTTTTAATCATTATAATTTAAATTAAAATCCAATTAATTATTATCCCTTAATTTTTTAAATCCTGAACCCTATGAGAATTAACTTTAACACAAAGATGAAGTGAATTTTACCCTAGGCTAACTTTGGAACATTCAATCAAATCACCCTACTTTGATTGATGTTATAAGGTTATATTATGGTAAATGGTAAATTAAGTCACATTTACTCTCTAGAAATTAGAATTAATTGAGTTTAGGGATTATATTTTAATACTAAAAATTGATCCCCTATGGTTTTGTATTATCGATTAAGGTTGCACTCTCACAATTCACACAATTCCCGACCTCGTGTGTTTTGTGTTAATTGTTAATTGCTTTATTAGTTTCAATTAAATTAAAAAATAAATTAATATATCATATTATTTTAATTACAATATATAATTGATTCAAAATAAATGAATGAAGAAGGTTAGAGTAAGATCGATTACTAAAAATAAATACTCTTTTATGGGTGGTGTAGTCATCGTAAAAACATATTGCATTTGCAAAGGTTTAGAAAGGGTATAACCCAATATTGTTTCTACTATTGAGTTACAACACAAATATAATGATAAAGGAATAAAAAAATAGAGGAAAAACAGGGTAATACAAAAGAAAATATAAGAAATAGAAGAGTAACAAAGAAGTTTATTATTCAAACATAAATATTACAAATCAAGAAAGGGAGGAAGGCTTCGATGAAGGGATACTTGCTTAAATAGCTCTCACTATGAGTATAAGGAGTTAAAGAACCTATAAGGTTGTTATAAGACTCATTTTTAACTCTAAAATGGCATCACCTCACTCCTTGTCCGAACTTCCAAATGGGGTTCCCAATGTATCAATTTATAGCCAAAATAGGGAGTGGTTTTGGGCACCCGGTTTTCAAGATACCACATGTGTATCAGTTTTGAGTTTGTAAATTGCATTATATCGAGTTGAAAAAATTATAAAAGTTTTATTTTATCATCTTTAATATATCCATGTTAAATTTGGTGGCCAATGGAGGATAACAGGGTGATATATGTCCAAAATACAGAATCAAATCATTGACTTCGTGAAAAAATTTTCCCATAGAAAAAATGGTTTGAATGGACCCCTTAATGGGAGAATTGGGATTTTGTTTCTTGTGATTATTTGTATCCCATGAAGTTTTTAAGAGTCCCACAAAATTTCATCCCATTTGGAGGCACTTATTTTGAGAAATGTGCAAAATAGTGGACATATGTATTTGGGCTTCCATGCAGTTTGGCCCATTTCCCTTCTGGATCATCTCCGATCCTCCAAATCACCTCCTCCTACAACGAAATCACCAAAAAAATAATAATTTACCTTTTTATCAGTGATAAAAATTTAATAATTGAATAAAATGGGATTCTCAATTTGAGATAATATTTATAATTTTTAATACAAAACTAGTTTAAAACAGTGATGTAGGAGTGAAATAAAGTAGTGAATTATGATGCGATCAATATATCAGTTGTATTTTTTTTGGAAAATAAACTATATAATTTTATTATTTAAACTAGTATTATATGTTTTTTATAAAATATTGATTTTTAGAAAAGAATTAGTGTAGTGAATTTTGAAATGTAATTTGATTTTTAGTAAAACTATTTTTGAAAATAAAATGATGGAACAATTTTCTTAAATTTTAATTGTATAATGATATTTTTATTAAAAAAATGTTTTTAAAAAAAATGTTTAATAAACTTGAATTCTATGGAAGAGCAGGCATAGTAAACCTTTGGTGACTCTTATAGTGGGGATCACCATAAGAGCAGGGGTAAATTAGTGGTTGATATTTTGAGGATTTAAGGTTTCATATAGTGTTTCTTGGGTATTATAATCTTTTTTATTTAGTAAATTGTAATGGTTTTGGGAGTTATGTATTGAAATCATGGTGATTCTTGGGATGAGTGATAGTGTTTTGATTGAGAATTGATCACTTGGATTCATTGTTGATTATAAATGAGAATCTAATTTGGTAATTTTTAAATTTTTTGTTGACTTCAAGAATTCAAGTATAAATGGTATTGTGAGTGTTTGGGTTATATAAGAGTAAAATTTCTATATACATCCTTTTTGGATGATATAATCTTGTGATGTTTAGTGATTTGAGATGAATTCATATGGTGTGCATCCAATGGATAGAGGATGATTTTGGAAAGTTACTAAATAGATTCTCATGAAGTGTGGTTTTTGTGAGGTATTGAGTTATTAGGATGAGCATCTCATCAGACTTATTAGGTATGAGAATTTGTGTGGTGGGGATTTTGTAATGACTCATGTACTCAATGATTTAAATTTAAACAGAATTTTGGGTTTTCTTAGGAATTTATGGTAATGAAAACATGAACCTTTTTAATTTTGGATTTTCAAGGAGATAAAAACTTGTGTTTTGGGTTTTTTTTGGATTTTGAATTATTAGGATGAATTCCTAAGAAATTTTGTGTATTTTTTGTGGTTAAATTAGAAGATCATGGGTTCAGGTGAAGTTAGTAGTTGGTTCCTGCTATAGTTTAGAACTACATGTGTCATTGGGTACTGAGTGGGGTAGTATTGGGTACTCTGTGAGCCTAAAAGAGGCAGGGTTCCCAGGTGGTGCCACTAAGTACTTTATGGACCCATACTGAGCACTTGGTAGCCCGTTCCCTTGTTTTTTTAAATGATGATTTTTTTTTCATTTTCTCTTTAACCCTTTTAATCTCTTCCTTCTTCCATTTGAATTTATTTTTCTTCAAAAAATCCCGATCCACACCCATAACCTTACTTGATCTCATTCTTCCCCTTTTTTCTTCCTCTTATTTTAAGGTGATCCAAGAGTGTTTTTTCAATACAAATCACAGGTAAGACATTCCCCTACTCATGTTCTCCCCTTATTATTTCTTTATATTTGTTTCTCCATACTTTGGTTGAAGATTTTGATTGGTGATTTCACTAATACATGGTGAAATTATCTCTAAACATATATATTCTTCTTATTTTATCTAAATAAAGCTCTAATGGGGTGTATGACTTGTGTTCGTCATTATTTTTGAGGGAAGTGATTGAGGTGGGAATTATTCTAGAGTTTTCTTGATTTTGGGATGAGATTAGAAGATGAATAGGTTGTCTTAATTTTAGTTTCAGAGAACTATGATTATGGATGGACTTTAGAAGTGGTTCTCCTTGGTTTTATAACTTTTTTTATAAAATTTTAACTTAATTTTAATTATTTTTTAATCATTTTTAGCGTTTTAGTTTATTTTCTTAGTTTTGTGGTGTTTTTTTTATTTTTTTAAGTTTTAGTTAATTGTATATTAATATTAGTTATTTATTATTATTTTTAATTTATATTATTATTATACATTACTAACATTTAATATCTAACACTTTTATTATTTTTAGTAGTTTAATTAATATTATTTTTATTATTTTTTATTAATATTTATTAGTAATTATATTAATTTGTTATTTTAGTATTATATATTATTTAACATTGTATATTATTTAAAATATTATTATTATTATAATTAAATTAAATTAAAATTTAGTAGTAATATTATTATTTTTAGGATAGATTATAATTTTATATAACTACCAATTATATTTTATGTATTATTTTAGTATATCTAATTATATATACATATATTTATTTAATTTTTATTATAATTTTATTTATTTTTATAATTATTATAATATATATATATATATATATATAACTTCAAATTTAGTTAATCTATTTTTAATTCTCATTTTTGTATAATCACGTTAGTTTAATATATATTTGTATAATTCTAATTCTTTTACTATTATCACCATTATCATTATCATTATTATTTATCATTTTAGATAATTAATTTTAATTTTAATTTTAATTTTAATTTTGAATTTCAATTCTTTTTCTGCTTTTTTAGGGTATATCTTCTTCTTAAGGGGGTTCCATGCCTCTTTTCTCTTGGTGACTGGAAACCCTAGGAGGGTCTCCCTCCTCTCGCAACAACCAACCGAGTGGCCAAAACCCTAGCTGTCGGCCTCCTTCCGTGCATCATTAGGTGGCCGACCTCCCTCATACTGCACCAGTCCAACTGATCACACCCTCATCACCCATAGGCCGACCTTCCCTTCTCTACCCTCTCATCTATAGCGCTCCACCCCTACGCTCTTACTGCACCACTCCATGACCAACCTTACCCCGCTGCTTCACCCTTCACACCAGGCAACATGCCTCCCCCATTCAAAAAATCTCTATCTCCATCATCCACCCTCCCTCAAGAAACCCTCCTAAAGATCACTGAAGCACACCACACACCAACAACCTCACTAATGCACACCTCCTATACACCACAATAGTGAACCACACCCTACCAACCTCCGCCTTTAGCAACTCTTGACCAAATCTCTACCTTGCACCAAGACAAAACACCAACCCTCATCTTGCAGTTGCAGCCACATCCCCTCTTCCCTCTCCACTAAAGTACCTCCTCCATTGTGTAGAAAAACAACTACCACCTTATCCTCTTCATTGAAACATCATGTGTCCATGCTCTCATCTATGGGAAGTATCATTTTATCCATCCACCAGTATTGTTGTTGGTTCATGATTTTTAGGTTGTGTACAAAGTCAATGTGCATAGTGGATTCATTTTAATTCCAGAGATCGATGCTGTATAGTTAGAGAAAACACTGATCTAGTCATTTTTTCAGTGGCATGATGGTTTGGTTAGACATTACAATGATCAGTGGAGTAATGTTTATTACTGGGTGATCATAGATGGCATCATGTGGTTATACTTGTATCAGCACAAACATGGTTACTTCTATCCATTATTTTATGTGTTGTGGTTGCATGATGGATGGCTAATTTTCTTGGTGTGGGAGGTATGGTGAATGTAATGGTGTTTTCATTCCTTATTTTGTTTTTATATTTTATTTCATTTTATAATATTATTTTTTAATTGGATGTTTATTTAATTAATTATATTTGTGTTTTGATTAATTTTCATTTGGAGTCTGTGCATCTACTTTGGTACCTGTTCATGTGATACCTAATAAGTAATCATGGACAGGAGATCATTGGAGAATTTATTTGTTCAGAATTTGATCACATTTATGAGAGAATCATAAATTTTATGCGAGTGAATTCTGAATAAATAAATATATTAATTTAAAAATTAAAATTTTGTGTGTGTTTTCCTTCAAACTTTCATGAGTGATACTTAATCAGTGATCTCACGTGAGAGAACCCAATGAAAATTGATACTTTAATTTTTTGAGAAATGGGTTGTGGTATTCACCAAGTGATTCAGTGCTACAATGATGCACAAATTATTTTTCAGGATAGAGAATTAAATGATGGATGATTTGTGTGAAAATTAGAATATATTCTAACATCATAGAACAATACCATATATTATTTTGATTAAAATTGGAATTGATGATATTTTAATAAATAAATATTTAGATGTAGAAATTAAATAATTAGTAATGCATGCACCTGAACGAATATAAAAACTATAACACTTTTATCTCCATATATTTATTATATTGCTTAATTTATCTCACTTAGATAGTTTTAGTTAATTTAAATAGTCATTTAGTTTTTAGAACTTTTAGTTGTTAACCACATCAAAAACCTGTCTGCCTAATTTTTTTTCCAAAAGGATATTCCTAGTGTCTATGAACATTCTCCCTATAGTTATACCCTGCTCACTACTTCTACAATAGTTAGTAGGTTAATAAATTTTCAAATTGTACATGTAGTGACGCGTGTTCCAAAGTGATTATTGTGAGAATTATTCTAGGATTTTCTTGATTTTGGGATGAAATTAGAAGACGATTAGGTTGTTTTAATTTCAGTTTCGGACCACTATAATTATGGATGGACTTTAGAAGTGTTTCTCTTAGGTTTTCAATGTGGTTTCATCTTCTTTAGTTGTGTTTTTTTAATTTACTTAATTCTTTTAGTGATGTATATTGCTTTAATGGATTGTAGTGTGCTTAGAAAATTTTTTAAATAGTTTTTCATATGTTTTCCAATCTTGTTTTGTGTGTTTTATTGTATATATATGAATATAGTAATAAATAAGACTTTTTATAGTTTAAGGGTCCGATTATTATAACTTGGACTAAAGTAATGAATTCCATTGAAAATATTAGTTTATTTGGAATAATGTTCCTGGATTAAATTTTGAGTTATTTTTATATTGAATGATGTAGGGGAGTTGGTTATGGAAGAGAGAATTGAAGAAATCAATTACTGCTACAAATTCACATATTAAAACTTTATACTACGTTTGGATTCCAATGTAATTTGCGTTGGAGGCTGAGGCAACATAATATATCCAATATAGTCCCAAATACACTACCTCACATGGCGTTCATGCACCAATGATAATTGCAACAGCCCCAAACACCATGTAAGATATCAATAATTCCTAGAAAATGACCCCAAGAATACATTAACACCTCAATGTTTCCTCATGAGGACTCATCACATCACCTCTTGGACTCAATGTAGCCCCACATAATCCTCGAAAATACTCCAAGGAGGTAACACAACCTCAAAAATAAGCCTTGAGGATGGATCAACACACTAATGTAGTCCTACGGTGAAGCTCGACATTACTCCACCTCGCCAAAATATGTTGTATCGACTACCCAAGAAAACATTATCACATCAACTACACTTCATCCCCTAATGAAACATATGAAGTCCTTCTAATTCTCTATCTTGTGAGGCTCTGTTTTTTGGGAAGTTTGAATGAATTAGTGATGAAACTTGTAACAATACCAATTCAACCTCTTAGGATAACACAAAATTCACCAACTAGATAATGAACATAACACCCAGAGATTTTAGAATATATTTATCTTTAAATAAATTTTTTTTTTTTGATAGATTGTGTTACACGCAATACCGAGTTTAAACGAAATGCGATATACTATTAACATATTATTATTTAAACATAACTGCTAGATATTTAATTTTAAAGTATGAATATGAGTAACCACATTATAAAATATATATATAATTTCCCTACTCAATAAAAACTCATTGATTAATTACTAGTCAATGAGAACTCAATTTTTATTAAATTCATTTTATGCTTAAAAAATTCATTTTCTTCTAAAGTGGTTTTTACTGCATTATGTGTGTGGTAATTATAATTAATTTTTTACAATTTTATAAATTTAATTTTATAAAATAAAAATTATTTTTTAAATAATCTTATTAAAATTAACTTAAGGATAAATTTTGGTACTTTTATGAAATAATGGATTTTTTCAGTAAATAGTGAAAAATAATGATTTTTCAAATACTCTCATTTATTTTCATTAAATAAAGTAATTTAAAAAATAAAATTATATTTTGGGTTTAGTATTAAATTTAAATATTATAAATTTTATTTATAATAATATAATTAAATCCATTTTTATATATGTTAATTTTATGCTTAAAAACGCATTTGTCTAAAAACTGTTTTTCGTTGTGTTGTACGCATTTATATTAAAATTAATTTCTTCCACTTATAGAGATTGAATATTGAAAAATGTATAAATTATTTTGATTTAGGAAGTTAAAATTTGGTAAATAGATCCCTTTTATTTTTTTTTCATTATGAATAGTAACATTGGTAAAATTTATCACCTTAGTAAAGGGTAAATCATATAATTAAGGTTAAAAACAATGTGATAAAGCATTAAAAATATATCCAACACATAAATTTATTTCATTGGATGAGATTAATTGGACCTTAGTCATCCTAAATTATAATATATGGATTTTTTATGCCATTTTCCTTGGATAATGACATTTATATTGTTTTAATTAAAGAAAAATACAAAATGTCACTATCTTATATTTATATTTCTCTTATATGTTCACATAGGGATAAAAATAAGTTTTGAACAAATATTAAAGGTTGTTTTTAGTAATGAAATTATTTTTATAATTTAATTTTATTTATAATTTTTAGTGATTATATAATTACCTGAAATTCTCATGCAATGCTGGCATAGTGCTCGTACAAGTAGTGAAAAAAACAAAGTAAATACTTTTAAAAACATAAAAATTAATGTTTTTGGGATGAATTTGGTCCCAATTTTTTTAGTAAATAATAATGTTTTATTAATATTTTAAATTATTATATCTTAATTACATCCTTGTATTGATTTATTTAAAGTCAAATTAAATGAATAGTGTCAAAAAAGACATTAATGAAATTTTATGAAAAATAATATTTTATTCAATAATTTAAAAATCATAAAAATATTTCAAGAGAATAAGTAGGATAATAAATGGTTTAAAATTTCATCTATTTTCCATTTAGGATCCAATTTTTATCTTATAATTAAAATTATAACCATTTTAATATTGAAAAAGTTGTTACCGTAGTTATGATAAAAAATGGTTAATGATGGGGTTAAACCGAGAGAAAAGGGTTAAAATGACCTAAAAACTTTATTAAACCTCATTTTTTGGTTTTATTTAGAACCTAACCATATAAAATTATAAAATTAGTCATTTTGGAACCATTTTATATGAGTTATGCATATATCATATTATAATATTTCATTAATTTCCAAAAGCGGCCCTCCCCTCATTTATAAACAGAAGCCCCTTACACCTATTATTTACACTACTTTGAGCCATATATCTCGACTAAAACCTACAAAATACTATTATAAACATTTTTATACATGTTTTATAGGTGTTGAGATTCCCAAAATACCAACCTTAGGTCCCTTTAGAGTATATCTAAAGGATCTCTTTCGAAGAAGAGGTAATCATCTTCACCTAACACTTTCATTTTTCTTCTTCTTTTACAACTTTAAATTATGTAATAACCACTAAAATATAATAACAACACTCTATAAAATAGAATGAGTTGTTATAATATTGATTTAATGATATTTATCCATCTCTTTCCCCATCAAATGAGAAACAAAACCATTTCTTGTGTGTACAACGGACTACCGCTTCGCGAAACGATATAATTTGTTTTCCATTACCACCTCTCATGGATTGTCATAAAGATTTAATTAATGAATATATATGATATTTATGACATAATTATTCTTATATAATTATAATATCATATATACCATATCACCTTCCAATCCGTTGGAACACGATAACATCGTTCGTGTATATTGTAACGTCCCAGTTCCAGGTTCCGCCCATAGGTGCCCTGTACCCAGTTGGTCACATGGCCTCAAGTGCATTTACCCAAATTCCAGAGGCTTATGACTAGTATTGAGGGCCTTGTGTGTAATAGTGGGGAAACTATGACCTCATTGGCAGAGTAATGCAGCAAAAATAAACAGATAACAATAACAGAAGCAGTAATAACATGAAATAAGTGAACAGTGGAAGACTGAAAGTAATAAACAACTGGAGCACATATATAAATGATGCATGATACATATATCTAGGAAAAAATCCAAAAAATTCACAATGCTAGAATACAGTACTAAATCAAAGTACAAGGAAACAATTAAACTTCAGAAGAATCGCAAGCCTCAGCTTGGTCCCATGCTCTCTAGTTCCACAACAGTCAAGTACCTGACGTAGAATGGAACTTTACCTTATCTATTCCTACAGCAATATAATCTATTTGGACCCAAAAGCATGACCCAAACAGGGTGTGATAAAAATCCCAGTGGTCAACCATCCAAAGATCTATGCCTAACAGTTAGTGAATATATATGGCAGGCAATAAGAAAAATGAAGCAGTAAACAAGGAAGTACTCAAAAGTAAACAATCCTACAGTTTCAATTGAATTCATTTTCATATATTAAGTAAGTATCTAATCAAAAACAAGTAACCCTATAGTAATTACTCACAGCCTAAACCCTATAGTTTAACCAATCAATAATAAGAAACCCTCTAGGAAGTACTCACAGTCTAACCCCTCTGGTTCATCTTTAGAAAAGACTCTATGAGGAAGCACTCACTGTCAATTCCCCCTGTGGTCTCATATAGGTAACTATAGAAACTATGAGGAAGCACTCAACATCCAATCCCCCCTATGTTATTGCAACGTGGAACTACAAACACTATGAGGGAGCACAAATTCCACCCCCCTATGATCTCGCAATGTAAAAGTAAACAGACACTCTGGGGAAGCCCTCAGCGTCCATTCCCCCTATGGCCTACTACACCAGGTTCCCACATCCCTGTGTAAGTCAATTATGTACAACAATGTTCAATAGCCAAAGTAATCATTAATAACTACTTGGATAATAGCTTTCAAGAACTACTTGGCTAAACAACTACAAGCATATAACATCATATAAGATAATATCACTCCATCCTAACAACACTAGGCATGGAAAACAGAGCAGCCTAACAGGAAAAGCTAGACCAAATGGTCAATATCAAAACAAACATGGGAAACACATCCATAGCATAGAAATTAATCCTATTCACAATAAAAAAACCTCTACTCACGCACACAAGGCATAACCGACATTAATAGGGCTAAAATCCCTAGACATGAAAAACTCTATTCTAGGGTATTAGGAACCTTTGCACATAAAATTAAAATCCTAACTATGGAAAGGCACAAACCACCTACCTCATCATTGTACGATCGATATACTCCGGCATCAGCCCTTGAATCGACCTAGAATGCAGTAGATCTACAAAAACGTCAAAAATGATCAACCGAGGATATCTCATGAAAGTAGAGAAATAAGAAAATGAGGCTCTAGAAGAAGGAAAAACTCACCGTGGTGATTCTAACGCAATTGACGACGGTTGAATCGAAGAACAATGGAGGTTCGGGGGCTCGGAGAATATTTTCAGCCTCGGTCACTCCTGGATGAGATGAGTCAAGAAGAAGCATTTTCTATGAACATGACATGACCCCGGTCTGATATAACAATTAAAAACAAAATTATATGGCATGTTCTTTAAAACTTCATGGCGTGTATATGCATTTATCGAGCCCCTCTTTAGGAAGTCTCTAGGTCACCCCACACGACCATGTACTCTGCCATTACACGGACAGTACACGGTCACCCGCGACAACTGGATACACATCATGTACTCCAAATACACGGTGTGTACTCCTTAAATTTCCAGAAACTCATCTTTTTCTTAAAAACACTAGAAATGAAGATCCATACCTGAGATGAAGATCCGGTTTCTTACAAAATTCCCCCCTTAAATAAATTCATCCCTGAATTTCCCTAGTAAGGTGTCGTAGAAGAAGAATCCTCAAAGAGCTCCAGCCACCACGATCATACATCAGTATCCCTCTCCCGAGTTTCATCCTGTACTCACCGGTGTTGCCATATCACTCGTCCAAAGGAACATACCATCCACAGAGGACTTTTTCACTGCGATCAACAATCCAGATATGATGCTCTTTGAATGATGCATCCACCTCTATCTCAACCTCCTCAGTTTAAAAAACATGAGACGAGTCTGAGAATTAATGTCGTAGCTGAGAAACATGGAAGATGTCATGCATAGCTTGGTACCTCTAAGGTAACAACAATTGATAGGAAACTGACCCGACTCTCTCCAAAACCTCAAACGGTACAACATATCTTGACGAGATCTTTCCCTACCTCCTAATCCTCCTATGTCCCAACCTCATCGTGACACGTAGAAAAACCTGATCCCTGACCTCGAACTCCAAAGGTTATCTCCGTCGATCTGCATAAGACTTCTGTCGTGACTGTGTAGTATCCATCCTCTTCTGAATCAAATCTATCTGCTTTGTGATCTCCGGAACAAGACAAGGTCCCAACATAACTGCCTCTCCTGCCTCCATCCAACACAAGGGTGATTGACATGACCTACTGTAAAAAAGACTCATAAGGTGTCATCTGAATAGTTTCTTGAAAACTATTATTATAGGAAAACTCCACAAGAGGTATGTGCTTCTCCCAAGAACCTCCAAAATATAGGACGCATGCTTGAAGCAGGTCCTCTAACACCTGAATTATACACTCAGACTGGCCATCTGTCTGGGGGTGGTAAGCTGTACTTAGAAGTACCTGTGTACCCAAAGCCATCTGTAATCCCTGATAGACCCGAGAAGTAAAATGTTCATCCCTATCTGAAACAATGGAGTGTGGAACCCCATGTAGACATACTATCTCCTATATGTACAACCTTCCCAGATCTTCAACACTAAAGGTATCCTTGATAGGAAAGAAGTGAGAAACCTTCATGAGTCTATCAATGAAAACCTATAATTCATCATTCCCTTGAGGCAACCTTGACAACCCTATCACGAAGTCCATCACAACATAATTCCACTTTCACTCAGTAATGGGTAACTGCTGCAAAATCCTTTCTGGTCGCTGATGCTTCGCCTTCACCTGCTGATAGGTGGAACACCTCATCACAAAACCAACAAAATCTCTCTTCATACCTAGACACCAATACTGATGGTATAGATCTCGATACATATTGGTGACACTAGGATGAACTGCCCAAACTGAGGAATGCAAGCCCTGCATCAGCACCTCATGTATGTATGCTGACAACCATACGTGACCATGAAAACACAAGATCTCATCCTCACCTACGGTCCATCCAAGAATATGGTCCTCTCTTAACAAAATCTCCCGCAGGACTAGGCCTTTAGAATCTGATAGTTTCCTCTTTCGAACTCAATCAAGTAGAGTAGAAGTAACAGCCATAGAAGAAAGAAAAGTCTGTCCTTATCTATCGTGCACCTCTAAATACATCTCATAGAATAGATCCATAAGCTGCTACTCACTGCTGGCCTCTTTAACTGCTTGTATCTGAGTCCTCCTACTCAATGCATCAGCTACTGAATTTACTCTCCCAGGCATGTAGGCAATATCAAAGTCAAAATACTGAAGGTACTCAACCCACCTTCGTTGTCTCAAATCTAGATCGCACCATGTAAAGATATATTTGAGACTTTTGTGATCGGTGAAAACCACAAAATTCTATCCCAAAAGATAATGTCTCCAACAATGTAAATCATGAACAACTACATCCAACTCAAGATCGTGCGTAGGGTAATTCCTCTCATGTGGCCTCAACTACCGAGACCCGTACGCAATGACTCCTTCTTCCTGCATAAGCACTACTCCCAGCCTGATACCTGATGCATCACAGTAACTAGTATATCTCTTTCCTGGATCTATAAATACTAGTATCAATGCTAAATTAAACCTCCCTTTCATCTCTTGAAATTCTATCTCATAAGAATCTGACCATAAGTACTTTGTACCCTTCTTAGTCAGGTCGGTCAGCAGTGTTTCTAAGAATGAAAAGTCTTGTATAAAACATCTATAGTAACCATATAGCCCTAGAAAACTTCTCACCTCAAATAAGTTCTTCGACTTCTCCCTGGAAAATACTTCTCTCACGTTTTCTGGGTCTACTGATACTCCTACCTCTGAGATAACATGACCCAAGAAGTGAATTTGGTCCATCTAAAAGTGTTATTTTGAGATCTTAGTATATAAATGATACTCTCTCAGTGTACTCAGAACGATCTCAAGATGTGTGGCATGATCATGTCGAGTGTGAGAGTACACCAACATATCATCCATGAAGACTACCACAAAAGAATGCAAGTATGGATGGAACACTCAGTTCATCAGTTCCATCAAAACTGCAGGCGCATTCATGAGACTGAATGACATAAATACGTACTCGTATAGTCCATACCTACTTCGAAAGGCTGTAAGAGGTATATCATATATTCTAACATGAAACTAATGGTAACTGGATCTCAAGTTGATCTTCGAGAATAACTGGGCTCCTCAAAGATGATCAAATAAATCATCTATCCTCGGTAAGGGATATAGGTCCTTGACCGTCAACTGGTTTATCTTTCGATAATCCACACAAAGTTAGAGGGTACCATCCACCTTCTTCACAAACAGGACATGAAAACCCTAAAGATAAGTACTGGGTTGGATGAAACCCTTTGCCTACAACTCCTCCAACAACTTATTTAGCTCATGTAACTCTGGTGTATCCATCCTATAAGGAGGAATAGACACCGATTCTTCTCTTGGCATAAGCTTAATAGAAAATTACACCTCTCTCTTCAGAGGAAAACTTGAAAAGTCCTCTAGAAAGACATCCCTAAAACGATCGACTACTGGAGGAAATTCCATATATGAATTCCCCTGGTCATCCAGATATAGACTGGAAATCTGGACTATAAATCCTCCCAACCCATGATGCTCGGGTCCTGCTTTGCTTTCCTGGACATACCATTCTCCCTTGTGTAGAAATAAATCACCCTCTGGTGATGTAAAACTCACCCTACGATGATA
Organism: Viscum album; assembly: GCA_963277665.1. Lineage (NCBI taxonomy): Eukaryota > Viridiplantae > Streptophyta > Magnoliopsida > Santalales > Viscaceae > Viscum > Viscum album. Next base: position 1,059,355,602 of record OY728155.1, read on the forward strand.
GAAATCAATAACATCCTAGAAGGGAACTAAAAATTCCATCCTGAGAATGACATTATATCCTTTCATCTCTAGGACATAGAGGTCCCAGAAGAAGTGACACCCACCAACCTCAAGAGGACACTCCTTTCACTTACATACACTAGCCGTTATAGTCCCCAATGGAGTGTTTAGCTTCAAGATATCAGCAGAAGAAAATACACAGAGCCCAAGGCTCTCCACAACAGAAATAGATATGAAACTATGGGAAGACCTTGTATCGAAAAGTATAGAAGCTAAGACTGAGGCAAATAGAATCGTACCTTGAACTGTAGAGGGTTCAAGATCCTAATCCTACTAGGTCTGCTCCACTACAAAAGTCTAGCCTGTACTGTGGCCCTACGACCCTGCCTATCCACCTTGTTCTAATCCACCTTGTTGTCACTAAAAGCTTTCCGAATGGATACCACGACCATGACCTCCACCTCGGTCTGAGCAACCAGAAGAACTCCAGTTCCCAGACTAATGAGAAAATGGTGGTCCTACTATGGTACTAGAATTTGAAACAGAACCTCTATCACCAGATGCTAGTGAGAAAAACCGACAGAACCGCTGAAGATGTCTCATCTTACAGCAAGATTGGCACTCCACTGGGTCTCTCGGGAAATGCGACCTCGTATTCCTGCTCTTCCCACGCTGGTAGCACACCACCTAGCTACCAGAATACGTATCCCATCTCTTAGATCTCTGCATGTAGACTCCCTACGGCTCTTCCTGTTGTCAGTCGGAGGAGTACCAACTTCGGATGCTGGGCCACCCTGGCTCACAGCTCCAGAATCCCTCAGATTGCGCTCCATGATCAGTACTGAGTTGACTATAGAAGTGATGGAAGTCAACCTGAAGATGTTCACCTGAGATTGGATGTCGTGCCTGAGACCATCCTCAAACTTCCTCACCAGAAATAACTCACCACCTCCTGGGATGGGTGTGAAGTGTTGCAGCTCTATGAAGAATGAAGAATACTCCATGACTGAGAGAGTACCCTGATCCAAACTCACAAACTCTCAGGATCGATCAGCCCTCAAATTATCCAGGTAAAAGTAATTATAGAAGGCATGTTGGAATTAATCCTAAGCCATAACCTACTGGCGTACCGCCTATAAGATCACATCCCACCATCTCTTGGTAGAATCCTGAAGCATATACGTAGAGAACTTCACCCTCCTCTCTATAGGTGTCTCTAGATGCTAGAAGATCGAAATCTTAGCCTCTGACCATGATTATGCAGCCTGAGGTCCTCCATACCTTGTAAAGATGGGAGGATGCTGCTGCTGAAAAACCCATGTCAAATCTTCCATAGATGGAGCAGGAGGCAGTGCTCCCCTGAAGGTCTGCATGAACCTCATAAATCCCTCTCAGAACTATGCATCAGCACATGTGTTCGGAATAACAGTTGGTTCCAAGATGGGCACGACTGGAGGATTTGCTGGTAGTACCGAATTAGACATGTTCAATGTCTGATCATAGCCTTGTATCTGGCATACAACTGGAGGATGTCTCAGTGGCATGAAACTACAAGGTCAAGCGCACACCTTAGTTAAAGATTATCAAGGATTAGAACTTATATGTGAAAGAATGTAATATGAGAAAGAAAGCATTTAATTTTTTCAAAACATGGATACACGGTGTGTATGACCCTCACATGACGTGTTCCTTTAAGCCTTCACATGGGTGTGTACCTTCTCCAACCCAGGTCATATAACACCCCAAACACAAGGTGTGTTCTAACACACAGTGTGTACTTGAATCATCTTCCCCTTCCCGAGTTCTTCTACACGACTAACCCACACGGTTCTCCTAGATCAAGACTACACAGCGTGTTTGTGCTAGACATGACATGTACTAGAAAGAACTTCACCGACTTGTATTTTTAGTCACACAGTCGGTTACACAGCTGACTCTACATGGCGTGTTTGTTCCAGAAATGGCGTGTACTAACTACCCATAATCCACTCGTATCGTTGGTCACACGTCCAGACACATGGTCTATACACACGGCGTGTACGTCCAGTACTTGGCGTGCTCCACCAACGATTTCCCAACCCCGTGTCTCAGCCCACATAGGTAGTAACATGGTTTGGGACTAAACAACATGTACATACAGTACACGACGTGTACTTAAGAAAAATAGTTCCTTCCCAAACATAAGGATACATAGCGTGTATTCAGCAATACACATCGTGTATTCTAGTTTTTTTTCTAGACAGTAAGCCTCATAAACTACTTCATAACCCCAAAAAACACTGAAAAGAACATTAAAGTGCCAAATTCCGATCTGTGAGGGCCCATACTCCCTGCGAATCAAATCTTGACATCTTATACATGTCATATACAAGCATACTTTAAAGACCCGTAAATTTCAAAGATTTTTTTTTTCTTAAATTCTTTAGAATTTTATGAGTACGCAGTTTCTATCGGCACCTAATTCCAAGGCCCGGTGTTCCCGAAATAATTTTTTGAAGTTTTGTTAAGCTTAAATTAAGCGCGTAAGCAGTTTTCCTGAAAAAGTGGAATAACTCTTAAACGGTTACTCAGATCAGAAATTTGAGGGCACCGTTGTGCTTAGGATGTCGGGTTTACCCTAGGCATGACTTAAGTTTAGACGGCGCATTCCTCCTGTGAGAAAACCCAAAAATGGCATAACTGTAAATAAAATAATTAAATAAAGTTATTTTATTTTTAGAATGCTTATAACTCACAAATGGTAACTCAGATTAAAAATCCGAGACCACCGCTGAACTTGTGAAGGTATGATTTCTTTAAGAAAATACTAACTTTGGCCGGCGCGGGTCACCTGAGAAAGTTAGTTTTTGGCCGTAAATAAAATAAGTAAGTGTCAATTATTTTATTGAAAAATTCATAACTTCTAAACGGTAACTTGAATTGAAAATCCGAGAGTACCGTTGAGTTTTTTGGGGCGTGTTTCTCCTAGGAAGAGCCTAAACTTGACCACAGCGGGTAGAGGGTGACTGATAATAATTTTACAAACTTTTTTTCAGGTACGTTCAATAAACGTACGAGCGAATTTTTCTATCTTTTGAACCGGTGCTTGGAATTGAAATCTGAGGGCACCATTGAACTCACAACACGGGTTTTTTCTTAAGTATAATTTCACCTCGATGGCAGATGATCGGGAATGAAAGTTATCTTTTGGGTTTTTATGTGGGTTAATAAAATAAAATAAGTGAATAATTTATTTTATTTTTTTAAACACTTGCCGTGCAGATAAAAGTGGTTAGAAGCTCCACTTGGTAGTTGGTGGTGGAACCGCCACACCCTAACCTCCCATTTAATGGGTAGGGATAGGAAACCTCTCAACCCCCCATCAATTAATTTTATGTGTCGACATAAAATTAATTGCACTCAATTAATTTTATGAGTTGACATAAAATTAATTGTTGTTAGTTAATTTTATGTGTCGACATGAAATTAATTGTTGTAAGTTAATTTTATATGTCGACGTGAAATTAATTGTTGTCATTAATTTTATGTGTCAACATAAAATTAATTCATGTCATATGTTTTGACGCAGGCTATGTGGGGGAAATTTCTTGGCATCCTCCCCTCTTAAGTTGTGCCAACGCACCTCTTAAATTGCACCAACGCAATTTAATTCGCCCGACACCCTTCTTAAATTAAGTAACTGCATCGTTGGAATTTAGGAAGGTTCCAAATAAATGAACCATCATAAATTCCACGATGGTTACATACCTCTCCCCCTCTCCTATATATAGGGAGCTTGGGAGAAGGTTTTGGGATGGCTTCACCAAGCGACGAAGCGCTGGTAAAGTATCGTGATGCCCAACACTTGAGGAAATCTTATCCTCTCCAATGAAGAATGTGAAGAACGCCAACAACGATCTTCCACGCAATTATTCTTCAACATTCCTTCCCCAGACACCTATCCTCCACAACATTTTCAACGAACTAACGAAGCTCGGAATTGGGGACGTGTGGCGGACGCGACGAACGACGATCTTTATCATCTTCCTTCCACGACTCCGCCAACGAGCGACGAGAAAGAGGTAGGGGTTAATTCTTCGTTCAATTCTTCGTTCAAGTATTATTTAACGAACTTCGTTGTTAAATGATTGGCCGCTTGTTATCGATGTAACGGGAGGAGGTCATACCGCACAAACATGACCGATCCTACCCCCCCTTTGTTGTTGATCTTCGTTGAAGCTTGAAACGACGGCGGCGCGGTGCCGTTGCACCGCGCGAGAACAAAAAAGGGTCGCAGCCGAGGCGATGGTGTGTGGCGCCATCACACTATGCTGGTGAGGCCAAAGGAGGCCGCGACCAAGGGCAGGCCACGAAGGAGGGGCACGGCGCCGCCACGCCGCGCCAAACGGGCAGGAGCCGTGACCTATGGCCGCGGCGGTTCAGTGGAGCGGCCGGCTAAGCCGGCCGCCGACACCAGCTGGAGGCGGGACCCCCTCGGGTCCTGCAGATACATTAAAGGCCGGAATTAATGGCCGACCATTTCTCCAATCAAGGGGGGAAGCCCCCCCCCCCACCCTGCATCCCGCTCGACCGAGAGCCGAACCGCCGGCCACGCGGGCCGGGCCGGGCCGTGCCTTATCGGGCCAGACCCGGACCCAGGCCGGATCGACCTGGTTCGGGCCGACCCAGGGGGTTTTGGGCCGGGTCGGACCGGGCCCAAACCCCCTGTTTTCGGACAGATCTGTTCAAATGCCCATATCTTGGGCTACAGACCTCCGAACAACACAACGTCAGTTGAGTTGGGATCCTTGGATCGAGATAGCCATTTCGGTATATTACAATCAAGGTTTTAGAGAAATTTGTGTATGAACAGGTTGGTTCGAACACGAAACCAACCGGGCCCGCAGAGCGGAAACACATATAACTTGAGCTCTGGACGTCCGATTGACGTGCCGTCAGATTTGTTGGATTCCTCTTAGTGAGACGGTTCTTTTGGCTTACTCCGATCGAGGTTTGGACGTAGCTGGAGTATGGTCGGGTTGGTTTTAGCTTAAAAACCAACCGGGCCCCTGGGACGGAAAAGCCAATAACTCTTAGACCGGGTGTCCGATTTACGAGCCGTCTGTCACGTTGAGTTCCTGTTGATGAGACGAAACTTTGTGATACATAAACTATGGATTTCGTGATAGTTGATGTATCGACCCCTTGACTCGTGGAGCGGACCCTCCCGGAATCGAGCGAGCTGTGTGCGGGAACCCTAGAGCTGGCTGCGACGAAGATGACGGCTTCTGTACAAGGATCCTCAGTGGGTTCGACAAGGACAACTACCGTACTAGGATCCTCAGTGTGTTCGATGAGGATGACTACCGTAATAGGATCCTCAGTGGGTTTGACGACTACGTCTACCATACTAGGATCCTCCGTGGGTTCGACGACGACGTCTACCGTGCTGGGATCCTCCGTGGGTTCGACGACGATGACTTCTGTACTGGGATCCTTTGTGGTTTCAGCAGCATTGTCGACTGTACTTGGATCCTCCGTGGGTTCGGCAGCGATGACTATTATACTTGGATCCTCCGTGGGTTCAGCAGTGACGAATTCTATACTAGGATCCTAGGTGGGATCGGCAGAGAAGATGATTCGGAGGCTACATATAATCACCTCCACCTCTCTTCAAGAAGTAAATACCTGTGTGAGTTGAGTCTTGATATTCAATCATCATCATTGATACAGTACTACAAAAACGGGCAATATCAACGCTAAAATCGGGCTTTAACAGTGCTATAAAAGCGCTGTAAAGATCAGCGCTGATAAAGGGGGGGAGGCTTTAACAGCGCTAAAGAAGCGCTGTTAAAAGGCACCTTTAACAGTGCTAAAAAAGCGCTGTTAAAGGAAACCTGTAACAGTGCTAAAAAAGCGTTGTTAAAGGGATCCTTTAACAGCGCTAAAAAAGCGCTGTTAAAGTTGTGGATTTAACAACGCTAAAAAAGCGCTGTTAAAAGTGACCTTTAACAGCGCTAAAAAAGCGCTGTTAAATCCCTGCCTGCTGTAAATAAAAAACCTACATCAGTACAGCCAGCCGAACAGACCTGCAGAAAAACCAGTATATCAACCACAGACCTGCAGAAAAACCAGTATATCAACCACAAACATGTCATCAACCGATCACAACCCAACCATTAAATACTTACACTGCCCCAAACACCCATTACACAACCCAACCACAACCACAACCTTCATCTCAATGTACTCAACCGATCTAAACACTTAAGATGGATTTTACCCAAGACTATCTAATTCAAAATGCCGATCATGTCATCAACTGACCACTTAATTTCTATGGTTCTCCCCACTATACGCTTTAGCTCACAAACACCACCATCTGATGTTTAACACCTCCATCATCGGGAAAGAACCACTAGAACCCCACATGATATAAGGCTATTGCATGATGTTCAAACATAGAGAGAGGAGAAGAGAAGGTGAAAGTCTCGTAGACAAACAACATCAACAATGAACATCCACCACCCTTTCACTATATACATAAAAATCATATCTTTAAGAACGTCCATGTGAATTTCTATCTTACTTCCATCGAGGATGATGCATGTTGGTCAACTTGTTTTGGAAATTGTTTATCTTCATCTGTGCCTTGTACTTGCACCCATGAATTTGAAGGTGAGTATGAGTACACGATAGTTGAGGCGGGGTTGACTCGTACACGTCACATATGACCCATCAATCATTGTCCTAAAGTGTCAACACAATCCGAAGATGTTTGGTCAGTTTCCCGTATGTCAGTTGTTGATTTCACTTAAAAATAAGTCCATTTTGAACAAAATAGAGGCACTTTGAGTGGTGTAGGCCACACCGGGCCTCGGATTGAGTCGATATTGACTCGTACACATCAAATTCAACCCGTGGATCATTTTCCTTAAGTTTAAAGATAATCTGAATGCATTTGGTCAGTTTCTCGTATGTCAGTTGTTGATTTCTCACTTAAAAATAAGTCCATTTTGAACAAAATAGAGGCACTTTGAGTGGTTTCAGCCACACCAGGTCTCGTATTGAGATGTGGTTGACTCGTACACATCACATTTTCCGTATTTCAGTTGTTGATCGCGGTGTGTCCAGTATCACTCTAAGTGTATGTATTTTGTTTAAAACGGACAATATTTTACATACATACGCCAAACCGACCAAACACATTCGGTTTCTATTGAAACTTAAGGACAATGATCCATGAGTCAAATGTGACGTGTATGAGTCAACCCGCCTCAATCCGAGTCCCGGTGTGGCCGACACCACTCAAAGTGCCTCTATTTTGTTCAAAATGGACTTATTTTTAAGTGAAATCAACAACTGACATACGACAAACCAACCAAACGCATTTGGATTCTGTTGAAACTTAAGGAAAATGATCCATGGGTCAAATGTGACATGTACGAATCAACCTCGCCTCAATCAGAGGCGCGGTGTGACCAATATCACTCCAAGTGTATGTATTTTGTTCAAAATGGACTTATTTTTAAGTGAAATCAACAACTGACATACGGGAAACCGACCAAACAACTTCGGATTGTGTTGAAACATTAGGAAAATGATCCATGGGTCATATGTGACGTGTAAGAGTCAACCCCGCCTCAATCCGAGGCCTGGTGTGGCCGACACCACTCAAAGTGCCTATATTTTTTTCAAAATAGATTTATTTTTAAGTGAAATCAACAACTGACATACGGGAAACCGACCAAACGCCTTCGGATTGTGTTGAAACTTTAGGAAAAGGATCCATGGTTCATGAGTGACGTGTACGAGTCAACCCTGCCTCAATCTGAGGTGCGGTGTGTCCGGTATCACTCCAAGTGTATGTATTTTGTTTAAAATGGACAATATTTTACATACATACGCCAAACCAACCAAACGCATTCGGTTTCTGTTGAAACTTAAGGAAAACGATCCATGAGTCAAATTTGACGTGTACGAGTCAACCCCTCCTCAACCCGAGGCCCGGTGTGGCTGAAACCACTCAAAGTGCCTCTATTTTGTTCAAAATGGACTTAATTTTAAGTGAAATCAACAACTAACATACGACAAACCAACCAAACGCATTCAGATTCTGTTGAAACTTAAGGAAAACGATCCATGGGTCAAAATTTGATCTGTAAGAGTCAACCCCGACTCAATACGAGGCCCGTTCTGGCCGACACCACTCAAAGTGCCTATATTTTGTTCAAAATGGATTTATTTTTAAGTGAAATCAACAACTGACATACGGGAAACCGACCAAACGCCTTCGAATTGTGTTGAAACTTTAGGACAAGGATACATGGGTCATATGTGACGTGTATGAGTCAACCCTGCCTCAATATAAGGCGCGGTGTGGCCGGTATCACTCCAAGTGTATGTATTTTGTTTAAAATGGACAATATTTTACATACATACGCCAAACCGACCAAACACATTCGGTTTCTGTTGAAACTTAAGGAAAACGATCCATGAGTAAAATGTGACATGTACGAGTCAACCCCGCCTCAATCCGAGTCTCGGTGTGACCGACACCACTCAAAGTGCCTCTATTTTGTTCAAAATGGACTTAATTTTAAGTGAAATCAACAACTGACATACGACAAACCGACCAAACACATTCGGATTCTGTTGAAACTTAAGGAAAACGATCCATGGGTCAAATTTGACATGTAAGAGTCAACCCTGACTCAATCCGAGGCCAGTTATGGCTGACACCACTCAAAGTGCCTCTGTTTTGTTCAAAATGGATTTATTTTTAAGTGAAATCAACAACTGACATACGGGAAACCGACCAAATGCCTTCAGATTTTTTTGACACTTATCCATGGGTCATATGTGACGTGTACGAGTCAACCCTGCCTCAATCTGAGGTGCAGTGTGGCCAGTATCACTCCAAGTGTATGTATTTTGTTTAAAATGGGCAATATTTTACATACATACGCCAAACCGACCAAACACATTCAGTTTCTGTTGAAACTTAAGGACAACGATCCATGAGTCAAATGTGATGTGTACGAGTCAACCCTGTCTCAATCTGAGTCCCGGTGTGGCCGACACCACTCAAAGTGCCTCTATTTTGTTCAAAATGGACTTATTTTTAAGTGAGAAATCAACAACTGACATACGGGAAACTGACCAAACGCATTCGGATTCTCTTGAAACTTAAGGAAAATGATCCATGCGTCGAATTTGATGTGTACGAGTCAACTCCGACTCAATCCAAGGCCCGGTGTGGGCCGACACCACTCAAAGTGCCTCTGTTTTGTTCAAAATGGACTTATTTTTAAGTGAAATCAACAACTGACATACGAGAAACCGACCAAATGCCTTCGAATTGTGTTGACACTTTAGGACAACGATTGATGGGTCATATGTGACATGTACGAGTCAACCCCGCCTCAACTATCGTGTACTCATACTCACCTTCAAATTCATGGGTGCAAGTACAAGGCACAGATGAAGATAAACAATTTCCAAAACAAGTTGACCAACATGCATCATCCTCGATGGAAGTAAGATAGAAATTCACATGGACGTTCTTAAAGATATGATTTTGATGTATATAGTGAAAGGGTGGTGGATGTTCATTGTTGATGTTGTTCATCTACGGGACTTTCACCTTCTATTCTCCTCTCGCTATGTTTGAACATCATGCAATAGCCTTATATCATGTGGGGTTCTAGTGGTTATTTCCCGATGATGGAGGTGTTAAACATCAGATGGTGGTGTTTGTGAGCTAAAGCATATAGTGGGGAGCACCATAGAAATTAAGTGGTCGGTTGATGACATGATCGGAGTTTTGAATTAGATAGTCTTGGGTAAAATCCATCTTAAGTGTTTAGATCAGTTGAGTACATTGAGATGAAGGTTGTGGTTGTGGTTGGGTTGTGTTATGGGTGTTTGGGGAAGTGTAAGTATTTAATGGTTGGGTTGTGATCAGTTGATGACATGTTTGTGGTTGATATACTGGTTTTTCTGCAGGTCTGTGGTTGATATACTGGTTTTTCTGTAGGTCTGTTCGGCTGGCTGTACTGATGCAGGTTTTTCATGAACCAGTAAAGTCTCTACTTGTCTCTTCATGTGTGCATCTATTGCCATTCCAGTTCTCCAAGAGAATTTTCAAGGAAAAACATAATGTTGTCATGGTTTGGGCTTTAGATCATTCTCGAAGGTGGGAAGTGAATTGCTCTATGTATCATGAGCGTTCTAATGCATATCTTGGTTGGAAGACCATTGTAGTAGACAACGATCTAAAAGTGGAAGATGTGTGCATATTTGAGAATGTCTTTAGTAGTGTCCCTCAAAATGTCTTTAAACTGACCATTCCAGTTCGCTAAGAGAATTTTCACTCACTTGATGAAACAGAGGAAAGATCTTTAAATGTAGCATCAATTGCCAAATCATTGGAACAATTTCCTACATTGGATGTTCTAAATTCCAGATTTAACATCCCATCTTGTTCATCAAATGGATTGGTGAACTTCCAATCTATCATGGAAGTTGCCGCATACATGCAACTAATGATTGGAGATTTTACTGGTTTATGCATGATATGAAGGTATTTTGGAGATTTTACTGGTTTTTTTGTCCAAGGGCCAAAGAAATGTGTTTCATCATTCTTGCATGTTGCTGGTGCATTTCATCTGTTAAAATGGACAAATGACCCATTGGAGAAAGAATGTTTTATTTAATAATAATTAGAATTTTTCTACAAACATTTATATACAAGAATGTTTCATCTTTTTATCCCCATAAACCCCTCTCAAAAATTTCCGCCAATTATACGCGTCCGCAACTCTTGCAATAAAAGTCAGATCTTCATGCTATTTCTGGACAATCTTGCATCAGGTATGCGACCCACTCGTTTCTGAACATATCTACATCGTCTTGTGAATATGACGCTTTTCGTCATTCATAATAGTACTGAAAAATATATAAATAAAGAATTAATAAATAATTTAAATGAAATAGTACTTGTTTTCAAAAATACCTCTTTAGGGATGCTAGTTTGTCCATTGAAAACGATCTCTCTCATGAATCTACAAACATAATAACCGCAATCTTTGTCGTTTGTTTGTTTTGGACACTTCTGAAACATTGATCACGAGGCGAGTAAGTAACTTGTTTTGATATATGTTTGGATAGTGCAATTTTATTATATATACCCTGATATTTGTCCAGACGTAGTACTTGCTCGGCTCCTTATGCTTATCCCCTGTCCTCATACCATGATTTAGACGATATTGGTACACCACCCTATCATAACAGAATCCTCAGTAAAAGATAATATATATTATATAACTTGATGTTTAGACCTGAAACGTAGGATGTAGTGTCTTACATATTGACAAACTACATCACATGCGGTCGGTTTGTTGGATATCCGTGCTTTGAATCTAGAAAAGAAATCTTGGGAGTATCCAAATTCACCGCAATTAGCAGCCAATGTTGCCTAAATACACAAAAAGGAATAAGTAATGAAAGAAATGAAAATATAATTGATATGCTTTAATCGTAGAGTTTTACCCCTGCATGGTTGGTATGAGGAAGAGTGTGTCGTCTGTTATCTTGCTGCCAAATGCTTTCAGCAAAGCAGTTTCTCTTTCCTTAATTTTTGATTCTGATAATTGTATTTCTTGTGTTGATGTGATATGAGGACTGACGAGTCCGAACTTTGGCTCATGAGGAAAACCCTTCAACTACTTTTTATATATACGTCTGCCAATAATATAAAATCTATTTAATCATAATTGGCACAATATATCAGCTTTTGGAAAAGCGATGAGGTTGAAAACATACCTCATATACACATTTACACTTGTGACGCCGAGCCACTGATACTCGAGGATCTCATTTACATTCTCAGCAGCAACAAAATCTTTTATTTCCTTTCCATACATATTCTATTCAAAAACGACTACATGACTACTACCATTTGTCAACTTCATATCCACATGATTCTTCAATGCAATTAAATGTGGATAGAGAATAGGCGGTGTAATTATGCTTTCATTAGATCTTTTGGATTGGCTGGTCGATCCTTTCGATGCTCCCAAGTTTCCTTTCACCCCATCCCCTTTCTTCGTCTACAATAAAATTCATTGGTTCAGACCTTTTTTTTGTTAAAGGTTTGGATTAAAAAACTGTAAATAAATACCTCTTTTTCGGCATGTAGTCTCACAAGTTGTGATGGCCATGCAATGAATGTTCCAATAGCCTATTCTACTATACAAATATCATCATCATTAAGTGGAACAGGTAGTTGTGCAGTTGGCTCATGAGCTACCGTAATCGCCACTTTCATATGATCTTTTGGAAGTGGTCTATTGTGCAGCATGTCCTCTAAGATGTTGAATACTGTAGCCCTCACTACAAGGCGATAGGTGGGTGTTGAAAGATATAAATCACAATCATTATCACCCTACAGAAGATCAGTATAGGAAGAAATCAGTGTTTTTCTGATTCACATTTCATCAGAACAATTAATATAATATTGATTACCACGGCTAAGACAGCTCTTTGAGGGGAATGGCTCGCCTCAAAGCTGGTGGGGTGTCGGGCAGGATCTTCAGGCGCTGGTTGTTCCTGAGTTGTCTCTTCTCTTGGCTTCTCACCCATTAAAGTTGCTAGCAACTCTCTCTTCCATTGAAACTGTTATTCAAGAGTTTCTAGTCTATTTTTCATTACTGTCATTTCTTCATTTTTTCATCCTCTTGTTTTTTTTCTCATAATATACTCAGGGTGTCACCCCAAACCCCCCCAGCTATGACGTGACTGTATTGTTCTGGTCGCTTCAAAGCTATCACTAATATGTCTGCACCAGCTGCAGGAGTACCTGACTCCTGTGACTGTCGGATATAAGAAAATAAGTAATTATTATTATGTAATAGCAATTTAAAACAAAACATTTTATCATGTCATACTTACAAATATTTCCCACACTTTTTGTGTATTTTCATCAACTAGATTCCCTTCCTTATCCACATGTGCCTCCTTCCATAGCACATGACGAGGGATGGATGTGTGTTTTGTTTCAGAGGCATCAATCTACATATAAATAGATAAAGATTTTTATAAAGTTGTTTCTTGACACATAACAATATCACTGTAAATTTAAAATACGCACCATTTTCTTTTCTAGTGAGGCGTACCCCATCCTTGCTTTACGATAGGGATACGTCGGTTTTGATGGGAGTTCCTTGTTTTCAGTACTGAGTTGCTGTTTAATAAATGAAATATTGACAATCAAAGTGAGGAATACATGTATATCCTCAAACAAAATATTATCAGTCACAATGTACCTGAAACTTTTGATCCCCACGATGACCAACAAATGAATCCCATGATTCTTGGGATATCAAGTGAGTGTAGACAATGGGTGGATGCGGGTTTATTTTACCCTTGGAATCTTTCAGATGATATTTTGTCAGAAGAGTGCGAAAACATTGATGACACATTCCCGCAAGCCTTAGTACATAAGTCTTGTGTGAATCATCTATAATAAATGCACTCTGCAATGGATTGTGAAGAGTAAGGCATTGTTTCATTATTTTATTTGCTAGTAAATTAAAGAAATGAAATCAAAATGTTACTATAATTTCTTCCCACACCAAAGCCTTCAGGCCGGACAAAACATGGTGCCATGAAGCCATGTCAATCGGCATGCGTTGCCGAGTGACAATTCCAACGTAACTGCTAAACATTGCCTTGTTGGGGTTAACGTGTTGGCCCCATGCATTCCACCCAACATCAAATCTGATTCCTTTGCTCTTTTCCTTTAAAACATTAGACATCACTATTAAACTACGACGCACCTATTTTTTCTGCGATTCCACTCCTTTATCCCCAACCATTTCGTCTATATCAGCATCATCAATGTTTTCATCTAAAATCCTAGCATCAGCATGTTCAGATGGTTGTTGGACCTCAACAAGAGGTGCACCAATAGCAGCAGCAGCGCCAACAACAATAGGTTGAGGTTGAGAGGCTTGAGAGTCTTGAGAGTCTTGAGAGGCTTGTTCAGAAGCACCAGCAGCAGAAGCAGCAGCAGCAGAAGCAGCAGCAGCAGCTTGAGAGGCTTGTTCAGCCTCAAGGTTAGGAGCACCAGAACGTGCAGAAGTCATTATCTGCAAAAAAAGGTTTAACACTTAAGTTGGATTACATAAATTCAATAATGATAAGATAATAACATGAGATAACAAGATTTATATTACAAACAAAATATAACCTGTTTATTTAACTCTCTCTTTTTTCAAAGGCTGAAGGGATTTGACACCTCTATCAGTAATCCAAATCCCTTCATTGTGGTCTCCTCTAACATACAAAACGTTGTCTTCATTGGGACCGCTGCGAAATGATTGTGACGTCCCACTGAAAGGATCATCCTCAATTGAATTTTCATCGGACCCTTCAATAGTTTTGGACGATAACAGAACAATCGACCACTTTCGGTTTGCGGGGTCTGGCGCATAAAATACTTGTACCGCTTGTGATGCCATTATAAATTGTTCATCTTTGTACCCTTATTTACTGAAATAAACTTTCACAAATCCCAATTCATCTATTTTAACACCACTGTTGTTATCAACCCAGTTGCATTGAAAAATCGGCAATTGGAATGTCGTATAATCCAACTCCCATAATCTTTTGATAATGCCAAAGTATGACATATTCACATAAATTGTATTTCTATCCTTACTACCAGAAACATGCATCGCTTCAGCCACAAGTGTTACTCTACTATTTTTCATGGTACTATCTTCATCATGTTTATCTATATAGAATGTATAACCATTAATTACATAACCATTGTAAGATAATACATACACACTTGGTCCGACAGCTAGCCATCGAAGTCGTTCTGAAATTGAATTTGTATTTTCATCTAACTCCTTAAAAATATGGTCTCGAAACCATCCTATAAACTAGTGATTATGTGTATTTGATATCCATTTTTCAGCCCTTGATGGATTCAACTGTTTCAAAATTTCTTTGTGGGTTTCAATATATGGAGCAACCTCCCAACTGTTATGAAAAACATAAAGGTGGGTCTGCTCCCGATCTGTAATATTGATTGTCACAACATCTCTTCCAGAAATTCCCTCACCCTCAATACGTCCAGTGTGACGAGATTTCGGCAGACCAATTCTTTCCACATCAGATAGGTATTCGGTACAGAATTCAATGGCTTCCTCAACAATATATCGCTCCACAATACAACCCTCTGGCCGACTTCGATTTTTTACATACCCTTTCAAAATCTTCATATACCGTTCAACGGGGTACATCCATCTATAGTGCACAGGACCACAAAGTCGAACCTCTCTCACCAAATGAACCATCAAATGAACCATCATATCAAAGAATGTTGGCGGGAAGAACATTTCTAATTCACATAATATGATAAAAATTTCTCTTTCCATAGCTGGAAATTTCTCCGGGTCTAAAACATTGCTGCATATAGCTTTGAAGAAGAAACAAAGTTTGGTTAACGTATGACGAACATTATTGGGCAAAATTCAACGTAAAGCTATAGGAATTAAATCTTGCATCAAAACATGGAAGTCATGTGATTTCAAACCTTTTAACTTCAAATCATTCATTGACACAATGTTTTTGATATTTGATGAATATCCCTCTGGAACCTTTATATCATTGAAGAAGTTGCAAAACTGATATCTCTCATCCCTGGAAAGAGTGTACGCAGTTGGAGGAAGAAATGTTCGATTTTCACCCTTCACGGGAGCCAACTCTTCTCTTATTCCCATGTCAACCATGTCCAACCTTGCCTTAATTCCATCCTTTGTTTTTCCAGGCGCATTTAGCAACGTTCTGATAACACTGTCACATACATTTTTTTCCACATGCATCACATCAAGAAAATGTCTGACATACAGACATTTCCAGTATCGTAATTCAAAAAAATTGATCTCTTTTTCCAACCGATTTTTGTAAGGTTTTTCAAAAATGGTTTACCAAAAACAGTGTTCACGTCTTTTACTTTCTCAAACAGTTGATCACCTATTAGTGGAGACGGTGTTTTGCGTTGTTCTGAACTTCCATTGAATGATGTCGTCCAAGATCGGTACTTATGTTGACGGGGTAGAAATCTACGATGTTCTAGAAACACAGATTTCGATGAATGTTTCAACCTAATTGATTCTGTATCTTCTTCTCACACAAGACACCCTTGAGTTCCTTTAATGCTATAGCCTGACAAATTTCCATAAGCAGGGAAATCATTTATCGTCCCATACAACATCGCTCTCAACGTGGAGTATTCTTTTTCATAAGCATCATACAACATAACACCTGAATCCCACAGTAACTTCAAATCCTCGATCAAGGGAGCCAAATATACATCAATATCGTTACCTGGTTGTTTTGGTCCTGGTATAAGCAAAGATAACATCATGAATTTCCGTTTCATGCATAACCAGGGTGGCAAGTTATAATTTACCAACATAATAGGCCAAGTACTGTGAGTACTGGTTTGAAAACCAAAAGGATTCACTCTATCGGTAGATAACGCAAGACGCAGGTTTCTCGACTCATATCCAAATTCAGGATACTCATGATAAATTCTCTTCCATTGAGGAGAGTCGGCCAGGTGACGTAATTTTCCATCTTTATTTCTTTTATCCGCATGCCACGACAATTGTCTTGAAGTTTCTTCACTTCCATATAGACGCCTAAACCTTGGAATGATTGGAAAGTACCATACAACTTTCGTAGGACTGCGTTAATCTTTCTTGTATCGAGAAGCACCACACTTTGGGTATTCTTTAAGTGATTTGTTCTCCTTGCGAAACAATATACAGTATTTCAGGCAGGCATGTATTCTTTCAGAAATCATACCCATCGAGCATAGAATTTGTTTAGCTTCATATGTCCGGCTTGGGAGCTCATTATCTTCTGGAAGCATGTCATTCAAAAGAGAAAGTAGTTCCATGAAACTGACATCACTCCATCCATTGCCTGCTTTCAATTTATACAACTTCAGTACAGCTGACAATGCAATATATTTAGTGAAACCAACATACAATGGCGTCTTTGCACAACTCTTTAACTTCTCAAAAAATTTTGGGCAATCACGGAGTTCATGTTCAACTGTCCTTGTCATTTCCTCAATACGATCTTCATCATCATTTATATCTATAATCACATCCTCTATACGGTCTTCTTCATTATCCATATTTGTAATCATATCTAATGATCCATAAAATGTAGTTTTATTCCAGCCAGTAGCTACATTCGCTTTTTCCCCGTGTTTATTCCAACATTTATAACTCCGATCTATTACGTGACATATCAAATGTTCTTCCAACTCCTCTGGAGTAATTAGTCTAGAATAACAACAACGTAAACACGAAAAAAGGATTTGAGAAGGATACTTTGCATGATACTGTGCAAACTTGATGAACTCTTTCACTCCGTTCTCATACTCTATTGTCAAATGATTAGCATCCATCCAATCTTTATTCACCTCCATCCTATTTGAATCTAAAATATTATTATTTATGATTCAAATACACAAAACAAGACTTCCAAATACAAAGTAGCATAGAACCACTTCCTTATAAAAATAGATACTAATATAGCCTATTCATTTTTAATAAAGATTTGGAAATCAACAGAACCAGGATAAACCCCCATCAAAATGAACACACTTTCTAGCCCCCTTACCAATAGTTCTAGCACCCACCACCATTGCAACAAAACATTAAACATCCTTTTAACCACTCCTACTAGTCACCTCATTCATAATAAACATTAAACATCCTGGATGAGTCTTGGTGGATCTTGGAAAGGGGTTAAATCCATGTTTAAGATATATGTTCCCTATAATATAAAGTAATTAACCCTTCCCCTTGAATTTAAATTAACTTATTAATTTATCTTAATTAGGCTAGTGCAAACCATCCCCAATGATAGAAAAGAGTAAACCCCTCCTGCATGAAACAAAAAAAATGAGAAATGAAGGAATTCCAAACCTCAAAGAAGGTTTTCCAACTCACTGTGAACAAGAAATGCCAATAAATGACAACCGCATGAAAAACCTAAAGATCAACCTACACTACAAAACAATATTTAGGGCATCCACATACCTTGGGTGAAGAAATCGGAAGTCCAAGGAGGTGAGGGAGCCTTCTGCGCTGCCTGGAAGACGCGACCGCCGGAGTAGGGGTGCACGGGAGGAGCCGCAAACCGTTGAAGAGGAGGAGTAGGGTTCGGAAGGGAGGAAGATCCGCGGAAGAGGGTCGAGGAGAAGGAGAAGGAGTACGGCGGAGGTCCGGCAAAGGGAAGATCGGGGTGAGGGAAGCAGTCGCAAGGGTATAGTCCCTTGTATCCTCCTCACTTCTACAAAGCCGTCTTAAGATTAGAATGAATGGAAAGTAACTTAGAACTTTTCAAGGACTTGATTCAAATTTATTGTATCGATCTAAACCACTCTTAGGGAGTTTTTTAATTTATTCATAGTCATTATGGAATAATACATGGTCATTTTCATAGGAATTTATTCTTTTAGAGATCATACACATTGAACATAACATTAATTTAGCATCATATGTTTGAAAATAAAGATCATTATCTTCTGGTAACATATCATTAAATAGAGAAAATAGTTTTGTAAAGTTGGAATCACTATATCTATTTCCATATTTCAAATTATATAGCTTTAATACAACTGAAGAAGTTGTTTTTTAGTAGAACCACTATACAGTTGTATCTTTACAAAAAAATTTAACTTCTCAAATAACTTTGGATAGTCATGATGTTAAACTTCAACTTCCATTTTCATTTCTTTAATATGACCTCCGTCATTGTTTACTATTTTAATCATATCATAAAATCCATAAACTCTATTGTTATCCCATTCACTTGGTACATTTATTATTTCCACATGTTTAATCCAATATTTATAACTTCGATCTATTCTATGAAACATCAAATGTTCATCCAACTTGTTTAGATAAATTTTTATTGGATAAAAATAATATGAACACATAAAAATGATTAAGAAGAGTCATTTACATGCTCTTTTGAAAACTTGATAAACTATTTAATCCCATCCTCACACTCTTTTTACATACGATTGAAATCTATCCATTCTCTTGTTGTGTTTATCTTTGAAAGAAAAAATATATATACAATCTATCTTAGACAGAATACATGTGCAATGTAAATAAAGAAAGTAAAATGTATACCTAGATTACAAAAACATCCATATTCAAAATTTGATAGAATATTCCTGATGAATATCATAGGAGAAGTATAAAAATACTCATGCTTTGAAGGTGGTACACCAACCTACGAATCCCAATCTCAACTAGAGGACTCTCATACACTTGAAGAGATGAAAGCTTCTTCAACAAGGGTGATGAACAAGCTATGAGAAGGAATAGATATTAGAGAGTCTTTCATTCAATTTGTGTTCACAATATTAGGGATCACATCCCTTTACATAACCATCCTTGATTTGTTTCATTTAATGAAACATGTCATCCATATTCAATGTATCAACATATGTTAATTCACATTTCCATTAATTCATTGAATCCATTCAATAAATTTCCAAGACATTTAAACCATTCATAATGGTTTATTATAAATTAAACCACATGGAAGATAAATCCACCTCTATTTAAATATTACATCAAATATTTTAGTGTATATTCAAAAATCTCCAACTTGAACTAAAATCCACAAGGAATTTGTGAAACACTTCAAAAATCTTTATTAATGTTTCCAAATCTCATTTTGGATAAAGTTTCATTATACTCATTCAGAGGCCTAAATATATAACCCTATGGGCCTTAGTATAATTGAAAAAAATATAAAATCCACATTTCATAGATATAATCAAAGTATTCCCTCTAGAAAAGAATCAATTCCACTCAATCGATTAAGTGGGTTTGTGTGATCTCCATCAACCATAATCATACCTCTATATGGACATTTTAACCGCTATATGTATCCTATTAATCATATATATACCCATATAATCATTTTTTACATGACATAGAGTGAAGAAATATTTAGGGCATCCACATACCTTGGGTGAAGAAATCGAAAGTCCAAGGAGGTGAGGGAGCCTTCTGCGCTACCTGGAAGACGCGACCGCCGGAGTATGGGTGCACAGGAGGAGCCACAAACCATTGAAGAGGAGGAGTAGGGTTTGAAAGGGAGGAAGATCCGTGGAAGAGGGTCGAGGAGAAGGAGAAGGAGTACGGCAGAGGTCCGGCAAAGGGAAGATTGGGGGGAGGGAAGCAGTCGCAAGGGTACAGTCCCGTGAGAGCTTAGGACCCGATAAAAAAGAGGAGACTGTCTGCCTCCTTTTAATAAAATCGGAGACAGGTTTTATCATCGCTTTTCTAGTGCTGATAAAACCTATCCTTTATCAGTACTAGAAAAGCGCTGATAAATCTTCCCTTTATCAGCACTTTTAAATAGCGCTGATAAAGATTATCCTTTATCAGCGCTTTTTGATTAGCGCTGATAAAGGTAGCACTTTGCTTGCCCATTTTTGTAGTAGTGATATGATTGAATTATTATCTTGTGTGGACTGGGTTGTGCTATCCTGTGTAGACTAGGTTTTGCTATCCTTTGTGGACTGGGTTGTGCTATCCTGTGTGGACTGGGTTGTGCTATCCTGTATGGACTGGGTTGTTCTTTCCTGTGTGGACTGGGTCGAGCTTTCCTATGTGGACTGGGTTGTACTTGGGCTCGAGAGTGAGAGACGTTTTGTAATTGTTGACTTAGGTATATGTATGGGCATATACCTTTGTAGATCTGGTTGTTACTTCATGTTTGTATTTTCCTTTGTGGTTTATCCTTTGTGGATTCTGGGAGACCTTCGGGAGTCTCGGGGTCCCTACTGAGTATCGTATACTCACCCCTGCATGAGCTATGCCCGCACTACGTTGTGCTGGATACAGATGACAGAAAGCACTGATCGAGGTGGAGGCTTGTGGAGCTGGACGGTACCCAGAGGTGGATCACTTGGCGGGACGTGCATGGAGCAGACGGATGGACCGAGGAGCTGAGGAGACTATCTGTACCCACCCTTCAGGTGGGATTTCCGGAGGATGACTCGGTGTTGTTGTTTTACTTTCTATTGCTATACTTTCATTTCAGTTGTACTGTACTTTCAGTTGGGTTTGTGTACTGGTCCATTTTCTTTCAGCACTTACCTTGTACCCAGTTTTACTTAGTGTTTACTTAACTTGCATACTCTGTGGTGTTTTTTTACTCTTTAAAGGCAATGTCTTCCCTTATTTTGGGTTTTACGCCTTTGGTGCTAGTCACCAGCCCCTAGCCTATGGAAGGCGGGCTTGGGTTAGTCACGGCAGGGGCCCCGAGGATAGTTCGTGACAAATTGGTATCAGAGGATTCAGTTCTACCACAGAACTCAGGACTCTGATAATTTCTTCTCTGTGAAGCAATAATGTTTAGAGTAATGAGTGTGGTTATCAGTCCAGGGAGTCCAGTGTTGGTGCGGTGGCATTCATATCCATACACTAGGACCCTGACTCCTGATTTCTGACTCAGTACACGAAATCATTGATTGCATGTGTGTTTCAAAAGTTTTCTTTGTGATTACTTTGTGTCAGCTCACCAGGTATACTGTATTGACCGTGGCACACCTGTTTCTTTTCAGGATGGCCCCATGACAACAACCATCTAGGGTTCCGATCTTTGTGTGAGATGGCAGCCCCCCGAGCGACGAGGCCTCGGTGTAGGGCCCCATTACAGCGGAGGCACCGGCGATACCTCTACCTGCCGAGCCACCGAGGCCACCAGCCCCAACAGCTGAGAGTGCACGTTGCCTTAGTGCACTACATGAGTTTCAGCATCAGATACCACCTAGTTTCCACGGGGAGGCGGACCCTCAGGCAGCCGAGGACTGGATGGAGGCTATTGTTCGAGTTTTCAGATTGGTAGGGACACCAGCAGATCTTATGGTGATCCTTGCGGTGAGTCTCCTGCATGCATCAACAGGTAGATGGTGGAGCCTGATGGTCTAGGTGAACGACGAGGCATCACTCCTTTGGATGGACTTTGATAGCCTCTTCCGCTCGGAGTTTGTTCCAACCACCCTCCGTGAGGTGCGCATCTAGGAGCTACTACAGCTGCAGCATGGCAGCATGACAGTAGCCCAGTACTCGGCGAGATTTACTGACCTCTCACGCTACTCCACAGATATGGTACGGGACCCGCTCTTCAGGGCTCAGACCTTCGAGCAGGGACTAAGGCATGAGATCAGGGCTTCAATGATCTCCCTCAACATCCCGACGCCGGCGGGGGTGCTGGAGAGAGCCCTTCTAGTGGAGATTTTTCTTGCTGAGCAGTCACCAGCAGCGAGACCCTCCACAGGATGACCCGCAGCGGAGTCTTTTACAGTCGGCAGTAGACAGATGACGCAAAGGACCAAGCGGGCTAGACCATCAGATGAGAAATCTCAGGAAACAGGTTCGGTTGTGCGGGGCACACGAAATAGAGCCAGCCACACGAGGAGCAGACAGTGCTATGCATGCGGCGGGCTGGGTCACATGGCTCGAGACTGCCCGAACCGCCTTGCAGATGAGCAGCGGGCAGTAGAGGGACCTCCCAAGAAGAGGTTTGACCGTGGCAGTCCGTAAGGAATAGGCGGACGAGGCATAGGAGCTGACTGAGCAGCGGGTGGTGGGCGACGCTTTGAGGCCCTACCACCACCACCACCAGGAAGACCACCCCAACTGCAAGGAATGGGTGGACGTGGGAGAGAACAGATTTAGGCAGCTGGAGCATACGACTATGGAGCTCTGGAAGCTGGTGGACAGGATCGGGACTAGTTCTAGGCATGAAGGCCTTTGTTCTTGGTGCTTCTAGTTTCCGTGTTGTTGTTTTTTGTGGTTGTCATGTGTCTTTTTATATTGAGTTGCTGTAATAAAAGACACTTTTCTTTGTGACATTTATTATCCTGTCCTTTTGTATGGTTGATACTAAGAGGTTCTGGTTAAGACTGTTGACTTGACCTTCACTTGTGAGATTCCTACTGGAGGAGACCTAGTAACCACACACTGATGCCGATAGTGTGACTCAACCCTTGGAGGCGAGAGTAACGGTTGGATCTCTTGGTAGTAACGTCGAGGCCTTACGATGTCATCCATGACATGGGTTGTACTGTTCATGTCAGGATTGACTGTATTAGGCAAAGAACGTGCTTCATCCAGGGGATGAGACCAGATTTCCCTTTTCGACAAAGGAGAAATCTTAGCAGCTTTTGTAGATGAAGGTGAGGTGGCTTACCTCCTGACCCTTCCACCTCATTTACACTGGGTGCACGACGTCTTCCACGTATATCAGCAGAGGGGATGTGTCCATGACCCGTCCCACATCATCGACCATGGGGAGCTGGACATTGATGATGGGGTGACTTTCACAGAGGTTTCAATGGAGATTGAGGATCGATAGGAGCAGGTCCTACATGGATGATTGATTCCCATGGTGTGCATTCTCTGGTATCATGGGAACCTCCAGGAGAGCCCTTGGGAGCAGGAGGCTCAGATGCATGCTCGGTACCTCCTTTAGTTCCCCTAGTTTGTGTTATAGCTTTACGGGGACGTAAAGCCCTGAGGTGGGAGTAATTTAAAGACCCATAAATTTCAATGAAATTTTTTTTCTTAAATTCTTTGGAATTTTCCGAGTACGCAGTTTCTGACAGCACCTGATTCCGAGGCCCGGTGTGCCCGGAATAATTTTATGAAGTTTTGTTAAGCTTAAATTAACACGCGTAAGAAGTTTTCCTGAAAAAGTGGAATAAATATTAAACGGTTACTCGGATCAAAAATCTGAGGGAACCGTTGTGCTCAGGATAGCAGGTTTACCCTAGGCGTGACTTAAGTTTAGTCGGCGCAGACCTCCTGTGAGAAAACCCAAAAATTGCATAACCGTAAATAAAATAATTAAATAAAGTTATTTTATTTTTAAAATGATTATAACTCACAAACGGTAACTCAGATTAAAAATCGGAGACCACTGATGAACTTGTGAGGGTATTCTTTCTTTAAGAAAATAATAACTTTGGCCGGCGTGAGCCACCTGAGAAAGTTAGTTTTTGGCCGTAAATAAAATAACTAAGTGACAATTATTTTATTGAAAAATTCATAACTTCTAAACGGTAACTCGAATTGAAAATCCGAGAGTACATTTGAGTTCATTGGGGCATGTTTCTCCAAGGCAGAGCCTAACCTTGACCGTAGTGGGTCGAGGGTGACTGATAATAATTTTTCGAACTTTTTTTCAGGTACGTTCAGTAAACGTACGAGCGGGTTTTTCTATCTTTTGAACTGGTGCTTGGAATTGAAATCTGAGGGCACCATTGAACTCATAACGCGGGTTTTTTCTTAAGTAGACTTTCACCTCGACGGCGGATGATCGGGTATGAAAGTTAGTTTTTGGGGTTTTACGTGGGTTAATAAAATAAAATAAGTGAATAATTTATTTTATTTTGTTAAACACTTGTCGTGCAGATAAAAGTGGTTAGAAGCTCCACTTGGTAGTTGGTGGTGGAACCGCCACACCCTAACCTCCCATTTAATGGGGAGGGAGAGGAAACATCTCAACCCCCCCATCAAATAATTTTATGTGTCAACGTAAAATTAATTGCACTCAATCAATTTTATGAGTTGATATAAAATTAATTGCTGTCAGTTAATTCTATGTGTCGACGTGAAATTAATTCTTGTCAGTTAATTTTATGTGTCGACGTGAAATTAATTTCTATCAATTAATTTTTTGTGTCAGCATAAAATTAATTTGTGTCATATGTTTTGATGTAGGCTATGTGGGGAAAACTTCTTGGCGTCCTCCCCTCTTAAGTTGTGCCAACACACCTCTTAAATTGAGACAACACAATTTAATTTGCCCGACACCCTTCTTAAATTAAGTAACCGCATCGTTGGAATTTAGGAAGGTTCCAAATAAATGAACCGCCATAAATTCCATGATGGTTACATACCTCTCCCCCTCTCCTATATATAGGGAGTTTGGGAGAAGGTTTTGGGACGACTTCACTAAGAGACGAAGTGCTGGTAATGTATCGCGACGCCCAACACTTGGGGAAATCTTATCCTCTCCAACAAAGAACGCGAAGAACTCCAATGATGATATTCCATGAGATTCTTCTTCGACCTTACTTCCCCAGACACCTATCCTCCACAACATCGTCAATGAACCGATGAAGCTTGGAATTGGGGACGTGTGGCGGACGCGACGAACGACGGACTTCATCGTCTTCCTTCCGTGACTCCGCCAACGAGCGACGAGCAAGAGGTAGGGGTTAATTCTTCGTTCAATTCTTCGTTCAAGTATTATTTAACAAACTTCATTGTTAAATGATTGGACACTTGTTATAGATGTAACGAGAGGAGGTCGGACCGCACAAACACGACCGATCCTCCTCCCCTTTTGTTGTTGATCTTCATTGAAGCTTGAAACGATGGCGGCGCGGTGCCGTTGCACCGCGTGGGAATGAAAAAGGGCTACGGCCGAGGCGGGCCACGGTGATGGTGCGCGGCACCATCGCGCCGTGCCGATGAGGCCGAAGGAGGCAACGACCAAGGGTGGGCCGCGACGGAGGGGCGTGGCGCCATCGCGCTGCACCGAACGGGCAGGAGCCGCAGCCTATGGCTGCGGCGGTTCAGTGGAGCGACCAGTTGAGCTGGCTGCCGACACCAGCTTGAGGCGGGACCCCCTTGGGTCCCGCAGTTACATTAAAGGCCGGCCTTAATGGCCGAATGTTTCTCCAATCAAGGGGGGGCAGCATCCCCCCCTGCATCCCGCTCGGCCGAGAGCCGAGCCGTTGGCCACGTGGGCTGGGCCAGGCCACCAGTGCCGGGCCGGGCCGCCAGCGCCGGGCCGGGCCACGTCATCCGGGTTGGGCCACGCCTTATCGTGCCGGACCCGGACCCGGGCCGACCCAGGGGGTATTGGGCTGGGTCGGACCTGTCCCAAACCCCCTATTTTCGGACAGATCCGTTCAAACACCCATATCTTGGGCTACAGACCTCCGAACAATGCACGGTCAGTTGAGTTGGGATCCTTGGATCGAGACGGTTGTTTTGGTATATTACACTCAAGGTGTCGGAGAATTTTGGGTATGGCCAGGTTGGTTCGAACACGAAACCAACCGGGCACGCGGAGCGGAAACCCATATAACTTGAGCTCCGGATGTTTGATTGACGTGCCGTCGGCTTTGTTGGATTCCTCGTAGTGAGAAGGTTCTTTTGGATTACTCCGCTCAAGGTTTTGATGCATATGGATTACGGTTGGGTTGGTTTTATCTTAAAAACTAACTGGTCCCCTGGGACGGAAAAACCAATAACTTTCAGACCGGGCGTCCGATTTACGAGCCGTCTGTCGCATTGAGTTCCTATTGATGAGACAAAACTTTGTGATACATCAACTCTAGAATTCATTACAGTTGTTGTATCGACCCCTTGGCTTGTGGAGCAGACCCTCTCGGAATTGAGCGTGCTGTGTGCGGGAACCCTAGAGCTGGCTGCGACGAAGATGACGACTTCCGTACAAGGATCCTCAGTGGGTTCGACGAGGACGACTACCGTACTAGGATCCTCAGTGGGTTCGACGAGGATGACTACCGTAATAGGATCCTCAGTGGGTTCGATGACGACATCTACCATACTGGGATCCTCTATGGGTTCGAAGATGACGTCTACCGTGCTGGGATCCTCTGTGGGTTTGACGACGATGACTTCTGTACTAGGATCCTCTGTGGGTTCAATAGTGTTGCCGACTGTACTTGGATCCTCCATGGGTTCAGAAGCAATGACTACTATACTTGGATCCTCCGTGGGTTCGGCAGTGACAACTTCTGTACTAGGATCCTACGTGGGATCGGCAAAGGAGATGATTCAGAGGCTACATCTAATCACCTCCACCTCTCTTTAAGAAGTAGTATACCTATGTGAGATGAGTCTTGATATTCAATCATCATCATTGATATAATCAACTTATTATCCTGTGTGGACTAGGTTGTGTTATCCTATGTAGACTGGGTTGTTCTATCCTGTGTGGATTGGGTTGTGTTATCCTGTGTGGACTGGGTTGTGCTATCCTGTGTGGACAGAGTTGTGTTTTCCTATATGGACTGGGTTGAGCTTTCCTGTGTGGACTGGGTTGTACTTGGGCTCGAGAGTAGGAGACTTTTTGTAATTGTTTACTTAGGTATATGTATGGGCATATACCTATGTAGAGCTGGTTGTTGCTTCATGCTTGTATTTTCCTTTGTGGTTTATCCTTTGTGGATTCTGGGAGACCTTCAGGAGTCTTGGGGTCCCTACTGAGTATCGTATACTCACCCCTGCATGAGCTATGACCACACTACATTGTGTTGGATACAGACGACAGAAATCACTGATCGAGGTGGAGGCTTGTGGAGCTGGATGGTACCTGGTGGTGGATCACTTGGAAGGACGTACACGGAGCGGACAGACTGACCGAGGAGGTGAGGAGACTATCTGTACCCACCCTTCAGGTGGGATTTTTGGAGGACGACTTAGTGTTTTTGTTTTACTTTCTGCTGTTGTACTTTCCTTTCAGTTGTACTGTACTTTTAGTTGTGTTTGTATACTGGCCTATTTTCTTTCAGCACTTACCTTGTACCCAGTTTTACTTAGTGTTTACTTCACTTGCGTACTCTGTGGTGTTTGTTTACTCTTTAAAGGCAATGTCTTCCCTTATTTTGGGTTTTATTCCTTTGGTTCTAGTCTCCATCCCCTGGCCTATGGAAGGCAGGCTTGGGGTAGTCACTACACGGGCCCCAAGGATGGGTCGTGACAATAGCAATGCCATGATCCACCAAATTCTGATCCACGAGGGCCCATAACACCTCAGGGACCAAAGTTTGGCATTCATTCAAATAAACTTTAAAGATTAGCAATACCTTATCAAATAGTAGGTATTCTACCAAGGAATCTATCACAACATCATGAATACCTAGCGCAACATCCATCACAACAATATACAATCAGTAATGCACCCTAAATGGCATGAAAAAAATGCATGACATGTGATATCTAGCAAGTTCTTACATGATGCATGAGATGGAATACCCTCATCTCATTGGGTTGAAACAGAAATAGAACCTCAATAATATCAATAATAACAGCACAAAACTTGTGAATCACCCAACGGTGAAATCAAATCAACCGTAATAATTGAAAAACCAGAAAAATTACAATAATCGAGGTAAATTAGCTTTTCCCTATACACGGGTTAGCTAATCCCGGGAACTGCTTATTACCAACTACCTATTTTATTCTATCCCTAACTATAGGCTCCAAACAGTAAGTCAAGAAGAAAATAATTCCTTTGATACCACTTTGTAACCTCGCAGTTCTGGGTGCCGCCCAGAGGTGCCCCGTACCCGGTTGGTCACATGGAATCAAGAACATTTTCCTAAACACCAGAGGCTGCTGACTAGCAGCGAGGGCCTTGGGTGTGATAGTGGGGAAACTATGCCCTCATTGGTAGAGTAATGTAGCAGAAATAAACAGATAACAATAGGGGAAGCAGTAATAACATGCAATAAGTAAACAGTGGAAGACTGAAAGTAATAAACAAATAGAGTACATATATAAATGATGCATGATACATATATCTAAGAAAACAGCCAAACAACTCACAATGCTGGAATACAGTACTAAACCAAAGTACAAGGAAACAATTAAAATCCAACATCATCACAAGCCTCATCTTGGTCCCATACTCTCCAGCTCTACAGCAGTCAAGTACCTGACGTAGAAGGGCACTTGCCCTTATCTATACCTGTAACAATATAATCTGTTTGGGCCCAAAAGAATGACCCAAATAGGGTGTGAGACGAATCCTAGTAGGCAACCACCCAAAGAACTATGCCTAATAGTCAGTGAATATATATAAAAGGAAATAAAAAAATGAAGCAATAAACAAGGAAGTACTTAAAAGTAAACAATCCTATAGTTTCAATTGCATTCATTTTCATATATCAAGTAAGAATCCAATCAAAAACAAGTAACCCTTTGGGAAGTACTCACAACCTAACCCCTATGGTTCAACCAATCAATCATAAGAAACCCTCTGGGAAGTACTCACAGTCTAAACCCTCTGGTTCATCTTTATCAAAGACTCTATGAGTAAGCACTCACCGTCAATTCCCCCTGTGGTCTCATATCAGTAATTATGGGCACTATGAGGAATCAATCAAAGTCCAATTCCCCCTGTAGTCTCACAACGTGGAACTAAAAACACTCTTAGGGAGCACAAATTCCATACCCCCTATGGTCTCGCAATGTAAAAGTAAATAAACACTATGGGGAAACCATCCATGTCCATTCCCCCTATGGTCTACTACACCAAGTTCCCACAGCCATGTGTAAGTCAATCGTGTACAATGATGTTCAAAAGCCAAAGTAAACCTTTAGAACTACTTGGCTAACAGATTTCAAGAACTAATTGGCTAAACAAATACAAGCATATAACAACATATCATATAATATCACTCCATCCTAACAACACTAGGCATGAAAAAAAAGAAGACTAACAGGAAAAGCTAGACTAAATGGTCAATATCAAAACAAACCTGGGAAATACATCCATATCATGAAAATTAACCCTATTCACAATCAAACAACCTCTACTCAGGAAAATAAGGAATAAAAGGCATTAACAGGGCTAAAATCCCTAGACATGCAATAACCCTTTCTAGGGTATTAGGCAAATTTTCATATAAAATTCAAAGACTATCTACAGAAAGGCACAAACTGCCTACCTCAACATTGTACGATCGATATACTCCGGCGTCGACCTTTGAATCGACCTAGAACGTAGTATATCTAAAAAAATGTAAAAAATTATCAACCAAGGGTATCTCATGAAAAGAAAGAAATTAGAAAACGAGGCTCTAAAAGAAGGAATAACTCACAGTGG
Organism: Viscum album; assembly: GCA_963277665.1. NCBI lineage: Eukaryota > Viridiplantae > Streptophyta > Magnoliopsida > Santalales > Viscaceae > Viscum > Viscum album. The sequence continues at coordinate 1,059,385,581 of OY728155.1, forward strand.
TGATTTCTATGCAATTGATGACGGTTGAATCGGAGAATTAATGGCAGGTCAGGGGCTTAGAGAAGATTCATCGGCCTCAGTCGCTCCTGGATGAGACGAGTCGAGAAGAAGCATTTTCTGTGAACGAGACGCGACCTCGGTCCAATATAAAAATTAAAAAGAAAATTACACAGTGTGTTCTTTAAAAGTACATGGCATGTATATGTCTTTACTAGGCCCCGCTTTAGGCGGTCTCCAGGTCACCCCACACGTCCATGTACTCGGCCGTTACATGGCCAGTACATGGTCACCCACGAAAACAGGATACACGGCATGTACTCCAATGTACACAGTGTGTACTCCTTAAATTTCTAGAAACTACTCTTTTTCTTAAAAACACCATAAATCTAGATACATACCTGAGATGAATATCTGGGTTCTTACATTTATGTGTGGACTATTACCTCCATGAAGCGATGTGATTCATTTTTCATTTTTGATTTATATAGATGATAATAAGAATAGATTTAATGAATATATGTGATATTTATGATATAATAATGATTATTTGAAGTTGAAATATTATTTAACTTTATTTTATTCCATCCATCTAAAAGTAAAAATATTGTTCATGCATACGTACGATCTACCGTCTCTATGAATAGTGTAATTTATTTTTCTATCACTACTCTTTATGGATGAATATATATATATATATAATATTATATTTATATAATTATTAACATTCTTGAGATTATGTAACCATAATCAAATTACAAGGACCATAACCACCAAATCAAAACTTACATGAAAAACTAAGAATTTAACACCCGAAACAATGATAATAATAAAATATTGTTAACAAACGGGTGATGAGATGTTATAAATGGATAATATATGATATTATATACATATATGGTTCTTTTATGAAATTATAATAAATCTAAATTATTTATACAGGAGGTTAAAAGAACATATGAGGTAAGTCGAACTTGAGCTAAGGTGTTTCTTAACTCAATTTACATTCATTGGGTTATACTTCTACTCCATTACTATGTTATGCAATGATTATATGTGAAATTAAATATAATTTTATTATTTTTTATTACACTTTTTTTTGGATTTACATTTGTTACACATAATCACTTTATTTATTATTTCTCACTTCAATGATACTATCTTTGTAAGAGATTTCGTCTCAATTTCCAATCCATGGAGAAATATTTGGTAATATGAACCTATTTAATTTTATGTGGTGTATATACTTCAAATTTTATGTATTTACCATGAATATATATTTATTAATTATTATTTAAGTTTCAAATGATGATTAATATTTCAAGGGGTTATAATTTAAAAGTTACCAAAGAGGTAAGAATTTATTTTACGATCTCATTTTTTTTGGGATTTCTCTTATTTTCATTGAAGAAATATCATAATACATCCTTCATAAAATCCATATATTTTCTTATCCTTTGTATATTTAACGAGTTTCTATGTTTTCTTAAAAAAATTCTTCTCTTTTTCACTTAAATATAGTAATGATTTTTTAAAAGAAAAACCAATCTTATCTCTATTTTTGATCGGGTATATTTTTCTTCAGTGTCCATATTTTTCAATTTTTTTTACAAAAGTCCTTTTTATTTACTGAAAGGAAATTTTATGTTATCATTTATTTTTAAAATTTTTTAAAGGTATATTTTTAATGTTTTCAAAAAGGTTCATTTTCAACTTTCTTTATAAAAAGTCAAAAGTAATGTTTTCTTTTTAATTTATATGGAATTAACGGACTTTCCAACTGTCATAACCATTTTATAATCTTTTTATTATTCCATAAGATTTAATTTTTTTTACAAATAAAACACGTTATGAAAACTTATTTTAAATTTTTTTCTTCCAATTTCTTATATTCTTTAAAATATTTTATTTTACTACAAAATCTAATTTTATGATTAATTGATGGTTATATTTTATCTATTACTAATTTTTTGTTCGTTAAATTTATCTTGAAACATTAAATTTATTATGATCATTGGATATTAAATTTATCTTAAATACCCATATTCTTTGTATCATAAATATGATTATTTTCTAAATAATATACCATTTTTACATATGGTTTTTTACTTTGAAAGTTATTTGATTGACTGAGGGAATATTGATATTCTGTATTCTTTACTCAATACAGAAATTTGTTAATAACGAATATTTTTTAATAATTTAATTGATCATTCAATATATGAGTAATTTATTGGTCATGTAGTGATGGGTGGGACCTAGAGTTATATAGCCCCCCAATGCATCTATAGGTCTCATAAGACAAATCAGTTTTCATGCCTTATTTAAATGATTTTTTGGTGTATACCTACCAATCAATTGAACTATCTTGGCAAAAGGCTTTCATGACAATGATATCATGATTTTTGAGATCATGATGTATAATATTAACAATTTCCATTATTGAGAATTTAGTTATTATTATCCATGATATTGTTGCATTGATATTACCTGTGGATTCATTTTTTGCTCAATTTATTTATTAAATGACACATGTTTTCAGTTATTTACCGTTCTATATTGATCGTGACTTATTTACTCATGATTACTTCTATTATACATAACTCTTACTAAGCATATAAGCTCATCATTTATTTGTTTTTCCATTCCCAAAATATGAAAAAGAATATTATGAATAATATCAAGGATGCAAGAGTGTTTCTTATGACATGTATTTTATATTTCCAATGTAATATGAGAATCATTTATGTATATGGTTATTCATAACTACTAAAATGATTGGTAATTTAGGATGTGATCCCTTGTATCTTATACCAATGTAATAAAGTAGACATCGACTCTAGGTTGCTAGAGTTGGGGTCTTTATAATGAAACTAGACCCTTCACTATAATGTTATACCTACCATCCAATACTATCCCAATAACCAACACACACTATATTCAAATGTAGCCTCATCCTCTGAATATCCATACTAATTAAACCATGGAAATTGATGATGAAGATGTCCACATGGATTACATGAATTTCCATAGGGGACTATAAAATTTTCCTCATATCCATTACCCAACCAAATCAAGAATGATTTCAATGAATATGAAACATGGAGCTCAATCAAAGAAAAAAGAGAGGATGATCATGGGATATGATTCCCACTAATTGATGTTTTCCAATTTAGAAATCTATTATCCATGAGAAAGAATCCCATTAATGATTCCAAGTCCTTGTGGCAGTGATCCTAGCACTTGACCATTCTCAATTTTGGATATACGTTGTAAAGTGGGATGAGGGAATAAGGGTTCCCATATTTAGAAGTGGTTAGGCTCTCATTTCTAAATTTTCATTATATCTACATAATCTCTCCCTTTGTTTCTCACTTTAATATCCATGAAATTCTAACCCATTATGGTTAGTTAGAGGGTGATCACAATTGTAGATTTGTGAGTTTTGTTAATAACACTTCCATTATGTTTTCTTATTCTCATTCTCGCTATGAGATTTAAAAGCACTGAGCGATGGGGGAATGGGTGAAAGTTTCCACCCATTGTTCTTGAAATTAATTTCTTATTTAAACTATATAACTTAGATGGATTTATTACTCACTCATTTAGTGTAAGCGATATAATCTTTGATTGATGAGTGAATGGTCCGTGATAATGGCTAGGTGATCTGGTGAGTCAATTAGTTTTGACCTTCTCAAAGAATACCTTAAGAGAGTATGTGGTTGAGTAATATTAGTGGTATATATTGTCATGATGTGAAAAATTTAGAAATTTTTATACCTACTAACTACTATAGTAGCGGCAGTAGGGTGGACCCCACAAGGAGAATGTTTATAGACACTAGTAGTATCCTCCTTGAATAATGTTTAGGTAGATGAAGTTTTCAGTGTGATAAAAAAACTAAAAATTCTAGAAAATAAAGAAATTAAATTAAATTAATAAGGAAATATAAATATAGGAGGAATAAAATGATAAAATTAGAACTGAGAATCTCATTCAATTGCATGTAATGCTAATTATTTTATTATCACATCTAAATATTTATTTATCTAATTACTGCTAATTCCCAATTTAATTAAAACAACATCTACTTTCATTATCTGATGTTAGATAGTACCCTACTTTTTTTTATGAAAATTATAAAACATATCATTCTCTAATATGATGAGGAATTCACACGCCATTTTATAATTGAATCAATTGGTGAAATATCAAGACATATTTCTTATAAATTCAAGATGTCTATATTTATCAGGATTCCTTAATTGGTGAAATATCAAGACATGTTTCTCACAAATTCAAGATGTCGATATCTATCAGTATTCCTCACATAAGATTACTTATTAGTTATAAATTATTCAAGCATGAAAAGAATCAACATAAAATATTATTTTTTCAATTAATATATTTATCCATTTTGAATTCGCTCATGTGTGACTTATGATTCTCTCATGCATGTGAACAGATAAATAAATTCTCTAATTTTTTCTACACATGATTATTTATTAGGTATCACAAAAATAGACACCAAAACATGTGTAAATATCCCATATTAATCAAATAAAAAACAAATATAATTTAATGAATAAAAATTCAAGGAAATCAAACATTGTTCAAAAATAATGGCATGTAAACAATGTGTTTTTTGTTTAAACTCTAACATAATGAAATTAGTCATCTATCACACAAACAAGAGAAATAAAATAATGAATATAAATCCTTATGTTTGTATCAATGTGAAGATCACTGTATATCGGTGATGATGATCACCGAACGAGAAACATCACTATAGTGATCATTGAAATAGTAATACGAACCACCATCCATGTTGTAAACATGTGTGGACCACTGCCAATTGTGAATGTACTCAGAAACACCATGCAAGGAATGTCACCAACACATGACACTCACCCAAACAATCACCTAACACAAAAAAATATGAATAATCTTAAGGAATGACATAAATGCATATTTCACAACTGAATTTCCATATGAACTGTGCAAAAAAAAAACAAAATCCCAAAAAACTATTGTTCATGTGATGTAGATGAAAAATAATTCTTTATATTCATTTTTTGAAAAATAAAATTATTAAAATAATTCTAGGTTTTTTTAAAAACTAATATAGAAAGGAGACATCTTCTTTAACAACTTTTAGTTTAAGATGAAAGGCGTTGAGGTGGATGGTGCCTTTTTCATTCATCGACTCAGATTAATGACATGGAAAAAGAGGAGAAATGTGTTTCCATAGGTAACACCTTTTTCCCATCCCCCTATAAAAATCCACTAGCCACTAGCCACCAGACCCTCCCCCTTATCCTCACTCATTTCAACCCACCTCTCTCTAAATTCCACTCTTTATCTCTATAAGGTTTTCCTGGTGTTTGTTCCATTTTGCACAGATTTTTTAGTGGCCTAAAAGGAGTTCAGAATTTGTAAAGTGAGGAATTTGAAAAGCATAATTTAGAGTTATTTTTTCTTATTTATTTTAAATTTAATTATTTATTTAGTTGTTTAATTTTTAGTTCATTTTAAATATGTTTTTTAATGACTGACTGAAAGTTCACTTTTTATTAAAATAACCAAATAAAAAGGACCCCACCCTCACCCGCCTTAGTTCAAGGGGCCTAGAAATGGTGAAGTCCAAGGGAATCGACCATTACAAAAAATTTATAGTCATTAGGCAAGGAACCCAAACTAGTGTACAAGATAATGTCATTCCCTTAACTCCCATTATTGGCTAAGGCATCTGCCGCATAGTTTCCTTCCCTCCAAGTATTACTAACCTGAATAACCCATTTAACAAAAATTTTACAGTTCTTAATAACATATGACAACTCCTATAGTGGTTTATATTTCCATTTGATAAACTGAATCAACAAGGTAGAATCAGATTTCACTTCCTTAATCAAAATATTATAAATCCTTCATAACTTAAAGCCGATAGCCATGGATCTTGCTTCTGCTTCGAGAGAATTACCTGGTCCATGAAAAGAACTAAAACCCAGGATTAACATAGGACTAAATTAGGATCAAATATGATTAAATAATTCTTAATTAATGATTAAAAAATAATTAAATAATGGTGAACTATTAATTAACCAATAACTAACTATAAATCAAGTACTTAATAATTATTAATTAAGTAATGATTAGCGAGTGAATAATTAACTTAGGATTAACTAATATTTAAACAATGATTAATTAATGATTAAAAAATTATTAAAAATGATTAACTGATGATTAAATAATTATTAACCAATAATTACTTAATGATTAACCATTAATTGTCTAATAAGTAACTATAAAGTAACTACTCAATATCTATTAATTATGAAATGATTAATGAGTGATTAATGAATGATTAAGGAATAATTAATTTAGGATTAACTAATTCTCAATGAATGATTAAGTAATGATTAACTATTGCTTAATTAATTATTAACGAATGGTAAAATAAGGATTAATGAGTGATTAAAGAATGATTAAACAATGATTAAGTAATGATTAACATATGATTAATTAATGATAAAGTAATGATTCAATAATAATTAATTAATTATTAACTAATGATTAACCAATGATTAAAATAATATTAAATAATGATTAATTAATTATTAACTAATGTTTAACTAATAATTAAATAACGATGAAATATTAATTAACCCATAACTAAATATAAATTAAGTACTTAATAACTATTAATTAAGTAATGATTAATGAGTGAATAACATGTGATTAATTAATTATTAAGTAATTATTAACCAATAATTAATTAATGATTAACTATTAATTAACTATAAACTAACTACTTAAATAATTATTAAATAATAATTAAATAATAATTAACTTTAAAGTAACTACTTAATAACTATCAATTAAGTTGTGATTAATGAGTGATTAATGAATGATTAGGGTTTAATTAACTTAGGGTTAATTAATTCTTAAATAATGACCAGCATCATCTTTTAGGATATAAGAAGACATTCTAATTTTTTTTTTTAAATTTAAGATTGTGTGGTTATATGAGAAATTAAATCCCTATCTAGATACTACAAGTGCATATGGATCTGGAACAAATGTACCTAGGGGTAACAAACCTGAAAACACCATATTAAGCCAGACTCGATTGGGAATTTGTGCACAATAATGGGCCTCACTGCATGCCTGGTTTGACACTCCCAGGGGATATGCTTTAGATGATTCACATTCTCTTTATAAAATACTTAACATACCTTTAGGAAGATTAAAAATGGTGCTACAAAACATTAGTGTTATATTTTAGGATATAAGAAAACATTTTAAAATTTTGATAAAATGAATATTGTGTGGTTATTTGAGCAATGAGATCTATATATGGATACTACAAGTGGATGTGGCTCTAGCACATATGTATCTAGGGGTAACAACCTCAAAAACACTATATTGAGTTAGAATCTATCGGTAACTGGTGCACAACAACAGACCTTGATACACACTTGGATTGACACTCCTGAGGGATATGATTAAATGATTCACATTATCTTTATAAACTACAAAGTATACCTTTAGGAAGATTAAAAATTTTACTATGAAACATTAGATTCAAATTTAAGGATATAAGAAAATATTATAAAATTTTGGTAAAGTAAAGATTATGTGTTCAATGCTAAATGATTATTCATCATTGTCAATATTATTTACACTATTAGAATCTTGATCAAAAAGAATTTTTTATGTATAAAATCATGTTTTCTTGTGTCTAATGCTATAAGAAGGTTATTCAAACTGAGTAAGGAGATTCTTATATTACAAAACCAATAAAAATGGTTAGAAAATATTATTGTGTAACCCTAATAGAAATTTATGAAATAATTAGTGGCTATTTAAATCCAAAACCAGATCAGAAGATCTAGTCTATTATCTATAGACATTTTCAATTCCAAGATAGACTTTGGAATCTAGATTGTCTATTGGCTGCTGAAGAGGACTGGTTCCAAGCAATAAATTTATTTTCCCAATAGTCATATAGTTTCATTAATGATTTATATGTTGAGGTTTCTAGTGTCTAACAACAACATCTAATTTTATAATGGCATAGTCATAAAAGAGTAATCAAATAAGGTTCATCTAAATAAAATGAGGCAATTACCTATGATGTGGAAAAAATAAACCAAACTAATGATCCAAATATATAGAAATATCATTTTGATGATGAGGAAGTCTCCAATTATAGAATTAATGAAGACAATAATGATGATGGGGAGGAAGATAAAGAATTTTTGGAGGAATTTTTTAGAAATATAGTAGTTGTATAGAATCCTTGATGCATAATAAATCACCCAAACCTCTTACAAACTTGGTTGGAAGCAATGATACATTTTAATGAATTTGATTGGAATATTATCACACCATAAATTTAGTTTCCTAGAGTTATAGAGATAGATTTTTTAAACTAAAAAAACATTATATGTTGGAAGAGATTTTTCGAGAAAAGATTCCATAAAAAACATACTTAAAATCTTTCATATTTAGAGACACTATAGATATTTAGTTTAGGATTCAATACATAAAAAATTCATCATAAAGTGTGATAAATATGAGGATAATTGTAGATTTCTCTTGAATGAGATTCCTGACATTGCATTTGGTGGTTGAATAATTTATAAGATTGAGGCAGCTCATACTTGTGGGCGTCCAAACCTAACATAAGATCATACATCATTGGATGTTGAATTTGTGTAATATATTATTTTTTATATGATCAGGACATACCAAGATTTGTTTGTAGAACTTTTTTAGGAGAGTAAAGAATAAAATTTTGGTTATAAGATTTTCTATATAAAGGCATGAATTGCAAAACAGAAGAAAATTATCAAGGTCTATGGTGATTGAGATGACTCGTATCAGGTGTTACTACAATTTCTATCCATACTGAGACACAATGAACAAGTTTTCTTCCATCTCGATATGAATGAACATGTTTCTCAAAATAACTAACTTGATCCATCTCATGTCATTTTTTTCAGTTATTCAGGCATTCCTTCCATGTATTATTACGTTTCATTTCTACAATCAGTTCATAAAAATTGATGGGATGTTTATATATGGAAAATACATGGGCATATTGTTGAATTAAGCAACCTAAGATGACAATGGTTCAACTATGATTATTGTATTTTCCATTTTGGAGAAGGAAAATTACAAATCATGGAGTTGTTTTTTAGCACGTATTAGAAACTATTTCACTCACATTTGGGGTGTCTACTTGATATCTGATTGTTATCAAGAAATCAATGAGGCAATCAATGCAGATCATATTACATAGAGACCCTTGATTTCACATCATCAATACTACATTAGAAATATTTCTAGTAAAATTTGAAAAAATTTCCACGTTGAACCTATGAAGAAGACTATCCCGATGTTTGACATACAATCTCTTTCTTATTTTTTTTACTATTTCAACTTATTAATAAAATTAATTTATGTGAAATATGATCACTTTCATGTAGAATATGATACAAATCAATGAAGGTTTGAACAAAACATAAAATAAACCTATAGGTATAATCAAGGAGTGTATGATTACATGATGCAGATTCCAAAAGAAAAATGGAAATTGGTATATGATGGGGGGAATGGGTACAAACACATGACCATAAACATTGTGGAGTGAATAAATTGAATATTCAAGGGATTTCACAAGTTACCTATAACTAGACTAGTTTAAGAGTCATTTTATCATTAGGCCACGTACTTCATTAAAATAGGAAACATACTACTGATGGGATTCAGCAGGGGATGAGGTATAAATGACACTTTAAATGAGTGATTAAAAAGAACATTAAAGAATATTCAGATTATCAAGAGCACCTTTTCAATTAAGAAGACTATCGATTTGAATTGAAAGAGTGTCAGTATCCCATCATGGGTTGTAGTGGTCGAGTCCATGTGGTATTACTAGAAGCGAGGCATTATCAATGTGGAAACTTCTAGGCATTTAGGTTTCCATGCACACACACCATTACAACATGTGCCACTATTAAAATATCATGGGAAACATATGTTGATCCAGTATACTAACTATACACCATTGCTAACTTCTATGCTGCACCATGGATGCATATTGGGGAGTTTTGACATTTTCCAATGCTCAAATACTAGATGATATTGATATCTAACATCAATAGGTTACGATAGCAATGCAGACTAAAGTATAGAAGGATGAAGAATGAGATGGACTGGCCTCAAGAACAAGGAAAATGTTTGATATGAAGAATATTTCATCAAGAAGGTCATAATAGGAAACAATTCCCCAAAAGTTTTTGGATCGAGTTCACACTCTCAACCACGATGATGTATTGCCTCCAATGTGAACTTTTCATATTATTAATTACATAGTTTTAATATAAAATCCTTTATTTTTTTAGAATTATATAAAATTTCTGAATACTCTTACTATAAAATAATATAAATTTCATAAATTATACAACCATTTACATAAATCACGCACAAGATAAACATGCCTAAATGTTACATCATTTCAGTAAATAAAATTTTCTTCTACAAAATGACCTTCCATTTACAAGGTTTTTTCACATGATAAAACTATTTTTCAAATCATATTTTGGTTTTCCTAATAATCCTTTCATATTAACATTATAAGGAATATAATAAGTACATGCGAGATGACATGAAAACATAATAAAACTATCCATGGATACACCATAAAGTAAGAATTTGATCAAAAAAACATGAAATATACCATCATGTGAGAAATAATAAATAAATGACAAAGAATTAAATTTGATCTCTAACCTATTGGTATGCATGATATACATGAAATAAATCCTCAATCCATAAGGTAGATCTAATAAATATAACCTATGTGTGCACAAATATATTTTCAAAGTAAAACTCCTTTAAAAACATGACTCTCTTCTAATAAGAACAGAGGAAAACCAGTATCCTTTGAAAATAGAGACCAAGAAAGAGTATATCAGGTCCTTATAATCCTAGATCCATAAGAAACAACATTAATCCTCTGTTAAATCCATTAGATCTAACATCCAATACCCAATATAAAATTAAAGTGTACCTATGAGATATAAAACTTTAAACTATGTATTTGATGGTTTTATAAGACCTGACCAATCACATAATGATAAAATAGACTTATGTATGCCACAAGAATATAATATCATCCTCATAACTTAATTAACCCATAGAAAAGAAATGAGTTTCATGAAGATTTCATTAAAACATCATTATAATCCATACACTGAAAGAAGGTGTATTGTACCATTCAAGAATATCCCCAATGAAAGATGACAATGATCAAAGGATGTTGACATAGATGAAAAACAATTTTCTAAAATCATTAGAAATATTCTTTGATAAACATGAATAAATTCCCTTTTTTTTGGTAACAAATATTTCATAAAACAATGGTAAATAGGCATTTTATATCTTACATTCTACCAGTTATAACATCATACTAATCATAACATTTTATTTATATTTTACACTTACTTAAGATATATTTAATTTTTATATGTAGATATAGAGGATATTACTCTACTCATTGAGTAGTATAGGCATGTTTCACATGAGGTTCTAGCGGGCTGTGAGGTTCGACAGATTAGGGTGTGCAGAGAACACCATTATCATCACATTCTACCTCCAAATACTATTATACCATACCTACGCCATAATGGATTTTATAGAATCGCGGCATCTAATGATAAATTCATTGATCATCACCAACTTACTGCCCTCACTGAGAGATGAAGACCTTTAGACTCACACATTCCACTTTCCCAAGAGAGAGATGACCATAACCCTTGAGGATGTGGAAGTTCAGCTCGATCTTTCTATCTAGGGTGATGTAGTTATAGGATCCACCTGTGGAGACTAGCATGAGCTTTTACAACTATTTCTTGGTCTCAACATCATGGGGGATGATACTACTATATATGGAGGTTCTCTATCTATGAGTTGGATGGACATGCACTTCACACATTTACTCATTGACGCTGACAGGAAGACTATCATGCGTCATGCCTATACATATATCTTGCAGATCATTAGAGATACATTTTACATTGATCACTTTGGTATGAATGTCCACATAATGTATTTGGGGCTGCTAGAGGATTATGATTAGGCTGAGAGATACAGATAGAATTCTTTATGCATAATATACACACACAAGGCATTATGCACGACGTGCCAATCAGACTGTAGTGATCTATAGGGATGTGTCATCTTCATTCAGATGTGAGGATGAGAGCACATCCCTTCCCTATCCCCAATTAGTATTGGTCCATAGCTTCATATAAATGCACTGTGTGATGCTCTGCATGGACGCTGGTATGATCACTCATCTTTATTGTTTTTAATGCTAATATGAGTTATTATACTCTATTTATTATTATTTATTTCTTTCAACGATGTATGTTACACATGGAGTTAGGCACAACACTTCATAAGAACTCCAAGACACAATTTGGGTGCATACCATCTCATGTTGGATAGTCTACTACCCATCGATATAAGTATATACATTTTTTTACTAATCAATTTCATAATAAAAAAATATTTTAACAAATGTCACACCACTACAAGAAAATAGTGTTTTATCGGTGGTTTTTTCGCGGCGGTTTTATAAACCGTCGCTAAATTTTTTTCGATCAAAAATTTAGCGGCCGTTATTAAAATTGCCCCAAAAAAACCGCCGCTCAATTTGTTTTAATTTTTTTATAATTTTTTTAAAATAACTTATAAAAAAAATTAATTTTTTAGCGGCCGTTTTTTCAAAGCCACCGCAAAATTTAAGATTTTTTTAAAAAAAAGTTATTTATTATTTATTATTTATTATTAATTATTTAAAATTTTAAATATTTATAATGTGTCAATTAATTAATATTTATAATTATTAGTGAATGATATTTTTAAACTAAAAACAAATCTTCAATAAGTAGAAGAATAGACTTCAGCATCAAATGACCATAACTTCTGATCCGAGAGTCTATTTCAACTCTACAACCAGCCAAATCCAAGTTTATCAAATGAGAAAAAACCAAGTGAGATTTAAATCATCTGATAATCAAAGGAAAAAAATATATTCAAAATTCAAAAGTTTAAAATCAAACTCAAACTTTAAACGACCATAACTTTTAATCTGAGTGTCCGTTTGAGCTCTACCACATATCAAATCGAAGCCTGCAATGAGCTCTACGCCACTTAAGTCTGGTACCAACTCTTTGAGTATTGTAATCCTTTTTATTTTGCCAGAAAGGCTCAAAAGACCTCCGAAACAAAGGTTTTAGTTACAGACACCTATTTCTTAAAATTCAAACGGTTATAACTTTTGATCCAGGTGTCCGTTCGGCCTGTACCACATATCATATCGAAGCTCATTTCATGATCTTTGATTTGACTAGTTGTGGCACTAAAAAAGGAGTCTCATATCATATTTTATGGTCATTTTAGTGTTTTTAGGGTTGTTAGAGGTTCTTAACGTTTTATGATTTATTTATTTATTTACTTTTTATTTATTTATTTATTTAATATTTACTTATTTACTTATTTATTAATTAATTAATTATTATTTATTTATCTATTATTATTTATTTATTATTATTTATTTTTTTAATATTTAATATTTATTTATTTATTATTTAGTTATTATGTACACATTAATTATTAATTTATTTATTTTTTATTAATTAATTATTAATTAATTATTATTAGTTTATTATTCATTTATTATTTATTTATTCCTTATTCATTATTTATTAATTAATTATTAATTATTAATTAATTAATTATTATTATTTATTAATTATTTATTAAATATTAAATATTAAATATTAAATATTAAATATTAGATATTAATTATTAATTATTAATTATTAATTATTAATTATCAATTATTAGTTATTAGTTATTATTAATTATTAATTAATTATTAATTATTTGTCTATTTATTTATTTATGTATTTATTTATTTATCATCAATTATTTATGATTTATTTTTATTATTTATTATTTATTATTTATGAATTTATTTTTAATTTACTGAATATTAATTTATTATTAGTTTATTTTTCATTTATTATTTTTTTGTTAGTTATTGATTATTTATTAATTAAATATTAAATATTTATTAATTATTTATTAAATATTAAATATTGAATATTGAATATTAAATATTAAATATTAAATATTAATTATTAATTGAGAATTATTAATTTTATAATTATCAATTATTAATTATTAGTTATTATTAGTTATTATTTATTAATTAATTAATTAATTATTTTTTTATTTATCTATTTATTTATGTATTTATTTATTTATTTATTGTTTATTGTTTATTATTTATTATTTATTATTTATTATTTATTAATTTATTTTTAGTTTACTAAATATTAATTTATTATTTGTTTATTATTCATTTATTATTTATTTATTTATTAAATATTCATTATTTATTAGTTATTAATTAATTAATTATTAATTAATTATTAATTATTTATTAATTATTTATAAATTTTTAAATATTAAATATTAATTATCAATTATTAATTCTGAATTCTTAATGATCAATTCTTAATTATTAGTTATTATTAATTATTAATTATTAATTATTAATTATTTACTAATAATTATTTATAATTTATAATTTATTATCTATAATTTATTATTTATTATTTATTATTTATTATTTCTTTATTATTTCTTTATTTATCAATTATTTATTTATTTTTTATTTATTTTTTATTTATTTATCATATATTAAATTATTTTTTAATTAATTTATTATTTATACATTACTTATATATTATATATTATATATTATATATTATGCAATATACAATATACAATATATATTATATATTATATATTATATATTATGTATTATATATTATGAATTATATATTATGTCTTATATATTATATGTTATATATTATATATTATATATTATATATTATATATTATATATTATATATTATATATTATATGTTATTAAATTTTAATTATTAATTATTGATTATTGATTATTGATTAATCATTATTGATTAATAATTATTGATTAATAATTATTTAGTGTGTAGTTATTTGTTATGTATTACTTGTTTTTCAAATTAATATATATGTGTGTATTAGTTTATTAAATTCTATTTATTGACCACATGAAGAGCATGCTGGAGTGGTAGTCTTTGGAGAATAAACAAGAGGTAAGGGGTTCAAATCTCACCAAGCGCAGAATTTCTATATATGGCATGAGCATGTGTATGAACATGGACTTATGCATGGAGATGGGCATGAGCGTGGTAATAATAAATAAATAGATAAATAAATAAATAGATAAATTACGAAAATATAAAATAAATAAATAAATTAATTATGAAAATAAATAAATAAAAAAATAATATAAAAAAATGATTTAGCGATGGTTTAAACTGCTGCTAAATCCTTCTACAATGGTTTTAAAAATCCACCACTAATTATTTCCCAACACACGATTTAGCGATAGTTTTCCAAAACCGCCAGAGAATCACTGTTGTATTGGGATATATTAGACTAGATTCCGGCATACCACACTAATGGGTTTTATGATTCCACAACTGCAGTGCCTCTCATTCACTTTCATATTATTGAGTGGCATCAGACAGATATAGGCACACTCTAGTTTGGTTTTGTTCAACATATTCTAGTTCCACCCAGATAGTCAGTAAGGCTTCATTTCATGAAGTTGATGGGGATGCAGGATGTCGATTAGCACTAACGACATATAGAGTATGTAAAGACTCATAATTTCCATGTAATGTTTTTAATTAAATGGGAATTTTACGGGTCTATGAAATCTGACGGCGCGTGATTACGAGGCCCGGAGTGCCCGAAATGATCTGTCGAAGTTTTTGTTAAGCTTAAGTTAACGCGCGTAAGCAGTTTTCCTGAAAAAGTGGAATAACTCTTAAACGGTAACTCAGATCAGAAATCTAAGGGCACCATTGTGCTCAGGATGACAGATTTACCCTAGACGTGACTTAAGATTAGTCGGCGTGGGCCTCCTGTGAGGAAACCCAAAAATGGCATAATCGTAAATAAAATAATCAAATAAATTATTTTATTTTTCGAATGCTTATAACTCGCAAACGGTAACTCGGATTAAAAATCCGAGACCACTGCTGAACTCGTGAGTGTATGATTTCTTTAAGTAGATACTAACTTTGGCCGGCGTGGGCCATCGGAGAAAGTTAGTTTTTGGTCGCAAATAAAATAATTAAGTGACAATTATTTTATTGTAAAATTCATAACTTCTAAATGGAAACTCAGATTAAAAATCTGAGAGTACCGTTGGGTTCGTTGGGGCGTGTTTCACCTAGGCAGAGCCTAACCTCGACCGTCGCGAGTTGAGGGTGACTGCTAATATTTTTACGAACTTTTTTTCGGGTACGTTTAGTAAATGCGCGAGCGGCGTTTTGAAATTTTTGAATCGGTGCTCGGAATTGAAATTCAAGGGCATCGTTGAACTCGCAGCACCAGTATTCTCTTAAGAAGACTTTCACCTCGATGGCAGTTGGTCGAGAGTAAAAGTTAGATTTTGGGTTTTTATAAAAAAAAATTAATAAAATAAAGTGAGCTAACACTTTATTTTATTTTTAGCCGCCATGTGGAGGTTGGGTGGTTAAAAACTCCTCAAGGGAGTTAGAGGTGGGGCCACCACACCTTAACCTCCCATGAGAGGTTATGGTGGTGGGCCCCACCTGAACTCAACCTCCCATGTGAGGATAAATGAGGTGGGGACCACACAGGGCTTAACTCCCCTATTAATGGGAGGAGAGGAAAACCTCTCAACTCCCCCTCATTAATGAGGGGGGGGGGGCTCTTGGAATCCTCCCATTAATTAAAGCCAACGCACCTCTAAAATTGTGCCAGCGTAACTTAATTGGCTTGCTCCTTTTAATTTTAAGTAACAATGTCGTTGGAATTTAGGAAGGTTCCTAATAAATGAATCGTCATAAATTCCAACGATCATTACCAACCTCCCTCCCTCTCCTATTTAAAGGAAGCTTGGGAGGAGGTTTTGGGACGGCTTCACCGAGCGACGAAACGCTGACAAAGTGACGCGATGCCCAACACTTGGAGGATTACGCCTTCTCCAACGAAGAACGAAGAACACCGACCTTCTTCGACTTCTTCCTCGGACACCTACCGACGTGGAGCGTCGTCAACGAGCCGACGCAACTCGGGTTTGGAAGTGCTTGGCGGATGCGACGAACGACGGTCCTCTACGTCTTCTTCTGCGACTCCGTCAACGAACGACATCCGCCTTTTTGCGCCAACGTCAACCAACTACGAGCAAGGTAGGGGGTTTATTGCTTAATGATGTTTTACCCTTCTTCTTATCTTCTTCATTGGATAAAAAGGGGATTGTTGTGAACGTGTTGTTGATCACCTACTATTCATGAGGAGCCAAATGATACCTTTCTAAACGCGGAGGGTGCGGGCCAACCTAACATGGCCCGACATCCTCCGTCGTTTTCTCTCTTCTTGTGGTGTTCTACGACAAGACGACGAAGGCGGAAATGATGAAGGTCGCGCTACACACGGCCTCCGCGAATCGCATCGTCCCCGCGGCGCACCGATGCTTCCGGCCCAACACCGCCAGCCCGAGCGGTGCCCGGCCCGCCTACCCGCGGCCTCCCGACATCCTGCCCGGCGCGCGGCCCATGGGCTCGTGGCCTCCCGGCACTCTGCCTGGCGCGCGGCCCGCCTACCCGCGGCCCCGATGGCCTGCCCGACGCCTTGCCGACGCCCCCGAGGCCTGACCGGCCGCTGCCGTGCCCTGCCCGGCGCCCCCGCGGCCTTCCCGACTGTAGCCGCACCCTGTCCGGCGCCCCTGCGGCCTGCCGGCGCCCTACCGGTGCCCCCGCGGCCTGGCCGACACCCTGTCGGTGCCCCCACGACCTGCCCGACCGCTGCCGCGCCCTACCCGGCGCCCCCGCGGGCTACCCGACCCCTGTCGCGCCCTACCCAGCACACCCACGGCCTGCCCAGCGTCCAGCCGGCCGGCCCGCGCCCTGGCCGCGCCCCGTGCGACGCGAACAGAACTAGCCCCGAGCCCGGGCCAAACCGCCCCCGCAGTCCGCTGGATCGGGCCCAGCGGATCGGGCCAAACTTAGCGGGCTGACCCGCCCAACGGGTCGGGTCAACCCAGACCAGGTTGGCCCAGACTGGGTTGGGCCGAGTCGGTCCGACCGGGTCGGACCAGAATTGGGCCCACTACTGACCCTATTACCTTCTTGGGCCATATATTTGGCACCAGACGTCCGTTTGACGAACCATCAGTGGCAATGGTTTTCTTGGAGCACGACGGTCCCTTGAGTATACCCCACTGGAGTTTGGGGAAATGTTGAGTTATGGTCAGGTTCGATCGTACACGAATCCAACCGGCCCTCCGGGACTAAAAAGCTAATAACTCACAGACCGGACATCCGATTGACGCGTCGTCTGTTGTGTTGAGACCCCGATGACGACACGAACCTTTGAGATATATCTTTATGGGACTTTGTGGCAATTGACGTATCAACTCTTGGCTTGAGGAGCAGACCCTTCACTATGGGAAAAATCACTATTTGCGACGGGTTATTTGCGACGAGATTTTTTCCCGTCGCAAATAACCCGTCCAAGAAGCTATTTGTGATGGGGAAAGTAGCCCGTCACAAATAACCAATTATTTGCGATGGGATTTCGTCTCCCGTCGCAAATAGTTTGGCGCGACTTGCGCGCCAAACCGTGTGAATATTATTTGCGACGGGGAGATATCTGTCGTCGCAAATAGTCTGGCGCGACTTACGTGCCAAAATGCGCGGCTTGCGCGCCCAACCGCGCAGGGGCATTTGCGATGGGCCCCGTCGCAAATACCCGGCGGCGGTCAATACCTTTTTGCGATGGGATGTCGTCCCGTTGCAAAAAGACTGTCGGTAGGTACTATTTGCGACGGATCCCGTCGCAAATAACCTTTTAACTGCCGACTGTAATTAATGCGGGCGAGGGTATTTGCGATGGGGCCCGTCGCAAATATTTCCGTCACAACTAATCTAACGTATATATACCCCCATCCATTTTTTCACAAATCATTCAGATCTTGCTCTCTCTCTCTCTCTTCATTCTTCAGTTTTAAAGAGAATTGTTTTTTAGTTGAAGTTTTTTATATGAGAGCAATCGGAGGGCGTCAATATCTTCATAATATCAAAGTTTAAGGTATTTATATTTTATTCTTTATATATTTTTTTTATTTTTTTATGTTAATTTTAATTGTTGTTTATGAGTTATAATTTAATTAGATTTCAATTGATTTTTATTTATATTTAGTTTTACTAAGAAATTGATATTGTTAGTTATAATTATAAATAATTAGTTATAATTAATATTAATAAAATATAATTAGGAATAAATAGATATAATTAGCAATAAATAGTTATAATTAGCAATAAATAGTTATAATTAGCAATAAATAGATATAATTAGCAATAAATAGATATAATTAGCAATAAATAGAAATAATTAGCAATAAATAGATATAATTAGAAATCAATAGATATAATTAGCAATCAATAGATATAATTAGCAATCAATAGATATAATTAGGAATCAATAGATATAATTAGGAATCAATAGATATAATTAGGAATCAATAGATATAATTAGTAATAATTTGGAATAATTAGGATTAATTAGGAATAATTAGAAATAATTAGGAATAATTAGCAATAATTAGGAATAATTAGCAATAATTAGGAATAATTAGCAATAATTAGGAATAATTAGCAATAATTAGCAATAATTAGCAATAATTAGGAATAATTAGGAATAATTAGCAATAATTAGGAATAATTAGCAATAATTAGGACTAATTAGTAATAATTAGGACTAATTAGCAATAATTAGGAATAATTAGCAATAATTAGGAATAATTAGCAATAATTAGCAATAATTAGCAATAATTAGCAATAATTAGGAATAATTAGCAATAATTAGGAATAATTGGCTATAATTAGGAATAATTGGCTATAATTAGGAATAATTGGCTATAATTAGGAATAATTGGCTATAATTAGGAATAATTAAGAATAATTAGGAATAATTAGGAATAATTAGGAATAATTAGTTATAATTAGGAATAATTAGGAATAATTAGCAATAATTAGGAATAATTAGCAATAATTAGGAATAATTAGCAATAATTAGGAATAATTAGCTATAATTAGGAATAATTAGCTATAATTAGGAATAATTAGCTATAATTAGGAATAATTAGCTATAATTAGGAATAATTAGCTATAATTAGGAATAATTGGCTATAATTAGGAATAATTAGGAATAATTTGGAATAATTAGCTATAATTAGGAATAATTAGGAATAATTAGGAATAATTAGGAATAATTAGGAATAATTAGTAATAATTAGGAATAATTAGTTATAATTAGGAATAATTAGCTATAATTAGGAATAATTAGCTATGATTAGGAATAACAAGCTATGATTAGGAATAACTACCTATGATTAGGAATAATTAGCTATAATTAGGAATAATTAGCTATAATTAGGAATAATTAGCTATAATTAGGAATAATTAGCTATAATTAGGAATAATTAGCTATAATTAGGAATAATTAGCTATAATTAGGAATAATTAGCTATAATTCAGAATAATTCAGAATAATTTGGAATAATTCGGAATAATTAGGAACAATTAGAGATAATTAGGAACAATTAGAAATAATTAGGAATAATTAGCAATAATTAGAAATAATTAGCATTAATTAGCAATAATTGGCAATAATTAGCAATAATTGGAAATTGGTAATAATTAGGAATAATTAGCAATAATTAGGAATAATTAGGAATAATTTGGAATAATTAGGAATAATTAGGAATAATTAGGAATAATTAGAAATAAATAGGAATAAATAGGAATAAATAGGAATAAATAGGAATAAATAGGAATAAATAGGAATAATTAGGAATAATTAGGAATAATTAGGAATAATTAGGAATAATTAGGAATAATTAGGAATAAATAGGAATAAATAGGAATAAATAGGAATAAATAGGAATAAATAGGAATAAATAGGAATAAATAGGAATAAATAGGAATAAATCAGAATAAATCGGAATAAATCGGAATAAATCGGAATAAATCGGAATAAATCGGAATAAATCAGAATAAATTGGAATAAATCGGAATAATTAGTATTAATTAGGAATAATTAGGAATAATTAGGAATAATTAGGAATAATTAAGAATAATTAGGAATAATTAGAAATAATTAGGAATAATTAGGAATAATTAGGAATAAATAGGAATAATTAGGAATAATTAGGAATAATTAGGAATAATTAGGAATAATTAGGAATAATTAGGAATAATAGGAATAAATCAGAATAAATCGGAATAAATCGGAATAAATCTGAATAAATCGGAATAAATCGGAATAAATCGGAATAAATCGGAATAAATCGGAATAAATCGGAATAAATCGGAATAGTTAGCTATAATTATGAATAATTAGTTATAATTAGTAATAGTTAGAAATAATTAGAAATAGTTAGCTATACTTAGGAATAATTAACAATAGTTAGCAATAATTAGCAATAATTAGAAATAATTATCAATAATTAGCAATAAAAAAATTTATATTATCAATATTTATAAAAAACAATATTAATATTGTTAAAATAATAAAAAATTTATAAAATATTAAAATTATCAATATTCGCAACAGACTTTACTCTATTATTAACATGTTCAAATCTCAAAGGGTCGCCAATTTTTAGGTCATTCGCAATAAAAAGTTTTTGTCAGCCATGTCCAATGTAAACTCTATAATTGTCCTTACATGGTTGATCACCTCGCAAGTAGTGTTACAATCAGACAAACCAAGTCATGCCCTTCTTATCTATAAGAAATATATCACATGAACCTTTACATAGACCATTATTCCTTAAAAATTTAAGGGAAAAATAATGATATCCCCTCAAAATTTTAAGGAAGAATAATCTATGTAAAGTGTCATGTGAGATGATTCTTAGAGATGAGAACGTCATTACTTTGGTCGTCCTATTGCAACACTACTTGTGAGGTGATCAACCATGCAAGTACAATTATAGAGTTTACATTGGACATGACTAACATAAACTTTTTATTGCTCATGACTTGACAATTGACGACCCTTTGAGATTTGAACATGTTAAGAATAGAACAAAGTATGTTGTGAATATTGATAATTTTAATATTTTATAATTTTTTTTATTTTAATAATATTAATATTATTTTTTCGTAAATATTGATAATATACTTTTTTACTAATAATTAGTAAACGAAATCTGCTTGGATAATGAAGGGAAAATTTGTAATCATCTCCACAATAATGATTACCAAATTTCCTTTCATTATTTAAGCAGTTTTCCTTTTGCTAAGTATTGATAAGTATTGCTAAATTAGAAATAAATAGTAATAATTAGTAATAATTATTAATAAATTGTAATAATTAGTAATAAATTATAATAATTAGTAAAAAATTGTAACAATTAGTAATAATTAGTAATAATTAGGAATAATTAGGAATAATTAGCAATAATTAACAATAATAAGTGTGAGAAAGATGCAATTAAATGAGCTGTTGGACAAAAGAGTAGCCATCAATCCACTGGAAATTGTGTCACCCTTAATTAATGATAATTATTAAGTCATTGTAATTATTTATCTTCATTTTCATATAGTGTTTTTATAATTTCAAACTATTCAAAAACAAGATGATTTTATATTTTATGTAGAAAAATATAGAATAAGGAAATCAACATCAATCATTATTAGATGATTGCGCTTGGATAAATTAGCATAGACATCCAAATGGATCTGGTTTAAATCCTGTATATATTGAGGGTGTTGAAGCTTTCTTAGCATTTGCATCATCAAAACCGAAATATGTTTCAGAAGGCACAATTAAGTGTCCTTGTAAAAAATGTGCTCTGAGAACGTTTGACACATTTGACAAGGTTGGGGGATATCTCTTGCGGTTTGGTTTTGAAGCAGATTATGTTTTTTGGTATCAATGCGGTGAACACAGTTCCAGAGAATATCCTAATAACTTGATTCTGGATCTATCATGATTTAAAAATTTAGTACATGATGTTGTAGGTCCATCTGTGCAATAAACTGAAACTCACGATGATATTGATTTAACTCCTGAGTTGGCACCATCGGAATTTTATGATTTGTTGAGGTCTGCTGAGGATGCATTATATCCTAGTTTCAAGATAAGAAAATTAGAAGCGGTTACAAAATTTATGGCTATTAAATTAGATAATGAAATGTCAAACAACTGTTTTGATCAGATATTTTCTTGGGTTAAAACACTGTTACCTGAAGGAAATGTGTTGCCTGCAAATTACTATGAGAGCAAGAGGCTGATTAGTAATTTGGGCCTTAGTTATCGGAATATTCATGCATGTCCAAATGATTGCATCTTATATTCTGGCGAAAATGAGTCATTGGATATTTGTCCCACATGTGGACAATCGTGGTATAAAGAAGCTCAACCAAGGAAGTCTAGATCGATTCCAGTAAACCAATTGAGATATTTCCCCCTTACACCCAGGTTGCAGTGTTTATTTATGTCTCAGAACACAACGTCAATGATGTCATGAAAAAAACAATATTTCAACTGATAAAAGATTGAATCATCCATCTGATGGTGATTCATGGAAACATTTTGATCGTCTTCATCAATATTTTGCTGTAGAAGCCCGAAACGTGTGATTGGGTCTTTCTACTGACGGTTTTTGTCCGTTTGGTTCTTATGGTAGTCAATATTCATGTTGTCCTATCTTTATAACTTCGTACAATTTGCCTCTATGGATGTTGATGAAGGAGCCTTATATCTTTTTGACTCTATTAATCCCAGGACATCCGAAAAAGAATATTGATGTTTATTTGAAACCATTTATTGATGAGTTAAATGCATTGTGGAGTGATGGTGTTAATACATATGATGTTGCTGTGAAACAAAATTTCATATTAAAAGCTGTATTGATGTGGAATATTAGTTACTTTCCGGCATATGGCATGTTATATTGTTGGAGTACACATGGTCTGAAATCATGTCCTTACTGTATGAAAGAAAACAAAGCCTTTATGATGGTCAATGGAAAAAAACCTTGCTATTTTGATTGTCACCGTAGATTTCTTCAAACCGATCATCCTTTTCAGAGGAACAAATATCATTTCAGAAAAGGTACAATTGAAAGGGATGAACCTCCAAAGATGATCTTAGGTACAGATTTAAAATAAATTGTATTTTCATTACCCCCCATAACATTTAGACCAACAGTAAACCAACAAAAAATTCATGGATTTGGGAAAGAACATAATTGGATAAAATGTAGAATTTTTTGGAGTCTTCCGTATTGGTCTGATTTGTTGGTCCGCCACATGTTGGATGTTATGCATATTCAGAAGAACTATTTTGATAATTTATTTCATACAGTTTTGGATACACTAGGTAAGACCAAAGATACTGTAAAGGCACGATTAGATCTTTCCCAAATTTGCAGGCGACCAGAACTTGAATTATTTGAAAATGTCAGATCACATAGGTTAATGAAGCCAAAAGCAGCTTATACACTTTCCAAAGAGATCCGCTTATTATTTTTTTTAGTGGATTACAGATTTGAGACTTCCAGATGGCTATGCTTCCAATTTGGGCAGATGTGTTAAGAATGGTTATATTACTGGATTAAAAAGTCATGACTGTCATTTTATAATGGAATGACTAATGCTGATTGGATTCAAGGTTTGTTGAATTATATGATCTGGGATTCGATAATAGACATATCATATTTTTTTCAAGACATTTGTGCAGCGACAACAAACTACGATGCGCTAAGAAAACTAGAAGAAGATATTGTTGTAATTATATGTAAACTGGAAAAAATATTTCCGTTGGCTTTCTTTGACTCAATGGAACATTTGATATTACATTTTCCACATGAATCTAAATGTGTAGGTCCAGTATAGTTTCGATGGATGTACCCATTCGAGAGATGCATGCAGAAATTGAAGAAAAAAATATGTAACAAAGTATCAGTTGAAGGCTCAATTGATGAAGCTTATTTGCAAGAGGAAATTTCTTTTTTTTGCGATCATTATTTTGAATCTCAATATCCCTCAAAACAGAATTGCATGGGGAGAAACGAGGGGAATGTTAATGACAAAATGGACAATCAATTAATAGTTTTTAATCAGCCAAATCTTGGTTTAGTTGGAGTTCATGAATGATGGATTTCAGATGATGAACATCACAGAGCTCATACATACGTTATGCTCAACTGTGAAGAAATGACACCATTTTTCTTGTGAGTGCTTCTATCACTTATTCTATAATTTATGTTACAGTATTTAAACTTATTTTATTTTTAGGTTATATGATAATCATATCAAGAAACAACATCCACAAATTACAGCAGCTTCTCTTGAAGAACACATACAAAAAATTTTCTCAATGGTTTCAAGAACTGGTAACATAAATTATTGATGGTTTAATATCAATTCCATTTATTATTTATTATATTGATAATTGTTTTATAAATTTTCAGGTGTCTCAATATGCTGATAAAATTGATAAGCAACTGTGTATATAGAGTAACCCACCATCCAAAATGCTTAAATATTATAATGCATGTGCGGTGAATGGTTTTCGATTTCATACACATGCATACGAGGAATCAAAAAAATAATGAATAGTGGAGTTTTCTTGAGATGATCACATCAAAGTGAAATTGAAGTTGACTTTTATGGAATTTTGAATGAAATTATTGAGTTGTGTTATCTAGGACAAAATTAAATAACAATGTTTAAATGTCGGTGGTTGGATACTAAGAGAGGTTTGCATGTTCATCTGACTCATAGAATTGTCGATATTAAATATAAAACTCTTCTTGCAGTAAATGAACCATTTTTACTGGATCAACAGGCACATCAAATTTATTATGCAAAGTACTGTGATACTTCAAGAGACTTGAGTGATTAGTGGAGCATAATAAAAATGAAATCTCAGGAAAATAAGTTTACTCAAACTGAATGTGGTTCCTCTGAAGTGGAAGGAATTGAAATTTTTCAAGAGACGGTTCAAAATCCATCTGATTCACAAAGAGATGTGAATATCGACGATGACACCCCACAATTAAGGATAGATAGTGATGAAGATGTTAATTATGTTACAAATGAATTTGAAATGATAAGAGATACTGAAACTGAAACTCATATGGACATTGATGATGCTGAGGAGGAAGATGAAGACATTGACATTGAAAGCTATGGAGAAGAGGATGAAGATGACCATTGACACAGTTAAATGCTGGTTATAATTATAACAAATATATATCTATATATAATAGTTATTTTCAACTATCTGCTAACAACAATCATTTTGTGTTTCAGATGGACTCTGATCTATTGCGTGAGTTAGAGAAGGCTGAGCTACCTTTGGATGATGAGGATGTGGGATCAGCTGACCCTCAGCCTACTAGTGGTTCAGAAGGTACACAGAGGGGGTGCGGTCTTGTGCGACTGATGATTCCTGACCCTATCCCCGAGCGATGTCCACATCTTGGTTTCGATCCATGCACACGGAGGTATGGTAACCTGTATATTTTAGTTATATTTCATTAATTTATTTATATATATACTAATTGTTTGATTATTTATTCCTTTTTCACAGTTTTTAGCACGTAGTTATTGGATAGGGAAGCGCTATATTGCGCAATTATTTTTCTCAGCCATGGATCACATGGGAACAGATTCCCGTTGATGTGCAACGTGACATGTTCCAACATTGGCTGGTACGTAAATAAATAATATTTATTTTGAAATTTATTTTATTAAAAACTTGATATTATAAATTATTTGTAGGGTTTATGGCATCCTATCGATGATAGCATGCATAATTCTATCCACATGGCATGGCACGTTTCTATGCATGACCCTTTTCGCCAGTTTTTTCACAATTTGAGAAGGAAAACCATTAAGAAAGCATGGGTAATAGAATTTGATGAGTCATGTAGAGCCCACCGACCAGAGTAAATTTCATCTCATGTTTGGGATGGATTATGTTTACACTGGTTGGGTGGTAGATTTCAGAGGAGATCTTCAGTGGGACGACAGAACCGAGGGAGATAGGAGGTGACGCATCGAGCTAGTAGCCGTACATTCAGTTCGCATAGACAGCATCTGGTAAGTATATTTTTTAAATATTTTATGTAACTTTAAATATAAATAGTTTATTTTATATTTCTATAGGCATTCGAGAATCCTGATATTATGGAGTTCGATGTTTATCGGAGGATGTACAATGATCCAGTCACTGGAGAGATTAGAGGTGATCGCCAACGTCAAATTGTGGTTAGTATTATTTTTTCAGTTTAACAATTAAATGCATATAATATTTTGACAATTTTAATTTTAAATTGGAATTGAAGGAGTCATATGAGGCTGTGACCTCTCAGAAACAGGATGAGGGTCAGGACGAGACGGCTGAGCAGACCAGTGCTCACCATTTCGATGAGGCGGCATGGATGCAGGCGACTCAGTATGGATTTGAGAAAGGCTAAGTAGTTGTAATCAACTCTCTTTTGACTCCTGGTACTTATTATGGTACTGCTGCGATGTCAGCGTCCATCTTGAGAGGAGCTCGTGGAGAGACATCATCTTCTGGCTCATAGTATCAGGAGCAGTTGCGAGCTCAGGCTGAGCATATAGATATTTTGCAGAAGTAGCAAGAAGAGATGTGTCGGCGGCAACAACATCAACATGAGGAGGAGATGCTTCGATGGCAGCAACAGCATCATGAGCAGATGAAGTACATGTGTCGTCTGACTCGTAGTTTAGGGATGGAGTTTCCTCCACCAGCTTCTCCACCCCCTCCAGAAGATGACCCCCCAGTGATTTTTTTATGTTACAAACATTTGAATTTAACATTGTAATATGAATTATTTACATTTTCTGTCTTTTATATCAGTGCAAATATTACATAATTTAATTTTTAATATTTTATTATTTTTTTATATTTTTTTGTGAATATTGAGAATTTTAATATTTTTTATTTTTTTATTGTTTTAATAATAGTAATATTATTTTTTCATTAATCATAATTTTATTAAATTTTATTTTTTCTAAAATTAATTTATTATTTGTGACAATACCTTTTGCGATGGGGTCCCATCGTAAATAGTCTAACTAAATATTTTTAAAACCATATTTGCGACGGTACTACTTGAATGTCGCAAATAATTTTTTGCGACGGGCCCGTCGTAGATAATGAGATATATATATATATATATATATATATTTCGATGGGGCGAGAGCCTGTCACAAATAGTTTTTGCGACGGGCCCATTGTGAAAACATTACGTATATATAATACATATAATCAGAAGCTTATTTGCGATGAAAATGTTTCCCATCGCAAATAACATTTATTGCGACGGGCCCGTCGCAAATACTTGTATTTGCGACAACATTTTCTGCAACGGGCTATTCGCGACGACATCCCGTCGCAAATAGGCCGTCACAATTATTAAGAATTCCAGTAGTGCTTCTGTAATCAAGCACGCTTGTATAAACTCTGCGGCTGGCTACGCTCTGACGACTGTTCCTGGATCCTGTGTGGGTCTGACAGTTCTGACTTCTCTTCCTAGATCCTATGTTGGTCTGATAGAATAACTGGTCCTAGATCCTGTGTGGGTCTGACAACATAACTGGTCCTGGATCCTGTGTGGGTCCGAGAACTCTGACTACTATTACTGGATCCTGTGTGGGTCCGACAACTCTGACTACAATTCCTAGATCCTATGTGGGTGCGACAGTTCCAACTGCTGGTCCTGGATCCTATGTGGGTCCGACAGCTTAGCTGATCCTGGATCCTGTGTGTGTCCGACAGCTCCGACTACTATTCCTGGATCCTGTGTGGGTTCGACAGTTCCAACTATTGGTCATGGATCCTGTGTGGGTCTGAGAGCTTAGCTGGTCCTAGATCCTGTTTGGGTCCGACGGCTCCTACTACTGTTCCTGGATCCTGTGTGGGTCCGATAGTTCCCACTGCTGGTCCTAGATCCTGTGTGGATCCGACAGCTTAGATGAATCAGTGACTACATCTAATCATCTCTATCACTCTATAAAAGTTGTATACCTCTGTGAGATGAGTCAGCAACTCTTGTGTTTTCTCATGAATGAGATGAATTACTTGATAACTTAGGTATATGTATGGGAATATACCTAAGTGGGGTTATCTATTGATTTCATACTTTGTGGTTTATCCTTATTGGACTTTGTGAGACCTTGAGGGTCTCAGGGTCCCTAACGAGTATCGTTATACTCAACCCTACACGGGCTATGCCCGCACCTCGTTGTGTTGGTTGCAGACGACGGGCAACGCTGATTGAGGATCAGAGTAGCAGGACTGGACGGTACCCAGAGGTGGACCTTACGACGAGTCAGTACACGGAGGAGACTGACAGACATGGAGTGCTGAGGAGGCTATATGTACCTACCCTTCAGGTAAGAATCCACAGAGGATGACCCATTAGCTTCTTTACCTTTTCTTCAGTTGTACTTGTTATTCAGTTGTACTTGTACTTTCCTGTTGGGCTTGTATTTCCGGTCCATTTTACTTTTCAGCACTCCTTTGTATACAGTTTTTCTTAGTGTTTTACTTCTAGCTCGTACTCTGTTATGTGTGTTTGTACTTTACAAAGGCAATGCCTTCCCACTTTTAAGGATTTTTGCCTTTGGTGTTAGTCACCAGCCCCTGGCCTATGGAAGGCGGGCTTGGGGTAGTCACGACACGGGCCCCAGGGGACGGGTCGTGACAAATTGTTATCTGAGGAGTCAGTTCTACCGCAGAACTTAGGACTTTGATCTTTATTTTCTATAAAGAAATAGTGTTAAGAGTATTGATTGTGGTTTTCAGTATAGGGATTCTAGTGTCGGTGCGGCGGCCGACGTATCCATACACCAGGACCCTGACTTCTGATTTCCGACTTAGTGCACGAAAACACTGATTGCGAGTGTGTTTTCAAGAGTCTTCTTTGTGAACTCTTTGAGTCAGCTCACCAGGTATAACTTATTGACCGTGGTGCACCTGTTCCTTATCAGGATGTTGCTGCGAGACACCGATAGAGAAGATGGTGATCTTAGTTACTAGAATTTTTCAGTGAGTGACCATGAGGATGGTCCACATAGTGATGATTCCTCGGTATGAGGACCATTACCTGAGATAGTACCTCCGGGTAGTGTGTCAGCTATATCACTGCCTGTTGGTCAGCAGTTGCAACCGGCGGTACCGGTAGAGGACACTTGTAGGCTTAGTTCCTTACACGTATTTTAGCATCAGTTACTCCTCAGGTTCCGAGACGAGCCTGCCTCATAGGCAGCTGAGTACTAACTTGAAGAGGTGGCTGAGAGTTCCCTAGAACTTCTACAGCTTCGGAAGGACGACGTGTTGGTAGCTGAGTATTCATTGAGGCACACCGATCTTTCCTGGTACTCGATGAATATGGTACGATCAATGCTTCAGGGCTCGAACTTCCGAGTGAGGT
Organism: Viscum album; assembly: GCA_963277665.1. NCBI lineage: Eukaryota > Viridiplantae > Streptophyta > Magnoliopsida > Santalales > Viscaceae > Viscum > Viscum album. The sequence continues at coordinate 1,059,416,233 of OY728155.1, forward strand.
GTGTTTAAAGGACATACGAGCCAACACAATTCTTCTACGCATTCCTACTTATGTTAGGATTCTAGAGAGAACCTTTTTGGTTGAATGTTCTTTATATGAGCGGATACATCTAGTGAATGTTATTAGTGAGAAAATAGGAAACTAGCGCCAGTCTCAGAGACTTGAGTGTGTAAAAATGTTTCGGGAAGAGGAAGTGTTAAGGACAAATGAATCTGTAGGGAAATAGATGTAGAAGGATATCTAGGAGAGCAGCATGAAGTGGTGTGCATTTTGACATGTTACAACCACTCCCTTATGTGGAACCCGCCAGGCTCAGGGAGCTAGAGGACAAGGGAATAGAGTAGCTGCATGAGGTCCAGGAGTGCGACCTAAAGGCTCTGGTAATGATTCTAGGTATGGTCTGTGTCTACTACTAACTTCCATAACAATATACATAGGTACCATCCATTCCTTCCTTCCATAAATCTTGTCAAAGACCTAGAGTTTCCAGTTAAACCATTGACTTGACCCTCACGTCTGGAGATACCTTTGGGTGGAGACTCGATAATCACACTTTTGCCGATGGTGTGATCTGACCCTTGAGGTGAGAGTTTTGGTTGGAACCTCTTGGTGGCAGCGTCGAGGCCTTATGACGTTAGTTTGGGTTTGGACTTGAAATCCATAGTTCACACTCAGATTGACTGTATTAGGAAAAAAGGTTGTGGTTTATCTACAACGTTGGGATAGAGTTTTCCTTGGTCGGCGAAAAGTAAAACCTAGGAAGAACAGGATGGAATCATTCATAAGAGGGTGCAGTCGATCACTCATGTGTCAGACAGACTTACCTTTGTGCTAGACTTCTCCAGAGTTGCAGCACCACTATCATCTTTGGAGAAGAAGGGAAAAACCTTCGTGTAGTCGGAGAGATGCAAGCAGAGCTTTCAGGAGCTGAGGCATAGGCTGACTAGTGCCCCAATCTTGAGGCTTCCAGAGGAAGGCGTATGGTACGTAGTTTATTATGACGCATCAGGGACCAGAGTCGGATGTGTCCTGATGCAGGATCGAGCAGTGATCAGATATGGTTCTCGGCAGCTGAGACAACCTGAGCAGAACTACGCTACCCATGACATGGAGTTAGTAGCAGTGGTCTTCACCTTGAAGATGTGGCGACACTATCTTATGGACGAATGTTTTACCGTATACTCTGATCACAAGAGTCTCAGGTATATATTCTCTCAGAAGGACCTGAACCTGAGACAACGAAATTGGCTTGAGTTCCTCCAGGACTATGACTTCAAGATAGTCTACACTCTTGGGAAGGGGAATGTTGTAGCAGAGGCACTCAGTTGGAGATCTGGTATACAGCTGCTAGGTGAGGTGACAAAGCAGCTGGTTTCTTTACAGATATCCTTTGTGGATAGATATGGAGCAGCATTCCTTCAGTCTCTTATAGTCACTCCCCCACTTCTTCAGCGAGTTAGGGAGGCGCAGTGTGGGGATGCTGACTATGAGACACGATGTGCTCAGATATCCACAGGGCAGGCACCTGATGGATATTTTGAAGGTGGGGATCATGTCATCCTCTTCAGAGGATGTACTATGGTACCAATGTCACTTCAGGAGGAAGTGTTGAGGGAGTTTCACACATCCCCTCTAGCGGTACATCAAGGAGTGGTGAAGATGTACTAGGAACTTCGACAACAGAACTGGTGGACAGGTATGAAGAAGGCAGTAGCGGAGTTTGTCTCTTGATGCCGCACTTGTTAGCAAGTGAAGGCAGAGCATCAGGTACCAGTAGGCTTGGTTCAGCCTTTAGAGGTCCCAAAGTGGAAGAGGGATGCGATATCTATGGACTTCGTGAAGGGTCTTCCACATACATCCAGGGTACATGACTCTATTTGCGTGATCATCGACCGACTCACTAATTCGACCCACTTACCACTAACCATAGATGGTACGAGATACCATAATGAAGGTTCAGGTCATCCAGGAGCGGATGAGGACTATACAGAGTAGACAGAAGTCATATGATAACAAGAGATAGAGACCTATGGAGTTTGAGAATGGCAACCACGTCTTTCTACGGGTCTCACCTCGATGAGATCTACAAAGATTTGGCCGAGGAGGAAAGTTATATCTAAGTTTCATCATACCTTTTCAGGTCCTCAATAGAGTTGGTGAGGTGTCATACCGCTTAGCACTTCCACCTCAGTTGCACCGGGTGCATGATGTCTTCCATGTATCCCAGCTGAGGAGATACATGCATGACACTTACCATATCATCGACCAGGGTGAGTTGGACGTTGACGATGGGGAAAATTTTATGGAGGTTCCAGTAGAGATTGAGGATCGATAGGAGTGGGTCCTTTGTGGATGGTTGATACCTCTGGTGCACGTTCGCTGGCAGCACGAGAACCTCCAGGAGAGCACATGGGGAGCGGGAGGCTTAGATGCGTGCTCAGTACCCCCACTTGTTCCCTTAGTTGTGAGTTGTGGATTATGGGGACATAGAGCCCTGAGGTGGGGAGAATGTAAAGACCCAAAATTTCCATGTAATTTTTTTTAATTAAATGGGAATTTTAAGGGTCTGCGAAATCTGACGGCGCGCGATTACGAGGCCTAGAGTGCCCGAAATGATCCGTCGAAGTTCTTTTTAAGCTTAAGTTAGCACGCGTAAGCAGTTTTCATGAAAAAGTAGAATATCTCTTAAACGGTAACTCGGATAAAAAATCTGAGGGCATCGTTGCACTCAGGATGACGGTTTTACCCTTGGCACGACTAAAGATTAGTCGGCGCAGACCTCCTATGAGGAAACCCAAAAATGGAATAATCATAAATAAAATAAATAAAATAATTATTTTATTTTTCAAATTCTTATAACTCACAAACAGTAACTCAGATTAAAAATCTGAGACCACCGCTAAACTCTTGAATGTATGCTTTCTTTAATAAGATAATAACTTTGGCCGGCACGGGCCACCAGAGAAAGTTAGTTTTTGGCCGCAAATAAAATAATTAAGTGAAAATTATTTTATTATAAAATTCAGAACTTCTAAACGGTAACTCGGATTAAAAATCCAAGAGTATCATTGGGTTCTTTGGGGCATATTTCACCTAGTAAAAGCCTAACTTCGACCGGCACAAGTCTAGGGTGACTGATAATATTTTTCCGATCTTTTTTTCAGGTACGTTTAGTAAATGCACAAGCGGAGATTTTTAACTTTTGAACCAGTGCTCGAAATTGAAATCTGAGGGAACTGTTGAACTCGCAACGCCGATATTCTCTTAAGGAGACTTTCACCTCAATGATAGTTTATTGAGAGTAAAAGTTAGATTTTGGGTTTTTATAAAAAAAATAATAAAATAAAGTGAGCTAACAATTTATTTTATTTTTATCCGCCATGTGGAGGTTGGGTGGTTAAAGCCTGCTCAAGGGAGTTGGAGGTTGGGCCACCGCACCTTAACCTCCCATGAGAGGTTATGCTGGTGGGGTCCACTCGAACTCAACCTCCCATGTGAGGATAAATGAGGTGGGGACCACACAAGGATTAACTCCCCTATTAATGGGAGGAGAGGAAAACCTCTAAACTCCCATCATTAATGGGGGGGGGGGGGCTCTTGGAATCCTCCCATTAATTAAAGCCAACACACCTCTTAAATTGCATAAGCGTAACTTAATTGGCTTGCTCCTTTTAATTTTAAGTAACCGTGTCATTGGAATTTAGGAAGGTTTCTAATAAATGAACTGTCATAAATTCCAACGATCGTTACCTCCCTCCCTCCCTCTCCTATTTAAAGGAAGCTTGGGGGGAGGTTTTGGGATGGCTTCAACAAGCGACGGAACACTGACAAAGTGACGCGACGCCCAACACTTGAAGGATTACGCCTTCTCCAATGAAGAACAAAGAACGCTGAAATTCTTCGACTTCTTCCTTGGACACCTACTGACATGGAGCATCGTCAACGAGCCAACACAACTCGGGTTTGGAAGTGCTTCGCAGACGCGACGAACGATGATCCTCTATGTTTTCTTCCGCGACTCTGTCAACGAACGACGTCCACATTTTTACACCAATGTCAACCAACTACGAGCAAGGTAGGGGGTTTATTGCTTAATGATGTTTTACCCTTCTTCTTATCTTCTTCATTGGATAAAAAGGGGATTGTTGCGAATGTGTTGTTGATCACCTGCTATTCATGATGAGCCAAATGATACCTTACTAAACGCGGAGGGTGCGGTCCAACCTAACATAGTCTGACATCCTCCGTTGTTTTGTCTCTTCTTGTGGAATTCTACGACAAGACAACGAAGGTGGCAACGGCAAAGGCCGCGCTACCCATGGCCTCCACAAATCGCACCGCCCCCACGGCGCACCGATGCTTCCGGTCGAACACCGCTAGCCTAAGAAGCGCCCGAAACGCCTACCGACAGTCTCCCAGCGTCCTGCCCGGCGTGAGGCCCACCTGCCTGTGGCCTCCCGGCGTGAGGCCCTCTTGCCCGCGGCCCACGTGGCCAGCCCGACACCCTACCGACGCCCTCGCGGCCTGCCCGACCACTGCCACGCCCTGCTCGGCGGCCCGATACCCTGCCCGGTGCCCTGCCAGCGCCCCCTTTCCCTACCCGGCGCCCTGCCAGCACCCCCATGGCCTGACCGGCACCTTGCTGGTGCCCCCGCGGCCTGCCGACGCCCTGTCGGCGCCCCTGCGTCATACCCAACACCCTACCGGTTCCCCCAAGACCTGGACGACCCCTACCGCGCCCTCCTTGGCACACCTGCGGCCTACCCGGCATCCATCCACCCTGCTCATGCCCCGCGTGCTCTGCCCGAGGCTTTCCTGGGCCCCACGTGGCGTGAGCCGAACTGGCCCTGAGCCCGGGCCGAACCACCCCCCGCAGTCCGCTAGGCCGGGCCCAGTGGACCGGGCCCAACTTAGCAGGCTAACCCGCCCAACGGGCCAGGTCAGACCCAACGAGTCTGACCAGGTTAACCTAGACCAGGTTGGCCCAGACTAGGTTGGGCAGAGTCGGTCCGACTAGGTCGGACTGGACCTGGGCCCACTACTGACCTTATTACCTTATTGGTCCATATCTTTGGCACCAGACGTCCGTTTGACGAATTGTCAGCGGCACTGGTTTTCTGGGAGCACGACAGTCCCTTGAGTATATCCCACTGAAGTTTAGGGAAATGTTGAGTTACGGTCAGGTTGGATCATACACGAATCCAACTGGGCCCCCGGGACCAATAAGCTAATAACTCATAGACCAGGCGTCCGATTGACACGCCATCTGTTGTATTGAGACCTCGATGATGAGACAGACCTTTGAGATGCATTTTCGTGGGACTTTGTGGTAGTTGACGTATCAAATCTTGGCTTGAGGAGAAGAGCCTTTCGGAATCAAGCACGCTTGTAGAAACTCTACGGCTGGCTACGCTCTGACGACTGTTCCTGGATCCTGTGTGGGTATGATAGAATAGATGGTCCTAGATCCTGTGTGGGTCCGACAACTTAGTTGGTCATAGATCCTATGTGGGTCTGACAGCTTCAACTACTGTTCCTGGATCCTGTGTGGGTCCGACAGTTCCAACTATTGGTCCTGGATCCTGTGTGGGTCCGACAGCTTAGCTGGTCCTGGATTCTGTGTGGGTCCAACAGCTCTGACTACTGTTACTGGATCCTATGTGTGCCCAACAGTTCGAAATGCTGGTCCTGGATCTTGTGTGGGTACGACATCATAGCTGGTCCTAGATCCTGTGTGGGTCCGACAGCTTCGACTACTGTTCCTGGATCCTGTGTGGGTCCGACAGTTCCAACTACTAGTCCTGGATCCTGTGTGGGTCTGACAGCTTAGATGAATCAGTGACTACATCTGATCATCTCTATCACTATACAAAAGTTGTATACCTGTGTGATCTGAGTCAGCAACTCTTGTGTTTCCTCATGAACGAGATGGATTACTTGATAACTTAGGTATATGTATGGGAATATACCTAAGTGGGGTTATCTGTTGATTTCATAATTTGTGGTTTATCCTTATTGGATTTTTTGAGACCTTGAGGGTCTCAGGGTCCCTACTGAGTATCGTTATACTCACCCCTGCACGAGCTATGCCCACACCTCATTGTGTTGGTTGCAGATGACAGATAACACTAATTGAGGATTGGAGTAGCAGGATTGGATGGTACCCAGAGGTGGACCTTACGACGAGTCGGTACACAGAGGATACTGACTGATGTGGAGTGCTGAGGAGGATATCTGTACCTACCCTTTAGGTAGGAATCCCCGGAGGATGACCCAGTAGTTGCTTTACCTTTTCTTCAGTTGTAATTGTTATTCAGTTGTACTTGTACTTTCCTGTTGGGCTTGTATTTCCAGCCCCTTTTACTTTTCATCACTCCTTTGTATACAATTTTTCTTAGTGTTTTACTTCCAGACCGTACCCTGTTTTGTGTGTTTTCACTTTACAAAGGCAATGTCTTCCCACTTTTAAGGATTTTCACCTTTGGTGCTAGTCACCAACCCCTGGCCTATGGAAGGCGGGCTTGTGGTAGTCACGGCACGGGCCCCAGGGGACGAGTCATGACAGAGTATCTTGAGCTTTGGGATAAACATGCATTGTTTCATATTGAGGGCATGCATACGATGCGATTCAATCTATCACAATAGCTAGAGTATGATCCGTGGTATAAATTGAAGTCTATACTGTATCTTACTCAACACGGTAGATCAATTTAGGATCTAGTAAGTTAATAACTTTACATTAGTTTGTTTTTTGTTTTTTTTTAAATTAATGTTTAATCTATTTAAAACATACTTGACTACAACATGTTATCTGTACGGAGGAGGGTGAGGTTTTTATCCAAGCAACATACCATGCTGCAATGGAGGAGATGATGTTAGTGTATCATGTTCTATACAATAGTATTTTTGATTTTCCACCTCAGGGGGGTGATGTTGCAACCTAGGGAGAGGTAGTTCTTGCTTAGGAACCTCCCCCATAAGCTGATGATTTTGAGGAGCCATGAAGAAAATGACGTAGACCACGTCATGATGCACGTAAGGCCTCACCTATTCCACAGGCAGAGGTCACACCTCTATCAGTCTAGCCTTAACCGATTTAGGATGTTCACTAGGAGTCATGAGATCCATTTATATTATTAGGATATCCATAGTTTTCACCGAGTATATCTAATCAGAGCTTGTATTAGGGGTTGTTTTTCATGCCTCCACCTTTCGTGACTAAGCCTTCACATACCTTATAGTTCCCCCACTAGATGATGGAAAATCCTTCCACTTATGAAATGAGAGAAGGTTTAGGTGCACATGATGATATCCAGATTCCATATCCTCCAAATGATCCACAGACAGAACATCATACATTCGAGGTTCCAATTCCAGAGGAATATCACTCTCCAGCTCATCATACTTCACCCCAACACACAGGTTAGCGATATCGAAATGGGAATCCCATTTGCACACCATATTTTGGGATGAAGTCTCATCATAAACAATGATTGTACTCAATAATTTATATTCTTTATATTGACTTAAAATATTTGAAACAATAATGTATTCCATCCCTTTTATTATTGTTTGTCTATTAAATTGATGATTTTTTTATTGTCAACCCTTTTTACATGTTTAACCACCATTTCAATTTTCATTTATATTTTAACTATAGTTCAAATTTTACATGTTTTCAAAGTCGACTACTTGAAACATATGAAAACTTATTAAATTTAAAGTAGGTAACTTTAAAATATTATAAAATATAAACTACAAAAACAGTCTAATTAAAACATAAAACATAACCTAAATATCTAAAAATTTGTTGTAAATAAAAAGAATTTCATCAATATAATAAATCAATATTAATTTACACGACACAAACATTATTGATTAAAAACATAATATTTATACATTAAAAAATATATTCACATAAATTTTATATATCTAAAATCTAAATGAAATTTAGAACATTGGCTAAACATATAAAAAATAATTGAAAATAAAAGGAATGTCAAAAAAATATATAAATACAAATGTATTGTTTTAAAATAATAATATATTACTCCATTAAAATTACTTTTAATTAATTGTTTTTATGAAATGCTTATTATTTTAAATTATTTTTATATGTTCATTAAGTGTGCTGAATTTTATTTATATTTCATTTCAACTTTATTATTTATAGACTTTCAAAGTCACATACTTAAACATTATTATGTTTCATGTAGGTGACTTTGAAATATTATAAATTATAATGTTTAAATACAATCTAAATGAAATTTGGTGAACTTACTTAACATATAAACATAATTTAAAATAAAAAATTCATAAATATAATAAAAAAATCTAATTTACATGTCACAAACTTTATTTCTTAAAAACATAGCATTTACACTTTAAAAAGTTAATGGAAATAATTAGTATTAAGTATTTTATTATTAATTATGTTATTATAATTAAATTTTATTAATTACATTATTAATAAATATTATTTATATTATTAAATATTTTCAATAATTAAAATAATAAATATTAATAATGATGTAAATAATATAATTATTAACATAAATAATAAAGCATTTAAAAATAAATCTTGCGAATGGAGGAGTTTTATTATGTGTTTTTTGAAAAAAAAATAAATATGTCTGGGTCAATTTTTTTTGAAAATTATTGCAGAATGGTGCTAGATGCCTTACCACCTTCTGGTTAAATGGAAAGATGATAGAGCCTCTATCACTATTCATAAAAAAAACTTTTTAAAATATATATGTTTGTATATTTTAAAATATATATGTTGTATATTATAATATATATATATATATATATATATTATGTTTATTTTATTTTATTTGGAATTATTTCATTAATATTTGAAAGTTAAAATGTTATGTTTTTAAGAAATAAATTTTGTGATATGTAAATTATATTTTACTTATTATATTTATGATTTTGTTTATTTTCAATTATGTTTTATATGTTGAGTCACTTTGTCAAATATCCCTTATATTGTAATTGTATTTTCTAAGTTATATGCTTTCAAATTCACCTACATAAAACCTAATAAGTTAGTGGTTTTAAAAGACTATAAATTATAAAATATAAATATAATCTAAATGATATTTGATACACTTACTGAACATATAAAAAATAATTCATAATAATAATCATTTATTAAAAAAAATTAGTGAAAAGTAATTTTAGTGGAATAATATATTGTTATTTTAAACCATTACAATTGTATTTATAATATTTTTTATATTCATTTCATTTTAAATTATTTATATATTATGCAATATACAATATACAATATATATTATATATTATATATTATATATTATGTATTATATATTATGAATTATATATTATGTCTTATATATTATATGTTATATATTATATGTTATATATAATATATGTTATTAATTATTAATTATTAATTATTAATGATTGATTATTGATTAATCATTATTGATTAATAATTATTGATTAATAATTATTTAGTGTGTTGCTATTTTTTATGTATTACCTATTTTTCCAATTAATATATATATGTGTTTAAGTATATTAAATTCAATTTATTGACCACATGAAGAGCCTGTTAGAGTGGTAAAGTCTTTGGAGAATAAGCAATAGGTAAGGGGTTCAAATCTCACCAAATGGAGAATTTCTATATATGGCATGAGCATGTGCATGGACATAGACTTATGCATGGATATGAGCATGAGTGTGGTAATAATAAATAAATAGATAAATAAATAAAGGAATAAATTACGAAAATATAAAAAAGTAAATAAATAAATTACGAAAATATAAAATAAATAAATAAATTACTAATATAAAAAAATAAAAAAAAACAAAAAAAAAACGATTTAGCGATGATTTAAACCATCGATAAATCATTCTACAACGGTTTTAAAAAACTGCCTTTAATTATTTCCCAACACACGATTTAGCAGCAGTTTTCCAAAACCGCTGGAGAATGATTTAGCGGCGGTTTAAACCACCGCTAAACAAAAAAAAACCACTACTAAATGAAAATTTCTGCGTAGTACATGTCACTTGAGATATCATGGTTGTCGTATTGGGATCTATTAAACTAGATTCCCACATACCACATTGATGGGATTTATGATTCTACAACTATAATTCCTCTCATTCACTTTCATATTATTAAGTGGCATCAGAGGGATAGAGGCACACACTTGTTCGGTTTTGTTCAACATATTCTAGTTCCAACCAGATAGTCAACAATGCTTCATTTCATGAAGTTGATGGGGAGGCAGGATGTCGATTACCACTGCCGACATATAGAGTATCTTGAGATTTGGTATAAACATGCATTTTTTCATAACGAGGGAATGCATACGATGTGATTCAATCTATCACAATAGCTAGAGTATGATCCATGGTATAAACTAAAGTCTATACTGTATCTTACTCCACACAGTAGAGGAATTTAGGATCTAGTAAGTTAATAACTTTACATTATTTTGTTTTTTGTTTTTTTAAATTAATGTTTAATCTATTTACAACATAATTGACTACAACATGTTATCTGTATGGAGGAGGGTGAGGTTTTTAGCCAAGAAACATACTATGCTGCAATAGAGGAGATGATGTTAGTGTATCATGTTCTACACAATAGTATTTTTGATTTTCCACCTCAGGGGGGTGATGTTCTTACCTAGGGAGATGTGGTTCTTTCTTAGGAACCTCCTCCAGAAGCTGATGATGTTGAGGAGCCATGACGACGATGACATAGACCGCGTCATGATGCACTTAAGGCCTCACCTTTTTCCACAGGTAGAGGTCACACCTCTATCATTACAACCTTAATCGATTGAGGATGTTCACTAGGAGTCATGAGATCCATTTATATTGTTAGGATATCTATAGTTTTCACCGATTATATCTAATCTGAGCTTGTATTAGGGGTTGTTTCCCATGCCTCCACCTTTTGTGATTAAGCCTTCACATACCTTATAGTTCCCCCACCAGATGATGGAAGGTCCTTCCACTTATGAAATGAGAGAAGGTTTAGGTGAAAATGATGATATCCAGATGCCATATCCTCTAAATGATCCACAGACAGAACATCATACATTCGAGGTTCCAATTCCAGAGGAAGATCACTCTCCAGCTCATCATACTTCACCCCAATACACAGGTTGGTGATATCGATATGGGAATCCCATTTGCACACCATATTTTGGGATGAAGTCTCATCATAAACGATGATAGTACTCATTCATTTATATGCTTTCTATTGACTTAAAATATTTGAAACAATAATGTATTTTATTCCCTATATTATTGTTTGTCTATTAAATTGATGAGTTTTTTACTGTCAACCATTTTTTACATGTTTAACCACCATTTCAATTTTCATTTATATTTTAACTATAGTTTAAATTTTATATGTTTTTAAAGTTGACTAATTAAAACATATGAAAACTTATTAAATTTAAAGTAGGAAACTTTAAAAGATTATAAAATATAAACTATAAAAACAATCTAATTAAAACTTAAAACATATCCTAAATATTTAAAAAAATTTGAAAATAAAAATAATTTCATCAATATAATAAACCAAGATTAATTTACATGACACAAACATTATTGATTAAAAACATAATATTTATACATTAAAAAATATATGCATATAAATTATATATATCTAAAATCTAAATGAAATTTAGAACATTGGATAAACATATAAAAAATAATTGAAAATAAAAGGAATATCAAAAAAATATATAAATACAAATGTAATGTTTTAAAATAATAATATATTATTCCATTAAAATTAATTTTAATTAATTTTTTTTATGAAAAGATTATTATTTTCAATTATTTTTATATGTTCATTAAGTGTGCCGAATTTTATTTATATTTCATTTCAACTTTATTATTTATAGACTTTCAAAGTCACATACTTGAAACATTATTATGTTTCATGTAGGTGACTTTGAAATCATATAAATTATAAAGTTTAAAAACAATTTAAATGAAATTTGATGAACTTACTTAACATATAAACATAATTTAAAATAAAAAATTCATAAATATAATAAAAAAATCTAATTTACATGTCACAAACTTTATTTCTTAAAAACATAGCATTTACACTTTAAAATGTTAACGAAAATAACTATTATTAAGTATTTTATTATTAATTATGTTATTATAATTAAATGTTATTAATTACATTATTAATAAATATTATTTGTATTATTAAATATTTTCAATAATTAAAATAATAAATATTAATAATGATGTAAATAATATAATTATTAACATAACTAATAAATCATTTAAAAATATAATTTTAAAAAAAATCTTAATTAAATTAGTAATTTAAAAAATTTAATTATTAATAATAATGGTATTATTAACAAATTATTTATATATATATATGTATCTAAAAAAAATAAAAAATATTTTTTAAATATACATACATATATATTTTTAATTTATTAAATGATTTTTTAAATTTGAAAAAATGTGTTATGATCATTAACCCCTTTTTCCAATTTTTGATGTAAAGGTGGCAAGGACATTCACGCCTTTGGATGAGGTGAAAAATGGATAAAGGAGTGAAAACCATTTACATCTTTGTGTCTTAATTAAAAAAAAATTAAACTAGGATTAATTTAATATTTTTTCTTCAATATATATATATAACTCATTAAAAAGGATTCTACCAGCTAGTTATCATTGATAGAAGTTCCCCACGTAGGAGGAGATTAATCCATCATGGGGTCTCCAGGATGGTTGTTGTGTAATGCTACAAGGAAGGGAGGGAGGTCGGTAGGATGCATGGATAGTTAGAGAGGGAGGTGGGTGTGCGATGAAACTAGTGCGAGGTTGGATAATAGGGGATGGTTGTAAGAGATGTAGGAGAATGTGACAAGGTTTGCGAATGGAGGAGTTTTATTATGTGTTTTTTGAAAAAAAATTAAATATGTCTTGGTCAATTTTTGTTTTTGAAAATTATTATAGAAAGGCAGCAGATGCCTTACCGCCTTTTGGTTAAATGGAAAGATGATAGAGCCTCTATCACTATTCATAAAAAAACCTTTTTAAAATATACATGTTTGTATATTTAAAAATATATATGTTTGTATATTATAATATATATATATATATTATGTTTATTTTATTTTATTTAGAATTATTTCATTAGTATTTGAAAGTGAAAATGTTATGGTTTTAAGAAATAAATTTTGTGACATGTAAATTATATTTTACTTATTATATTTATGATTTTGTTTATTTTCAATTATGTTTTATATGTTGAGTCACTTTTTCAAATATCTCTTATATTGTAATTGTATTTTATAAGTTATATGCTTTCAAATTCACCTATATAAAACCTAATAAGTTAGTGGCTTTTAAAGTCTATAAATTATAAAATATAAATACAATCTAAATGATATTTGATACAGTTACTAAACGTCTAAAATATAATTCAAAATAACAATCATTTGTTAAAAAAAATTAGTGAAAAGTAATTTTAGTGGAATAATATATTGTTATTTTAAACAATTACAATTTTATTTATAATATTTTTTATATTCATTTCATTTTCAATTATTTATCATATTTATGGTTTTTTTCAACAAATTTTTAGATGCTTAGGCTATGTTTTAAGTTTTATTTAGATAGTTTTTATAGTTTCTATTTTATAAGATTTTAAAGTTACCTACTTGAAATTTAATAAGTTTTCCTATGTTTCAATTAGTCGACTTTGAAATCTTATAAAATATAAACTGTAACTAAAATGTAAATGAAGATTGAAATAGTGGTTAAACATGTAAAAATGGTTGGTAGTAAAAATAATTTCATCATTTTAATAGATATAAAATATATAAATGAATGAGTACATTCACTCTCTATGGTTATGTATCATCCCATATTTTGATGTGGGAATGAGACGCTCATATTGAGATCACCAAACTCTGTGTTTGGGTGGAGTATGATGACCTGAAGAGGGTTGATCCTTAGGTGATGGAACCTTGACTGTCAGATGATCCACCTATGTCTTAATGGGAGGATGTGTCAACTGGATGTCATCCTGTACACCCGATCCTTCTCCCACTAGGTGATTATAAGGATCTACCATCATCATCTTGGGGAACCATACAGTCTATGAAGTCTTTGACATGAAAGATGGTGTCATGGAAATTACCCCCGATAGAAGATTAAATAATCTATACCTAGAGAAAACTATGGATATCCTATCTACACAGATGGATCCCATGCCTCCTAATGCACATACCCAATGGGATGAGGTTGGATTGCTAGAGGGTTGGCCTCCTGTTGTGTAATAGGTCAGGCCTGACATACAACATGGCGTGGTTTACATCTTCGTCATCATAACTCTTTAGCATCATCAACTGCTGGAGGAGGTTCTTGAGCTGGAACCTCCACTCCCTGGGTAGGATCATCATCTCCCTGGGGTGTAAGGTTGAAGATACTATCATTAATTTCATGATAATCTGACATCGTCCCCTCCGCTACAACATGGATCATTTCTAGGCTAGCAACCTCTTCCTCTTCTGGATCAAAGATGCATACAATTTGTTGTAGTCAAGTATGCTATAAAGATATTCAAAATGAATTAGAAAATATTTCAATAAACAAACTAATATAAATTTATTGACTTACCAGATCCTGAATCCCTTTTTCGTTTGGAGTAAGATACAATATATAATTCATTCTATACCATGGATCATACTTTAGCTACTGTAATAGATGGAATCACATCGTACGCACACCCTTGATATAACATAACACTTTTTTGTCCCAGAGGTCAAGATACTCGGAATGTCATCGGTGCCAGTTGACATCCTGCCTCCCTGTCAGCTTCACAAAATGAAACACTAGTGACTGAGTCGGTGGAAATGGGATACGCTGAACACAACCAATCTGGCGTATGAATTTATCAGGCTGGTGCCACTCAATAATATGAAATTGAGTAAGAGACACTACAACCATCACATTGTGAAGTCCAATAGTGCACTATGTGGGAAATTGGTCTAATAAAACCCAGTATGACATCTATGTAATCTGAAATGGCATGTGAGATTTTTCAAAAAAATTTGTTACTAAAAACAAAAAATGTTGATATTATGAAATTGGTTAGTTAATAAAAAATTGTATATACTTACATCAGTAGGTAGTACACTGTCCAAAATGAGACAATATGCACCCAAAATGTGTCTCAGAGCACTAATGATGTGGTGTTACTAAATTCACTTGTAAAATAAAACACTTAAAGTGATAAATAATAATAAATTAAATTCAATAACTCCCACTAACAATAAAAACAAATAGAGATGAGTGATCATACCAGCGTCCATGCGGAGCATCACGCAACACATATATATGCACCTCCAGACCAACAATAATAGGGGAGAGGGGAGGGATGTGATCCCATGCCCACATATGAATAAGGATGATATATCCCCCAAGACTAGTACGATTAGAGTGGCATTATGTGCACAAGGCTCTGTATATATATGCCAAGCATGCCGATCCCCAGCTCTATCTTTCGATCTAATCAAAATACTCAAGTAAGCCCAGATACATCATGTATTCGTGCATACCTGAGTGACACATCCACAATGACTCTCCAATGATTCGTAAGATATATGCATGGTCATGATGCATGATAGTCTGCTCGTCAGCGTCATCAAGTAACTTTGAAAATTGCATCTCAAGCTACCTCATGAATATTGACCTACCATATGTAGCATCATCATCAGCCAAAATGTCGATGCCTAAACTACTGAAAAACAGGACTTTAACAATATTGGCCTTTATCAGTGCTAGAAAAAATCACTGATAAAGGTTATACTTTATCAACGCTTTATTTTTAGCACTGATAAAAGGTACCCTTTATGAGCACTTTATTTTTAGCGCTGATAAAGGGTCACTTTATCAACACTTTGTTTTTAGCGATGATAAATGATACCCTTTGTCACTACTTTATTTTTAGCACCCATAAAGGGATCCTTTATCAGTTCTTTTTTAGTACTTATAAAAGTCAAAAAAAATGATATAATTAAATAAATAAAAAATAAAAACAAGTTTATAAAAAAAATATTAAAAAATTTATCAATTAAATAATTATTGGTAAAAATGAATAAAGTGATTATACAATATATAAATTAAAAATACTAATAAATAGTATATATTAAATATATAGATATATGTAAAATGAAATTAGACAAATAAAAATTAAAAATAAGTAAATTGAGAAAAACATTGAATTTTTTTTAATTAAATAATTATTGATAATGTTAATAAATAGTATATATTAAATATATAGATATATATGAATGTATGTAAATACGATTTATATAATACAAAATATTTATTCTTTTACATTAAATAGTAATATATCTAGTGAATAATGGTTTATAATTAAAAATTAATATGAATTAAAAATACTGACTAACTGCATCGAGTAATGGACATAATTAAATGTCATTTTATTTTTCAATTTAAGATAGATCAAATGTGTGTTATATTGATTTCACATAAAAATACATAATTAATTCATTTTTATATACAACACACACACACAAATATTTATGTAATTAATAAAATCTTATACAGAAACACATATAATATTTATGCAATTTATTCAAATTTTAGTATTCATTTTAGAATTTCATTACAACATGATACATTTAATATATTATGTTTTGAATCAGTAATTTTTATTTATTTATTTTTAATATTATCAAATTTAGGTATTATTTATTCATTTTTAATATGTTTTATTTTTTAATTTTTAATTTTTTGTGAATTTAATCAATTTCTATTATTTATTCTATATATATTTATTTATTATGTTTTAATATTTTCAATATGTATTCATCTTTATTTCAATATATATACATATTTTTTTAATAAGTTATATTTAATTAATAAGTCTTATCTATTTTTTCAATATTATTAAAGTGTACTCATTTTTAATTATTCAATTTCACTCATTTTTAACATGCATGCACTTAAGATTAAATATCCATTAATAATATTAAAAATATATTTGTAAATAAATATTTATCAATAAATATATTTATAAATTTATATTTACTATATTTATACATTTATAATTTTAAATAAATAAATATTATTTTTTTAAAAAGTATTTATATAATTATAAAATAAATAATTATATATATTTAAATAATTATAAAATTATAATGAATTTATTTAAATAATTAATATATTTACTACAATTATATTTTTATATATATTAAATATATATATAATTATATAAATATATATAATGATATAAATATTATTTTTTTGAAAAGTATTTATATTATTATAAATAAATAATTATATATTTAAATAATTATAAAATTATAGTAAATATATTTAAATAAAGAATATATTTACTATATATATATATATATTAAAAATATATATATATATATATATATATATAATTATATAGTTATATTTTTATTTTTATTTACAATTATAATTATAAGTCCTTTATCAGTGCTGATAAAGATTGATTTTATCAGTGCTGATAAAGATTCCTTTTATCAGCACTTATTAACTTAGTGTTGATAAAATGGATCATTATCAGTACTTTTTTAGAAGTGCTGATAAAAGTGTCCCGATCTATTTTAGGAACCCTAAGCATCGTGAACTAGTTCGCTATATCCAAATCTCTCTATGGAAGTCGCCTGCTACTAGTGCTCCTCATTGTGGAATCCAAGCTCGAGTCTAGGCTAGAATCAAGGTTCCAATTATTCCAAGGCTCGAATCCAAGGCTCGAACGATTCAAGGGTCAAATAAAACCAAGGCTTGAATGAAATCTAGGTTTTTTGATATCTCTAATTTTCATCAGTTATCCACTAAACCTTATAATCCCACATCTGTGTATCCCAACAACTCTAATTGCACTATCCTATAATAAAACATCCCAAAATTTACTTGTTTTTATATATATTGAAGTATCATCTTCCCTGATAGCATGTGGCTCTCCTTGGGAAAACATTGGAATTATGAGACTTGAAATATATCAAACCCAATGTTGGGTCATGTTGTTTTGAGGTATAATAGGATCCCAATACCTATATTTCATGACATTTACCTCTTTTTAATTTTCAAATTTTGAAAAATTCATCTATATAGCAGTCAGTGTTTTCATTGGTTTGTAATATTCCATTAAAAATCACCTGGGAACCACTTTTTCATATTTTGATTGAGAAATTAATGTGCGATGATTTCCTTGATTCACCTATAAACCAAGGAAAGTGTTTAACTCACCAATCATAGACATCTCGATATTATACCTCATATGATCCAAAAAAACTTACATTATTCTTTGTCCAATCCTCAAATTTCATGTCTTTGATATACATGAGTATCAAAATCCTTTGATAATTATCCTTCTTGATGTAGAGGTTGTGATAAAATCTACCTTACTAAAAACAAATCTTTCTTAGGTATTAATCAAACCTTAAATACGAGGTCCTCAGTGATTTCTTTATCTTATACAAAGAATTTTTTAACTGACACCCCTTTCTCTCATTTTCATCCATAATAAAACCATCAAATTTCTCAATGTATAATCCCCCTTAATAACTCCATTGAGGAACATAGATTTGACATCCATTTGATATACTTTTAACTGCATTTTCATTGAAATAGACAATAAAATTCAAATAGTTTCTAACTAGGCTGTGAGATTAAATTTATTATAAATATAAATTCCTTTGATATAGGAATTCCCCTTTCACACTATCCATTATTTATTTTGATCCACTTTTCCATATTCAATGAGTTTATTATAGAACACCAACTTGGTTCTGATAATATTTTTTTCTTCCAGCCTTGGAACAATTTCCCATGTCACATTGTTCTTATTTGGATCAAGATCCTCATGCATAGATTTTAACCAATTATTATACTTGTAAGCCTCTCCAAATGATTTAGGCTATACTTAGGAAAAAATAAGGTTTTTTGTAGAGTTTTACCCCTCCTAATTTGCACAAAAACTATCTGATCACCAATGAAATTTTATTCATTGATTTCAGCCTTCCTTGTATTTCTTATAGTTGATAACCATTCTTAATTTTCCTCACCATCAATGTTTTATTTTGTGTCTACCTCATCCCTGCGTGTTCCCCCCTATGATACTCAATTCAACATTAATTTCCACTGATTTTTCATTGTTATTTTATTTATTAATAACCACCCCATTATAATTGGTAAAAAATATCTATCAATTTTATCTTTTCATCATAAAAAAATCTCAACCAACCCTTTTTAAGTATATATTTAATTGTCTCATTATTTAATATGATCAATTTTTCACTAACACAAATCAATTTCCTCTTTCAAACATAATTACCATAAATTTTTACCAACCCCAAATCAAAAAATGGTTTGGCTAGTTTTATATACTTTTGTAAAAATATAGACATATTTGAAATGATATCCCACTCATTAATACTTAAAAATCACTTCATTTCTTTCATCACAAATCTAATAAACACTATGTATGTTTTACTTTAATAAATCTAAAAATAGACCATTCTTTAACATTGCCTTTTGGTTCCACCCTTAGGAATCTCTGATTACCATTCATGTAATTCTCACAAATGGGAGTCATTACCCCTTTTAGAGAACATAATGGAGTATAACTATCATCATCATCAGTTTCATCTCCCAAACATTTATTATTCCAACTTTTTTATTGGGACTCATCCCCTATCTATTTTATTTTTATTTTAATACTTTGAGTAGTAGTCACCCAATGGATGACTACTGCTCAGAGTATTATAAGAAATATTGTTGCATATCCACAAGAGATGAATGATGAGTGTCAAAAAAATGTAATGGTAACTGTTCAGAAGATGAGTTGATGAGGATGAAAATTGTCTATAACTTTCACCTTTGGATGAATTTAGAGGATAACACCTACTATAGTGGAGTAGTTATTTTCTTAAATTCAATTAACCATTTTCTTCAAAGCATACTAAAATTATTTGAAACAATAAAATTTTGGATTTCCCATATTAGAATTATCTATAACTTTCACCTTTGATAATGAATATCTTATGTACATTTATTTATTTATAATAAAAAATGAATATTTTATGAACCCAATAGGATGGATATGAACAAAAAATGGATTCATTATAATTGATTGATAAAATAATATGAAGATGGAGTTAAAGAATTCATCAAGTTTGCAATAGATAATGCATACAACCCTTCTCAAATCATTTGATCATGTTTATGTTGTTATTATTCAAGAAAAATTATTCTGGAAATGTTGGAAGAATATATGATTTGTCACAAAATAAATTAGTGCTATAAATGTTGGACTAAACATGGAAAAAAACCAAATGTGCACGCTAATTGTGATAATACTACAGTTTATGAATCATTTGATACGAATACCAGTGTAAATGATGATGGAGATTGCATGGAAGAAATGAAAATGAAAATTTAATACGACCTTCATGATTATCCAAATTTGTTTGAGAAGTTAAATAGTTATGCTGAGATATCATTGTATAATGGGTTTACTAAATTGTCTTGTGGTTTCTCAAGAAACCATGGGACAATTTACATGACATGCAGATACAATAATTAAAGATAGGAATATTCATAATCCAGTAGATTCTCTTTAGTAAAGTAAGATTGATTATGAGTATCCTGAATATGGAAATGATTTGAGAAACTTTAATATAGAATTATATATATATGGAATAAATCCTTTTTAATATATTATGTTTTTCATCATAATATTATAAATTAAATGCTTGACTACTTATGAAAATAATGTCTTCTACACATGATGATGTTACTAATCCCTAAGTAGAACAAACTATAATGAAGGAAACCCTTTGGGAATATATAAATGTAATGTTATGATATACATTCTCAATTTTACTGAAACATTATATAATAAAACGTTGATTTAATTTTCATTATTCATTGTAGAGTTCATTTATTTTAGAATATTTTTGTTCATTTTTCATGCCTTTCTACACAAAAAATTCCACATAATTCTTATCCCTTAAAACCTTTTCACCCCTGCAATGTTGGAATTTATCATTGTCCTTCAAGCTCCCTCTAGTACTCAATCATAGAGATAATCTTGACGTTTTCATAGTAAAATCACTGTCTATAGAATTAATGTATTGTTTCATATTTATGTTTAATTTATTTATTTTTATTATTACTCACATAGGAATTGTTTTCTTATATAGGTGGATTCTTTTGTTCAAGTTGGGGTGGTATGTTCATCTTTCATGACTTTCTTCACCAAAACTTCTACAAACTTCTTCTACATTAAAACTTTCTCACCCCTATAGTGTTGACATTTATCCATTTCCTTCAAGTTCCTTCCACTGATCAATCATTGAGGTAATCTTGATGTTTTCATAGTAAAATAATTTTTCATATAATTAATATATTATTTCATATTTATGTTTAATTTATTTCTTTTTATTATTACTCACATAATAATTGTTTTTTATATAATTGGATTATTTTGTTTGATCCTACAACTAAGATAATGAAAATAAAAAAATGTTTCAAGAATAGATACAACCATCATGAAAAGGTTAATTACTACTGCTTATTTAATTAATTTTTTCCTCATTTTATCTACTATTTGTAAGTTAATTTCCTTATCATTTTTATCTAACACTTATTTAGTTTTTTTCATAGATCTTTTGTGAAGTCATATTTTACTTTAAAATATTTGCAACAAGCCACAAAAGAGATAAAATATTCCTAATTGCCAATGTTACCATGATTTCCATTTCCTTTCATTATAAAAATTACAAAATTTTATATTGACTCAATGTTCTTAGCCTAAAAAACTTTATAGTTGTTAAAATCCAAAAGAGTAGAGGAAGATCATGTTCCCATTGTAGTGACTTATCGTGATATAATGGGCATATGAGATTCCTATTCTCTTCTAGATTTCAACAATGAGAAAGGTTTTTTGTATAAGAACATAAAGTTAATATATAGTGTTGGTAGTTAAACAAAGAAAGGAAATG
The DNA here is from genome assembly GCA_963277665.1 of Viscum album. NCBI lineage: Eukaryota > Viridiplantae > Streptophyta > Magnoliopsida > Santalales > Viscaceae > Viscum > Viscum album. The sequence continues at coordinate 1,059,438,276 of OY728155.1, forward strand.
AAAATCATAGTAACATTGGAATTTAGGATTTTTTGAGACTTTGGGATGTATAGGAATCAGCCCCACCTAAATCCACCCCACGGTGTAACCTCTATGACTCTAATTGATTCTTTTTTATTTAAAATTGAAATTAATTTTAGTAAAAGGAAAATTGACATACTCCAAACTGATAAAACATATTCTTATTTTTTTGATACTTTAAGAAAAAGATCTATAATTCATTCGGGATGTTCAGGAATCATCTGAACCTCAATTCGATGCACGGTGTGACCAGTATGACTCCATGTGCATCTTTTTATTTAAAATTGACATCAATTTTAGTAAAAAGGACAACTAACGTACTCAAAACCAACAAAAAACATTAATATTTTTTTATACCTTAGGTAAATGATCCATAATTCATTTGTGTTATATAGCAATCAGCCACACCTCAATCTAATACACGATGTTTCCATTATGAATTAATGTGTCCGTAATTAGTTTAAAATCAATATTTTAATTCAAAAAGTGTCACTCATTGAAAACTAAGAAAACCCACTCAGATTGTATTGATAATTTAGGACATAAATTAATAAGTCATTTGTGACATATAGTAATCAGTCTCACATCAAACCAACACATGATGTGATTGATATAAGTCAAAGTGCATGTTTCCAGTTTAAAATGTGATTTTAGTAAAAAAATAAGAAACCTACTCAAAACAAATAAAACACATTCTAATTATTTGGATACTTTATAAAAACTATAAATAATTCATTTGAGACATTTATTAATCATTCTCCCCTCAATCTGATACATGGTGTGATTGGTATGACTTCAAGTGCATATTTTTTTAAAGTTGACATCAATTTTAGTAAAAATGACAACTGACCTACTCAAAAAAAAAAAAAAAAGAGAATTATAATTGTTTTGGTACTTTAGTAAAATGATCCATAAGTCATTTTGGATGTGTATTAATGATCCACACCTAAATCTGATGCACAATGTGACTAGTATGACTCAAAGTTCCTGTTATTAGTTTAAAAATGACATTTTAGTTCAAAAGGTATCCCTTACTGAAAAATAAGAAACAATGATCTCATTTTCTTGATAATTTAGGAAATAAATTCATAAATCATTTTTGACATTTAGGAATTGGTCTCACATCAAACCGATACATGATGTGATCGGTATGAGTCAAAGTATGCGTTTCCAGTTTAAAATGACATTTTAGTAAAAAAGACAAGTGACATAATCAAAAACATGAAAATGAATTCATATTATTTTGATACTTTATAAAAATTATCCATAAGTAATTTAGGACATGTATTAATCATATTAACCTCAATCCAATTCATGGTGTGACCTGTATGACTCAAAGTGAATCTTTTTATTTAAAATTGACAACAATTTTAGTAAAAAGGACAATTGACCTACTCAAAACTGAGAAAAAGCATTAGAATTGTTTTAATAATTTAGTAAAATGATACATAAGTCATTGGGGTCATATAGGAATTATATTAACCTCATTATGACATACGGTGTGACTGGTATGACTCAATGTGTCCGTTATAATTTTAGAACTGATATTTTAGTTCAAAAAATGTCACTCACTGAAAACCGAGAAAATTCTCTCATACTATCTTGATAATTTAGGAAATCAATTCATAAGTAATTTTTGACATGTATTAATTTTTCTCATGAAAAAATGACACATGATTTTATCGATATGAGTCAAAGTGCATGTTTCCAGTTTAAAATGACATTTTAGTAAAAAAGACAAGTGATGTACTCAAAACTGAGAAAGCACATTCAGATTATTTTGATACTTTTGGAAAATGATCCAAAAGTCATTTGGGATGTGTTGGAATAATCCAAACCTTAATCCAATGCATGGCATGATCGACATGACTCCAAGTACATCTTTTTATTTAAAATTGACATCAATTTTAGTAAAAAGGAAAACCGACCTACTCAAAACTAAGAAAAAGCATTCATATTTTGGTGATACTTTATTAAAACTATAAATAAGTAATTTGGGACATTTAGGAATAAACCTCACATAAATACAAAATACAGTGTGACCGGTATGACTCAATGTATCTGTTATCAGTTTAAAATCGACATTTTAGTTCAAAAAGTGTTACTCACTAAAAACCAAGAAAATATGCTCAAAATTTCTTAATAATTTAGGAAATATATTCATAAGTCATTTGTGACATGTAGGAATTAGTATCACATAAAACCGACACATGATGTGATTAATATTAGTCAAAGTGAATGTTTCCATTTTAAAATGAAATTTTAGTAAAAAAGACAAGTGAAATACTTAAAACTGGTAAACACTACTACAAAATTGTCCTTTAACAGTGCTAAAAATGGCCTTTATTAGCACTAGAGAAGCACTATATACTAGATAAAAGTTAAAAATCCTATTATTTTATCATCGATTTCTCAAGAACTGATAAAGGACCATTTATCAGCACTTTTATAAGCACTGATAAAGGACCCCTTTATCAGTGCTTTTAAAAACATTAATAAAGGGGCATACTGTAATGTACTATTACAACACATTGTCCTACCAGTGCAGTGTGCTGTAATAGTACACCGCGACACTAAAACACCAAAAAATCAACCAAATATAGTATGAATACAGAATATAAATGAATATAAAACAATATAGGCTCATTTGTTCAGTTTTGGAGATATGATGCACATTTTAAACTAAAATGATACTTATATATTGAAAAAATTCCCTTGGAGTCATACTGGTCACACTATGAATCATATTGAGTTGAAACTTATTATTAAATGTCTCAAATGACTTATGGATCATTTTCCTAAAGTATCAAAACAATTCAAATGTATTTTCCTAGTTTTGAGTACGTCGCTTTTCTTTTTTACTAAAATGTCATTTTAAACTGGAAACATGTTCTTTGACTCATGCTAGTCATATCGTGCATAATTTTTACATGATACTAATTCCTACATGTAAAAAATTACTTATGAATATTTTTACTAAATTATAAAGACAATCCAAGTTCGTTTTCTCAATTTTGAGTGAGTGACACTTTTTGAACTAAAATGTTGATTTTAAACTGATAACAGACACATTGAGTCATACCGGACACATCGTGTATCGTATTGAGGTGAGGATAATTCCTAAATATCAAAAATGATTTTTTTTTACTAAAGTATCAAAAAAATCCAAATGCGTTTTCTTAGTTTAGAGTAGGTGAGTTTTCCTTTTTACTAAAATTGATGTCAATTTTAAATAAAAAATGAACTTTGAGTCATATCAGTCACATCATACGTTATATTGAGGTGAAAATAATTCTTACACATCCCAAATGGTATATGGATCATTTTCATAAAGTATCAAAACAATATGAATGCGTTTACTCAGTTTTGAGTATGTAACATGTTGTTTTTACTAAAATGTCATTTTATACTCAAAACACCCACTTTGACTCATACTGATCACATCATGTATCAGTTTGACATGAGACCGATTCCTACACATCAAAAATAAATTTTTAATCAATTTAATAAATTATCAATAAAATACAAGTGCATTTGATCAGTTTTCAGTGAGTGACATTTTTTGAACTAAACTGTCAATTTTAAACTAATAATAGATACATTGAGTCATATCAGGCACACCGTGCATCATATTGAGGTGAGGGTGATTCTTACACATCAAAAATGACTTATAGATCATTTACCTAAATTATCAAAACAATATGAATGTTTTTTCTTAGTTTTTTGTAGACTAGTTTTCCTTTTTATTAAAATTGATGTCATTTTTAAATAAAAAGATGCACTTGGAGTCATACCGGTCACATCATTCATCAGATTGAGTTATGGATGATTCCTACACACATAAAATGAATTATGGACCATTTTAATAAATTATAAAATCAATATGAATTCATTTTCTCACTTTTGAGTATGTCACTTATTTTTTTACTAAAATGTCATTTTAAACTGGAAACACTCACTTTGACCTTTATCGATCACATCATGTATCCTTTTTATGTGAGACTGATTCCTACATGTAACAAAGGACTTATGTTTTGATATCCTAAATTATCAAGAAAATATGATTGTGTTTTTTTTGTTTTCAGTGAGTGACATATTTTGAAGTAAACTGTCAATTTTAAACAGATAACAGACACATTGAGCCATACCGGGCACGCCGTGCGTCGGATTAAGGTGTGGCTGATTCCTACACATCAAAAATGACTTATAGATCATTTACCTAAAGTATTAAAACAATATGAATTCGTTTTATTAGTTATGAGTAGGTCATTTGTCATTTTTATTAAAATTGAGGTAATTTTTAAATAAAAAACGCACTTGGAGTCATACCGGTTACACCGTGTGCCAGATTGAGGCACAAATGATTCCCATATGTCTGAAATGTCTTATGAATCATTTTAATAAATTATAAAAACAATATAAATTATTTTTCTTGGTTTTGAGTATACCACTTATTTTTTTTACTAAAATGTCATTTTAAACTAGAAACATGCACTTTGACCTATACCGATCAAATCATGTATCGGTTTGTTGTGAGAAAAATTTATACACATAAAAAAGGAATTATGAATCTATGTACTAAATTATCTAGATAATAAGAGCACATTTTTTTCAGTGAGTGAAATTTTTTGAACTAAACTGTCGATTTTATACTGATAACGGACACATTGAATCATACCGGGCACACCGTGCATTTAATTGAGGTGAGAATGATTCCTACATGTCACAAATGACTTATGAATAATTTTTATAAATTATCCAAATAATATGTATGAATTTTCTCATTTTTGAGTAGGTTAGTTTTCCTTTTTATTAAAATTGATGTCATTTTTAAATAAAAAGATGCACTTAGAGTCATACCAATCACACCATGTATCAGATTGAGGTACAAATGATTCCTAAACATCTAAAATGACCTATGGATAATTTTACTAAAGTATAAAAACAATAAAAATTTGTTTTATTGATTTTGAGTATGTCACTTATTTTTTTACTAAAATTTCATTTTAAACTTGAAACATTCACTTTGACCTATAACGATCACATTGTGTATCAATTTTATATGAGACAGATTCCTACACATCACAAAGTAACTTATGAATTTATGTACTAAACAATCAAGACAATATGAGTGTGTTTTATTTGTTTTCAGTGAGTGACATTTTTTGAACTAAACTGTTGATTTTAAACTGATAACAGACACATTGAGTCATACCGGGAACACCGTGCATCAGATTAAGGTGAAGCTGATTCCTACACATCAAAAATGATTTAGGGATAATTTACCTAAATTATCAAAACTATATTAATGCATTTTATTGGTTTTGAGTAGGTCATTTTTCCTTTTTATTAAAATTGATATCATTTTTAAATAAAAAGACGCATAGGGAGTCATACCGGTAACACCATGCATCAGATTGAGGTACGACTGATTCATACACATCTAAAATTACTTTTTGATCATTTTCCTAAAGTATCAAAACAATCCAAATTCATTTTCTCAGTTTTGAGTACGTCACTTGTTTTTTTACTAAAATACCATTTTAAACTGGAAACACACACTTTGACTTATACCGATCACATCGTGTATTGGTTTGACGTGAGATCGATTCCTACACATCAAAAAGAACTTATGAATAAATTTTCTAAATTATTGAGACAATATGATAACATTTCATTTTTTTTCAGTGAGTGAAAGCTTTTGAACTAAACTGTCAATTTTAAACTGATAATCAACACATTGAGTCATTGCGGTCACATCGTGCATCGAATTGAGGTGTGACTAATTTATACACATCTCAAATGAATTATAGATCATTTACCTAAGTGTGAACGAAGTACATGCCTCCATAGACCTATTTTCAAAATCATATAAAACCCTATCATTTTTAATAAAATAAAACATATTAAAGAAACAATGTTTTATAAAAAAACATTAAAAAAATCCTCAACCATTTATTTTATTAAAGTTTTATTTGGATCCTTGTGGATAATTACGAGGATAAAAATGAAATTAATTCATCATTAAATATACCTCCACATAAAATCAAATAAATTAATTTAAGTAATATACACTTGTCAGTTGAAATTACACTATAGAAACCCAAGACCCTCGGGCTGCACAACACTACTGTTGTATATTCTGATTCTTCCATCTCCACCCTCTCCATTTTTCCCACACTTCACTCTATCTTTTATCTGGTTGTGTAGAGATTTTATATGGAAATAGGTCATGGAAATGGAGGTGTCGAGTTAATAAATTGTGTCAATGGTATAATTCTTACAAATGGGAGACATTTCCCTTTTTAGAGAATATAATGAAGTACAATTGTCATCCTCATTAGCTCATCTCCCAAATAGTTACCATTGCATTTTATTGTTTGACACACATTCTCAATATCATGTGTACATGCACCTATATTTCTTGAAATACACTAATAAATAGTCATCAACAGGATGACTAATGATCAAAGTAGTACAAGAAACATAAAAGAGATGGGGGATGAGTCTCAAGGAAACAAAATACAATAATAACTGTTTGGGATATGAAACTGATGAGGATGACAATTGTACTTCATTATGTTCTATAAAAGGGGAAATGCCTCCCATTTGTGAGAATCACACCATTGACACTATTTATTAACTCAATGCCTCCATTTCCATAAACTCCTCCTAGAGAAAATCTCCACACAACTAGATAAATGAAAGAGTGAAAGGTAAGAAAGAAATGGAGAGAGTGGAGTTGGAAGAATCAAAATATGCAACTACAGTGCTGGGTAGCTCAGGTGTCTTGGGTTGCTATAGTTTACTTTCAACTGAAGAGTTTATTTTACTGAAATTAATTTATTTGATTTGACATGGTGGCAGATTTAATGATGAACTACTTTCATTTTTATCCTCAAAATTATCCCTAAGGATCTGAATAAAACTTTAATAAAATAACTGGTTGAGGATTTTTAAAAAATATTTTTTTATATAAAATTTGGTTTTTTAATAGATTTTATTTTATTAAAAAAATGATAGGGTTTTATATGATTGGAAAAAGAGGTCGATGGAGGCATGTACTTCGTTCACACTTACCTCGATAGGCAATAAACTTGAATAGGGTTCATGCCTTCCACCATCAAAAACAACAAAGTAGAGGTCACTCCTCATTCGATACATTGATAAATAAAGTGAATCTACCTAAATATTATATATATATATATATATTATATATGTATTATATTAGTAACTTTATTTGAATATAATTATATATATATGTATATTATATATTATATTTAAATTTATTTAAATATACAATATATTATTCGATATATATATAATAATATTTTTTCTAATGAAACTAAAAAATACCATTAATAATAATTTTTAAATTATATTAATTATAAATAATTATTATTCTATGTAATTGTGTATAAAATATAATTATTTAAATTTTGGAAAGTTTAATTATTTCAAAAACATGTATATATAGTTACCTAATTTTATTATTTTGAAAGTAATATGAGTTTACAATATTTTATTAGTTATTTAAGTATAAGTTATATTAGTTTTAATTAAATGTATATATAGATCTAAAAAGTATATATAGACCTAAAATGATGAATACCTAAAAATAATTTCTAATATATAGAATTTGATAACTTCCATTCTATTTTTTTTGGAACAAATGATGTAGAAACTTAAGGATTCTAGAGAGACCATCTAATACGCATTGACCCATCCTTGAGATTCTAGGGAGGTCCGTAAAGAAGTTGGTATAAAACAATAATACATATCAACAAGATATATCACAAACAAAGTAGAAAAACACACCAACCCTTGCAACGTCTATCTCATAAACATATAAGTCAATTTGATAGTTCATTTAAGGTTTTTATATCCAAAAACTCCATTGTTTATATAGTGTCATAAATATTTATTTAATTAGTTTATCTATGGAACAAAGTTGATTCACTAAGATTTCAAAACAAAAAAAAAATTAATCTTGTAGAGAAATATGGGGTATAGATGTAGAAAACAAAGCAAATTGATTCAAAAAAATAATTTTAAAAGACCAAAACAAGATATCCAAAATAGTAATCAATCAAAAAATATATTATAAACAGAATCAAAATAGTATACAACAAACAGAGCACACATACAGAAAGAAAATCGGAACTTGTAAAAGAAAATCTAAAACCCTCAGATCCAGATATCGAAACGAAAAATAATTAATGAAAATTGGAACCTACAAAGGAAAACACATGCCTACCTCGCTAGGTTGAATAAAATATGAGACCCTCAGATCCATATCTCAATGTTTTCTTCAGAAACCCTAACTAAAACTAGATGCCAGATGCTGGACAGTGTTTTAGCAATTGGAGGCAGTGGGTTTGTGTGATTTGAGTGGGTTTGTGTGATTCGAGCTTTAATTCACTGAGGAGATGCACCCCCTAAGACTCACATTGAACAACCTTTGCATTGCATGGGTTAGTAGAAACGTCAAACTAACTCTTCCCCATAAACCCTTCACTAATACCAAGCTTGATTCCCTTACTGTTATATCCAGAAACAACCTGCTGTTATTAATGGTTCTTGGTCCCTCGCCTACAAGTAGGTGTAGAATGACCCAATTTCTTATAGGAACCACATAAATTAACCCACAATTCAAACCACACAACCTAATTGCATAAAAATTCTTCCCCCACAGTAATCCAAATATAATCTATAGGCACCCTCAAGACATCAACTTCCACATAAATGCAAGGATAAACAAGGTGAGAAACTGGCCAGGTTCTACAATCAGAACATAAATATCTACCAACTAGATTCCCTAGTATGCGTATAATTTCAGGATTTTGAAAAGGTAAAGGGATCTTAGGGAAGCTAAAACAAATCACTATGGTTGGAATGTATCACTTCATATGGAAGTCATATGACCACCTGAAGTGATAGAACTAGAAACCATTACAGCTATGGGTAGAACTGGACCAAGCCCTAACTAAATCTTCCTCTTAAGAAAACCGAATCATGGTGTTCCTTTTGTTGAGTAGACCTAACATTTCTCGATCTTACAACCCCCAAGAATCAAATATTAACCTATTGAAGGTGTCCACCGAAGGGCGACACTGCTTAAAACACACAATCAATGTGAGATTAAGAAGATCCAATGTCACGTTTTACTCTAAGGTTCAGATCAAAAGATTCAGAACACTATTGAACAGATCTAGGACCTTAGGGTGAAGTGATTGAGGAAAAGGTGGGAGAAAATTGGGTTTTGATAAAGGAGAGAATGAACGAGAAGCACCCTTAAAGGGTTCACAACAGGTTAGGTTTTTTTAATTAGATTGTGACACTTTTATCAATTCTTTTAAAAAAGTGATGATAAATAGTCCTTTTATCAGCGCTTTTTTTAGCACTGATAAAGCCTCATCTTTATCAGCACTAAAAAAGCACTAATAAAGGTTTCTTTTATCAGTACTTATTACTTATGCGCTGATAAAAGATTTATAATTATAATTATAAATAAAATAATTTTTAAATATATATATATACACTTAATAAATATATATAAATATAAATATAGTAAATATATTCCTTATTTAAATATATTTATTATAATTTATAATTATTTAAATATATTATTATTTATTTATAACTATATAAATATTTTTAAAAAAGAATATTTATATAATTATATCTAATTCTATAATTATGTAAATATAGTAAATATATTCATTATTTAGGTAAATATATTTTAAATTTAATAATTATTTAAATATATATAATTATTTATTTATAATTATTTAAATATATATAATTATTTATTTATAATTATTTAAATATATATAATTATTTATTTATAATTATATTTATACTTTAAAAAAATATTTATTTATTTATAATTATAAATATATAAATTTATAATATAGTATATACATTTTTAAATATATTTATTTATAAATATTTTTTATAGATATTTTTTTAACATTATTAACGAGTATCTAATTTTAAGTACATGCATGTTAAAAATGAGTGAAATTGAATAAATTAAAAATAAGTACACTTTAATAATATTGAAAAAAAAGATAAGTTTTTTTGTGTGTCCATTGTATATAAAAATTAATTAATTATGTATATGTGAAATCAATATATCACACCTTTGATCTATGTTAAATTAAAAAATCAAACAACATTCAATTTTATGTCCATTACTCTATGCAATTATTCAATATTTTTAATTCATATTAATTTTTAATTTTAAACTATTATTCACTAAATATAATGTATAAATATTTTTTAATATATAAATCATATTTATTTATATTAATATATATCTATATATTTAATATATACTATTTATTGACATTATCAATAATCATCTGATTAATAAAATGTTTAATATTTTTCTTAATTTACTTATTTTTAATTTTAATATGTTTAATTTTCATTTTTCGTATCTATATATTTAATACATACTATTCATTAGTATTTATAATTTATATATAGTATAATAAATTTATTAATTTTGATAAATAATTATTTAATTAATAAAATTTTTAATATTTTTTTAATAAACTCATTTTTTATTTTTATTTATTTAATTATTTTATTTATTTATTCTGACCTTTATCAGCGCTAAAAAAACACTGATAAAGGACTCATTTATGAGTGTTAAAAATATAGTGCTGATAAAGAGTACCCTTTATCAACGCTAAAAATAAAGCGTTGATAAAGGGTAACCTTTATCAATGCTAAAAATAAAGCACTGATAAATGAGATCTTTATCAACACTAAAAAAAGTGATGATAAAGTGTTAAATTTATCAGTGCTTTCTTTAGCATTGATAAAGATTCCATATATTAGCACTTTTTTCTAGTGCTGATAAATACCAGTGCTATTAAACGACAATTTTTTATTAGTAAAAACACATTCATATTATTTTGATACTTTAGGAAAATTATCCACAAGTCATTTGAGATGTGTAGGAATCAACCACACCTTAATCTGATGCATGGTGTGACCAGTATGACTCCAATGACGTATTTTCAATATATAAGTTTAATTTTAGTTTAAAATGAAAATCACATCATGAAAACTGAGAAAACAAGCCTAGATTATTTTCTCATCATTATATCTACTATTAATTAATTAATTTCCTTATCATTTTTATCTTATAATTATTTAGTTAAATTTCCTAGAGATAGTGCTTGAAGTCGAACAAGAAGTGGCGTGACGTGAAAGAATCATCTACAAATCAATATGATATACAGTGTTCCTGGTATGACTCAAAGTTTATTTTAAAATTAACACTTTATAATAATTTATTTTTTTATATTATTTATAACATAATTTTTTTTCTTATATATATGTGCTTTTTTCTCGAGCATGGGTTAGGATAAAAAGACAAAGGATCATTGATTTTTTTGAATGTATATAATAATATGTACTTATGTAATTGTATAAAACAATGTTTGAAATATCTATAATATAGTTTTTTTTCTTTTATTTGGGTTGTAAATTTCATTTCATTTAAATTCTGTATTAGTGCTTGATTTTTCTGATATCATGGTGTTTTTGGTTCTGCGGTGTGCTGTTATAGTACACTGAAACATGCCCCTTTATCAGCACTTGTTGAAGTTCCGATAAAGGTCTAATTTATTCGTGCTAAATAAAAGAACAGATAAAGGAACCCTTTATTAGTGTTTTTAGTACAGATAAAGGACTAGGGATTTTAATCTCACTCTGATAGTTATCACTTCTCTAGTACTGATAAAAGCCATTTTTAGCGCTGTTAAATTCCTATTTTATAGTAGTGATAGAAATATCTATACAAGATCAAGCTAGTATCCATGGGTGGATTTTATAACTACACCCCCAGATAGGAAGAACGAGAAGGACGACCACATCCTCAAAATTATGGTCATCTCTCTCTCTGACAAGTGAAATGTGCATGTCTCTGGTCTCCATCTCTCGATGAGGGAAACAAGGAGGTGATGGTTAATGACTGTAAAATTTGATACCAAAATTCCATAGAATCCAAAATGATGTAGGTATGGTATAATAGCGGCTGGAGGTAGAATGTGGTGATGATGGTGTGCTCTTTTACGACCCCCTCCCCACAAGGTGTACCCTTCATGGGCCGACAATGTGAGAAGTGGTATAGTGACCCCCCGAGTCCCACCTCCAGCAGGCCCCGGGTTGGTGACTAACACTGAGGGTATAATAAACACACAAATGGGAGACATTAACCTCTAAGAGAACACATGTGAAAGAGAGAGATAATATAGACACCAACCAAATCCAACTCAGACAACAATAAAAATAAATCGGAAGTACACATATGTAATTCCATGAAAAACAACTACAACTGAAAGGGGAAAAACTGAAAGTACCCAAAATAAAGTAAAAACAGCAGCAATCACAAGCCCGAACTTCTCCTGCAACCCCAAGCTAGTAGAAACTAGCTTGATCTCTAACCTTCTCCAAGTGACCAGAAAAATAGTTTATATATACATAGGGTGAGCATAACATTATACTCAGTAGGATCCTCCCCGAAGCCTCTCATGCAAAAGTAAAGAAATCATGCTAAAGCGCAGTGAACAACAAGTGAAACAAACTCATCACCTAAATAGGTATACTATGTTCCTAGACTCACCGTGACTACTCTCACAATTTATCACATACAAGAGTATATAATATAATAAATAATATCAAGGGTACCCCGCTAATACTTCCCCACTGGTTTTACACTTTTCCCCAATGTCGCGTGTCCTAAGCATCTCTCTCCAAAAAGGATTTCGTGGAGACACCTGGGCAAAGCACCAAAACATGAACCTCGTGCAACAAAACCACCATGTCCACACAAGAAAAGTAACCAGGTAGTTTCTGGGAGCCACCACAGCTCGCATAACATGTATCATATGTTAGGTATTATACCTTAAGCCATTAAAACCCATACACCGAGTAAGGATGCTCAAGCCATCACAACCTATACACGCTATACCTATTGTAGTCCATTGGAAACTATATCCAGAATATATGTGTGTGAATAACCACTAGCCATTAAAACCCTCTGCACACATATATGGGGAAAACTAACTGTTGTACCAACCAACACAAGTAACTACCAAGAGAAGAGAGTAGGGTCAAAGGGGGTAGTCATCCATCCATCCTCCCACCATAATGTTGGGAAAAACACCCCCCAGGGATTAGAATCCCCAGGGTTTTAGTTTCCCTAACTGACAAGGTGGATTAGCATATAGAAACACAAAAAGTATAGAATATACTATAGCTCACAACCACACCATGGGCATAACCTAGTCTTAGACTCAACTGCAGCTAACATCTCTCAGACTCCCGACTTTCACTTCTAAGACTAGGTATCCTATAAGCACACAACCATTTAAAGAGCTTTAATACATTAATTTATTCCCTTTTTATCAGTTTCACTTTACGTTAATTAATCCTTTAAACATGAAATAACCATTAATAATTTCCACATTATATTTCATTAGTGCCACACCCAAAGTTTACTGTTCCTTTAAATTTCAACCTCAGCATTGCATCCCAACAATCTCCAACCCCATGGTTTAACATCATTTATTCAATCATTTATTAAAAACATTATTACTTTCCCATATAACCAGACATTCTAGAAAAAATTATAAGATACTAAACATAAGGTGGCTCATCTCGTTGATTAGATGAACTACCTGTCGAGTCTTTGCTACCTATAGCAAGATCATAGATTGATCCTCCCTCAGGAAGCTAAACACAGAAATCATGTGGCATACCTCGTGAATCTTCTCCCCTTTTGGAAGGAGGGTAAGAAAACCAGTTGCCTTGAGAAGTGGGGAAAGTAAGGAAGATAAACAACGAACAAGAAACAACAAGCATCCAAACATTCACATCCAACTCATTCCATCATCTTTGGTGTCCTCCCCGACACCCACATGCATAAATTGATGCATCTCGCCACTCCAGGGGTCAACTGATGCCATAACCAATAAGCCTCCCTGCCCACAAATATCACAACATCCTTCCAGGCTCACATCACAACACAAGCAGTAGGAAAAAAAACATCATATCAATTGGGCTCTTGGACCTTAAACAAGCAAGATGGTAACTCATAACCCTACAAGGAATTATCTTTTATCAAAAAACCAGTTCTTTAATCCATCTTTAATTAACCGATTTATTATTCGTAGGTTCCAACTCCGGGAAATCTAAACAGTAAGCTATCATAGTTGATTAAACATGTTTACAGCATCAATTTGATTAACATAAAATTAAAACAACAACAACTAGATTCATTTACATGCCTCTTTATCTTTATCCAAACAATTATAAATTAATTCCAGCATTATGTTTATTACCAATATCCATCAAGAATGAAAATCTAAACAAAGAAAGCATATATATATTACACTATCTAGAAAAACAAGAGGCAATAACATACGATAAATATCAATTTATTTATCCAGTTCAAATATTTAATATGTCAATTCCATTGTGATCCAGTGGGCTAAAACATGCCAACTATATAGTTTCACGTAAAATAATAGAGAAGCAACGAATCCCCTACCTCAAACGGTTCTTGACGTCCTTTATATGAGAACGAGCCACACAACAGGTTACAATCTATCCCCCCTGTGACAACTATATCCACCCAAGGATGCAAAGACACCACCACACCGGTCAAAACCCAAGAAATGTCCATTAGGGACATGAAGATACCATTCCATAAAAGTGAAAGGAGAAACAAAAGGAGATGAACCCAAAAAAATGACTATAGATCATACCTTATATCAAAGATTGATCAATACTGCTTTGTTTCATCAAAACTAAGGGGAACCAATCGAAGGAGGAAATTTTGACCGCACAACTCCTACAGGAAGGAATGGGAGGTTCGAGCATCTCACACCAGAGAACAAGGATGTAGAACTAGGGAAGAAGATATCTCGTCCCTTTAGAATTTTTAACAGAGCAGCGGTTTAAGATACGCTGGATTTTCCATTAAAAGTGGATTGCATTAAACCATGCGGTTTGACAAAGTAAAAGAATCCTGAGCCTTATGAAAAATTAATATAGGATTTATAGCCTTGAATCAGCCTTAGAGTCCCTAAAATGAGGCCTTAAATGTATTTTACGTTGAAGGAAACTTCAAAGGGGTGAACTGTAGGAAGTTGGAAACACTGTTCATGATCACAAATTTTGGAATAGGAAATGGAGGCTACCGTTAGACCTCACCGTTCTGGAAACACTATTCATGAACATAAAATTTGGTAAAGGAAATAGAGGCTACTGTTGGACCTCACCAATCTGGAAACACTGTTCATGAACTTAAAATTTGGAAAAGGAAATAGAGGCTACTGTTGGACCTCACCGTTCTAGAAACACTATTCATGAACTCAAAATTTGGTAAATGAAATGGAGGCTACTGTTGGACCTCACCATTTTAGAAACATTGTTCATGAACTCAAAATTTGGAAAAGGAAATAGAGGCTACCGTTGGACCTCACTATTCTGGAAATACTATTCATGAACTCAAAATTTGGAAAAGGAAATAGAGTCTACCATTGGACCTCACCATTCTGAAAACACTATTCATGAACTCAAAATTTTGAAAAGGAAATAGAAGCTACCATTGGACATCATAGTTCTAGAAACACTATTCATGAACTCAAAAATTGGAAAAGGAAATAGAGGCTACCGTTGGACCACACCGTTCTGGAAACTTTGTTCATGAACTCAAAATTTAGAAAAGGAAATAGAGGCTGCCGTTGGACCTCACCATTATGGAAACACTGTTCATGAAATCAAGATTTGGAAAAGGAAATAGAGGTTACCGTTGGAACTGTTCACATAAGTCTACCATTAGAACTGTTCACATAAGACTACCATTGCACTATTCACATAAGCCTACCGTTGGACTGTTCACATAAGGCTATAGTTTCATTATTCGCATAAAGATACCGTTGCACTGTTCACATAAGGCTACCGTTGCACTGTTGACATAAGGATACCATTTCACTATTCACATAAGGATACCATTGCACTGTTCACAAAAGCCTACCATTAGAATATTCACATAAGGCTACTGTTAGAACTGTTCACATCGGTCTAGTAGTGGAACTGTTCATTGAATTGGAAATTTGGAAAAGTGTTAGGGATAAATCACCTTGAAAACCAGAACACCTCAAACACTAGATTTTCACAGAGGAATAGACCAGATAGGTCCAAGCCATTACATCAGATACCTCTCAAAATATTTTCATCCTTAATAACTCAAAACCCATCTAAAGGTAAACCGAATGGGGTCTGAACAACAACCCATCGAGATACCTATCAAAAGAGAGAAAGCCATAAGAATCAACCAAAGAAATCCATCTCATAAACAGGAAAGGTCTAAAATCACAAAGTGAACATATTTTTTTTAACATGAAAAGATTTAAACATCAATCAACTCAGGTTACTAAGAATGTATATGTGACTCACATTCCCAGATACTCTCCTCCATGCCACTGTGTCACCACAAGACACAAACCAAGGGGATAGAATGCCCGCGCAACACCTTCTATTTGCAGTATTGGATCTCTACAGGCCAATCCTCAAAGGTAGCATAATCATCAACATCGATCTCTCCCCAATCGATGATGTGTGATTTATCGTAAAGATAAAAAAGGAGATGTGATACATGGAAAACATCATGTATCTGGCTCATCTGTGGGGGAAGTGCTACTCGATACGCTATGACTCCAATACGAGCCAACACCTCAAAAGGCCCAGAAAATTGGGGAGAAGGCTTACTCCCACAACCAAACCTTAGCTGCCCATGATGGGGAGTCACCTTCAGAAAAATGTGATCCCCAATATCAAACTCTAAGGGTCTCCTCCTTTGATCGGTATATGATTTATGATGATCCTACGCTGCTTTTATCCTCTCACAAATCACCTAAACTATCTCTGTTGTATTATGCAATAGTTTCGGTCCGAGAATTGATGACTCTCCAACCCCAGAAAAACACAATGGAGAATGGAGAGGTCGACCATAAAAGGATTTAAATGGATCCATTCCAATGGTGGAGTGAAAACTATTGTTTTAATCAAACTCCACCAAGGGTAAGTGCCTCATCCACGAACCTCCAAAATCCAGGACACAATATCGCAAATTATCTTTAAGAGTCTGGATTGTTTTCTCTATCTGACCGTCCATTTACAGATGAAAAGCAATTCTAAGGCATAGTTGTGAACTGAAATCACATTTGAGACCTCTCCACACCCTAGAAGTAAAACAAGGATCTCGATCAGAAATGATCATCCTTGGGACTCCATGAAGTTTCACCACCTCCTCTAGATACTACCTTGACAAAACTTCCACTAAGCTTGACTCTTTGATCACTATGAAGTGGGAGGATTTTGTTAAATGATCCAATACCATCCAAATAGCTTCATGTACTCCCTGAGATTGAGTTAAACCAGTAACAAAGTCCATTGAGATGTCTTCCCACTTCCAATGAGGAACATCTAACAGCTGGGGAAGACCACTAGGAACATGGTGTTCGGCTTTCGCCTTTTGGCAGACCATACATCGAGACACAAACTTTGAAACTGTATGATTTATCCTAGGCCACCAAAACTGACTCCTCAAGGCTCGGTACATATTTGTCATGGCAGGATGCACCGCTGAAGGTGAACCATGTAACTGTCTAAAAAATAGCCTTCTGTGATACAACACTCGGTGTTGTTCATACTCAGACCAACCATCAGGGACCTTGCAACAAACAACTAGGTCTCTCCAGACCTCTACCTCAGGATCCCCCAACTGGGACTCTTCCACCTACTGCAACAGAGATGATTGCACCGTCATCTAAAAAATACAATCTATGCCCATAACTTCTCCCATATCGAGATGTAATGATGAAAATTCTTCCATTACTCTCTATGAATCACCAGATTCATGCACTACATCACCACATGACTTTTGACTCAGCGCATCAGTTACAAAATTCCCCTTTCTAGGTGTATACGATATTGAGAAGTCATATTCCTATAAGAACTCCATCCATCGATGTTGTCGTAAGTTAAAGTCATGCTAGGTGAAAAAACACCTCAAACTCTTATGATCGATGAAAACCACAAAGCACTTGCCAATTAGGCAATGTCTCGACAAATTCAGAGTAAACACCACAATTGACAACTCAAGATCATGGGTGGAATAGTTACATTCATGGGGACGCAACTGCCGAGACCCATAAGAAAAAACTGATCTCTACTTCATCATAACACAACCTAACCCCAGATATGAAGCATCGCAGAAAACATCAAACTGAACTCCCTCTACTGGAAGACAAAGAAATGGAGCACTTACTAACTTATCCGTGAGATACTCGAAAGCTGCCTGACACTGATCATTCCATATGAATTCTTGATCCTTCTTGGTCAAATCTGTCAGAGGAGTAGCAACTCGAGAGAAATCGGCTATGAACCTCTTGTAATAGCCTGTGAGACCAAGGAAACTTTGCGCCTTTAACACTGTCTTGGGGGTTTCCCAAGACACAACTGATTCTATCTTCGGTGGATCCAAAACTACTCCTTACTGGGACACAACATTCCCCAAGAAACGGACTTCTTGATCCTAGAACTCACACTTAGAAAACTTCCCAAATAGCTAATTTTGACGAAGAACTCCAAAACAGCATGTATATGCTCTGCATGCTCCTCCTCAGACGAGGAGTACACAAGGATTTCGTCAATGAAAACCACCATGAACTTTTCTAGGAACTCACAGAACACAACTTTCATAAACCCCATGAATACAGTTGGATAATTTGTCTCACCGAATGATATTAAAACGAACTCATAATGCCCATAATGACAACAGAAAGTAGTCTTTGGGATATCCTCATCCTTCACATGCATCTGATGATATCCTGACCGCAATTCGATCTTTGATAACCAACATGCACCCTTCAGTTGATCAAATAAATCATCAATCGGTGGAAGAGGATAGCGATTCTTTACTGTCACTTTGTTTAAGCGATGATAATCGATACACGACCACAAAATGCCACCAGCCTTCTTCACGAACACAACTGGTGCACCCTACGGTAACACACTCATCTGAACAAAGACACAATGTAATATACCATCAAGCTATATACGTATCTCTCATACTTATGCAGACTCTGGTGCTGAAACTCTCGGAGTGTCCTCCTCCAAGTGTCGTCGTCGTCGATCTCTACCCTGCGGCGATCTTCTGGCACAACCTGCTGGACATCTTCTGTGTGAACCTGATGAGGATGTTGACCCAGATCCATACCTACAAAATAAAAAATAGTTTGAGCTCCTAAACCTGGAATATGGAAGACTCAAACTTAATTAATTATTTTTTTTCTTTTATTAATTTTAGGTTAACCTATCCCACAGTCTACCCATTCAAACACAGGCATAAGGAAGAATGATGCATGATCCTTTCCTAGGTCTCTAGACTACAACTAGTATCACCTCATTTATTATCCATTGTAAAATTAAAGGTTCGTGCATCAGATCACAGGGGGCCCTAAACGCCTACGTCTCAGCCGATCTCTAGTGTTTACATCACTTGCTAAACTTGACTAACACTATTTCCCTACCAACCCATGAAACCTCACCTCTTCCTAACACCAAACTACATCCTATCCCTCAACCTAAGCCTTTGATACCACTCTATCATGACCCCCTCCCCACAAGGTGTTCCCCTCCCGGGCCAGCAATGAGAGAAGGGAGATAGTGACCCCTGAGCCCCCCTCTAGTAGGCCCCAGGTTGACGACTAGCACCAAGGGTATAGTAAACACACAAATGGGAGGCATTACCCTCTAGGAGAACATATGGGAAATAGAGAGATAAGAGAGACACCAACCAAATCCAACTCAGACAAAAATAAAAATAAATCCCAAGTACAAATATGTAATTTCATGCAAAACAACTACAACTGAAAGGGGAAAAACTGCAAGTACACAAAAGAAAGTAAAAACAGCAGCAACCACAAGCCCAAATAGCTCCTGCAACCCCAAGCTAGTAGAAACCATCTTGATCTCCAACCTGCTTCAAGTGACCTGAAAAACAGTTTATATATACATATGGTGAGGATAATAGTATACTAAATAGGATCCTCCCCAAAGCCTCTCGTGCAAAATTAAATAATGCATGCTAAATCACAATGAACAACAAGTGAAACTAACTCATCACCTAAATAGGTATACTAAGTTCCCAACCTCACCATGGATAATCTCACCATGTATCGCATACAAGATTATATAATATAATAAAGAATATCAAGGGTACCCCACTACTACTTCTCCACTGGTTTTCTGCTTTGCCCCAATGTCACACGTCCTAAGAATCTCTCTCCAAAAATGATTTCCTACAGACACTTGGGCGAATCACCACAACATGAACCTTGTTAAAAAAAACCACAACATCCACACAAGAAAAGTAACCAGGTAGTTTCAGAGAGCCATCATAGCTCACATAACATGTATCATACGTCGGGTATTATACCTCAAGCCATTATAGCCCATACACTGAGTAAGGATCCTCAATCCATCACAACGTATATATGTTATACCTATAGTAGTCCATGGAAAACTATATCCAAAGTATATTTATGTGAATAACCAGAAGCCATTACAGCCCTCTACACACATATATGGGGAAAACTAACTGTTTTTCCTACCAGCACAAGTAACTACCAAGAGAAGAGAGCAGGGCCAAAGGGGGTAGTCAGCCATCCATCCTCCCACTGGAATATTGGGGAAAACACCCACCCCAGGGCTCAAGATCCCCAAGGTGTCAGTTACCCTAACTGATAGGGTGGAGTAGTGTATAGAAACACAAAATGTACAGAATATACTATAGCTCACAACAACACTATGGGCATAACCTAGTATTAGAATAAACTTTAGCTAACGTCTCTCGGACTCCCAACTGCCACTTCTAAGACTAGGTATCCTATAAGAAAACAAACATTTAAATAGATTAAATACATTACTTCATTCAATTTTTATCAGTTTCACTTTATGTTAATTAATTATTTAATCATTAAATAACCATCAATAATTTCCACATTATAGTTCATTAGCGTCACACCCAAAGTTCATTATTCCTTTAAATTTCAACCTCATCATTGAATCCCAACAAGATCCAACCCCGTGGGTTAACATCATTTATTCAATCAATTATTAACAACATTATTACTTTCCCATATTCGCAGGCATTCTAGAAAAACATTCTAAGCTACTAAACACAATGGGGATCAACACAATGAGTAGATGAACTACCTATCGAGTCTTTTCTGCCTATAGCAAAATCATAGACCCATCCTCCCTCAGGAAGATAAACATAGAAAGAACGTGGCATACCCCGTGCGTCTTTTCCCCTTTTGGAAGGAGGGTAAGAAAACCAGCTACCTTGAGCAGTGGGGAAAGTAAGGAAGATAAGAAACCAACAAGAAACAACAAGCATCCAAACATTCACATCTAACCCATTCCATCATCTCTGGTGTCCTCCATAACACCCACAAGCATAAACTGATGCATCTCACCAATCTAGGCGTCAACTACTGCCATAACCAATAGGCCTCCCTACCCCCACATATCACAACAGAAGAAGTAGGAAAACAAACATCATATAAATTGGGATCTCGGACCTTAAACAAGAAATAGGGTAACTCAGAACCCTACAAGGAATTATCTTTTATCAAACAACCAATTCTTTAATCCATCTTGAATTAACCAATTTATTATCTGTAGGTTCCAACTTCAGGAAAAATAAACAGTAAGCTACCAAAAAATAATTAAACATGCTTATTGAATCAATTTTATTAACATCAAATTACAACAACAACAACCAGATTCATTTACATGCCTCTTTATCTTTAGACAAAAAATTATCAATTAATTCAAACTTTACGTTCATTACCAATTTCCATTAATAACGAAAAGCTAAACAAAGAAAGCATTGATATCATACTATCTAGAAAAAAAAGAGGCAATACCATACGATCGATATCAATTTATTTATCCAGTTCAAATATTTAATATGTCAATTTCATTGTGATTCAGTGGGATAAAACATACTCATTATATAGTTTCACGTAAAATAATATAGAAGCAACGAATCCTCTACCTCAAATGGTTCTTGACATTCTTTATATGAGAATGAGCCACACAAAGGGTTACGATCTCCTCCCCCCATGACAACTGTATCCACCCGAGGATGCAGAGAAACCACCACACTGATCAACACCCAAGAAAAGTATATTAGGAGCATAGAGATACCATTCCATAAAAGGGAAAGGAGAAATAGAAGGAGATGAACCCAAAATAATGACTATAGATTATACCTTATATCAAAGATTGATCGATAATGCTTTGTTTCATCAAAACAGAGCGGAACCAATCCATGGAGGAAATTTTGATTGCACAACTCCTACAGGAAGAAATGGGAGGTTTGAGTGTCTCACACCCGAGAACAAGGATGTAGAACTAGGGAGGAAGATATCTCATCCCTTTAGAATATTTAACAGATCAGTGGTTTAAGATACATTGGATTTTCCATTAAAATCAGATCACATTAAACCACATGTTTTGACCAACTAAAAGCATCCTAAGCCTTATGAAAAAATTAATATAGGAGTTATGGCCTTGAATCGACCTTAGAGTCATTAAAATGAGGCCTTAAATGCATTTTACATCAAAGTAAACGTTAAAGGGGAGAAACCGTAGGAAGTTGGAAACACTGTTCATGAACACAAAATTTGGAAAAGGATATAGAGGCTACTGTTGGACCTCACCATTTTGGAAACACTATTCATGAACTCAAAATTTGGAAAAGGAAATAGAGGCTACCGTTGGACCTCAGCATTCTGGAAACACAGTTCATGAACTCAAAATTTGGAAAAGAAAGTAGAGGCTACCATTGGACCTCACCATTCTGGAAACATTGTTCATAAACACAAAATTTAGAAAAGGAAATAGAGGCTATCGTTGGACCTCACCATTCTGGAAACACTGTTCATGAACTCAAAATTTGGTAAATAAAATAGAGGCTACCGTTAGACCTCACCATTCTGGAAACACTGTTCATGAACTCGAAATTTGGAAAATGAAATAGAGGCTACTATTGGACCTCACCATTCTGGAAACACTGTTCATGAACTAAAAATTTGGCAAAGGAAATAAAGGCTACCATTGGACCTCACCATTCTGAAAACACTATTCATGAACTCAAAATTTGGAAAAGGAAATAGAGGCTACCGTTGGACCTCACCATTCTGAAAACCCCGTCCTTAAACTCAAAATTTGGAAAAGGAAATAGAGGCTACCATTAGACCTCACCATTCTGGAAACATTGTTCATGAACTCAAGATTTGGCAAAGGAAATAGTGGTTACCATTGGAACTGTTCACCTAAGTCTACCATTGGAACTGTTCACATAAGCCTACCATTGCACTGTTCACATAAGCATACCATTGGACTGCTCACATAAGGCTACCATTTCACTTTTCACATAAAGCTACCATTTCACTATTTACATAAGGCTACCATTTCACTGTTCACATAATCCTACCATTGGACTGTTCACATAAGGCTACCGTTGCACTTTTTACATAAGGCTACCATTGCACTATTCATATAAGGCTACCATTGCACTGTTCACATAAGTCCACCATTGCACTGTTCACATAAGCCTACTGTTGGACTGTTCATATAAGGATACCGTTGGAACTATTCACATTGGTCTACTGGTGGAACTATTCATCGAATTGAAAATTTGGAAAAGTGTTGGGGATAAGTCACCTTGACCACCAGAACACCTCAAACACTAGATTTTCGTAGAGGAATGGTCCAAAGAGGTCTGGGCCATTATATAATCGATGTAACCTGATCCATCAAGCCTAACGACCCACTAGCACATCGCGTGAAATATTCTTATACTGCTTAGTGAGTAGTGTATTATCCTCCATATGTATATAAAAAATGAAATGTATCAAGTGTAAAATGTAAATATAACATTATGGCCAGTGGGATGTTATGACTGGTAGAATGTAAGACATGTCATTTGTAATATATGGTTTTATATATTTATATATATAAACTTTTTGACTTCATTATCTAAAATTTTATAACCCAACACAACCTTAGTTTGACTTTAACTAATAAGTTAGATCTAAAATGGTGTGATTTTTAATTTATGTATGATTTCTCACATGATAGTATATTTCATGATAATTTTATCACATGATTGATTTATGGTTTATCCATGGATAGTTTTATTATGTTTTCTTGTCACCTCACATGTACTTATCATATTACTTTAAATGAAAATATGAACGGATTATTGTTATTTGATAGTAAAAGTATTCATAAATTTCATGAAATTATAAAAAAAGAAGGATCTTATATTAACAACATATACTTAATAATATGAAAATATCCCATTGGATACAATACATCATTGTGGTTGAGAGTGTGAACTTGATCCAACAATGTTAGGGCATCATTTTTAGTTATAACCTTCTCAATGACATATATTGTATCTCAGAATTTTCCATTTTTATTGAGGCTATTCCATCTCATTCTTTATCCTATTGGAATTTGATATCCCTCATTGATGTAACTTTTTGATGTCAAGTATCAATATCGGCTGGTCTTCGGGAATTAGGAAATATAAAAACTCCCCAATAGGCATCCATGGTGCAACATAACGGTTAGAACTGGTGTCCAATTAGTACACCAGATCAAAATATTCTTCCCATAATTTTTTTATATAGGCACATGCTATGATGAAATGTGTGCATGGAAACCATAATTCCTGGAAGTTTCTACATTGAAATTTATTTTCTTCTAGTAATACCACCATTTTTTCACTGCTACTACTTGTGATGGGGTCCAGAAACTCTTGAACTTCAAATTGAGTCTTATATACGGAAAAGGAACACTCGATAACCAAAATATTCTTCAATGTTCTTTTCAATCTCTCATTGAAAGTGTCTTCAATACTATAACCCCTGATGAATCCCATCCAAGGCTAGTTTTTGTCTATCAAAAAATTACTTCACATAATGATAAACCGTCTCCTTAACTAAGGCAATTATAGGTAACTTGTGAATCCCCTTAGATAAAATATTGATTCACTTCATAATGTTTGTGTTCATGTGTCCATACCTCTTCCCCCCGTCATATGCCAATGTCTATTTTTCTTTTGGAATCCTCATCATATAATCACACACTACTTGACCAGCCTTGTGAATTTATTTGAAATGTTATTCAAACCTTTGTTGGTTAGATTCATATTCCACATAGAAGTGATCATATTTCATATAAATTAATTTTATCTTTATGTTAAAATTGTAAAAAATAATAAAGAAATTGCATACCAAACCTCATGATTGCCTTCTTGATAGGTTCATTATGGATTTTTTATCAAATTTCTAGTAATGCATCTGATGCAGTACTGATGATGTACATTTAGGGGTATCCATACATTAGGATTTTCATTGATTGCCTCATTGATTGCCTGATGTTGATCATATATCAAACAGAAACCCTGAATGCGGGTGAAATGGTTGCTGATACATACCACAAACTAACTCCATGATTCATAGTTTTCCTTCTCCATAATGGAAAATTCAAGAAGAATAGGTGAATGGTTGCCATATTGGGTTTCCTTAATCAATAATACATCCATGTATTTTCCATATAGAAACATTCCATCAGTCTGTATGAACTGTTTGCTAAAACGAAATGAAAAAATAAAAGGGATGAATTCCCAGAACAACCAATGAAATTGAACATGATATGGATCAAGTCATTTATCTTGAGACACATGTTCATTCTTATGAATATAGAATAAAACTTGGTCATTGTGTCTCAATATGGATAGAAATTGTGGAAACACCCAATATGATTCATCCTAATCACCATAGACCTTCACAATTTCATTTTGTTTCACCATCCATGCCTTATTATAGTAAATCTTATAACCAAAAGTTTGTTGTATCTTATCTTTCACAAGGGCTACAGGAACATCTTGGTAGTTCCTAACCATATCAATGAAAATAGATGACACAAATTCAATATCCAATGATGTATGATCTTAGGTCAAGTTTTTCTGAATGAATGTATGAGATGCCTCAATCTTCAAAATTCTCCAACCTCTAAATGCAATGTTTGGAATCACCCTCAAGAAGAATCTACAATCATCCCCATATTTATCACACCATATGGTGTATTTTTTATAGCTTTATTTATAAAATAAATATCTATAGTGACTCTCAATATGAAATATTTTTAGTATGTTTTCAATGCATCTTTACTTGGAAAATCCCTTCCAATGTATAATGTTTTTTCCAACTCATTAAAACTATCCACTATAGCTTTAAGAAACATAGTTGAAGTTGTGAGAACATTGCAGTCAAATTTAGAAAAAAGCACCATCACTTTTGACAAAGATGTGAAGAGTGGTGGATGATTTATTGTGGGTCAAGGTTGATGTACAATTACTGCATTTCTAGAAACTTCCTACCCAAAGTCTACTTCTCCCTCATAATCATAATTTTTGTCTCCATCTATTCCATCATTATAAAATTACTCATCGGATGTCATATTTATATGTATATCTAAGAGATAATATAGGTTTTCCTCTTCTTCATCATAGGGAAAAGTCTAAATCTCTTAGGATAGAACTCATTAAAACACTCTTATAAGTCTATGTCTTCATACAATTGGACGTTGTTGTTGTATAGTAGAAACCTTAACATATAAATCCATCATGGAACTATCTTACTACTGGGAAAATAAATTTATTTCTTGGACCTAGTGCTCATCAGCATCCAATGGAAAATCTAGATCACATAGTGTAGTTAGGAACTACAAATTTCTACAGGTAATAGAACTTTTCTCTTTATTAAGTCCTAGATTTAAAAAACCAATAATTATTTCTTGAATTTTATTTAGCGTTACACAATCAGCTATCCTAACCATTGTTGTAGGTTTTTTACTATAAGATTCTCCTTACTCGGTTTGAATAACCTCTCTATAGTAGTAGACACATGGAAACATAATTATCTACGTGAAAAATTTTTTTTGATCAAGATTCTGATAGTGTAAATACTATTGATAGTGAGGGTTGACCATACAATCTTTATTATACTAAAATTTTAGAACATATTTTTGTATCCTAAAATATGAAACTAATGTTTCATTATCTAAAATTTTATTATAAAATAAGTCACATATTGTTTTGGAAACTGAGGTAAAAGAAGATAAAACATCAAATCAGTTTATTTATCCCTGATAAAATGACAATTATGATCATATAAAGTTAAATGGACAAGAAAAACCCATTAAATAACACATGAATTCTTTAAAACAGACAAGAAATACCTTGTAAATTTTCAACAGAATAGAGTTTGGATGAGATTATCCTCACTTCATAAGTGTTGTAAAATTCATCTTATTTTCAAGTGGTAGGTTAATAACACATTCCAAAGGGATGTACTTAACTTTTGAAATTTCAAAATATTTCAGCCTTCTAATGATAGGCCTTCCCACACGATGATGATGTCATTATAAGGTCTAAAGATTTTAAAAATTCAAAAGTTAATTACATTCCTTTAAGATTTTATTAAGATACCACTCGAAAATAAGATATATTTTACTTCAATTTAGAAGTTAGACTCATCTTATACAAACTCTATTCTGTTGAAAAATGCTAAGGTATTTTATGTATTTTGTTAAATCATTCATGTGTTATTTAATGGGTTAGTTCTTTCCCATTTCACTTTATATGATCATTATTTTTATTTTATTATGGATAAATAAATTGATTTTATGTTTTCTCTTATTTTTACCTCAGTTTCAAAAACATTATATGAATACTATTGACAATGAGGGTTCACCATATAATCTTTATGATATTGAAATTTTAGAACGTCTTATTATATCCGAAAACATATAACTAATATTTTTTAGTATAATTTTTAATATTCCTAAAGGAATTTAAATAGTTTTTTTAAAAAATATGAATCATCTAAAGCATATTCCCTGAGAGTGTCAAACTAGGTGTGTAGCAAGACCCGTTATTTTGCACCAGTTCCCGATCAAGTCTAGATCAATGCGGTATTTTTGGGTTTTACCCCTAGGTACATCTGTAAAAAATCCACACCCACTTGTAGTATCCTGATAAGGATTTTATTTCTTAGATAACCACATAATATTTATACTGCCAAAATTTTAGAATGTTTTCTTATATATTAAAAGATGAAAATTATGTTTTGTAGTATAATTTTTAATTTTCCTAAAGGTATGATCAATAGTTTATAAATATAATTTGATTCATCTAAAATATTTACATTTTGAGTAACAAACCAGGCATAAAATAAAGTATGAATCATCTAAATCATAGGAGTAACAAATCATGTGTGCAGTTAATCCTCTTTTTCATCCAATTTTTTATCTTTCATCCTTTATTTACTCTATGTTAATCCAAATTTATCAATTTCTAT
Organism: Viscum album; assembly: GCA_963277665.1. Taxonomy (NCBI): domain Eukaryota; kingdom Viridiplantae; phylum Streptophyta; class Magnoliopsida; order Santalales; family Viscaceae; genus Viscum; species Viscum album. The sequence continues at coordinate 1,059,466,835 of OY728155.1, forward strand.
TAATTAATTAATTATTAGTTAATAATTATTTAATCATTATTTATTCATTAACTTCTCAAATCATTATATTTTATTATCAAAGATAAGTAGGTCTACACAAAAAATAGGAGAAAATTGTAAAAAAAAAGAAAACATGAAACATGAAACTGAAATAGAGAAAACCAAGCTTTATGGTGGCCTAAAATAGTGTATCCAAAGCTCATATTCCTCCACAAGGTTTACCCCTCAACTGATAGATAACTCATTCTATGAATATAGTAGGTCATAGCTCCATATCCCTCCTTTGCTTCCATGAAGTTTATTACTTTGTTACCCTCACACTAGGTGTGAAGGATATTCATCCGATTATTAATAAAACCCTTGAACCTTCTAATAATGTATGTAATTAACCAAGGGATGGTACCTAAATTATGCAGGTAGTTGTATAATTCTATAAAATCAAATTCAATCTCCACTAAGCTGATATTGATTTGTTTACATAGAAGGAGACCTGTGAATATATCCATAGTTAATCATTAGTTAACCATTCTTTAATCCTTAGATAATCATTACTTAATAAATCTTTAATCATTAGTTAATAAATCTTTAATAATTATTTAATAATTGGTTAATCATTAGTTAATCATTAGTTAATCATCGGTTAATCATTAGTTAATCATTCTTAAATCTTTATTTAATCATTAGTTAATTATTCTTTAATCATTGTTTAATAATTCTTTCATTATTCTTTAATAAATACTTAATCATTATTTAATCAATATTTATTCATTAGTTAATCAATATTTAATCATTAGATAATAAATCATTAATAATTAGTTAATCAATCCTTAATCATTATTTAATCAGTATTTAATCAGTAGATAATCATTAGTTAATCATTAGTCAATCATTAGTTAATCATTAGTTAATAATTAGTTAATAATTATTTAATCATTAGTTAATCATTAGTTAATCATTATTTAACTATTCCTTAATCATTCTTTAAAAATTACTTAATCATTCTTTAATCATTCTTTAATAATTCCTTAATCATTCTTTAATCATTACTTAATCATTAATTAATCAATATTTAATCATAATTTAATCATTAGTTAATCAATATTTAATCATTAGTTAGTCATTATTTAATAATTAGTTAATCATTATTTAATCATTAGTTAATCATTAGTTAATCATTCTTTAATAATTCTTTAATTATTCCTTAATCATTCTTTATTCATTACTTAATAATTAGTTAATTATTATTTAATCATTATTTAATAATTCCTTAATCATTACTTAATCATTAGTTAATAAATCTTTAATCCATAGTTAATAAATATTTAATCATTAGTTAATCATTCTTTAATAATTAGTTAATAATTAGTTAATCATTAGTTAATCACTACTTAATCATTCCTTAATCATTATTTAATAATTACTTAATCATTAGTTAATAAATCTTTAATAATTGTTTAATCATTGATCTGTCATTAGTTAATCATTTTTTAATCATTAGTTAGTCATAATTTAATCACTACTTAATCTTTAATTAATTATTAGTTGATCATTAGTTAATCATTACTTAATAATTCTTTAATCATTAGTTAATCATTCTATAATCATTACTAAATCATTCTTTAATCATTAGTTAATAAATCTTTAATCATTATTTAATCATTACCTAATAATTAGTTAAGCATTACTTAATCCTTAATTAATTATGCCTTAATCATTAGTTAATCCCACAGTATTCATTAGTTAATTATTATTAGCTAACCATTATATGTAATCATTCTTTAATCCTAATTTATTAAATAGTTAATCTATACTTAATGATGACTAATAATAAATATTATTTATAAACTATATATAACTAACTAAACTACTAAATAAATAACATATTTTGAACTAACTAAAAAATCAATTAAATAAACAAATAACTTTAAAATAAATAATAAAAAATACCTCTAAATGACGTTTTGTAAAAAATCGGCACTCATTTTAGGCCACCGGAACCACCACCCACAAAGGAAGATTATTTTATAAATAGAGAGTAGAATTTAGAGATATGGGGGGATTTTGAAGTGAGGATGAGTGGGGTTCCCTTTTATAGGCACTTTTGGAAAAGGCAACACCCCTTGTCATCTTTCGTCTTTACATTATGAAAAAGGTGGCCACTCCCATGCCAAATGTTTATTTACTTTAGGCCAAAGGAAACCAACCCATCCCACATTTTCCATGTAATAAATCCACATCAATGAGAGGAAAATGAAGCACCCCCTGCTGCGTTTCAATTAATATGGAAGGTGGAAAAGCCCCTGTCACCTTTCTGCTGTAGAATTCAAAATATTTATAACCTAGGCACATTTGTTTTCAAAAAACACTTAAAAAACTCACAAATAGAGTGTGGATGATCATTATGAACTTGATATTATAGAATATTATGTGGATTCTGGTGGGGTGTAAGGGTGGAGTGAGGTCGAGATACGATGAAGATGGTGGTGTGGTGTTCACAACAATAGAGGAGGCATCCTTCGGCTGAGGCGCTACAGGAAAAGTGGATGCTTTCATAGTAACGGGTAGGGGTGGTTGGTTTTATGCTATACTGGAGCTTTAATTCTTGGGTTTTACCACACTTGGTTGGGAGTTGGATCTAAGAGTCGAAAGAATAAGAGCCTCCCCAATTACCCACCATGAAAATCAGAAGAACAAATATGAAATAAAAAAACAGTTAACAATTAATAATAATATTCAACGTAATAATAATAATAGTGATGAAAAGTGTTACATTAAAAATAATAATAAAAAATAATAATAAAATATAATAATAATAATTAACCAACTACAAAAAATTACAATTATATATATATATATATATAATTAGATAAAATAATTCTGTGTAATTGAAAGGGCGTGCCTGGAGCACGTGTTCGGTCAATCTAAGATTGGGTATCCTAATGGTTCATGAGTGGAGTTTAAACTTAAGTTATAATGACTTCAAATATACTTAATCACAATTTTGGATTAAAATTCATGGTCTTATAATTGGGTTTTATGGCATCCAGGAATTTTTTTTGACATCACATTTGCGATTGACATTCTGATTAGGCTGGATGATGCCACTAAAATGGTGAGTTTTAGTCACTATTCATGAGTTTTGGTTGAATTTTATTTAATTTATAATTTTATTTAGAGGTTGGTTCTCTCAAAATCACATTATGATGTCAATATTATAATTGAGTTTTAGAAAACAAATTCATTTTGTGATTAATGTCCAATTATTGGACATTAAAAGTCTATATGTAGAGGAGACCCTGTTTTCTCTAACTGTCAACTTAAAGGCCATGATTTATAACACTGTATAAGGAGAGGAAATTATGGGACTGCCTAATGCATTTATGATCAATCCAAAAATCAAGTTGAAGATAATTTTGGACATGCCCCTACTTTTAGATTATTAATTACACAAGGAGGACAAACCCATGTAAATGCTGAAGGGTCTTCCCAGAGAACCCAAATGATGAATCCTATATGAACTTCTCTAAAATACGGATGTATAGAATTATTCAATTCCAGACATACCTCTCCTCCTTGAGATGTATCTAATTTCATTTCTCCTACTCAATTGAAGGATAATCCCACTCAGTCTTGGGATGAATTTGCATATGAGTGTCACTTGGCTTTTGATGGTGTTACATTTAAGGATGCCTTATCTTGAGGAATAATGGAAGATCCTATTGGAGAGGAATATAACAACAGTAAAGCTACTAAGAATATTTTCATATAGGTTGATGTGGATTTTAACTTTTGGTAGGAACAAAAAATGATTTCTTTAAAAAGTCTCAAAGTTAAAGAAAAAATAGATGCTGCTACTACAATTAAACCCAAGATCAAAAGGACTAACATCTCTTATCTTCATGAGCACTATAAGTCTACCCCTAATAAGGGTAATGAAAAGGGTGTCAGACCCTCCTAGACAGGACGATTCTTTAATTCCTACTAGATACATTGTGAATTATTCAAGTAAAAATATGGGTTTTAATGAGTCTTCAACATCTTCTTTTCCTCCTTTTGATTCTGGTCATAAAGGGGATGAACCAGTGGGTGGACAATCACATTTTAATATTCTGGATCGTCCAGTGAATGCAAAATATAGCACACATACCTCTAGGTATCCTATATATAGTAGAATAAGGATCGAAATAGGTCCTATTTCATCCTTAGAACTTTCCTGTGATAGGAAGAATTAAAATGCTAAAGATGTAAAATCCTTGGATTCACTGATAGATGGTGCTGAAGGGGAAAGGATTTCCAAGGCATCCAACAAACATAAAGTTGGATATGAGACTCTCAAGATGGATGGAGAAAAGAATGTATCTATTATAGTAAGTACTGACCCTGTTCAAATGGAAAAGGTTAAATTTCAAAGGAAGGTAAGTACGCATAACTCATTTGAGTTGCTTTCATCCATAAGTAGTGAGGAGGAAGAACAAAAAAATGATCATGTATCTAGAGTAGAAGATTTGATGGATTATGTTGATGTTGGTCTCCCAGATGATGAAGATGGACCATGGTTGTAATCAAAACATGGAGAAGATGAAGACATCCCCATGTTTGGGGTGGACGCTTCTCTCACCGTAGTACGAGCACTCGCTGAAGAGTCACTTGATATCTTATGTGTTCAAGTTTGTATGTGGACATTTTTTCCTTGCATGTTCCTCCATTGTAAATTGTTTCTTATTTATTAAATAGGCCTCTACACCTCAACCTTTCAAAAGAAAAAAGATAATACCTAAAGTTAAAATTAATTATATTAACATAATCATACATAAAATAATAATATAATAGTAACACTAATAATAAAAATTGCTAATATAAATTATAAATAGTAATAATAATACAAATAATAAATTAGTAAACCCTAGTAATAAAAATGATGCTAATATTAATATACAATATTAAATTATATATACTAATAATAACAATGATAGATAACTAATATTAATATATAATTTACTAAAATTATGAAAAACTACAAAAATAATCTAAAACTCTAGGAATGGTTAATCTAATTAATGAAAACTAAGTTAAAAAAATACAAAAATGTTAGTGAGTTCTATGTGTATCAAATCCACAACACTTAAAATTTTATAATCATGGATAAAAAATTAGAAATAACACATGAATTCACCCTTAGTCAAACCAAAATAACACAATCAAAAGTTTGAAATTTTTCAATCACTTTCCACCCAAAATATCACTACTTCAGATATTCCCTTTAACAACACAAAAAACCCCATTTAGCACTGATAAATACACACTTTATCAGAGTTTTCTTTAGCACTGATAATGGTAATCTTTTAACATTGATTTCAATTTCAGTGCACTTTTAGCACTGATAAATGAGGGTTTTATCAGTGCTAAAAAAATGATGATAAAAGGTGCCTTTATCAGCGCTAAAAATAACACTAATAAAAAATTTGAATTTTTTTTTATTTTAATGCACTCCGATCCTCTGGAATCCCTTATACGATTTGAATCCCTTTACTACTCCCCCAAACTCGATTTTTTCTATATTTCACAAAATTTTTATTTATATATATATATATTTAGATATATCTTTTTTATTCATATATATATATATATATAATTAGTTTTAAATACATTTATCAAATATAAGTTTGTGTGTTTGTGTGACACACACACACACAAATTTATTTAAATATATTATATATTAATATTCATTTACATATATTAGTATATAAATATAAATATATATATGTTTATTAATACAAACACATATGTATATATAAACATTATATAATTATTTTTAAAAGCATTTTTTAAATATGTCGATATTTTATATATTACATATATATTTTTATTTCTATATATTTACACACACACACACATATATATACATATTTATACATATCTACAGATAATTGTATATTTAGATATAAATTTATTATAATATATTTATAAATATTTACTATAAATACATTAATATTCTAGATTTAATGATAATTATATATTTATAAAATACATTTATATATGATGTATATACATAATATTGACACACAAACACACATATTTATACACCCAAGTACACATTTATATTTCTCACATACACATACAAATATTTACATATATATATTTATTTAGATATATTAGAATATACACATAAATATATATTTTTTTATTGATACACACATGTTTATATATAAACATTACTTTTATATGTGTGTATAAATATATATTAATTCATTTTTATAAAGTGAATAAAGTGGATATTTTTTTTTAAATTAAATTAATAACAAATATTTATTTTCATATGGTTTATATATTTTAAAAAATATTTTTATGTAAATATGTTTAAATATGTATATATATAATTGATTTATTATATGTAATTATAAGAAAATATACATATATTTAATTATAAATAAAACAAAAATATGAAAAATGATAAAATTTCAAAACCATAATATCTATATGAATGTAATCCATGATAAAAAATTCAGTCTCTATTGAAAAAAGACAATAAGACCCTCTTAAATGAAGTTAAAATCCCACTGAATATGAAAAAATTAAGGTATCCCAACTAAAAATCAGTTTTGGAGGCTTTATGGTCCTTTTTTGACCTCAAAAAAGTGATGGGGTACCCTAAAAAAACATGGTGTATAACTCTTTTCATGTTTCGATTTGATATATGGTAGAGCTCAAAAAAAAATACTTGGATCAAAATCTATGGTCTTTTGAAGTTCAAGTCATGTTTTCAACCTATCTTAGATTGTTTATTCATTTATTGATTTTTATGACATCTAATTGTTATTAAATGACTATTAATCATTATTAATTAGAAAATTATTAAATGTTTTTATTTTTTTAATTAATTTATAATCCATTTTCCCTCTAAATATATTTTATATTAAGTGTAAATTCATATTTATCCTTATATAAATAATATTTAATAAAATATATTATTTTTATTTCAAAATTAATATATTTAAATCAATATAAATATATTTATATATTATTTTTAATGATAAATATTTTTTTTATGAAATATAACTTTTATCAGTGCTAGAAAATAGTGCTGATAAAGGGGGCCCTTTATAAGAACTAAAACAAAAGAACTGATAAAGGAGAGCCTTTATCAACACTAAAAGGCATTGATAACGACCCCCTTTATCAGTGTAAGAAAAAATAGCTGATAAGGTTCCTCTTTATCATCACTTTTTTTAGTTTTGATAAAGATCCCCCTTTATTAGTGCTTTCTTTTAGCACTGATAAAGGTTAGAATTAGATTTCACCCAATCTACAATAGTGTATCATGCTTCGTTTAAAATCTCAATTTTCAAAAATAATTTCCCTTTCAATCACTTCCTTTTCTAAATAATCATCTACACTCATACATCATGCGACCTACCTCACTATCACTCTCATTGTTCAAAATAATTTATGATTAAATCTAGGATCAATTATTATATAAATGAATGATTACTATATGTTTTCCATGAATTTCACATCTCCACTAGTAAAAATAAAAAGAATTCACTAATATTGAGCACTTCACAATGGTTTTAAATGTTCTCCAAGTCTTTGGGATGGTGGTAATAATTTTTTTTGTTGTTTTTGGATAAAATGAGGGTTGAATTTTGAAATATATGCGTGATATATGCCAATCCAAATACCTCTCTCGAAATATCACTCCCTCACACTTAAAACATTTCTTCCCCCAAGAAAATGATAACATCAAAACACATACAACAAATAAGAAGACCTATATCACTCAAATATTATTAGAAGAAAAATATGTTAGTATTAGCTCTAAAACCACATGACCTAAATATAATATAATATCCTAAATAAATGTACATAGGTAGCTCATACTCTATAGAATCTTAGTAAAATTAGGTCATATAAAAACACTTTATCTCCTAAAGTAATGAGTTATTAGTTTTATAGTTATACATTAAGGTGATGGTTATCATGTAATAACCACAAATGTACTCATTAGAAAAAAAAATTGTATCCCCGTATCAAAATTTACATGCAATGAATGGAGGCACTATGATAAGGAACACATATAACACGATGAGGTGATGTCTTTCCATAAACATCAAATGACTCATGGTTTCTCAAATAACTCTCTCTATGAATAACTCCCCCACCAATAGAGCATATATTTTCAATACTTTTCTATTTTTAGACAACAAGACCAAAGTCACATGTCACCTAATTACGCTTTAAATTTGTGGTGAAGTTGATGTCTTGCTACCACTGGTGGAATTCATTTTTATTGATATTGAAGAAGTGTTGATATGTAAACAACCCATCATTTATCATTCTTTTTTGGGGAAGTGGAAGATCTAGGTGATGAAATTGAACACAAATAGAAAATGAAAAATGAAGAACACACAAATTTAACATTGTTCGATAAGATTTCATACACCCATAAAAGAAGGGGTCCAATTATATTACTATCTCCAGATAAAATATTATAGGATCACACAAAGGGTTATAATTAATTTTTATTATTATTACAATTTAATGGGATTGAATCCCATATTATAGAGGAAGGTAAAACCAATTTTTCTTCAGTTATTTGGGTAGTTCATCTACTTTAAATCTTCCATCGCCACTTGTTGCATGTTCACTATGTCGGATACCAACCAAGGAAGAAGAAAAATTACCACTATAGTTTTTGATGATAGAGAAGACTTTTTAAAAAGTAATCCTCTTCTAATTTCTCCCCTAATTGGGAGTGGCCCCCAAAAATCTCCCCCTCATGACCAATTTGGGGTAGAATCTAGAACTATTGTCTCTTTGCAAGAATCCAACTTCTCTTTTTGTAGAACCGTCATCATCATGTCTACCCCATTATCATTGGTTTGAATTTTCTCAACTTTAAAAAATATTTCTTCCAACACATTTCAGATCTAGTGGTATCATATGTCAATGTGTTTGGACCTGGAATGAAATTTCGGGTTCTTGTTGAGATGAATTGCATTCTAACTATCGTAATAGAGAAAGTAATTCTCCAGACTCTATCTCATCTCCTGTAAAAACTTCTTCATCCACAACATCTCCTTACAACCTTTAGTGAGCACAATATACTCTTCTTATATGGTAAATAAGGAATCACACTTCTGATATCATGATTTCTAGGAGACTTCTCTCCCTGAAAATGATATTAAGTACCCGAATATGGATTTCCTCATGTCCACATCTCCAACCGTATATGCATCAATGTATCCTTCTAAAATAGGTTTACCACTTCCAAAACATAAATAACGACTAGATGTACCTTAGGGATACATCAATATCCATTTGAACACTATCCAATGATCCTTTCCTAGATTTGATAAGAATCTACTCCCAATGACAACAACATGAGAAATATCTAATTTGGTTCACACCATGACATACATATGACTACCAACTGCTGAATGATAAGGAATTTTTTATATTTATGCTTTATCCCCCTTATTTGATGGACTCTAACTTGTCATGAGCCTGAAATAACTCTCAAGTGGAGTACTAACTGGTTTTTCCTTGCTCATGTTGAACCTTTCAAGAACCTTCTCAATGTAGATAGCCAAATCTTATAATTCCCCTATCATGAGTAATCATCATACCAAGAATTTGAGTCATGTATCCCAAGTGATTCATTTCAAAATACTTATTCAAATCCTTCTTCAAACTATCAATCTTGGTGATATATTTTCCAATAATCAATATATCACCAACATAAAGCAACAAGTTAATCAAATCACCATAAAAAAGCTATTTAATGAAAACAAAGTGATAAAAAATCATCCTACTATACTATTTTTTCTCTATGAATGAGTGAAATTTCCTATAACATTACCTCAGTGCCTATTTCAAACAATATAAACTTTTCTTAAGTTTATATACCAAGTTTTCTTTACCTTTAACCTGATATCCATCTGGTTACTCCATGGAAATCTCCACATCAAGATGAACTTGTAATAATGTTGTATTTATATCTTGTTATTGAAACTCTAGGTTCAGACTATCTTCCAATCCAAAAAAAAACTTTGATAGAATAAATTTTAACCAGAGGATAAAAAATTTCATCAAAGTCCATACCTTTGTTTTGACTAAATCCATTCACAACCATTCTGGATATATAGTGTGACTTCGAGCTGCCATCTTCTCCTTTAATTATATACACCCAATTATTATTGAGTGCCTTCTTTCAATGTGGTAACTCTACTAAATCAAATGTATGGTTATTGTTCAAGGATCACATATCCTCTTGCATGGAATCTTTCCATTCCATCTTCTATTGACTCTTGATAGCATCATCATAACTGTCTAGATCTCCCTCATCGAAAAGCATCACATACTTATGTGGTGAGTATCTATAACTCAGTTATTGTTCTATGGTGGATACCCTCAACTGTTCTTCAGAGGGAATCTATTTTGAAATACCATATGACAGAGCTATATCATCAGATGAATACATATTACATGGTTGTGATATATCATCAGTTTCACATATCTCCCTCACACTAGATGGAACTAATGGTGGTGAGAATGGTTACAGATTGACAGGAATTTCCTCAAACTGCAACTTCTTTGCATTTTCTAGCTTCTCAAAATCTTTAATTTCCTTATACTCAAGAAATAAAACATATCTATTTCTAGAAATAATCTTGCTGATAGGATCTTGGAGACGGTATCCATACTCCTCAAAATATTATCCTAAAAAAATACATTTCATTACTTTCCCATCTAGCTTCAACCACTCATATTTCAGGATGTGAACAAATACCCTGCATCAAAATACTCTCAAGTGTTTATATAAAACATCTTTACCTATCCAAGAACTTTCTAGAACATTGTAGTTTAATGTAAATGATGGAGAAATATTGATAAGATGAACTATTATCCTCATTGATTCTCCCCAAAAGGTGTTTAACAGCTTTTAATTTGATAGTATACACTTGTATCTCTAAAAAATATATTCTTTTCATCCTATTAGCAACATCATTATATTGAGGCTTCTTCAATAATAATTTTTACAACCTGATTCCAAAACTCCAACAATAATCTTCAAAAGGATCACGATACTCTCCTCCATTGTTTTATCACACACACTTTAATGGCCTACCTATTTTTCTTTCCAAATTCACATGAAACTACTTGAAAACATCATGAACTTGATCTTTAGTTTTCAAATCAAAGGCTCATACTCTTCTATAATAATCATCTATGAATGTAAAAAAATAAATAACACCTCCCATAAACATAAGTGTGAATCAAATATAAAACATTTTCTCTCTTGGATGGTAAATAACCACAAAATGATACTTTATGTTATTTTCCCATGATAATTTTAACATAGGTATCCAAATGTGTACCTTTTAGACATGGAAAGAGATCCTTCCTAGAGATAATTACGATACATATCTCACTCATGTGACTAAGACTCCTATTCCAAACTTCTTCATGAATATCTTTTCTGGCCAGATTGACTTCTCCTCCACATGGTCTGACATCCATGAGATAAAGATAAGTATCTTTTTTACCTTTGTAAATTAAAATTTTACCTTTGGAAAGATTCCAAACTTCTTCAAGAATACCAATGATTTTTGATGAACCATCATTTCCCATATTTACATGTTTGAAACTCCCTAAAGTGTAATATGAAAAGAAATATCTTCTGGTAGTGACATGGTAGGAGGCACCTGAATCAATCACCCATGTTAAGTCTTGGATTTTAATAATGATCTGATTATATTCCTGAATAATAATGATATCTTCATTGACAACTAAAACATCATTATTTTGTGTCTTTACTTCTTGATTCATCTACACTAACTTCAACCTCTTATATTCCTGGATGAAGTGTCTGAGCTTTCCATAATAGTGGCACTTAATGTCATATCTTGATTAGGATTTTGATTGCTTCCTCATTTGTAGGCTTTGGTCATGGGCTTCTCTTCCTTTACTTCCCACATGCCATTTTTTTAACCTTGTATTTCATTGACAAGATATTTTTATTTAGGTGTATATCCCTAATCCTTCCTTCAAGACTATTTATTAAACATTATATCTTTCACCATTTCCACAGTGAGGGTTCTATCTAGAGTTTAATCACTGACTGACATAACTAGTGTGTCCCACATATTATGTAAATAACTCAACATCAATCATTCATGTAACTCATTATCAACCATTATTTTCATGGAATTCAACTGATAAATAGTACCTTAGAACTCACTCATGTGATCCAATATGTTGTTTATGTCCCTTTACTTCAAGTTGAAAATTTAGTGCATCAGGTTTGGTTTATTCTGTGGGGTTTTCCTTGAATACATATTTTTTAATTTTCACCATTGAATGGAAGTATCATGTTCATTGGAAAAATTCTGGAAGATACTCTTTTCAATCCACTGTCTGATTTGGGTAGAGCACTTCCTATTAAGCACGACCCACTCCACATCAACTAAAGGGGTATTGGTTGATGTATTCTCACCAGATTTTCTATTTTTTGAATATTCCTCTACTTTCACTACAATGGTCTTAGTGTTATCCACTATTGATTTCCAAAAATATTTAATATACAAAATATACTCTATTTTGGGTTTTCAGATGAAATAATTAAAGGCAGCGAGTTTAATCATATTATCAGTATTTTTTCTATTGATATAGTGAGAATATCGAAAATCTATCCCTATAGATGCATCTAGATTAGTTTATATAGCTAGAAATAACTCTTGGATTGTTGGAAATGGACTCCAATTGGAAAACTTATAGACAAATTAGTTTCAATAGTCTAGATCGACCAATAAGGTGGTAATGATGTGGTTCACCAGAATAGTTTCTAGAAAACCCACTAGAAAGTCACCTCCATCATGAATAGTACTGTCTTCTATATAAAGTGGTTGCTTTAGCACCATCAAGTTGACTGAAACTTTTACCACCTCTATCGAATTCATTTCAACTCAATTTTTTTACATCTTTTATGACATTGGAATCATCTTGACAAGATATTCAAGCATATAAATCTAATTTTTTTTACAAACACCTTAGATTTCTTAGTCATCTAAAAACTTCTCTGCACTATCACTATTTTTACCTCGATACCTTTGATACAACTTTGTTGGGGATGCAGAATATCTAGGCGATGAAATAAAACACAAACAGAAGAGTAAAAGTGAAGAATACAAAAATTTAACGTGTTTTAATAAGATTTACTATGTCCACAAGAGAAAGGGACCAGTTCTATTAGTCTCTCCAGCTAAAATGTCAGAGGATCACACAAAGGGTTACAACAAATTTTTATTCTTATTAAAATTTCATGGGATTGAATCCTACTTTATAGAGGAATCAAAAACCAAATTTTCTTTAATTTTTTTGGATAGTTCATCTACCCTCGAATTTTTCCACCACTAACTACTGCATTTTAGTTATGTTGGATACCAACCAAGGAAGAAGATAACCACCCACTGTAGTTTTTTCCGACATAGAATACTTATTCCAAACTCATCCTTTGCTGATTTATCCCCTAATTGGGAGTGGCCTCCATAGTCTTAGTGTGATTTTTATGTGCCCTAACATTTATTGGGTCATCTATAGTAGATTTTCATGTATAAAAGTGGAGGTTATTTGGGTCAGTTCAAATATGGATCTCAATATGAGGTTAAAGTTAGAAAAGAGGTTTATTTTGAAAATGATCAAATGTTGGAATCTTCCAACCCTATTTTGAAAACGAATACAGATTATATAGGTAATATAGAGACATTGATAGTGACTCTTGTATAGGATACTAGGAAATGAGGTATTGGGAGGATATTTCCTCCTCCTCTGAAATCAACAATTGTGATAACCTCTCATGTAGATGTCATAAAGAATAATTTGTCTAAAAACTAGGATTTGAAGGTGGGAATCAATCTATTTGAATTTAACCAGTCTGTGCAGGTACTGACTCTATATCATAGAAATGATCATATCTTCATAATAGAGCTATTGAATATGTCTTTCAATGATAAATACAATAATTTTTACCCAATTAAAGAATCTTATACCAATTTTGATCATATGAATAAGTTTGATTAGTTAAGGGGTATTATAGATAAGGATGAGGGGTGACAACATGAAAGTTCTAGAAGGAGGGGGTATTGTAGATAAGGATGAGGTGTGGTAACATGAAAGGTCTAGAATGAGGGAAAAACAAAACCATGCTTCACTAACTAAGGCATACTTAAAATTTCAAGGTGTTTAGGAGGTGGATAATGATCAATTCATCAATCATGGTATAAATGCAGATAATTTTTCTTAGTCTTAGCTATAAAAAAAGAGGATACATTAGCTAATGAATATTTTTATTCATGTATAGTTAAATGGAAGAAAACAATGTTGGATGTAATGGGCTAAAAAATTACTCAAGGGAGAAATACTAGAAGATGCAAGGACTACTCCAACTTACCTAAAAGATTGATGACTAAATATGCATGTAAATTTGTTACTTTAAAGGAGAATATGAATGGGGTTTCTAAGGTACTTAAGGAAATACCATTAAAACCCATCCTAGAATAGGAACCCATTATTTTAAATCTGGAGGACTCTATCACCATCAGTGAAGGTGGAGTTAAAGAAGCTGAAGCCCCTATTGATTTTTTCCTTTCATTCACATTTATCTAAGAGAATGAAATTTAAGTATGATTATTTTAGAAATAAATCAAGAAACAAATGTGATACAATGAATGAAAAAAACTAGTTTCAAGTTATCATCAAAGGATCATCTCAATAATGAAGAGATAATTCCCTAAGGTCTTAGCACTGAGCTTGATGACTGGGTTGACCCGTAAGATGAGTTATTATATATAAAGTAGAACCAAAATTTTTCATCTATGATTAATACCATGAAGTCTTCGAGTTAATTTCCTAAATTATTGAATAAGACCTTTAGGAAAATCCATTTTTTTAATTAAGATATTTATCATGGAAATATTGGTGACCACTTTCCAACTTGATATTTGATAAATATTCATGCTCATTTCATTTTAATAGGGTAAAAATATTTGTTCTTGGGTTGTCTTGTATCTGGTTCCCACTTAATCTCAAAGTGTATTTTTTAAAATTAAAAAATATGGATTTATATTGAATTATTATACTCATATTTTGTGTTGATCCCAAGTCAATTAGAGTACCAATGAGGGGGGGGGGGGGGGGTGAATCAGTGGTACCTTTTTTAAAAATTCTTTTTGAATTAAACCTCTATGAATTTATAAGGTTTAAATCCACTCTATATAAAAACTCTATCACTCAAAATAAAACTATTGTAAAATGAATACACCACACATAATGTTTTTACAAGGTCAGATATCAATGTTAGATCCCACTCCTTTTCGTGTTCTACTTTTTTCTAGGCACAAATTTTATTATCACTATTGGATTGTAGTTATTACAAATGAAATTCAATTTGTATATAATGGTTTGGTTAAGTATCATCCAATTCCTATATATTTTGGGATTTTTTTTATAATGGAATCACCAATATTCAAGATTTATCCTTTGATATTGATGGTAAATAAGACCTTCAATGCTTTATAGATGTCTCAACATCAAAGATAAGATCTTATCCTGGTAGGTCTATGATTGCTAAATGGATATCAGAGTGACAACATGAATGTTTTACTTCCTCCTTAATTATTTAAAATAATAATACGATTCATGAGATCATGCATGTACATGATGAGCTTCTTCCTTCTCATAAATAAATACTTAGATGATTAGAAACTATATTTTCTTGCCTCGACCCAATCAAGAATCACAAATTTAGTATTGATTAATATTCATCTCTTTCTCTTTCTTTGATACATGAATTATTCATTTTAGTATGGTATCAGAGTATATTATTAATTTTTTAACTACTCATTTCTATTCATATTATTAAATTTTTATATTTCGAAAATAAATTAAAATATTATAACCATAATAGAATATTGAAAATCCCCTATATTCTTGAATGTAAGATATTCTTGGGTCAATGACTTCCTAAAAAATAATATTTTTGAACTAAATAATAATTTAAAATATTTTAATTTTAAATTACCATTAATTTGGTCTTTGAATATCTCAACTAATATCTATTTAAATATTCAAAAATATTTTCTTGGATCACAACTTTGACCAATCATATGTGATATTTGATAATTTCATAATATTGAATCATCATCTAATTTAATTCTTTGTTAACAAAATTTCATCCTTATAAAGACTTGAAATGGTCCTTAAAAATTTTATGATCCTCAAAAAGTCAACAAATGATTCTTAAAAATTAATTAATTGTACTTATAAACTTACCATGATCCTTATAAAGTCCTAAAAAATCCTTATGTACGGAACATGCCTTTTTCAATTATCCTTCCAGAGTAAAAAATGACTCTTATAAACTCATAAAATGACTCTTAAAAAGTCTCAAAGACTATTATGAAGTACCCTTGATTTTTTTCAAAATCTCATTCTAACTCACAGAAAGACTCTTATGATGTTCCACTTACTATTATGAAGTTTCCATTTCCTCTTTTAGAGTCCCCATATACTCTTAGATAGTTACCAGGTACTCTTCCAAAGTTCTTTGGCACTCTTCTTAAGTCTAGTGAGTCTATTACCTTTGTTATATTTTCAATATTAGCTACATTGGATGACTCTTATAGAGTTGTACTTAAATAAATTTTACATATATCTCCAAATTATATAATTATTCACATCAGTTCAATGATTTTTCAATTCGACTTTGAGAAATATCTATCCATCCATCCAACATTAAGAATTTTTATTAAAAGGTGAAATCCCAATGAGATCAAGGTAGTATAAAGTAGTTAAAACCAATAGAATACACTCTAACAAGACCTGTACACTCTGAGGTAAGGTAACTAATGATAGATAAATAGATACAAGTATTAGATTGAGGGGCCCAAAAAGCCCAAAAAATCCACAACTTTGTTTCCCTCACGCCACATGTGAAAAATTTCTACTTGATTACTGGTGATACCATTAAATTTGAAGATGGATCTTAACACCACACCATAGGATAATTTAGTTTTTTAGAGGCTTATATCCATTTATGTCAAGAAAGTTTTGGCTAATTAATTTGAATGTTCTCCCCATCAACCCAAGCACTCACCTTTTAATTTTCTCCCCATTTTTTACTATAAAAACATATCTCATATACAAGTTAAATAATGATAATAAATACCTTAATCCATAATAGTTGATCATAATCTCTCTCCCTTGGATAAAAAATCTAAATATAAGTGGGGATTTACCAAAAACCTCTTAAAAAAGAGGGAATGGTAGAACGATCATGTTTAGATTCAATATCTCAAACCTATCCTCAGGCATAAACTTGATTAATATATCAGGAATCTAGTCTTGGGTAGGAATGAATTATATATTTAAATCACCATTAGAAACCTTTTTCTTTGATGAATTTAAACTTGATATTAATGTTCTTATATCTTTAGTGATGAACATTCTTTTTAGAAATATCTATAGTACTTTGATTATCACTAGGAATATTTAGGGGTATTTCAATCTTCACCCTTAAATATTTAATTTACTATTTCATTCAAATAATATGGGTGAAAGAACTAAAATTTTACATATATTAATATTTTTTTCTGATTAATATAACAAAGTTTTACTTCTTGCATTGCTAGTTAACACAACTTTCTTCCAATAAAAAAATTCCACCTGAAGCAGATTTTCTATTATTACAATCACCTACCCTCTTAACATCAGTATACTAGAACTAATTCAAGTGATTTACTTTCTTATATATTATTCCATAACACATGGTTCCTTTGATATATTTTAGAACCCTCTTATCTTCCATTAAATGCAATTCCTTAGGATCACTTTGATACCTTTCACATAGGCCCATAACATAAACTATATCAGGTCTGGATGCATTGAGATAAAGTAGGCTACCATAAATATTCTAAAATTATTATAATTTACACTTTATCCTTTATCATATTTTTCTATATTCAAACCAAATTTTATAGGTTTTGATACTGAATTGGATTCTTCCATATTGAACTTATTCAATAGTTCCTTTACATACTTTTCTTGGAAAATAAAAATAAAATCTTTCTTTTGTAACACTTATAATCCCAAAAAAAATATCATCGCTCCTAGAATGGACATATCCAAATTATTATTCATTTTACTAGAAAACTATTTACATAAACTCTCTTAATCACCTATAAAAATAATTTCATCAATACATACAATTACAATGAGAGTATCTACTTTCATTTCATTTATCTACAGATTATTTTCCACTTTGACTTTTGTGAATTTCATATCTTTAAAGAATATATAATACAAGGACCCAAGGCCCTTATATAATATATATAATTCCATTTTTAGTTTTCATACCATAAGATCATATTTTTCAAGCACAAAACCTTCAGTATTCTCAATATACCCTTCTTCTTCCATCTCACCATGCAAGAAGGTAGATTTAACATCAATTTGATAAATTTTATACTACCTATAACCTGAAATTTCGAGGAACATTATTATAGCCTTAAATATTGAAATAAGAGAAAATTTATCTTAAAAATAAACTCCTTAAACTTGTGATTAACTTTTTTTATAAAATTCTGAACTTTTTCCTTTAAAATTCACCTTTATCATTCAATTTTTTTTGAACACTCATTCGGTCCCAATAACATTTTTTTCATTTGTTATGGGGGAAATATCCCATGTGGATTTATTCTTTATTTTTTATAGTTATTAATTAATTTATCTAACCAATTATTCATGTTTTATATCTTCAATGACTGAATGTGGCCCAATTTGAGAGATAGGGGCTATTTGAATGTCAAGCCTCAACTTCCTCTTAGTCTGTATTAGAGAACTTTGATCACTAATGATGTTTTATACTCCAAAATGATTCTTTATCTTATAATATTTTATTTTTATTTTTAAATAGTCATTTATTCATCACTGGTATATTCTGAGCTAGTTTTAACAACCTTCAATTCGATTCAAATCTATTATCCATTGGGTTTATCACAATTATTCTCACAATTTTCTCAGTCATTTAAAACTGAATCAACTAGAAAAATATTGAACTGATATGAAATGATATTTATATCACACTAATAAATAACTTAATAAAGCCTCTTGTTCCAGTATTTTTGTCCTTTTCCTTCAAACAAGTATCCAAGAAAGATACCCTCCTTGGCCTTCTTATAAATTTTCCCAGATTTGAGTCTTTTTTTATGATACAAGGGATGCTCAAAACCTTGAAATAGATCATAGTTAGATTTTATTACACCACATATGATATGAGTCCATGTTTGAGTTTTTTTATAGGTTAATGATTCTGGATGTGCATGGTTGTGCTTATAGTTTCTATCTAGAAGAACTTTTACCTTTTAAATTCTTCAAGCATTATCCTTCCCATTTCGATAATTCTTTTGTTCATTCTTTTGGAAACATCATTCCACTGAGGAGTGTAAGGATAAATTTATTGGTGTTGTGCCTCATTTTTATCTAGGTATAATTCAAATTAATTTCCAATTAACTCCTTTCAATTACCGGTCCTCAACTTCTTAATATAAACTTTAAGTTCTCTCTCATCTTTTATTCCTAATATTTTGAACTCTCCACAACTTGTGACTTGTGTTTAATGAAAAATACTATTATTATTAATTTATAGTCATCAATAAATGTAATAAAATATAAGTCACCTTTAGTGTATTTATTCCTCATAGATACACATAAATCTAAGTAGATAAACTATAGTGTCTTGGTTGATTGAATTTCTACTCTTTTATGTTTTACTTACCCCATATCCCCCTTATGAAAAACTATAAAAACCAAATATCTATCTTGGATAAATTGGGGTAAATATCTCACATTATTTTCTATTGATATTTTTCTCAAAATATTTTGGACAAGGTGGAAAATCCTCATATTTTATAGAGTATTCTAATCTTTACACTGAGGTTACAGGAATTTCTAGGATCATCAATCAAAATTAGATTTCCACTTGTTATTTTTCCTTTTTAATCATTATTCAATATCTAATTATTTTGATGAGGTAAGTTTTATTTTTGAAAATAACATCATTACACTTATCACATAGCTGACTCACACTCAGAAGGCTATTTTTAAGTCTAATAACACATCTTTTGACTCTAACTTTTTGGGATCAATTCCAACTGATCTAATCTATTTGATTTTCAAGGAACTTTATTACCAAAAATTCCTACACCAACATTGTGGCCTTCAATATTTTTCATAATCTTTAAATCTATATTAACATGTGATGATAATCCACTATCAATTATCCAAGTCCTACTCTTTTTACTGACTTTGAGAGCCACCTCAATAATAAGTGACTTCTTAGCCTTATTTATTCTACGATTCTTCTTTCTCCACCATACAATTGTTTCTATCACAGAATCATGGTAATTAATTCTTATACATAGTGAATTCTATGGTCACATCTTCCATAAATATATTTAAGGAAATCAAAACTTCTTTGAATAGGTACCACATATGAAATTTCATTAATTGTCTGTTTTTTCTTAGGCTTGTTGTTCCTATTATTTGGATAGCTCCCACTTAATTATAGTCTCTTATAGTTCCATAGAATATATATATTATACCATCAAGCATATTATTTATTCCCATACACTAAAAAATACCAACAATAGCCTTTAAACCTAGTTCTTCCTTGAAACCACTAAGTCTTCCTAGAATTTATATCTTATTGTATTAAAAAATTTCTAGCCTCAATATTTATTTGGTTTATGGTAATATTTCCTTATTATGTTGTTCTTTACCTTCCTTGATTTATAGGTGTTATATTCTGAGTTTTTCTCAACCCAGGTTTACCCATATTAACTTTTATAACATATACTATTAGTTGAGATAGATTTATAATTTTCAAGAACCGTAGGTGTATATTTTACCTACACTTATATACCATAATTATAAAGATTGTGTGATTATTTTTCCTCATCCTCCATTGTAACATCCCGAGTTTTATGAAATAAACACTATGCTCAATATCACACATGATACGCTACATTGAGCTTAAACTAACTTCAAAATATTATAACTTAAATGTTACTGTTATAACCTAGCCATTGGAATGATGAGAATGAATAGTATCAACTAAATTATCAAAATATGGTTTACAAATTTTTAAACATTGATTCATTGGTAACCAAATTTATTAGAAACGGAAATAAAAACCAATTAAATATAAAGGATGTGTTTTTATGAAGATATATTTAAAAAGAGAATAATTGTGTTTATAAAATCATATCACTCTTTATGGATTTCAATTTAATGAAAAATATATTTAATATATTCAATGTAATGTTTTAAATTCATCTTATATCTTTTCTAGATATGATATAAGAACAAATTCAATTTTTTGGAAAAAAGAAGTATTTTTATAAAAATGAAGTTTTACCACCTTTTGAGGGAAAAACCTTTTTAAATTTAGTTTTTGTCACTTTTATATGTTCTATTTGACAAAATAAACTTTTTATTTAGAATAGGGTCATAAAAATTTACTTTGGATGAATTTTTCAAATTTTTTTTGATAACTATCATGTTTTGATAAATAGTAAAAATATGTTAAATTTGAATTGTAAATTTTTTTTTTCAATCGAGATAATTTATATGGTTAAATTATATTACTAAATGGGTTTTAAGTATAAATAGAATATATTTTTATCATTTAATCCAATTTTGGTCATTGTATGTAAATTCACATTGAAATTAGATATAAATGCACACCAATATTTTGATGGTTATTACTTTTTAAAAACCTGTTTTATCGTTTTGATAATGGGAATTAATTTTATATTAATTACTACAAATTTTGTGTTTTGAATTTGTAAAAATGGTTTCCATATTTGTAATCAAATGGAACAATTTTTTTAAATAGGTATCTTTTATTTTTTGTACATTATGAATTGTAACTTCAGTAATTATTTTTAATTACCACGGTTAAGAGTAAATCGAGTAATTAAGGATAAAAATAAAATTATAAAATTACCCAAACACATGTCATAATTTTAGTGGATGAGATAGTTTAAAGCTTCTTATAGAATATAATTTAATTAAATGAATAAAGCTTCCCATGGAAGATAGTATAAAGCTTCTCATAGAAGCTTGTTTAATTAAAAGTATAAAGCTTCCCATAGAAGAAATTATAAATCTTCTCATAGAAGCTTGTTAAATTAAAATAACTAATCTTCCCATGGAAGACACTTTAAATCGCATCATATAAGTTTCTTTAATTAAATGTACAAATCTTCCTATGTAAGATAGTTTAAGGCTTCTCATGGAAGCTTCTTTAATTAAAAGGAAAAAGCTTCCCATGGAAGCTAATTTAAAGCTTCTCTCATACTTGTATTTTTAATAAGTATTACATTTTTAATATGGATTTATATAAGTTATCTCTTAGAATATAAATATCCATTATAAATCTAAAAATATTTACTACATCATGGTATTTCATTTATAATTTTAAGACATTAAATAAATAAATTTATTTATAACACAATGATGATGCAGTGATTACCTTATTAATGAAATATTCAAATAAATGATATTATAAATATTAAAATAAATATAATATGAAAATTTTGATGTTATCCACGAATTTTATGGATTATTATGACATTTTATCTTTGATTTAATGATTTTTTTATGTAATGGAGTTGTTAGGATATTTTGAAAATAGCAGTCATGTTATGAATAGTGTCAAAATTAATCTTGGATGAATTATTAGAAGTTTTATAATTAGTTTAAATTTTTTAGTATTTGATGAATAGTGTTTTTTTGATAAATAGTATTTGATGAATAAAAAAATTATTATTAAATAAATTTTTTGTGAAATGATTTTTGAAAATCGGACATACATAGTTGTAATCAGGGTGAAAAATGTGGTTCAATAAGTTCAAAGTAATTTTTTGGGGGAATATTAAATTTACCCTTTGGAATATTAATTTTACCCTTATAAATGGTAATTTAACCAATGTAATAGTAAAATCACCTAAGGAAGTGTAAATATGTTTTAGTCATCTTAAGTGGTAATGTTATATAATTATATCATAGTATAAGTAAATAAATGTTTTAGAAATTATTTGTTAAGTATTAGTATTTTATTTATTTAATTTAATTTAAAATGAAATTAATTTTTATAAAATAGAGTTTAATTTTGAATTATACATGTTGAAAAAATATTTTGGATTAATTTTTGGTATTTTTATGAAATAGTTGAATTTTTGATGAATAGTAAAAAATACAGTTTTGGGTTTTCGATATGTTTAATGACATCATAACTATGTCATAATGATGTAATGATTAAAATAAGATTTTGGTAGACTATTATGGATTAAAATATGATATGAGGTGTCCCAGGTGGACAATACCATGGGCAAGCCCATGGTTTTTCAAATACCACTAATGTGGTGTCCTTTGAAATTAATAAAATATTCCCTCACTTTTGCTATAAATACCCACCCATTCATTCATTTTCTTTAATTAAAAAATAATTCTACATAAATTTATGCTATTTATACCTTCCAAGGAGTCCTACCAAGGTTTTCTCAAGACCCTAAGGTCCCGATATAATATTTTTAGATGTTACTCTTCAAGGTAAGGGTACCTTTCACCCTCCTCTTTTAGTCAAAGACTTCTTTTATGTTATTTCTTTTAATTTCCATTTTATTATGTTGGGGTATTTTATTATATATCCTTATTTATGTCAATTTTATGTCCAAGTTATGATATCCCCTTTTCTCTATCATCAACTCATTTACTGAATTTTTAAGTGATGTCGTTAGGTTGTTGAATATTCGCAAGGGAATCTGACACTCTTCTATTTTCAACCACTCCTTTAATGTTATGCATTAGTCATTTCTATTTTATTTTTTTGTTATATTTAATTTCATATATCAGTTAATTTAAATATTATGTAAAAATTATGAGACACCCCTTTTTCTCTCAATCAACTCATTTTATGAATTTTTAAGTGGCGTTGTTAGACTGCTGAAATTTTGTAAGGGAATTCTCCACTTCTCTTTTCCTTTCAAGTTCTCTTTTATGTGGTATGTCTTTAAAATTTTCATACCATGTTCTTATTTCAATATTATTCAGTCCCTATACTTTATTTTGAGTCATTTATGGATCAGATACCCTTTCCCCTCCCTTTTTAATATTTTCTAAAACCATGTTTCATAGCTATTACGCTGCATAATTTTCATCTCAAAATCTCTCCCTTTTTCTTGAGAAATTATTTTATTTTATTTATATGAATACCCAAAACTATTTAATTTATAGGGGTATTAATAAAGACATAAAAATGATTTATTTTATTCGGGAATTTACATACATAAAACCCTCATTCCCTTTCCATGGGTTATAAATGACATAATGATCATGTTTTTAAGCACTTTATAAAATGCCATGATATTTATATGAAACCCATTTCTTTTATTCTATTTGGGTTATTTATGAAATGTTTGATTATGATCTATGTGGATCACATGAAAATAAATAAATATTAAGGGTGCACCCTGATAGTGCTCCAATGCATTAGGTAAATAAATTAATCTCTAGAGATGGAAAGTTTTACGACACCTTGGTGAATAACCATGCTAATTTTTATGATACCTTGGTGAATAACCTTGGTAATTTTTATGATACCTTGGTGAATAACCTTGGTAATTTTTATGAAACCTTGGGGATGGACCTTGGTGATATGACACCTTGGGGATGGACCTTGGTGATATGACACCTTGGGGATGGACCTTGGTGATATGACACCTTGGGGGCGAACCTTGGTGATATGCCTATGAATGTCTAAATTAAATTTTTTAGCCACATTTTCAAGTTATGATAAAAAGTTCTTATTGTTATGATATTTATCTTTATCATGTCTTTATGAAAGTACTAATGTTCTTATTTATATCTTTCAAGATCACATGTAAACTATTTCCCTTGTTTTCCCTTACTGAGCTTTTTGTTCTCATCCCACATTTTAATTTTTTTTCACATGTCTTAATATTGGAAAGGACAAATAATATGATATTATGAAAGTATTTTAAGATTTCTCTTGAAAAGAAACCATTTTTCATTTTAATAGTTTTTTTTGTTTTATAAAAGAAAGGGATGGCGTATAGACTTATCTACTTTATAATATTAAAATTTTATGTAAGATTTTGTCCTAATTATATAAAACTATAAACCTAAAATATCTTTGGGAATGAATGAAAATAAATTCTAGTAAAAAGACACTAGAATAAGTTATGTTTAAGGCCAAGTCCTTATAGTTGGTATTAGAGCAGGGTTTAGAAAACTTTGGAGATTAGGATGTCTTCTTATGGTGTTATAAGTTTATGGTTGATCCAAATTTTATATTCTTAGAAACCATTTTGAGACTTATGTTATAAAATTTCAATGTGATTAATAATATTTTTGGAGACATTTTTTTAGGTAGTTTTGAGTTATTACTTTTTGAATGTCAAATGAAAGGTATGAGATAAAAATTGCGATTGAAACATCATATGGTTATTTTTGAGGATGTTATGATATTTTGGGAATGTTATAAGAATTATATAGTTTTATAAAAAGGGACAACACACAGACCGTATGAAAACACGTCATGTCAGAGAAGGTTGTAGGAATCAAACTCACAATTGAAGTGAAAGAGGCCTTTATTGCCTACCACTGACCTACATGAAGTCCCTAGTTAGTATGAATTCATTATTTTGTAACATCCCAATTCCAAAAGCCGCCCAGAGACGCCCCGTACCCGGTTGGTCACATGGCCTCAAGTGCATTTCCCCGAACACCAAAGACTACCGACTATCATTGAGGGACTTGGGTGTGATAGTGGGGGAAACTATGCCCTAATTAGAAGAGTAAAACAGTGGAACAAAATAGTCATACAGTAACCGAAGTAGTATAATATCATACAATAGTAAACGGTGGAAGACTGATGAAGAAACAACTGGAGCACAAATATATAAATAATGCATGATACATATGCCTAGGAAAGCATCCAAACACATCACAATGCTGAAATACAGAACTAAAACAAAGTAAAAGAAAAAAAAGTAAACAACTCCTCAACATCGCAATCCTCAGCTTGGTCTCATGCTCTCTAGCTCCAAAGTAGTCAAGTACCTGAATTAGAAGGGTGATTTCCCTTATCTATACCTACAACAATATAATCTATTTGGGCCCAAAATCATGTCCCAAATAGGGTGTGAGACTAAATCCCAGTAGGAAACCACCATGAGATCTGTGCCTAAAAGTCAGTGAATATATATGGAAGGAAAAATAAGATAGAAGCAGTAAATAAGGAAGTACTCAATAGTAAACATTCTTACAGTTCAATTGCATTCAATTCCACATATCAAGTAAGTAGCTAAAAAAAGTAGGTAACCCTCTAGGAAGTTCTCTCAGCCTAACCCCTCTGGTTCAACCAAAATAACATAAGCAAGTAGATAACACAACAGGTAACCCTATGGGAAGTACTCACAGCCTAACCCCTCTGGTTCAACTAAAACAACACAAGTAAGAAGATAACAAAACATGCAACCCTCTAGGAAGTACTCATAGCCTATCCCCTCTGGTCCTACCTAGAAACACAAGAAATCCTCTGGGCAGTACACTCAGTCTAACCCCTTTTTTTCAGCTTAAGTATAGACTCCCTGAGGAGGCACTCGCCGTCAATTCCTCTTATAGTCTCGTATCGGTAAGTAAAGGCACTCTGGGGAATCACTTACGTCACATTCCCCCTTTGTCCCACATCCAGGAACTACAAACACTCTAAGGAAGTAATTACGTAAATTCCCCCTGTGGTCTTGCATCGTAAGTACAAAAGACACTCTAGAGAAGCCCTTACGTCTATTCTCCCTATGGTCTATACACCAGGTTCTCATGGCCCTGTGTAAGTCAAGCAAGTACAGTGAAGCGTATAGGCCAAAGTAAGCCTCAAGAACTACTTGGCTATCTGTCTACAGCATAAAAGCATGTCAGATAAAAAATCACTCCATCTTAACAATACTAGGCATGGTAAGTAAATAGCCTAACAGGAAAACAAGGCCAAATGGTCAAAATAGGCAATGATGTATGGGAAACACCTCCAAAGCATAGCAATTAACCCTATTCTCATTCAATTAACCTCTATTCCATCATACAAGCATAGAAGGCATTCAACATGGCTAAAATAGTAAACACATAATAACTCATTCAAGGTTATTGGAACTTTTGCACATATAACTCAAACAATTTCAATGAAAAGATACAAACCACCTACCTTAGTGTTTTAGGATCGATATACGTGAAACTCAAGCCTTGAATCTCCCAATAACATCATGGATCTACAAAAACGTATAAAATGTTTAACTGAAGATAACTTGAGAAAGAGGAGGAATCAGGAAACGAATCTCTAGAAGAAGGAAGAGCTTACCGAGGCGATCCCAACGCAATTGATGGCAGTCGATTCAGATAACAGACGCTCGATCGGGGGCTCAGAGGAAGATCATGGTCGTACAGGATCTCTCGGATGAACTCGGTTGAGAAGTAGATGGTTCTATCCGTTAGATGCGACCCTGGTGCGTTTAATGAAAAAAAATAAAGTACACAACATTTAATTTATAAGTACATGGCTTGTACTTGCCTTTACCGGCCCCCGCATTAGTCAGTCTCCATGTCACCACACACAGCCATGTGCATGGTCCTACACGGCCAGCACCCGACTACCCATGGTAACCGAGTACACGGCGTGTACTCATAAAGTACCCGATGTGTACTTAAGAAATTTCCAGAAACTCATCTTTTTCCTAAAAAACACTTGAAAAGGAAAAAATACCTGAAAAGAAGATCCAGGTTCTTACAAACTTTTCCCCTTAAAGAAATTCATCCCTGAATTTCCCTATCATGGTGGCGTAAAAGAAGAATCCTCAAATAGCTCCGGCCACTATGATCGTACATCGCCCCCCTCTCCCAGGTCTTGTCCTATACTTGCCCGTGCTGCCAAAGCACTCATACTAGAGGAATAGACCGACCATGGAGAACCTTCGTACTGCGATCAACAATCTAGATAGGATGCTCCTCGAACAAGGCATCCACCACTAACTCAACCTAATTGGGTTGAAAAGCATGAGACGAGTATGAGAAGTAATGTCAGAGCTGTGAAATGTGGAAAACGTTGTGCATAGCCCGGTACCTATGAGGTAACTACAACCGATAGTCAACCAGCCCAACTCTCTCCAACACCTCAAATGGCCCGACGTACCTCAGTGAAATATTTCCATATCTCCTAATCCTCATATGCCCCAACCTCAGTGTGACACATAGGAAAACTTGATCATCGACCTCAAACTCTAGAGGTCGTCTCCACTGATCAGCATAAGACTTCTGTTGAGACTGTGCAATATCCATCCTCTTCCGAATCAACTATATCTACTCTGTGGTCTCCTGGACAAGACAATGTCCTAACATAGCTGCCTCTCCCGCCTCCATCCAACATAAGGGTGATCGTCATGGACTACCATACAAAGCCTCATAAGGTGCCATCTGAATAGTTTCTTGAAAACTATTATTGTAGGAAAACTTCACAAGAGGTATGTGTTTCTACCAAGAACCTCCAGAATCCAGGATGCATACACGAAGCATGTCCTCAATCACCTGAATCGTATGCTTGGACTGGCCATCTGTTTGGGGGTGGTAAGCTGTACTCAGAAGCACCTACATACCCAAGGCCTTCTGCAATCCCTTCCATACCTGAGAAGTAAAATGGGCATCCCTATCTGAAACAATGGAGTGTGGAAGTCCATGTAGATGTACTATCTTGCATATGTACAACCATCCCAACTCATCATCACTGAAAATCTCCTTGATTGGAAAGAAGTGAGAAACCTCTGTGAGTCTGTCAATGACAAACCAAACAAAATCATTCCATTAAGGCGACCTCGGTAAACCCGTTATGAATTCCATCGCGACATCGTTCCATTTTCACTTGGGAATGGGTAATTGCTACAAAATCCACATAGGTCTCTGATGCTCTTCCTTCACCTACTGATAGGTGGAACACCTCATAACGAACCCAACAACATCTCTCTTCATACCTGGCCACCAATACTGATGGTGTAGATTACAATACATCTTAGTGACACCAGGATGAACTGCCCAAAATGAGGAATGAAAGTCCCGCATCAACTCCTCACGTATGTCTGCTGGCACCCATATGCGCCCATGAAAACACAAGATCGCATCCTTGCCTATGGTCCATCCAGGAATAAGGTCCTCTCCTGACACACTTTCCCATAAGACTAGGACTTCAGAATCTAATAGATGCCTCATTCGTACTTGGTCAAGAAGGGTAGAGGTAACAACTACAAAAGAAAGAAAAGTATACCCATGTCTGTCATGAACCTCCAAATTCATCTCAGAGAATAGATCCATAAGCTTCCACTCACTACTAGCCTTATGAACTGTCTGTATCTGAGTCCTCTTACTCAATGCATCAGCTACTGTATTGCCTTTCCCAGGTATATAGGCAAGCTAAAATTCAAAATACTGAAGGTAATCAACCCACCTTCACTGTCTCAAATTCCAGTCACGTTGAGTGAAGATATACTTTAGAATTTTGTGGTAAGTGAAAACAAAAAAATTCTCTCCCAACAGGTAGTGTCTCAAACAGCGTAAATCATAAACAACTGCTTCCAACTCAAGATCGTGTGTTGGGTAATTCCTCTCATGTGGCCTCAACTACCGAGACCCGTACGCAACCACTCCTTCTCCCTGGATAAGCACTACTCCCAGCCCGATACCTGAAGCATCACAATAAATAGTGTAGCTCTTGCCCAAATTTGGAAATATTATTATCTGTGCTGATGTCAACCTCCCTTTCATCTCCTGAAAGAATGAATCACAAGAATCTGACCACAAGAACTTTGCACCCTTCTTAGTCAAGCCTGTCAGCGGCGTTTCTAGGTGTGAAAAGTCCTATATAAAACGTCTGTAGTATCCAGCCATCCCTATAAAACTACGTAACTCAAATACATTCATTGGCTGCTCTTAGGAAACTACAACTCTCACTTTCTATGGGTCAACTGATACTTCTGTCTCCAAGATAACATGACCCAAGAAGTAAATCTGGTCCATCCAAAAGTGGTATTTTGAGAGCTTAGCATATAACTGATTCTCTCTTAGTGTACTCAAAATGATCTCAATATGGGTAGCATAGTCATGTTGAGTGTGAGAGTACACCAAGATATTGTCCATGAAGAGCACCATGAAAGAATCCATGTATGGATAGAACACTCGTTTCATCAGTGCCATGAAAACTGCAGGCGCGTTCATGAGACTAAATGGAATAACCACATACTCGTGTAAACCATACCTGATTCGGAAAGCTGTAAGAGGTATATCAGATGGTCTAATGTGCAACTGATGATAAACAGATCTCAATTCAATCTTTGAGAATACCTAGGCTCCTTGAAGCTGATCAAAGATATCATCAAACCTTTTTAAGGGATATCAGTTCTTGATCGTCAACTGATTCAACTTCCGATAATCTACAAAAAAGTCAGAGGGTATCATCCCCCTTCTTCGCAAATAGGAAAGCCTAACCCCAAGGAGAAGTATTGGGTCAGATAAAACCCCTTGCCTGCAACTCCTCTAACTTCTTCTTGAGCTCCTGAAACTCTAGTGTAGCCATCCTGTAAGGAGGAATGGACACTGGTGTCACTCATAGAATAATCTCAATAGAAAAGTATACCTCTTACATTGGAGGAAAACCTGAAAATTCCTCTGGAAAGAAGTCCCTGAAATGATCCACCACTAGAGGAATGTCCATCTGTGAAGTCCCCTGGTCATCCAGATAAAGACTAGCAATCTGGGTATTAACTCCTCCCAACCCATAATGCTCAGGGCCTGATCTGCTCACCTGGACATCCCATTCACCCTTATGAAGAAATGATCTGCCCTCTGGTGATGTGAAACCCACCCTATGAAAATAGTAATCGACAACTACCTGGAAGGAAACTAACCATTCCATTCCAAGAATGAAATCATAGCCTATCATCTCTAGGACATAAAGTTCCCATAAGAAGTGACACCCACCAACCTCAAGAGGGCACTCCTTGCACTATTTTCCACTAGCCGTTCTCATCCCCAACAGAGTTTCAAATGTCAAGAAATCATCAGAAGAAAAGATACAAAGCCCAAGTATCTCCACAAAATAAACATATATAAAGCTATGGGAAACCCCTGTATCAAAAAGAGTAGAAGCTAAAATTGAGGCAACTAAGACTGTACCTCGAACTGTAGAGGGTTCGGGATCCTGCTCCTGCTGGGTCTGCTCCACTGCAAAAGTCTGACCTACACCGCGACCCTGAAACCCTGCCTGACCACCCTGAGTTGATCCACCCTGTTGTCGCTGAAATCCCAATGATTGGATACCATGGCCACGACCTACACCTCGGTCTGAATGGCCGAAAGAACTCCAGTTCCCAGACTGATGAGAAACTGATGGTGCTGCTCCTGAATGAGGAGTTATTGAAAACCCCCTGTCACCAACTGCTGGTGAGAATATCTGATAGAAATGTTGAAAATTCCTCATATTTCCACAAGATTGGCACTCCACCAGGTCTCTTGGGAAATGTGGCCTCGTATGCCGGCTCTTCCTGCACTGGTAGCACACCACCTGACTACCAGAGGAAGTGTCTCGCCTCCTCGGATCCCCACGTGTAGGCTCCCTAAGAAGCTTCCTACTGTCAGTAGGAGGGATACTAACTCTGGATGTCGAACCGCCCTGGCTCACAACTCCATAATTCCTCAAATTACGCTCTGTGATCAGCGCTTGGTTGACTATAGAAGTGATGGAAGTCAACCTGAAGATGTTCACCTACAATCGGTTGTCGTGCCTTAGACCATCCTCAAACTTCCTGGCCAGGAATAACTCATTACCTCTTGGAATAGGTGTGAAGCGCTGCAGCTCAGTGAAGCGAGAAGAATACTCCATAATAGAAAGAGTACCCTGCTCCAGACTCATGAACTCCCGGGCTTGATCGGGCCTCAAAGTCTCTAGATAGAGGTAGTCATAAAAAGCACACTGGAAGACATCCCAAGCCATAACTTGCTGGTGTCCTGCCTGTGAGATCACATCCCACCATCTCTTAGAGGAATCCCGAAGCATGTACGTAGCGATATTGACCCTCCTCCCTAGAGGAATCTACAGATGCTCGAAGATGGAAAGCATGGCTTATAGCCACGAATCTATATCCTGAGGTCCTCCTTCCCATGTGAAGGTGGGAGGATGCTACTGTTGGAAAACCTGCGTCAACTCTTCCATAGAAGGGGAAGGATTCGGTAATCCTTAAAAGGTCTAAATTAACCTCATAAATCCCTCTCGGAACTGTGCATCAACACCTGTGTCCGGAATGACATCTGGTTCCAAGACTAGCACAACTGGAGGGTCTGCAGGTAGTACTCGATCAGTCATGTCCGGTGTCTGATCGTTGCCCTGTAACTGGCGTACAACCGGAGGATGTCTCGGTGGCATGAATCTACAAGGTCAAGTTCACACCTTAGATCAAGATTTTCAAGGACTGAAAACTAGAAGAATAATGAGGAAACATGAGAAAGAAAGCATTCAAGTTTTTTAAAACAAGGATACATGACATGTATACTTAACTAAATGGTGTGTTTCTATAATCCATTCACATGTGTGTGTACCTCTACCCAAAACTGGTCATGTAACACCCCATACACGACATGTTGTCCTTACACATGACGTGTACTTGAATCCTCTTACCTTGCCCGAGTTCCCTTACATGGCTAGGCCACATGGTTCTCATAGAACAAGACTACACGACGTGTCCTAGACGAGCTTTGCTGACCCGTGTTGTTAGTGACACGGCCGGATACACAGATCACACTACATGGCGTGTTCCATACGGACACAACGTGCACTAAAGGATTTCCACCGACCCGTGTTGTTAGTGACACAGCCGGTTACATTGTTCTATAACACTGCATGTACATCGAGTACACGGCGTGTCCTACCAAATATTTCCAAACCCCATGTCTCTTCCCACATATTCTGAGACACGGTTAGAGACTACACGACGTGTACTTAGGAAAATAGTTTCTTCCTGAATAGAGGAACACATGGCATGTATTCATCATTACACAATGTGTATTCTGGGTTTTTCCAGACAGTAAGCCTCAGAAACTACTCCGGATCCCAGAAAACACTGAAATGAACACTAAAGTGCCAAATTCCGATCCGTGAGGGCGCATAATCCTTGAGAATAAAAGCTTGGAATCTTATACATGTCATATACAAATAAAACAAGGCAATGATCCACCAAATTCCGATCCATGAGGGCCCATAACACCTTAAGAACCAAATTTTGGTGTTCATTCAAACAAAACCTTACAAAAACAATACCCTATCAAACAGAAGGTATTTTATCAAGGAATCTATCACAACATCATGAATATCTAGCACAACATCTATCACAACAACATGCAATTGATAATGCACCCTAAATGGCATGGCAAGAATGCATGACATGTGATTTCTAGAAAGTTCCTATATGATGTATGAGATGGAAGACCCTCATCTCATCAGGTTGCAATAGAAATAGAACCTCAATAACATCAAAAATAATAGCAAAAAACATGTGAATCACCCAACGGTGAAAATAAAATCAACTGTAAAGTTGAAAAACCATAAAAATGGAATAAACGAGGTAAATTGGATTTTCCCTGTACACGAGTTAACTACTCCCGGGAACAACTTATTACCAAGCACCAATTCTGTCCATCCCTGTCTATAGGATCCAAATAGTAATTCAGGAAGAAAAGAATTCCTTTGATACCACTTTGTAATGTTTTGATTCCGGAAGCCGCCCAGAGACGCCCCGTACCCGGTTGGTCACATGACCTCAAGCGCATTTCTCCGAACGCCAGAGGATGCAAACTAGCAGTGAGGGCCTTGGGTGTGATAGTGGTGAAACTATGCCCTCATTGGTAGAGTAACACAGCAGAAAAAATAGATATACAGTAGAAGAAGTAGTATATTATCATACAACAGTAAACAATGGAAGACTGATGAACAAACAACTGGAGCACACATATATTAATGATGCATGATACAAATGTCTAGGAAAGTATCCAAACACATCATAATGCTAAAATAAATAACTAAACCAAAGTACAAGAAAAACAAGTAAACAACTCCTCAGCATCGCAAGCCTCAGCTTGGTCCCATGCTCTCCAGCTCCAAACCAGTCAAGTACCTGAAGTAGAAGGGCGATTTCCCTTATCTATACCTGCAGTAATATAATATGTTTGGGGATAAAAGCATTTACCAAATAGGGAATGAGACTAAATCCCAGTAGGAAACCACCACGAGATCTGTGCCTATCAGTCGGTGAATATATATGGCAGGCAAAAGCAAATAGAAGCAGTAAACAAGGAAGTACTCAAAAGTAAACATTCCTACAGTTCAATTGCATTCAATTCCACATATCAAGTAAGAAGCTAAACAAATCAGGTAACCCTTTGGGAAGTGCTCTCATACTAACCCCTCTGGTTCAACCAAAACAACACAAGCAAGCATATAACACAACAGGTAACCCTCTGTGAAGTACTCACAGCCTAACCCCTCTGGTTCAACCAAAACAACACAAGTAAGCATATAACACAACAGGTAAACCTCTAGGAAGTAATCAAAGACTATCCCCTCTGGTCCTACCTAGCAACACAATCAACCCTCTGGGAAGTACAATCAATCTAACCCCTATGGTTCAGCTTAAGTATAGACTCTCTGAGGAAGCACTCGCCGTCAATTCCTCCTACAGTCTCATATCAGTAACTAAAGGCGCTTTGGGGAATCACTTACGTCACATTCCCCCTATGGCCCATATCGAAGAACTAGAGACACTATGAGGAAGCACTTACATCAATTCTCCATGTGGTATCACATCATAAGTAGAAAAGATACTCTGTATAAGCCCTTACGTCCATTCTCCCTATGGTCTATACACCAGGTTATCATGACCCTATGTAAGTCAAGCAAGTACAGTGAAGCGTATCGGCCAAAGTAAGACTCAAGAAATACTTGGATATCATTATAAATCATGAAAACATGTCATATAAACAATCACTCCATCCTAACAATACTAGGCATGGTAAGTAAACAGCCAAACAGGAAAACAAGACCAAACGGTCAAAACAGGCAATCATGCATGGGAAACACCTCCAAAGCATAGAAATTAACCCTATTCTCATTAAATTAACCTCTATTCAAGAATAAAAATATAGCAGGCATTCAACAGGGCTAAAACAGTAAACATGCAATACCCCATTCAAGGGTATTGGAACTTTTGCACATATAACTCAAATATTTTCAATGGAAAGGCACAAACCACATACCTCAGTGTTGTAGGATCGATATACGTGAAACTCAAGCCTTGAATCTCCCAAGAACACCATATATCTACTAAAAAGTCTACATTTTTTAATCGAAGATAACTTTAGAAAGAGGAGGAATCGGGAAATAAATCTCTATAAGAAGGAAGATATTACCGAGGTGATCCCAAAGCAATCTACGACAGTCGATTTAGATAAAAGTCGCTTGATCGGGGAATAAGTGGAATATTACAGCCGTACAGGTTCTCTCAGACAAACTAGGTTGAGAATTAGATGGTTATGTCCATCAGACATGACCCCGTTGCATTTAATGAACAAAAAGAAAGTACACGACGTGTACTTGCCTTCACCGGCCCCCACATTAGGCGGTCTCCATGTCACCACACACGGCCATGTGCATGGCCGCTACATGGCTAGCACCCGGCTACCTGCGGTAACCGAGTACACAACGTGTATTCATGAAGTACATGGCATGTACTTAAGAAATTTCCAGAAACTCCTCTTTTTCCTCAAAAAAACTAGAAAAGTAAAACATACCTAAAAAGAAGATCTGGGTTCTTACAATTTTTATTTAAAAGAGTTGATGAAATAAGAATAATTTGATTTTGGAGACATTTATTTTATCAAATAGATAACCATAAGATTAGAAAATGATTTGGGGATTAAGTGAGAAATGTTTTTTTGGAAGATGTTCACTATTTTGGGGACTTTATATGATTAAGGTAAATAGAATAATATGATGTTTTATTTTTGGATTAAAGGTTGAATTATTTAATTTTGGAATTATGGGAATTAGGAAATGATTAGACTATCTCGGAGATCATATGATTAGGTTAATTCCATTTTGTTATGAGACATTAAGAGTGGTTGATGTTATTTGGATATAAATGTTAAAATTTATATTGGGAGATTATGTGATCAAATCCTAAAAAAATTTGGGTTTCAATCTTAGTTTGGATTTTTTTTAGAAATTTTAAGGACAATTTTTTGTTTAATGGTCTTTGTTGAACTTTGGGTATTATTTGTTGAATTTTGGAGATTGAGGTAGTTTTCATCATATAAGGTTTATTTTTTTTGGTAATTATCATATCATGATTTTTTTTATTATATTTAATGTCTAATGACAGGAGAAAAAGATAGTTAATCTTTTGTGGATTACATGATTCTATAGAAGTTAACTTACCTGGAATACTCATCATTTGGAGAAAAAGATAATTGTGTAGTGGAAATTCATTAAAGGATGAAGCTCTAATTTTTAAGTAAGTATATTTACTTATGATCTTAGTCTAGGTAGTAATGAAATTCTTCAACTCTATGAAAAGGATCTTGAAGCAAAAATGTTATACACTTGCTTTTGTCAACAGACTTTCACCCAACCAAAAATTTATGGTATTGTCATGTTTAATTTTATGGGATAAAGTTCTTTATCACTCTATACTCTCTATTAGTCTATGAGAGTAATCCTTTTATTATATATCTATGTTTTTTACATGTAATCATAGTATGTGTTATCTCAGGTGACCTTTTTACTTCTCTTTCTTTATTTTAAAGTGAATGTTTTATTGACTCTTTTTGTGATGTGGGATTTCCAATGAAGTTTATGAGCCCAATTTTAAAAATATGAGGTAAAAATTTCCAAAATGGTGGAAATATGTAACATCCCAAGTTTTAAGAAATAAATACTATGTTCAATAGCACACATGATACACTACATTGAGCTTAAACGAACTACTAAATATTATTATTTAAATGTTACTGTTATAACCTAGCTGTTGGAATGGTGGGAATGAATAGTATCAATTGAATTATCAAAATATGGTTTAAAAATGTTTAAATATTGATTCACTAGTTACCAAATTTATTAGAAATGGAAATAAAAACCAATTGAATATTAAGGATGTGTTTTTATGAAAATCTATTTAAAAAGAGAATAATTATGTTTATAAAATCATAACACTCTTTATGGATTTAAATTTAAAGAAAAATATATGTAATATATTCAATTTAATGTTTTAAATTCATCTTATATTTTTTCTAGATATGATATGAGAAAAAATTCAATTTTTCAGATAAAAGAATTATTTTTCTAAAAATGAAGTTTTACCACCCTTTGATGGAGAACCCTTTTCAAATTTAGTTTTTGTCACTTTTATATATTCTATTTGACAAAATAAACTTCTTCTTTAGAATAGGGATATCAAAATTTACTTTTCAATGAATTTTTGATATTTTTATGATAACTATCATGTTTTGATGAATAGTAAAAATATGCTAAATTTTAATTGAAAATAATTTTTTCCATCGAGATAATTTATATGGTTAAATTATATTACTGAATGGTTTTTAAGTATAAATAAAATAGATTTTTATCATTTAATCCAATTTTGGTCATTGTAACTAAATTCACATTGAAATTAAATATAAACGTACGTCAATATTTTGATGGTTATTACTTTTTAAAAACCCTTTTTATCATTTTGACAACGAGAATTAATTTTATATTAATTGATGAAAATTCTATATTTTGAATTTTTAAAAAAAGGATTCCATATTTGGAATCAAAAGGTACAAATTGCATAAATGGGTATCTTTTATTTTTGTACATTATGAAAAGTAACTTCAATAATTTTTTTTAGTTACAGTTCTTAAGGAAAAATCAGGTAATTAAGGGTAAAAATAAAATTATAAAATTACCCTAACAAATGTCATAATTTTATTAGATGAGCTAGTTTAAAGCTTCTCAAAGAATATTATTTAATTAAATGGATAAATCTTTCCATGTAAGCTGGTATAAATCTTCTCCTAGAGGCTTTTTTAATTAAAAGTATAAATCTTCCCATGGAAGCAATTATAAAGCTTCCCATGGAAGCAATTATAAAGCTTCTCATAGAAGCTTGTTAAATTAAAAGAACTAAGTTTCCCATGGAATCCATTTTAAAGCTTATAATAGAAGTTTCTTTAATTAAATTTACAAATATTTCTGTGGAATCTATTTTAATGCTACTCATGGAAGATTATTTAATTAAAATGACAAAGCTTCCAATGGAAGCTAGTTAAATCTTCTCTCACACTCGTGTTTTTAATAAGTATTACATTTTTAATATGGGTTTATATAAGTGATCTCTTTGATTATAAATATTCATTAGAAATATAAAAATATTTCCCACATCATGGTATTTTATTTATAATTTTTAGACATTAAATAAATAAATTTATTTATGACACAATGATGATACAATGATTACCTAATTAATAAAAGATTCAAATAAATGATATTATAAATATTAAAATAAATATAATATGAAAATTCTGATGTAATCCATAAATTTTATGGATGATTATGACATGTTATCTTTGAGTTAATGAATTTGGTTTGAAAGAATGAAGTTTTTAGGATATTTAAAAAAACAGTCATGTTATGAATAATGTCAAAATTAATCTAGGATGAATTTTTTGATGTTTTTTAAGAAGTTTAATTTTTTTTGTATTTTATGAATAGTGTTTTTTGATGAAAAGTATTTTATGAATAGTATTTTTTTATGAATAGTAAAAAATATTATTATTAAATAACTTTTTTTTGTGAAATGATTTCTGAAAATCGGACATACATGGTTGTAATCAGGGTGAAAAAAGTGGTTTAATAAGATCAAAATAATTTTTTAGTGAATAGTAACTTTACCCTTTGGAATAGTAATTTTACCCTTATGAATGGTAATTTGAAAAATTTAATATTAACCTAACCTAAGAAAGTATAAATATGTTTTAGTCATCTTAAGTTGTAATGTGATATAATTATATCATAGTATAAGTAAATAAATGTTTTGGAAATTATTAGTTAAGTATTAGTATTTTATTTATTTAATTTAATTTAAAATGAAATTAATTTTTATAAAATAGAGTTTACTTTTGAATTCTACTTGTTTAAAAATTATTATGGTGAATTTTTGGGATTTTTCTGAAATAGTTGAATTTTCGATGAATAGTAAAAAATACAGTTTTGAATCTTCAGTATGTTTAATGACATCATAACTATTTCATAATGATGTAATGAGTAATATAAGATTCTGGTAGACTCTTATAGATTAAAATATGACATGAGGTGTCCCAAGTGGACAATACCATGGAAAAATACCATGGGTAAGCCCATGGTTTTGCAAATACCACTAATGAGGTGTCCTTTGAAATTAATAAAATATTACTTCACTTTTACTATAAATACCCACCCATTACTTAATTTTATTTCATTAAAAAATCATTATACATGAATTTATGCTAGTTATACCTCCCTATGAGTCCTCCCAAGGTTTCCTCAATCCCCCAAGGTCCTGATCTAAGAGTTTTAGAAGTTACTCTTCAAGGTAAGGGAACCTTTCACCCTCCTCTTTTAGTCAAAGAAGTTTTTTATGTTATGTCTTTTAATTTCCATTTTCTTATGTTTAGGTATTTTATTATATATAATTATTTTTTTACATTTTATGTCCAAATTATTAGATCCCATTTTCTATCTCATCAACTCATTTTCTGAATTTTTAAGTGATGTCGTTAGGCTGCAAAATTTTCATAAGGGAATCTAACACCCTTCTCTTTTAAATCACTCCTTTAATGTTATGAATTCTTCATTTATATTTTCTTATTTTGGGATATTTTATTTAATATCCCCCTTACTATCCATATTATGTAAAAATGATGAGATACCCCCTTTTTCTCAATCAACTCATTTTATGAATTTTTAAGTGGTGCCGTTAGGGTGCTGAAATTTCTTAAGGGAATTCTCCACTTCTCTTTTCCTTTCAAGTTCTCTTTTATGTGGTATGTTTTTCAAATTTACATACCATGTTATTATTTCTATTTTATTCATACCCTATACTTTATTATGAGTTATTTATGAATGGTAGAACTTGTCCCCTACCTTTTTAATGTTTTCTAAAACCATGTTTCATAGCCATTACACTGGAAACTTTTCGTCTCAAAATCTCTCTCTTTTTCTCAATAAATTATTTTATTATATTTATTTGAATACCAAAACCTAATAAATTTATATGGGTATTCATCAATACATAAAAATGATTTATTTTATTCGGGAATTGACATACATAAACCCTCATTCCCTTTTCATGGGTTATAAATGACACAATGATCATGTTTTTAATCATTTTTAAAACGTCATGATTTTGATATGAAACCCATTTCTTTTATTATTTTTGGGTTATTTATGAAATTTTTGATTATTGTCTATGTGACTCACATGAAAATGAGGACATATTAAGGGTTTTCCCTGATAGTGCTCCAATTCTTTTGGTAAATAAATTAATCTCTAGAGATGGAAAGTTTTACGATACCTTGGTGAATAACATTGGTATTTTTTATGATACCATGGTGAATAACCTTGGTAATTTTTATGACACCTTGGGTATGGACCTTGGTGATATGAAACCTTGGGGATAGATCTTGGTGATATGACACATTGGGGATGAACCTTGGTGATATGATTATGAATGTCTAAATTAAATGTTGTAGCCACATTTTCAAGTTTTGATCCATGTTCTTATTGTTATGATATTCATCTTTCTAATGCCTTTATAAAATTCCTCATATTCTTATTTATATCTCTCAAGATCACATGTAAACTATTTCCCTTGTTTTCCTTTATTGATATTTTGTTCTCATCCCACATTTTTAAATGTTTTTCACAAGTCTTAGGATTAGTAAGGACAAAGAAGATGCTATGATGAAATTATTTCAATATTTTTCTTGAACAAAACATGTTTAATTTTAATAGTTTTTTTGTTTTATAAAAAAGGGATGGAGTTTAGACTTATCTACTTTGTAATATTGAAATTTTATGTAATATTTTTTCCAAATTATCTAAAACTCTAAACCTAAAAGATCTTTGGGAATGAATGAATATAAATTATAGTCAAAAGTCACTAGAATAAGTTATGTTTAAGGCTGGGTCCTTATATCCATAACATTTTTATATTTATATTTCATCTTTCCAAGTGTCTTCTTAACCTTAATACACATTGACTAATCCATACCAAGTTCTTCTTCTCTTGATACAATTTTTATTTCAAATTTTTGCATAATCCTTTCTTTCCTAGTGAATCTCACTTTAAGAACATTGATCTTCTTGATCCAGTAATTATAATTATTGGGAAACTCATCTCTATTCATCTTTATACTATTGATTTCATTCTTAAGAGATTTTATCCCTCTATTATGTTGTGTATTTCTTTCATGACATAAGTCAATCTCAGTTCTCTGCATTTGTTCCATGTATGGTTATTCCTATTCTCATTCACTTCTTGAATCTTCTTATTTTCTCTCAACATATACCATGAAGTTAGTATCTTTTCCAGTAAAATATTCCTTATAATAATTAATTTTATAGGAGCAGTCATCTTTTTCTTTACTCAGAATACTTATTTTCTTTCCTTTTTGATTTTTTCTTTTATATTTAACAATATTCCTATATTATTTAAAATTTCTACATTTTTCTTTCTTTGATGCATATATTCCTTCTCCTACTCATCTTCATACTAAAAACTCTTTTTCCTTAGATTGTATATTATAAAATTTCCAATTCCCCTATACTTGAATAAAATGAGTGGGAGTTTAACCTCGTGTTTTCATTTACCTATTTTTAAATTTTTATATATAGAGGCTGTGAATATTTTGTGATTCTCATAAATTTAATAATCTCTCTATAGAACACTAAAAGATTCAGTTTCTTCTTATTTAATATTCAGTTTATTCATTGATTTGAAAGACATTTACTCCTTATATTTCTTCTTAAAAATAATATCTTCCCCCATCTCATAATTAAGAAGAGTATTTTGAAACTCATCTATAGAAAGGTTTTCCTTTTTTTATTAAATAGATGATATTTTGAAAGAAACCATTCTAAAAATTCCTCATTATCTTCTTAATAATAATATAATATTTTAGATTTTATCTAAATCCCATTATGTGACTAATTATCTTATTAAACCTAATGAAATAGTCATCAATAGTCTCATCATTAGTCATTCTGATGTCTTCAAATTTAGCCCTCAATATTTGTATTTTAGTTTCATTGATCCTGATATTCCCTTCATACTAGTTTTATATCATGTCCCACATATCTTTAGTATTCATAATCCCTATAACATTAGTGTAGACTTTATATTATAATAAAGATATAATTTTATTTTTTTATTTAAAATATACCTCCAAATTTCTTTTACCTACAAAATTCATGAGTGCATATCTTCCAATATGTGGGAAACTCACTATCACAATATCACTAACCTTTAGAACTTGTGACGAAAAATAATGAATCATTCAGTTCTTTTATCCATGAAAGTTATTCCCATAGAAAATAGGGACTCCCCTTTTCTCACATAATTCATGTTCTCCATGCATTTTATTTTAAAAAAGAAGGATCTTAGAGGCCGCATGGTTAGATCTGATACCACTTGTAGAGCCTTGGTTAATTAGAAAACTAATGGGGACGGGGGGATGAATCGATGGAAATTATTTTAAAAATTATTTTCAAATTAAAATTTTAGGAAATTTTAAGGTATATATACACTTATTATAAACACTCTCTCATCTAGTATGTAACTATAATAAAAAAATTCACAACAGAAAAGGTTTTTACAAGGTTTTTCCTTAATGTTAGAGTCTACTACTTACCATGTTTGACTCTTTTTAGGATAAAAATTTTATTATCACTATTGTAATATCGTAATTATAAATATATTTCAATTTAAATACAATGGTTTGTGATGATATCATCCACTTACCAGGGTAGGTATCATTTAATTATCGAATATTTTAGGTTTTATTTATTAATTGACCACTAGTATTCAATATTTATCCTTTTCTCTTGACGGTGAATAAGATCTTAGGTTCTTCAAAGATATATTAACATAAAAAATAAGATATTATTATGGAAGATGACTATGAAATAGATATTATAGTGTAAATATATAAGTTATCCTTCTTCTTCGGTTCTTTAAAATAATCACCCTATGCATGAGAGCGTGTGTGTGAATGATAAAAAAATTTTCCTTCTTAGCATCAAGTACTCAAAGGATCAACAACTAGATCTACTTTCCATGACTCAATTAGAAATCACAGATGTAGTATATGTCATTATTTCTCTCTTTATCTTTCTTTAATACAGTAATTATTTAGTGAAATAAGGTTTTAGATTCCATTTTTAATTTTAAAAACTACTAATTTCTATTCATATTTTTCATTTTTCATATTCTCATAATAAATAAAAATATTATTTCAATAATAGAATATGGAAACTCTCCTTTATTCTTACTACAATATATTATTGGGTCAGTAACTTCCTAAAACATAGAATCTTTAATCCCAAATAATAATTTCAAATATTTTAATTTTAAATAACCATTAATTTTAGACTATGATCCACACAATTAATTTACATTTAAATATCCACAAATCTTGGCTTAGATTAAAGCTTTGACCAATCAGTTTTTATATTTGAGAATTTCATAATAGTGAATCATATTCTGATTTAATTCCCAGTTAACATATTTTAATACTTATGAAGAATTGGAATCATCATTACAAAATGAATGATACTTAAGAAGTCAAAAAATATTCCTTATAGGGTAATGAATTATCCTTATGAACTTTCTATGATCTTTACAGCGTCCTCATCCATCCTTATGATCTTCCCATGACTTTTTTGATTTTATTTCCAGAGTCAAAATGACTCCTATAAACTCAACCAATGGATCTTATTAAGTCCTAAGTAATCTTGTGAAGTTCCCATTCCTTTGTCAAAATCAAATTTCAAGTCATAGAATTATTCTTACAAAGTTCCACTTAGTCTTTAGAAATGGCCATTTACTCTTTCGATGTCCCTATATACTCGTATAAAGTAACAAGGAACTATTTTAAAGTCCCTAATAACCCTTTATAAGTATAGTGAGTCTTCTTAATGGGTTATATTTTCAATATCAGTAGCACTAGATGACTCTTATAAAGTTTTACTTAGCCAAATTTCTACTATAACTAAAAATTAAAAAATTATTCACATCAGTTCAAATCCTTTTCAATTCAAATCCAAGACATCTATAAATAATTCAAAAACACTTCAAACATATTCTTAAACATTCAACATAACTTCTATAAC
Source organism: Viscum album (assembly GCA_963277665.1). Classification (NCBI taxonomy): domain Eukaryota; kingdom Viridiplantae; phylum Streptophyta; class Magnoliopsida; order Santalales; family Viscaceae; genus Viscum; species Viscum album. The sequence continues at coordinate 1,059,511,464 of OY728155.1, forward strand.
ATGGTTGATAATAAATAAAAGTCCTTCAATAATTACATTAAGTACTTCATTTTGTAATTAATTGAATAAATCTTACACCAAATATTTATTTTTCATAATTTCCTGGTAATTTTATAAAGATACTTTCATTTACCATGTGTTTTAGAAGAAAATAGATAATTATATTAAATTATTTCAATTTGGATACGTCCTTGAAGGGAATCACTGGAATACATATGAATAATTCTACTTATATATACGTGTCATTTCAAAGCAAGACTATGAACTTTGAAAAAGGGTCTAGAATATGTAAAATTCATCATGCAATGAGGAAATTAGTTGAAAAGTTGATGGGATTTTTTTTGGAAAATTCTAGAGTTACATTGATATATGTATGAGTAATTCTAAAATAGTATAGGAATATTTGGCTAAGTATAAAAATATGTAAAGGTTACTCTGACCAATATGTAAAAGTAATTTTTATGATGTGTAAAAGTAAATGAATTAATATCTTAGAGAAATTTAAAAGTGAATACTATTACATGAATAAATAAGAGTCATTTTTTAGATAAATAAAATCAATTTCCACAACCACCCTGTATGTGTAAGGGTCCTTTATTCTATCCTTGGGTACTTTAATCCAATGTGTAAGAGTTATTTTTTCTTCCAAGGAATGTGTAATTGTCATTTTTACTATTAACCGAAGAATTTGTAAAAACATTTTCATGTATAAAAGTGATGCCACCAATGTGTAAAGGTTATTTCATAGATTCATAAGATCATTACAATTTACTACTAGGATATTTTTGGATATTTATTAAGGGATGTTCCAAATTTAAGGTGAATTCATAAAAGTTAAGGACTTGGTAAAATATTGACCAAGTTATTTGGGTGAAGAATTATAATTTAAAAAATAATAGAAATTGAATACCACGCTATGGTGATGAATGTCACACCATAAAAATATGAATAAGAAAATCACTTAGAACACAATCATATCCAATATTATTTCATGGTGTAGAATAGAAAAAATATATATTTTTTGATGTTTATTTGGTTGGAACATTAAATATAAAAAAGTATAAATTGAAAATATTGAATATTGTGGGAGGATTCCAAAGAAAAATAAAAGTTTTCTTCCACTTGGAAGACCATCGTAGGGAATATCATTGCATACATGGTGGGTTACCTAGTAGTGAGTTGAATCTTTCTGATATTTTAAATTAACTTTCCCTCCACTATATAAGGCATTAAAGACTAGACCAAGGATATATTAGGACTAAAATTTATACCATTAATAAAGTGAATAGAACACTGTGAATGGAGTCTTCTATCCACTTAACCATGTATGGATAAAAACCCTATAGTTAATAGTAGTAGAGACCCATGGAACCCCTTTGAGTTTTTTAATTTCCCCATATCCTTCTAAAATTATTCTAAAATAATTATCCTTGAATGAATCTAATTGTTTTTATTTTTAAATTTTAAATCTCTTATAATTATATTTTGATTTTTTGTTTGAATTATGGATGTAAAACAATCATTCTTACCATTTAAATTTCTTAATAAATGTTTTGTTTAATAGTATAACTAGTTCAATTAGGTTTAATTAATTAGAGGTATTTGAGTAGCTAAATCACTTATATAGGATAAATAACACCAATACTAAGGTTTTAGTGTGACTTCAAGTAGAGTTAGGTGTACAATTTAATATTATAGAGTGTGAATTAAATAATTCAAGCATGATAATTTTTTTTATTGAAAATGAAGAATGTTGAGTCCAGGGGTCCAAAATAGTTCATGGTATTATTATATATCTATTTAAACCTTTTATTTAATTTTATTTCTTTTTTTTCATTGATCTTAAAAAAACTCCTCACAAATCCTCAAACCACATTCAGAAACAGGAAAACCAAGAATAAAAAGTGACAATTTGAACTTAGTTGGAAACCTCCACATCCTTGGGGTTTACTATACAACATTCCTAGGGTATAAATTTTGAACTAAGATTCATGAAAAATATTATATCCTTTTCAATTTTTTTCATTACTGGGGAGGTTACCTCATTTACTTAAATCTATTTTTGTATGTCTAGGAGTTTACATACTGATTTAAAGCCCCTAAACCCTAAAATAGATAGATTTTATCACTCTAAATCTAGGTTAGTAAGGTATGTAGAATAATAAAAATAATCTATTAACCTTGAGAGTTTGGAAAATTTCATAGACCAAACTGAAACTTCTTCTGCTTCCTATGAACCCACCTACTCACTAAGAAGAGAACATGTTGAAACTGAAAGAAATATTTATGATCAAATAAATCTTAAATAATTTTCTATATAATATATATATAATCAACTAAAAATTATATAATAACACGAGTCTCATATTTGATTGAAATCAATTCTAGATTCATTCATTAACTTCCCAAATTCAATGGACTTACTAGGATGGATCCCTACAAACACCTTTAATAATTTTGCTAAATTTGTGTTAATAAGAAACCACCAAGTGTGAATGGTGACCAAATTAATCTTAGTGATTTTCTTTCTTCCTTAGAGGGAGTGGATAAAGAGTAGTTATTAGACTCTCACTCCACTCTAATTAAAGATTAAAATTAATTTAAGAATCCTTTCCTTGAAAAGTCCCTTACTTTTAGAATAACTTTTATTAGAGAGAAAATTTTCACAATCAAAAAAAATCAAGGTGAAACTATGCATGAGTATTTAGAGATATTTAATAAATTATGTTTTAGTTTTCCCCACCATTAAATTAGTTAACAGTTTCTATCCAATATTTTTTAGAGGGCCTTTCCCTTATTTATAGGAGCATGATAGCTACTACTATAAGAGGTTCTTTAGTGGATAGAACTTTGGAAGTTGCAAGAAATATGATTTCTAACATTTCCCAAAATGACCAATAGTTTGGAACTAGAGGTATGAGTCATGTTAAAAATACTCAGGAATTTCTCACTTTTAGTTTTGAAAATAGCATTATTGTAAGGCAACTTGATGATCTTACTACCATGGTGTGGTCCATGATATTTTCTAACACTTCACCAAACCTAACCCAAACCCAAAAAACTTTCTAACCTCAGGTTCATTATGGTATTTGTGCCTCAACTGATCACTTTAGTGACCAATTACCCAAATTCAAGAACCCCCTAAAGCTTACAATGCTATTTTTCTAGGGATTCATTTCCAAAAAAACAATCAATACAGACCCAACCTAATTACAATTTCAATATGGGTTTAAATAATCAACCAAATGAGATATGTTGATAACCTAAACAATAAGTAAACTTTTTATATGTCTAATGAAGTAATTACTAACCTATATAATTACAATAGAATGATAATGGTCAACTTATAAGGATTTTTTATCCCACTCAACTCACCTTGAGATCTAAAAATAGCCTTGAAAAAACTATAAAGAAATAATAAATCAAAATAGACTTAAATAAAATATGAAACAATAAAAAATCATAATGAACACTTTGATGACTCGAATGGGAAAAATAATAATTGACATTGTTATCATAAGAAACCAAATTAATGGTGGATTACCTTCACATACTAAAGTAAATCTCAAGGGTAAGGGAAAATAAAATGTCAGTTCTATGTAATTAAGAAGTTGTAATGAATTAAATGACCCCTGAGTTGTGAATTTTAAATCAATATATGTTAAGGAATATTTCACACATTTTCTACCTAATGTTGAGCCTATTTAAGAGAACCTAACACTGGTTAATCCTATAGAAAATTCAAAACCAACTATGAAAGGAAAATCTTTGTCTAAAGAAGATATTTTTATTGGGAGAACTTAGAGAGATTAGAATAGAATGATATTATCTTATGGTTCTAAAAATAGTGATAAGGATGAACAAGAAATCCCCAAACCACCACCGCCTTACCCTAGAGGTATCCCAAAAGTAAATAATATTGTTAAGAGTTAATTGGATAAGAAGATTATAGTGAATTTTAGGAAATTTTATATTAACATTACTTTATTAGATGTAGTGAATAAAATTTATGAATATGCCAAATATTTGAAAGAAACGTGTTCTCATAAGAGGAAGTTGAAGAAAGGATAGAAAATAAACCTTAGGAGGAATGTTACCTCCATGATTTAATATTCACCACTTGTTAAATGTAAGGATTGAAGAATGTTTACCATTATATGAACTATATGGGAGTTTGAATTCCAAGATACTATGTTATATCTAAAAGCTTATATAAATGAAATGACTTATTCTGTTTACTCTTATTTAAATGTTAGAGAATTAAAACATATTGGGATTATAATCTAACTAGTTAAAAAAATTATTTCCAAACTTGCTAGTGGCATTGAAGATGTATTGTAAATAGTAAGGGATATGGTTTTCCATGCTATTTTTTATGTTTTGGAAATAGAAGATGATATATTTTTCATGCATGAACCCTTAATTATTAAAATATATTTTCTAAAAAATTATAAGGTAATTATAATTTTTTGTAGGGGAACATTTTCATGTGATTTTTGAAAGAAAATGGTTCACTTTAACATTTTTTTAATTTTTGAAATATCCAATGGGGAATAATTGAAATAAAAAATATAACATGATTGATTGGTTATCCATTGAGTTATTTATTAATTTCATAAGTAATTCACCACCATTTTATTCTTCTAAAAATGAAATTTTGTTTTCTGGTAATCTTAGTTTGAATAATTGTCATAATATTACATGTTAATAGGACCTAAATGCTGAATTTTTTTCATGTAACCCTTATGAAACAAATGATTTGGTTTAAGGTTTTATTGAAACTACCAAAACTTTTACATGTGATACATATGGTGATTATTTTATTAAATAATATAATAAATTTACATCTCAACCAAGTGATGAGTGTTCTAAAACTATTAAAATTAATGCTTGTGATTCAAATCTTGAATGTATTATTGAATCTGGAATCTTTTTGAAAATGATAATTATGCACACCCTGTTGAACATATTTATAAAAATAATGGGAATACAAATTATGATTATTTTTAGAATGATTTTCGAGATGAGTTATATAAAACCGATTCTATAAAACACCCTTTATCAAATACAAATAGACCACCTGAGGTAGAATTGAACCCTCTACCTAAGAATATATTATATGTTTTTTAAAGTATAATGAAAAAATTCCTATGACTATTTATAAAGTGATATAAAAAAAAGAATATAAACCCTTAGGTGTCCTTAGATAAAACAATAAGGTTATAGGATAGAACCTATCTGAATTACCTAGAATTATCCCTTCAATATTCATGAATAGAATCTTGTTAGAGGATGATGCTAAACATGTTAGGAAATTTCAAATGAGGTTAAATCCAACACTTTTAGTGGTTATTAAAAATTAAGTGACTAATTTTATGGTTGTTGGAATAATTTTTCCAATTTCCATTAGCCAATGGGTTATTCTAATATAAATTATTCCCCAAAATAGTGGTTTCACTATTTCAAAGAATGAATTTAGAGATCTTGTAGCTGTTAAACTTATAAAACTGTGGATAGTGTGTATAAATTATATAAAACACAACCTATACTAGGAAAGATCATTTATTTATCCCATTTCTTACCTAAATTATTGAGATACTTGTAGATAAATCCTACTATTTCTCTTTGGATGGTTTCTCAGGATACTTTCATATTCATATTACTCTTAAAGATCAATAGAAAACCAACTTTAATCGTCCTTTTGATTCTATTTATTATAAAAGAATTCCCTTTTAACTATGTAATACTCTAGGAACCTTTCAAAGGTTTATAATGTTTCTTTTTTCTAAGTTTTTAGAAGAATGCATGGAGGTTTTTATCGATCATTACATAACATATGTATCTTATTTTAAGATTTTTTTGAAGATTTGTACTGCTATCCTCAAAACTTACATTAAGAAGAACCTTGATCTCACTATGAGAAATTCCATTTTATGGTGGATAGAGGCATTTTGTTTCGATATGTAGTGTCCAAGGATGAAATCCAAGTTGATCAATCCAAGGTTGATTTTATTTACTCACTTCCATACCTAAGAATAGTGTATGATATGAGATCTTTCCTTTCCCATACTAAGTTATATGGGAGATTTATAGAAGAATTAAACAAGACAACCTTACCATTGTCTAAATTTTTATACAAGGAGTCTCAGTTTTTCTTTAATAAGTGTTGAAAATATTTAAGGATATGAAATTGAGGTTGATTTTTCCACCCATTATCCATCCACCTAGATATGACATACCATTTGAGTTTAGAACTTAAGCATAAATTTTTTATCTTGGGTATATGTTGAATTAAATATTGGAAAAGAGATATCATATTATAGCTTGTGTATTTAGGACTCTCAATTAAGGCAAATATAATTACACATCTACTAAGAAATCATTTATAGCCATTTTTTTACTTTATACAAATTTAAATTTCACTAGCTAGGTTCCAATGTGATTTAATTTACTGAGAATTCAACCATTAGATTTTTTATGATGAAACATAATTTTAAACCAAGGTTTATATGATGGATTTTATTATTTAAATATTTTGATATAAAAATAATGGATAAGAAGGGTAGTGATAATCTATTGGCTTACTATTTGAGAAAACCATATATTTTTTTGGGTTAAAAACTAAAAATCTATACACCTATTTAGTAGAATTTCCTTAATAAATAAATTCATGATATAAAGAGTTTAATACCATAGTTTTATGACCTTGTTAATTACTTGACTATCAATGAAACCCAAAATATTTTCAAATCAACAAGTTTCCATGTTAATAAGTGAATAAAGGATGTACATATAGGTTTATCTTTATTTTTGGAACCTTGGAAGTGACTAGATTATTAGGAGATGCATTTTATATTATGAGATACAATATATACTAAAATTATGCCATACCTTGAGTTTTGGTGGCCAATTTTGACCATAAAGAATAGTTAAAAAAGTGCTTGATTTATTTTTTTATCTAACCATTATTAAATATGACTTTGAATTTTACAGAGCTTGTAAAACCTACCAGTTTCATAGAAATATTTCCAAGAGGAATGAGATTCCACAATAAACCATTTTATTTTATGATGTGTTTGATGTTTGGTGTATGGATTTTATTAGAACATTTCTAAATTATTTTGGGAATCTTTACATTTTTTTTACTTTATACTATATGTCCAAGCATGTAGAATCTATTCCAATTAAAACTAATAATACCAAATTAGTTTCCAAATTTATAAGATCCAACATATTTTATGGGCTTAGGCTATTAATATTTAGTATCACTAATCAAGTCACTCTCTTTTATAATAGGACCTTAGAAGTTGTTTTTATGAAATATTAATTTTATTATAAAGTTTCTAATCCTTAAAACCCTTAAAAAGTAGCATAAATAAGGTATCAAATAGGAATATCAAACATATTTTGGAGAAAAATATCCACCAAAAAATAAATGATTATATTTTGTGATTGTATGATTATCTTTAGTCTTATAAAACCACTTATAAAAATCTAATTGGGAATTTTACATTTTAGGTGAGTGTGTGAAAGATCTTATTATTTACCTATGGAGTTAGAACATACAACTTTTTGGGATGTCAAGAGTTGTAACCTAAATCTGTTTAAAGTAAGAAAATAAAGGAAATTATACTATAAAGAGTTAGATAAAATCATGAACAATTATTATAAAAACTCCAGGCTATACAAAGAGAAAACTTGAGCATTCCATGATGAATTAATTCTTAGTAAGGAGATCAAATAAAGAGATATGTTATTTTTATTTGATTCCAGACTTAAGAGTTTTCTAGGTAAATTTCATTCCAAATAGTTTTGACCTATTATTATTACTAAGGTTTTTTACTTTTGGTACTATAAAAATTAAATTAATGAGGAAGGATCCACTATTTAAATTCAATGTGTATATATTAAATATATTCAGAGAGAGTTTTCAAGAGTCTCCATGGGTGGATATTCTTATTTAATCTATTGAATACATATTGATAGGTTTTTTCATTTATTATAATTTTTTATGTTATGGCTATAATTTATGATTTCAAAAATTCAATAGAAATATTTTAAAATGTGGAAATTTTATAAAATACGTGTGGAGGAAGGAACGTCCATTGTTAGATTATTATTTTGTGTGTTTTTTTATCTATACTATTATTTTATTTTATTTTTCTATTTTTATTTCATTTATATGTGTTTATTTTTCTTTTTTGGATGTTTTGGCGCCTATTTGAGTTAAAAATGAATATATTTATAAATTTAGAACCTGTTCTAATCTATTAAATTGATCTGACCCTTGAAACTTAACTTAGATGAATATTGAGAAAAACATTATTTATGATTCAAAATTTGGAAAATTTATGAAAATATCACTTCTTTTGATCCCATTCCATGAAATACTATCCAAATTTTAAAACCACTTACCCATGAGGATTTTGAAACACTTCAGACATGTTCTTTATAATTCCATCACTTATTTAGAGAACCAATCTATTCTTAATTAACAATAATTTTTTGAGATTCTCTCAAAACATTGAAGCATTGAGTAGATTGTGTTTGAAATGATTGAGGAACTATTTATTTTAAAATGTACCTTTTAAAAAATGTACTTCTATTTTGGCCCACCCCTAAAATTTTACCCTTGTAAGACCTTTAAAACCATGATTTTTTTTAGGAAGACACATTATAAACTGAAATCCCTATCCAACCTACTCTATAAGTAATATCATGATCTTAGTGGAACTTAAGTGTGGGGGATGGTGATGTCTTGTGGTTATTACATAAACTTATTCTATTAGGGTGGGGATATATCATGCTAAGAAGTTTTTGTGGGTTTTGTGTCAACTAGAGTCTATATAGAGTATATTTTCAAAGATAAAATCACATTAAGAAGGTGTTGTATGAGAAGTTTTGAAACAACATCAAATATGGGAAGATGGAAGGGAAAATTTTCCTTCAGGAGTTGGGTCAATAATTTTAAATCAGAATTTGAAGCTTAAAAAATCCTCTCTACCTTCAAAATAAAATTTTGTACAGAATTAAAAAAAAACAAAAGTGAAAATCCATTTAAGGTAAATGAGTAAAATAATTATTACTGGTCAAGTGTAAAAAGTGTTGATTTTCCATGAAAATAAAAAATGTGTTGGGTGATTAATTATTATAAAGGAGAGTAATGTGTATTACATTCTTGATTATAAAACTAGAATCATGAATTTTATTTCAAATAGGGTCTACCCTTGTTATTCCACCTTGGAAATTTTAACATTTGAAACCTACCAATACTTAACCACAAAATCCTTAAAATTAATCATGATTAACACACATAATTGAATCATTAAATGTATATTTAAGAACTTAGAAATCCTACGGTGACCCATAAATATGTTTGGATTTAGAAAAGCCTTACTTAAATTCATACTTGTATGAAGAGAAAAATAATTCCAATGAGGTAATTATTAATGTGACTGGTAGGATGGGAAAAGTGGAAATAGATTGAATTTTCCTTATAGAGAAAATTAAATTTAGTACATTGATAAAGGATTATAATTTTGGGTGAATATGTTATTAAAAATTTAACTGACACTGTTTAGTGTTTGAATTTTACTTAGGTAATATTTTTATTCTTACTTGTCCAAGAGTCTAAGGATTAAGTGTAGGGGAATTGATAGAGCATATATTTTTAAGACCATTAATTTTCAATTAAATGATTTTTCACCCACTATTTTATCAATATTTGTTAAATTAATTCATTTTTAGAACTTGGCGTGATTCTTGAATAAAATTGTTAAAAGTATTTTTTTTAATGTTTACTCATATCTTTGAAATAATTTAATAAATCCAACACAAGATAACTGTTTTTTTCAATTTTAGGTATATTTTTTAAGATACCTTCTAAATGAAAATAGATGAATTATGTTGAAATTAGTTTTTTTTGAGTTGGATATATCCTAAAATAGGAGTACTAGATTATGTATGAGTCTTATACTCATATATATAAGTCATTTCAAAGAAGTTCCATGAGATTTGAAAAGTGGTCAGTATATATAAAATTCATCATGCAGTGCATAAAAGTCAATTAAGTAATCTATGGGAATTGTTTTGGTGAAGTCTAGATCCATATTGACTTGCATATGGGTCATTATATAGTTGTAGAGAAATATTTTTCTAAGTATGAGAATACATAAAGGCTGATCTGACAAATACATAAAAGTAATTTTTATAATTTTTATAAGTAAATTAATCAACACCTCATAAAAATTTCAAAGGTAATACTCTTACATGAATATACAAGAGTCATCCACTTGATATGTAAAATCAATTTTCACAAACAACCTGTATAAATTAAGGTCATTTACGTTTCTATTAGGTACTTGAAGCTAATGTGAAAAAGTAATTTATACTTTTAAGTAATACGTAAGAGTCACTTTGACTCTTCATTGAAGAATTTTTAAAAGTATTCCCATGTTTAAGAGTGATTGAACCAATACATAAAGTTCATTTCATGGATATTTAAGAGTATTACACTTTGTTTGTAAGATAATTTTAGATATTGTATAAGGGTCATTCCATATTGAAGGGGAATTTGTAAAATTCAAGGACTTGGTGAAATCTTGACCAAGTTATTCATGTAAAGGAATATAATTTAATAAATCTGAGAAACCAAAGACCACACTATGGTGATGGATATGATCCCATGAGGAGATAAAGATGAAATCCACTTAGATCCATGTTGTGACTAATATTATTTTATGGTATGAAAAAAATATAGTGTTATGATGTTTATTCAGATATAACATTAAATATATAAAATGGGAATAATAAAATACTGAATATCATGGGAGGATTCTAAAGAAAAAAAAGTCTCATTCCACGTAAAATATAATCGTGGGGAAGATCACTGTATTCATGGAGGGTTCCCTAGGTGTGAGTTGAAGCCTAATACTATTTTAAATTAACCTTCCCTCCATTTAATGGATCATTCATGATTGGATTGAGGGATGAGGTGGTCTAAATCTTGGGTCATCAATCAAGTAACCAGAAACCTACAAATGAATTCTTGCATATATTTAGACACATTCGACTAAAAACCCTATATCTATGAGTAGTGGAGACCATAAGACCCCCTTATGAGTTTTTTGAATCTCTCTGTATCCCACTCTAATTATTCTCAAAATATTTTTCTTTAATAAATCCGATGGTTTTTATTATAGAAATTTATATCCCTCCAAAATATGTTTTTATTCACTATTTCACTTTTGGAAGTAAATTTATTATTCTTATTATTTAAATTTATTAATCAAGGTCTTATTTAGGAGTATAATGAGCTTTATTAGGTTTAATTTCTTATAGGTACTTGAGTAATTGAATCACTACCATAGGAATAATAACACTCACACTCAGGTTTTAACATGATTTCAAGTAGAGCTAGGTGTAAAATTTAAGGTCTTAGAGTGTGTATTGAATAACTCACTTATGATAATTTTTTTGATAATAAAGAGGGATGTTTCTGTAAGTAAAAACTAGCTTATGGATATTTTTATCTATCTATTTAAATCATTTGTTTAATTTTACTATTTTTACATTTATCTTTCAAAAAATACTCACAAATCCCTAAACCACATTCAAAAATGGAAAACCAATTTTTTTTTGGAAATTTAAACTTAGTTGGAAACATACACATAAGGAAACCTGGGGGAATACTATATTACATTCCTAGGGAATAAATTTTGAACCAATATTCTTGAAAAATATCTAGGCCTTTTCACCCAAATTTTGAGTGAAAATCGTCATACAAATATTTAAGATTTGGGTAAGGAATGGTATTAGTTATGAGATCACCCTAAAAAAGGATTCTTTAGGGATTCTATGGGATAAAAAATAGTGTAAATGAAAGGGTTTCTTAGTGGGTTAAAGGGGATACATAAAACAAAAAATACCTTAATCATTTTAGTGAATAAATCAAAATTCCTATCACTTTTATATTAAAAAAATAGAAAGTTATATAATACATAACATGATTGATATTACCTCAATAAAAAGCGAAATATGAAGTGATGTAAAATGGGGCCAGAGTCCTCATAGATATGGAAATATAATGTTGGAAAAAAATATGATCATGGGTGAAAATAAATGTCTCAAAAATAAACAAGTTTCAAAAATACATTTTGAAAGCATGAATGATATAAAAATTCATCTAATTCATGGTATTAAGAATCAAAGCATTTCAATTGTGCTTAGACTAAATAGGTAAAATGGGGTATGCCTCTTGATGTGTTTCTATAGAAATACATAGTTTTCATGTAGGTTCAACAGTGAAAGAAATATTAGTTTTATTTTTTGTTTTTAATTTATTAATTAGTAATGTTACATGGTGTTTTTATAAGTGTAATTAAAATATGACATAAAATATATCACTTCCCTAAGTAATTGTAGATAGGAATGGGTAGTATCTTGTGTCCAATAAAGATCTAGAAATAATGTACATGTAAAATATACAGAAAGACAACACATACCCAAATAAAATCAAAAAAATAACACCATAAGAAACATGGAGATGATATAAATATGTATTATAAATTCAAATCCTCTATGGTTATAGGATAAAAATGGTTGTAGGTAAATGAATTCCATTTTATTACATAAACTTAAATGAAATAAAACTAAATTCAGTGAAATAAAAACTAAATAATGATGAATTACCTCCCATTTAATTCTAAGTTTACTTTGTCTTTATCCAAAAATTGATGATTCTCCACAGAGATTGAATTGAAAAGTATACATTGTATCTACTTCATAATCGGTATAAGTGTTGCATGAATTCTCCAAGAAGGTAATTATACTACAAGAAGCACAATATCTTAATATAAATTATTTATAAAATGGATGTGTGGAATGAAATAAAAATACCCCATGTTTAAAGAATTTGAATAAACCTCATGTGGATAAAAATTCATAGAATAATTGAATTTTTTGAAAATAGAATCATCTTGAAATTCAATAATATTACCTCTTTGAATGTGTCCTAGAGAAAAAATGTTCATACTAGACTCCCATAATGATTGGATTAGATCCCTAAAATCCTTGAATAAAATTCCTAAGTTGGTAATATATAAAAATTATTTTTCATCGGTAACCACAAAAATAGAGATATTCAATGGTTTCCAACTCAATTGATGCTCTATAGTTTTATTGAATTCTCCCAATCAAGAGTATAGTTAAAATCTATGGGTATTTAAATTGAAATGTAAATAAACTCAATTCATGAAGAAAGTGGCACAATATCTAGTGGATTAGGTTACCTAATTGTATTGGGAATTATAACTTCTCTAAAATATTATTTAATATTTCCTCCATCATGTTTTACCATTGGAACACATGTCACTATGAACTCAGGATCCTATAAGTAATCCCATTCTTCCAGTATTTCTAAGATGTCATGAGTGTACTCAACAACCTTCACTAACTATCTATTTTAATTTTTAATTATTTTATATAAATTAATTTTATAAAATGTTTCTAACTTATAATGATTATCATATTGAGGTGAGTCAATTTTATTTGAAGTAATGTCCAATAATATATGTAAATCCATGGTATCTTGGATCAATTATGATGCTATCATGATAAAGAAGGGTCACAATTCAATTTTATCAACCTCATATATATTATCATATAAAAAATCTGTAATATTATATGAATAAAAATAATCAATTATCAATTTATGTCATAAGGGTTTTGAACTTATAGTCTAGGAATAAAAAATCACATTATCTTGTAACACCCTCGGTTTAAGGAAATTCACCCTTTCATTCTGTATTTTGAAGTTTTATAATGTTTAGGTTGAGTTATAGGAGTTTATGGATGGTTTTGTGTGTTTTAGAGGTTTTTATAGGGTTTTATAGTTTGATCGCAGTTAGGGGAAACTATGCAGCTTCTTTATGATACTGTGTAAGTGAATCTGGGATTTACCGGGCAGGTGCACGATTGCCACATGGTTTGGCCAAACCATGTGGTTAACTGTGAAAATTAGGTGTTTTGGATAGTATAATTGCATGGTTGGTGTACATTTTTTCAAACCATGTGGACCCTTTTGTGTTTTCCAGTAGCACTTGCATGGTTGGCACACGGTTTGTTAAACCATGCAGCCTAACCACACAATATGCATTAATTACATCCAAAAATTGGATTCTAATTGAATTTTATGCTCGGAAACTCTCATTCTTCTCCCATACACTTAGGATATTGAACCATATAACTAATATAGGTAATTTTAACAATTCCCTTTGACCTGAAAGCAATTTTTTATAGATTTAAGTAAGTTTATCTTTAGAATCAATGACAAGTCTCTATTTTATCTCTTTCTCTCTAGCTCTTCTCATATAATCCCACATGAAATGATAGTTATGATCTATTACCAATAAATATATAATCTATAATGTGTTTTTTATGAGATGTTGATTATATCTATTTAGGGAAATGAATTTTTAACTTGGATTTAGAGGTTTTGTTGTGTTTTTCTTTGGTTTCATCACCCGTCATGTGGTAGGTGTATTTTATATCTTATCCACTTATTCTAGAACTTGAAGGATTGAATATTTAATTTAATTTCTTGATCATAAAAGAAAAATCATATTGATTTATTATTGGAAAAATATTTGTTTGATAATTTTTAAACCTTATAATTTTAATGGTTTTTGGAAAACCCCTTTGATTTATGGTTTTAAATTATGGTTTTAGTTTAACATAATTAAGATATTCTATTAAATGTTTTTAATATAAGAATTGATTTATGTGGAATAAATTGGTGTGATAACTTAGTATACATGGGTGGTGTGTTTTCATGATTTCATTAGATGCGGCCTTTTGATTATGGACTTGGCGTGTAACACCCCAAGATTTTATGATGTATCTATCTTCAAATAAATTTAATTTCTTTGATAGCTTGTGATACATGAAAACCCGAGTCTAAATGAACTATAATATAATATAATATTAAAACCTAGTAGTTAAAATGGAGGAATGAATAATAATAATTTTTTTAAAATATGTATAAAAATTCTAGATAAAGAAAATATATTGATAAATAAGTACACGATTTTTAGTAAAGTATTTATATGATTCCAAAATATATTTTCGTCAAAAATGATTTTTATTGTTTTTTTTGAATAAATAATATTATTAATTTTTCCACTTTTATGAAATTTATTTCAAAAAATTAAATTCATTTTTGAAACCATCATTTAAAAAATTATCTTAGTGAAATTTTGATAATTTTATGAAAAGATTGATTTTTTGCTGAATAGTGAAAATATTGATTTTTATCGAAAAATGTCTTTTAATTTAAAGAATTTACAAAGTTAAAAAGTTTTTTAAATGGTTTTAAAAGCATAATAAGTTAAATTATATTATTAATAATCTAATTTAGTTCATTTTAATCAATTTTATGTTGAATTTTAATATAAACATTCTTTACTCTTAAGATAACTTTTTTTTTGAAAACCGTTTTTCATCTCATTTTATGTGTTTAATTTTAAATTAAATTATAAAAAATATTTGAATTTAATTTGATACAATGGATTACATATTTTGAATAATAATAATTAATATTATATAATAATTATGGCTTATTTTTTTTCATAATAAATGGTAAAAATAGTAAAAAATTTGTTACCACAGTTCAGGTTAAAATTGGTTTACCGAGTGTTAAATCAAAAGATAAGGGTAATTTTCCAATTAAACTTGTATAAATCCTGTTGGATGGAAATATTTTTATATTATATTATCACACCTTATAATATCTATCCATTTTTATTCATTTTAATTGAATATGATTATATTATATTTTATTCTTTTAAGAAATTCCAACTGTTTCTCTCCCCCACTTATAAAAGGACACCCAACATTTCTATTATTTACACCACTTTGATCCATATAGCTCTTCCAAAACATAGAAAATTATCTTAAAAGCTTTCCTGTACACTAATTGGATGTGTTGTTATTCTTAAAATACCATTCCAAGGGTCCTTAAGAAGGATCTAAAGGAGGCCTACCAGAGAAGAGGTAATCGTCTTTCCCGACCTCTTTCAATTTATTTATTATTATAACTCCTCTAGATCTATGTTATTCCAAATAAAATAGTAACATAGGTATCCTCAATATACTAAAATGTTATTATGATTATGGAACCACCAATATCCACCCTCTATTCTATTAAATGAGAAGTGAACATATTGCTCATGTGTATGTGTGGGATACCGCCTCCACGCAGCGATACAATTCATTTTCCATATCCATATTTTATGGATGGATATTATAATGGGTTTAAAAACTAAAATATATGAGGACTTTAAAAACAATAAAATTTATTTTTTAATGAATTTTTTTTTGACTACCTAAGCTCTATTAAAAATGTGCAACCTTTACCAGTGTTAAAAAACATCGATAAAGGGTACCTTTATCGATGTTTTTTTGCACTGATAAGGGGGGAATTTATCAAAACTTTTTCTCATGCTGATAAAGGCCATATCATACTTCTACATAGATTCATCCCTATAGATACCTTATAAATAAAAACCCAGTTAGAATATATAAACAAGAATATAAATATATATAAAATGAGACTAGAATACAAATATCACATTGCACTATCATTTCAATTCAATATTTACATACAAAATATTTACATTTCTATCATATTTATAATTAATGAAAAAACAAAACCCATATAAAAAATAAAAAATAGAAATGTAATTCCAATGATCAACCTCTATATAAAATCTTTTCCCTGAACTAAAACCAATGTTTATTTTAGTAATAGTAAATAAAAAAATAAAAAAAATAATATTTTTAATGTCATATAATCCATATGTGACAAATTATATCGTTAATTACTATATATATTAATGATATTATCTGTTAACTGTGTGTCGTATTCATGTTCATTCAATTCCTACACATCAAAAATTAATTATGGATCATTTTCCTAAAGTTTTAAAATAATCCAAGATCATTTTCTTGGTTTTGGCTATGTGATACGTGTTTAAAACTAAGATGACACTTTTATATTGAAAACATGCACTTCGAGTCATATCAAGCATATCACGTGTTTGATTCATGTGCATTAAATTTGTACACATCATAAATGAATTATGGATATTTTCCCAAAAGTTTTAAAATAATCCGATCACTTTTTATTGGTTTCGGCTATGCGATGAACATTTTAAACTAAAATGACATTTTTTATTGAAAACACACACTTTGAGTCATACCGACAACATCATGTGTTGGATTGATGTATGGTTAATTCCTATATGTCGCAAATGAATTATGGATCACTTTACTAATGTTTGAAAACAATCCAATGTCATTTTATCATTTTTGGAAAGTGACACGTGTTTTAAGAAAAAAAAATTTATATTCAAAACATGTACATCGAGTCATACCGGCCACATAATGCATCAGATTGATATGTGGACAATTCCTACACATAAAAAATGAATTATATATCATTTTACTATTTTTTAAAAAACAATTTGACCTTGTTTTATTGGTTTTGGATATGTGATGCGTGCTTTAAACTAAAATAAAATTTTTATATTGAAAACATGCACTTCAAGTCATACCGGCCACATCATGTGTCAGATTGACATGCAGTCAATTCCTACATATTAAAAAGGAATTATGGAGCATTTTAATATATTTTACAAATAATATGATCTTATTTTTTTATTTTTTTCTAGTGAAACATGTTTTAAACTAAACGATACTTTTATATTAAAAACATGAACTTCAATTCATACCAGCCACATCTTGCATAAAAATTATATGCAGTCAATTCCTAAATGTTAAAAATGAATTATGGATTGTTTTCCTAATGTTCAAAACAACCCGAATTTTTTTCTTGGTTTCTTCTATATGATATTCGATTTAAACTAAAATGGTACTTTTATATTGAAATCATTCACTTCAAGTCATACCAACCACATTGTGTGTCATATTGACATGTGGTCAACTCCTATATGTCAAAAATGAATTATGGATCATTTTACTAAAGTTTTAAAACAATCCGAGCTCATTTTCTAAATTTTTGATATGTGATGCATGTTTTAAATTAAAATGACCATTTTATATTGAAAACATGGACCTCGAGTCATATCGACCACATTGTGTGTCACATTGATGTACAATCAATTTGTAAACATAAAAAATGAATTATGGATCACTTTCCTAATGTTTGAAAACAATATAAGTTTTTTGACTAGTTTTTGATATGTGACATGCATTTTAAACTAAAATGACACTTCTATATTGAAAACATGTACTTTAGGTTATACCTTTTACATCGTCTTTCAGATTGATATACAGTTGATTCATACACATGAAAAATGAATTATGGATATTTTTCCTAAAGTTTGAAAACAATATGAGCATGTTTTCTCAGTTTTGTCTATGTTCCATGTTTTAAACTGAAATGACACTTTTATATTGAAAACATGTACTTTAAGTCATATCGACCAAAACATGTGTCAAATTGAAATGTGGTTGATATATATAAATCAAAAATGAATTATGGATCATTTTACTAATGTTTGAAAATAATATGATCACATTTTCTAGGTTTTTTCTATATGACACATATTTTAAACTAAAATGGTATTTTTATATTGAAAATACACACTTCAAGTCATACCAACAAAATTATGTGTTATATTGACATTCAATTGATTCCTATATGTCAAAAATGTATTATGGATTATTTTACAAATTTTTGAAAACAATACAAGCTCATTTTCTTGTTTTTGGCAAGTGACGTGTGATTTAAACTAAAATGGTACTTTTATATTAAAAACACACAATTCATGTCATACCTACTATACTTTCTGTCTAATTGATATAAAAACAATTTGTATACATAAAAAAATTAATTATGCACCATTTTCCTAATTTTTGAAAATAATCTAAGCTTCTTTTCTTGGTTTTGGCTGTGTGATGCCCATTTTAAACAAAAATGGAACTTTTATATTGAAAACATGAACTTTGAGTCATACCAGCCACATCATGTGTTATATTGATGTGTGGTAAATCCATACACTTCAAAAAATGAATTATAGATCATTTTATAAACTTTGAAAACAATATGATCTCGTTTAATCATTTTCTTTAATTAATATGCGTTTTAAACTAAAATAACACTTTATATTGAAAACATGGACTTTGATTCATACCATCCATATCATGCATTGAATTGATGTGTGAGCGATTCATACATGCCAAAAATAAATTATGTATTTTCTTCCTAATGTATGAAAATAATATAATCTTTTTTGTTTAGTTTTGGCTATGTGATCTACATTTTAAACTTAAATGGAACTTTTATATTGATATAAAGTTCTAAAATAATATAAACTTATTTTCTATATTTTGTCTATGTGATGTGAATTTTAAACTAAAATAACACTTTCATATTGAAAAAATGAACTTTGAGTCATACCAACCACATCACATGTCATATTGATATATAATAAATTACTACACATCAAAAATGAATTATGGATCATTATCCTAAATTTTGAAACTAATCCAAGCTTGTTTTCTCAATTTTGACTATGTGATTAATGCTTTAAACTAAAATGGCACTTGTATATTAAAAATATGAACTTCAAGTCATTCCTTACACATCATCCGTTATATTTATGTATGGTCAATCCCTACACATCACAAATTAATTATGGATATTTTTCCTAAATTTTGAAAACAATATGGGATATTTTTCTTATTTTTGTCTATGTGTCATATTTTAAACTAAAATGATACTTTTATACTAAAACATGTACTTCGAGTCATAATGTCCATATACCATGTCAGATTGATGTGTTGTTGATTTCTATATGTCACAAATTAATTATGAATTTTTTTCACTAAAGTTTGAAAAAAATATGAGCTCATTTTCTTGGATTTTTCCATGTGAAGAATGTTTCAAACTTAAATGGATTTTTTATGTTAAAAACATTCACTTTAATTCATACTGGATACATCATGTGTTGGATTGATGTGTGGTCAATTCCTACACATAAAAAATGACATATGGATAATTTTAATAAAGTATCAAAAAAATATGAATTAGTTTTATTGTATTTGATTATGTGATGTTTGTTTTGAACAAAAATGTCAATTTTATACTGAAAACACACATTTCAAGTCACACCGGTCACACAGTGTTTTAGGTTGATGTGTAGCTGATTCTTACACATAAAAAATGAATTATGGATCGTTTTTATAATGTATCAAATAAATTTTAATGAATTTTATTAGTTTTGAGTATGTCGCATGCGTTTTTAACTAAAATGTCATTTTTAAACAAAAAATGTACACTTAGAGTCATACCGAGCACACCGTGTATCAGATTGAGACTCAGTTAAATCCTATATTTCAAAAATAAATTATGAATAATTTTACTAAAGTATAAAATAATATGAATGGGTTTTCTTTATTTTGATTATGTGATTTGTATTTTTAACTAAAATGTCAATTTTAAACTAAAAACATACACTTAGAATTATAATGGGTACACCGTATATCGGATTAAGGTAATGATGATTCTTACATGTCACAAATGACTTATGTATTGTTGTCATAATGTATCAAAATAATATGAATTGATTTTCTTGGTCTTGAGTATGTGACATGTGTTTTGAACTTAAGTGTCAATTTTAAAATAAAAACATTTACTTTGAGTCATATTAGGATAAATGTGTATCATATTGAGGTGAGATTGATTCCTATACATCACAACATTTCTTATTGTTCTAAAAATTAGGTTTTCTTGAATCAGATCACATCCATGGTGATAAGAAACTCTCACCACATATGTAATCCAATTCAAGGGCACATGATTTTAAGAATAATAATCCTTCAACCGTCACACCATTTATTTCTTGTCTTCATGAAATATCTTTATGAAAATTAACTAAATAAGTAGTAGTAACTCAACTTTTAATGATGTATATATACATTATTAACCCATTTCCCAATCACCATTATCTCAGTTGTAGCCTTGATGTCCAATCTATCATGATCATGAGTATATTCCGACATGTTACTATCTCCACCCTAATCTATATAGTGTAACCCTATATTATACTTCTCCTTGAGAAATAGTTCAAAAATAATATAGAAGCATTATGATACTAATGATTTACATCCCAAATATATCTCTATGGTGATAAACTATACTATATCACAAACATAATAGGTAATCACCTAAATTTGATGTCAACAAACATTTTGACACTATGTACTCTGCCCAATCATCTATATAAAAATTTAATTCTTATTTTGAGTGCACATATTTTTGGAAATATTGGTAGTACGGAGAAAATATAGACAAACAAATGATTGACAAATATTTTTAATGAAATTGTAATTACCTTTAGAGATTACATGTTCGGGTATGCTGTTATTTTAATGGTATATGATATCTTTCATAAATTTGAAAATGTAATATCCAAAATCATTATCGTTATTTTTCATCAAACACTGCATAAAAATTCACAAAAATATTTAAATTGTTTGAAATATGTTTTGATAGTTAAATATTATGATATATACCTTAATCTATTTCTATTTGAATAAATCCATAGGCTTGTTATGTTTATTCACTAACCTCATACCATGATTTGGCCTATATTTATAGATCATACTATAATAATTTTTTTCATAAAAATAAAAAATAAAACATATAATTTTAAATTTATCTATAAAATGTTGATTTTAGTGCATTATAAATTCACAATAGACATCATCTGTGGTCGTTTTGATGGAAATCCATGCATTGGATAAAAAAAATGAACATTTGAGGAATCCAAATTGATTACAATGAGAATCCAATTCGTCCTAAAGAAACAAAAACAAATAATTAATGAAAAAAAGAAAAATATATTTTAATTGAGTGGATTATAGAGTTTTACCCCTACATTGAAGGCATCAAGAAGAGACAGTCATCAATTATTTTCTTCTCAAAATCCTTTATTAGTGCATCTTTTTTCTTTTCAATTTATTCTAATTCCAAATAAAATACATGCGTAGAAATGATACAGGGATTAATGAGCCTAAATAATTATTCATTGGGTTTTCCTTTTATGTAGTAGTGATATATACACCTATAGAAAATATGAATAGTTATTAACTTTAATGAACATAGTAGATCATTTTTTAGATATAAGGATTATGAAAATTCACCTCATGTATATATTCACAAATGTGAATCCTAGACATTTAAAATTGATAATCTTATTTATACTCTCTAGACTAACCACGTTTGTAATGACATATATAAATATTTATTATTCATATTAAATATAGGATATATTTCTATCTTTGAATGTTGCATTTGTATTAACTTGTAATGGTAATATATGCAGTAGTGGAACTAGAGGGGATAAGTCACTCCCAGAAGTTCCTTTTGATTTATTAGTTGATTCACTATATTTTCTTGATCCAACCTTTCATTTCCCCATAGTTTTATCCATATGTAACACCATAACTCATTTCAGAACTTTTTTCATCAACTATTAAAGGTTTTTCATTTGAAAAAATATTGACAAGGACACACATCACGTGTCTTTATAAGATTATAGAGCCATGTTACAAAAGTTCCAACAGCATTAACGACTGTAATGACATCCAGATCATCAAGAGGAATAGGAAACTTAGTGCTCAGATCATGAGCTACTTCAATTATCATTATTATGTGATCCTTTTGGAGTTATTTTTGTAGCTTTTCTACTAGGATAATATACACCATACCCATCACAACAAGGCAATTCATGGGTGTTTACATATATATATCACATACAACTTCACCCTGTATAATTTTAGTAATATAAAGTTATCAAAAGTTTGTTTGACTTACATTTAGGAGAAAGTGTAATTAAAAAATTGATTACCTTGGGTAAGGTAAGTGGTTGAGGGGAATGGATAACCTCAAATCTAGTGGGATCATTTGGATCATCATGTACTGATCTTTATTCTACTTCCTATTTGTTTTGATCCTTTTGCATACATTGGTCTGCCAAACCAGACTAGAAAATAATATCTTTCAAAGAATCTATCTATGTCTACAGTCCTTTCATCATATAATATTTATTTCCTTATGAATTTTTTTCTTGAAAAATTTATGAGGTGACACTTTAAAACCCACATCTCTAACGTATCCATATTTTTGTCTACTTCAAAGATATTGAAATTATTTTTTTGTTTAAGTATAATCGATGATGATTATTATGTATAAATAGTATAAAAAACATACAAACATAAATATATTTTTTATGTAATATAGTTATAAAGCATAAATAATTACTATTATTTCATACTTACACAGGATTCCCATACTACTTGTGTTTTTTCATCAACTAGCATACCCTATTTATTTATGCAGGCCTCCATCCATAGCACATGATGTGGGATGTAAGTGGATTAATATTTTTATTCACCAATATTCATATAAACCAAAGAACATGTGTTGTTTAATATCACATAAAACTTTTATTATAGATTTAAAATGCATACCATTTTCATTTCAAGTTAAGCATACCTTATCCTTACTTTATGGTATGGGTACATTGGTTTTTCTGCACATTATTTATTTTCAACACTCCTTTAATATTTCATAAATTAATAATTTTTAATTAAAGTGGATAAAATAAATAATTTCAAATAAAATATTATCAACTATATTACACCTGAAATGATTTCCCGTTGAGATGATAAATTAAATCTTTCCATGTATCCTATTTTATAATGTGTGCATACATAACTAGTGGTTGGAGGTTTACTTTCCCCTTAGATTCCCTAATATGATGCTTTGTAAGAAGTTTTTGGGAGCCTCTATGAGCTTTTACAAAAACTATTGAGACATATTTCTTATGGAAATCATCTAAAATAAATGAAATCTGTAAGGGATAATGAAAATTAAATCAACATTTCATTATATTTTTTTTGTAAAATAGAGAAAGTATATCATAACATTACCTCAATATCTTCCCAAAGGGTTTACTTCAATAAAATAAATACATGGTTCCATGTATCTATATCAAATGGCACATGAATTATCATTTTGAGATCAATATAACTAATAAACATTGACTTATTGGGGCCAAAAAGTTAGTTGTGTTGATTCCAGCCAACCTCAAATTTTATATCCTTTCTTCTTACCTTGATAATTTTATTTAACATTGTGATACTATGTCATTATTATTTTTTCATCAATATGTTGTTCATCTACTAATAATTCTATAGTTTCATCATTAATCATTTGTTCTTCCTCCGGATTAGTAACATCATTATGTGTAGAATTCATTATCTGCATGAGTAGTCAAAAATTTAATTTAAATTACATAAATGCATCATAGAACACATAATATTATAAATAAAAGCATAGTATATTAAAAAATAGTTTAACCTAATAATTAAATTCTTCTTTTTATTTAAAGTTTGAATGGACTTGGATCCTCTATTGAGTATCAAATACCCACTTTTTGGTCACCTCTAACATATAAGGAATTATCAACATTGGGACCTCGATGAAATTATTGTGATATCCCAATGAAAGGGTCATCCTCAATTGAATTTTCATCTAACCCTATAATTGTTTTAGTCACCAACATGACAATCGACTAATTCTTATTTTATGAATCTAATACATAAAATACTTGAACTACTTGTTAAATCATTATGAACAACTCATAATCATACCCTTACACACTAAATTCCACCTTCAAACATCCCAATTCATTTACTTTCACTATACTATTGTTTTAAACCCATTTGTAATGGAAAATATGTGCTTGAAATATTGTATAATCTAACTTGTATATTTATTCGATGATGATAAAATATTAAATATTTTCATAAATTATATTTCTATCCTTGGAATTAGATACATGCATTTATTTTTACATAAGAGGATCTCCACTATTTTAAATTATACTACATTCATCTTGTTCCTTTGTGAAGAACATATAACTATTAACTACAAAACCTATGTAATATATACCATTTAAATTTGGTCCTCTAGATATCCATTGAAGTCATTCGATAATTGAATTCATATTTTTAAATAGATCTTTATAAATATGATCTTAAAACCATCTTATAAACTATTTATTATGTGTATTTGATATCCATCCTTCAACTCTTGATGGATTAAAATTTATAAGAATTAATTTTTTGGATTCAATGTATGGATAAAACTCTACACTATTATGTAAAATGTAAATGTGAGCTTTCTCTAGCTCTATGATGGTAGTTATAACAAAATATATTCTAGAAATACCTTCACTCATAAGGTTTCTACTGTGAAAAAAATTTCAGAGACTGATTCTATAAAATTATGATAGGTAAATAATAGAGAATTCAATAGCTTCTTCAATAATATATCATTCTACAAAAAAAAATCTAGATGACCTTGAATATTGACATACCCTTTCAAAATATTAATATATCATTCAATGGGGTACATAAATATATAATGGAAATGACCATATAGTTTAACTTATCTAACCAACTGAACCATCATGTTGACCAATATATCAAATAATTATGGTGGGAAGAACCTCTCTAATTCATATAATATGACTATAATCTCTTTATTCATTATTTTAAACTTCATCGGATCAATAAATTTACCGTACGTGGATTTGAAAAAGAATTAGAGTTTGGTTAATGAATATTTTAATTGTTTAGGCAGAATGAAACATAAAGAAATGATCATAAAATCTTGCATCAAAACATGAAATTCATGTGATTTTAGACTATGTAACTTCAAATTAGTCATTGACACAACATTATTTATATTTTATGAATACCCCTATATAACTTTTACACCATTAATAAAATTTTAAATTGTAATTTTTCTTGTATGGATAGAGTGTAAGATGCGAGAGGAAGAAAAGTAAACCTTTCACCCTTCATTGGTTCCAAATCTTCCCTTATCCCCATGTTAATCATTCCCAATCTATCCTTGTTCTCATCCTTTTTTTGTCAAGAAAATTTATTAATGTGACAATAAAACTATAAAATACATTTTTTCTACATTTATGTCATCAATAAAATATCTAACATATAAAAATTTACACTATAGAAATTCAAAGAAAATTGATATCTTTTTCCAACCTAATTTCATAAGGTTTCTCAAAAAAGGTTTATCTAAAATAGTGTTAATATCTTATACCTTCCCAAATAGTTGATCACAAATTAGCAGAGACGATGTTGTACATTGTTCTCTATTACCATCAAATGATGTCGTCTATGATCGATATTTATTTCATTACGGTTAAAATTTCTAATTTCTTAAAAACAAAATCTTCAAGGAATGTTACAACTGAACTAAGTGTGTGAATTCTTTAAAAATGGGACACCCCAAAATTCCTTTAATGTTATAGTTTAAAAAATTTCCATAAGCAGGATAGTCATTTATCATCCCATACAACATGGTTATTAATGTGAATTCTTCAATTATATGAGCATCATACAATGTAACAACTATATCCCACATATATTTCAAATCTTCTATCAATGGATCTAAATAGAAATCAATATCATTACTAAGTTATTTTGGTCCATATATAAGTAGAGAAAACATAATTTATTTTCAATTTATGCATAACCATGGTAGCAAGTTATAATTCTCCAACATAACTGGCCATGTACTATAAGTACTACTCTATAAACCAAAAGGATTTGTTTTATCTTTAGATAACACATGATGGAGGTTTCTCAGATCATTTAAAAATTTAGGATACTCATAATAAATTTTATTCTATTGAGGAGATTCTACTTGGTGGTATAGTTTTCCCTCTTCAATTATTGTATTTTCATGCAATATTAATTTTCTAGAAGTTTTCTGACATCTATATAGTCATCCAAACCATGTAATGATAGTAAAGTACCATAAAACCTTCAAAGAACTTTATTCATATTTATTTTATAGATTCATTCCACGCTTAGGGAATTTTATGAGTTATCCAAATTCCTTGTGAAGAAATATGCAATCATTTTTCCAAACATGTATTTTTTCAGAGATTATTCCCATTGAATATAGAATTTGTTAAACATCATATGTTTGAAAAGGAAACTCATTTTATTTTGGTATCATATCATTCAGGAGACCAAGTAGTTCTATAAATCTAGTGTCACTCCATCCATTGTCATATTTATAATTATATAACTTCAGTACAATTAAAAATGTGGTATATATAATACAATTGGTAAACAATAGTCTCTTATAACAACTATTTAAATTCTCAAATAACTTTGGACAATCATAAAGGAAATCTTCAATTTCCATTTTCATTTCTTTAATAAAATTTCCATCATTATTTACACTTTTATTCATATCAAATGATCCATAAATAATAGTATCATCCCAATCATTATGTACATTTAGTTTCTCCCTGTGTTTTATCCAACATTTATAGCTTTGATCTATTCTATGAGAAACCAAATGTTCTTCCAACTCTTCGGGACTAATTTTTCTTAAATAAAAACAATGTAAACATGGAAAAAGGATTTGAGAAGGTTTTCATGCATGCTCTATTGAAAACTTAATGAACTCTTTAACTCTAGTATCATAATTTTTTTCCATACGATTGTCACCCATCCATTTTAAATTCACATTCATCCTATTAGGTTTATAAAACATTCATTTTTTTCAAAAAATTAATAAATACACATATAATGTTAATAATCAAAGGAGAATGTTACATATAATTATAATAAGAGGAAACCAACATTTTCATGTTATTGGTGTTGATCCTAATGATTTATAATTTTACAAAAGGGTGACATGAAAAGAAACAAACTAGGGTAAACATGAGGTTGTTGGTCTAGGTTCTCAATTTCATTTTTTTGTGGGAAAAAAGGTTGTAATTCTAGGATTATTTCTGTAACTTTTCTAGGCCGGAGTCAACTAAGATGGAGGATTTGTTTTTTATTCATTTTTTTACTTGGTACATGGTGGGTCAGGTGGTGTTTTAGTGATAGGGTTCTTAATAACAAAAGTTTATGATCTTTTATTGGATGATAAAATAATAAACTTCAACAAAAGTTGAAAAAGTATCCCAGTGGGATAAATAGAAAGCCTCATCTCAAACTAATTATTGGTTTATAATACCAACTACCTAGGATAACCTAAAAACAAAAATCAACCTTAGTGTAACTAACAGAGAGAATAAACTCTGAAAAAATGTTAGAGTGGAAACTCAGAGTGAGGTTTAAATAAGATGGAAGAAGATATGGATGTTTTGAATGGGTTCAACAAGGGAAAGAAACTAATATTATTGAAAATTTAAAGAACTAAGGAAATAAGAATGATAAATCAGGTGAATTAACTTACTTAATAATGATGTAAAACTCTCTATTTTATATTCTAACTTTTTTATCATTCTTACAAGAATCATTTTTTTAACTTAACATATGGTTAGTAGTTTTTGTTGCAAAATTCTAATAATAAATGTTCATGATAATAAAAATATTAAAAGTATTTAGGTTATTTTATCTCTTAATGGAATCCAATGATTATAATTTTTTTATTTTAATCCACGAGTTAAAGAAGGATACTTGGAAATTAACTTCTTCTCCCTTTCATTTGAAGTTTGATCCAAGCCCTCTCTCTAAAATTACCTTAGGATGTGGAAGGAATTGTAAATCTTGGGTGACCATATAATGACTCTGGTTTTTCCATGTAATACATAAGAATATTTCTAGGAATATTTCAGAATCTAAGTGATGAGTCAGTGTGGAATTATGAGGTTCATAGACCCTCAATATGGTGATATTAAAAATATAAAATAATTTATATCATGCGCATGCAGGTTTTTTTGGAAACGTGGAATAACTCTTGAATGGAATCTCAAATAATAAATTTGATACTACATTTGATTCTAGAATATTAGTTTTACCCTACGTGCAACAAAAAGTCTTTCAGTATCAGGAGCCTGGTTGGAGGCGACTGTTGGAAGGGTGTTAAATGATGGAGGTTTATTAATCAAATAAAATTTAATTAATAAACCTCACCCTCCCTCCATTTGGTTTTCATTCATAGTAGAGGATATGAATATCCTCATTTGTAGACAGATAGCCTGAGGGAGAGATAAAAGGTGCTTCTAGACAATGTCCTTGATGGAGATCGATAACGAATTGAGGTGCAGTGGGTTACAAGCATCACATTGGACCTGAATCTTTGGATTTTCACCACAAGGTAGGTGCATTTATGATATTTATGTACCAATCCTATTATATGCATTATTTTAAGTTTTAAGAGACCTTATATGACTGTTAGAGATCCCCTGGGGGTCTATCTGTGATAAATTGGTTGAAATCAGGGGTTTCAGGAGGATCACAATAATTTATGGTTCAAAAATCCTGATCACACAATGTGTAGTTCTATAGTACACACCATTTATTCTTACCAATTAGGTAAGATAATATTTGGGAATTACATTACATGTATTGGGAGTACACATCGTGTAGTAAGGCTTGGCCGGGTGGCTGAGGACATGGGTAGACACACCATGTAAGGGGACATGACTATGTGGAAGCACATGGCCAGACCCCAAGTGTACATTGGTTGAAGGAAATAACCAAGTATATTGGAATGACCTATGGTACATGGGTATGGGATACTATTCATGGGAATGAGCATAGACATGGTATTGGGAAGGGCCAAGAGGTATACGCCGTATACCAAGGGTATAAGCCATGTGGGGTGACATGAAATTCCAATCCATGTGAAGGTGATGATGTGATCAAGTGATTCGGTGGGGTTATATGTTGTGTAACCCCATGTACACTCCAAGTACCATGAGGGGACATGACCAAGGTTTTTCCTCGAGAGACATGCCATGTACCCTAGTAGAACACACAGTTTACTCCCCTCAGCGACTTCTCCATTGTGCATATCCATCTTCTAGACTCGGATGGAGTCCTGTAAGTAGCCTATCATGAGTAGTTTTTCATATAGAACTTTATTATGGACATTTTTTGGCATAAGAGATATGACACAGGGTTATTATTGCGGGAAACTTCTATAGAGATTCATAGATCAGTGATGGTTGGTTACTTACCCTAAGTCCATCCCTCTGAGGGTATAATGCGCATTACATTTCAAGAATAAGATTGGGATCCCCTCTATGGGACTGGTTCAAATAGATTTTATGTATCCCTTTAGTAAGCCTAGGGAAGGATTCTTTGTCCCATCATCTTCCCTAGGTGAGGTTTTTTGTATCAGTATGAATAGAATGCACGAACGTTGATACCTAACTTAGCAGGTTGTACTAGATTGAGTTTTCAGTATCTCCCAATGGTCCTGGGTGTGATCCCCTATTCGTGTATCTTTTTTTGAGTCTCATTAAGGTTCTTGGTGTCCCTCACTAGTCCTGGGTGTGATCCTCTATTTGAGAATTATGATCATCAAAGTTCCATATTGGGTTCATGGTGTCCCCCATCAGTCCTCAGAATGATCCCCTGTCCAAGTGTTGTGATATTATAAGTTCCATTAGGGTTTTAGGTGCCCCTAACAATCATGTGTGTGATCCCCTACCTATGTATCGTGATCTATTGGGGTCCAATGCAACTATTATACATGGAAAGACCCAACGAGTATATAATCTTGGATTAATTCCATCAAGGATGGAAAGGGAATTCCATCAGTTTAGTGATACCTGATGAGTAAGACCTCTCAGATGATTTTCATAATGGATGGAATGGATCATGGAGTGAGTAATCCTAGATAAGTGATACCCTTGATCCTAAGGTAGAGTCCTATAGATGGATGTATGGTTGAGACCTCTGAGAGACTTTGAGTGTGTGATGAGTATATCTAGGTTATTCTGGGATTCATTTCATTTATGTATCAAATCTTTATTGATATACCATGTGGTGATTATCTGACTAGTCATGTATATCTGAGTGGTGGGGATGGAGATTCTTATTCTCTCTCATTTGGGTTTTCTATACCCTCTGGCTATGGTTTAAATAGACTATTTCCTTTAAATTACTCCCATTTATTTTGGGTTTCAGGGGGACCTAATGAGTATTGTTATATTCACTCCTATGTGGGATATTCCCACACATGTCATGTATTATGCAGATGACAAAACTTTTGATGTATTTCTAGGAGGATGAGTAGCAGATATAGCCTAGCGATCTAAATAGACCGAGGTGTGTACCAGTTATTTCAGTTGACCATAGTTACCCTCTTTCTAATAAGTTTTTACACTTCTATCAATTTTTGGAGAGATTTTATTTTTCCCTTTCAGGCTTTCTAGTACTTTTTCAGGACTACGATTGTGGGATAGATGTATGCATGTATTTTGTTCAGCTATATTATTATATCTTCACTATTGTATAGAGATGGATGTGTGTGCATGCATACAGGTACCATAGTATAATGCCTCCCATGTGTGTGATATTCCTTCTTAGCAATGGTCACCAACCCTTGACCTATTGGAGGGGGTTTGGGGGTAGTAATACTTGACTTATCTCTATCCAGGAGGGCCCTAGTGGGTCGAGCTGTGACAGATTGACACTTTATAATGGATAAATGTCATGTATGACTAATTTATAGATATATAATATTATTATACATACAAGATCAAGAAAAATTAAAGATAAATTGAAATCATACGTGACATTTGGACACTGAAAAGTATCAGTCATTTGAACTAGGTAACAACCCTACTTGATGAGGATGTTATCAAGATAGTAGGAAGCATTGTGTGATGGTGGTTTCATATCAGGTATACTAAAGGGAGTTAACATGCATTGAGGATAGTATAACAAGGATAAAGACATTGATAAAGGAGGAAAAGTGACATTGACTAAAGATATACATTTTTAAATTAGTATATACATCAATATAAATCAATTTACATAAAGTTATAAAAAATATTATAATAAAATATTCCTAAATGGTATTCCCATAAATTAGTGAAAAATAAGATCTATAAATATTTTTTATGCATGATTTAATTTAAAAAATGATTTAAATTAGAAAATAATACCATATACACTTCTTATGAAATTAGTCAACATGATTTTAAAAAATAACCTTCATTCTATTTGAAGGTTAACTCTATAAAAATTGAAAAAATTCTAATTTAAAACTATTTTTTATACGACATATTTTAAAAACCCACTCAATTTTTAAATAAAATAAAATAAAAAAACTAGTTTATATGAAACAAAATTCAGTTTAACTTCAAAGGATGCATTTAGTAAAAATTTCAGTATATACAACTCTAAAAAAATTTGATTAATTATCAGTTTTCATTTTAAATTCAGCACAACCAAATTTTATAAAATGATCATTTTCTCCTCATGAAAATTCAGTAGATCGATTGATTATTTTGAACTAAAAAATTTATTAGATAACAATACAACCATTTCTAAATCTATAACGTATTTACACTTTTATAAAATCTACTCGAAACATAAAATAATGTTAGGTTTATGAAAATCCTAATTAGATATATCAACAACATGTACAATAATGTTTTTAAATAAAACTTAGCCTTTAATAATAATAGTTAATAAATGTGAGGATGAGGGCGTAGGTAAAGAAAAAGTGGCTCGAGGCGAGGGAGATTGGGTGGGTAATTAGAGAGTTATATCGAGGAAAAACCTCTCACACGTGCCATTTAAATTATTTGGGAAAATTAAAAACATCCAAAGAAGAACTAAAAATGTTGAAACAATGAAAGAGTTTGAATGGTGAATCAAAGTCACATACCTTGGGGTTTTAAAGTGTCAATCGCCTGAGGAATTTGAGGAAGAGCGGTGAAGAAGTTTCAGTTCCTTGAGATCTTGAACAACGCAAGCAATTGGGTCCTCTGTTAGGGTTCTATTTAAATTATCATAATGGTTTTATCAGTTATTTTTGAAAAAAATTGATAAATACTCATATTTATCAGCACTAAAATAGAAAGTGCTGATAAAGACCACTCTGTATTAGTTCCACCACTTAGCACTGATAAATATGGGCCTTTATCATCACCTTCTAAAAAGAGTTGATAGAGGTTGGTTTTTTCAACACTTTAATTTTAGAGCTAACAAAACTTATATTTATCTGTGCTCTTTGGAAATAATTGATAAAAACTATATAAAATAAATTAAAAATTATTAAATGAATATATATTAAAATGAATAAATAATAAAAAAGTAAAAATTAATTAACATTATTAATGAATAGATAATCTTAAATGCATGAATGTTATAAATGAGTGAAATTTAATTAATAAAAATGAACGATTTTAATAATTATATAAATTAATAAAAAACTAAAAATGAATATATATTAAAATTAAATTAATACATATTAAATATGTAAATTACAACCATATTAAAAACATTAAATGTTAATGAATAAATATGTATAAATAAATATTAAAAATTAATAAATTAAAAATATATATTAAAAGAATAAATTTTAAAATTGAATAAATTATAACGAAAAGTAAAAAATAAGTAACATTATTAGTGAATAAATAATACTAAATAATACTAAATGAATGAGTTCTAAAAATCATGAAATTTAATAATTAAAAAAATAGTAGATGAAAAAATATTATAAAAATGAACAGGTGTTATTAATTATATATATTATTAAAAAAATAAAAATGAATATATGTTAAAATTAAAATAAATAAATATTAATTATATATATTACAACTATTATCATGACCCGAACCAATGAGACTTGAGCCACAACTACCCCAAGCCTGCCTCCATAGGCCAGGGGCTAGAGATAAGTGCCAAAAGGCATAACTAGTATGGGATGCCTTTTCTTAATGGACATGTACGTACAAACTCAACCATATCAATGCATAAGTTCAGAGGAATCAAATAAAAAGATACAATATCTAGAGTAATAATCATACATGAAAAACCTCTAAGGAACATAAAGCATACGATAGTGTAAACTAGAAATTAAAGGGGGAAAATATGCACCCAACCCAAAATATGTCCCAACATGAAAAAACTAAAAAAGTAAAGTGTTAAGAGAGTTGGACTCTAGATCTCCAATCCACGACCACCATACATAGAGAAATACACTAAGTATCCCTAAGATACTTTGTAATCACCACCGAATTGTCCATCATTTTCATAAGGCACAGAAAATGTAGGAAAAACCCATTCAGGGGTGAGTATATACATATGCAGTAGGAAATACTAAAAGATGATGGGAAATAATTAAGATACATGATATGAATAGACAACTCAACCCATAGTAAGAGTAGAAAAATCCAATGACATGGATACAAATATATATAGACACACACACACACACATATATATATACATACTCAACAAAATAAGCCCAAATGAGAGAGAAAGGGGATCTCCATCTCACAGCCCAGCCTAGGAAATAATTCTAATAGTTCCAAGAGTCTATCAATAATGACTATTATCTTGTGTGTCTTTCTAGAAGAAACATCCAAGTAAAGACACACCTCATCACCATGCCACACAGTCGAGGGGTACAATCTATAGGTAGATGACCCATGCCCTATTATAATAAGAGGGTTCCACTCAATAGATGAAGGACCCTTACTCTAACTCCATAGGAGGGTTCCACTTAGAAGAAATCTAGAGGAACCATTCCCTATCCTGATAGGAGGGTGAAACTATGATGGTTGAGGATCCATGCTCTGACTCTACAAGAGGGTGCCACTCAATAGTCGATAGAGGACCCATTCACAATCCCAAAAATATGGTGCCACTCTAGTGGTTGAGGACCCATGACCTGATACCATAGGAGGGTGTCACTATAGTGGCTGGGGACCCTTTCCCTATTATCTTAGGAGGGTTCCACTTGAATAGAAAATAGAGGACTTCAGCCCTGCCTAGTAGGAGGGTTCCACTCTATTAATATATTGACGAACCATGCCCTACCCAGTAGAAGGTAGACAATCTAATAGTTGACCAAGGACCCATGAAATTCATAACATGAGGGTTCCACTTGATGAATAGTTAGAAGACCCATTCCCCATCTCCATAGGAGGGTGCCACTCTAATGGTAGATAGAGGACCCATGACCTGCCCAATTGGAGGGTGCCACTCCGATCTCACTGGTGATCCTGCCCAATCACTACCATCATCGAGCGTCACCTAAAGAATCATAATAATTGGAACATATCACATAATATCTCAAAATATACTAATAATTCACCATCATGTTCTATGTGAAAAAACACTTAGGATATGCTACCCGTAGGCTAAAATCTAAGTCCAAACAAAGGAGATACGAGAGGTAGAAGCTTCTTCAAGAAGGAAGAATGGGTACAAAACATATAAGGGGACCCACATGGTGTGTGTTACCACTATACTACCTATCAGTGTCCCTTTTAGTACATGGATCACTACTCATGTATCCCTACATGACATGCCTCATCCACCTGGGGTCTAACCCATGTTCATGCTCGTGCCCGTGTAAAGTTTCCCATGTCAGTGTACTCTGGAACATGATGTCTCCTCCCACACTAGGTCCTTCCTGTTTACTCCTCCATATGTCTTTCCTACCTAGGGAGGGTCACAGAACATGTGAAACAATTAAAATAAATGTGATCCTTAAATTCTTCTAAAACCCTAGGGTCGTATCCATAGGGATACTACACAATGTGTGTTCATCCATATACATGATGTGTAGTTATTTTTCTCAATGAAATATAGATCTACTTTCTAGATTCTAGATCTATACCCATTATGTCAAATCTTTCTGTATAACCACTCAAAATTGGTGGATATCACCTATGGTGGTTGTTTTCTATCATCTGATGGTCGGAAATTGGATTCCTACCAGTCTGTCTGAAGATCGTATGCCTCGTACATTTCACATACCATGCCTTTATGGTTTAAGATCTCATATCCACAAAATGATCACCCACATCCCATGATTTATCCCTATTCATTCTTGATTCTCCAAACCGTTCATTTTATGTGAATCCACCATGAATCCGGGGGTCTGATCGGGCTCAGTCCCACCTGGAAATGTTGAACTGAGACCTCATAGGCCAATTGGTAAAGAAATCTAAGAATGATTGGGAGAAATTCATAATAATGTAGGTGATCCAATAATTTTCCAAGAATTATTGTCCAAAAAATACAAATAGGGATGCTCGAGGTGAGAAAACTAAATAAATAATTAAAATCGGTTCATATGCGCATGTAAAGGCTCAATTTAAATACAAACCAAGTAGCAATATGATCATTCTCAATATATTTAATAAATTGGGGAAGAATGAACAAATTTATGATACCTACCTCAATTTGGATAATTTATGGATGAATAATGTGCTCACTAATGAATGATAGAATTCATTGTATTCATCGTGTCTCGATTCTCCTAGATCTGAAGTTTCATCATTGTATGATTACAATTCCCCAATAGAGGTGGAAGAACACTCTTATCAATGATCCCATGGTTATGTGGATAAACCTAAATATCCACCATAACATGAATTATAAATGTGGAATTATATTTTTTTGGTTTTAATTTAAATAAATAATTTAATAATTTATTTAACTAAATGCACCGTACAACAAATACCTTTATATGAATTCCCCACACCACCCATTTTAGGTTTCACCTAGGGTAAAAATAACATTAAAGACTCAACTGTGGTCTTATATATTTGATCTGAGACTCTGTTTAGGATTTATCCCATTTTCTTTAAGAAACCGCGGGCTCATGATACAAAATATATTTAATATTTTTATAAAATTAATTCTAATCACACTGGGACTCATAACTACACACCATCTAAACACATGGATCAAAAAATATTTATAGATATATTCCAAAGTCTTATAAGAAAAAAAATATGATCTATACATAATTACCTCATTCAATATTTTCATCCTAGAAAATCAAAAACTAAAAAAACATCTTGGGATATTGATTCTGAATTTGGATACCCCACTCCCGGGTGCTCTCCTGCATGCTACCATGCTTTCACATCACATGATCCAAGGGAATGGTCCATCTATGTAGGGTCCTCTCCTACCGATACTCAATCACCACCAGGTGCTCTGAAAAAGTGTATCCATCTTCCATGTCTAGATTTCCCCAGTCAATAATGTGCATATGGTCATTCAAGTATCTCCCTAACAATGAAAAATATAAGATATCGTTCACCCGCTCCAATGGTGGGGGTAGGGTGAGGAGGTAAGAAACATCCCCAAACCTCTTAAATATCTCAAATGACCTAATGAAACTTAGGGATAACTTTCCTCCCTGAAAAAATATCCACAATCATCATAATGGGGAGACTCTCAAGAAATTTTGGTCTCCCTTCTCGAACTCCAAGGTCCTATGATGCCAATTTGCATAAGATTTATGCATGCTTTGGGATGTCCTTATCTACTCATGGATGAATTGGACCTTCTCTGTCATCTCTTGCACCATCTCTATCCTAACAAGAGATTCCTCTCCGATCTTTTTCAAACACAAGGGTGACCTAAAGGTTCTCCCATATAGGACCTCAAAAGTTTCCATGCCAATAGTAGAGTGTAAGATATTATTATATGCAAACTATACTAATGTAAAGTGATCCTACAAGCTCTAACCAAATTTTAACAAGAAATCCCTTAGAATAACCTCTATCACCAGGATAGTGAAATCATTCTATCCATCTATCTGGGGGTGGAAGGTTGTACTCATCCTCATCTGGGTATCAAATTCCTCTTATTGGCCTCTCCAAAACTGTGACATGAACCGTGCATCAAAGTCATATAAAATAGTCAAGGACACCCCGTGAAGGTGAATAATCCAACGTATGTATAATTTCCCCAAACTCTCCATCTAACTCCGCTCCTTGATAGCTAGGAAGTGTTCTAACTTCATGAGTTAGTCAATATCACCCAGATGGCACCATGTACTCTCTCTGTCTGTGGAAGCCCTGTTATAAATTTCAGGGACATTCCAACCATTTCCGCTCTGGGATATCAAGGGGATGCAACAAACCTATTAGAACATAGTGCTCAAACATAACCTAATGATAAGTGAGGCACCATGAGATGAAATCAATGATGATTAATTTCATGTCAATCCACCAAAAATGTCACTAAAATTATCTATACATCTTTCCCACACTAGGATATACAACCAAAATAGAATCATGAAAATATCTTCTTACCTCCTCCTATATCATGACTGGGGCCACCATCCATCCCTAGAAAAGGATGAAATGATTCACTCCTTCAAAAAATCCATCTAGTGAACCTCTTGAGGATATATGGTCATGAAAGAACTTATAGTAAATGTATTCTAACTAGTACTCTATTACACGCTAAAGGATCGGAGGAGTCAACACCATCAACTAAAGAAAAAAATGCACCCTCTTACTCAACCAGGGTCAGTAGAAAGGAGGCCAATTTCTTTAACGCCTCTAGCCCCAAACGATCCTGGTACATCCTACTAAGGGAATCCGTTACCATATTTCCCTTCCCCATAGTATAGAATATCTCAAATTCGTAGTCTTATAAGAATTATAACTAGAACCTATATCTTAAGTTCAAGTCTCTTTGTGTGAAGACATGCCTGAGACATTAACGGTCTGAGTAAACAATAAAGCACTCTCCCAGAAGTTAATGCCTCTACATCCTCAGAGTGAAGACTACTCTACTATATCTAGGTCACAATTCATGTATTTTTGATCATGGGATATTAATTTCCTCGAACCATATGTTATAATTTCCTATATATGCATCAACACGCATATGAGACCATCTGCTAAGGCATCTCAATACACTACATACTCCATTCCCTCCTACGGTAGTCTCAAAATAGGAGAACTTTTTAGCCTTAGCCTCAACTCCTTGAAGCCACTCTATAATTTATCATTCTAGGTAAATGGATTCTCTTTCCATGTTAGGGAAATCAAAGGGGCTATAGTCCTAGAAAATTATACCAAAAACCTCCTATAGTACCCTTCCAAGCTAAGGTAACTCCGCACCTTTGACACGCTCATAGTTGTCTCCCAAGAAAGAATTGTATTGATCTTCATTAGGTAAACAACTAATCTATTCTAAAAATGACATGACCTATAAAGTGAACCTCATGGATCTAGAATTATTGCTTCAAGATATTACCATAAAGTTGGTTCCCCTGAAGAAAATCTAGGACCATCCTAAAGTGATCTGCATACTCATCCTTTGATGTAGAGTATATGAGTATGTAATTAATGAATAAAACCACAAATTGTTCCATGTATGGATGGAAGATAAATTTCATCAAATACATAAACATGATAGGGGAATTCATCACATTGAAATGCATCACTAGGAACTCATAATGTCTATAGTGACATCAGAATTCCAGCTTCAAAATATAATCATCAAAAACTCTCAACTGGTGGTATTCAAACCTAAGATTGATTTTTGAGAACCATCTTGTGCCTTGAAACCGATCAAATAATCCATCAATCCTTGTAAAGGGGTAATTTTTCTTTATTATGGCCTAGTTTAGGCAATGATAATCCACAAAAATCCATAAGATTTCATACACCCTTTTCATGAACAAACTAGAGCTACCCCGGAGAACAAACTGAGTTTGATAAAACCCTTCTCTAGAAGGCCCTATAACTGAAAATGAAACTCCTAGATCTTGGTAGGGGATATATTATATTCCATATAAGATATTAGAGTGTTATCAATATTAAATTATATGAAAAACTCCATATCCTTCATTGGAGGTAGTCCCAGAATGTCCTCGGGGAAGATGTCCATAAAATCCTTGATGACTGGAGGAATATTGATTCCTAAAGAGACTACTGCACCAAGGGGTAAAATCTCTAACTAATGGGTGATAGGATACAACCTACATCTCACAAAACCTTCTATTCTCACCATAGGATATCTCTTGATTGTAAAGTAGAATCATGTACCATCAGTGAGAAGGCATCTGAATCATTTGTAGTGATAGTCAATATGGTCTTGGACCATGGACTACCAATACATACCTAAGATGTAATCATAGGGTTTCATAATGATGAAAAGAAGTCCCATGATAACCTCTCTTCGCCAAGCGAAATCTCACACTGTTGATAGATAAAAATATGGAAGAAGAGTCCCCTGTAGTAACCTTAAGATAAAGCTATTGGGATAAAGCCTATACTGGGAGCTCCATGTATCAAAATAGGAGTAAATACATGAAGGAATGAAACTCAACTATGTCTAATAGTACTTAAGTAAGAGTATAATAAACACATATCACACCTATAATCATCTTGTGTCCTATTGAGTCATACAATTCCATAGCCTGTAGCTATCCATGACCCCAGTCACCAGCTCCCTGATCCTGATGTGGGCCACTTGATGGTGGTGGTGTAAGGATATCATAGTGTCGTCCACCACCCACTACTCTTCCTCATGGATCCCCACCTGATCCTCTACCATATCCACCTCTCTGGAGGCCATCCTACCCTCACTTGGGTGATCTATGATTATGACACAGCCTTTGCTGCAGTGTTCCATCTGCTCTCTGCTTGCGCTCATCAGTATGTTGGGTAAGGAAATCATGCGCCATATGACCACACCCATAAAAATTATAGCAACACCCCTCTCCATGATTCCCTAGTTCTTTATGCTTCACCTAACCACATTTCTGAGGCTAATCATTGGAAGATATCCTACACCAAGATCCTATTGAATGGCTTGTTCTAGATGATATAGATGAATCTACTCTATAACATTCACCACTAGTTCCACCTTCTTGGTTTCCCTCTGAAAAGAATATCTCTTGCACCATAACCTGTTCCAACACCTTGATGTAGGTGGGAATTCACAAGGGTACACCATTGGCATATATATCTCTATAAAGACCCTGCTCAAACTTCCATGCTCAAAAGTATCCATCCCGGATCATGTTGAGGGAGTTCCACATAAGGTATTTAAACCACTTTACATAATATGAAACTATAATCCGTCCCTCCTATAGCTTCGTAATCTCCTGAATCTAAACTAAGTGAAAACGTGAGGGGTAGTACTCCTCATGGAATAGATGCTGGAAGTCATCCCATAAGAGTGTCAACTCATCATGAATCCATGTAACAAGACTCCACCAGTGACTAACTAATCCATGGAAAAGGCTAGATTCTAGAGTAATCACCAGACTAGTTAGTGTTTGGATAATCTTGAAGACACATATCAACAAATCTACCCAATCCTCTATTGCCTAGGGATCTGGATCACTATAGAACCTCAACAGCCTCTAGCATTGGAACTCATGGAGTGCACTAATCCTTAATGCATCCTCAACCTACTAACTGGTGTGATATACTACTCAATAGATGGGGGTATTTCTACCTATCTACCTAGAGGAAGGAACTCGTGAGATAGACCCTGAACCGATGCCTCATAACACATCAGATCATTATCATGATCTAGAACTGGTAACCTAGATGGTGTCATCATGAAGGCCTCCTAAAAATTTATCTAAGACATACCGTGGTCAGATGAACATACATACATACATACATACATATATATATATATAATGTAGATATGAGTCAATAAGGACAATCAAAAGACTCAATATTATATGATGCATGTACCATTGATCCCTAAAACCAATATATCGGTATTCCGAGTCAACAACCAGGTAGTTAAAGTCCTAGTGAATGGATATGTTGGCTGAAACACCAACACTAGGTTCCCTGGCTTGAAAGCCACACTCAAGGAACTTCAAAACTGTTTCCCTATATCCTAACAAAATCCTCATAAGGGGACTACTCCAAACACTATCCCAAAGAACGAACATAATTTGATACCAATATATCACGAACTAACCCAATGAGGCTCGAGACACAAATACCCCAAACCTACCTTCATAGTTTAGGCGATGGAAATAAACACTGAAATGCACCACTAGTATGGGAGGAATTTTTTTAATGTACATCTATATACACACTCAAAAATCACAATGAAAATTTGTAGAGGAATAAAAGAAAAATATGCAGTATCTAGAGTAATTACCATACATAAAAAACCACTAGGGA
This sequence comes from Viscum album, assembly GCA_963277665.1. Taxonomy (NCBI): domain Eukaryota; kingdom Viridiplantae; phylum Streptophyta; class Magnoliopsida; order Santalales; family Viscaceae; genus Viscum; species Viscum album. The sequence continues at coordinate 1,059,553,505 of OY728155.1, forward strand.
ATAAAAAGAGTACGATAGTGTAAACTAGAACATAAATGGAAAAAATAAATTCCCAACTAGAAAGATGTACGAACTTGAAAAACTGGAAAAGTAAAGTACTTAGAGATCTCAACTCTAGATCTCTAATCCCTAACCACCATTCATGGTCAAGTGAACTAAGTATCCCTAATCTCTTCTATAATCGCCACTAACCTTTCCATTATCTGCATAAGACACGACACGTGTAGGAAAATACCATGGAGGGGTGATAATATACATACCCAATAGGACACCCCAAAAGTTGAGGGGGAATAAGTAAGAGACATGATTGGAATAGATGGATCAACCCATATAAAGAGAGTGAAAAAATATAATTACATAGATACAAATATATACATTCTCAACAAAAGAATCCAAAATGAGAGAGAAAAAAGATCTCCATATCACATCCCAACCCATGAAAGAGTGATAATAGTTCCGGGAGTCCATAAATGATGCCCAAAATCTCACATTTCTGACCATAAGAAACATCCAAATCAAGACACACCTCATCACTATGCCACACAGTTGAGGGGAACAATCACTAGGTAGAAGACCCATGCCCAACTACAATAGGGGGTGATACTCAATATATATAGAAGCCATACCCTGACTCCACAGGAGGGTTCCACTAAGTATATAGCTATAGGACCCATTCCATATCCTAACAGGAGGGTAAACTCTGATGGTTGAGGAACCATGCCCTGACACCATAGGAGGGTTCAACTCAATAGTCAACAGAGGACCCATGCCCTGTCCTAGTAGTAGGGTGCCACTCTAGTGGTCCAGGACCCATTCCATGATACTTTTGTATGTTTTCACTCTATTGGTTGGGGACCCTTTACTTGATATCGTAGGAGGGTGCCAATCAGATAGAAAATAGAGGATTCAAGCCCTACCGAGCAGGAGGGTGCCGCTCTGGCGGTAGATAGTGAACCCATGCCCAGCCCAGCAGGAGGGTGCCACTCTAACAATTGATCAAGGGCCCATGATTTTCCTAGTAGGAGGGTTAAACTTATAGGATAGGTAGAGGAACCATGACTTGTCTCCATAGGATTATGTCACTCTAATGATAGATAGATGATCTATGCCCTTCCCAACAAGAGGGTGCAACTCTAATCTCTTTGGTGATCTTGATTGATCACTGTCATCACCGAGCATCACCTAAAGAATAATAAATCTTATAAAATATCACATCATATCTTAAAATCCACTAATAATTCCACCATCACATTCTATGTGAAAAAAACTTAGGATAGGCTACCCATGGGTTAAAATATGAGTCCAAATGAAGGAGATACGAGAGGTCAAATCCTCCTCAAAATAGAAGAAGGGGTACAAGACATGTAAAGGGTCCCACACGGTGTGTGGTGATACTCTTATTCATGGTTTCGTCCCTTCAAATACATGGATCACTATCTATGTATCCCTACACAGTGTGTAGAGGGACTACACAGTGTGCCTCAGCCACCTCAGGTCTTGCCTGTGCTCTTGGCCATGCCCATGTAAAGCTTCCCGTGTCAGTGTACTTCGGTACATGATATTTCCTCCCACATAGGGTCCTTACCATGTGCCTTACGACATAGATTTTCTACACAGGGAGGTTCACATGACTTGTGAACTAGCCACACAATATGTGATCCTTAACTTTTTCCCAAACCCTTGCGCCATAACCATAGGGGTACTACACAACATATGTTCATCCTTATACACGTCGTGTAGTTGTTTTTTTCATAGAAAGATAGATCTAATTCCATCATTCCAAATCCACACCCTCTATGTTGAATCATGTCGTTTGACCACCCAAAATCAGTGGATATTGCCTCCGATCATCATTTTCGGCCATCCGATGGCCAAAAATCGAATTCCCACCGGTCCGTTAAAAGACCGTAAACCTCATACATCTCCCATTACACACCTTAATTGGTTCAGATCTCAGATCCATAAAATGATCATGCACATCCTGTAATTCATCCCTATTGATCCTTGATTCACCAAACTATTCATCGCGCATGAATCCACTATGAATCCAAGGGTCCAATCGGGTTCAGTCCCGCTCAACAATATCGAACCAAGACCCCATATGCCAATCTAATAAAGAAATTTTATGACCTATATGTTAATAATCCCATGAATATTATTATCCTTTGTTTATTATTTAAATTACATTTTTTCATTTCATTTTCCCCACTTTAATAACTCAATATACTAAACAAATTTTTTTTAAGGAAAACCATTTTTATTTCTTTCTTTGGTCAAAAATCATTTTTATTCAATATCTATATTTTATAAAAATGTTTTCAAGAATGTTTTTAATATTATACTATTATTTTTAAATTCATTTTTACCCATGATTTATTTTTTTACAATTTTTTTAAAATTAACCTTCTTGTCATTTTATAAACGATATATTTTTGACTTTTGACTGAAAATGTGAAAGGAATATTTATTTTAACGTACATGACATGAACATAATTTCCCACCATCATGACCACTCAATGAATTTTTATTAATTTATAATTTTACAAATGTTATTTTCAAAGAAAATGTTTTCCTTAATATTTGGGAAATTTTTAGATTTTAAATAAGTGATTTCAAAGTGAAAAGGTAATTTTCATCAATAAATTTTACAGTGATCTTTTAATGGAACTTTTCATATATAATAACATCCTTTGATGTTAATTATGCTTTACTAGGGATATAATTCCATGATGACATCCACTTTCACTCTTTGGATGGATTATGATGATGATTTAAAGATAATTCTATGAAACCTGTTTATTTTCCATAGGTTAATTAGGTTATGATGAAACCTTTAAGAAGCCCATTTATTTTCCATAGGTTATGCTATGATATGATGATGAAATTTTTATGAAACCTTTTTAATTACTATGAGTTATAATATGATGAATGTTTTATGTTATTTTGGCACACATATGTTTGATTTTCATTATGTGATAGGTGGGACCAGAATTATATAGCTCTCTAATGCATTCGGTAAAGATGGATATATCATGAGATAATAAGGACCTGAATGGGGAGTAAACCCAATTCAGTAAGGAAATTTTTCCACTATAATATTCTTGGGAGTAAACCTTGGCTAAAGATATTATGGAATGGGGATTAAACCCATTCCACTATGATAATATTGGCAGTGATACTTTAATAGGGAAATTATTTTCCATACTTATGTGTATGTTAAAAACTTATATTTTGTGCTAATTTTATTCTCTCATGGCTCGTGTTATTTGATTATTTTATGATTCATGTATTTTGAACTGTTAATATTTTTGATATGAATCAATTTTATGATATATAAAGGATATGATTTTCAAATGTTAATATCATGATCTCATACCCTTATGCTTATGTTATGATTTAGTAATCATTGATATCTCCCTTATTTAACCTTATTGAGAATCTAAGATCACACTTTATTATGTTTCCTTTCCCCATGTTATGAAGAAAGGTTTTAAGTATGATATATCTAAGAAGGGTACAAATTCTAAAGAACTTAGTGGGAGATTATGTAGATCTCCTATAAACTAGTTTTTTGTATATCTATGTTTCTAAATAAATTATATATATATATATATGATTATAGTGTGGATAATAATGTTATGTATTGAATATTCATCTAATAATATGTAATATTTATGTATGAAAATTATGGGTTGATATATGGTGTGAGGTTCTAGACTGGAGGCATCTAGAGAATAGTAACCTAGTGATGACTTGATGGATTGATGAGCAACCGCTCCTGAGCCTAGGGATTTAACTTGGAATACATGTGTGTGTGAGTGACTAGATTTGGTTTGGGTATGCCAAGTGGAGTTAAATGATAAATTTTTCTACTTTAAATTTATTTATTTTTAAATTGGTAAAATGATTTGGTGTTCATCTCTTTATTTTAAATTATATTTTGAACTGTGATATAATGTGTTCTTAAAATAGTTTTGTGACTTGAAAAGTATCTTAGGGAAACCCTACAGGTTATGATTACTCACCCCTTTAATATGCACTTTTGTGTGTATGAAAACATTTTTCTTCATGACATAAGTAAAGGAAATGTATCATATTTATATAGTAGAGCATAATGATGCTACTTTCTTGGAATAGTGGTTGGATCTTAGAGTTATCTTATGGAGTGGTTGGAGTTATTCAACATATGTGTTGCTGCATCAGTATGTCTTTTAGTTTTTGGTTATTTGTCATGTTTCACTTTATTCTATTGCTTTTATATTATTTTTTTGGTATTTCTTTTGAGTTGTATTGAACTACTAGAAACAGAGGCTATCCCCACGCCCCTACACTAATGGTTTTCCATAACTGTTGTCATAGGGAAATATATTGTCGGCTATCCCAAAAGTTGTCTAAAAAATATTAGGATAGACTTCCCTAAATCCCCTAAAACACCCACTCCCCATCAAACTCCCCTTCTCCTATCCTAACCCCCCTCATGCTCCCCTTATCCCATCCTGATAGCACTGCTCCCATCCTCCCATCCTGATCCCTAGTAGCACCACTCGCCACTTTCCATCACTCATTGCTCCCATCCTCCCACCCCGAGACCTAGCAGCCACCACTCCCCATCCCTCACAAACTCTGATATCGACATCATCCGAAATATGTGCACAAAGGGATCAACTGAATCCCTCACTCCACCAGATCTTCTCCATTCATGGAAATCTTGGGTGCAATTTGACAGCATCAACGAACAAGATATTCCACCTCCCTTATGAATTGTTTCCCTTATGACATTTCTGATTTTAGAAGTTTCTATTTTAGGGTTATTCATCAATTTCACTGAAGTATGGTGAAATCAATCATTTATGATTTATATTTTTCTATGATTGGGAAAACGGGAACCCAAGATTATGTATTACTATTTTTTCATGTTGATTCATTGAGGTATGTTAATGTTTTATATTTTTCCAAGGGGTTTTTCCCAAAATCAATTTTATTATCTATTGAATAGGTTTTTTTAATTGGGGACTTATGTAGTCTAAATTCAGGGATGCATAGGGAGTGGAATGCACGCTGTTGCTGATGATTTTGACATAGAATAATGACCTGGTGAGTTAACCGATAATATAAAAGGGTTTAATTTATTTAATTAATTACTTAGAATTAATTAATAATTGTTTCTTGATGTAACTTAGAATATCAGAGTGATGCGACAAGACTAGTTGATCAAGGGATAGGTTGGATGAGCTTGGCATACCTTGGCAGTTAATGTCGACCCTTGACATCAAAGTGAAAAATCCTTGGTAAAAGGTAGGAGGCCTTTAATACTTTCCTTATGGAATTAAATTTTGTTTTATGATGCATGTGGATGCTCGAGAAACCCATTGAGGTTGTTTTTCATTATTAATTTATTTAAATAGATGTTTTTATTTAATTTAAAATTTTTAATTGGAATAGCTAAATTAGAAAGGTCAAGAACAACCCTAGTGTTCTTGCTTGAAACTTCACTAATTTTTAATGTTTGATCCATGTTTCCAAACTCATTTAATTGGGTTTAAGACTTGTTTGTTTGTTGTTTTTGTTATTGTAGTTTAATTCATTTGGTGTGTGATTTTTTGTTTTCCCTTACATGTGTGGGTAAGAGATGCCATCTTTTTCGTTTCTCTAATGGATCATTTACTACTAGTTTAATCACTACAATTGGGTATGACCTCTTAGTATTATTTATCTTGTTGCTACTTTGGTTTATTTGCTTACCTAATAAGATAATACTTACTGATCCAACATAGTTTTCAAGATAAGAACCATCAACCTCGATGGAAAACGGATCAAACTCCAAATTTGGGATACTGCTGGTTGAGAGAGATTTAGGACAATCATAACTAGTATTCTCTTTTATCTTGCAAGATATGTAATTTAGATCCCATCTGTTTCAACTTAAAAAATAATTAATTTTGGGATGATTTTTAAAACATGATTTAAAAAAACAGAATTTATTTTTTTCTCAATAAACACTATTTCACTTCTCTAGTGACCCAATTCTCCACTAGGATTTGATTATGCTATTTTTTTCTCATTAATATACTAGATAAAACCATGCTATAATTGTTCTTGATCTTGATATACTATATTTTATTTTAAATATATATCTCTCTAATCTAAAATATACACTAATCGCTTCCCAAGAATTTCATTCAACTCCAAATATACCTTGACACAATCAATTACACTTGAAAAGAATTTTCAAACACACCACTATACATACTTCCCATGAAACCTTGATAGTCCTATGCCCTATAGAATTATTCTTTTCTTTTCCCCTCAATACATGATGTGTTAAATGAGTGAACATCCATATAAGTACCTGATTGATGACATCAATCTTTAAGATATGATGTCCGAGGACTCTACACAAAAAATATATCCCAATCATATATAAAAAACCAAGAATACCTAAAAATTATTATCCTTTAGATTATACAACATGATTCCCATGTTTAAGCTCACTATTGAATCTATATTTTCACATGAACATTTCTATAGTACCTTTATAGATACCCCATCTCACCAAAGGTCATATGTTTCTTCTTTTCATCCATATAATGAAAGGGTACATTATACATCCTTCTATATGGGAAATAATCTACATGTTGTTTATTCATAGGTTATAATAGTGTAAAATACACCTTGACCTGCCTCAATTAGACCTCTCCTGACTTTCCTCAATTAGGATTGCATCAAACATAACAAACCAAGATGAACCACTGGAAACCAAACCAAATAATATTATGAATAGTAAACCCAAAATGAGTTGAACTAAATAAAGTGGCACCATATGAACACACAATGGATAGAATAAAACCAAATAAAAAATATAATGAAACATTTAAAAAAACATTCACAAACTAATCAAACCTTACTGGTGTAAATGTAAATTTGATCAACCAAATTAGATCTAGAATGATTAAAATCAAGAAAATAGAATTCAAATAGAAAAAATTAAATGAAACTAAATTGGACCAAGTAAAACTAATCAAACTTTAACTAATATGATATTACAAATTATGAATCAAATTGGACAAAATATAATTAATTCAAAACCTATATGATCACAACCGACATGAAATAAACTAAACTAAACCAACTTGATATAAACCAAATGTAATCAAACTAAACTGATTAGAACCCAAATTAATAAAATTGTCAAAGATAATATAAAAAAATAAGATGAACTAAATCTAATGAAAATGTACTAAACTAACTTGTATCGAACAAAACCAAAATAATAAGAAACTTGAGCCAAAATTATTATATACTATTAATAAGAATATTAATTGTTAATTAATAGGAATGTACTATTTGATAGTATCATTTTAAAACTTGTATTTTTCCCCCTTTATTATAGGAACATGATTTGACCCATGGGGCATTGTGGTTCTTATATGTTGGGCAGTGACTTTTATAGTCATAGGAGATGGGTATATTGTAGTTCAATTTTTCTTTTTTTTATTTATCGCATCAGCCACTTATTCCTTTTACCACTTTCTACAGATGGAGGGTAGTTATATTCTGTGAAGGGGCCCATAAGGTCAATGGAGGTGGCTACATGGTTTTCTTTTCATGGGAGGGAGATTGGGGCAGTGGAGAGATTAATTAATGTGTTTCATTTTTTTCAACCTTTATACCATGTAGCTTCTATTTATTTTCTTTTCCTTCAGCGTGGATGTCCAATGTATATATGGGTCATGAAAAAAAATTATTTATTTTTCGATGCTATTTTAATTAATTATTTTTGGGTGAAATTGTTCCCAAGTGGTGATTCCTTGATTCATGGAACCTTGTGCTAGCCTATGGGCATAACCCATCCACCTTACTCCATCCTAATCATTCTTAAATTAGAGTCTAACTATGTCATTACTATTTTTGAACCATGGGAGGTCCTTGGAAACATGCAATAACTGGGGAGGTATTGGGAACATCTTCACAAATCTACACCTCCATTAGTCCGATTCACATATACTATCTAAGAAATCAAACAAAAGACACAATCCTAGGATCATAGAATCATGAACTAAATCTAGTAAATTCTTATTCTTATATTTTATATATAATTATTCATTTGCTATTAACTATAGATTTTATCAAGAATACTTTCCCCCCAAAAATCTTTTCATGGTTCTTTATTTTGAATTTATATACTATACATGTATAATAAAATTGATTATAAATATTCTTAAAAACTCTCAAATGTTCCTAACTCCAAACTCTATCCAAAAAAATTGACAAAAATTTGTCATATCCTAAATTTCATGCAAGAAAAATCACTATGTTCATGTTTAATATGCTAACGGCTAAGTGTTGAGTTATCCACTAAAATTATGGGAGATACTACATCTATATATAACTTTTCACATATTATCATTCAATATCCTCTAATATAATATAAATGAAATATCAAAAATTCAATATAGAATATTCATATACAAAAAGGATCAATAATGTTGCTACTAAAATAATTCTTTTATTAATCAGGATCAAACACTTTTAGTTATTTAGTATGAACTGTCACAAATACAAAGAACAACTGGGAAGATGAATATACATGCAAAATGATCCATAAAAGAATAAAACTAGGAAAAAATCATTTTACATCACTGGAAATTATACTATGAAGATGAATTCGATAACTTGGAATTGGTAATAAAAAGATTGAGAGGACCCTTGAAAAGGTTAAATATAATTAGGTACACTGATGATGGGTGGGCCCTCAAAGGATGGAGTAATATTTTCAAGAAATTTATTAGAATATCCTCCCAACTTATGACTGATTGTGGGGTTACACTCTAGATACCCTCCCAATATTTTACCTTGAGAGAGAAGTATAATAAACAAAACCCCACCACATCTCTTGTTACATTGTTAAAATGGAAGATGTCACACAATTCTAAGAAAGTATAAATCTTAGAATAAGTTCATAGATGAGTCATACTAGTGAATTGGATGGAATGATTAATAATTTTATTAGTGTAAGCTTCATATCTAAATGCTGAGAAACAACCGGAGGGATGAGGATACACAGATTGACCCCCCATATTTGAGAATCATCTGTATTTGATGATATATTTCATATTTGGGATACTTACTTGGGGATATTGGTATCCTCCTTATCCTACTACCTATTCATTTATTTTCCTAGTTATCTTCTAGCCATGATTTCCTATTCTTGTATGTTATTATTTAGTCTTCCCATATTCCTTTCAATCCTATGATAAAAAATGTGTTCCACTTTATTTCCCCCCTTTTTGAATACATGTGTACTAAAGTGGATTATCAAACTCTAACTGGGTAAGTCTAAGTGTAAAAGTGGGAAAAGTAAAAAATATAATTGGAAAATTCCTAAAAATCATAAATATTTCATGTCATTATTCCCCATTAATGACACAAATTTTTACATACCTGAAAGACATCGTTAAATCTCTCGAAGAAACCAAATTAAAAATTTATAAACTCTAAGAAAAACTAAATAATTTAAATTAATTTTAAGTTAAATTCATGTTTTATGAACTAGGAATAGTATATAAATGACTTAAATTGTTTAAAACCCATAAATAAAACAAAATATTGAAGTTGGTTTGGTTTTGAGAAAAATGAGATGAGTGTACATTGATTTTTTAGGTTTAGGTTTATGAACTTAGTGAGGGATAGGTGTTGTGATTTTAATTTAAATGATTTCAGTACCAAACTATGGTGAGCCTCCTCTCATAGTGATCACCCTATATTTAATAAACCATATTTTCCCCAATTAGTTCAAAATATAGTTTATAGATAGTATTTTTGAACCAAATTTAAACATTGTTACACCAAACTGATGCATTTTTTTTACATAAGGGTAGATAGTTGATGAACAGTGTAGGAAAACCCTTATCTATTAGCAATAGTCAACATGTTAGAGAAAGGTAATAATTAAGATTAAAAGATAATATCCAAAAACCCATTTAAATTTAAATCCAACATAGTTATCTACACTACACACACTTGACTTAAATTATATAGATTGGTAAAAGATGTATTTACCCCATAATTCTAGTCATTTGGGGATATAAAAATAAAGATGACTAAAAGATGAATCACTCTAGAATCAACAGATCATCTAGGCTCTGAATCTACTCTTCATGTCTTCCTTTGGGGGTAAGGTCCCAGACCCCTATACAATAACATCCAAGTTTAATTTATAGGTGATATCCCCTCAAGTGAATTATCTTGAATTTCAAATATTTAATATTTTCAATATACTTATTATATTTTTATGAATTTGAAATAATAAATACCTTCATGGTGGTTATCCTTAGATAATTGAGTATTGATTGCATCTTCCTTGTTTTGTAGTAACTTATAACTTCCTATGTGTTGGAAATTCCCATGCACATGCTTCTCTTCAAATTCCCTAAGGCATGCATGTTTTCTATAGATATCTTGAATAAATTGGGCATTTGATTTATGAAAATAACTAATCCCTATGGTCTGGATAGGACCCTACAATGAAACTACCATTTTTTCAATAGCTATAATTTTTTACTTCTAGTTTCATGTTTACAAGTTTTGGCTAGAAGGTTATGGCTGGAAGAGGTGCATGATGGAACTATTGTTTTATGGGTAGAAGATGATATATCAATGGTTTAAAAAACTGTTGGTATACAGTTGGGTAGAATATTTTATACCAATGGTTCTTTATACCATGGTTCTTGAACCATAGGTATACATATATCCCAATAGTTTCATTGAATCCATTGGAATAGAGAGGTATGCTGGACATGTATACCATGGTTCTCGAACCATTGGCGTGTGCATATATATAGATATATATATATATATATATATATATATATCCCAACTTTTTCATTGAAACCATTGGAATAGAGACAACAGTATGCAGGTATTCTAGACATGTATACCATGGTTCTTAAACTGTTGGTATACATATATCCTAATGATTTCATTGAAACTATTAGAATAGAGTAAGTTGAGATAATCCTATACCAACGATTTCTATAAAACCATTGGTATAGGGTTATTATGATTCCTAACATGCCAATATTTTCAAACTGTTGAGATAGTTAAAATTTTCAGTAGTGTTGGTTATACTTAATACATCATATATATATAGTTTGTTTTGAATGTTTTTATTTTTTTCCTGATAGGTTGTGGTTGTTTGAAGTAAAAAAATTCCCCAATGTTTCAGTAAGCCCTTAGAATTTATTCCCAGCATTTGGTTACTTGGGGGAGGTCACCTAAGGTTAGTTGAACCTCATATCTTTCAAAGCTAATGGTTAGGGTCAGGATGTTACAATATAACATTCCATTATATTCAATAGAGTATAGGACAAGATGTTTAAATATTACCACAATTGAGGAATCATGTTGTTGTGAAGTCTTATATGATATGATAGGAAGAAGGTTCAATCAAAGCAAACACATCATTAGAATCCATAAATAATTTTTTTCCATATGAAACTACTATAATTATTTCCTCATAATAATTTTTCTACGTTGAAATGTCATGTGATTATGATGAAGTTAATTTGATATGTTGACTCATTTGTATTTAAAGAATTTTCATTGAGGAAAAAAAATTTCATTATGATATTATTGAAGTTAAAACATTTTATTTACCATAATAATAGTTTTAAAAATTGTGTTCTCTAATGTTGAAGCGTTGGGTTCACATAGTGATTGATCAAATTAAGCATCATCCTCTAGTGGGAAAGGTGGTTCATGTTCTATAATGTTTTGAGATTGTGAAGTTGAGTTTTTTTAACCTAAATCACTCTCTATCGAGGATCTCTTAATGATAAAATTCTCACTGTAAACAATTCCATGAATTTGGTATATGTTTTCCTGGAATTCCAAATTTATAAATTTGTATACCTATAGTAACTACAGTAGTTGTGGAAGTAGGGTCGACCCGCAAAACCAATGTGTTATGAAACTAGTGGTATACTCATTAAATAATGTTAAGGAATATGATGTTTTTAGTGTGATAAAAAACTAAAAATTCTATAAAATAAGGATACAAAATAAAACAACTAAAACTATTTAAAGCAAGATAGATGAAAATGACAGTGTTAGAGTTGTGCCTTCCATTCAAGTGCATGCAATGCTATTTATTTTAATCCCACATATGAATATTTATTTATATTATCAATTCATAATCTAATTAAAATACCATTAAGTTTCATTCTCTAATATTGTATAATAGTATAATTTTTTTACACAAATTATCCATCATGTCATTCTATAATGTGATGAATAACTCATGAGAAAATTTAGAATCAAATCAATGGGTGAAATATCAAGACCCAATCCTCACAAAGTTAATATATCTTTATGTGTTGGGATCCCTCACACATGATTACTTAGTAGTTATCACCTATAAAAGTGTGTATAGAACTAATAAAAAATATTAAATTTTCAATTAATATATTTATTTATTCTAATCTTGATTGGTTGTGAATTATGATTTTCACACACATGCAATCAAATTCCAAATAAATAAATTTTCTCATATTCTACCACCCATGATTACTTATTAGGTATCACATGAATAAGAAAAAAATCACGTGAAAAGATACCATATTAATTAAAGTAAACATAGATATAATTTAATGAATAAAAATCCAACTGAAAATAATTAGCTATATATGTATAAATTTTCTTAGATAAAATTATTAAAATAATCCAAGGTTATTTTTTTAAACTAATACAGAAAGGCATGAATTAACTTCACACCTTGGGCATTTTTTCACCCAATCCAAAGGCATGAAGCCCCCTGTTGCCTTTTCCACATAATTTTGACAATGCGTTAACAAGTATAATTCCTTTTTTCAAATACAAACAAAAATAATTTTAAAAATTAAAAATATATATGTTTGTATATTTAAAAAATATATTTTTATTTTTATTTTGTTTTTTTTATATACATATATATACAAATAATTTGTTAATAATACCATTATTATTAATTAATAAATTTTTTATATTACTAATTTAATTAATATCTATTTTAAAATTATATTGTTAACTACTTTATTAGTCACGTTAATAATTATGTTATTTACATCATTATTAATATTTATTATTTCAATTATTGTAAATATTTAATAATATAATCAATATATATTGATAATTTAATTACTAACATTTAATTATAATAACATAATTAATAATACTTTATATTAATGTAATTAATAATTTAATACTTAATAAGAATTATTCCCATTAATATTTTAAAGTGTAAATGTTATGATTTTAAGCAATAAAGTTTTTGACATGTAAATTAGATTTTTTTTATTTTTTTTATGATTTTTTATTTTTTATTATTTTTTATAGGTTGAGTTAGTTTGTTAAATTTTATTTAGATTGTATTTAAATTTTATAATTCATATGATTTCAAAGTCACTTACATGAAGCATAATAATGTTTCAAGTAGTTGACTTTGAAAGTATATAAATTATAAAGTACAAATACAATCTAAATGAAATCATACACACTTATTTAACATATGAAAAATAACTTAAAATAACAATCATTTCACAAAAATTATTAAAGAAAACTTATTTTAATGGCACAATATATGTTTGTTTTAAAATATTACATTTTTATTTATAATTTTTTTGACATTAATTTTATTTTCAATTATTTTTTATATGTTTAGTTAATGTTCTAAATTCTATTTATATTTTAGTTATACTATAATTTATGAGAATATTTTTTAATGTGTAAATATTTTGTTTATAATCAATAATGTTTTTGTCATATAAATTAATTTTGGATTATTATATTAGTGAAATTATTTTTATTTTCAACAAATTTTTAGATGTTTAGGATTTTTTTAAGTTTTAATTAGATTTATTTTACAGTTTGTATTTTATAATATTTTAAAGTTACCTACTTTAAATTTAATAAGTTTTTCTATATTTCATATAGTTGACTTTGAAACCTTATAAAATTTAAAATATAAGTCTAATATAAATGAAATTTTAAACACTGCCTAAACATGTAAAAAATGGTTGATAGTAAAAATAATTTCATCAATTTAATAAAAAAATAGAGGATAGAATAATTTTTTGTTTTAGATACTTTAATTTAATATAAAACATATAAATGAATGATTATAATCACTATCTATGATGAGTTCTCTTCCTATATGAATATGTGCTAATGGGATGCCTATATTGAGATTTCCAACCTTTATGATGGGGTGGGGTATAATGAGTTAGGGAGGGATATTCCTTGGGTGTTGAAACCTAAAATTTATGATGTTATGCCTATGAATCATCGGGAGGAGGTGGAATATAGATTTCATCATGTGCATTTGATCCTTCTCCCACTGCGTAAGTGTAAGGTCCTTCCATTATCTCTTGGGGGAACCATAAGGCCTACAAAGGATCGATAATGAAAGGTGGAGGCATGGAAAATAAATACTAATATGATCTCAGATCATATATACTTGGAGAAAATTATGGATATCATGAAAATATAAATGGATCCCATGACTCCTGGTGCACATCCACAATCGGCGGAGGCTATGTTGCTAGAGGTGTGACCTCTACTTGTGGAATCGATGAGAATTCATGTGTAGCATGACACAGTCTATATCATTGAATTCATAGCTCCTCAAAATTAAAAACTACTAGAGGACATTCCTAATAAGTAACCTCCTCTCCCTGGGTACAAGCATCATATCCCTGAGGTGGATGACCAGAGATACTATCATATAAAACACGATATGATGACAGCATCTACTCTACTGCCTACATAAAAACATCACCCTCTCATAGATCATATATTATGATAATATGTTATAGTTGATTATTCTATTAAAATATTCAAAATGAATTAAAAAAAGTATAGATAACCAGATCTTAAATCACTTTGTTGTATAGAGTAAGATACAATATAGAATTTAGTCTATACCATAAATCATACTCGAGATACTATGATAGATGGAATAATATTGTACGCATGATCTAGATATGAAATAACGAATGTCTATCCCAATGGTAAAGATACTCAGCATGTCATCAGCGCTGTTCGACATCTTGCTTCCCCATCGCTTCATGGAATGAAGTGTTGTTGACTGTCTAGGTGGAACTGTAATACTCTGAATAAATCTAAACTGGCGCATGAATCTATCAAGATAGTTCCACTCAATAATATAAAAGTGAATGAGAGGCACTAAAACTATGGAATTAGGAATCCCATCAATAAAACATGTGGAAATTTGATCTAATAGTTCCCAGTATAGAATCCATGAAATCTGAAATGACATTTGACATTTATAAAAATAATTTGTTATAAATTTCAAAAAATGATAATATTATGAAATTGATTAATTAATAGAATAATGTATTTACTTACATTGGTGGGTATTATAATATCCAATATGAGATAGTATGCACACAAATTGTGTCTCAGATTCCGGATGAAGTGGTGTTCTTTACTCCAATTATAACATACAACATTAAAAGGGATAAATAATAATCAATAGAGCATAATAACCCATATTAGCATTAAAAATAATAAAGAAAAGTGATCATACCAGCTTCTACATAGATCATCACACAACACATCCATATAAATCTCCAGAACAACAATAATAGGATATAGGGGTGGGATGCACTCTAATTACCACATTTGAATGAGGATGAAACATCCCCTAGAACACTATGATCTGATCAGTATGCTATGAATAATGCCCTATATGTGCATGATAAGCATGAAGAATTCTAGCTATATCTCCTAGCCTAATCAAATTTCTATAGTAGCCCCAAATATATCAGCTGGACATACATACCAAAGTGATCAATTCACAATATCACTCCAATGATCCACAAGATATATGAACATGCATGACGTATGACAGTCTACTTGTCAGCATCAATGGGTAAATGTGTGAAGTGTATGTTTAGACAGCTCATAGATAGAGAACCTCAATTTGTGGTAGTATCATCCCCCATAATTTTGAGAACAATAAATTATTATACAAGATTAGGATAGTCTCCATGGGTGGGTCCTATAACTATAGCACCCTATATAGAAAGACCGAGCATAACCTCCACATCCTCAAGGGTTATGGTCATATGTCCCCTAATCAGGTGAAATATGCGAGTCTCAGGTATATATCTCCTGGTGAGGGTAGCAAGGAGGTGATTATAAATGAATATGTAATCAGATTCAATAATTCCATATAATAAAAAATGGTGTAGGTATGGTATAATAGCTATTGGAGTTGGAATGTGTTGATAATGGCGTGCTCTGCGCACCAAAATCTATCAAACCTCATGGACCACTAACACCTTATGTGAAACATTACTATAATACTTAGAGAGTAGAGTAGTATCCTCCATATCTATGTATAAAAATGAAATATATCATAATTAAGTGTAAAATATAAATATAACATTTTGGTCAGCATAATGTTATGATTGGTAGAATGTAACATATAACATGGTTATTCACATTGTTTTATGAATTTTTTTCTTACCAAAAGAAAAGTGTATTTATTCATGTTTCTGAAATCATATTTCTAATTCTTGTAGAAAATTATTTTTTATCTATGTCAACATCCTTTGATGATTTTTATCTTTCATTGGGGATATGATCAAATTATATGATTTACCTTATTTATCTTCATGAATTGTAATGATGTTTTAATGAAATTTTCATGAAACCCATTTCTTTTCTATGGTGTAATTAAGATATGAATGAGTGATGGATGATCTTATATTCTTATGGAATGCATAAGTATAGTTTATCATCATGTTATGGATGGGGTCTTATATAACCATCCAATACATTGGTTAAAAATTTATTTCTTATAGTTAAACATTAATTTGATTTTGGTTTGTCTTTAAGGTCATTCTAGATGTTTTTGAGGATCAAACATCATTCTTGATGGATCTCTCAAGGTATGTTTAGCTTTTGGTGTGGTTTCCTCTTAGTTTCTTATATCCTCACTACATCTCTTATCCTTTTGTCTCATTGGAACTCAATTGGGAAGTGGATGCCAAATATAAGGGGTGTAATAGAGGATTAATGTTGTTTTTTATGGATCTAGGATCACGGGGACCCGATTCACTCTTTCCTAATATTTTTTTTTCAAAGGATAATAGTTTTTCCTCCATTCTTCTTGGAAGAGGGTCATGTTTCTAAAAAAATTACTTTAAAAATATATTTTTGTACACATAGGTTAGATCCATTAGATCTACCTTATAGATTGGGGATTTATTTCTTGTCAAACATGTATAACAATAGGTTAGAGACCAAATAAAATTATTTTTCATTTATGTATGATTGATCACATGATGGTATATTTCATGGTTATTTTATCACATGCTTACTTTATGGTGTATACATTGTTAGTTTAATTGTGATTTCATTTTATCTCACATGTACTTTTCATATTACTTATTATGTGAATATGAAAGGATTATTATGAAAACCAATGGATGATTTAAAAAATTGTTTTATCATGTGAAAATTCTTTTTAAAGTAAAGGGGGTTTTGTATCATGTTAGTTTCTTTTATTTTAGTTACCTTCATATCAGGATGGTTTGGTGGTGATGGATGGTCACAAAAAGGATTTCTTGGTCCTCTATTATAATTTATTGATCCTTTTAATCATATTTTTATTATATTCTTAGGTGATCTCTCATGCTTATGATATAACCTTTTGTGACCCATTGTTAAGTTTTCCACTAATGAGTTTTTTATCTCACTCCTTTTTTTTTCTCAATTCCTTAGGAAATTATATATTGGATTATGAGAAGAATAAAGTTTTATTTATAGAAATTATGTAATATTTAGGCATGTTTATATTGTATGTGATCTGTGTGAATGGTTTTATACTTTATGAAATGTTTATTATTTTATAGTAAAAGTATTCAAAAATGTCACAAAATTCTAAAAAATGAAGGAGTTTATATTAAAACCATGTAATTAATAATCTGGAAAGTTCACATTGGATTGAATTAATAATCATGGTTGATAGTGTTAAGTTGATCTAGAAATGTTAAGGTATTGTTTCCAGTTATGAACTTCTCAATGACATATATTGAATCTCAAATGTTTCCCTTATTCTTGAGGCAATTCCATCTCATTCCTCACCATGATGGACTTTAGTCTCCCTCACTATCGTAACTTGTTGATGACAGGTATCAATGTTAGCTGGTTTTTGGGAATTTGGAAAAGTAGAAAATCCCCAATAGGCATCCACGGTGCACCATAATATCTAGAAATGGTGTCGAGTCAGTACACTGGATCAAAATATGGTTCTCATGATATGTTCACAAATGAACATGTCATAATGATGTGTGTATGATCCCGGGTTTTCCTTTAGGTAAGGATCATTTTAATTTTTGGTAAAACCCTTTGTTGTAGTCCTCTTATGTATTAAAAACAGAAGCCGCACCTTAGGGTGGGTCATTTTTTCCTTTTAAGGAAAGGAGCAGGGGGATGGAGCCGAGATACAGGCCAAATACATGGCATGTATTGGTCTGGAAAGACCTCTTTCACCACATGTAATGGTTTTTTACTTAGAGGTAAAAAACTTAGCATTACATGATGTGTAAAGTTTACATACTATATAAATACCCTGGGTTAGTTTATTTAAAAGGAGGTAGGGACTCTTATTTTGATAGAATCACACCCCCTCCCTTTTATCTCTCACATAGGAGCTCCACCAAAGAAGCTATTTTTTTATCTTAAAGCTGGGATTTGATCTTGTATCTCTATCTAGACTCTGATTCAAGCTCATTTTGTTGTATTGGATAAACACCAGTAATCAATTCAGTATTTAGGTTCCTTTAATCATTATTATTCTTATTGATGATGCTATTTTGGTGCAAGATAATATGCCCTATTTTCATGGAATTTTTCTATTCTTCCATTTTCTTCGGATCCAAGAAAAACTAAGGGCTGATACTGGATAGGGAATCTACTACATGCATAAGGTAAGATGTCTATGACCATTCCCTAAAAGTCTCACCTTCTTATAATTTTTTTTCATTGTATGAATGACAATTTCACCAGGAATTGATCCTTAAATACATCTATCTTAAGTTCAATCGACTAAATTGTAAGCTATTCCCCCAGTGAGACCTCTTTGACACCATTGGTGGTTGAGAACTTAATTCAGACCACCCATTTTGGGTTAGTTCTATGACGAACCAACCTGGGTCGACCGTGAACTAGTCACTTGAGCTGGTCTGTGACATGGCCTGAAGGGCATTCCCGATCCCCACGGGCTGGAAACTAGTGCTAGGCATCAAAAAATAATTTGGGAATGATTTATCCCAGAAAATAAAATACAAATAAACATGAATAAACTAGACACAACAGGTAAACAGTAATAGTGGAAAATAAAATAAAGATAACCAGCTAGATGTAAGAACTCGGATCTTCGTTTCAGGTATGACTTTCCTTTTCTGGAGTTTTTGAGAATTTTTGGAGATTCTAGAAATTTTTGAAGTACACGCCGTGTACTTTCTAAGTACACTTCGTGTACTCTTTTCCCACTTGAAACCGTGTGCTAGCCATGTCCGAGCCACACACACAGTGTGTAGGGGTGACGTGGAGGCTGATTTTGGCGGAGTACAGAAAAACCCACTACACACCGTGTACTTTAAAAATACACACTATGTAATTTTCTTTTTTTCATTAAATAGACCGGGGCCGCGCCTAATCACCATAATCATCTTCTTCTAGGTCTGGTTCGTCCGAGAGCGACCCGTACAACCAGATCTTCCCTGAGCTCCCGCCTTTTTGTCTGTTATCTAATTTGAGCACGGTCGATTGCATTGGAAGCGCAGCGGTGAGTTCTTCCTTCTTCTTGAGCCTTGTTTTCCAATTCTTCCTCCTTCTCAAGTTATCTAAGGTTGAACGTTTTTTGTGTTTTCTCAGATCTACGATGTTCTAGGGGGAATTAGACTTCATGGTTCAAGTATATCGATCTCCTAGGATCAAGGTAGGTGGTTTGTGCCTTACCGTTCAAAGTCTGTGAGTTTTATGTGCGAATTTCCACTGATACCCGTGAACGGGGTATTGCGTGTTTACCTTTTTGCCCTTGTTGTTTTCCTTCCTTGCTTGTTTGCTTTTGTAGAGGTAATTTGATCATGTTTGAGGATTATTTCTGTACTTGGATGTTTTCCCCATGCCTTGTTCTCTTTACGACCTTTGGGACTTGTTAGCCTTTGGCCGTTATACCTGTTTCCATGCCTTGTGACCATAGGATGGAATTTTTTTCTTGACATGCCTATTTCTGTAGACTGGTTA
Organism: Viscum album; assembly: GCA_963277665.1. Lineage (NCBI taxonomy): Eukaryota > Viridiplantae > Streptophyta > Magnoliopsida > Santalales > Viscaceae > Viscum > Viscum album. The sequence goes on from OY728155.1 coordinate 1,059,573,821, forward strand.
GCCAAGTATCCCTATAGGTGTACTTTGTCCTTATAGAATTATTATGCACTGACTGACATGGGGCTGAGAGAACTTGGTGGCATATACTATAAGGTATAGACCGAGTTAGCTTCCCAGAGAGTCTTAGAAATTATAGACTACAGGGGATGGACCGAGTGAGCTCCCAGAAAGTCTTGGATATTATAGAATACAGGAGGGTAGACCGAGTGAGCTTCCTTAGAGAGTATTAACTTGTTTGAATCTCTTTAAGAACCTTCCCAGGCTAGAGGAGGAATTGACCGAGTGAGCTTCCTCAGAGAGTCTGTGGTATACCTGAGGCTATAGGAGGAATTGACCGAGATAGCTTCCTTAGAGAGTCTCTAGACCTTGGGGATAAGGGGGTTAGACCACGTGATCTTCCTCAAGAGAGTCCCTGACTACACTATACTATAAGGGGAATTGAACGAGTGATATTCCCCAGAGAGTCTCATAAATTTGTATGACCAAGCCAGAGGGGTTAGGCTGAGTGCACTGCCCAGAGGGTTGTGGTACTTCTTGGATGGGACCAGAGGGGATGGCTGTGAGTACTTCCCAGGGGGTTTTCGGCTTGTTAGCTATTTGTTTCACTCCTTTTGATTGGTTGTGGATTGATTGCTGCTATGTATCATCCTGTTTTACTGCTTTCTATTTACTACCTACTGCTTACTGTTGTTGTTTACTGCTTATTGTACTTTTACCTGCCATATACTCACCGACTCTTAGGCGTAGATCTTTGGGTGGTTTCCTACTGGGATTTTATCTCACACCCTATTTGGGCCATGCTTTTGGGCCCAAGAAGACTATTTTGTTGTAGGTATAGACAAGGGCAAGCACCCTTCGACTTCTGGAACTTGATTGCTTGGAGTAGGAGAGCATGGGACCGAGATTTGGCTCGCGATGCTGAGGAGATGTTTACTTTTATTTTGTACTTCTTTTGGTACTGTAGTGTTTTCCAGCATTGTGACTTCTTTGGATGTTTTCCTAGTTATGTATCATGCATCATTTCTTATATACATATGTGCTCCAGTTTGTTGATTTAGTCTTTCGCTGTTATATTGTTGGTTATTACTACTTCCTCTATTGTATGTTTATTCTTCTTCCACTATGTACTTTGCCAATGAAGACATAGTTTCCCCACTATCACACCCAAGGCCCTCGCTTCTAGTCAGCAGCCTCTGGAATTTGGGTAAATTCACTTGAGGCCATGTGACTAACCGGGTATGGGGCACCTTTGGGTGGATTCCGGAACCGGGATGTTACAAAGTGGTATTAGAGGAGTTATTTTCTCTTACTTTATTGTTTGGAGACTTTATCCAGGGATAGGATGGATTCAGTACTTGGTAATAAGCTATGCCCGGGAGTAGCTAACCCATGTACAGGGAAAAGTCATACTACCTCGTTTATTTCAGTTTTCTGGTTTTGAGATTTTACGGTTGATACGATTTCACCTAGAGTGATTCACATGCTTTATACTGTTATTGTTTTGATATTACGGTTCTATTTCTATCGCAACCTGATGAGATGAGGGTATTCCATCTCATGCATCATATAGGCACTTGTAGAAATCACATGCCATGCATTCTTGCCATTCCATTTAGGGTGAATTAGAGATTGCATGCTGTTGTGATAGACGTTGTGTAGATTATGCATGCTGTTGTGATAGATGCTTGATAGAATCTCTACTGCTTGTTAGAGAATTGTTTGTGTTGTACTTCATTTAAATAAACACCATATTTTGATTCTTGAGGTGTTATGGGCCCTCTTGAATCGGAAATTGGTGGATCATGATCCTGTTTTCTCTTTCACATTACTGTAGGGGATGACAAGCTTTGATTTGCGGGGAGTATGGGCCCTCATGGATCAGAATTTGGAACCTCTTTGCCTTGTTTTCCATGTTTCTGGGTTTCTGTGTAGTTTTTGAGCTACTGCCCAGAAAAACCCAAAATACACGGCGTATACTTTCTAGATACACGCCGTGTAGTTTTAGGTCGTGTTACTGACTGTGTGTGCAGGAACACGGTGTTGTGAATAGAACGTCAGGAGCACGCCGTGTACGGTATGTACATGTCGTGTAGTGTTGAGCCTTGTACCCGGCCGTGTCACTAACAACACGGGTCAAGGAAGCTCAAGTAGAACACGCCGTGTGGGTGAATAACACGCCGTGTGGGTGAAGAACACACCTTATAGTTCTGTCCAGGCACCCGGCCGTGTCACGAACAACACGGGTCGGCGTGACCTTCTCTAAGACACACCGTGTTTCTTTTAGAACACGTCGTTTAGTCTTGCCTAGGTACCCGGCCGTGTCACAAACAACACAGACTGCTGAGTCAGTGTCTAGTACACACCGTGTCCCTAGGGAACACGCCGTGCAGTCTGAGGTTAGTTTTAATCATGTGAGTTAGCCATGTAAAGAGACTCAGGTAGGGGAATAGTCTTCATGTACACGTCGTGTGTTGGGCCAACATGCCGTGTAGTTTGAGGTGTTACACGACCTGTAGGGCATGGGTACACACCCATGTCAGTGGCCTAAGAATAAACGCCATGTAGTTTTTATACACGCCGTGTAGTCGTTTTTTGTAAACTTGTGTGTTTTTATTCCCCTGTTCCTATTTTGTACTCTTGTGTTCTCAGTCCTTGTTTTCTGATCTGAGGTATGATTTTGATCTTTCAGAGCTATGCCTCCGAGACATCCTCCGGTTGTACGTCTGTCGTCAGGCAATGATCAGACACCAGATATGGATGATCAGGGACTTCCTGCCGATCCTCCAGTCGAGCCAGACTTGGCACCAGTTGTCATACCAATTGCAGGTGCTGATGCGTAGTTCAGGGAGGACTTCCTGAGGATGATGCAGAACTTCTAGGGAGCGTCGCCTCTTTCCCTGTCGATGGCTGAGTTGACGTAGGTTTTCCAGCAGCAACATCCTCATACTTTTTCAGGGGATGGAGGACCTCAGGATGCAGAGTCGTGGATAGAGGCCACACTGACAATATTTGAGCACCTAGAGATCCCTCCAGAGAAAAGGGTAAAGCTGGATACGTATATGCTTCGGGACACCGCCAAGAGGTGGTGAGAGGTGATCTCACAGTCAAGGCGTTAGCAGGATATGTCTTGGGATGAGTTTCGACACACCTTCTATGACTTCTTATATCCGGAGACCCTGAGGGCCGATCGAGCCCGGGAGTTTATGAGTCTACAGCAGGGTACTCTCTCTGTTATGGAGTACTCATCTCGTTTCACTGAGCTACAACATTTCACACTGATCCCATAGGTGATGAGTTGTTCCTTGCTAGGAAGTTTGAGGATGGTCTCAGGCAGGAGATCTATTCCCAGGTGAATATATTCCATTTGACTTCGATATCCTCCATTTTCAACCAGGCGCTGATCACTGAGCGCAATCTGAGGGATTCTGGAGCAGTGAGCCAGGGCCGTTCGATATCCAGAGATGGTGTTCCTCCTACAGACAGTAGGAGGCATCATAGAGAGTCTTCTCGAGGAGATCTAGGTTCACGGGATGCGTCTTCTGGCAGCCAGGTTGTATGCTACCAGTGCGGTAGGAGTGGGAATACTAAGACTCAGTGCTAGAGGGATCCAATGGAGTGCCGGTCTTGTGGCAAGATGGGCCATCTTCAGCATTTCTGTCACATCTTCTCACCTTCAGCTGGTGGTAGGGGTTCCTCTATGACCCCGCGTTCTGGAGATGCTTCGCCAGTTTCCCACAAGTCTGGGAACTGGAGTTCTTATGGCCTTTCAGGCCGAGGTGGAGGTCGCGGCCGTGGTGGTCAGTCACCAGGTCATCATCAATAGCAGAGTGGATCAGATCAGGGTGGTCAGCCAGGGGCGCAGGGCCGCGGTGGATGCCAGTCTTTCACCGTGGAGAAGACCTATCAAGAGAAGGATCCCAGCCCTTCTACAATTTGAGGTATGATCCTAGTAGCCTCATTTTTATCTTCATCTCTTTTCGATACTGGTGCTTCCCATATCTTTATCTCTGTTGCGGTTGTGGAGAGCCTTGGGCTCTGTATCTTTTCATCTGCTGACATGTTTACTCTTAACACACTGTTGGGAATGAGGACATATAGCGTCTGTCAGTGCAGAGAGTTCCCTCTTGAGGTTGCGGGGTGTCATTTCTTCTGGTACCTCTATGTCCTAGAGATGACGGGCTATGACGTCATTCTTAGTATGGACTGGCTGGTTCCCTTCTAGGAAGTTTTTTATTGCTATCGTCGTAGGGTGAGTTTCATATCACCAGAGGGAAGATCTTTCCTTCATAGAGGTGAGTGGGATTTCCAGGCGGGTAGAGCTGGACCAGAGCATCATGGGCTAGGGGAAGTTACATCCCAGATTTCCAGTCTTTATCTGGATGACAAGGGGACTTCACAGTTAGACTTTCCTCCAGTGGTGGATCGTTTTAGGGATATCTTTCCAGAATACTTTTCAGGTTTATCTCTAGAGTGTGAGGTAGACTTCTCAATTGAACTCGTGCCAGGAGCGGCACCGGTGTACATTCCTCTTTATAGGATGGCCACACCTAAGTTGCAGGAGCTCAAGAAGCAGTTGGAGGAGTTGCAGGGAAAGGGTTTCATCTGACCCAGTACTTCTCCATGGGGTTCACCTGTCCTGTTTGTGAAGAAGGAAGATGGTACCCTTCGGCTTTGTGTGGATTATCGGAAGCTGAACCAGTTGACAGTCAAGAACCGATATCCCTTGCCGAGGATCGATGACCTCTTTGATCAGCTTCGAGGAGCCCAAGTGTTCTCTAAGATTGACTTGAGGTCCGGTTATCATCAGTTGCATGTTAGACCATCAGATATACCTCTGACAGATTTCAGGAGTAGGTATGTTCTTTTCTAGTATACATTCATGCCATTTGGTCTCACGAACGCACCTGTAGTTTTTATGGAACTGATGAACCGAGTGTTCCGTCCGTACTTGGACTCTTTTTTCGTGGTCTTCGTGGACGATATCTTGGTGTACTCTCACACTCGACACGACCATGCCACACATCTTGAGATCGTTCTGAGTACACTAAGAGAGCATCATCTATATGCTAAACTCTCGAAGTGCCACTTTTGGGTGGATCAGATTCACTTCTTGGGTCATGTTATCTCAGAGACTGGAGTATCTATGGACCCAGAGAAAGTGAGAGCTGTAGTTTCTTGGGAGCAGCTGAAGAATGTATTTGAGGTGCAGAGTTTCCTAGGGCTGGCTGGATACTACAGACACTTCATTCAGAACTTCTCACACCTAGCAGCACTGTTGACATGTCTAACCAAGAAGGGGGCGAAATTTTTATGGTCAAATTCTTGTGAGTCAGCCTTTCAGGAGCTCAAATGGATGTTGACATCAGCACCGATACTAGTCTTTCCAAATCCGGGAAAGGGTTACACTGTTTACTATGATGCTTCAGGTATCGGACAGGGAGCTGTGCTCATGCAGGGAGATGGAGTCGTTGTTTACAGGTCTCGATAGTTGAGGCCACACGAGAGGAACTACCCGATGCACGATCTGGAGTTGGAAGCAGTTGTTCATGTCTTACGCTATTGGAGACACTATCTTTTGGGAGAGAACTTATAGTTTTTACCGACCACAAGAGTCTCAAGTATATCTTCACTCAGCGTGATCTGAATCTGAGACAGTGCAGGTGGGCCGAGTATCTTCAGTCCTTTGACTTCGAGCTCACCTATACACCGAGAAAGGGAAATGTAGTGGTAGATGCATTGAGCAGACAAACTCATATTCAGGCAGTTCAGGAGGCTAGCAGTGAGTGGCATCTTATGGATCTGTTCTCTGAGATGCACTTAGAAGTGCACGACAGGCAGGGATAAACTTTCCTATCTTATGTAGCTGTTACCTCTACACTTCTTGATCGGGTAAGAATGAGGCAGCTATCAGACTCAGAGGCCTTGGTCCTGCGGGAGAGTGTGTCAGGAGGGGACCCTCTTCCTGGATGGATAATGGGAGAGGATGAGATCTTGCATTTCTAGGGATGCATATGGGTTCCATCAGACGTACACGAGGAGCTGATGCAGGATTTTCATTCCTCAGTTTGGGCAGTTCATCCTAGCGTCACCAAGATGTATCAGGATCTACACCGCCAGTACTGGTGGCCAGGAATGAAGAGAGATGTTGCTGGTTTTTTCATGAGATGTTCTACTTGTCAGCAGGTTAAAGTAGAGCATCAGTGACCAGTAGGGCTCTTACAGCAGTTACCCATTCCGGAGTGGAAGTGGAACGATGTCATGATAGACTTAGTGACCGGGTTACCGAGGTCACCTCGGGGAAGTGATACTGTTTGGGTTGTTGTTGACGGGCTTACGAAGGTTGCACACTTCTTGCCGATAAAGGAGAACTTCAGTGTTGATGATCTGGGATGACTTTACATCAGAGAGATCGTTCGTCTACTTCGAGTTCAACACTTTATTGTTTTAGACAGGGATGCATTCTTTACCTCTCGGTTCTGGCAGGGACTTAAGAAGGCTTTGGGTACACATGTACTTTTGAGTACAACATACCATCCCCAGACTGATGGCCAGTCCGAGCGCACGATCCAGGTGCTTGAGGATATTCTTCGAGCATGATTTCTAGACTTCAGCGGTTCTTGGGAGAATCATATAACTCTTGTGGAGTTCGCCTACAACAACGGTTTTCAGGCAACCATTCAGATGGAACCATACGAGAATTTGTATGGTAGGCCATTCCGATCAACCTTATGCTAGCTGGAGGCAGGAGAGGCTGCTTTTCTGGGACCTCGTCTTGTTCAGGAGACCTCAGAGCAGATAGAGTTGATTCGGAAGAGGATGACTACAGCACAGTCTCGACAGAAGTCTTATGCTGATCAGTAGAGATGACCTCTAGAGTTCGAGGTCGGGGATCAGGTTTTCCTGCATGTCGCACCGAGGTTGGGACACAGGAGGATTCAGAGATAGGGTAAGATTTCACCACAGTACGTCGGGCAGTTTGAGGTTTTGGAGAGAGTTGGGCCGGTTGCTTATCGGTTGCAGCTACCTCAGAGGTACCAGGCCATGCATGACGTCTTCCACGTCTCTCAGCTCTGACGTTACTTTTCAGACCTGTCTCATGTATTTCAGACCTAGGAGGTTGAGCTTGAAGAGGATGTGTTGTTTGAGGAGTATCCCATCCGGATTGTCGATCGCAGTATGAAGTTTCTCCGAGGCCGGTCTGTTCCTCTGGTATGAGTGTTATGGCAGCATGGGCGAGTGTAGGACGATACTTGGGAGAGGGAGGCCGAGGTTCGATTGCAGTGGTCGTAACTATTCAAGGATTCTTCTTCTACGCCCATCTAGGGAAATTATTGGAAAAATTTATTTAAGGGGGGAAGTTTGTAAGAACCTGGATCTTCATTTCCGGTATTTCATTCCTTTTCTGGAGTTTTTTGAGAATTTTTGGAGATTCTGGAAATTTTTGAAGTACATGCCATGTACTTTCTGAGTACACGCTGTGTACTCTTTTCCCACTCGAAGTCATGTGTTGGCCGTGTCCGGGCCACACACATGGTGTGTAGGGGTGACGTGGAGGCCAATTTTTGCGGAGTACGGAAACACCCACTACACGCCATGTAATTTAAAAATACACGCCGGGTACTTTTCTTGTTTTACTAAATGGACCGGGGTTGCGCCTAATCTCCATAATCATCTTCTTCTAGGTCTGGTTCATCCAAGAGTGACCCGTATGTCCGGGTCTTCCCCGAGCTCTCTCCTCTTCATCTGTTCTCCGATTCGAGCACAATCGATTGTGTTGGAAGCACATCGGTGAGTTCTTCCTTCTTCTTGAGCCTTGTTTTCCAATTCTTCCTCCTTCTCAAGTTATCTAAGGTTGAAATTTTTTTGTGTTTTCTCAGATCTACGACATTCTAGGTGGAATTAGAAGTCATGGTTCAAGTATATCGATCTCATAGGATTGAGGTAGGTGGTTTGTGCCTTATCGTTCAAAGTCTATGAGTTTTATGTGAGAATTTCCACCGATACCCGTGAATGGGGTATTGCGTGTTTACCTTTTTTCCCTTGTTGTTTTCCTGCCTTTCATGTATGATTGTGTAGAGGTAATTTGATCATGTTTGAGGATTATTGATGTACTTGGATGTTTTTCCCATGCCTTGTTCTATTTATGACCTTTGGGTCTTGTTAGCCTTTGGCCGTTATACCTATTTCCATGCCTTGTGACCGTAGGATGGAATGTTTTTCTTAACATGCCTGTTTCTATAGACTGGTTATCTAAGTAGCCCTATAGGTGTACTTTGGCCTTATAGATTTATTATGCACTGACTGGCGCGGGGCTGAGAGAACCCAGTGCCATAGACTATAAGGGATAAACCGAGTGAGCTTCCTAGAGAGTATTAGAAATTATAGACTACAGGGATGGACCGAGTGAGCTCCCAGAAAGTCTTGGATATTATAGAATACAGGAGGGTAGACCGAGTGAGCTTCCTTAGAGAGTCTTAACTTGTTTGAATCTCTTTAAGAACCTTCCCAGGCTAGAGGAGGAATTGACCGAGTGAGCTTCCTCAGAGAGTCTGTGGTATACCTGAGGCTATAGGAGGAATTGACCGAGATAGCTTCCTTAGAGAGTCTCTATACCTTGGGGATAAGAGGGTTAGACCATGTGATCTTCCTCAAGAGAGTCCCTGACTACCCTATACTATAAGGTTAATTGAACGAGTGATATTCCCTAGAGAGTCTCATAAATTTGTATTACCAAGACAGAGGGGTTAGGCTGAGTGCACTGCCCAGAGGGTTGTGGTAATTCTTGGATAGGACCAGAGGGGATGGCTGCGAGTACTTCCCAGGGGGTTTCCAGCTTGTTAGCTGTTTTTTTCACTGCTGTTGATTGGTTGTGGATTGATTGCTGCTATGTATCATCCTATTTTACTGCTTACTGTTTACTACCTACTACTTGCTATTGCTGTTTACTGCATATTGTACTTTTACCTGCCATATACTCACTGATTGTTAGGCATAGATCTTCAGGTGGTTGCCTACTGGGATTTTATCTCACACCCTGTTTGGTCCATGCTTTTAGGCCCAAGCAGACTATGTTGTTGCAGGTATAGATAAGGGAAAGCACCCTTTGACTTCTGGAACTTGATTGCTTAGAGAAGAAGATCATGGGATCGATCTTTGGCTCGCGATGTTGAGGACCTGTTTACTTTTAGTTTGTACTTGTTTTGGTACTTTAGTGTTTTCCAGCATTGTAACTTGTTTGGTTGTTTTCCTAGTTATGTATCATGCATCATTTCTTATATACATATGTTCTCCAGTTTGTTGATTTAGTCTTCCGCTGTTATATTTTTGGTTATTACTGCTTCCGCTATTGTATGTTTATTCTTCTTCTGCTATGTACTCTACCAATGAGGGCATAGTTTCCCCACTATCACACCCAAGGCCCTCGCTGCTAGTCGGCAGCCACTGGGGTTTGGGGAAATGCGCTTGAGGCCATGTGACCAACCGGGTATGGGGTGCCTCTGGGTGGCTTCCGGAACCAGGACGTTACACTAGATATACCTCCAAGTGACCCCATGGGTCACCACCAAACATAAAACCACGCTCGTTCTAAAAGTTATCCAAGACTAAAACTAGAAACTAAAAAGTAAAGTAGGCATGAGCACCAAGATGATTAATAGGAATTCCAAAATATAACAACATCCTATGCCCCTGCATTTAATAAGAAATTAAATCATTCCAGTTTGAGGATAAGATATAATAAAATAATGTTTTTCCTTCTTTTCAAGTTGAAGTCACAAGTTAACATTTTTAATAAAAATGCTTCTATTTCACAGTATATTTAAAATAGATTCCAAGAAAAAAAAGTTTAGATTAAATGATGGTTTTTCAAAAATGAGACATAAAGTATAAAACAACTGAAATGAAGATCACATCACAAGAATCATGTCACAAACGAGCACCATGGCCAATCCCTATATGTAACTAGAATAAGTGGGACTCTAGAGACCTCGTACCTCGATGAAACATGGCTTAGAAACCACGAACCTCAGAAAACATGGCTTAGAAACCATGAACCTTAGAAAACATGGCTTAGAAATCATGACCCTCAGTCATTCATATGTTTAGTTAGTGTTTTTTCATCAATCCTACTAGACAAAACGGAGACGAACCCCTACCGTGTCATCTAGAGTATTAGTCCTCATCCACCCACCTAGATACCCTGGTTTTCCATTGTTCTATATTTCAAGTGGTGGTGAGTTTTCTTTATTAAGAAAACATATATGTACATAACACTTCCTTTATTCAAAACCTATTCAACCTATCACCACTGTTCTCCCTCCTTAAGTGCATTCCCCCTCTTTCACATCACACAATGCATAAGTCTCAACATTAGGCACATAATAACACGTTCAACATACAAATCATTTTCTAAAACCAAGGGGGCATGCCTCAAGAGAGGTTTTTTTCATAAAACATTCTTAAGGTTCCAAATAGGCTTAATTACATAAAGGGGACACTTTTTATAACTAACCATCCAAAAGGCCAAACAACTCTAGAAATAATCATTACCAATTCAAAACCACTTAGGAAATCAATTTTCACGAAAAATCACTTAAGACAAATTGTGTTAGAAATACATTTCAATTTCCAAAACAAATTCATAATCATTTCTAGAAACCACATCCTGATTTCATATCATTTTTATATAGCATAAATATAAAACATATTTTTAAAACAAACTAGAAAATATGAAATTCAAATTAAAGGTATAGTCATAGGGGACCTGCCTCAGAGTGGAATCAAGTTATCCCATTTGGATCTTGGCATTTTCTAACACATGGTTGTTGCTCCCCCACTAAGAATATGCAATTTCACATATATGAAAGGCCACTTATCCCCTATGAAAACACCTGCATGGCCATGGAATGTGAAAGGGGATCCTTACATATATAGTTATATGCATATGCTCATCTCCACTCACCTACGCATTCAATTATATATATATACATAAGAAAACCAAGCCCCATACATGTGTAAACACTTCCATACATGAATATACGTGTAACGGGGGAACCTATATATATAAATAAATACCTACGCATACGTAGGTGATTCTCCCTTGAATTGGTGACTCGAAATCGCACCAAACAGTCTATCGCACTACACAACAATTATAAAGAACCTCAAAACATAAAAAGGACACCATAAATCAAGTGTGAAACCAACCAGTAGTATAAAATCCCATACCTAAAAACACAAAGCTTTTGACGATGGTAGCTCGAGACCGCTTCACCTTACATGCATATATATCTTCATATATATATCCATACCCTTTTACCGAAGTACATATTCCCTGCACCATGAAGGAATATACACAATGAGGATATATATATATATACATGATTACCCATGTATATACATATACGTCTTTGTCGTCAACATCCAAAATCCACACCACACTGAAAAAAACCCGCTACAACAATAAAAAGGAGTATAGAAATTACCAAGGGCTCCAAAAAAAACTAGATTGAACAAAGCAACAAGAGAAACCTTACCCTAAATACAATTACCACCACTTGTAAAATTTCTCAAATTACCTTTTTATAACATAAGAAAATACACAATTAAGACCAACCAAAATAATGGACAAACCCCTTCATAAAACCACTCATACTTTAAACTATTTTTAAAGAAATATTTCCATTTTTCAAACCAATTTAAAATTTACATTTAGAAATGAATAATGTGTTTAACATGCCAAAGTATGTCATTTTACTTTAAGAACAACTTCCAAACCTATCCACACTTTATATTCCTTTGAAAACCTATTTTTCACTTTTCAAAAAACCCATAAAAACTTTCCATGAAACACCACCCTAAGACACACAAACACAACACAACCATTTCCGTTACAAAAACCAAACCCAACACATAAGCACACCAAACCCTTTGATAACACATTTCACATTGCTCACACTATTTGATAAACCATTTTCACAAGCCAATTACATTTCTAAAAAAAGTTCCTAATTCAATAAAAACTTCACAATTCTTACTCAAAAGTGTAAAATAAAGCTAATATGCCCAAAGTGGTTCATTTACCATCAAAATTATTTTTCAACACACACACACACACACCTCAAGAACCCAAAGAAATAGATTTTTCATACCTTAAACAATTAATTAAACACCTCCAAAAATTTTCACAACAAGATGCATATAAAACTCATAGCCATTTCCTTTATAAAATAAATTTCATCAGATAAATTAATCATGAAGAATACAAAATTAATCAAGTAAACAAACAATTCACCCAAATAATGTTTGTCGATAGAAAAACTTACACCAGGTGTCAAAAACTCCCAAAAATTGGTGCCAAAAATCCAATCTCACCACAATCTCACCACACGGAATCCAAATTGGACCCTAAATCAAGAATTCAAACCAAAACAAATCAAAATTGAACCCTAGAATCAGATCAGATACTCGTTGGAACCTAAAACACCAAAAACGAGAACCAAAACACCAGGGAAAGGAGAAGAGGAGCTTACTGGGAGGGGAATTATATGTAGGAGAGGATCACGCCGGTCGAGCAGGGGTGTGATGGGTTCAGTGTGAGGTGGATGGATGACGTCAGTGCGAGCTGGCTGGGAGGCCGGGGTGACGACATAAGAGGCCTAGCTAAGGGGTCGGGGCGACGGTGTGAGCGGCCTGGCCGGGGGGTTGGGGTGACGGCGCGAGCGAGGGAAGGCCAGATGGAAGGGAGGTGGGTGGTCCGACAGCTTTTTAGGGAGCAAGGGAAAGCAAGGGTTTCAGGGGATGGGGTGTTTCATGACCTGGTAGAAGGGGGGAGAAGAATCTCTAGCCAAAAACTAATAAAAATAAAAGATAAAATAAAAGATAATAATAATAATAATAAACTAAAACAAGAGAAATAATAAAAAATAAAATAACTTAAGTATCAACAATAATATTAATAAAAATAATAATCAATAATAATTAATAATATCCTCAAATAATAATAATATTATTCTCATTAAAACAATTTGACATTATTATCAGTAAAACAATTCATTAAATTTTATCAAACTCTTCTTATTTTATTTTATTTTCATTTTATCACTCTTAATTTTTATTTATTCAATAATAATTCATTTTATTTATCTTCCTTTAACATTGGGAAGGTTTTTCGGTGAAGCGGGAGAGTCCGTGCGGTGAATTAGGCAAAGCCGCGCGACATTGACCGCAGTGCGTTGAACGTTGTCAAGACCAAAACATACATTTTTTTAAACAAGAACTCAAAAAATTTAAGTAGGGATTCAACCTGAACTACCCGATGCCCAGAAATTTAATAAAACAAATAGTTTAAAAATGTAGGGTGAGGAAATTCTCCCCACTATATGCTTTCCATCCCTAGAAAGCCCCAACTAATATTGAACCCCAAAGTAGAGACTGATACCCCCTTAAGGTTCAAAGAGGATTCCTATGAAAAACAAGTGAAAAGAGGTATACACATCGTGCTTAGAGAAATTGAATTAAATGACAGTCTCAAGAAACTGGTAAAAAGACTTCCCACTTTGTGTCACTCGCCCCAAAGTGTAACAACCCAATCTTCTATGGCACGCTTCTCTTTGAATAATAAAACAGTGTGTGTTGTACGCAACCTCGAGTTCTAACACAGCGCGACCAATCAAAGGAGCCGTTATGAATAGTAATACCCACTTTTTGAAATTTAATAAATTTTATTATTCAAATTGGAATTCATTTTTGGATTCGAAATATCGAAATTATCCTAAGTTGAATTTTTCATTTTTTCTGAGAACTTCCAATTTTTTATGAACAGTGTAAAATACTAAACTTTAATTAAAAACAAATTTCTTAATAAAAATAATTTATAGTGATAAATAATATTATTTATTGGTTTTTAAGTATAATTAGAATATATTTTTACCATTTTATCCAATTGTGGTCATTATAATTAATTTCACTTTGAAATTGGACATAAACAATTGCCAATCTTTTGATTGATATTCTTTCTTAAAAACACGCTATTTGTTTTGACAATGGTAATTAATTATAAAATTAATTAATGAAACTTATATGTTTTGAATTTGGTAAAATAGAAATCATCTTTGAATTTGGAATATCAAATATAGCTTAGGGTGAATTTTTGGTATTTTTCTGAAAAACTTCAATTTTTGATGAATAGTGAAACCACTAAGTGGTAGTTAAAAAACTGATTTTTCGTTTAAATGAAATTTTACCGATTTTGTGAATTTAATTTCAAAAATATGACATACATGATTATAATTAGGAAGTAAAATTTGGTTCAATGGGATGAAAATAATTTTTGGTGAATAGTAACTTTTGAGTTTTATTAACCGCAATTAGAGGTAATTAAAGTAATTTAAGGTAAAAATAATGTTATAATAATATGAAATTATATTGAAACATGTCATAATCTTATTGGATGAGTCATGGCCGACCAAGAAAAACCATGTGACGATTTTTGGGACCAAATGGAGCCACTTGTGTAAGATAATGACATTAATACCTTTTATTTAAAGTAAAAATAAAAATGTCACAAACATGTATTGTTTTTATTAAAACAATTTTTAGAAGGGGTTATACAAGTCATATTTTTTAATATAAATATTAATTGGAAAGATAAAATGATTTCCTACATCATGGTAATTTTTTTATAATTTATAGGCATTAAATAAATAAATTTATTTATAACACCATGATGATGCAACGATGACCTAATTAATGAACGATTTAAATAAAATGAAAAGATAAGGTAAAATATAAGACTTAAACTTGTCTAAAGCCTATTTTATGGGTGTATTTCTAACTCTTATCACCTTATCCTCAAAATATATCATTGTGGGACCTTTAAAATCCTCAAATAATTTCATAATAATGTAACATTTCATGACTTTCCAAGAGTGCCCCTCCTCTCCTCTTATAAAAGGCCCCCACCTCTACCACCTTATTCACACCTCTCAAGCCATTGGATCAGCCAAAATCTGATCATTATATCTCTCCACATACCTATATTAATCATAGAAGCCTTACCTTAGTCATAAATCTCTTCAAGAAACCATTTTGGTTCAAACCGAGGGGAGTTACCTGGTTTTGAGGTAATGTCTTCTCTTATGTTCTTTTGATTTATTTTTCTTCTCCAACCCCTTAAACCCTTTTTATTCCATTATTTTGTAACAAAACAAGTATATTAAATATATTAGGATGATTTTATGAGAACTATTTTATTTACACTTACACACACATCCGTCTAATGGTTAAAAAACATACTGTTTCTGTGGGTGGGGAATTACTGCCTCACGAAACGATGATTGTTCAATCTTCTTTTAACACCTTTAATGGTGGCCATTAAGATGTAAATATATTTATATATGATATATATTATGTTTATTTTTTCCTTATGCTTCTGTATTTTTCATTTATGGCATACCTTTATGATTTCCATTATGGGTAAACGCGATAATTTAATTTTAGGAAGTACGGACTACCACCCCCTCAAAGTGATTTGAATTGTTAATTCCATATGTGGGACATATAAAGGATGGATTAAATGATATTATATATGATATTATACTGGAATTACAATATAACTTTATATAATTATTATTTCATTCCATTAAATATGAAATAGAAATGAAAGTAGCGTTCATGCGTACGTACGGCTTACCGTCTCCATGAACGGTGCATTTCATTTCTTACCTCTAAATGTTATATAATATCATAAATGCATGTATATACTGGATATATATGATATATATGATATCTAAATCATGAATATAATTCTGGATATAATGGATATTTTACCACATGAACAACTTGTAATTATATGAAGTTTATTTTTGACTCAATTACCAAAGATCGACAAAATGACATTTATTAACTTAAATAATTACATAATGTTCATAACATGGTAATAAGTGATATAAAAGGAATATTTAACTTGAAAAATGTTCTTAAGAAAGTATAAATTAACTCTAGTTTATTATTCAGGAGTTTAAAGAACGATCGAGTCATGTCGGACACGAGGTAAGGGACTTCGTCTCAATCTCCTTTCATTGAGTCATATTTTGTTTTATACACAACTTTTTTTATACGGTGTATAAACCCCTTTGAATTTTAATTTTATTCAAAAGGAATATTTTTATATGAATCATTTTACTAAACAACAAAATAAATGTTTTGTCTTACGTATGCCGCGGCAACGAATTCTCCACCGCCGTGACCATTATTTGAGTTTCGGCTTCCTCTACAAGCCATAAATTTTTTAAAATGAAAAATAAAAACCATGTTTTACTTTTCTTTTATTTTGGTATTGAAAATGGTTTTGATAATGTTTTGATTATATCAATGTGTTGTATTGATATCTTGTGATTGAAATGTGGAAATGTAATGTTTCCTTTATGCATGTTTTATATGATACGATTATGTTATGGTTCTTGGGAATTGTTTGTGATATGTTTAAACCTTTTAATATAAGGAATGCATTGGACTTAGTAAGTGATGGGTTGAGCCCGCTATAGCTCCTCGATGCATCGGTAGGTCTCATGAGACAAACTAGTGTCTTGGCACAAGGCCTTGACAAAATCTTATTTGTAGTCTTGGCACAAGGCCTTGACTATGTGGTTATGATAGTATGGAATTATGCATTCCATCATTATGAAAGTTCTTATTGATATTGCATGTGATTATTCGACTAGTAGAATATCCATGTGAGTAAGTAAATGTAATTATTTCATTTTAATTTTTCCATATTATGCCGAAGTTCAAGTTTAAAAGGCTTTTGTTTTAGTTATACACTGCCTTAAATGTTTATGTTTATTTATGAAAGTTTTTGCTATATTGTTATCCTTACTGAGCATCTGAGCTCACCCCTTTCTATGTTTTATTTTTCCCTGGATGTGAAGAAATATTCTATGACTAACCCGCAAGGATAGTCTGAAGGGGATATGGGTGTGGACTATGGAGAATATGTTATTGTAGTTTTTCACTTTATGATGTAATGTAACATTTATGAATGTATCTAGTGTTTCCAAGGCTACTAAACTAATCGGTCTTCCAAGACTTGATCTTTTGTGATCATGCCAATGTTACGTAATAATGCACCGACTCTGGGTAACTAGGGTTGGGGTGTTACAGTTGGTATCAGAGGCAGTTTAGTACTAATCTTGGAAGCTAGATTTAGATAAACTTTGATTAGAGCACATAGCCCTAAGATAGACTTTGAGGATTAATATAGAACAACTTCCTAGAATTTTGGTATTGTAGAGATTTTGTGAGTTTTCCAAGAAATACATCTCTCTATGGATATGATCAGGTAGAGGCGGCTCTGGCACAGATGTACCTAGGGGTAAAACCTGAAAACATCGCTTTGAGCTAGACTCGAACGGGAACTGGAGCACGAAAATGGGCCTGGACACTCTTGGTTACGACAATCCCGGGGGATATGCATAGGATAATTCTCATTTTCTTTACAAACCATTATGAAGGGTTTATGAGTATATACTTCCTCAAAGAAAACATTTTTATGATTTTGGATTATATCCATAAATAGTTCAATTTATGTTAAGTGTTTTTCAAGTTTGTTATTATGTATTTCGATTCATAAACTAATCTAGTTTATGACATTGTTTTGAAATGGAGCCTAGTGGAAGGAATAGAAACCATATCAATTCACACACTCTATGTAGAGATTTCCCTCATGATCAAGATAATTATAATGGAGCTGGTGATACAACTGGTGCTGATCAATTTATCACCATACTGGGACAACTCACTCAGGTTATGAATAATAACCTTACTCGTATGGAGCACCCTGATCCGCAACGTGGAGGATCAATGTTAGACTACCTCATGAGGCAAAAACCACCAACATTCAATGGGAGTAAAAATCCCTTAGTATCTGAGCAATGGATAAGTTCCCTAGAGAAAATATTTTAGGCTTTAGGGAGTAGTGAAAGGGAAAAAGTTGTCATGGCAGTTTATCGCCTCACTGGAGATGCTGATCAATGGTGGTCATTGATACAAAATACAAAGAAAGATGAAGAAGTATCAAGTATGGAATGGAGAGATTTAAAAGATCTTTTCTTAGAAAAATACTTTCATCGTGACCATCGAGTAGATATGGAAAGGCAATTTATGAGTCTGAGACAAAAGGAGGATGAGAATGTCGCAAAGTATGAGGCCAATTTTACAAGGTTAGCGAGATATGCTGCAGATTATATAAGTAACCCAAGAAGTAAGATTGATCATTTCTTTGATGGGTTAAAACCATTTCTCCATCGAGCATTGGTCTCACAATCCTTATCATTATATGAAGACATTGTCTCATGTGCTATTAAGATGGAAAATAAATTCTCTAAGTCTTACGACTTTAAAGCAAAGCAAGAGAATAAGAGATCTGCTGATCACTCTGGAAATGTAAATAAGGGGAAGAAGGGAAAAGTTGATTTTCTATCCTGTAGTAAATGTTGGAAGAAACAACCAGGTACTTTCTTGAAAGGAATGAGAGTCTGTTACAAGTGTGGTGAAAAAGGCCACCAAGCTCGTGATTGCAAGGGGAAGAAAGAAGCTACCGATGTTCAATGCTACAATTATAGGGAGATGGGACATTATGAAAATGAATATCCTAAGAGTTAGGGGAACTTAACTTAGAAAAGGCCAAGGGATCAAGGACAAGCTTATGTTATCACTACTGCTGAGGTAAAAGCTACGAAAGACGTTGCGACAGGTAATTTAATGGTTTCCTCAAGTTTAGCAAATGCATTATTTTATTCTGGATCATTGCATTGTTTCATATCTTCCCAGTTTTCTAAGAAAATTAGATATTTCCAATTTGATTTAACAAGTTAGTTTCCAGTAGAAACTCTTAAGGGAAATATCATTGAAACAAAGTTTTGTGAATCGGTTCCCATTATAGCACATAAATGTTCTTTATCAGTTGATCTCATCATCATACACATGATTGAATTTGATATAATACTCGGTATGGATTGTCTTTCTGACCATGATGTGAAGATTTATTTTAAGAATAAATAGGTTACAATTTTTGATGATGATGATAAGGAACACCTTATCTTTAGAGGAAAATCTTCACCACCTAATTCCTCTCTAGATCCACCCCCAGTAGCTCAACTAAATTCACTTATTGGGGAGGAAGAGAATGAAATAACTATGGGTAAGGGTGGGAATGTTCAAATAGAGGATATACCTATTGTGAGAGAATATGTTGATGTGTTTCTAGAAGATTTACCTGGGCATCCTCCAGAATGATAAGTTGAGTTTTCTATTGAACTATTTCCTGGTTCAAGGCCCATATCGAAGACCCCATATAGAATGGCCACTGTGGAATTAGTGGAACTAAATAAAAAACTAGAGGAATTGAGTTATAAGGGATTTATTCACCCTAGTGTTTCTCCATGGGGAGATCCTGTTATTTTTGTAAAGAAGAAAGATGGATCTATGAGGTTGTGCATTGACTATAGGGAAATCAATGCTATAATAATAAAGAACAAGTATCCCCTACCTCACATTGATGATTTATTCGACCAACTGCATGGATCTCAATACTTTTCAAAGATTGACCTTCTATATGGATATCATTAGTTGTGTGTGAAGAAGGAAGACATTCCGAAGACGACATTTCGAACCAGGTACGAGCATTACGAGTTTACAGTAATTCCTTTTGGATTGACCAATGCACCCTCTATCTTCATGGATCTAATGAATAGAGTTTTCAAGGAATATCTTGATGACTTCGTAGTGGTATTTATTGATGATATCTTGGTATACTCCAAAATCTATGAAGATCATGAAAATCACTTGCGCATTATTCTAAATACTCTTAGAAGACACGAATTATATGGGAAGTTTATCAAGTGTGAATTCTGGATTCATACGATTTATTTTCTTTGCCATATTGTTTCTAAGGATGGAATCTCTGTTGATCCTTCTAAGACAAGAGCGATCCAAGAATGGCCAGCACCGATGAGTATAACTGAGGTACGCAGTTTTATTGGTTTAGTAGGTTATTATCGACATTTTGTCCAGAATTTTGCCGATTGGCTAACCCATTAACAAAGATGACACGTAAAGGGGTTAAATTTGTTTGGAAAAAAGAGTGTGAAGAATGTTTTGAAGAACTAAAGAGAAGATTAGTCAATGATCCTATATTGACTCTACCATCGAGGAATGATGGGTTCGTTATTTATAGTGATGCATCGAAGAAAGGACTTGGTTGTGTCCTCATGCAAAATGATAGGGTTATTGAATATGCATCACAACATTTGAAAATTCATGAGCAAAACTATCCTACTCATGATCTCGAGTTAGCATCTATGATATTTTCTTTGAAGATATGGAGACACTACCTCTATGGTGAAAAATGTGAAATTTATATTGATCAAAAGAGTTTTAAGTATATTTTATCACAAAAAGAACTCAACATAAGGCAAAGGAGATGGCTTGAATTACTCAAGGATTATGATTTCATGATACACTACCACCTGGGGAAGGTAAATAAGGTGGTAGATGCTTTGAGCATAAAAGATCATGGAGTTTTGAACAATATGAGAATTGAAAGGGATCATATTTTCATGGATCTAGTGAAGATGGACATGGGAATAACTATGGAAGGTGAAACATCAATGATTTTTTAAATAGTTTCCAAACCATCTTTACTAGAAAGGATTAAGAGTTATTAGACCGATGATGAAGAGTTTCAAAAGAATATTAAAGCTATGAAATATGGGAGATTGAGTGACTTTGTGTATGAAGATGGAATTTTGAAATTTGGGAAGAGACTTTGTGTTCCCGATATAGCTGGTCTAAAAAGGGAATTATTGGATGATGCTCATAGTTCCAATTTCTCTATACACCCTGGTAGCACTAAGATGTATAGAGATTTGAAGGAACATTTTTGGTGGGACAACATGAAGAGGGAGATTGCTGATTTTGTGTCAAGATGCATGGTTTGTCAACAAGTGAAAGCTGGGAGGAAACTTCTTGGAGGAGTTATGAAACCTCTTCCCATAACTGAGTGGAAGAGGGATAATATTACGATGGACTTTGTCATGGGAATACCAAAGAATCCTAGAAGGAATGATGCAATCTAGGTCATTGTTGATCGTCTTACCAAGTCAGCACATTTTCTTGCTATAAGAGAAGATTTACCACTTGAACGTTTAGCAAGACTGTATATTAACGAAGTTTTAAGACTTCATGGAGTACCCCTATCGATTGTTTCGGGTCTTGATCCCCCTTTTACATCAAGATTCTGGAAAAAGTCTTCAGAAATCCATGGACACTGAACTTCATTTGAGCACTGCTTACCACTCTCAAACAGATGGACAATCAGAATAGACTATTCAAACCTTAGAAGACATTTTGAGATCATGCTCACTTGACATTCAGGGTATGTGGGATCAATATTTACCTCTGGTAGAATTTTTCTATAACAATGGATTCCATTCAAGTATTCGGATGGCACCATATGAAGTGTTATATGGAAAGAGATGTCGCACACTAACCTGTTGGGATGATGTTGGTGAAAGAAATCTCGTAGGCCCAGAACTTGTTGAGGAAATGATGGAAAAGGTGAAGGTAATCCAAAACCACATCAAAGCAGCTCAAAGTAGGCAGAAGAGCTATGTCGATAACCGAAGGAAGGATTTGAAATTTCAGGTAGGAGATCATGTTTTCTTGAAGGTATCTCCATGGAAGGGAGTTATACGATTCAGTAAGAAGTGAAAATTAAGTCCCAGGTACATCGGACCATTCGAAATTCTATAACAAATTGGGGTTGTAGCTTACCATTTGGAAATGCCTCGAAGTCTCTATAAAGTTCACGATGTGTTCCACGTATCACTGTTGAGAAAATACATACCTGACCCAACACATGTACTCACTTATGAGGAATTATAACTGGAACCTGATCTATCTTATTTCAAAGATCCTATCAGGATTCTAGATACGAGAGAACAAGTGCTGAGAAATCGGAAAACTCCTCTAGTAAAAGTTCTATGGAGGAACCGTAAGATAGAAGTGGCAACGTGGGAACCCGAGGAACTTATGATGAAGGACCACCCAAGTATTTTTATGCAGTAATATTCTAGAAATTTCAAGGATGAAAATTATTTGAAGTAGGGGAGAATGTAACACCCCAAGATTCCATGGTATGCTTCTCTTTGAATAATAGAGCAGCATGTGTTGTACGCAACCTCGAGTTCTAACACACCACGACCAATCAAAGTAGCCGTTATGAATAGTAATAACCACTTTTTGAAATTTTATAAATTTTATTATTCAAATTGGACTTCATTTTTGTATTCGGAATATCGAAATTATCCTAAGTTGATTTTTTTTTTCTCAGAACTTCCAATTTTTTTGAACAGTGTAAAATACTAAACTTTAATTAAAAACAACTTTCTTAATAAAAATAATTTATAGTGATAAATTATATTATTTAGTTGTTTTAAAGTATAATTAGAATATATTTTTACCATTTTATCCAATGGTGTTCATTATAATTAATTTCACTTTGAAATTGGACATAAACAATTGTCAATCTTTTGATTGATATTCTTTCTTAAAAACACGCTATTTGTTTTGACAACGAGAATTAATTATAAAATTAATTAATGAAACTTATATGTTTTTAATTTGGTAAAATAGAAATCATCTTTTAATTTGGAATATCAAATATATATTAGGGTGAATTTTGGGTATTTTTCTGAAAAACTTCAATTTTTGATGAATAGTGAAACCACTAAGTGGTAGTTACAAAACTGATTTTTC
This sequence comes from Viscum album, assembly GCA_963277665.1. Lineage (NCBI taxonomy): Eukaryota > Viridiplantae > Streptophyta > Magnoliopsida > Santalales > Viscaceae > Viscum > Viscum album. The sequence continues at coordinate 1,059,596,636 of OY728155.1, forward strand.
ATTTAAATGAAATTTTACCACTTCTGTGAATTTAATTTAAAAAATACAACATACATGGTTATAATTAGGAAGTAAAATTTGGTTCAATGGGATGCAAATAATTTTTGGTGAATTGTAACTTTTGAGTTTTATTAACCGCAATTAGAGGTAATTAGAGTAATTTAAGGTAAAAATAATGTTATAATAATATGAAATTATATTTACACATGTCCTAATCCTATTTTATGAGTCATGTACAACCATGAAAAACCATGGGACGATTTTTGGGACCCCATGGATCCACTTGTGTAAGATAATGACATTAATACCTTTTATTTAAAGTAAAAATAAAAATGTCACAAACATGTATATTTTTACTAAAACAATTTTTAGAAGGTGTTATACAAGTCATATTTTTGACTATAAATATTCATTTTAAAACTATAATGATTTCATACATCATGGTAATTTTTTTATAATTTTTAGGCATTATATAAAAAAATTTATTTATACCACCATGATGATGCAGGGATTACCTCATTAATGAATGATTTAAATAAAATGAAACGATAAGGTATAATATAAGCCTTACACTTGTCTAAAACCTATTGGATGGGTGGATTTAAAACCCTTATCACCTTACCCTTGAAATATATCATTGTGGGACCTTTAAAATCCGAAAATCATTTCATAATAATGTAACATTTCATGACTTTCCAAGAGTGCCCCTTCTCTCCTCTTATAAAATGCCTCCACCTATACCACCTTATTAACACCTATAAAGCCATTGGCTCGTAAAAACTATGATAATTATATCTCTACACATCCCTATATTCATCATAGAAGCCTTACCTTAGGCATAAATCTCTTCAAGAAACCATTTTGGTTCAAACAGAGGGGAGTTACCCGATTTTAAGGTAATGTCTTCTCTTATGTTCTTTTGTTTTATTTTGATTCTCCAACCCCTTAAACCATTTTTATTACATTATTTTGTAACAAAAACAGTATATTAAATATACTAGGATGATTTTATGAGAAGTATTTGATTTACACTTACACACACCTCCGTCTAATGGTTAAAGAACATACTGTTTCTGTGGGTGGCGAATTACTGTCTCACGAAACGATGATTGTTCAATCTTCTTTTAACACCTTTCATGGTGGCCATTAATATGTCACTATATTTATATATGATATATATTATGTTTATGTTTTCCTTATTCTTCTGTATTTTTCATTTATGTCATACCTTTATGATTTCCATTATGGGTAAACGCGATAATTTCATTTTAGGAAGTGCGGACTACCGCCCCCTCAAAGTGATTTGAATCATTAATGCCATATGTGGGACGTATAAAGGATGAAGTAAATGATATTATATATGATATTATACTTTAATTATAATATAACTTTATATCATTATGATTTCATTCCATTAAATATGAAATAGAAATGAAAGTAGCGTTCATGCATACGTACGGCTTACCGTCTCCATGAATGGTGCATTTCATTTCTTACCTCTAAATGTTATGTAATATTATAAATGCATGTATATACTGGATATATATTATATATATGATATCTAAATCATGAATATAATTCTGGATATAATGGATATTTTACCACATTAACAACTTGTAATTATAAGAAGTTTATTTTTGACTCAAGTACCAAAGATCGACAAAACGACCATTATGAACTTAAATAATTACGTAATGTTAATAACATGGTAATAAGTGATATAAAAGGAATAATGAACTTGAAAAAGGTTCTTAATCAAGTAGAAATTAACTATAGTTTATTATTCAGGAGGTTAAAGAATGATTGAGTCAAGTCGGACACGAGGTAAGGGACTTCGTCTCAATCTCCTTTCATTGAGGAATATTTTGTTTTATACACAACTTTCTTTTATATGGTGTATAAAACCCTTTGAATTTTACTTTTATTCAAAAGGAATATTTTTAAAAGAATCATTTTAATAAACAAAAAAAGAAATTTTTTGTCTTACGTATGCGGCGGCAACGACTTCTCCACCGCCATGACCATTATTTGAGTTTCAGCTTCCTCTACAAGCCATAACTTTTTTAAAATGAAAAATAAATACCATGTTTTAATTTTATTTTATTTTGGTATTGAAAATGGTTTTGATAATGTTTTGATTATATCAATGTGTTGTATTGATATCTTATGATTGAAATGTGGAAATGTTATGTTTCCTTTATGCATGTTTTATGTGATACAATTATGTTATTGTTCTTGGTAATTGTTTATGATATGTTTAAACCTTTTCATATAAGGAATTCATTGGACTTAGTAAGTGATGGGTGGAGCCCAATATAGATCCTCGATGCATTGGTAGGTCTCATGATACAAATTAGTGTCTTGGCATATGGCCTTGAAAAAATCTTATTTGGAGTCTTGGCACAAGGCCTTGACTATGTGGTTATGATAGTCTGGCATTATGCATTCCATCTTTATGAAATTGGTTATTAATATTGCATGTGATTATTCTACTAGTAGAATATCCATGTGAGTAAGTAAATGGCATTATTTAATTTTACTTTTTCCATATTATGCTGAATTTCAAGTTTAAAAGGCTTTTGTTTTAGTTATACATTGCCTTAAATGTTTATGTTTATTTATGAAAGTTTCCGCTATATTGTTATCCTTAATGAGAATATGAGATCACCCCTTTCTATGTTTTATTTTTCCCAGGATGTGAAGAAATATTTTATGACTGGCCTGCAGGGATATTCTGAAGGGGATATGGGTGTGGACTATGGAGACTATGTTATTGTAGTTTTTCACTTTATGATGTAATGTAACATTTAGGAATGTATCTAGTGTTTCCAAGGCTACTAAACTAATCGGTCTTCCGAGACTTGATCTTTTGTGATCATGCCAATGTTATGTAATAATGCACCGACTCTGGGTAACTGGGGTCGGGGTGTTACACAAAGAGCTAGAACACCTCCAGTTGATTGATTTAGGAATGTAACTCCCGCACCCACAGAAACCAACTTCACAAGCCGAAATACCTCAAGCACCATTAAACGAAAATCACAAGGTTAGATTGGAATGAACAAAGAAGATCAAACCACTAACCAAAGAACACTCTTATTACCTACCACCAAGAAATCACTAGGAACAGAACCAAAATGTCAACATGGGGAAGCCCTAAGGAGCTCCCCGCCATTAGAAACCTACCAACGCTCGAGACGATACTGGAAAAATGACAAGGGGAGGCCCGAGCGGACTCCCCACCATAATGAAAAAGGATAACACTGATTAATTCCAAAGACATTTGAGTGAGACCCACCGAGGATCTCCCCACCATTATAACTGATTAGAGATATATAAACTTCAAAAATTTCCTTACAGTGACCAAACACCCCACCACAAGGGGCGCGGAGGGAAGGGCCCAACTAATAGAGCATCAAACTGTGACCCAAGATAAACCAACATCTCCACATCCCTGGATGAGCACAAATAAAATTTGAGATCGATTTACCCAACATACCCCATAAGTACGACTAAAAGTGATTACATTCAGTGGGACGCAACCCTTAATACGTTAAGGTAACACGAAGAACACACCTCCTCATAGCGACGGGAAACCTCACACACCCAGATGGGTCATTCAGAATGGAACAGCTACAGGAAATGATTTAAAATGCTTTCACCTCCAGCACCGCTGACAGAAATAAATTTGGGCTCCCATACTTTCTCGGGGTTCTTGACCATGTTCCAGCTTCACTCTGAGGCCTATGGATGGAGCCCTGATGTTTGAAGCATCTCCTTCCTCACAGTCAGACATTGAAAACTCCCGAATGATGCTTCTCCTTTTGGTGCAACACGCAACCACACCACAACCGAGACAACACCGACAAACACAACATGCCATGTCATCCAACTACTCACTCACGGCACATCCACAAAAATAGGGGTTTAGATTATGCACATGCATCAACTCTTCACCTTAACCAAGAAACTTAAGAAGGAAATACGCACAATAAAAACTCCCCTTTGAACAGAAAAATTAGTATTCCCTGGGAGGACACACTCCTATGAAAACAGGTATTCCTGAAGGATCCTTGAAAATCCACCCTTGCTCTTCAAAGAGAACTCGCACTGCAAGACGTCACCAAACATGAACCTTGCAGCTGATGAAAGTACTAAAAATTCCTTCAAGAAACCGGTCAACACTAATAACTATGAACCGCCTTCACCCATTCCTACTGAAATTTCTTTCGCCGTTTTTAGGGGAACCTTTAGATGCAATGGTGTCAAACTTCATACCCAGAGACTCAGACAACTCAAAATACCAAAAATTCCTTCAACTCCCCTCGTATATGTTATCCCACTATAAGAGAATCTGATTAGTTGTAAAAAGGATGGGTGGTTTCAATTCTAGAATTCAAGAAGAGAGTCCTTCGATCAACTGGAGGGCCGACCCACGACGAATTTCCCATGGCCACACTTCAATATAATATTAACACTTTTTGTGGGAATATACTAGTCAAGAAAGAAAACCATAGACCCAATCAAACTGGTCCAATAACTAATACATACCACAAGAAAACACTAGACATGCAGGGGGAACCACTACAAGGGACCCCCGAAGCACTTTTCAAAAGAATCAAATAACCACACACTTTCAAACCAACTTAAAAATAAGAATTCAAACTCAAGACACAAATCCATAAAAATGGATTCTCAGCTCGAAACGCCTCACATCTAACTTTTCAGAAATACAAAGTCACACCACACAATTCCCAATTATTAAAACACCAAACATTCCTTTAAAAAACATTCTAAAAATAAAAGAGGCTAGTGGGTTGTACAAAAACCAATGGTGTCCCATGGGCCTCACACATGCATGTTCTCATGCCACACTAGCACCCACCTCATCCAGACACTCATTATATCATGCCATTAACCATTTCTCTTTCCATATACATACCCATGCATGTGGTTTCCCATGAGAGCACCAAAGATCAAAACCAGACCCTTCCATTTTTCTCAAAACCAAAACATTAAACCCACACTTTTCAAACCTGATACATCATTTTATTTTTAAAGTGATTAATTTCAAAACATTTTCAATGACCAAATCATTTTTATATAAAAACTAGATTTCCATGAATCCAAAACAAAGAGACAACAAATGATGAAATATGAGACTAGTGTCGGTAGGTGACTGAGACATATGGTTGGAAACCATATGCCAATCATGCCACTGCCATAGAGAGTATTCTAGAACAGCGTCCCCAGCTCTAAATGGCTTTCCAGGCTCTACGAGATCACTGGGATTACTAAACCTACTCCCTTTTCATTTCCCCTAAACAAGATTAATCACAAGGACCAATGACTTAAAAAAACCTCAACTAACTCTGGTAACTAGAGTCCCGCCACGAGGTGTGCGGGCCAGGCACCTTGATCGTAGCTAGAAAGTCAAGTTATGATACCCTAAACTTTGTTCTACCTGATTCTATCCCAAAGGGTCACAACCAATGAAAGAAAACCTCCATATGATACCATTTTGTCACGAACCAACCCGGGTCGACCTTGAACTGGTCACCTGAGCCGGTCCGTGACATGGACCAAAGGGCATTCCCGATCCCCAGGGGATGAAAACTAGTGTCGGGCATCAAAAAAAGAAGTTGGGAATGATTTATCCCAAAAAATAAAATATAGATAAACATAAATAAACCAGAAAAAACAGGTAAACAGTAACAATGGAAAATAAAATAAAGATAACCAGCTAGACATACCTCCAAGTGACCCCATGGGTCACCCCCAAACATAGAACCACACTCGCTCCAAGAGCGATCCAAGAATAAAACATGAAATTGAAAAGTAAAGTAGGCGTGAGCACCGAGATGATCAGTAATAATTCCAAAATATAACAACGTCCTATGCCCCTGCCTTTAATAAGAAATCCAATCATACCAGTTTGAAGATAAGATATAATAAAATAATGTTTTTCTTTATTTTAAAGTTCAAGTCACAATTTAACATTTTTAAGGAAAATTATTCTATTTCACAGTATTTTCGAAATATATTCCAAGAAAAAAAAATTAGATTAAATGATGTTTTTTCACAAATGAGACATAAAGAATAAAAAAATGAAATTAAAATCACATCACAAGCATCATCTCAAAAAAGAGCAGTATGGGAAATCCCTATAGGTAACTAGCACAAGTGGGACCCTAGAGACCTTATACCTCGGTGAAACGTAGCTTAGAAACCATAACACTCAGAAAACATGTCTTAGAAATCACGACCCTTAGTCATTCATATTTTTAGTAAGTGTTATTTCATAAATCGTGCTAGATGAAACCGGGACGAACCCCTACTGTTTCATCTAGCGTACTAGTCCTGGTCCACCCACCTAGATACCCAGGTTTCCCATTGTGCTCTATTTCAAGTGGTGGTGAGTTTTATTTATCAATAAAACATATTTTTACATAACACTTTCTTTATTCAAAACTCATTCAACCTCTCACCATCGTTCTCCCTCCTTAAGCACATTCCCTCTATCTCATGTCACAAAATGCATAAGCCTCAACATTAGGCACATAATAACACATTCAATATATAAATAATTTTCTAAAACCAAGGGGGGATGCCTCAATAGAGGTTTTTATTTTTCATAAAACATTCTTAATGTGCCTAACGGGCTTAATTACATAAAGGGGTCACTTTTTATAATTAACCAGCTGAAAGTCCAAACACCTCTAAAAATACTCATTACCAATTCAAAAACACTTAGGAAATAAATTTTCAAGAAAAGTCAATTAAGACCAATGGAGTTAGAAATACATTTCAATTTCCAAAACAAATTAATAATCATTTCTAGCAACCGAAACCAGATTTCATAGCATGTGTATATATCATAAATGCAAAAAAAATCAAAAAAGCAAGAAAATATGAAATTCAAATCTAAGGAATAGAATTAGGGGACCTACCTTAGAGTGGAATCAGGTCGCCCCTTTGACTCTTGGTGCTTTCTAACCCAAGGTTGTTGCTCCCACACTAAGCATATGAACTTTCACATGTATGCAAAGACACTTAGCCCTTATTCACACACCGACATGGCCATGGAATGTGCAAGGGGATCCTCACATATATGCTCATATGCATATGCCCATCTCCACTCACCTATGCATGCAATTTTATATATATACATAGGCACACCTAGCCCCATACACGTATAAAAATTTCCATGCATGAATATATGTGTAACGGGGAAACACACACACACACACACACACACACACACACACACACATATATATATATATAAATACATACCTATGCATACGCAGGCGACTCACCCTTGACTTGGTGACTCGAAACTGCACCAAAAAGTCCATCACACTACACAACAATTAGAACAAACCTTAAAACATAAAAAGGACACTATAAATCAAGTGCAAAACCAACCATAAACATAAAATTACATACCTGAAAACACATAGATTTTGACTATGGAAGCCTGAGACCGCTTCATCTTACATTCATATACATCTTCATATATATATTTATACCCTTTGACCCAAGTACATATTCTCCGCACCAAGAGGGAATATGCGCAAGGAGGATATACATATATATATTCTTACCCATGTATATACATATATGTCTTTCCCACCAATGACCAAAATCCACACCGCGGTGAACAAAACCCACTACAACAATAAAAAGGAGTTTAGAAATTACCAAGGGCTCCAAACAAAACCAGATTGAACAAAGCAACAAGAAAAAACTCACCCTAAATACATTTACCACCACTTGTACAGTTTATCAAAATCCCTCTTTATAACACAAGAAAAAACACAATTAAGACCGACCAAAATAATGGACAAACCCCTTCATAAAACCACTAATACTTTAAACTATTTTTAAATCAAGCTTTATATCTTTCAAAACAATTTAAAATTAACATTTAGAAATGTACAACATGTTTAAAATTCCAAAGTATGTCATTTTCCTTTAAGAACATACTTCCAAACCTATCCGCACTTTGTATGCCTTTGAAAACATGGTTTTCACTTTTCAAACAAACCATAAAAACTTTCCATGAAACACCACCCTAAGAAACACACACACACAACACAACCATTTCAGTCACAAAAACCAGACCCAACACATAAGAACACCAAACCCTTTGATAACACATTTCACATTACTCACACCATTTGATAAACCATTACACAACCCAATTCCATTTCTAAAACAAGTTCATCATTATTTAAACAGTTCACAATTCATACACAAAATTGAATAATAAATATAATATTCCTAAAGTGTCCCATTTACCATCAAAATTCTTTTTCAACACACACTCACCTCAAGTACCCACAGAAACAGATTTTTCATACCTTAAATAATTAATTAAACACCTCCAAAAAATTTCACAAAAAGACGCATATAAAACTCATACCCATTTCCTTTAGAAAATAAATTTCATCAGATAAATTAATCATGAAGAATACTAAATTAATCAAGTAAACAAAAAATTCACCCAAATAATGTTTATCCATAGAATAGCTTACATCGGGTGTCGAAAACTCCCAAAAATTGGTACCAAACTCCAATCGCACCAGAATCGCAACATGAGGAATCCAAATTGGACCCTAAATCAATAATACAAACCCAAAAAAATCAAAATCGAACCCTAGAATTGTAACACATACTCACTAGAACCTAAAACACAAAAAACAAGAACCAAAACACTAGGGAAAAGGAGAAGAGGAGCTTACCGGGAGGGGAATTGTCCGCGAAAGATGGTCGCACTGGTCGAGCAGGGGTGTGATGGGTCTGGTGTGAGGTGAACAGACGATGCTAGTGCAAGTTGGATGGGTGGTCGGGGCGATGACTCGAGCGACTTGGCTGGGGGGTCGGGGCAATGGCACGAGAGGCCTAGTCAGGGGGTCGAGGTGATGATGCGAGCGGGGCAAGGCCGATCGGAAGGGAGTCGGGTAGTCCAGCGGCTAGCCTGGGAGGAAGGGTGCACAAGGGTTTTGGGGGAGGGGGTGTGTCATGACCTAGTATAAGGGGGGAGAAGAATCCCTAGCCAAAAACTAATAAAAATAAAACATAAAATAAAACATAATAATAATAATAATAATAATAATAATAATAATAATAACAATAATAATAATAATAAACTAAAACAAGATCAATAATAATAAATAAAATAACTTAAGTAACAACAATAATATTAATAATAATAATAATACTCAATAATAATTATTAATATCCTAAAATAATAATATTATTATTATCAGTAAAACAATTCAATATTATTATCAGTAATACAATGAATTAAATTTTATCACACTATTATTATTTTTTTTTATTATTTTTTATTTTATCACTCTTAATTTTTATTTTTTCAATAATAATTCATTTTATTCATCTGCCTTGAACATCAGTCAGGTTGTGCGGTGAAGCGAGCGAGGCCGCACGGTGATTCGGGCAAAGTCGCACAGCTTCGACCGCAGTTAACTGAACACTGTCAAGACAAAAACGTGCATTTTTTTAAACAAGAACTCAAAAATTTAAGTCAGGATTCAACTCGAACTGCCTGATGCCCAAAATTTTAATAAAACAAATAATTTAAAGATAGAGGGTGTGAAAAGTTCTATATTTATACCTTTTATGACCTATATTTAAATTATCTGCAACACCCTTCAGGTGCATTGGACTTGACCTTTGATAAGGTAAGTGTTTATTCAAAATTAATAAATATTTAAATTAATTTTATGGAATGTATATAGATATATATATACAACTTGGCCTTCGAAAATGTAATTAAATTGATAATTGGTTGAATTTCCTTATTTACCTTGTCACTTATGATGAAAGGTAATGGAATGAACCAAAAGAATTTGAAACCATTATGAGTATTACATGGACTATGATGACTAATGGTATAAATGAAATGAGTATAAGTTTCATAATGCACTTGTACATTTTTCAACTTTATAGGAATGGTCAGACTTGAGACTACCTTGGATTCCTGAGGGAATGCATCAGACACTCAGAGGATGCCACTCCAATTCATTGAGCTTATTGCTGTGGGAGATACCCACCATGGAATTTGGTATTTGTATTATTATGTGAATGATTTAACATTGTACCAATGTTCTCCTGACTCTTTTCTAGATATTAATATTCCTCGTATATAATCCATGGATTCAATTTGATGTCTTCAGACATGCGGTGCCATGGATTCACCCCATTGGGCCCAGTCATGATTAGCCTGAGATTACTATGGATAAGCTCTATGGACTCAATTATACTCTTTTATAGTGGAATTACTTGGTAAATCACCTTGTATTACACTCAGACCCCTTACAACCAAACTGCATGAGTTACCACTATTAGTTGTCTTGACACCTAAGGTCAAGGATGCCTTGGTTACACCTTGGATACTCTATTATTATTATTTCCTTTTAGAGTAAAAATGATACCTTTTACATATGACCTCCTTATTATAAACTGAATGATAATGAACTAATTAAATGAATACATATTCAAATAAAATTCCATATGAGGTTAAAGAAGGTATGGGTTATTTATTTTAGCACTGCTTTACTTTTATATATATCTGCACACCATTTCAATTTATATTCATAGAATGAATTGTATATGCATCATTGGTGGTGGTATACTAAGATTTATCTCATACCCTATCTATGCCTCAATTAGTACCTGATTAGATTATATGATTTTAGGTGTGGGAAATGGTAAGCATCTCACTTTATACATCTACATTTCTTGCTTTAGGATGGGATTTGGTTAGTAGATGACTGATCCAGAGCTCTAGATTCTTGTATAGTTTTTCACCTTTTTATTATTTTTTATATCATTTATTTTACTATCTTCCTACTTCCATTAATGCGTGTTTTCCCTTTTGTAGAGACATGACATTACATCATTTTTATATGATACAATTTATGGTTTTTGATGATTATTTACTGCTTGGGTGATTTTTCTTATTTCTACTACCTTATTTATTTATGACTATACTTCTTTCTCTTACTTATAATGTTATATCACCATTGTGATCCACTCTAATATGAGGGAATATTCTCTCCATTATCACACCCTTGGCCATTACTGATAGTCGGAATCCTTAGAAATACGAGGAGGCACACCTATGTCCATGTGGCCTATTGGGTTCGATTACTCAGGAGTAAACCAGGTTTGGGATGTCACAACATGTACACATGTAAGCCAAAATTCTTGAAAGTTTACACACTGACATTGCCTTGCATCTAGTATACCACTAGGAATCGACCGCTACTACCTGTGATGAGGTCCTAATACTCATAAACTTTAAATAAAATTTCTTCTTGGTTGAAAAGCTACACTCAATAAATAGAATCTTCTTTAATGTACTTTACATTCTCTCATTTAAAGTGTTATTTGTAATTCAATCCCTATTTAATCTCATCGATAGTTTGTTTTCCTCTATTGACATAGTACTTTACACTATAATAAAATTTTTCTATAACTAGGCCAGTTATAGGTAACTTTTGAATCCCCTTGAAGATTCCATTAATGAACTCCACTATGTTTGTGGTAATGTGTCCATACATCTCCTCCCATCATATGATAATGTCTATTTCTCTTTTGGAATATGTATCATGTAATCTCTGATTATCCTTACAGCTTCCTTCCAATCTCTTATCAAACCTTCATCGATCTAGCTCATATTATATAATAAAGTGGCCATATTTCATATAAATTAATTTTTTCATTATGTTGACATAGTAAAAAATAATAAAGAGATTTCATACTAAGCTTCATGATAACCTTCTTCATAGGTTCATCATGAAAGTATTTATAATGTTGATTGAAATGTGTTTGATGTAGTTTTGATGATGTGTATTTGTGGATTTCCAAGTAACATGGTCTTCATTGATCTCCTCATTTATTTCCTGATGATGGTTAGATATCAAACATACACCCCGAATGTAGGTGAAATGGTTTCTAAGACATGAAAAAAACCAACTCCATGATTTATAATTTTCCTTCTTCACAATGGAAAATGCAAGAGGAATAGGTGAACATTTTCCATCTTAGGTGGTCAAAATCAGCAATACACCTGTATATTTTTCATATTGAAACATTACATCAATTTTAGGAAGTTTTTATAGATATGAAATGTGGAAATACATGAAAGGAATGACTAGAAAAACCGATGAAATTTGACATGAGATGAATCACGTTAGTTATCTTGATTTACATGTTCATACGTATCAAGATGGAAGAAAACTTGGTCATTGTGTCTTAATATAGATAAAAATTACAGAAAAACCTTATATGAGTCATCTTACTTATTGTACACCTTGGCAATTTCTTTAAATTTTGCCATCCATGCCTTTGTATAGAAAATATTATAACCAAAATTTTGTTCTATCCTCTCCTAAACAAGGGCTACATGCACATCTTGGTAGGTCTTGATCATATCAAAAATAATAGATGACACAAATTCAACATCCAATGATGTATGATCTTGTGTCAGGTTTGGCTCTATGAAAGTATCATCTGCCATAATCTTAGAAATTCTCCAAACTCCAAATAAAATGTCAAGAATATACCTCAAGAAGAATCTGTAATCATACTCATATTTATCACACTTTATGATGTATTTTGTACATAATTAATCCAAAACTAAATATCTACAATTTATCTCAATATGAAATCTTTTTAGGGTATTTTTCATGGAATCCTTGATCAGAAAATCTCTTCCAACTTATAATGTTTTCTTCCAATTCACCAAATATATCTTCTTTAACTCCATGAAGATTAGTTGAGGGAGAGATAACATTATAGTCAAATTCAATAAAACGTTCTATTGATGTGAAGAGGGGTAGATGATTTATTATGCATCGAGGCTGATGTACAACTACTGCATTTCAACCAACATCCTCCCCAACTTCTGCAACTTCATCCTACTCATCATTATTATCTCCATCTATTCTATCATTATACACTTCCGCACCATAAAATTGATCTTGATGTATATCTATGTCATCACTTTGGTTATATTATTCTACATGATAGATAATGGCCTCATAATATTATGATGGACCATCTTCGATGAATTTTGTATCCCTATGTCATCGTAAAATTGGGCATTGCTGCAAGACACTAGAAACCTCAAAATATAACTCCATCATGGAATTATCTGACCATTGGGAAAACAAAGTTGTTTCTTGGACCTAGTCCTCATCAGCATCCAATGGAAAAGTTAGATGCCATACCCTATCCTAGAATTGCAAATTTTTAAAGATAATAGACTATATCTCCTGATCAAGTCCCAGATTCAAACAACCACAAATTCTTTTATGAATTTATCTCAGGGTTACACAATCTAATGTCCTAATCATTATTGATGGTTGTTTACTATAAAAATATATTTTCTTAGTTTGAATAACCTCTCCATAATAGTAGACACATAAAAACATGATTGTCTATTTGAAAAATGCTTTTTGGTCAAAATTATGATAGTGTAAATAATATTGGCAATGAGGAATAATCGTGTAGCATTGTCCACGCAATATTTACTTTACCGAAATTTTTGAATGTATTATTATATCATCAAATATGACATTAATGTTTTATAGTAAAAATTATAATATTTCTAAAGGTATGTTCAGTAGTTTATAAAGAGAATGTGAATCATCTAAAGCATATCCCCTAGGAGTTTCAAAGTAGGCATGTAGCAAGGCCCATTGTCGTGCACTGGGTTATACTTGATTCAAAGTATAATATTATATTTTCGAGGTTATTACCCCTAGGCACATATATGTCAAAGCCACATCCAATTGTAGTATTTGGATAAATATTTTATTGCTTAGATAACCATGCAACAATTAATTTACCAAAATTTTAGAATGTTGTATTATATCCTAAAATTTTACACTAGTGTTTTATAGTAAAAATGTTAATCTTCATAAAGGTACGTTTAGTAGTTTATAAAGAGACTGTGAATCATCTAAAGAATATAACTTGGGAGTGTCAAGAAAAGTGTGCAGAAAAACCTATTATTGTGCACCAGGTTATGCTCAAGTCAAAGCCCAATATTCCTATTTCATGGTTATTACCCTTAGTTACATCTGTTCCAGAGACAAATCCACTTGTAGTGACCATATATAGATTTCATTCCTCTAATAACCACACAATATTTACTTCATCAAAATTTTAGAATGTTTTCTTATATCCAAAAAGATGACACTAATGTTTTGTAGTAAAATTTTTAATCTTACTAAAGGTATGTTCAATAGTTTATAGTAAGAAAGTGAATATTCTAAATCATATCCTTATGAGTGTAAAACCAGGTGTACAACAATATATTAATCATCTAAATCACGGGAGTGATAAATCAAGTGTACAGTTAAGCATATTTATCATGCAATTAACCCTTTTTTATCCTAATTTAATTATTTGTTCATTTGAAGTTAATCAGTAGATAATCATTATTTAATCCTAAGTTAATAATTACTTAGTCATTATCTAATCATTCATTAATTAATAGTTATTAAGTAGTTAGTTTAAAGTTAAATAATAATCAATCATTAATTAATCCCAAGTTAAGAATTAAATAATCATAAGTTAAACATTACTTATTACTAAGTTAATAATTTATTAATGAATCGTAAATCACCCATTAATAATTTGTTATGAATTTATTAATTAATATCTATTAAGTAGTCAGTTTATAGTTAATTAATATTTAATCATTAACTAATTATTGTTAATAATTACTTCATCATTAATTATTTCTAGGTTAATCATTACTTAATCATTGAATAATAATTCCTTAATCATTGAGTAATAATTAGTTAATCATTATTTAATCATTCCTTAATAATTGTTTAATCACTTGTTAATCATTCGTTAAGCATTAGTTAATCTTAAGTTAATTAAGCATTAATCATTAAAAAATCACTATTTAATCATTATCTAATTAAAATTTATTATGTAGTTACTTAAAAGTTAATTATTAGTTAATTAATATTAAATCAATATTTAATTAGTTAGTTTATAGTGAATTAATAGTTAATCATTAATTAATTATTAGTTAATCATTACATCATCATTAATTAATCCTATGTTAATCATTCATTAATAATTGTTTAATCATCCTTTAATCAATCATTAATCATTATTTTATCATTTTTTGATCATTTGTTAATCATTAGTAAATAATTACATAATCATTCATTAAGCATTAGTTAATATTAAATTAATTATTCCTTAATCATTCATTAATCACTTATTAATAATTACCTAATTAATAGATATTAAGTAGCTACTTTATAGTAAAATATTTGTTAATTAATAGTCAATCATTAAGTAATTATTGGTTAATCATTATTTAATCATTAGTTAATCATTCATTAATCATTTTGTTAATTATTATTTAATCATTAGTTAAACACTAGTTAATCCTAAGTTAATTATGTCTTACTCATTCGTTAGTCACTCATTAATTATTACTTAATTAATAGTTATTAAGTACTTAATTTATAGTTAGTTATTAGTTAATTAATAGCTCATCATTATTTAATTATTAGCTAATCATTAGATAATCATTATTTGATCCTAAGTTAGTCCTAAGTCAATCCTATGTTATTTATTATTTAATCCTAATTTAATCCATATTCATTAGTTAATCAATACTTAATCATTACTTTAGCATGAGTTAATAATTAGTTATTGAATAGTTAATTATTAAGTGAATCATTATTTCACTAATATTTATTCATCATCAAGTTAATTTTAATTACTAATTATGTCACTAATATTTAAAAACTACTAAGTCATACTAAATATTAATCTTCTTAAAATATTAAATCCATTACTAAGACTAATTATAAAGAATTTACTAAAAATCCATAATTAAATAATAATATTTTACTTACTAATATTAACTATTATTTATAAATTATATATAACTAAATAAACAACTAAGTAAATAACATATTTAAAGATAACTAAAAACTAAAAAACTAAATAAATAAATAAGGAAAAATGCCTCTAAATGATTCTTCACAAATTCCGCACTCCTTTAAGGCCACCAAAAAAACTCGCACCCAAGGGAGAAAGAACCAAACAAATCTTAGAGAGAGGGAGTAGAATTTAGAGAGAGGTGGGATGTATTGAGTAAGGAGAAGGGGGATGGGCGAGTGGCTTTTTATAGGGGATGAGGTTAAGACATTACCTATAGAAACACTTTTCACTTAAAATTAAGGCAAAAGACATTTTCTCCTGAAATGCCTTTCGCTAAAATTAAAATGAAAGGTGGTTTTAATGTTAATGCCTTTCACCTTGATTACCATATCATCAATTCAGGTAGAACAGAGGTGAAGATGACATGCTCCTGAACACCTTTCAGTTTATGATGAAAGGTGTTGAGGCAACTCATGAATTTTTATATTAGTTTTATTTTTTTAACCTGGGATTGTTTTAATTTTTTTTTCAGAAAAAAGTATATAAAAAAATAAAAAATAATTCAATAGACTATCAAAAATTCTTAAAAAATAATAGAATGAAAAAACTTTCACACTCATCAAAACTCAAAAACAATTAAATTAGTCATATATAATGAAAACCCAACACATAAAATAATGAATAAATCATTGTGTTTATGTTGATGAAAAGATCACCACATGTCACCACTCAATAAATGAGAAACATTACTATGTAGATCACCAAAATACTAATGTGAACCAATGGATGACCACATGAACCACACATAAAATAAAAAAAACAAGAACATTTTTTATGAAACATAGATGATGAAGGTGAGTGCGGGGTGGTTATCATTGATGGAAGGTGAGACGCTGTGAACTAAGACTTGAATGGAGTGTTGCTACTATTATTTCATGAGAGTGGTGCGAGCAGGTGCTTATACTATGCTTCCATGAGAGAGGTGAGAGCAGGTGATAGGGTTCGCGAACGGAGTGTGGCTGCTCGCTGTGAGCCCAATCTTGGATAATATGGTGTGTTTTTCACATGGGCATAGTGGTGTGAGAATCTGGAGTAGACTTGAGGGAATATTTTCCAAAATAATAATAAAATAAAAATAAATTTTCAAAGTAATTAAATTGTTAAACTATTTCTCAATCTACCATTGGAAACTGGGGGGTTTGTGTTCAAGGGCGGCCAGTGTCCAAGATAGTGACTTCTTTAGAATTTTTTTAAGGAAGGTGCTATCTGAGAAAATGCATTCTTTAGAAATATTCCAAAAAATGTACTTTTTTAGGGAGAATATCTTTTTGGAAATATTCTAAAGAACATGCATTAATTATTTATGAGATTACTTAAGAAGGTGTCACCTCAGACTGTGCCCTCCCTTCTTCTTTTTTAAAATTTTTTATTTTGTTTTGTTTTGTTTTCTATATATATGTATGTATAAAAACAAAACAAAATATAAAATATAAAATTAAACAGTATTTAACTGCTTTTATATTCGGTATTATTTTAATCAATGTATTCCAAAAAAATTATTTAAAATCTCACCCAATATCCCTTTTTATATGGGTTGGGTACACAAAATCTTTTCCAAGTTTTCGATGTGGGATTCAAACACCACTTTTCCACCATTTAATGAATAATATATTATTTATAACAACACATTAATGTTAATAATATATTAATCATAATAGATGTTTAATAAATATTTATTATTTAATAATTTAATAAATAGTAACTAATAAATTTATAGCAATGATTACTAATAATATCATTAATGTTGTCAAAAATATAATTAATAATAAATAAATATTTTTTGAAATGATACGATTAATAATATTATTAATAATAAAAATATAATTATTAATAATTTATAATACTTACAAACTATCAGGGAGGGAGAATTAAAAATACTAAATAATTTCTAATACTGAATATAAAAATTTAATTAATAATATAATTAATTTAAAATTTAAAAATAATTAGTAATAATTATTAATCTATTTTTTTCAAATTATTATTAATAAATAACGTATTCTATCATGTAAATTATTATTTTTATTATATTTACAAATAATAATAATGATAATGATAATGATAATAATAATGTATATAATAACATTAAATATTATTCTTATTAAGTAAAATAATTTTATTATAAAAATAAAAAATATTATAATTATAATTATTAAATAGAATAAATATTTTTTATTTATTTGTTAAAATAATTAATATTTTTTTATTACTAACTAAATTACAATAATAATAATAATAAATAGTATTATTATTAAATATTAATTATATGCATAAATTCATTTTGACTTAATGATTATTTATAATCAATTACATGATTAATTATATTATTATTAAGTATTATTAAATACATAATTAATTAGATCATATATAACATTTATAAGAATTATTTATTACTTAGTTATTAAAATATTAATTATATTACTAATTTGATTATTATAAATGATTATTAATTGTATAATAAATTATTAATAATAAAATTATTAGGAATAATTATATTTTCTATATTACTAATTTAATTAATATATATTTTAAATTATATTATCAACTAATTTATTTTTTTCATAAAAGTTGAGGTTTAGTGACCTCTTTATTAATGAAAAATATTAAACAAAGGATGAACCTGCAAGATAGAAAACATCCACAAATATGACGGAAATAGAAAAATAGAAAAACTTCAAGTGACTAGAGATCGAGTACTCATACTATAGTGAGAAGAATGTCCTCCCCTACCATGAGGATATCGTCCCCTTGTCCATGTTTTTACAGGAAACCATGACCCACCTTTGTTATCTGGAGGCCTGAATTTAGCATCAGATCGCATATCAACTGGACTAGAAACACCATCAATTTTCTATCTATCCTCCCCAATAATTTCGGATGCCAACAACTTAAAGGAATTATGAGTGAAAACCTTTATAACAACTTGTCCTTCATAGACTAAGCTAGAGTATAAATCATTGGAGAGTTAACCTATGGTAGGTCCAACTTGGATAACTCTAACTTTGAAGCCTCTAATAAAGGGACTGAAACATCTGTCTTGGCCCCTAGAGAACCATCCTACCTTGATTCCAAAGATTTTTATGAAATGGTAAGAGAATCCTCCCTATCATGGGTAGTTTTTATCACTAAACTAGGTCCTTAATAGACTCTTACTTCATGAGAAGAAACAATATGAATGTCCCCAGCCTATTCCTTACCACTCCCCACCATATTTGAGTTATCAAATAGAACACTTAGAGATTACTATTTCCTAAAAATAGGTCCATCCATCTTATGACCATAATTAATAGAGGGAGAAGAAAATACCTTTGATTCACTATAATCCTGGTTTATTTCTGAAGATCCTATGGAAGATTCAATAGGATTATAGGAGATAGGTTGGTGAGGAGGAGTTGGCACCTCCTTGTTGCCCTTCTCAAGCATAGATTGGAATTTTCTAGATTGCTACTAGACTAGGATATGAGTCCTTTTGGATTTCACTGGGATGGAAACATTCAGTTTTTCCTTCCTCTTAGGACTTTTAGAAGCCATTATTTTATGTTCCTACCATAGGTTATAGTCAACACCTACTTGTTCCAAAATCTCTTTGTCTGCATGACTGTCATCAGATTCTACTTCATCATGAACATCAACAATACCATTATACAAGGCATATATAAAGAAGAGTTCAACATTCACTAGTCCAAAAAATTCCTTTTCACATTATTTTTTTTCCTTCTAACGTCGATTAATACACAATGTTGTTGTAGGTGACATTGTAAATAATTTTGTAACATCGGTTAATAAAAATAAACATTTTAAATTTATTTTTTCATACTTTTTTCACATCGGTTATATCATAAATGATGTTAAAAATCCTTTGATCATTTGATTTTTCTCGTCAGTTATTGAAAAACTGATGTGAAACATCAATAATGACATCCTTTTTCATATTGGTTATCAAATAACTGACATAGAAAATTGTTTCCCATATCGGTTTAAAAAATGACATGAAAAAGATTGTTATCATTGATTTTCAAGTTGGTTATTGGAAAACCAATGTGAAAAAAATCAATAATGACATCCATCTTCATATCAGTTATCAAATAACCGATGTGAAAAAGCATTTTCTATGTTGGTTTAAAAAAAATAACAATGTGGTAAAAGCTTATGATGAATTTTTCACATCGGTTATTAAATAAATAATGTGAAAAGTATATTTTTTAAATAAATTTACATTAATTATTCCCATCCTTAGAATACAGTAGTATAAAAAATCATAAAAACAACAATACACTAGAAAAAAACATCAACACAAACACTTACAATTTGAACTTTGATGTTTAAAATATATATTACAAATAGGATAAAATCTAATCAAACCTTTCGAATGATTCACCCATTCAATTTTTAATTGTATAATATCTTGTATCATATAATTCTTAGGGTTATCAAAAATCTACAAAGTAAAAAAAGAAAGTATTTAATAGGTATTCTGAATAAAAGAACAAAAAATTAAAGGAACGTTTTATAAAAAATCTAACCTTTTAGAACTTCATAACTATCCTAGTTAAAATTATTTCAAAAATAAATCTTAAAACAAAGTATTTGCATTCCCTTACTCCTTGTTTATGAAACTACTGTTTAAAATTATTTTTCAATTCAAAATAACATTTTTAAGTACTACATCAAAAAATTAGTAATTGTAAATAAATTCACCTTTTCTTTTACAAATTTCATCTTGACACTCTTCTTTATTATTGTTTCTATAGATAAATACCATGATCTATTTGAAAATAATATGAATAAAATAAATTTAAATGTTACTATATTATAAGAAATTATTAAAATATTCAACTTATGTGTTAAATACAATCTTTAAATTTTCTCTCACTTCACCATGGATAGAGCATTGCCAGTAATGTGTCTTCTCCATTGAAAAAAGAACCAACATGCAATGGACACTGATGTATAAAAAAATTTAATGTGAGTGGTTATTATGTTAAGATATATATAGAACTTTATGAGATATATGTTTCATACTCTTGAAGATAAGTAAACATCCAAGACTGTATAATTTCATTCTTCATAAATCATTCAGCAATATAAACCATTATTTCTACCTCAGTCATTATCCTTGCTATAGGTGAAATAAAATATGGGTCAATAAATCCATATACTTATATCATGTCATACCGCGTAAAAATTGTATAAATATACCTAATACAAAACAAATATAAGTATAAATTTTCAATAAATTAAACGAATGGAAAGATTTTTTTAATCAACTTACATGGAAACAACTTTCATCGTGTTGATTCCCAACTAATATCTAGTTACAAGCTCCATGATACCATTTTTCAAAATCCTTATAGTCATTTCACACCCTCAGACACCATCTTCCATTGAATTTTCATAAACATCCAACAACAAATTTGAATAAGTTGAAAATCTATTAAGACTAGTAGAAGTTGTATTTGAAGTCATAACACTTTGTATTTTATGTTGTCTATACAATATTTATTTTCCGTTAAATTATTCCTGTTAAAAAATAGATAAATATATAAACATTAAATTGTTAAAACAAATTTATTAGAAAAATGAAATAAAATATATAATATACACATAACTCTATGGTAATCTGTCGGACAAGTCTAGATGGAAAAACTAATAAATAGCTAATACTTTGTCCCACTGTACTCACATCATCTATAGGAAGTGGTATTATTGTTGATCCATCTATAATATCCTATATAGTGACCCTATGATGATCTATCTCTTTATGTTTATGATGCATGGTATCACCAATATAATATATCATCCCATATGAAATAATATGCTGTTGGGGATCATCAACATATAACATACAATAACCAGGAAACAATGGGGGAGGGGTATAGGAGTAGGATTAGAAGGATTGGGGTTAGCAAGCCAAGGTGTATGAGTAGGATAAGAAGGAGGAGTGGGATCAGTAGTCTGAAACTATCTTTTCATATTTGTAATCATCAACTGTACTGAATCCCTAATCATGAATTCCATTATTACATGAATATTCTAAACTTCAACTTCTAAAGATTCTATTTTTTTTATAATCATCCTCCATTAAAGAAGATTCAAAACGTGAAAACACTTTTTTTTACCGATACACCTACTGGGTATCCTCATAAATGAGCAAGGTGTTCAGTATTTTCTAATGATTTAGTTAAAATATCCTTCCCACCCTCAGCTATGAAGAACCCATGTGTGCTCTGATCATTAATAGAATTCTATATATAATATTTTAAAAAAAATACTTAATGAATCACAATATATAAATAATTTATTTAACTTACATAAATAAAGTAAACATCTTACAATCCTATCAGCTACAACCCTACTCTTCCATAAGATATTGCCCTTTTTTTTTATCATCTGAGCCCTCTTCCATTTTTCATGTCTAATGGGGGGGGTCAACCTCTATGGATCCTGAAGACTCAGCTCTCAGTTTTTGAAAAAAATTCGGCTATCATTTGTTCTTCCAATAATGTATAACCTCTCTGAGATAAAGTATGAAGGTATAAATTTCTATATTGGATCTCCTAATGATATTTTCTTGATTGTTGTAAATTGAAAACAAATAAACCATTAATTTTATCATTAATAGAGAAAAAATCTTCTAAAAGGTAACATTACACTTACTAAAAATGATTCTCATTGTCTACTTTCAACAAATTGCTTCCATGAATCTTCATCTATAAATGGATATAAGTCACATGTATTGTGATGTTTTCTATGACCAAAAATGAAATTTGATGTGAGGATTTATTTAACATCCCTTCATCTCTTAGTAGCCAATGATAAACATTTCATCCTGACTCCTTTAGTATCAGGTATATCATAAATCATCTGATAAGAAGGGAAAACA
The DNA here is from genome assembly GCA_963277665.1 of Viscum album. Classification (NCBI taxonomy): domain Eukaryota; kingdom Viridiplantae; phylum Streptophyta; class Magnoliopsida; order Santalales; family Viscaceae; genus Viscum; species Viscum album. The sequence goes on from OY728155.1 coordinate 1,059,619,536, forward strand.
CATATATTACTATAAAAATTTCACGATAAGTAATATAATATCAAATAAGGTTACCAAAATGGTCTCCCACAAGTGAGATATTTTCATTTTTTTGACACTTCTCTAATCATAAATCAAAATACTAACTATTCTTTTTATCTTGTACTACAATAAAAGACTTAAATTGTTTTGAATTTGGACCTCTAGTAATATGATTATCATCAAAGTCTACAAGTATCCTTTGGTCTCTAATATGGGAAATTGAAAATTTTGGTAAATTTATGTTACCATGTTTACCAACCCTTGAACTCTTTTCCCCCCATGGAAGTAGATGTCTCTTATAAATAAGGATAAGGAGTCTCATCAATAGGAGCATGTGTACATTCCTCCCCAGAGGCATGTGTAAGATCCTCTACAAAATTATGTGGTGGATAAAATGATTAATATTCCATTATACTATAAATCAAATCAATAAACAATTTGTACACAAATATACAAATCCAACTATTACATACAAATGTGAATAAAAATGAAAAATTATCAAAAAAATTAAACTAAACTAAATAATTTTTTATTCATATTTTTTATAGTTAACAAAAATAATTAAAATATTAATAAGAGATGAAATGAAATTAAAAATGATAAAAAAATCAAAAAAGTATGTGTGAATAGTAACAATCTTCCAACATAAAACACCAATTTCCACCGAAATTAATATTCTTTGAATATATGAAAAATGATCCAAAAAAAGAAAACTAAACTGAACACATTTTTATTTATATTTTTAGAGTAGTTAAATAAAATTCTAACAACATTAATGGGACTTGAAAATACATAAAAGAATGAAAAAAAATCTAAAAAATGGTTTGTGAATATTAAAAATTATCTAACCTAGTAAATCATTTTTTACACAAAAAAGAATATTTTTTTAATATACTATTTTATACAATATTTTTGTTTTTATTTAAAATATTAGATTTAAAATATTTTTTTTCAAAAAAATAAATTAATAGATAAGTTACATAAGGGTAAACACGGTAAACTAAAAAAAATTAAACTAATATAAACAAAAAATTTAACTTATTAGTTATAATACATTTTTTAATAAAGAAAATAAAATTAACATATCTAACTTTTTATAAAATTTTAAAACTTAAAACAAAAATAAACACATGTTTCCTGTAATATTAGTAATGGACTAAAATATTATTTTCCCAAATTCCTTCACCATGATCATTTTTCATGGCACATACCATGTCTATGATGGAATCATCAATATTATATGTTAATCATTATCTAGAAGTAGGGATCTCTTATAAATCAACATCTTCATCAAGTTTATCATCACCAACATACTATTTTTTCCTTGTAAAACAATAGTACACTTCATAATGGATTGATCAAGAACATATAAAATTTGTTTTTCATGTGTTTCCATGATAAAAGGATCAGCTATGTATTATAATCTATTTATATTAACTAGTTTCATTCCAAATTCAGCATGTCTGACACTATTGTTACTGATAAACCATTTGTAGTTAAACACAGGAACTTGAAATTCAATATAATTAATATCCCATATTTCTTTAATGACTCCATAATATGAACTTGGTGTGGAGATTATGTTTTTGTCTATGACACTTGAAAAATGCATTACTTCTGAGAACACCAATGCACTATTATTATGAAGAGCACTTTTATTATTTTGATCTTTCATATGAAATATATAACCATTAATTTCATACCCATACCATGATATAAAATTTAAACTTGGACCAACCACTAAACATCTCAATGTTACTGATACATCTAATCTACCAAGCACGGTCTCTTTAAACCATGATTTTTTATGCTCATTCAAAATCCAAATATCTTTATTCTTTGGATAACATTGTTTCAACACATTAATATGAAATGTTATATATGGATGATCATCTTATATGTTATTCAATATGTATAAATGTACCTTCTTTATCAATTCACCTATCAATGATTTTACTTTCAAAAAATAAATCCCCTTTACCCCATAATTGACTCATTCATGGAGAGATGTAGGTAAAATGATGTGGTTTACTATATAAAAGTAGATTACACAAAACTATACAACCTCATTAGAAATATAATTCTCAACAATAGAGGCTTTAGGTTGATATGGATTCTTAATATACCCATTTAATTTCTTTATATAAATTTCCAAAGGATACATCCAATGTAGATATATTGGTCCCCAAATATTTATTTCTCACTCCAAATTAACTATGAAATGCATCATGATTCAAAAAAATATGGAGAAAAATACATTTCCAATTGAAAAAGTATAGAAACCTCTTCTCTCTCCAAATTGTTCAAAGAATTCAGATCAGTCACCTTATTACAAATTGAATTGAAAAAATAACACACATTTATGATAGTCATTCTGACTTGGATGGGAAGTATTAAATGAAATGAAACTAGTAGGAGCTACTACATCATGACATGACAATCATGAGATTTCATACCTGTCAAATTCAAATCCTTTAAAGACATAATGTTTTTTACATCTTAAGAATAACCCTTCAACACTTTGATTTGATGAATAAATTTAAAAAATATAATTTTATCCCTCTTGGATAATGTATGAGAAGCCATGGGAAATAATGTTTTCCTTCTATCAAGAGGGAGAGATAACTCCAAACGTATTCCCATTGAGAGTAAGTTCATTCTTGTATTCAACCCATCTTTAGTATTTCCTCTAATAAATAACAATGTTCTAATCAAGTCATCACAAATATTCTTCTCTATGTGCATGAAATCAATGTTATGTTTGACCTCATGATATCTCCAACATTGTATCTCAAAAAATATTGAAAATTTCTTCCAAATATTTCTATCATTACCATATTTTTATGTCTTTACTAATGTCATATAAATGTTTTCACCCTCTCAAAATATTGATTGGGGGAGAAAGTTTTTGGAGAAATATCAAATTCTTGTGAGTCATTGAATAAATTTTTTAATCTTCAATAAGAGTGATCCATAGACAAAAATTTCAAGGAACCATGTATATTATTTTTGTCCCATGTTACAGTCGATAATATGAAGTTTTTTATTCAAAAATTGGAAAAGCTTTATGCCCCTTAACATAGTATCCAGAAAAAATTCCATATACTGGGAAGTCATTTATAGCGAACATAATCCCTGTGTATAGTTGAAAATATTCCATTTTAAAATAATCATACACCCTAATACCTTCCTCCCATAAAAGTTTTAAATATCCAATTAATGGTTATAAGAAAACATACATATCATTTATGGGATGCTTTGGTCCATAGATCATTAAACTCAATATGACAAATTTTCACTTCATACAAAATTCAAGAGATAGATTTTAAATTACCAATAAAACAATCCATGAACTATTTGTTCTACTAAGGCTTTGATATGGATTCATTCCATCCATAGATAGTCCAAGTCTAAGATTTCTAACTTCATTTCTAAATGTAGGAAACTATTCATCAAGTTTCTTCCACTATGGATAATCAGCTCCATGCCACAATTTTCCATCACATACCTACTCATATGCATGCCATCTTAAATATTTTTCATTATTTGAATTTGTAAATAAACATTTCAAACAAGGAATTATATAAAGATAACAAAATGACTTATAAGGGGTCTGTGTGACTACTAAAATGGCCTGTGATTTTTCTTTCAACTTATAACACGATATCCCACATTTTGGACACCCTAATAGAAATTCACATTACTTATTATATAGCACATAGTCATTGGGATAGTAATGTATTTTCTTATACCCTAATCTCATTGGGCATAATATTTTCTTTTCTTTATGATGTGAACATAGAAGATCATTGTCTTTAGGAATAATGTATTTCAATAATTATAGAATCTTTGTAAAAATTTCATCACTCCATCCATTTTTGCCTTCAAGTTAATCAATATTAACACCGTCGATAAAACTATAAATTCTATACAACACAAATACAATGGTTTTTCAGCATCACCATATTGATGCTAAATTTTCGGTTCTTTCTCAATTTCCCCTACTTCAATATAATGAATCATTTATTCAATTTTATCTGACTTATCTTCTTGCAAAGCACCACCATCAATAGATCCTAAATTATTCCGAGTTTCACTATTATAAATACAAGGGCTATAGCTCATATTAAAACCATGAAAAATTAAATGATATTTTATCTCTATTCATTTTAACTTCTTCATATTTAAAAAAATCAGTCATGTACAAAAAAATATTTCATTGTTTGGAACATTTCATTTAGAAAATCCCAAAAAAAAAAACATCAAAACATTTCTTATATTCATCACTTATTCAAAGTATAATAATCCAACTTCAACTAATTATTATCTATAACAAATATCAATAATTGAATATAAGTTATTATAATTTCTAATTTCATTACAAATTTACTTTTATAAATAACAATAAAAAATACCAAAAAATATTTCCCAAAAAAGGATTATTTTATTAATTTTTAATTAGTGGTGCTAATGATAATAATATTAATGATGATGCAATAATAATAATAAAAAAAATTATTATTACTACTATTTGATCAATCCCTTGAAACTCTTGATTAATATTGTTTATAGGGTGTTTATTAATGGAATTTGGTTTTCTTAAATCAAGGTGTGATGGTAGTAAAAGTTAAAGAAGACTTGTACATACCCAGATTGAGGTAGAAGGAATTATGTAGATGATGTATAATTTTATAAGTTGGTCCTTCATAGGATTTGGTCAGAGATATTCTAGGATGGTGACACTTGGGAAATGAAACACATGGAACAACATGTATGTAGATATTTGGCATTTAGAAAAAGTGGTGTATGTGGATTGATGGATGATCATGCGAGGATGATAAAAAATATGTTTCTTATGGGATGGATAGAATGGAAACAAGCATGATAGGATATTTTGTGCTATATGATATGTGGAATAAAGTAAAAGATGTTATTATATTAGTTTAAAAAATCATTGGTATGTTATTGGATTTCTGAGTGAATCTATATAGGGTGAATATGTAAGTGGTAATCTAGTATGTGGGTTAATGTTGAGGATAAGAGTGACCTGAACCATATAGTAACTCTTAAGTTAGAATTTTATTTTATTTTCTTTGTAACTTTTAAAATAATATATGATAATTGGTTAAATATTTGTGTTTTCAAACAAAAAATCATCTAAAATTTCAATGTGTTTAGTTTTGTGGTGTGAATGTGTTAAGGGAATGGGTTTATGTTAAATTGTGTAGTGTGTGTCATGGGTATATAGTTGAGGGGAGGTGATTGTGCTAGTATGATTTTAAAATCAAAAATATAAAAATGGAAAAATATAGTGGTTTTTAGTTGAATTCCAGTATAAAAAAAGATTCAAGGACTATCCTAGATTAAAATAAATGTTTAAAAATTTAAAAATAAATAAATGGGAAAATATTAGATATTGTTGGGGTTTTGGGTGTCTTCCCCATGGTTCTCTTTTGAGAGGGAGTATTGGGCTTCATTTCTCAGTTTTTTTAAAAAAAATAATGAACGAAATTAATCTTTAATTAGTACTAAGATACTATCATGACTCATTTAACATATTGAATATTTCTACCCCTCTACTATAACAATAACACATCATCATTATTTCAAGTTATCTCTTTAAAAAAATTTATCTGCCTTATCACCAATATCTTGTTTGATATATAGAAATTAATTTATTAAATTTATTTTATGTGTTATTGGATTTTTTAAAATGTTTTTATTTGATTTTTATGTTATCAATTTATTAAATTATTTTACCAATGTTGGGTTTTAAGAAGATGGATGTTGAATTTGATTCAATGGAAGAATAATTAAATTAATAAATGTTCATTATGCATGTTTTTATAGCATGTTTTCATTTTAATTATATTTATATTTTTGGAAAATGATATCTTGTTGGGAATAATGATTATTAATTCAAAATTTATCTTCATTAAAACTAAAAAATTGTTGTATAGATCATGAATGAGGTTGAAAAAATAAATATAAGGTATCTTTAGATGAAAAAATCTAGTTCAATAGTCAATAAAATTGATGTGAATAATTAAAAAGTGAATATAAAATTAAACAAGTGAACCGTGAAAGATAAGAACATTGAGTTTTCTTCTAAATCTAGGTTCATGAGATACTGAAGCATAAAAAACAAAAACTGTAACTTCATATTAGATCCAAGATTACTGAGAAGTTGACACCAATAAGAATAAGTGGATGATAATGGGTGAAGATGGTGAATTCTAACTCAAAAATAAAGCAAAATCAAATAAAAATTGAAACAAAAAATAAATTAGCTAGAATTCATGGAAAAATAAAAAATAAACACTAACCGTGGATCAAAATCGGAACAAGGATGAGAGACATAGATGAGAAGCACGAGCGATGATCGATGATGGATGTCCATAGATTTCAGTGGTAGATGAAAACTTAAAGATAAACTGATATCAAATAAAAATAGAAATTCCAAATAATAATAGGTAGAGTGCATGAAAAATAAAAACAATAAACACTAAACTTAGATTGAAATCAAAACCGGGACAAGAGACACTTAGTGTGAGTAGTAGTAAACCTTTTGATGATAGTGGATGGAAGTAGTGGAGTCAAAATAAAAGATATTCAAAACCAAGGATTGAAGAATGAAAAAATATGCTACAAGAGATTGAAGAAATACGATATTGGAAGAAACATAATGAAGATTTTTAGGGTTAGGGTTCATTGTGTGATAGAAAAATGAGATCCTTAATGTGAAAAAAAGAAACTAAAATGTCCACTCCCCATCCTGATTAAAATTAGAAAGGTTTTTCACGGTTATTATTGAATAAAAAACTTGAAAAAGATTATAGTTATATTTTCCATGTTGGTCATTGAATAACCAATGTGAAATATCTTCATTTTCATATCAATTATCTATAAACTATGTGTAAAATGAAATTACAAGCTTTTACACATCAGTTTTTTAATAACCAAAGTGAAGAATCTTTTTTCCACATCGATTATTGAATAAAAGACAAGTAAAATCTTTCACTTTTATTTTCTGTGTTGGTTATAGATAACTGATGAAAAAAATGTGTACGGGAAATATATTTTATACCAGTTATTGTCCAATTTTCACTCATACACAAATTCAACCTAAGAATTATTAGGATTAGAAAATTCCAGTTGGGCAATAGGGGTAGAGCCAACTTCATCTAGAGGTGAAAGATCGGTTTTGTAATTCAGATCCACTGTACAACCATCCTTTTGTAGATCACATTAAAGATCATTCCACTTCATTCCTTGATAAGAGCCTTTAACATTGGAATGATTTTGTTCACTTGAGTGGTTTTAATTTTCTATGGCAGGATCAAAGACAACAACATCCATAAAATTTTCTACAACCTAATTTTTATTGGTTTGGACAATCCCAATACTTTCCCTTCTTTAACAGTGAAGTGGGTCATAACCTCCTAACTAGAAGTTAGAGAAAACTAAATCACCCCTAAAAATAGACTTTGTAGGACCAATGATTCTATAGGAGTCACAAAAATGGGGTGTTTTTTCATACTCATCATCGTGTAAATTTTTATTCAAAAAAGAAAGAAAAACAGGGCAAGGCACAATAGGGGTTACGGGGGTCTGAGGAAATGGAGGCTGAGGGAATCCCCTATGATAATGTTCACCCCCTATGGTTTCAAGCTATCTAAATTATGAAAAGGACTACAATCATGGCCAGGGGGACCACAGAGGCCATGTAGTCCGCGACTTTGTTGCCCTCTCGCCATGTATGGGTCACCTTGATGACTTCGCCAAGGATGCCAAGACAGCTTCTGATGGAATAAGTAACTGACCAAGGAATCATACCAAGGACCTAAAGCACATTGTTCAGAATCCTTGAGTCCATTTCTGCCTCTGTGATGTGCAGGCCCCTCCTCTGCCTACAGATGTTAAGTCCAGTTTTCATGGTGAGAGCTTCTACTTGAAGGGCAGTTCCTTGACCCAACCGTGCGGAGAAATCCAAGAGAACTGACCCATTGCTATCACGAATAACCTTGAACCCATTAATCACCCCTAAAATACAGGATATATCAGAGTTAAGTTTCAACCCCCTTGAAGGAGGGTGCTAGCAAACCCATTTGCCTAACAGGCGACCACCACCCGGAATAGAGGGAAGGGGGGCTATGATGAAACGTCGCAGTGACGGAGCCTCCCTCCCATTTCCCAGTACCTTGATAAGGTTAATAAGAAAGTATTTTGTTCTAGTAATGGTCGCACGACCCGAAGAGGGTATCCCCTCATGAAGCCACTTGTTCCTCGCCTGTCACAAGCACCGACAACCAGCATGGAAAATCACGGTGCGAGCCATCCTCTCCGAGCTGTCACTTCTAGAGTTGAGATACCATCGCTCCAAGAAAGGCAAGACAGACATGGATGAGATGGGGACCACTGTAACCTCACCAAAGAACCACCAAACCTCGCATGCCCAGTCACTACCAAAGAACAAGTGGTCTGAGCTCTCTTTTGCATGCCTCCTGCAACAGACACAGCGGGAAACCAGGGTGACACCGCACTGCTTGGTGTTCTCATCCATTGGGAGGGCCCTGTTCCTAGTCCTCCAGATGAGGAACTTGTATTTTATGTGTATGATTTTGATCCAGAGTACCTCATTACATGTGTCGGTCGGGCCATGCAAGCCAGAAGTTCGGCAGTAATCCTTCACTGTGAAGGCTCTAGAGGGCGTTGGGGTGAAAACACACCGATTCGGGCCAGCAGACAACTCAATGAGTTGAAACTGACATTGTTAGTCCCTGTTCAGAACAACTGTGGTGAAATCATGGTACTTCTTGGCTTCTTGAAAGGATATATAAGTGACAGGGTATCCTGGGTAACCAATAATTGTCCCACACTAATTCCAGTTCCAAAACAGAACATCACCTCTCCCGACGATCCAGCAGGAGTGAAGTCGAAGATCATTCACCATTGAACCAATTTCTTCTCACAGGGGAGGGATGTGTAGTCCCATTGAAACTTGGTCCCCTAGAGATTCACCATGCGTGGTGATACCTCAAAGGTTGCAGTGTTCCAAGACCTCCCAGGCCAATTTTGCATGCATGTCGCGAAGGGTGTCTTCGAGGCTACGAACATTGATTCCCCCATCCGCAGTCGACCTCACCATCCCGCCCCATGAAACTCAATGCCTTTTCCCCTTGGACTTGGGGTCCCAAATGAAGTTGGCCAGGATCCTATCAATGTTCTTATAACTCCCTTTGGGACCCTTATTATTGAGAGTGTGTGGACTGGGGTGGTGAGTATAACGCTATTCACCAGAGTAATTCTCCCTCCAAAGGATAAAAAGTTATTTTTCCAATTGAGAACCCAATCCGTGATTCTATTGAATAGGGGGTAGATGTTGAGAATATGGAATCTCCATAATGATAGAGGATCCCCCAAATACTTCATGGGAAAGGTCCCTCATTGCATGTCTAAAAGAAGACTGAGAGTGGAAACACGGCTGGGGGGACAGTTGGAGGATAAGAAAAAATTGCTCTTGCTTCTATTAATACTCTAACCGCTCTAAAGGTAGTACTCATCCAATAGCCTGTTCAAGACTCTTAATGAGCTACTCGAGGAATTCATGAAGAAAATGGTATCACCATCATACATTACATGGGACATTGATGGGGGATTTTATCTGCAGTGAAAAGGTAGGATATCTCTGTTACCAAGGCGATGATGAATATTGCGGCTGAGCATGTTCTAGGAAATAACAAAAATTCTTGGTGATATGGGTTCCCCTTGCCGAAGGCCCCAGGTAGCCTTTAATAAACCATAGGTCTTCCCCATAAACGACACTGCCAGCCATGAGGCACTGAAATAGCACAAAATGATGTCAACATTCCATGCGGAGAAGCCCATACCTGTCAAGATTTTTTGATGAAGCTCCATTCCACCCGGTCATATGCTTTTCACATATCAAGTTTGATAGCCATATTGGACCCTCGGGACATGTGGTTTATGTCCATGGTCATTTTTTGGACCAGAGCGATCGCCCCTGTAAACCCATGCTGTTTCAAGGAGACCCACCGAGGAAGATGAGTTACAAGCAGAGAATTGATGATGCTAGTGAGGATTTTATAAGGTACCTTGCACATACTTACATGCCGGAATTGTTGGATAGAGGAAGGATTCTTAGACTTATGAATTAACACGACTGTGGTAGCACAAGACACGTGAGGCAACTTCCCTCCCCTGAAGAAGTCGTGAATAACGGTAATCATATCATCCTTTACCACCTCCCACGATGCTCTGTAGATAGAGGTAGGAAAGCCGTCTGGCCTAGCCGCGCTATCAGGGATGAGGTTCATCATTGCATCCTGAATCTCCTTCTCGATGGGGAGGTCCCCCAGGCCTTCATAATCCTGGACAGAAACAAGACATGGGATGGCATCAAATAAATCCATGTTCAAAGTCAGGAACCCACTGAGCCATCAGTCGTTAGGGCCAGCGAGAAGATCCCCTGAGAAATAATTGGCCATCTCCCCCACCACATCCCTCTCATTGGTGAAAGATCCATATTCTAGTAAGATGTTCGGATGATAAAACCTCTTCCCTTTTTTAATGCATGCATGGAAGTAAGCTGTGTTGTTGTCCCCCTTTTCTACCAATTAATTCTCGAATTCTCCCTAAAAAGGTTATCTTATTTCAGAAGCATGTCTTCTAGGAGCTCCTTCTTACAGAAGAGGTCTGTGAAAACCTGCTCGCTCCAAACTACCTCTAGAATTTGCTCGAGATGGTCAACTTTTTGAGAACTAGCCTCCAAGTCCCTGCCTGGTAGGGGAAGATCCCACGACCACACCTGAAGCCTTTTCTTGAGCCTCTATAGCTTATGATGAAGAGTAGTCCATGTGTGCCCCTGGGGAGGATCTGATCAGGTATCACAAACCAGGTCGAGGAAGGATGGCTCATTGGCCCAATGGTGGTAGAATCTGAAATGCTTGTTGTGAATGTGTGTGGAAGATAACATGATCAGTAGGGGGAATGATCTGAAATTCCACGCACCAGGTGGTCCAATTTGATGCATCCATACATGGAAATGGAATGCACATTAGCTAAACACCTATCCAGGCAGCTCCAAGTCTGGTGAGACCCCTGCTGGTTGTTGCACCACCACGTAAACCTGTCCCCCGAGTATCTGAGGTCCATGAGACCCTTGATGGCCATAAACTAAACAAACTCCAAGATGGATCTCCTAATGAAATGACCTCTACCTTTTATCTCACTCGGATCTTCAATCACAATAAAATATCCCTAGAATATCCACAAGAGATCTCCAGGATCAAAGGCATTGAGATTGTCCCAAAAGGTTTCCCTCTGAAGAGGGTCACAACTCCCGTAAAAAAAGGAGACAAGAAAGGAATGGGTGTCATGGGAAGCCTTAAATGTGATGCACTAGTACCCCACCTACACCTTCTCTACTTTGAAACTTCTATGCCAGAATATCCATATGTGTCGGTTGGTGGGGGTTGCATTCAAGAAACCATGCATTCTGATTTTCTTAGAGAAGGCGCAAATCCGAGTCGGGTCCTGTTTGTGCTCAAGAATACCAACCATAAAAATCTTATGAGGGGAAACCTATCATGCCACGAAGTCTGTTTTGACCCTAGCACCCAAGCCTTGGGCATTCCATATAAGCATTGGAATCATTGATAGAAAAGTGTTCTGGGACTGGCTCCAAAACTCATATCCTTCTCAAAGTGGGAGAGCACCCTCGCCTTTAGTTTTTGAGACCAGGACCTAGTACAAACTCCATATGCCTTGGACATAAGCGCACCAGTGGATGTAGTTGTCTCTGGATTCTTAAATGTCCGCCTCCCCCACCTTCCAGGAGAGGATTTTGATACCCTCCCTAATCCATCTAATGGATTAGAAGAGCGAGTGACGTCCATCAAAACCTGAGATACTAGGGGAATAGAAAATTGGGTCTCTCTCGAAGGAGAACTCTTAGTAGATAGTATCACCGAAAGAGGACCTAATTCACCCCCGCTTGCACCTCAGGGTGAAATGGATATGATAGGTGGAAGTGCCAAACACCTAGGGGTCCGTGGGGGGAAGCTAAGGTGAAAGTCCATACGACGAAGCCCAGTGAAAGTGAAGAAGTTAAGAATAGAAAGGTGAACATCCCCAACCCGAATCTTGGGCAACCAATGTGTTGTGGTTAAAGGGAATTGTGAATGCAACAACAAACAACCATAATGGATCCCACAATGACTGGTGTTGTTCACAGATTAAACAATAACCAAACAATCAACATAAACAATGAAAGAAAGATAAACACAATATTTACATGCTTCGGCCCCCTTGGGAACTACTACATGGAAAGAACACCACACACACACATGCTTTTTATTACTATTCAAAAGAAAAGTGCAATTACAATAAATGGTAGAAGCTGGTAAGGAAAGCACCAGAAGCAAATAGGCACATCACAGTGAAAAAATCAGAAAAACGCAAAGTACTTATAGCACCGAGATTATTTATACCCAGTTGTCCAGATCACTTCACATTCATATTGCTTCACGTTTTAGGAATTAGATCACCATCCTCTAGATCTTGATGAAGCAGTCGGGTTTTGTACTTCGAGAAACTTTGAAACTCATCTCCAAACCGCGCGTCTTCCATCAAGGAAGGATCATCGCCTCTACCACACAATAATCACCGATCAAAGGGACCGAGGCAGAGCGACAGGTAGGAAACAAGAGTTCTGGGAAAAGAGCATTGAGCACAGAACCAGGAATCAGATCACTAGGGTTTGTTGAGATAGAATGAAGACCACCGCTGTAAAGGATTCCAGAGGGCGAGCACACACTATCCAAAGAAGTCGTAGTAGGGGTGATTAGACCCCATGAAAGAATCAGTTTTTTCCAAAAAGAAATCCCTAATCAAGGGATTCCATGAACCACTGAGTGAGAACCAAAATCTGAACAGCAAGGCATAAGATGAACGGTCCAGATTTTGAAGACGATGCAAAAAAAAACAGCCAAAACATAGCCTTGCCAAACATGAGGATTTCCAGCATGTAACCAGTGTATTAAAAGCATGGTGAAACAATGTAAATGAAAAAAAATTAATATGAAAATAGAATAAGTGAATTAGAAATAGAAAAAATAATTCAAAAAACTCCACCATTTTCATTTAAAATTTTGTGATGTTCTTACACCTAAGGTTATAGAATAGGGACCGAGTTCAATCTATCTAAAAAAACTTGAACTTAGAAAAAACCACAGCTTTAGTCAAAATATCAACTGGCTTTTTATTAGTGTTTATATTATTGACACACAAGGTTCCTTATTCTATATCATCTCTAATAAAATATAATATAATATATTTATGTTTATATTTTCCATGGAGAACTAAATTTCTGGATAAATGGAGTGTTGATTGACTATAAGAATAAACATTAATGACTGAATTAAAAATTTTGAGTTTAAAAGACAAGTATTTAAGCCATAAGGCTTCCTTTACCGCATCGGTAAGGGAAATTTACTCAGACTCTATGGTTGAAAGGCCAACCACATATTGCATGTTGCACTTCCAAGAGACAGGCCCACCACAAGCAGTGAACATGTATCCAATCAATGATTTTCTAGTGTCAATATTACCTACATAATCATCATCTACAAAGCCCACCAAAATATCAGAAACATTAATATTTTTACCATAGCACAATGATAAATTAGATGCACATAAGAGATATCTAAGAAGCCACTTAAGGGCATGCCAATGTGGCTTCCCAGGTGGGGCCATAAATCTGCTTAAAGTGAAAATTGCAAAAGCAATGTCAGGTCTGGTGAAAATCATAGAGTACATTATACTACCAATAGTGCTAGCATATGGAATTTTTGACATAAATTGCATGACATCATCAGCAGTGGGTGCTTTTGTTAAAGACAACTTAAATTTTTGAGCAAGAGGTACATTAATAGGTTTGAGAGATTCAAACATGTATCTCTTTAGGATCTTTAAAATGTAATCATGCTGAGATAAGTATAGCAATTTGTTTGGTCTATCTTTAATGATTTCAACACCTAATATCTGCTTAGCTGCACCTAAGTCTTTCATATCAAAATTTCCTTTTAATTGGGATTTAATAGAAGTGATAAAACTCATATTCTTACATATGATCAGCATGTTGTCAACGTAAAGCAGCAGATAAATCATTCAAATTTGAATTGATTTAAAGTAAACACGTGCATCATATTGGCTCCTGGTAAATTTCTTATTTAACATGAAGGAATCAAATTTTTTCTACCATTGCCTAGATGCTTTCTTTAAACCATACAAGGATTTATTTAATAGGAAAACTTGATTCGGCTTGAATTCCTTAGAATAACCATCAAGAGGCTTCATATAGAGTTTTTCATTCAAATCCCCATGTAAGAAGGAAGTCTTAACATCTAGTTGTTTGATATGAAGATCAAGATAATAAGTAAAGGATAATAAAAGCCTAATAGAAGAGTGCTTGACAATGGGGGAAAAATTTCAGAATAGTCAATTCCTTCTCTTTGAAGGAATCCTTTGCCAACTAGCCTAGATTTAAATTTAACTTTATTTCTCACGGTGTTGTCTTCCTTTGTCTTATAGATCCACTTGGACCCAATCACCTTAGAATTTGGTGGCTTGTTCACAATGGTCTACATGTGGGTTTTCTTTAGAGATAACATCTACTCATTCATGGAAACGATCCAATGTTTTGAATCTTTGTTTTTTAAAGCTTGATTATATGATTGCGGATCATCATCAATGAGATTATGGGCCCCATGAAAGGCATATGCAACCATATCATACTGGATAAACTGATATGGAGGTCCTGGAACCCTCCTATGGCATCCCTCCTTTTTATCACATACACATTCATTACATTATACAAAACCGAGGATCTTTAAGGTTTGGTGTCTTGGAAAACAAGAACTTAAAACATGACAACATAAAACATTATTCTTAAACACTTTAAAGGATTCTTCATACTTGTTCATACTAAGTTAATTAATGAATCTCATAACCTAAGGACATACATCAATGGAAAGGGTGAGCAGAATGCCCAATAAGGAAAACAAGGGGAACATTTTACATGTGAACTTGAGATACATCAATAAAGTAATGATAAATAACTTTAAGGAATGAGAAAGAGATAATGAGGCATATCATAATAAAAATAATGTGTTTCATAACTTGGAGATGTGGCTACAACATTTAACTTATACAATCATTTCTTTATCACCAAGGTCCATCCCCAAGGTGTGATTAAAAAAATTACCAAGGTTATTCACCATGGTATCATTAAAATGCTCATCTCTGGAGATTAAGTCTTTTCCCAATGCATTGGAGCGCTATCAGGGAGAACCCTTAATTTGCCTTTGTTATCATGTGAGCCACATATATCATTATCAAAAATTTCATAAATAACCCATATATCATAAACGAAACGGGTTTCATTTCATAATCATAAATATTTAAAAACTGCTTTTAAGACATGATCTTTATGTCATTTTAAATCCACGGAAACGGAAAGCAGGTTTCATGTATGTAAATCCCAGAATTAAAATATAACATTATGATATATATGTCAATACCCATGTAGAAGAAAGATCTTTGAGTATTCACTTAATAAAATAAAATAATTTGGGAAAAATAGAGAGACATTTTGAGACAAAAATTTTGCAGCATAACGAATATGTTACTGGGTTTTAGAAAGCATTGAAAAGAGAGGGGACATGGGTTACCCACTCATAAATGATCCACAAAACAGTATACAGATATAATATAAAGGATATAATAACATGATAATAAAATTTGAAAGACATACCATATGAAATGAACTTGAAAGGAAGACAAAAATAAGATTTCTCTTATAAAAATTCGACAGCCCAACGGCGTCACTTAAAACTTTAAAAAAATGAATTGGTGAGATCAAATAGGGTCTCTCATCATATGAACATAAAAGTACAGTATGATGGATATATAGAACATACCCCAACATAAGAAAAAGGAACTTGAAAGACTTGGCATGAAATAGACCTTGAAAATGAGAAGGGTGAAAGAATCCCTTACAAAAATTCGGCAGCCTAACGACACCACTTAAAAATTATTAAAATGAATTGATGAGAGAAAGATGGGGTATCTCATCATATGAAAATAAAAATTACAGTATGATGAATATAAAATAACATCCCCAACATAAGAACATGGAGCTTAAAATAAATGACATAAAGGAGAATGCATGAAAAGAAAGAGAGAGGTAGGATCCCTTACCTTAAAACGTAACTCTTAAAACTCGAAGGTCGGGACCTTGAGGGATTGGGGGCACCTTGGGAGGAATATTTGGAAGTTAATTATATTAGATCTCCATTGGAGAGGATTTAGATATGAAATGAATGAGGGAAATGTTTGGTATTTATAGGAGAAGTGAGGGGACAAAGCATTAATTGCCAAGGGACACCTCATCAGTGGTATTGGAAAAACCATGGGTTTTCCCATGTTATTTTCCCATGTTATTGGCCACTTGAAACACCTCATACCTTATCTTACTATTCATAAGTTGACCAAAATTATTTCAGGATGATTACATTCTTAATTGTGTCATTAAACACCCGAAACTCAAAATTGTTTTTTTCATTATTCACCAAAAAATTCAACTTTCTCAGAAAAATCCCAAAAATTCACCTTAACCAAATATCGATGCTCTCAATTCAAAAATGAACTCCATTTTATAATAATAATTTTCTAAATATTTTTAATTTAAATTTTAATTAAAAAACACTATTCATCGAAAATTCATTTTTTTCAGAAAAATTCCCAAAAATCACCATAACCTAATATCGATGCTCTGAATTCAAAAATGAACTCCATTTTATAAAAATAATTTTCAAATAATTTTTAATTTAATTTTTAATTAAAAAACACTATTCACTGGAAAAAACTAATACTTGACTAATAATTTCTGAAACAATTATTTACCTATTTTATTGAATCACATTACTTAATCAAGGTGCCTAAATTATATTAATACTTTATTTAAGTGAGATTACAAATCCATTTGGTAACATTACTAATCCTAAGCGTAAAATAACTATTCATAATTTACTATTCATCAAAAATTAAGTTGATCTTATTAGACTCTAAATTTCATATTGAACACTACTTTAGAAGACCATTTTTTGAAAATCATTACACATTTTTAATTATTTAAGGTTTACATAAATATTTTAAAATATCCTTTTTCCAAAACTCATCAATACTATAAATCCTATATTTATCCGGACACTTGAGATTCACAAACTTCACCATAAGAAGAAATCACAATTTTTATTTAAATAAATGGATTACATAAGGCAGTAACGGTCTCGTTACATAGTCCCTTATAACACCAGCATAAGACCTAAGAGTAAGGTGTGCTAGGGTGACAGAATCTTGGGGCGGCTTGGCCAACATTGCCCGAGTAGTGATTTCTATCAGCTTGAACTTCTCATGAAGGCGATTCTGTTCCAGCTTCACACGATGAAGTTTGGCTTTGGTTTGGTCCAAAGAAAAGCCCAAAGGTGATACCTCCTTCCTGAGTTCCGTCAGATGGGCTTCGATCGGCCCGATACTACTGGATGGGGCCATCGAATCTTCTTTCTGTATTAATTAATTAAGATCACTTGTATTTATAGAAAATAATTGTAACATTTAGTTTCCAATGGTCATATTGACCAACGGTCATATAAAAGTTGAAACCCAATGGTCTCATTTTAATAATACTCATTTTATTAAATGAAAAATAAAATAACCCATAAAAATTTAGGGAAAAAATTTTACTCAAAAAATTTCGGGTCGTTACAATCTTCCCCCTTAGGAAATTGCATCCTTGCAATTTTAAAATTGGTCTTGGAAATTTCGTTGAAAGTCCCACATCGGAAAAAAGAGTCAGTAAAACTATTACTTTAAAAGAAAGAAAGGGAAGTACAAAGGTCACCCGAGTTAACCCATACTAGGGTTCCATATAGTAATACTTGGATATGGAAGAGAAAAACAATGGTCAAGTTCTGATGGAGAGTGATAGAAAACATGAATAGGAGAAAATTAACCACAAGAAGATCACAAACTTAAGATGTGTTAAACGGTCTTTGATTACCCAATTGTAAACGTAAACCAACAATGTTTTTGTTTTACGTTCCTTTTCATAATTTTGAGTAATTCATTCACTACATAGAATCATTTCTACCAAGACTATTCTTTTCTCCAAATAATGATCATTTCAAAATATTTGGTCTCATTAAAATCACAAGAATCATCTTCTAGAAAATCACATAATCCACAAAAGAATAACTATATTTTTCCCTTGTCTTTAGTCATCAACTAAAAATAAAAAGGTTTGTATGAGATCATATATCCCTAAAAAGGATAATCCTTTATAAAAAGAAATATGACTATTAATCTCCAAAATTCAACAAAAGTACCCAAAGTTCTATAAATACCATTCAATACACAATCATCCTTAAAATTATTCAGAATAATCCAAACTAAGATTGCAACCCAAAAATCAGAAGGATATAATCACATAGTCTTCCCCAATAAATCTTAACATTTATCTCCAAATAACATCAACTACTATTAAAGTCTCATACTAAATTGTAATTAACCTATTCACATATTCTCTGTGCTAGGTTCATCATCTTCTAGAAATAACCTAAATAACCATATGTCCATAATAAATACATAAATTCTTAAAAAAATAAACTATTCCTCCCCAATTTAAATCATGTAGTATTTTATTTCCCTTAGTCATATAGTACTCTAAAAGAGAAAACGTCGTCCAAAATAACCTTTATCATTTAATCACCAAATCATTTTCCTATAAAAAGGATATCCATTTGATAAAACATAAGTTTCCAAAATCAACTTATTATTGATCCATAAAAATATCAGGTGCATTAGTCAGTCCGAAGGGCATAACAACAATCTCATAATGCTCATATCTTGATTGGAAGGCAGTTTTTTTTGGAATATCATCATTCTTCAACCTCAATTGACGATAACCAGAATGAAGATCAATCTTAGTGAAGAATTGAGTCCCACGAAGTTGGTCAAATAAGTCATCAATTCTTGGAAGAGAGTATTTTTTCTTCACTGTGATCTAATTCAATTCTCTATAATCAATGCATAGCTGCATCGATCCATCCTTCTTCTTCAAAAAGAGGACTGGTGCTCCCCATGGAGACACACTTGGTCGGATAAACCCATTCTACAAAAGGTATTGCAGTTGTTTCTTTAATTCCTCTAGCTCCACATTTTCTATCCTATAGGGGGTCTTTGACATCAGATGATATCCAGGTACGATTTCAACGGAGAACTCTACCTCTCTTTCTGGGGGAGGTCCAGGTAACTCCTCAGGAAATATGTCAATGTATTCCTAGACGATGGGGACATTTTCTAAAAGAATAAATCCTTTGTGAGAAAATTATTTAATTTATGAGTCTTTTAACTAAAAAGGATTTTATATCTTAAAACTTCATTCTTAGACAATTACATTTTTCTATAATTCCTTCACAATGATTCATAAAAAGTTTGCGATTAACCAAACATATCCCCCGAGAGTGTCGTAACCAAGAGTGCAGAAAGGACCATTGTCATGTATTAGTTCCCGTTTGAGTCTATCTCAAAGCGGTGTTTTCAGGTTTTACCCCTATGTACATCTGTGCCAGAGCCACCTCTACTTGTTCGTATCCCGACATGGATTCATTTGTTTGGAAACCACTAACTCCATACTTCACCAAAATACTAGGATGTTTTCCTATATTTAAACTTTTTTATAGGGTTCTTCCTAAAGTTTTCATATCCTAATTTATATAAATAACTAAACCATTATTTGATACCAACTATATCATCCTGCCTTTTTATCACATAAACTTTCATTACATTATACAAAACCGAGGATCTTTATGGTTTAGTGTCTTGGAAACCAGGAACTTAAAACATAACAACATAAAACATTCTTCTTAAACACTTGAAAGGATTCTTCATACTTGTTTATCCTAAGTTTATTACTGCATCTCATAACCTGGGGACATACAACAAAGGAAAGGGTGAGTAGAAGGCCCAGTAAAGCAAACAAGGGAAACATTTTACATGCAAACTTGAGATACATCAATAAAGTAATGATAAATAACTTTAAGGCATGAGAAAGAGATCATGGGGCATATCATAATAAAAATAATGTGTTTCATAACTTGAATATGTGGTTACAACATTTAACTTATACATTCATTTCCGTATCACCAAGATCCATCCCCAAGGTGTCATTAAAAAAATTACCAAGGTTATGTTGTACCCCTCTCTCTTGGATTTTAATGATCACAATCACTCTCATCGTGTTCTAACTTGTTTTCAAGTGTTTTGATGCTAGGAAAAAGGTTGCCCAGGAGTTGGCCCAAGAAGGATGATAGTGGACTCTCTGAGTCCACCGGCCAACTGGTGGATTCCCACCGGCCAGCCGGTAGTCTCTGGTAGAAGCATTGCTTTCTGCCAGAGCCACCGGTCAGCCGGTGTTAGCGCACCGGCCAGCCGGTATGGGCACCGGCCAACTGGTTCTTTCCCACCAGCCAGTCGGAGGACCCAGGCAGTAGGCTTGCCCACTGCCTGGTGCCACCGGCCAACCGGTGGATGACCACCGTCCTGCCGGTGGAACCTAGACAGAAAGCCTGCTCTGTCTGGACCACCGGCCAGCCGGGAGATCAGCACCGGCCAGCCGGTGGACCACCGGCCAACTGGTGAGACACCACCGGCCAGCCGGTGTGCCCAGTCAAACTAGCTGTTGGGCTTTGACCAAACTTGTACTTTTGACCCCAACGGCTCCGGAATCCCTCCAACGGCCATATTGAAGTGTTTATGGGTATTTCTCCTATAAATAAGAAACCATGGATGCCGGGAACACAACCATTTTTTATATTTTGATGTCTTGACACTCTAACAACAAATCTCCAAGGCCTCTTGTGATCCATTGCCATCCTTGAAGCTTTAGCTCCCTCTCCATCAGCTGCTCTCACACTTTTGGCGCTCAAGGCTTTCGTGTGTTTGTATTATTTTATTTGTTTAGTTCTTCATTGGGTTTGGATTAAAACAAACCTCTCATTTCCATTCTTTCTTTCAATTGGGTTTCTTGCTACAATCATAATAAAAAAGCAAGCTGTACGAAGGTGTTCTAGCCTACCTTAAAACGGCTAGTGGGTTTCTTGCTACAACCATAATAAAAAAAGCAAGTTGTACGAAGGTGTTCTAGCCTACCTTAAAACAGCTAGTGGGTTTCTTGCTAGAACCATTAAAAAGAAAGCTGACGTATTAATCTCTCAACGGTTCTTGTTGGGAGCGGAGACGTAGGCTTGGTAATTAAGCCGAACTTCGTTATCAAATTGTGTCTTGCCTTTTTTATTTCCGCTGCATTGATAATTGTTTTAAATTGTTAATTATTTTTGAAAAGGAAATTCACCCCCCCTCTTGCCATCCTCTACGACCCAACATTTGGTAGAAGAGGGAGCGTTTGTGTAATACCTTAACCGGTTACAAACTTAAGATCCTTAGTGATGGCTAATTCCTCGCATGCTCCTGAAGGGTATTCTATGACTCGGGCTCCATTCTTTGATGGAACCGATTACACTTATTGGAAAACTCGCATGATTACTTTTCTTAGAAGAATTGGTTATCCTATCTATAGGATTGTAATGCAAGGATATACTTTATCTAACAAGGATGAGTCCAAATGGACCCCCGAAGACATTTCCAATTTTGAGCTTGATGGCAAAGCCATGAATGCTCTTCATTGTGGGCTAGACCGTAATGAATTCAACAGTGTTTCTACTTGCTCCTCTTCTTATGAAATTTGGAAACTTTTAGAAGTAACCCATGAGGGCACTAACAAAGTCAAAGACACTAGATTAGACATGTATCGCAAAGATTTTGAAAGTTTCACCATGCACCCACACAAATCAATTACTGAAATATTTACTCGTTTTACTGACGTTTGCAATGGAAGAAAATCTCTTGGTGAGGATGTTTTTGCAGAAATGATGGTCAAGAAGATTCTTTGGGTCCTACCAAGCTCATGGGCACCAAAGGTGACCGCAATTCAAGAAGCAAAAGATGTCAAGAAAATGCCGGTTGAAGAGCTCATTGGATCACTCATGACCTACGAGATCACCATGAATAGGCAAGCCGATAAAGAAGGTAAAACCTTCAAGGAGAAAAAGAACATTGCTTTCAAAGCAAAGGAAGAAAGCTCCTCTGCTGATAGCGAATCTAAGATTTCTCAACTAGCAAGAAAAATGAGCAAATTCATGAAGAAAAAGAAGAACTTTCGAAGGGCACGAAAGGAAGAGCCCAAAGCGGAGAATGAAGTTACATGCTTTGAATGTGGAAAGAAAGGCCACATCAAACAGGAGTGCTCCATTTTCAAGAAAAGGGTAAAAGAAAAGAAAAACAAGAAGGCTTTCAAAGCATCCACATGGAGTGCAAGTGATGACTCCATGTCTTCAAGCAACTCAAGCGATGAAGGTGAACAATGCCTAATGGCATTTGATGAGGTATCTTCTTCTGAATCCTCTTCCTAATCTTCCTATTTCAATAATTACATGTCCTATGAAGATCTCCAAAATGCGAGAGATCAATTAGAGGAAGGTTTTCACGAACTTACCTCTAAATTTATGGCTTTGAAAAAGAAAAATAAAATTCTCATTTCTGAAAAAGAACAACTTCTCAAAAAGAATGAGGAACTTACCCTTAAGATACAAGATATTCCAAATGTTGATTCTTTGAATTCAACCATTAAAGATCTAAGGGAGTCTCTTTCCAAGTTCACCCAAGGTGAACAAAATTTGACCAAATTACTAGGTTCTCAGCGTTCGGCTAGAACAACACATGGACTTGGATTTAACAAACAAGCCACTTCTTCTAGAGCACCCACTACTTTTGTAAGGGGGAGATCTCAATATAAATTTTGTAATTATTGTAAAAAGACCGGGCACATGATTTATAAATGTGATTGTAAAAATGAAAGGTATGGAAGCCCCAAAACCATTACCTACTCGGATGAGTATTTTAGTTGGCAACCCTCTAGAAAAATATGGGTTCAAAAGTCTCTTTTAGCTAATCTTTCCGGACCCAAACTTATATGGGTACCAAAATCTATTCTCTCTTGATTTTGTAGGATAAATGCCAAAGAAGTAGGACTTCGAAAGGCTTGTGGTATCTCGACAGCGGATGCTCGAGGCACATGTGTGGCGATCCCTCCTAGTTCAACTCTCTTGAAGAATTCGATGGAAGATACGTCACCTTCAGTGACAATTCAAAAAGCAAGATCGTCGGAATAGGTACCATTGGATTTGGTATGACCTCTTTAATTAAAGATGTTTTATTTGTTAAAGGTTTAAAACATAATCTAATTAGCATTAGTCAACTTTGTGATAGTGGTTTTTCGGTGAATTTTCAAAATGATTTATGAAATGTGTTTGATTTTCAAAACAAATTGATATTTTCTGCTTCCTGTTTTCAAAATGTTTACATTATTGATTTAAAGTCTTTATCTAGCCAAAATGTTAAATGTTTAAGTGCTCTTGACAATGAGTCTTGGATTTGGCATAGAAGGTTGGGGCATTGTAGCTCTCATTCACTTCTAAAGCTTAATAAGAACAAGCTCATACGTGACCTTCCTAAACTTAAGTTTAAGAAAGATTTGATTTGTGAGCCATGCCAACTTGGCAAGCAACACAAGTCTTATTTCAAATCTAAGAAGGGAGTGTCCACTTCAAAATCTCTTGTGCTCCTACATATTGATATTTTTGGTCCTACCCCTGTAGCAAGTCTAGGTGGAAAATCCTATACCTTTGTCCTAGTAGATGACTTTTCTCGTTTCACTTGGGTTTTCTTTTTAGCTCATAAAAATGATGCTTGTAGAACCTTTTTGAAATTCTCTAGGAAAGTAGAAAACAAAAAAGGATATAAAATTATATCGCTCTGTAGTGACCATGGAGGTGAATTCGAGAACAAATAATTCGATGAATTGTGTTCCTCTCAAGGATACAATCACACCTTCTCTGCCCTTAGGACTCCACAACAAAATGGAGTGGTTGAAAGGAGAAACCGAACTCTCCAAGAAATTGCTCGAACCCTCCTTAGTGAATTCAACCTACCTCAATTTTTCTGGGCCGAGGCAGTTAACACTGCTTGTTATACTATCAATAGAGTCCTTGTAAGACCCCTTCTTAAGAAAACCCCCTATGAACTTTGGAAAGGAAAATTGCCCAAAGTTGGTTATTTTAAAGTGTTTGGTTGTAAATGCTTTATCCTTAACACAAAAGATAACCTAGGGAAATTTGATGTCAAATCCGATGAAGGTATTTTTCTTGGGTACTCCAACTCAAGAAAAGCCTATCGTGTCTTCAACAAACGTTCAAAAACCATCGAAGAATCATCTCATGTCAAGTTTGATGAAAATCTTCCAAAACCCCATCCGGTCATTGAAGATGTTGAAGATAAGCTTGATAAACTTGAATTAAATGATTCCTCTTCTCCTCTCAAGGAGGATGATGATCATGAACCTTCTTCACCTTCTTTGCCTTCCACCTTGCCTAAGGTTTGGAAACCTTCTAGAGACCATCCATTAGAAAATGTTATAGGTGATCTTCAAGCCGGTAGTCAAACTAGAAGATCAATCCTCAATGAGGTTGAACATCAAGCCTTCATTTCTCACCTAGAGCCTCAAACCATTAATGATGCCATTAATGATGAGAATTGGGTTCTTGCAATGCAAGATGAACTAAAACAATTCTCTAGAAATGATGTTTGGACTCTTGTTGAAAGACCCAATGATCATCCAATTATTGGCACTAAATGGGTTTTTAGGAACAAACTTGATGATCAAGGAAATATAACCCGGAACAAGGCTTGCCTAGTAGCTAAGGGTTATAATAAAGAAGAAGGAATTGATTATGGTGAAACCTTTGCGCCCGTTGCTAGATTGGAATACATTAGGATCTTGTTGGCTTTCGCCGCCCACTTAAATTTCAAACTTTTTTAAATGGATGTTAAAAGCGCCTTTTTAAATGGTTTTATTTCAGAAAAAATATTTGTTGAACAACCTCCCGGTTTTGAAGATCCAAAATTTCCAAATCTTGTTTTTAAATTAACCAAGGCTCTATATGGCTTAAAGCAAGACCCTCGGTCTTGGTATGAGCGGTTAACAAAATTCCTTTTAGAAAATGATTTTAAAATGGGTCAAGCTGATTGTACCCTCTTTTTAAAACACACTTCAAAAGATCTTTTAATCTTCCAAATCTACGTCGATGACGTTATCTTTGGTTCTACCAAAGAATCACTTTGTACTGATTTTTCAGATTTAATGAGAAAAGAATTTGAAATGAGATTTATGGGGGAATTGAAATTTTTTCTCGGTTTTCAAATCTTTCAAAATTCAAAAGGTATTTTTCTAAGCCAAGGAAAATACACAAACGAGCTCTTAAGTTGTTTTGGTATGGATCAAGTAAAGGAAATTAGTACCCCCATGAGTACTTCCTGTAATCTTACGTTAGATGAAGTCGGGAAACCAGTTGATAACAAGCTTTATAGGAGTATGTTCGGGAGTCTACTTTACCTAACTGCGACCCGTCCTGACATCATGTTCAGTGTTTTCCTTTGTGCTCGTTTTCAAGACAATCCCAAAGAATCTCATTTTAAATCGGTCAAAAGGATTTTTAGGTATTTAAGAGGATCCAAAAACATTGGTTTATTTTATCCTTCTAATACTTCTTTCGAACATTCTTCATATTCGGATGCTGATTTTGGCGGATGTCAATTAGATCGAAAGAGTACTAGTGGAACCTGTCATCTGCTAGGAAAGTCCCTTGTATCGTGGAGTAGCAAGAAGCAAAACTGTGTTGCTCTTTCCTACGATCATGTCCCTATTCAGTGTGACAACACTAGTGCCATTAGTATTTCTAAGAATCCAATACAACACTCTAGAACAAATCATATAGACTTAAGGCATCATTTCCTTCATGACCATTTTCAAAAAGGGGATATCACTTTGGACTTCATTTCTAATGATTTCCAATTAGCTGATATTTTTACCAAACCGCTCCCGGTTGAACGTTTTGATTTTATTAAGGTGGAGTTAGGAATGATTCTTCAATCAGCACTATTAAATATTTAACTCTTTTTTATTTTAATTCTATTTTTTTTGTTTATCTAATTTCTTCTCATTTTTTTCTTTTTCCCTCCTATTTTGATAATCCCAAAGGGGGAGCAATTTCTCTGTTTACTAGTTTCATATTTCAATTGATTAAAGTGCTCTTTTTAAAAGTTCAATTTTTTTTTAAAACCGGTAAGTTATTGATTTTGTTCCTTTTAAAAACAAATGACCTATGGTTACAATTTCAAAATGACTCATTCTCTTTAGATTAAGATCATTTTCAATACATGGTACATCTCTTCAATTTATTTTTTTTTTGATATATTTTTATGTCCAAAATTGTTTATTTAAGTTTTCAATTGGCATATCCTTTTTAAAGCTTTCTCTTCTGTGATTGTGATCATCAAAATAGGGGGAGATTGTTGTACCCCTCTCTCTTGGATTTTAATGATCACAATCACTCTCATCGTGTTCTAACTTGTTTTCAAGTGTTTTGATGCTAGGAAACAGGTTGCCCAGGAGTTGGCCCAAGAAGGCTGATAGTGGAATCTCTGAGTCCACCGGCCAACCGGTGGATTCCCACCGGCCAGCCGGTAGTCTCTGGCAGAAGCATTGCTTTCTGCCAGAGCCACCGATCAACCGGTGTTAGCGCACCGGCCAGCCGGTATGGGCACCGGCCAACCGGTTCTTGCCCACCGGCCTGCCGGTGGAACCCATACAGAAAGCCTGCTCTGTCTGGACCACCGGCCAGCCGGGAGCTCAGCGTCGACCAGCCGGTGGACCACCGGCCAACTGGTGAGACACCACCGTCCAGCCGGTGTGCCCAGTCAAACTAGCCGTTGGGCTTTGACCAGACTTGTACTTTTGACCCCCAACGGCTCCGGAATCCCTCCAACGGCCATATTGAAGTGTTTATGGGTATTTCTCCTATAAATAAGAAACCATGGATGCCGGGAACACAACCATTTTTTATATTTTGATGTCTTGACACTCTAACGACAAATCTCCAAGGCCTCTTGTGATCCATTTCCATCCTTGAAGCTTGAGCTCCCTCTCCATCAGCTTCTCTCACACTTTTAGCACTCAAGGCTTCCGTGTGTTTGTATTATTTTATTTGTTTAGTTCTTCATTGGTTTTGGATTAAAACAAACCTCTCATTTCCATTCTTTCTTTCAATTGGGTTTCTTGCTACAACCATAATAAAAAAGAAAGCTGTACGAAGGTGTTCTAGCCTACCTTAAAATGGATAGTGGGTTTCTTGAAACAACCATAATAAAAAAAGCAAGCTGTACGAAGGTGTTCTAGCCTACCTTAAAACGGCTAGTGGGTTTCTTGCTACAACCATTAAAAAGAAAGATGACGTATTAATCTCTCAACGGTTCTTGTTGGGAGAGGAGACGTAGGCTTGGGAATTAAGCCGAACTCCTTTATCAAATTGTGTCTTGCATTTTTTATTTCCACTGCATTGATAATTGTTTTAAATTGTTAATTATTTTTGAAAAGGCAATTCACCCCCCCTCTTTCCATCCTCTACGACCCAACAGGTTATTCACCATGGTATCATTAAAATGGTCATCTCTAGAGATTAAGTCTTTACCCAATGCATTGGAGCGCTATCAGGGAGCACCCTTAATTTGTCTTTATTATCATGTGAGCCACATATATCATCATAAAAAATTTCATAAATAACCCATATAGAGTAAAATAAATGGGTTTCATTTCATAATCATAACGTTTAAAAAACTGCTTTTAAGACATGATCTTTATGTCATTTTAAACCCACAGAGAAAAAAATGGGTTTCATGTATGTAAATACCAGAATTAAAATAGAATATTTTGACATATATGTGAATAACCCTATAGAATAAAGAGCTTTGATTATTCACTTAATAAAATAAAAGAATTTGAGAAAAAAAGAGAGATATTTTGAGACGAAAATTCTGCATCATAACGGCTATGTTACAGGGTTTTAGAAAACATTGAAAAGAGAGGGGACATGGGTTACCCACTTATAAATGATCCAAAAAACAGTAGAGGGATATAATATAAAGGATATAAGAACATGGTAATGAAATTTTAAAGACATACCATATGAAATGAACAACTTGAAAGGAAGACAAAAATAAGATTTCTCTTATAAAAATTCGGCAGCCTAACAGCGTCACTTAAAACTTAAAAAAAATGAATTGATTAGATAAAATAGGGTATATCATTATATGAAAATAAAAGGACAGTATGATGGATATAGAGATCATACACCAACATAAGAAAAAGGAACTTGAAAGACTTGGCATGAAATAGACCTTGAAAATGAGAAGGGTGAAAGAATCCCTTACAAAAATTCGGCAGTCTAACGACACCACTTAAAAATTATTAAAATGAATTGATGAGAGAAAGATGGGGTCTCTCATCATATGAAAATAAAAATTACAGTATGATGAATATAAAATAACATCCCCAACATAAGAACATAGAGCTTAAAATAAATGACATAAAGGAGAATGCATGAAAAGAAAGAGAGAGGTAGGATCCCTTACCTTAAAACGTAACTCTTAAAACTCAAAGGTCGGGACCTTGAGGGCTTGGGGGAACCTTGGGAGGAATATTTGGAAGTTAATGAGATTAGAGATCCATTGTAGAGTATTTAGATATGAAATGAATGAGGGAAATGTTTGGTATTTATAGGAGAAGTGAGGGGACAAAGCATTAATTGCCAAGGGACACCTCATCAGTGGTATTGGCAAAACCATGGGTTTTCCCATGGTATTTTCCCATGTTATTGTCCACTTGGGACACCTCATACCTTACACTACTGGAAATAGAGGATATACCAACGGTTTACAACCGTTGGTATAGGCTGGAAAACCGTTGGTATTTTCTATACCAACGGTTCTCCAAACCGTAGGGAAGTAAGGCGTGGGGAAAGATATATACCAACGGTTTTAAGTAAACCGTTGGGATAGCCCACTCTATGTATTGGTATAGGTTTACCCAACGGTTTAGAACCGTTGGGAATTCTATAATTCTCAACTTATACCAACGGTTCCCAACCGTTGGTATAGTTTTTTCCCCAACGGTTTCATTGAAACCGTTGGGAATTCTATGATTTTGATGTTATACCAACGGTTTACAACCGTTGGTATATCATTTTCCCAACGGTTTCATTGAAACCAGTTTTTTACCAACGGTTTATTGAACTGTTGGTATAATTCTTTCTCAAAGTTTACCAACGGTTTACAACCGTTGGTATTGTGTATTTCCAGAAATGTTGCACAGATGCCCCTGCAGTAGCCCCTCCAGTGCATAGACCTGCATAAAACACACCACTAAAAACACTAACAGAATTAAAACAACTAAAAAGAACACCACCTATTTGATTAGAGGCATGGTGAATAATTCCCCATTTGAATTTTCATATGACAACAATCATCCAGTATAGTTGAATCAGGGTTTCAATAAATCAAATATTATTTACACCCATTTCAATCTTCACATGACAACCACTTTAATAATATATGGTGAAAAGGTATTTTCATAGGAGTCTCATCACTTGTGACTCCATAAGTGACACACCGGGCCTCGAATTGAGGCTGGGTTGACTGGTACACATCACTTATGATCCATGGATCATTGTCCTAAATTTCAACACAATCATAATCCGTTTGATTTGTTTGGCATATGTACATAAAATATTATCCATTTCGAACAAAAGAGATGAAGTTTGGGTGTTCCCCGCCCCACGGTGAATTGGATTGAGGCAGGGTTGACTCGTACATGTCACATATGACCCATGAATCATTTTCATAAAGTTTCAATAGAATCCGAAGGCATTTGGTCTATTTCTCGTATGTCAGTTGTTGATATCACTTATAATTTAGTCCATTTTAAAGAAAAAAGAGATAGTTTGAGTGGTCCTAGACACACCGTGGCTCGGATTGAGGCGGGAATGACTCTTACATGTCAAATATGACCCATGGATCGTTTTCCTAAAGTTTCAATATCATTTGAAGTCGTTTGGTTAGTTTGGCGTATGTCAACTATTGTTTTCACTTAAAATTAAGTTCATTTTAAACAAAAGAGAGACACTTTGAGTGGTGTCAGCCACACCGGGCCTCGGATTGAGGCAAGGTTGACTCGTACACGTCACATATGAGCCATAGATCGTTTTCCTAATGTTTCAACACAATCAGAATCCGTTTGATCAGTTTGGTGTATGTATTTAAAATATTGTCCATTTTTAACATAAGAGAGACAGTTTGGGTGGTGTCGGCATCACCACACCTCGGATTGAGGCGGTATTGACTCTTACACATCACATATGACCCATGGATAGTTTTCCTAAAGTTTCAATAGAATATGAAGGCATTTGGTCAGTTTCCCGTATGACAGTCATTGATTTCACTTACAATTTTGTCCATTTTCAACAAAAGAGAGACAATTTTAGTGGTCCCAGCCATACCGCGGCTCGGATTGCGGTGGGGTTGACTCGTACATGTCACATATGACCCATGGATCATTTTCCTAAAGTGTCAATAGAATCCGAAGGTGTTTGGTCAGTTTCCCGTATGTCAGTTGTTGATTTCACTTACAATTTAGTCCATTTTGAACAAAAGAGAGACAGTTTGAGTGGTCCCGGTCACACCATGGCTTGGATTGAGGTGGGGTTGACTCGTACACATCACATATGACCCATGGATCGTTTTACTAACGTTTCAATAGAATCATAAGTTGTTTGGTTGGATTGGCGTATGTCAGTTGTTGTTTTCACTTAAAATTATGTCCATTTTAAATAAAAGAGAGATAGTTTGAGTGGTTTCGGCCACACCACAGCTCGGATTTATGAGGGATTGACTCGTACATGTCACATATGACCCATGGATCGTTTTCATAATGTTTAAATTGAATCAGAAGGCGTTTGGTTGGTTTGGCGTATGTCAGTTGTTGTTTTCACTTAAAATTAAGTCCATTTTAAACAAAAGATAGCCACTTTGGGTGGTGTCCGCCACTCTGGGCCTCAGATTGAGGCAGGGTTTACTCGTGCACATCACATATCATCCATGGATCGTTTTCATAATGTTTCAGCACAATCAGAATCCGTTTGATCGGTTTGGCTTATGAACGTAAAATATTGTTCATTTTTAACATAAGAGAGATAGTTTTGGTGGTGTAGGCCACACCGCGCCTCGGATTGAGTCAAGTCTGACTCGTACACATCACATATGACCCATGTATCGTTTTCCTAAAGTGTCAATATAATCCTAAGGCGTTTGGTTGGTTTCCCATATGATAGTTGTTGATTTCACTTACAATTTAGTCCATTTTGAACAAAAGGGAGACAGTTTCAATGGTCTCAGTCACATCGTGTCTTGGATTGAGCCAGGGTTGACTCATACACGTCACATATGACCCATGGATCATTTTTCTAAAGTTTCAACAGAATCAGAAGAATTTTGGTTGGTTTGGCATATGTCAGTTGTTTTCACTTAAAAGTATGCCCATTTTAAACAAAATATCATTCCATTATGTTCCCGGCATCCATGGTTTCTTATTTATAGGAGAAATACCCATAAACACTTCAATATGGCCGTTGGAGAGCTTCCGGAGCCGTTGGGGGTCAAAAGTACAAGTCTGGTCAAAGCCCAACGGCTAGTTTGACCGGTCACACCGGCTGGCCGGTGGTGGCTCACCAACTGGCCGGTGGTCCACCGGCTAGCCGGTGCTGAGCTCCCGGCTGGCCGGTGGTCCAGACAGCAGGCTTTCTGTCTGGGTTCCACCGGCCAGCCGGTGGTCATCCACCGGTTGGCCGGTGGCACCAGGCAGTGGGCAAGCCTACTGCCTGGAACCTCCGGCTGGCCGGTGGGCAAGAACTGGTTGGCCGGTGCCTATACCGGCTGGCCGGTGAGCTAACACCGGCTGACCGGTGGCTCTGGCAGAAAGCAATGCTTCTGCCAGAGACCACCGGCCGGCCGGTGGGAATCCACCGGTTGGCCGGTGGACTCAGAGAGTCCTTTTCAGTTTTCTTGGGCCAACTCCTGGGCAACCTTTTTCCTAGCATCAAAACACTTGAAAACAAGTTAGAACACGATGAGAGTGATTGTGATCATTAAAATCCAAGAGAGAGGGTTACAACAGTTGTCTGGGGTCGAGGGAGGAGGGTGGGGGGCTGTGCGGGGGGCTGTGCGGGGGGTGTTCGGGGGGTTGTCCAGGGTCCAGGGAGGAGGGTGGGGGGTTGTCCAGGGTCTAGGAAGGAGGGGGGTTCCCAAACACACAACCACTAAAAGACAACATCCATAAAAACAGATAATATATAAAAATAACTCAACTCCAATACTATACTACGATTCTAGATAAAACCAAATAGGAACACACCCTCATGTTATCATATTAATAACTCTTCTTGAATCATTTAGAGTCACATCCCAATGATCATAGGATCACTAACCTAATTGATCACTAACCATGAAACACATGTATGTTGGTCATGTCACCACATGCATCATCACTCTTGCCACCATATCAATATATCACAAGGAATTCTCTAGGATAAGACAATATTTGATCACACATCATTCGCATTTAGTTATCATAATACAAATTATATTTACATGCTTATGATATAGAATGAATCCACATTAGTAAGACCCACCCCTCTCATAAGTTACCATCACATCAGTACAACCCATCCTAGAAAGCACCCTACTGCATACAAATTCACCCAATCCAGGGTCCAATACCCAACAGGATCTACATACTAGGATACACATCATGGATCACTATCAAAACCATAAAAACATTGACAGATCTCAAAAAATTAGTGCATTCCATGATTACCTCATAGAATTGAAAAAAGTAAGTAACAATCAATATACCTCACTACTCCATACTCACCCCATAACATAAGGGTCTCACATTACTAGGGAATAATTCTATCCAATACTAAATGATCTTGATCCATTTTTCATATACATATATGATTCACCTCACCAATTACTAAATAGTAATAACATAAAAAATTATGAGTCCATTTAACTAGAATTAAACCATCAGGTTTTACAAGGAAATTCTATATAAGTATTTGTTTACACTTTAAATAATATGACCCCATACCATAAATAAGGTTTTCAACAAAAATAAAGAACATGAATGTCATGTTAACACTCAACATTGATTAATTAATAAATTGTATTCGAATTTTATGGAAATACCAAAATAAATTAGTGAATCAATGTACCTATAGTGGCGCACATGACCACCATGAAACAATCATAAATTTTTACAAAAACCCTAATAATTGGGAATAACGAAATCAAGAATAGAAGTATATGATTTATAAGAGCTGGAACTATATCGTTGATAAAATATAGGAGTCTAACCTGGTAGGTGCTGATATGATGGAAGATGTGGGGATTGGGAGGTCCTTCCGCAAGGAATCGCTCCAGGAGGACACGAACTGAATGCTTCTGGAATGTGGGGAGGCCGCTGGCTCGATTTGGTATTTGGGGCTTTTTTTTCCCAACGGTTATTAAAAACCGTTGGGAATGACCAAACTTCACCACTTTTCCCAACGGTTCTTAGAACCGTTGGGACAAAGCTATCTTTCCCAACGGTTCCATATAAACCGTTGGGAAAACAAGGGTCCTTCACCACTTTTCCCAACGGTTCTTAGGAACCGTTGGGAAAAACCTATCTTTCCCAACGGTTGTATGAAACCGTTGGGAAAACTATGCATTGAGGGGTTTTTCCCAACGGTTTATAGCAACCGTTGGGAAAAACAAGATATACCAACGGTTCATTGAACCGTTGGTACACAACTGTTGGGAAAGGTCCCTTTTCCAGTAGTGTTATCTTACTATTCATAAGTTGACCAAAATTATTTCATAATTATTACATCCTTAATTGTGTCATTAAACACCCGAAACTCAAAATTGTTTTTTTCATTATTCACCAAAAATTCAACTTTCTCAGAAAAATCCCTAAAATTCACCTTAACCAAATATCAATGCTCTCAATTCAAAAATGAACTCCATTTTATAAAAATAATTTTCTAAATATTTTTAATTTAACTTTTAATTAAAAAACACTATTCACGAAAAATTCATTTTTTTTCAGAAAAATTCCCAAAAATCACCATAACCTAATATCGATGCTCTGAATTCAAAAATGAACTCCATTTTATAAAAATAATTTTCTAATTATTTTTAATTTAATTTTTAATTAAAAAACACTATTCACCGGAAAAAACTAATACTTGACTAATAATTTCTGAAACAATTATTTACCTATTTTATTGAATCACATTACTTAATCAAGGTGCCTAAATTATATTAATACTTTATTTAAGTGAGATTACAAATCCATTTGGTAAAATTACTAATCGTAAGCGTAAAATAACTATTCATAATTTACTATTCATCAAAAATTATGTTGATCTTATTAGACTCTAAATTTCATATTGAACACTACTTTAGAATACCATTTTTTGAAAATCATTACACATTTTTAATTATTTAAGGTTTACATAAATATTTTAAAATATCCTTTTTCCAAACTCATCAATACTATACATCCAATATTTATCCAGACACTTGAGATTCACAAACTTCACCATAATAAGAAATCACAATTTTTATTTAAATCAAAGGATTACATAAGGTAGTTACGGTCTCGTTACATAGTCCCTTATAACACCAGCATAGGACCTAAGAGTAAGGTGTGCTAGGGTGATAGAATCTTGGGGCGGCTTGGCCAACATTGCCCGAGTAGTGATTTCTATCAGCTTGAACTTCTCACGAAGGCGATTCTGTTCTAGCTTCACACGATGAAGTTTGGCTTTGGTTTGGTCCAAAGAAAAGCCCAAAGGTGCTACCTCCTTCCTGAGTTCCGTCAGATGGGCTTCGATCGGCCCGAGACTACTGGATGGGGCCATCGAATATTTTTTCTGTATTAATTAATTAAGATCAATTGTATTTATAGAAAATAATTGTAACATTTAGTTTCCAACAGTCATATTGACCAACGGTCATATAACAGTTGAAACCCAATGGTCTCATTTTAATTATACTCATTTTATTAAATGAAAAATAAAATAACCCATAAAAATTTAGGGAAAAAAATTTACTCAAAAAATTTCGGGTCGTTACAATCTTCCCCCTTAGGAAATTACGTCCTTGCAATTTTAAAGTTGGGCTTGGAAATTTCGTTGAAAGTCCCACATCAGAAAAAAGAGTCAGTAAAACTATTACTTTAAAAGAAAGAAAGGGAAGTACAAAGGTCACCCGAGTTAACCCATACTAGGGTTCCATATAGTAAAACATGGATATGGAAGAGAAAACCAATGGTCAAGTTCTTATGGAGAGTGATAGAAAACATGAATAAGAGAAAATTAACCACAAGAAGATCAAAAACTTAAGATGTGTTAAACAGTCTTTGATTACCCAATAGTAAACGTAAACCAACAACGTTTTTGTTTTATGTTCCTTTTCATAATTTTGAGTAATTCATTCACTACATAGAATCATTTCTACCAAGACTATTCTTTTCTCCAAACAATGATCATTTCAAAAGACTTGGTCTCATTAAAAGCACAAGAATCATCTTCTAGAAAATCAAATAATCCACAAAATAATAACTATATTTTTCCCTTGTCTTTAGTCATCAACTAAAACTAAAAAGGTTTGTATGAGATCATATATCCCTAAAAAGGATAATCCTTTATAAAAAGAAATATGACTATTAATCTCCAAAATTCAACAAAAGTACCCAAAGTTCTAGAAAGACCATTAAATACACAATCATCCTTAAAATTATTCAGAATAATCCAAACTAAGATTGCAACCCAAAAATCAGAAGGATATAATCACATAGTCTTCCCCAATAAATCTTAACATTTATCTCTAAATAACATCAACTACTATTAAAGTCTCATACTAAAGTGTAATTAACCTATTCACATATTCTCTATGCTAGGTTCATAATTTTCTAGAAATAACCTAAATCACAATATGTCCATAATAAATACATAAATTCTTAAAAAAATCAACTATTCCTCCCCAATTTAAATCCTGTAGTATTTTATTTCCCTTAGGCATATAGTACTCCAAAAGAGAAAACGTCGTCCAAAATAACCTTTATCATTTAATCACCAAATCATTTTCCTACACAAATGATATCCATTTGATAAAACATAAGTTTCCAAAATCAACTTATTCTTGATCCATAAAAATATCAGGTGCATTAGTCAGTCTGAAGGGCATAACAACAAACTCATAATGCTCATATCTTGATTGGAAGGCAGTTTTTTTGGAATATCATCATTCTTCAACCTCAATTGACGATAACCAGAATGAAGATCAATCTTAGTGAAGAATTGAGTCCCACGAAGTTGGTCAAATAAGTCATCAATTCTTGGAAGAGAGTATTTGTTCTTCACTGTGATCTCATTCAATTCTCTATAATCAATGCATAGCTGCATCGATCCATCCTTCTTCTCCAAAAATAGGACTGGTGCTCCCCATGGAGACACACTTGGTTGAATAAACCCATTCTACAAAAGGTATTGGAGTTGTTTCTTTAATTCCTCTAGCTCCACATTTTCTATCCTATAGGGGGTCTTTGACATCAGATGATATCCAGGTACGAGTTCAATGGAGAACTCTACCTCTCTTTCTGGGGGAGGTCCAGGTAACTCCTCAGGAAATACGTCAATGTATTCCTAGACGATGGGGACATTTTCTAAAAGAATAAATCCTTTGCGAGAAACTTATTTAATTTATGAGTCTTTTAACTAAAAAGGATTTTATATCTTAAAACTTCATGCTTAGACAATTACATTTTTCTATAATTCCTTCACAATGATTCATAAAAAGTTTGCGATTAACCAAACATATCCCCCGAGAGTGTCGTAACCAAGAGTGCAGAAAGGACCATTGTCGTGTATTAGTTCCCATTTGAGTCTAGCTAAAAGCGGTGTTTTCAGGTTTTACCCCTATGTACATCTGTGCCAGAGCCACCTCTACTTGTTCGTATACTGACATGGATTCATTTTTTTGGAAACCACTAACTCCATACTTCAACAAAATACTAGGATGTTTTCCTATATTTAAAATTTTTTATAGGGTTCTTCCTAAAGTTTTAATATCCTAATTTATATAAATAACTAAACCATTATTTGATACCAACTATATCATCCTTCCTTTTTATCACATAAACTTTCATTACATTATACAAAACCGAGGATCTTTATGGTTTAGTGTCTTGGAAACCAGGAACTTAAAACATAACAACATAAAACATTCTTCTTAAACACTTGAAAGGATTCATCATACTTGTTTATCCTAAGTTTATTACTGCATCTCATAACCTGGGGACATACAACAAAGGAAAGGGTGAGTAGAAGGCCCAGTAAAGCAAACAAGGGAAACATTTTACATGTGAACTTGAGATACATCAATAAAGTAATGATAAATAACTTTAAGGCATGAGAAAGAGATCATGGGGAATATCATAATAAAAATAATGTGTTTCATAAATTGAAGATGTGGTTACAACATTTAACTTATACATTCATTTTCGTATCACCAAGATCCATCCCCAAGGTGTCATTAAAAAAATTACCAAGGTTATTCATCATGGTATCATTAAAATGGTCATCTCTAGAGATTAAGTCTTTACCCAATGCATTGGAGCGCTATCAGGGCGCACCCTTAATTTGTCTTTATTATCATGTGAGCCACATATATCGTCATAAAAAATTTCATAAATAACCCATATAGAGTAAAATAAATGGGTTTCATTTCATAATCATAACGTTTAAAAAACTGCTTTTAAGACATGATCTTTATGTCATTTTAAACCCACAGAGACAAAAAATGGGTTTCATGTATGTAAATACCAGAATTAAAATAGAATATTTTGAAATATATGTGAATACCCCTATAGAAGAAATATCTTTGAGTATTCACTTAATAAAATAAAAGAATTTGAGAAAAAAAGAGAGATATTTTGAGACGAAAATTCTGCATCATAACGGCTATGTTACAGGGTTTTTGAAAACATTGAAAAGAGAGGGGACATGGGTTACCCACTTAAAAATGATCCAAAAAACAGTATAGGGATATAATATAAAGGATATAAGAACATGGTAATGAAATTTTAAAGACATACCATATGAAATGAACAACTTGAAAGGGAGACAAAAATAAGATTTCTCTTATAAAAATTCGGCAGCCTAACGGCGTCACTTAAAACTTAAAAAAATGAATTGATTAGATCAAATAGGGTATATCATAATATGAAAATAAAAGGACAGTATGATGGATATAGATATCGTACCCCAACATAAGAAAAAGGAACTTGAAAGGCTTGGCATGAAATAGACCTTGAAAATGAGAAGGGTGAAAGAATCCCTTACAAAAATTCGGCAGCCTAACGACACCACTTAAAAATTATTAAAATGAATTGATGAGAGAAAGATGGGGTCTCTCATCATATGAAAATAAAAATTACAGTATGATGAATATAAAATAACATCCCCAACATAAGAACATGGAGCTTAAAATAAATGACATAAAGGAGAATGCATGAAAAGAAAGAGAGAGGTAGGATCCCTTACCTTAAAACGTAACTCTTAAAACTCGAAGGTCGGGACCTTGAGGGCTTGGGGGCACCTTGGGAGGAATATTTGGAAGTTAATGATATTAGAGCTCCATTGGAGAGGATTTAGATATGAAATGAATGAGGGAAATGTTTGGTATTTATAGGAGAAGTAAGGGGACAAAGCATTAATTGCCAAGGGACACCTCATCAGTGGTATTGGCAAAACCATGGGTTTTCCCATGGTATTTACCCATGTTATTGGCCACTTGGGACACCTCATATATTATCTTACTATTCATAAGTCGACCAAAATTATTTCATAATGATTACATCCTTAATTGTGTCATTAAACACCCGAAACTCAAAATTGTTTTTTTCATTATTCACCAAAAATTCAACTTTCTCAGAAAAATCCCAAAAATTCACCTTAACCAAATATCGATGCTCTCAATTCAAAAATGAACTCCATTTTATAAAAATAATTTTCTAAATATTTTTAATTTAACTTTTAATTAAAAAACACTATTCACCGAAAATTCATTTTTTTCAGAAAAATTCCCAAAAATCACCATAACCTAATATCGATGCTCTAAATTCAAAAATGAACTCTATTTTATAAAAATAATTTTCTAATTATTTTTAATTTAATTTTTAATTAAAAAACACTATTCACCGGAAAAAACTAATACTTGACTAATAATTTCTGAAACAATTATTTACCTATTTTATTGAATCACATTACTTAATCAAGGTGCCTAAATTATATTAATACTTTATTTAAGTGAGATTACTAATCCATTTGGTCACATTACTAATCCTAAGCGTAAAATAACTATTCATAATTTACTATTCATCAAAAATTAAGTTGATCTTATTAGACTCTAAATTTCATACTGAACAAAACTATAGAAGGCCATTTTTTGAAAATCATTACACATTTTTAACTATTTAAGGTTTACATAAATATTTTAAAATATACTTTTTCCAAAATTCAACAATACTATACATCCTATATTTATCCAAAAACTTGATATTCACAAACATCACCATAAAAAGAAATCAAAATTTTTATTTAAATCAAAGAATTACACAAGGCAGTTACGGTCTCGTTACATAGACCCTTATAACACCAGTATAGGACTTAAGAGTAAGGTGTGCTAGGGTGATAGAATCTTTGGGTGGCTCAGCCAACATTGCCCGAGTAGTGATTTCTATCAGCTTGAACTTCTCAGGAAGGCGATTCCATTCCAGCTTCACATGATGAAGTTCGACTTTGGTTTAGTCCAGAGCAAAGTCCAAAGGTGCTACCTCCTTCCCGAGTTCCGTCAGATGGGCTTCAATCGGCCCAAGACTACAGGATGAGGCCATCGAATCTTATTTCTATATTAATTAATCAAGATCACATGTATTTATAGAAAATAATTGTAACATTTAGTTTCCAACAGTCATATTGACCAACGGTCATATAACGGTTGAAACCCAACAGTCTCATTTTAATTATACTCATTTTATTAAATGAAAAATAAAATAACCCACAAAAATTTAGTGGACAAAATTTACTCAAAAAATTTCGGGTCGTTACAATCTTCCCCCCTTAAGAAATTTCATCCTCGTAATTTTAAAATTGGGCTTGGAAATTTCAATAAAAGTCCCACATCGGAAAAAAGAGTCAGTAAAACTGTTACTTTAAAAGAAAGAAAGAGAAGTAAAAAGGTCACCCGAGTTAATCCATACTAGGATTCCATGTAGGAAAACATGGATATGGAAGAGAAAACCAATTAGTCAAGTTTTGATGGAGAGTGATAGAAAACATGAATAGGAGAAAATTAACAACAAGAAGATCACAAACTTAAGATGTGTTAAATGGTCATTGACTACCCAGTAGGAAACGTAAACCAACAACATTTTCATTTTACGTTCCTTTTCATAATTTTGAGGAACTCATTCACTACATAGAATAAAAACATAAGGAAATATACTTAACTTCAATTAGAGTTTCAGCCTTTAATAAGTTTCTACCAATACTAATCTTTTCTCCAAATAATAAGCATTTCAAAAGACTCAGTCTCATAAAAAGCACAAGAATCATATTCTAGAAAATCACATAATCCACAAAAGAATAACTATATTTTTTCCTTGTCTTTAGTCATCAACTAAAACTAAAAAGGTTTGTACGAGATCATATAATCCCCAAAAAGAATAATTATTTATAAAAAGAAATATGACTATTAATCTCCAAAATTCAAAAAAAGTACCCAAAGTTCTAGAAAGACCAATCAATACACAATCATCCTTAAAATTATTCATAATAATCCAAACTAAGATTGGAACCCAAAACTCAGAAGGATTTAAACACATAGTCTTCCCCAATAAATCTTAACATTTATCTCCAAATAACATCGACTACTATTAAAGTCTCATACTAAAGTGTAATTAACCTATTCACATATTCTCTATGCTAGGTTCATCATTTTCCAGAAATAACCCAAATCGCCATATGTCCACAATAAATACATAAATTCTTAAAAAAAATCAACAATTCCTCCTCAATTTAAATCCTGTAGTATTTTATTTCCCTTAGGCATATAGTACTCCAAAAGAGAAAACTTCGTCCAAAATAACCTTTATCATTTAATCACAAAATCATTTTCCTATAAAAAGGATATCCATTTGATAAAACATAAGTTTCCAAAATCAACTTATTCTTGATCCATAAAAATAGAAGGTGCATTAGTCAGTCCTAAGGGCATAACAACAAACTCATAATGCCCATATCTTGATTGGAAGATAGTTTTTTTTTGGAATATCATCATTCTTCACCCTCAATTGATGATAACCAGAATGAAGATCAATCTTAGGGAAGAATTGAGTCCCACGAAGTTGGTCAAATAAGTCATCAATTCTTGGAAGAGAGTATTTGTTTTTCACTGTGATCCCATTCAGTTCTCTATAATCAATGCATAGCTGCATCGATCCATCCTTCTTCTTCTTCACAAAGAGTACTGATGCTCCCCAAGGAGACACACTTGGTCGGATAAACCCATTCTCCAAAAGTTCTTGGAGTTGTTTCTTTAATTCCTCTAGATCCACATTTTCTATCCTATAGGGGGTCTTTGACATCAGATGATATCCAGGTACTAGTTCAATGGAAAACTCTACATCTCTTTCTGGGGGAGGTCCGTGTAACTCCTGAGGAAATACATCAACGTATTCCTAGACGATGGGGAAATTTTCTAAAAGAATAAATCCTTCATGAGAAACTTATTTCATTTAAGAGTCTTTTAACTAAAAAGGATTTTATGTCTTAAAACTTCATGCTTGGACAATTACATTTTTCTATAATTCCTTCATAATGATTCATAAAAAGCTTGCGAATAACCAAACATATCCCCCGAGAGTATCGTAACCAAGAGTGCAGAAAAGCCCGTTGTCATGTACTAGTTCTCGTTTGAGTCTAGATCAAAGCGGAATTTTTAGGTTTTACCCCTATGTACATTTATGCCAGAGCCACCTCTACTTGTTCATATCTAGACAGGGATTCATTTTTTTGGAAACCACTTACTCAATACTTCACAAAAATACTAGGATGTTTTTCTAAATTTAAACTTCTCTATAAGGTTCTTACTAAAGTTTTAATATCCTAATTTACATAAATAACTAAACCATATTTTGATACAAACTATAGCATCCTACCTTTTTATCACATAAACTTTCATTACATTATACAAAACTGAGGATCTTTAAGGTTTAGTGTCTTGGAAACCAGGAACTTAAAACATGACAACATAAGACATTCTTCTTAAACACTTGAAAGGCTTCTTCATACTTTTTCATCCTAAGTTCATTACTACATCTCATAACCTGGGGACATACATCAAAGGAAAGGGTGAGTAGAAGGCCCAGTAAGGGAAACAAGGGAAACATTTTACATGTGAACTTGAGATACATCAATAAAGTAATGATAAATAACTTTAAGGAATGAGAAAGAGATCACGGGGCATATCATAATAAAAATAATGTGTTTCATAACTTGAAGATGTGGCTACAACATTTAACTTAGACAATCACTTCCATATCACCAAGTTCCATCCCCAGGTGTCATTAAAAAAATTACCAAGGTTATTCACCATGGTATCATTAAAATGGCCATCTCTAGAGATTAAGTCTTTACCCAATGCATTGGAGCACTGTCAGGGAGCACACTTAATTTGTCTTTATTATCATGTGAGCCACATATATCATCATCAAACATTTCATAAATAACTCATATAGCATAAAAGAAATTGGTTTCATTTCATAATCATAACATTTTAAAAACTGCTTTTAAGACATGATCTTTATGTCATTTTAAACCCACGGAAAAGAAAAGCAGATTTCATGTATGTAAATATCATAATTAAAATAGAACATTTTGATATATATGTGAATACCCCTATATAAGAAAGATATTTGAGTATTCACTTAATAAAATAAAAGAATTTGAGAAAAAGAGATAGATATTTTGAGACGAAAATTCTACAGTATAATGGCTATGTTATAGGGTTTTAGAAAACATTGAAAAGAGAGGGTACATTGGTTACCCACTCATAAATGATCCACAAAATAGTAGAGGGATTGAATATAAAGGATATAAGAACATGGTAATGAAATTTGAAAGACATACCATTTGAAATGAACAACTTGAAAGGAAGACAAAAATAAGATTTCTCTTATAAAAATTCGGCAGCCTAACTACGTCAATTAAAACTTCAAAAAAATGAATTGATGAGATAAAATAGGATCTCTCATCATATTAACATAAAAGGAAAAAATGATGGATATAGAGATCATACCCCAACATAAGAAAAAGGAACTTGAAAGATTTGACATGAAATGGACCATGAAAATGAGAAGGGTGAAAGAATCCCTTACAAAAATTCGGCAGCCTAACGACGCCACTTAAACATTCTTAAAATGAATTGATGAGGGAAAGAGGGGGTCTCTAATCATATGAACATGAAAATGACAGTAGTATGAATATAAAAGAACATCCCCAACATAAGAACATGGAGCTTAAAATAAATGACATAAAGGAGAATACATGAAAAGAAAGAGAGAGGTAGGATCCCTTACCTTAAAACGTAACTCTTAAAACTCGAAGGTCAGGACCTTGAGGGCTTGGGGAAACCTTGGGAGGACTCCTTAGGAGGTAATGAGACCAGATCTTAGTTGGGGAGGATTTGGAAATGAAATGAACGAGGGAAAGGCTTGGTATTTATAGGAGAAGTGAGGGGACAAAGGAACAGCGTTGACTTCGATGCTTGACCGTGCTGTTCCTTTTCCTGTTTTAGCTTCCTGAACACATTGATCTATTTTTCATGTAATTTTCCTTTCGGTTTTCTCTTTGTGGAGACTCCTATATATCTATTTTTTGTCGAATCTCAAAAAAAAGTGAGGGGGCAAAGCATTAATTGCCAAGGGACACCTCATCGGTGGTATTGGAAAAACCATGGGCTTGCCCGTGGTATTTTCCCATGGTATTGGACGCTTGGGACACATAATACCTTATCTTACTATTCATAAGTCGACCAGAATTATTGCATAATGATTACATCCTTAATGATGTCATTAAACACCCGAAACTCAAAACTGTTTTTTTCACTATTCACTGAAAATTCAACTTTCTCAGAAAAATCCCAAAAATTCACCTTAACCAAATATCAATGCTCCGAATTCAAAAATGAACTCCATTTTATAAAAATATTTTTCTAAATATTTTTAATTTAACTTTTA
The DNA here is from genome assembly GCA_963277665.1 of Viscum album. Taxonomy (NCBI): domain Eukaryota; kingdom Viridiplantae; phylum Streptophyta; class Magnoliopsida; order Santalales; family Viscaceae; genus Viscum; species Viscum album. The sequence continues at coordinate 1,059,664,108 of OY728155.1, forward strand.
ATTAAAAAAACACTATTCACCAAAAAGTCATTTTTTTCAGAAAAATTCCCAAAAATCACCATAATCTAATATCGATGCTCTGAATTCAAAAATGAACTCCATTTTATAAAAATAATTTTCTAAATAATTTTAATTTAATTTTTAATTAAAAAACACTATTCACCTGAAAAAACTAATAATTGACTAATAATTTCTGAAATAGTTATTTACCTATTTTATTGAATCACATTACTTAATCAAGGTGCCTAAATTATATTAATACTTTCTTTAAGTGACATTACTAATCCATTTGGTCACATTACTAATCCTAAGCGTAAAATTACTATTCATAATTTACTATTCATCAAAAATTAAGTTGATCTTATTAGACTCTAAATTTCATACTAAACACAACTGTAGAAGACCATTTTTTAAAAATCATTACACATTTTTAATTATTTAAGGTTTACATAAATATTTTAAAATATCCTTTTTCCAAAATTCATCAATACTATACATCCTATATTTATCCGGAAACTTGAGATTCACAAACTTCACCATAAGAAGAAATCCCAATTTTTATTTAAATCAAAGGATTACACAAGGCAGTTACGGTCTTGTTACATAACACCTTATAACACCAGTATGGGACCTAAGAGTTAGGTGTGCTAGGGTGATCGAATCTTGGGGCGGCTCGACCAAAATTGTCCGAGTTGTGATTTCTATCATCTTGAACTTCTCACGAAGGCAATTCTGTTCCATCTTCACACGATGAAGTTTGGCTTTGGTTTGGTCCAGAGCAAATCCCAAAGGTGCTACCTCCTTCCCGAGTTCCATCAGATGGTGTTCGATCGGCCCGCAACTACTGGATGGGGCCATCAAATCTTCTTTCTATATTAATTAATCGAGATCATTTGTATTTATAGAAAATAATTGTAACATTTAGTTTCCAACGATCATATTGACCAATGGTCATATAACAGTTGAAACCCAACGGTCTCATATTAATTATACACATTTTATTAAATGAAAAATAAAATAACCCACAAAAATTTAGGGAATAAAATTTACTCAAAAAAATTCGGGTTGTTACACCTCCTTTGTCTACCTCAGGTTAATTGATAATCCTCCTGAGTGGTAGAAGGTCCAGAATCAAAATATGAATAACTAGACTCAGAATCAGCTGTATCAATGGGATGAAGAGGAGGAGGTGGAGCAGGCTGGACATTAGTCTCAACATGAGCTGGTGGCTCATGTTCATCAGACTTATGAAGTTCTGGTTCACTACTTCAAGGTGTGACAGTCCCGGTCTTAGGGGAAGATGATTTATGAAAGACCACATCCCTACTAATGATGCACTTTTGGTATCCCCACTTATCTACCCAAAGTTTTCATCCCATAACTCCCTCGGGATAACCAACGAAAATACATTTGAGGGCTCTAGGCTCTATTTAATCAGTCTTGACGTGAGCATAGGTTGTAGACCCGAAAAACCCTAAGTAGGAATACGAACAGGGCTTGCCGGTCCAGAGTTCTTTAGGAGGTTTGAATTGATTCGCAGAAGAGGGACACCTGTTGATTAGGTACACAACAGTGCTAGTGGCCTCAGCCTAAAAGGATTTGGGGAGGCTTGAGTATGCAAGCATACTACAAGTTCTTTCAAGTATAGTCTGATTCATCTTATCTACAAGGAAATTCTATTGGGGAGTTTCCCTAACAATTCCATGCCTTTTAATTCCTTCAGACTCACAATATTGAATGAACTCAGTGGATAAGTACTCAAGCCCATTTTCGGTTCTCATGGTCTTAATCTTCTTTCCAGTTTGGTTTTTAACTGATGCTTTCCAGGTTTTGAAAATTTGGAAAACATCAAATTTATTCTTGAGGATGTAAACCCAAACCTTCCTGGAGTAATCATCAATAAAGGTGACGAAATAGGATCCTTCACCATGCGAGGTGGTCCTGGATGACCCCCATAAATCTGAATGGATTTACTCTAGTGGGGAAGCAGCCTTGAAGGAGGACCTATTGAAGCTCACCCTTTTGGCATTTCCCATCACACAATCTCCACAAAATGGAAGGTTCGAAGGTGTGATTCTACTCAACAGCCCCTGCTTGTTGAGTTTTTCAATCCCCTTAGAGCTTACATAACCCAACCGTCTATGCCAGAGTATAGAGTTGTCAATGTTTGTATTGTAAACACTACCCAACTATCTCGAATGGGTCTTTCCATTCAGGACAAATAACTCATTCAAAAGAGACCCTTTTAATATGGTTCTAGATTCCTTAGAGACTTTGATAGAACCCAAATATGATCTAAAGGTGTATCCTTTTTTATCAAGGACTCTTAAGGAAATCAAGTTTCGTTGTAGGTTGGGGACCCACCTCAGATCAAGTAGGGTAATGACTGACTGATCATCCAATTCTATCAGGACATACCCTCTACCCTCAACCTTGCACTTCTTTTTGTTTCCTAACAGGATATCCCCTTCCACTTTCTCAATCAACTCTAAGAAATACTCTCTATACGGACACATGTGGAAGGAACAACCAGAGTATAAGACCCACTCACAGTCATGTATGGCTAGAAACATTCAAGACTTCGGTAGTGTCATACCCAGAGTAGACAAGAAGAGATTGGTTAGTGGGTTGTGTGTGTTCTAATTAACGCTTAAGCTTTTTACACTCAGGCTTAGTGTTCCTAGGCTTCCCGTAGTGGAAACATGTGACTTTTCTATCTTTGGGATTACCCTTCAACTTTGGTTTTTTCCTGGGTTCTTTGCTACCTTTACTTTTTTCCCTATTAAACTGTTTCTTTTTACCTTTACCCTGAGGCCTCCCCCTAGTAAACAAACTCTCGGTCTTGCCTTTAACTTTAGGTTTAGAGTGAAGTTCTTTTGACAAAAGGGTAGACTTGACTTCTTCCAGTGTCAAGGAGTCTCGACCATACGTCATGGTCTCGACCGGGGTACTATAACTATGGTTAAGAGAGATTAAGAGAATAATGGCTTGATCCTCATCATCTATAGAAACATCAATTTTGGCCAAGTCCAACATGATTTTGTTGAATTCATCTAGATGGGATTTTATAGAAGTACCAGGTTTCATCCTAAAGGTGAACATGCGATGCTTCTTATAAAGTATTCCTACCAGGGAAGCGGTCATGTATAACTTTTCAAGTTTTAGCCATATTCCAGCAACAGTAGTCTCATATGTCACTTCCCTAGGAACCACATCTCCTAAGGAAAGTAAGAGCAAACTATGGGCTTTAACAAGAGTGTTGGGGGGGATAACTTGGTATTCTGTAACGGTTTGACCGGTTTATTTAACAATTGAAATTAGTTTAGTAGGCCCAGATAGGGCATCAATAAGGCTTTGTTGGACTAATAATTCCCTCATTTTTATTCTCCATAAATTTAAGTCATTGTCTCCATCGAACTTTTCGATTTCATATCGCATTGTAGACATGTTTATCCAAATGAGTAGATGTCGAATGATTGGGGACAACGATAAGCACACACCCCAAAAAATTGACCGATCTCACTGGGTAAACGTGTACAGTGAGATATGAAGGCGAAATGATTTGGTGAATACAATGATTTCACCTAAAAAGAAAGAGAAAAACAACAATATAAAGGAAAAATTTAAATAGGGTTTAAATACTGAAATAAAATAAAGAAAACCCAAATTAATGAATTGCAAACTAAGTACTTTAAACAGTAAGAAAAAATATAACTTGGAAATTTGTGAATATGCTATAAACATGGTACAACGAGGCTATCAACAGAATATTGGCAGCCGAAAGGCATAACCGAGTATAAGAAAACAATAAAACTATTGCACAGGTATGTCAGGAATAAGAAACAACCGTAAAATAGGATGTAAATAAAGACAACAAACAAGTATATTATCAAACTAATGGAAGAATGCAATTTGATTGGTAACGAACAGCTCTAAACACAAAATATAGTAAGAAAATCATATAAGGACAAAGTCCCATAGGCTGAATTTAAGAAAAGAAACAAATCACAAGGCACAACAGCCAGGTTGGCTCTAATACCACATGTTGTGGTTAACGGATAGTGAGAATGTAACAACAAATAACCACAATGGAGCCTAGGATGACTAGTGTTGTGCATAGGTTAAAAAATAACCAAACAATCGACAGAAACAATACAAGAAAGATAAAGAACACAGTATTTACTTGCTTCAACCCCCTTGGGACCTATTGCACCCCCTTGGGACCTATTGCATGGCAAGAACACCACACACATGCATTTTTATTACTATGAAAAAGAAAACCATAATTACAGTAAATGGTAGCAGCCGATAAGGAATGCACCATAAGAAAACAGGCACATCATAGTGACAAAATCAGAAAAATGCAAAGTACTTATAGCGCCAGGATTATTTATACCCGGCTGTCCAGATCGCTTCATGTTGAGATTGATTCACGTTTTGGGAACTAGATCGCCATTCTGAGGATCTTGATGAAGCAGTAGTGTCTTGTACTTTGAGAAACTCAGAAACTCGTCTCCAAACCGCACGTCTTCCATCAAGGAAGGATCGTCACCTCCACCACACACTAATCACCAATCAAAGGGACCGAGGAGGAGCGATAGGCAGGAAAAGAGATCTCTGGGAGAGGATCATTGAGCGCAGAACCAAGAATCGGATCACTAGGCTTTGCCGAGGAAGAATGAAGACCACTGCTGCAAAGGAGTCCTGAAGACAAGAACGCACTGCCTAAGAAGTCGTAGAAGGGGTGATTAGACCCCCTGCGAGCGGAGGTTTTTTCCAAACAGAAAGCCCCAATAAAAGAGGTCTACCACAAACCACAGAGTAAGAACCAATAAAAACATAGCCCCGCCAAACACGAGGATTGAATGCATGTAACCGGTGTATTAAAAGCATGTTTAAACATGGTAAATGAAAAAATTTAATATGAAAACAGAATAAGTGAATTAGAAATAGAAAAAATAATTCACACAATGTGCCACATAGGGGACCATCTTCGGATCAAGTACCTCATCACCTTCCAGATCTGAGCCAGTATACGCCGCTGGATCAGGGAAAGAAGCAGGGGGTAAGGGAGCGACATCCATAGTCTGCACCTTCACCAGCTCCATAATGGGACGAGCCCCATCTCTAGACTGTTGTGGTTCTCTGACCACTATGAGAGATAATAGGAGAAGAATGGGAAGAAAAATAATCTTTATTTCAAAAAGAACAAGGATTAAAAAAGACCCCTCCCACACCTCCCTTTGATTTCTATCACATGGAGCTCTCCCGAACCTCTCTCAAAGAGCTCTTCCTTGGCTCGAATCTAATGATGTAGGAAGCACCCTTGGCCCTCCTTAAAAATCCATGGTGGGAGGTGTCAAGTTTGACACAACACTCACAAATCCTCCCACCAAACCTTGGAATTCAAAAATGGTGGCCACCAACTCCAATGGCAGCCAAACCAATAGTTGTTGCACATGTGAAATGTGCAGCCCTCAATATGGAAGTCCTCCATAGTGGCTATGGTTGGTGCACCACCCACCAACCATGGTATCTAGAAAACTATCCATCAATTCTCCCCCTCCATCTGCAATCCGCTGGAGCATCTGCAAAGATCTAGCTTCTTCCGAGTGACCACCTTTGTTAGCATATCTACCAGTTTCTCCTTTGTGTGGATCTTCACAAGTCGCAACAGTTGTTGATCCATCACTTCGCATATCCAATGATAGCGAATGTCGATGTGCTTCGTCTGGGAATGGTACATGGAGTTTTTGCTCAAGTACAAAGCTCTTTGACTATCACAATGAACCCTGTACTCCTTCTGGATGAATCCGAGCTCTTGGAGAAAATTCTTTAGCCACAACATATCATTTCCAGCTTCCGAAGTAGTAATGTACTCTGCTTCCGTCGTGGATAAAGCGACACACTTCTCCAACCTTTACTGCCATGATACAACTCCTCCTGCAAAATTATAGATGTATCCTGATGTAGACTTCCTGCTATCAGGATCTCTGGCCATATTTGTATCTGTATATCCCTCCAAGAGTGGTTCAGCTCCCCCGTAGCACAAACATATCTTTGAGGTACCTTTAAGATACCTCAGAATCCATTTGACAGCATCCCAATGTTGCTTCCTGGGATTGGAGAGAAAATGACTCACGATTTCCACTACATGGGCAATGTCAGGTCGCGTACTCACCATAGCGTACATCAAGCTTCCAACTGCCAAGGATTATGGTATCATCTTCATCGTCTTGATTTCTTCCTTGGACGATGGGAAAGAACTCCTGCTCAACTTTAAATGTCCTGGAAGAGGAATTCTTACTGGTTTGGCTTTGTCCATGTTGAAACGTTTCAGAACACGTTCAATATACTTCTCCTGAGATAGCCATAACAACTTCCTCTTTTTGTCACGAATGATCTGCATCCCCAAAATCTGTTGAGCTGCACCCAAGTCTTTCATATCAAAAGACTTGGATAACTCCTTCTTCAACTAGAAAATATTCACTGCATCCTTCCCAATGATCAACATGTCATCAACATAAAGTAGAAGAGAAACAAAGTTACCATCCTGAAATATCTGTATCTAAACACATTGTTCCGCCTATGTCCGCTTGTATCCATGACTCACCATGAATGAGTCAAACTTCTTGTACCACTGTCTGGGATCCTGTTTCAGTCCATACAAGCTCTTCTTCAATTTTCAGACGAGGTTTTCTTGTCCAGAAACCTCAAATCCTTCAGGTTGCTTCATGTAGATCTCATCAGAGAGGTCACCATGAAGAAAATATGTCTTCACGTCCATCTGTTCAAGCTCCAAGTCCAAGCTAGCCACTAATCCAAAAATGACTCAGATTGAAGCCATCTTCACCACGGGTGAAAAAATCTCATCAAAGTCAACTCCTTTCTTCTGAAGAAATCCCTTGACAATTAACTGAGCTTTGTGCTTGACCTCCCTTTTGCTTCTATCCTTCTTCAGCCTGAACACCCATTTGTTCGTTAGTGCCTTCTTACCTTTGGGTAGTTCCACCAAATCGTATGTCTAGTTTTTCGTCAAAGACTCCATCTCATCCTCCATTTCATGCAGCCACTTGAGTTTTTCAGGATGAGATACTGCTTCCTGGTATCCTTCTGGATCCCCCTCATCAGTCAGCAACATGTACTCTGAATCTGAATATTTTGTTTACGGAATCCTTCCTTGTGAAGATCTTCGAACCTGTGAAATGTTATGTTCGGGAGGCACAACATCACCGAGCTCCTATGATGGTTCTGAAACTTCTTGTAAAGAGGATTAAGTCTCCCCCTGCTCAATATCCTCTTCCACTGCCTCCTGGTCCACTACCGATGAGTCTTATTACACCTCCTCCTATTCCTTGATAGGTGGTGCTGGTACTGGTGTTGGATCATGAATTGATTCCTCAACACCTTCCCTTCAAGTCATTCTAGGATTTTTAATGTCCTCGATCGTCTGGTTCTCATGGAACACGACATCTCTGCTTCTGATCGCCTTCTTCTCCTTCAGGTCCCAAAGCTTGTATCCGAACTCCTCATCTCCATAGCTGATGAATATGCATGGAGTAGATCTCATGTCTAGCTTCTTCCTGAGCTCCTTGGATACATGTACAAATGCCAAACATCCAAATACTCATAAATGAGAGTAAGAGGGATGTTTACCAGACCATCTCTTCTGTGGAATCTCAAAATTCAGCGGGACTGACGGTGATCGATTGATGAGGTAGCAGACAACCTGAGCAGCTTATCCACAGAATGGATTAGGGAGCTTTGCCAAACTCATCATGCTTCTGACCTTCTCCATGATGGTTCTGTTCTTCCTTTCTGCAACTCCATTGTGTTGTGGGGTGCGAGGGACCGTCCTCTCATTTCGGATTCCATGACTCCTTCAATAGGCATCAAATTCCCTGGATGTGTACTCTCCTCCGTTGTCTGAACGAAGACACTTTAGCTTCCTTCCAGTTTCACGCTCCACCATGGCGTGAAACATTTTGAAGTATTCCAGTACTTGGTCCTTCGTTCGTAAGAAGAACACCCACACCCTTCGAGATGCATCATTAATAAAGGATAGAAAATGTCACGAACCGAATCTGGTCGCCTTCAAAATCGGCACCCGACCCGGTCCATGGCAAGTCCCGAAGGGTGTTCCCGATCCCCACGGGCTGGCACAAGTGCCCGGGTATCAAAACTGAAAATTGGGAACGATTTACCCAAGTTTTTATACTTGAAACATCAAAAGAATCCAAGAAACCAAATCTGGATTTTTCAAACCGAAACATCTTTTTAATGAATTCAGAATTGAATTTCACAATTTTAAACAATGTTTGAAGATCATTACAAAGGTGAAAACCCAAGAAAAGACAGCCCAAGAACCTCAACATGGCAAGAGGCATCTTCCTCAAGCCATCTCCACAACACTGCATCATGAATGACCGGTGGAAACCCGAACTGTTGGCACAAAAGTTATACCCAAACCTGCGACAACAAAATAACCAAGTCTACTTACACCCAAGGGTGTAAGTAGGGTGTGATCCAAATCCCAATAGTATACGACCACTAAGAGATTCCATATAATAAGCATTTAAAGTTGAAAAGCATGCAAGTTTTCAAAAACATGAAAAGCTAGTTACAATTTCCAAAAGCTGCAACTTTGAATAAGAACAGTTTTCAAGTGGGCTATTTTAAAGGATTAACACTTTTTAAAATAAACACCAAAGCTACTGAATTTTCCAGCAAAATGTACCGTATGCCGACGGTAAGCACAAAATATCCAGTGAGCACAAAAAATGGGAATTAACCCCTAGGCACTAGCTAGCTGTGGGTCCCAAGTACCTATCTCGGTGAGAGTAACCATCACAAATATTTGTTATCGTGCACGAGCCACTAGTAGGGAACATACCCATAACCTAGTGGTCCCCAATCTTCATCATTTTAGTTTAGTTAGAGTTGTAAGTGTCAATCTTGCTAAGTGAAACTGAGGCCAAACCCCACGGGATCACTAGCATACTAGTACATGTCCACCCACCTAGATACCCGGGTTTTCCCTTTGTGCTCAAACAATTTCAACAAGTCAATGAATATAAATTTCACATGAAAATATCATTTCCATATCATAAATTCACCAAACAGCCCACATGTATACAACACAAGTCACAGAAGTCCACTTTTCATTCAAATGCATTTTGAAATCAAACCCACACCAAAATAGCCCATAACACTTTTTGCATAACTTTCACAATCCAACACATCCTTTAACAATTTTATAAAATCCCTAGAAATATACTAAACATCACATAACAGCCCACTAACATGTTTCCTAAAACCCTTTTTATAAACAAAATCAACTTTTCACATCGCACTCACACAAACAGCCCATATCACGTTCATACCTCTTTCACATTTTAGTAAATCCATTAAACATTTTTATAAAACATTTCCAAGAGGATACACATAACATAACAGAACTATTAACATTTAAAATGGTCCATTTGAAAGTATAAACAATCCAAAACAGTTTTCCAATATGGTTTCACATCTTACATAAATCATTAAACCATTCAAAACTTTCATAAAACAATTCTAAAGAGTGTACCAAATCTTTTCACAAAAAAACTCATTTCAAAACCATATTTCAAGGACAAAATCACACCAATACAAATTCAAAACAGAATTTTCATCCCCAAAAACATTTATTAAACTACCCCCATGTGTTATAAAAACACCTCAAACAATACCACTAAAGATCCACATGAAAAGCGCACGTTTTCAAAATCACTTTCAAGAAGTACAATAAGGCCTTACACCTTAAACCCATTAAAATAAACCTCTTTAAAACCTAATGGAACACCAATACCCTACCAAATCATAATTTTCAGCCCAAACATGATTTATTAAACCAATTCCATATGTTATAAAACACACCCAAACAATACCCAAAGGGTTGCACATGTAAAACACCCAATTTTTTTAAACTAAAATGAAACTGTAAAAACAAATGCTTTACCAAATACAAAATAAATAGTTCCCACACAACACACATCATATTAGTAAATTCATAATAAGTAATTCAAGCAAACTAACTCATCTAGAAATGATTACACATGGAATCACCTACCTTTTATGCCGAAACCCTCAAAACATGGTGCGAAACCTCAATCGCACCACCGCCGCACATCAAGGAATATAAATCCATACCTATACCACCAAAAATTGACCCAAAAGATACCAAATAAGACCATATGTTCTAACCCTATGTTCTGGACATTCTATAAACTCTTGAGATAGGGTGGAAACCCTAAGGAGAAGAGAACAATTGAAAAGAGAAACATTACCCAAAATAATCATGAAGAAAACGACCTAAACTCCACCAGAATATGAATTTAAAAATATCCAACCATTCAAGTGAAGTTCTAACAGGGATTATGAGATAATGTAGGAATTGGAATGGGGGGAAAAGAGTAATAATTGAGAGAGTTATGATGGAATGAACTTACCTCCTCAAATCTGCCCGATTTTAGAAACCCCAAGAATGTCAGCACCAAATCGCGATGAAATAGATCTCCAAAGTGGGGGGAAAGGCCGTGGGAGCGCGCCTGGGCTTATTATGGTCGAGAGGGAGGTAGAATAACCAAAAAATCCATTTTAATGAATAAGATATTAATAAATTAATGAAATAATTTAAAACTGGAAAATGGGCCTTCGGGTTGGCCCAATTCTCAAATAAAAACGAAAATCCCCCATGCTTATGGATTTATAAAGGCCATAAATTTAAATTTGGGGTTAATATATCAGGGGAGAACAATTAGGAGTTAGAATGAGTCAAAAATATTAAAAATTGAAAAAGTTATAAATGAAAAAAAAAATATTTTTTAAATCTGGAATTGGGCTCACAGTTTGGCCCAATTCATGAAAACTCACCTATTCTCAATAAAACCTTTGGAAACCACCAAAACAAATCATGAGTGGAAAATAAATTTAAAATAACCCTAAAATAGGTTACGTACGTGACAATTCTCTCCACCTTGAAAACTTTCCACCCCAGAAAGTCACAGCAAGGTCAAAGAAACAACCAAACCCAACTGAGAAACCAATAGGTACACCCTTGCCAGGTTTCACCCCCAAAGGTCAAAACACCTCCAGTGATCAATGATGGAAGGAATACTCTCACAAACCAAACTTACACCAATTTCCTGAAACAATCAAGTACATTCAGGATTTATCCCAAATGAAAACTCCTCAAACACAATCTGAACAATACTCAATCAATTTACCCAAAAAAAACAACAACATTGAACAAGGTTACACTTCCCTACTATAACTAAACCATTGGAAACTCTTCAATATCAATGTTTACCCAATGAATATGTAGGTAGTTAGATATCTTCGAATGATAATACCTACTTCCCAGACAAGTCCAAGGAAAAAAAATACGAGTTACTCGTATGAAGAGACACAAATGGGCTCCCCACCATAAGAGACAACTTAAATTGTTTTCCCAAGACAGAATCAAGACACTAATAGTGGGAGGCCCAAACATACTATCTAGTACAAGGGATATACTTCCATTAAATGTTTATGAAGGAACATTCATGAGAATCATAGTGGGTCTCCCCATCATAAGAACTGACCATCTTAACCGACCAGCATGGGCCGACACAGAAAGACCCAAAAAGAAATTAAAGATTTAGGAAGGGCGCAGGATTAGTCCGCATGGTTTGGGAAATTGTACACTAACTATGAATATAATTCTTTCTACATGGCTTCCTAGCACACGACCACTACTAAACGTGCACAAACTATGTGCTCAACCATGAAGAAACCAGAGGTTTGAACTATTCCCATCTTTCATACTAAGGATATGACTTTGTACAAGGGTTTAAATGGCCCTGGGATTTCCCTTGACTACGAGCCAGCTTCTCTCCGAGACCTATGGCTGGAGCTCAAATGATTGAAGCATCTTCGGCCTCGTAGTTAATATTTGGAAACCCACTGAATGAGAATTCTTCTTTTCGGTGCCACCAAAAACTACACCGCAGTCCCAAATACGTTTTCTAGACATAACACATTCCAAACTCACTTTACCTTATCCCGATATTTCACTGAAACAAGGGCTAAGAAGATACACACACATCACAACTTGTTTCTTCAGGTGAGAAAAAATAGAAGTAAAGAACACCTACACTCACATTCCTCTAAAATAGATGATTTTGTAGTTTTTCCAAGGGAGACATTTTCCCAACATAACAGGGACTCTTAGAGGATTTCACTACTTTCACCTATACAGTCAATCGAGTACATGACATCATAAGGCATCACCAAACATGACCATTTCAACTGATATAAACAATTCATGGAGAGGGACCTTATACAACATCCCCAAACATCACACAATTATAGAAAGTGGCCACAATATCCTATCATGACCATATTTCCCACACCAGTGGTTTAACATGAACTCATGACTCAAAGAAACTTTGAAGAACCCAAAGGCCCTCTTAGATACCATCGAGACAATCATCCACACTAACAACCCTAGACCATATCCACCTTCGACGAATCAAGAAACTTAAGAAACTAAGGTCTCTTTCAACCTTCCAAGAGCACTCTCCCGTTATAAGAGGATCTAAAAATCAATGAAAGGAATGGGTGTAGACTCAATCTAGAAATCTCAAGAAAAAGATTCCTTATATTGATCAACTGGAGGGTCTTCAAATGGCGAAACAATCCGGGTTGCACTTCAATTGTGCACTAACCTTTAATGGGGGTGTACCTTATCCAATGATTGAACCCAAGGACCCAACCAAGATAGTCCATTGGTCAAGATATACCACAAACCAAATCCAAACACATGTAGGGAACCATCGTAAAGGCGTCCCGAAACATTTTTCAAAAGAGACCACTAACCGTCCCTACAACACAACTTACTGACCAAACCCAAACCCAAAACACAGTTCAAACAGGAGGGGTTCTTGGACTCAAAACATCCCACAACATCAACATTTTCTGAAAAAACATAATATACACCACCCAAAAAAAAAATCATCAAGAAATCATGTTTTTTTTTAAAACATTTCTTTGAAAACAAATGGTTCAGCGGTTAGCGCATCCACCAATGGTACCCCATGGGCCTTACACATGCATGTTTCTATGCCACACCAGGCACCCTCCTCATATCCATCCTGACACTCATCCAGTCATGTCATCAACCATCCCTCTTCTCATATAACCCCATGCATGTGGTTTCTCATGCAAATACCAAAGGTTAAAACAAAAATTCTTTCCACTTTTCAAAACCAAAATGGTCAACCAATACATCCTTTTTCTCAAAACCGCTAACCACGAGATCAAATTCCAACTCACATCTTACAAAAATTTTTAGAAATGCACAACCATTTAGAAAATAACTCACTTTCAATACATTCACATCAATCTCAAAACATCTCATCCCATTAAAACACTCTTTGATTGTTTAGAAAACTCTATTGGAAACACTTTTCAAAACCAACTTCAATACAGTTTCTGCCTTCAAAAGAGGTGTAATCACACCATTTTCTATTTCAAAATAATTATGAATATTTAGTTCCAAAATTTCATAAATCATACCATTCCATATTTATTTGAAAATCATTTCACAAAAATATTACACTTCTTAAAACCAAGTCACTTTAAAACCAAAGTTCCAAGATTTCAAAACTAAAGAACACAAGACAATGCGAGAGGAAACTAGTTTCAGTGGGTGACTTGGACATATGGTTGGCGGCCATATTCCAATCACTCCACTGTCACAGAGAGTGTTCTAGAGAATATCCCCGGCTCCACATGGCTTTCCAGGCCCTGTGAGCTCACTGAGACCATTAACCCAACTCTCTTTTCATTTCCCCTAATCATCATTAAACTAAGAAAAACAAAGAACATAGATAAATCCCGAATTCCCCTGGTGACTCGAATCCCGTCATGAGGTGTGGTGATCAGGCACACTACCCATAACCGAACTACAAGGTCCCAACAATTCTAACTCAAATATATCCCGACTGTTCCCTAAATAACATGACCCAAAGAGTTAACCAGAACCTCCCTTTGATACCATTTTGTCACGAACCGAATCTGGTCGCCTTCAAAATCGGCACCCGACCCGGTCCATGGCAAGTACCGAAGGGCGTTCCCGATCCCCACGGGCTGGCACAAGTGCCCGGGTATCAAAACTGAAAATTAGGAACGATTTACCCGAGTTTTTATACTTGAAACATCAAAAGAATCCAAGAAACCAAATCTGGATTTTTCAAACCGAAACATCTTTTTAATGAATTCAGAACTGAATTTCACAATTTTAAACAATGTTTGAAGATCATTACAAAGGTACAAACCCAAGAAAAGACAGCCCAAGAACCTCAACATGGCAAGAGACATCTTCCTCAAGCCATCTCCACAACACCGCATCATGAATGACCGGTGGAAACCCGAACTGTTGGCACAAAAGTTATACCCAAACCTGCGACAACAAAATAACCAAGTCTACTTACACCCAAGGGTGTAAGTAGAGTGCGAGCCAAAGCCCAATAGGATACCACCACTAAGAGATTCCATATAATAAGCATTTAAAGATGAAAAGCATGCAAGTTTTCAAAAACATGAAAAGCTAGTTACAATTTCTAAAAGCTGCAACTTTGAATAAGAACAGTTTTCAAGTGGGCTATTTTAAAGGATTAACACTTTTTAAAATAAACACCAAAGCTACTGAATTTTCCAGCAAAATGTACCGTATGCCGACGGTAAGCACAAAATATCCAGTGAGCACAAACAATGGGAATTAACCCCTAGGCACTAGCTAGCTGTGGGTCCCAGGTACCTATCTCGGTGAGAGTAACCATCACAAATATTCGTTCTCGTGCACGAGCCACTAGTAGGGAACATACCCATAACCTAGTGGTCCCCAATCGTCATCATCTTAGTTTAGTTAGAGTTGTAAGTGTCAATCTTGCTAAGTGAAACTGAGCCCAAACCCCACGGGATCACAAGCATACTAGTACATGTCCACCCACCTAGATACCCGGGTTTTCCCTTTGTGCTCAAACAATTTCAACAAGTAAATGAATATAAATTTCATATGAAAATATCATTTCCATATCATAAATTCACCAAACAGCCCACATGTATACAACACAAGTCACAGAAGTCCACTTTTCATTCAAATGCATTTTGAAATCAAACCCACACCAAAATAGCTCATAATACTTTTTGCATAACTTTCACAATCCAACACATCCTTTAACAATTTTATAAAATACCTAAAAATATACTAAACATCACATAACAGCCCACTCACATGTTTCCTAAAACCCTTTTTATAAACAAAATCAACTTTTCACATCGCACTCACACAAACAGCCCATATCACATTCTTACCTCTTTCACATTTTAGTAAATCCATTAAACATTTTTATAAAACATTTCCAAGAGGATACACATAACATAACAGAACTATTAACATTTAAAATGGTCCATTTGAAAGTATAAACAATCCAAAACAGTTTTCCAATATGGTTTCACATCTTACATAAATCATTAAACCATTCAAAACTTTCATAAAACAATTCTAAAGAGTGTACCAAATTTTTCACAAAAAAACTCATTTCAAAACCATATTTCAAGGAAAAAATCACACCAATACAAATTCAAAACAGAATTTTCATCCCCAAAAACATTTATTAAATAACCCCCATGTGTTATAAAAACACCTCAAACAATACCACAAAAGATCCACATGAAAAGCACACGTTTTCAAAATCACTTTCAAGAAGTACAATAAGGCCTTACACCTTAAACCCATTAAAAGAAACCTCTTTAAAACCTAATGGAACACCAATACCCTACCAAATCAGAATTTTCAGCCCAAACATGATTTATTAAACCAACTCCATATGTTATAAAACACACCCAAACAATACCCAAAGGGTTGCACATGTAAAACACCCAATTTTTTTAAACTAAAATGAAACTGTAAAAACAAATGCTTTACCAAATACAAAATAAACAGTTCCCGCACAACACACAACATATTATTAAATGCATAATAAGTAATTCAAGTAAACTAACTCATCTAGAAATGATTACACATGGAATCACCTACCTTTTATGCCGAAACCCTCAAAACATGGTGCGAAACCTCAATCGCACCACCGTCGCACATCAAGGAATA
The DNA here is from genome assembly GCA_963277665.1 of Viscum album. Lineage (NCBI taxonomy): Eukaryota > Viridiplantae > Streptophyta > Magnoliopsida > Santalales > Viscaceae > Viscum > Viscum album. The sequence continues at coordinate 1,059,680,297 of OY728155.1, forward strand.
TAAATCCAGACCTATACCACCAAAAATTGACCCAAAAGATACCAAATAAGACCATATGTTCGAACCCTATTTTCTGGACATTCTATAAACTCTTGAGATAGGTTGGAAACCCTAAGGAGAAGAGAAGAATTGAAAAGAGAAACATTACCCAAAATAATCATGAAGAAAACGACCTAAACTCCACCAGAATATGAATTTAAAAATATCCAACCATTCAAGTGAAGTTCTAACAGGGATTATGATATAATGTAGGAATTGGAATGGGGGGAAAAGAGTAATAATTGAGAGAGTTATGATGGAATGAACTTACCTCCTCAAATCTGCCCGATTTTAGAAACCCCAAGAATGTCAGCACCAAATCGCGATGAAATATATCTCCAAAGTGGGGGGAAAGGCAATGGGAGCGCGCCTGGGCTTCTTAGGGTCGAGAGGGAGGTGGAATCACCGAAAAATCCGTTTTAATGAATAAGATATTAATAAATTAATGAAGCAATTTAAAACTGGAAAATGGGCCTTCGGGTTGGCCCAATTCTCAAATAAAAACGAAAATCCCCCATGCTTATGGATTTATAAAGGCCCCAAATTTAAATTTGGGGTTACTATATCAGGGGAGAACAATTAGGAGTTGGAATGAGTCAAAAATATTAAAAATTGAAAAAGTTATAAATGAAACAAAATTTATTTTTTAAATCTGGAATTGGGCTCACAGTTTGGCCCAATTCATGAAAACTCACCTATTCTCAATAAAACCTTTGGAAACCACCAAAACAAATCATGAGTGGAAAATAAATTTAAAATAACCCTAAAATAGGTTACGTACGTGACAGAAAATATTTGTTACCTCCGAGTGTATCCACCTCCATGGGTCCGCATACATCAGAGTGCACCAGATCTAATAACTCTGATCTCCGTGATGAAGCTGTATTGAATGAAACTCTACGCTGCTTCCCATACAAGCAGTATTTACAAGGATCAAGTGATGCATCCTTGTCAATACTTATGTACTTGTTCTTTGTTAGGGTAGATAACCCTTTTTCACTCATGTGGCCGAGCCTTCTATGCCACATATTAGATGACGTCTCTCTTTCCACCGTGTTGAGGCTGTCTGCACATATCTTCACATGAGTTTTATACAACGTACCACATTTGTGTCCTCGAGTGATGATGATGACTCCTTTTGTCATCTTCCATGCTCCGTTGCTGAAGATGTTGTCATAGCCTTGTCGATCAAAGACTATACCTGATAACAGGTTGAGCCGAAGGATTGGAACATGTCGAACATCCTTCAGGGTGATTGTGTATCCAACATTCATCTTGACTTGGATATCACCCATGCCAACAATCTCTGCCGAACTGGTATTCCTCATCTTAACTGCACCAAAGTCACTAGCTTGATAAGTTAAGAAATACCCATGATGTGGCGTGAGGTGGTATGATGCTGCAGTATCGACCACCCATTCCGTGTCTTGGCCTGATGTATGAAAGCATGTCTCTTCTTCGTCTTTGGAGCAAAGAACAACTTCTCCAGTGACGCTCACATGCACGTCTTCATTTCTTCTTTGCTGGTTGTTACTTTGACCATTTTCTTGTAACAACTTTCGGCAGTTCTTCTTCATGTGTCCCTCCATGCCACAATGGTAGCATTTGTATGTTGGCCTCCTACCATATGCGGACCTTCCTCTGTTCTTGCTTCGACCTCTGGTTCCTGCCCCACGACCTCCTCCTTGTTGTCTCCCTCACTTCTCCAGAACCAGAGCTTGCGTCTGGTTGAAACTCGCATCCTTCCTTCGGGCTTCCTCGTTGAACAATGTATCCTTTACCATTGCCATGGTAAGTTTTCCTCCCGGTGCCGAGTTGCTGAGTTAGACGAAAAACATATCTCAGCTATCGGGAAGTGTGCAGAGTAAGTGGTTCTCCTGATCTTTATCATTTAGAGTCTTACCGGCAGCCACCAACTGGTTTACCAGGATTTGGAACTCGCTGGTGTGTTCGGCTATAGAGTTTCCACTTTGTAGTTGAAGATTCATCAACCGCTTCAATAAGAGGATCTTGTTTCGAGCGGTCTTTGACTGATACATATTTTCCAACTTTTTCCAAAGTTCATACGCACCAGTCTCTTGAGCAACATGGTGGTAAACGCTGTGATCGATCCATTGGCGGATTTGGCTGATCGTCTTCTTATTTAGCTTCTTCCACTTCGCTTCCTTTGTGGCATCGGGGTTAACTCCTTCATTCTCAATGGGGTCAAAAAGATCCTTAGCATTGAGAAGATCTTCCATTCGAGACTTCCAAATGGAGTAGTTCGAAGAATTTAACATGATCATCCCTCCCGTGGATGATCCCTCCATCAGATTTCAATTCAGTTAAACTTTGGTGCAGAATCTGGAAAAATGGAGCTCACCGTTGCATCCAGAACGGTCGAAAATGGTGGAATCGACTTCTGGATCGTTGAAATCGGATACCGATTGATCAAGTTATGATCAAAACAGTATCAACGGTCGAGATCGTCCGATGACGTGACGATGACGTGGCGATGACGTGGCGATGACGTGGCATGCTGGAGCACCTGCCAAAAACCTTCTGGAAAAGTCGCCAGCACTGGAACAGTACCTTCTTCTCCGGCAAGGGGGTACTGTTCACCCGAAGTTTGACCAAACTTTGACCGGGCCTAGGAAGCTCGTTTTAGCTCCGTTTTCGATGCCATTTGCGCCGTTGGAATCGTCTTGACACAAGCTTTCAGAATATGCCTTCAAAACACGATTCCTGGAAACTTGAATTTTCCAGCCACTGGAAAAATTTCCACCGCCCGCCGCCGTTTCACCGGAACCGCCTCTGATACCACTTGTTGTGGTTCTCTGACCACTATGAGAGATAATAGGAGAAGAATGGGAAGAAAAACAATCCTTATTTCTCAAGAACAAGGAATACAAAAGACCCCTTCCACACCTCCCTTTGATTTCTATCACATAGAGCTCTCCCGGCCCTCTCTCAAAGAGCTCTTCCTTGGCTCGAATCTAATGATGGAGGAAGCACCCTTGGACCTCCTTAAATATCCATGGTGGGAGGTGTCGAGTTTGACACAACTCCCACTAATCCTCCCACCAAACCTTGGACTTCAAAAATGGTTGTCACCAACTCCAATAGCAGCCAAAAAAATAGTTGTTGCACATGTGAAATGTGCAACCCTCAATATAGATGTCCTCCCTGATGGCTATGGTTGGTGCACCACCCACCAACCATGGTAGCTGGAAAAATATCCATCATAGACACCGGCTGGGGAGTACCAGCCTCAACTTGTTGGGCACTATCACGTCGCGCATCCTGACGACGACGCCGGCACACCTGCAAGGGATGACCCTATAGGAGACAATGAGAGCAGTACCTCGGGGGGTAAGCAATATCTTGGTTCCAGCAAACGGACTCCTGCACCCTGAGAGTAAGCTTTTCTGGTACAGGACGCGAGAGGTCTAGCTCTACGCACATGCGGGCCACCGAGGTGTCCGCACAGCTTCTGGTCCTGGCGTCCGAGCAGAGAAAGTCTCCGAGGGAATCACCGATCATCCCGAGAAACCCTTCATTCTGGAAGGGAAGAGGGAGTCCGGGAAGGTTGATCCAAACCGCAGCAGCCGAGATTTCTTTCCCCTTGTGGACTTCTATGGACCACCTGGATAAACTGAACCGCCATCTACCCACGGACCGAGGAGCCAAGCACCACAACGAAGTATTCCTTTGACGCAAAAACGAGGCAGAAGGAGAGATTTTGAATCAGGGAAATCTGCACCGGACATCGGAGACCCCAGGAGCCCACGAAACGCTGAAAGGAGGAGATAGGAGGCTTAGAGGCCCCAAAACGCACCACCAGCGTCCATTTCAAACACTCCGAAGCCTCCGCAAAAGCCCCCGCAGGCACATCCAGGAAGATCCGGTTGCCTTCGCACGACGACTTAATCCGATTCGAAGGAATCGCCGGGAAGCAGGGCAGACGTGGGGAGGGCGCGCTGCAGAGGACATCCCTGAAGGAGAGAGGCCTGAGCAGAGGAGGGGCCGGAGCGGGAGGAGGAAGAAGGCCATCAAGGGGGCAGACGCCACCGGCAAGGGGGTCGGAGAGGAGGACCCCGAAACCTGGGGGCCAGGGCCGACGGAGGAGGGGTCCGGCGGGGAGGGGAGGGAGCAACAACCGGGGAGGAGGAAGGCAGAGCCGAGAGAGGCGGCGGGGCCGGACCGACGGAGGGCTCAACGGTCGAAAAAGTTTGAATCCAGCACGACGCGTGCAACGCGTTCTCCATTCCAACTACCTTCAATGGTATATTTTCCTTTGTAGCCCACTGCATTTGTGTGTTCTTCTTTCATACTCAATTCTAATATTAACATCATCCTACAGTGTGTGGAGAGAATAACTTAATCAGAATAGAGATTAGATCCACTTCAACCAAAAACCTTGCAGAGTGGACAAAGGAGACCGGTTTAGTGGTTCTATATCATAATTGGTATCCCAATTGAAGAAGAAAAATCAAATGAATTCATTGAAGTTAAAATTCAAATTCTAATCATGTAATTTAGTTTAGCAAGACCTGTAATTTAGTTTAGCAGAGGGAGAGAATATGGAAGAATTCTCAAACAAGGCATTTGAAATTAGAAAATCCCTAGATAGAAACTAATTGGGAAACAAGGTCAACGATTTTCCGATGTTTCATGTATTTTGAAAGAGAAATAAGAGTAATGGAAGAGTGAATATAGAGATCAATCCTCTCTAAGATGATGCCATTATATACTAATACATGAGCAATTCTGATGATTTTCTAAGAGACTCAATTCTTGAGCACGGTGAAGGAGCCTCCTGAAAATTCAGGGATATACGAGAAACCCTTCGAATATTCCTCATCATGATCTTTGATCTTCTTGGTGTTAACAAATCCCTGATGCCCGACATGGTGGATTTTAGTATATGAATACAAATTCAGACTTCTTGGATTTTTGAGGGCTCTGATATCGTCGGAAATTAGTGACCATAATTTCTCATGTTCCTCCATCTATTTTTATTAAATACTTTATTAGTTACATTAATAATTATATTATTTACATAATTATTAAAAAGTATTATTATAATTATTGTAAATATTTAATAATATAATTAATATTTATTTATAATGTAATTCATAATTTTTAAAAATAAAAAAAATAATTAATAATAATTAACAATGATTTAATTAATAATATAATACTTAATAAGAATTATGCCCATAAATTTTTTAAAGTGTAAATGTTATGATTTTAAACAATAAATTTGTGTCATGTAATTTTTTTTGTTTATTATATCTATCAAATTATTTTTAATTTCAATTAATTTTTACATTCTTAGTCAGTGTGTCAAATTTCATTTAAATTGTATTTATACTTTTTAATTTACACACCTTCAAAATCACCTACTTGAAATATAATAATGTTTCAAATAAATGACTTTCAAATCTTATAAGATATAAACTATAATTACAATCTTAGTAAGACTTAATACATAGAAAAAACATGTAAAAATAGTTTAAAATAAAAAAATTACCTCAAAATAAAAAACAAATAATAATATAGATGATGCAAAACATTATTGTTTCAAAATATAACATTTAGATTTAAAGAGAAGTAGGTAACATTAAAATCTTATAGAATATAAATTATAATTAAATTCTAAAATATATTTAAGACATGCACTTAAGATAATAAAATAATAGAAAATAAAAAATAAATAAAAAATATAAATAGAAAATTTTACGTTCTAATAACAATAGACGACATAAACATAAAATTTGACACACTAGCTAAAAATATAAAAAATAATTGAAAATTAAAATAATTTCATAAAAACAATTAACAAAAAATAATTTCAATGACACAAAATATTGTTGTTTCAAAACATAATATTTGTACTTGTAAATTTAGTTTGTAAATAATGTTTTTTGTCTAAAGTTTTTCTTTATTATTATTATTTTTGGAATTCCTTTTATATTCAATTAATTTTTATCTCTACAAATAGTGTTTTAAATTTCATTTAGATGTTATTTATACTATATTTTATACGCATAAATTTTTTGAAGTGTAAATACTATGTTTTAAATTAATAACGTTTGTGTCGTGTAAATTAGTTTTTATTTATTATATTTAGGAAATTATTTTTAATTTGAAATATTTTTTATATCTATAGTCGGTGTGTCAAATTTCATTTAGATTGAATTTATACTTTTTAATTTATACGCCTTCAAAATCACCTACTGACATATAATAATATTTCAAGTAGGTGACTTTGAAGGCCTATAAATTATAAAGTATAAATACAATCTAAATAAAATTTAACATATTGACTAAAAATATAAAAAATAACAATAATTTCATAAAAATAATTAATGAAAAATAATTTTAGTCGCACAAAATATTGTTTCAAAACATAACATTTGTATTTGTAATTTTTTTCATAGATAACATTTGTTTGTAAATTAATTTTTTTTGGAATTCCTTTTATTTTAAATTAATTTTTATTTGTACAATCAATGTTTTAAATTTAATTTAGATTTTATTTATATTATATTTTATGTCCTTAAATTCTTGGAACTGTAAATATTATATTTTTAATAAATAATATTTGTGTCATCGAAATTAGTTTTTGTTTATTATATTTATGATTTTTTTTTATTTTTAATTTTTTATATGTTTATTGAGTGTGTAAAATTTCATTTAGATTGTGTTTATACTTTTAAATTTACATGCCTTCAAAATCACCTACTTGAAATATAATATTTTTTCAAGTAGGTGACTTTGAAGGCCTATATATTATTAAGTATAAATACAATCTAAATGAAATTTGACACAATAACTATACATATAAAAAATAATTGAAAATAAAAATAAATTCATAAAAAAAATTAATGATAAATAATTTCAATGGAACAAAATATTTTTGTTTCAAAACATAACTTTTGTACTTGTAATTTTTTTTGCAGATGACATTTTTTGTATAAATAATTTTTTTTGTTTATTATTTTTTGGCATTCCTTTTTATTTTTTATTGATTTTTGTTTGTAAATAATATTTTTTAAATTTCATTTAGGTTGGGGTCAAACCCCTTCATTATGAAAATAAAACCCCTAACAAGCTAGAAGCGAACTCATTACATGACAATACAGTCCAAAAGCACCATAACCCAAAGGTCCAATGGAAAACTAATCAAAATTGGAAGTCTTATAAACAAAAATCCCTATAAATAAGGCCTATGGGCCTAAATGGGTTATGACAACCCTATGAAAATACTAATAATAAAAAATAATAATATAAATTATAAATAAAAAAATTGAACCCTAGTAATAAAAATAACGAGAATATCAATATAAAATAATTTAAAAAATATATTTAATAATATACATAATTAATATATACCAATAATAATAATAAAGAACTAATATTAATATATAATTAATTTAATTAACCAAAATACTACAAAACTAAAAAAAATAATTTAAAATTCTACAAACAGTTAATTAAATTAATTAAAATTTAGTTAAAAATATACAGAAATGACTATGATTTCCATTTTCACTAATTAATGTGCCTCTACACACCCAAGGGGTGTAAACCATATTTCCTAGGAATAAAGGACTTGGTGAAATGTGATAGAAGGACACCATTCTCTTGAAATTGATATCAAAGATGATCAAGGTGACAATGACCCACTGAGGAAAATATGAGCAGAATTTCGTTTAATTAGGAAACTATGATAGGACTAAAATTATGTCATTACAAGGACTTCCATTGATTCCCTTTAACTCTGCATTCATTCTGCATCTACATATTCTTTTCCTTTTCAATTCACATTGATTTCACTCTCATTATTTCATTTTTTTCCATATATAAACACCCCAAAGACATAAGTGACAACCTGAGGGTCATTGTGTGAATTAAATGCCCCCTGTGGTCAACCCAGTTACTCATTTGTACAAATTTATTTATTCCCAAAATATTTTAATGCACAAATTAGCATAATTTTTAGGGATTCATAATCACACCATGATTCATCACATTTTACTTCAATATTTTTACCTTTCATAATTTGATTAATCTCACCAACCAATCATGCATAATCAAATTACTGGGAACACTACTAGTATTTTTTATGATCATTTTTGTAGGTATAGATACTTTCTTGAGATTATGATGAAGAAGAACAAGGGTAGACTATTTTGGAATAAAAATAAGCATCTTGTTCCATCACTATAACTGATTTGATATTGAATAAACTTGAAGAGATAAGATAGGTCCAAGTTGAGATCAATATAAAGGTGTAATAGGTTGTCTAGTAGAAACCAAAAGAACCCATGGTCCAAGAAAGTATATTCTATGATGTTTTCCATATCTATTTTAAATATGATTCCAAGGAAATCAGGAGGGAGCTCAAGGATGAGTCCTCGCTACCTGGATGATTCAAGGATGTTTACCCAAAGGCATTTCACATAGAGAAAGAGAAATATGCTAAAACACCAGAGGGTTGAATTTCTTTTATACATTAATTTTAATTATATTTTAGTGAGCATAATTTATCTTCTTATTCCACTATATATATATTTTAAAATTAACACATTAGAGTCATTCCCTGAAGTATTTTTGATGAAGAAGTCATAGAGGTGGTGGTAGAAATTGAAGAGAGGATCAATGAGCCTGTTTGATTACATACTGGTGAAGAAGAGAGAGATGATACTGGGAAACAATACCATGATCAAGGTACTTATCAAAACATATAAGAGGATCCACTCCCTAAGAGCTACATGGAACAATCAATGAATGTCATAGCTCCTCAAGATGAGAAGAAGGACCCTTACTTCCTTCTACCCCACCCATCATACTATGTTTACTATACATGGTACGTATAATCATATTATCTATCAAGGGGGCCTCAAAGAATATTTAAACCTAAATAGAAGTAAGAAAACATGAATTTGGTGGTTCATGTCATAGAAACCACATCCATGATCAGTTTAGGGATAAACCACTTCCACTGTTTAGCTAGTGTGGGGGAAGGGTATTTTCCTTTTATAGTCCGTGTGTCGCACCACATGTGTTAAAATAGTCTAAAACTGACCTATGGAGTATTTTCACTTTTAACTATTGAATCTCAGATTGTGGTTCTTGGGAAGTAAATTTTAAATGAAAAGGATTTATATTATAACCCCCTTCATTGGTACCCCTTCCAGGTCAAAAATAAAGAGGAGTGTCCCCTGAGTCCTTCCTCCAATAGGCCCCAGGTTAGCGACTAGTGCCCAGGGTATAAAACACTTAAATGGGAGGCATTACCCTCAATATAATAAAATTATCAAGAGATAAGATAAACAACCACCCAAAAATTCATCATATAAAATAAAAGAAAACAAAAATATCAAATAAGGGATATCCCATATGCATAAATATAAAATAGATACAGAGGTCTCCAAAGATAAAATAATAACAAAAGAAAATCCTATGGTAGAAACCAAAAAAACCAAGCTAAGAGCTAGTACTGTCCAACTCGATCACCACTAACTCGATCACCAAATCCATCTTGGAAACCTGGAAAATAATTTATATATATGTGAGGTGAGCATAACATGTATACTCAGTAGGATCATACTCATGGTCTCTCATAAAAATATGAAAGGAGCATACTAATTCCTTGGTGAAAAAACAATAGAACTAACCAACACTTACACAGGTAAACTAATCCCCCAAAATCACAAGGTATCACTCTACAAAAAACACATCCAAGCATAATAAATAATAATTATAAGAGTATAATAATAGGCACCCACAACCACTTACCCACCGATTTGCTGCTCCTACCCGATGTGAAGACAACCATTACCCCCATCCCTTTCATATCCACCAATGATGACACCAACCGTATATCATGTATCATGACACCAACCACATATCATGTATCACAATTCCAATCAAATGTCACATATTATATAAATATACCAATAGGGTATCAAGAATGTGTAGGACATTAACCTCATGCCCCTACCATGTATGAATCCCACCATATATCTCATTGTCCACCAATAGTATCCCTAGAAGCTACTACTGAAGGGAGAGAGGGTTAGAGAGGGCATAGAACAACATCAATTTTCATATTTTTATCCTTTGAATATTTCTATATATATCTATGTATTTTACTTGGATTTAGCATTGTGTTTGGGTGCTACATGACCCTAGAATTAATATATTAAAAATACTGATATATATTAACTAATGTGTGCACATATTATCGGAATAAAATGGTTTTCCCATTTATTAGAACCTCATATAGGAAATTTAAGGCCATAGTTGTTTAAATAATGTTGGGTGTACCCTATCATGACATAAAGTTGGATGACATCAGGCATTCAGTTAAGGGTGACTATTGGGAGGTACGTTAAGTGAATCACTAAATTAATTTAATTGCCCCAAACCATAACCCTCATATATAAATATATCATTATGAAGAATTAATAAGGGCAGATGCATAACCCTTAGATATTATAGGGGATTATGATAGATTCATTGGGGTTGGTGGATCAAGAATGAGAATCTATGATAAAAAATTGATGAGAATCATGAGATAGATGATGAACATAGTGGGGTTATCTTCTTATTCTCCAACAGATGTGTTATTCATAAATGATTGTTACTTTATTGAGTTAGGGAATGTTTTTCATGTATTTCCTCCCTATTTGATTCAATTAATGATCATGGATTATATATATTCTTATTTTATGAATTCCCCATTCTTCACAAGATCCCAGTAATACTTCAACATTCTTGATCCTATTTATTCATTTTTTTGTGCCTTGATTCCACCCTTGGTCACCGAAATTATGTAATAATTGGTTGAGATTGCATTGTCCAATGATTTTTTCACTATTTTCATTTTCTTTTCCCCCACCGTTATTTTTTTCTTCATCGTTCGCCCATGGGGTCTCAAATTAACATTCCTGGTCCAGATTTGATCATAATCAAATCCCCCAAATTTATGCAATATGTGTGAAAAACCTTGTAAGGAGTGTTTCTTGAACAGATCAAGGTTTTTTTTGGGATACGGGTGAGGAATTCATGGATCAGGTGCTTGAATGGTGATGAGATGCATGGAAGATTAACGACTGGGTGATCAAAGTTCTGATTTCCAGCCATCAGATACCAAGAATTGATTACCGGAGGCTCCCCTTTCTATTTTGGACAGTTAGGGTGAGTCAATTAGAGGTGGAATTTGTGGAAGAGGAAAATATAGAATTCATGTGAAGTAACTTCAATTTCTAGAAAATCCCAACATACATGATGTGTACTTCAGAAGAACACATGATATGTAGTCCCTTACTAAAGTATCTAGGGTTTCATGAAAAAATTAAATATCACACACAATGTGGGACATACAAATGTCATGAGATCTAATGCTAGAGGCTCAATATGTACCCACAAGTTACATGAGTATGATCACGAATAGGTACATGGGCATAACCAGAATACACAAGTACAAACACAACCAGTGTACCCAAACATGATTAGAGTACACTGTCACAAGCAAGACTAGTTTACTCGAACATGGCCAGAGTACACGATCTTGAGCCAGTGTACATGGTCACAATATGGAAGACACATACATAACCATTCTATCTAATACATGACGTGTATTATCTATACATGCCTTTTATAGTCACATGGATATCTAATCTATGTCTAGATAAGGGCATGCCTGGGTGTACAGGCAGAGTCACATGCTATGTACCCTATTGGGACACATCATGTACTTCCCACATAACCTTCTAACTTGAATATACCCTTCTTAAAAACTTATATTTGGACATGTGAGTATCCTATACAGATTAGTTTTACATGTAGAATGAAATGATGACCTTCGTTATAACATTAGAGATATGAAATAAGGTGATTCTAGACGGATTCTTCACTCAATAATGGTTATCCAATGGCAGAGTTCGAGTGTGATCATCAGAGTGTTACTGGGGTCAGTACTTGTTACTCACATCTGTCGGGTCTCCCATTTCATTCATACATGTAGAGATGAAACTACCCACACATTAAAAAGGGAGAGGGTCCTCTATCTATAGAATGGACTTCCCATGTTGATCTTAGGCGATGAGTGGGTCCTCTTTTGGAGGGGTGTTCCCTCGGTTGTGCTACTCAGGGGTGAGGTGTTAGGTCTCCATATTCTTAAGAGTTTACACATTATACTTGGATATGATATGAGACCTTTGTATCCACAGGATAACTCTTTATTCTTAGATATTTGTGGATAAGTAGATCCCCTTTCTCTCTTCGCATGGGTTTATTTTTGATCATATCTGATGTTGGGTTTATTTACCCCCTTACTTTATGGATTGAGATGAATATATCTATTTCTATTTCTCTCTTCTTAGTTTTTAAGGAATCCTACTAGGTTTGTATATAATCACCCCTGCATGGGATTTTCTATAAGGACCCGACCCCAGTTGCCCATACCTGGTGCCTTATTTTAATACATTGACATGATTAAGAGGAATAAAATCCCAAAGGACTATGTAGTTTAGTAGTTTTTGAAAACTAGAAACATACATTGGTTTAACATTACAACTTGAAAATAAAAACAACATATAAGTTTTATTGGGAACATCCACAACTCTATGTTTATCCCTGTAGGTCATTCACAATAAAATTCTTCATATTGAGATAAAATGAAACATAAGAAAGGGGTGAGATTAAACACTCAATAAGGGTAATAAATACAGTGAACGATATCATAACATAAACATTAGGCATGTTGAATAAATAAAAACACAAGCCTTCAACAAAAACTTGAACACATTATGGCAGGAATACGAGCTGAATAAATAATGCCATAATCACAGGTATTATAATAGTTAAATAACCACATGAACCACCAATAATATTTTAATAATGATGGAATTCATAATGTGGGACATCATAACCATACTTTCCAGGACTCGTTCCAAGACCATAAATAATCATTTTGTCAATTCCTTGTACCAAGACTGTTGTTTGTCTCAAGAGACCTATCGATGCACCGAGGGGCTATAGAAGGCCCCACCCGAAACTTACTATGTTCAATACATTACTATTATGAATTGGGATAAACATAAATAACATATGCATTCATATTGAAACTAACATATGAAATGTAAATAACTTTTCGCAATCATTAATCATACACACTAACCATTCAGATTAATATGGTGAATGGTTTCAAGATAGCACATCCATAGTCAAACTAATCATAAACCATTCAATAAAAAATAGTGGATGATATCATAGGAGATAAACCTCAATGAATTAAAATATTTAACAAAGTATGTCAACATAGATGATGATAATTTTAAATGATACCATTGAAAAATCCTTGACGAAATAATCCATAAACATTATAAAGTGTCCCATACCACCTTGAAACATTCAAATCATAATCCCTTAGAATATCATGAGAAAAGGAGACTCTAGATATGATATAAAAATGTAATTAAATACACCAAAATAAATAAATAAGTGGTAAACATGGCATATATCTCATAAAATTTAATGTGATATGAGAAAAAACCCTTTTACTTTTGAAAGAAGTGTTCTTTTGGAAAATCATTTATATTCTCCATGAAATAAGTTTTTAAACATGAATATCCCAAAAAATAAAATACTAGGACATTGAAATTATATTTTATTCATAAATGATGTCCTACTAGAGTGAAATCATTTAAAAAGACTTCTTAAGATTCTTTATAAATAAATCATTTTAGAGCATTTTAAGGAAAGTATTAAAGAGAATATTAAAGTGGAAAGACACGTTTGTTCTCTTAAATAAAGAAATTATCCAAGATCATTTTTAAAATAAAATGGGTGTTTTTATAAAAATAATGGTTTCTTAAAACAGATTCTGGTGTACACTTGAAAATGGGTAAGAATTCGAAAAGATCCCTTGAATCGGGTTTGTATTTCAGAAATAATTTTGAAAGTTCCATTTAAAACATGTTAATCCCCATAAAATAAGGAATGATTATGGTTGGTAAAAATATATAGAAAAATCACACATAATTTATGAGTAGTACACAATAATAAATAATAATTTCATTGAGTTAATTAGACAATAACAATAACCTGAATGAAAATGGAGGTTCGGGTGGAAAACCCTCATCACTTTGTAATCAATTGATTCGAATGCCCCAAAATTAATAATCATAAAATTATACATTGAATATAATTATAATAAATATATTAATGATATGAAACATCAATGGGAAGTATACATAGACTATACACAAGTAATATTAGTGAATATGAAATATCCCACAAAGATGGAAGTGGGATGAAGAAACCCTTACCTTATGTCAGATGGTGTTCTTCACTTGATCTTAGTGTTTTGTATAACCAAATTAAATTAATTAATTAATTTTTATATAAAATTTTATTTATTTAATTTATTTATTATAACATTATTAAGTTCATTCATGCCCTTCCTGATGGGTTTAAGAGATTGAATTTTATTGTCTGGGAGCATTTTCTTCATGATCTGTATACCTATATACATGAATGGAGAATCATTTAAAATGATAATTTTTGTCTAGAATTGAAGTTATTTGTCATTAGTGAACATAAATAAGGTTAAATGGTTTTAAATTTCATTTAATTACTTGGAGTAAAGATGAATCATTTTTTAAATCATTTATTGAAAACTGTTTGGGTTAATTTGCGGTTTTTTGAACACAACGAACTCATTTTGCTTTATGAATAAAAACCATGTGTTCAAAAAGATTCCAGAACCATAGATGATACATAATACATATATTATAGTTTTTTTCAACCTTAATAATGGTTTCATGACCATAATTGAAGATTATAATAGAAATTGAAAACCCACCATCCTTAAATGTGGTAGATTAGCACATCTCGGGTGGTGTTTTCATTTTTAGTATAAAATAATGGGAAATGAGAGATGATAAAAAATTATTATTTTATTACAAAAATATTATATTAAATTTAAGATAATGGATTAATCACAATATTTGGAATAAAGAAGGAGGGTAAAGAAAAATAAATGGACTCAAAATAAAAGAAAAGTTGAGAAATTCCTTACGAAAATCCGACAGCGTAACGATGTCACGTAAAAATTAATAAAATATATTGATAAGAGAAAAAGGGTATATAATAATTATTAAATAATATAGATAGTAAGGGAGATATGTAATTATATATACCAACATAAGAAAATTTAAATTAAAATATATTAAGAGTGCTTGAAAAAGATAGAGATTTTGAGATGAAAATTCTGCAGCATAACAGCTATGCAACATGGTTTTAGAAAACATTAAAAATAGAGGGGAAAGGGGTCAGACATTAATATAAGATTCATAAAATAGTATTGGAACATAATAAAATGGAAATAAGAACATGGTATGAAAACTTTAAATACATACCACATAAAAGAGAACTTGAAATAAAAGAAATGAAAAGAGGAATTTACCTCTTGAATCCACCTCCTTGAGAACCCCTTTAAATGAAGGGGTTTTGGTCTTTTGGAAAGAAAAAGAGATCTTGGACATAGGGAGTGACCAGGGAAGGGTAATTGGAAAGATATTTTAGGATATTCAAGGCTTAGAGGAGTGAAGAGATGAGGGAGTGGGGGGGGGGAGGTTAATAGTGGAGGAGAGGAGTGAATTTTGAATATTTTATTCATTATTTTATTATTTCCCTCAAGAAAACCAGAAATGTTGTTTCATGTAACCCCTAATAGTAATAAGGTCATGTGAGTCCTAAAAAAGTGGCCTTAAATCACTCATGAGGTTATAAATAGTGTATTTTGCTGATAATTTTTATATACGGTATTTTACCGTATTTCACTATTCATAAAAAATTCAAGAATTTCAGAAAAATACCAAAAATTTACCATAAGATTTTTTTGATGTTTAGAATTCATAAATAAACTCCATTTTATAAAAATATTTTTCTAAATATTATGAGTTTAATTTTTAAATAAAATCATTGTTAATTAAAAAAATTACTATTTTAAAGGTATAATTATTTTTATATCACATTGAAAAATTAATTAAGATATCATTATCTTATTACCTTAAGAAAATAAAATAATATCATTATTTAATATTCATAAGGGTTATATTACTATTCATAAGGGTATGTTACTATTCACTAAAAATCAAATTAGTTCTATCAGACTCCAAATGACTTACTGATCACAACTCTATATGACCGTTTTTGAAATTCAAAACAGAGTAGAGGCAAAGTTGTGTTTAACTGCTAGATTATAAAATGTGTTGTTTTGTAGGGACTTAGTGTTTCATGCATTCAAAATTAAATTCTTGGGGTGTTACATTATCCCCTCCTTACAAAAGTTTCATCCTCAAAATTTGAAATTGAACTTTGAATGTTAATGGTTGATACTTGAAAATTATCTTTTGGGAAACCCACATCAAGAATATGGTTAAAATATCCTATTAGTAAGAGGAAAAATAAATACATCAGTTACTACAAAAGAACACATTCTAATTGTACAACATGGTCATGGAAGAATAATCAAACCATTATGTAGTGACTCTAAAATCGCATACAATAATCAACTTAAACCATTTTTTTAATAGTAAAAAAACCCAAAATATAATGATTCAACAAATTATAATGAAGGTCTCTAAATTTCCACGATGAACTTATCATTAACCCTTAATCAACAAGAAGCAACTCTAAAATTCACATTCCAAACACCTGAATAACTTCATCATGTATCCTCTTGAAATATGGTAATAACTTGAATTTCCATAAAAACCATATTGGAAACATGCATTCTTCCATATTCTATAATTAAGATACATTTTATTGGATATATTTCTTAAATCCAAAAGTTCTGTAAACTCCATCGATGATAGCATAATCCACTTCTCAACAAGTCAAAAATTAGTTCCAAGGTAGTCGGTATTTATCCGAATCAATCATTTCATCATCATTATCTTAAAATCAGATATATATATATATATATATATATATATATATATATATTAAGGGTTGTATTTACGTCAATCATATATTTTTTTTCTAAAAAGTTTAACTTTCTTCTGAATCACTTTTCCTTTGAACCACTCATCATACGACCAAAAATCATTAATGAAAGAGTACTGTAGCACAATCCTTATATATCTCATAATTCATACAACTAGTACATTATTGGAAAAATATTCAAATGACATGATTCTTAACTAGGCATATTAATCATTATACTTCATCTGCGGTAACATCATAACTTGATCATTATCCAAAATTATAATTTGGGGTATATTCCTTTGATGCTTGGGACATTTATTCGCATAGTGTCCCATCTCCTTGTAGTTGAAGCATTGAATATAGGGAAATTATTTCTTTGTCTTGCAATTAGGAGCATGGTGGCCTTTTTCTCCACACTTGAAGCAAACTCCTTTTCCTCTCAATCATATACCAAGGTGTTTCCTTCCACAATTATCACATGTAATAAAATACATCTTTCCCATCTTCCCTTTATCCATGTTTTTTCCTGCCATCCTCTTCTTATTTTTCTTCCCTTAAAATCCACAAGAATCAGAAAATTATTTACATACCTTGTAAACACATGATAATATTTCCTCATATGATGAGGATACTTGGGAGAAAATCTTCCTTTAAATAATGGCTTAATACCATCAGAGATATAATCCTTCTTACTCTTTGCATCTTGTGAATTGGTAAAGTTCTCATTCTTTATTCTAGGAACCATTTCTAATCAATTACATATTATATATTAGCTTATAAAATTATGAACACTCTATATCTCTAAACATGGTATAACACATAACATAAATTTATGCATCATAAATCCTAGAACCATATACTTTGGTAACTTTGGAGGAATAAATACTTCATAATTGTTTTTAATAAGCTTATAAATTTAAGAAAGAATATCCCCCAGGAGTGTAGAACCAAGATTTTAGAAAGGCCCATTGTCGTGCACCAGTACCCATTCGAGTCTAGCTCAAAGTGGTGTTTTCAGGTTTTACCCTGAGATACATCTGTGCCAGAGCCACCTCTACTTGTTTGTATCCATACATGGATGTATTTTCCTGATAAACAACATAATCTATTACTTAAAAAAATTCTAGGATGTCCTTGTATTCTTATCCCTAAATTATATCTTAGGGTTTTGTTCACTAATCTACTTTTCCTATATCTAGTTTCCAAATTTTCTACTAAACTTCCTTTGATACCTACTGTAAGGGCCTAACCCCAGTTGCTCAAAGATGGTGCCTTATTTTAATACATTGGAATTATTACAAGGAATAAAATACCGAAGGAATGAGTAGTTTAGTATTTTTGGAAAACCAGATACATACATAGGTTCAAAATTACAACTTGAAAAGAAAAAAAACATATAAGTTTTATTGGGAACATCCACAACTCTAAGTTTATCCCTACAGGTTATTCATAAGAAACTTCTTAATATCTTGAGAAAATGAAACATAAGAATGGGGTGAAATAAAATGCTCAATAAGGGTAAGAAATACAGTGAAAGATATCATAACATAAACATTAGGCATGTTGAATAAATAAAAACATAAGACTTTAACAAAAACTTAAACCCATTATGGCAGGAATAAGAGTTGAATAAATAATTCCATAATCATGGGAATTATACTAGTTGAATAACCACATGAAACATCAATACTATTTTCATAATGAGGTAATTCATAATGAGGGACATCATAATCATACTTTCCAGGCCTCATGCCAAGACCATAAATAATCATTTTGTCAAGGCCTTGTGCCAAGACTGTAGTTTGTCTCCTGAGACCTACCGATGCACCGAGGGGATATAACAAGCCCCAACCAACACTTACCATGTTCAATTCATTCCTATTATTAATGGGGATAAATATAAACCACATAAAAAATCATATTGAAACTAACATATGAAATGTAAATAACTTTTCCCAATCATTAATCATAAACACTAACCATTCAGAGTAATATGGTGAATGGTTTCAAGATAGCACATCCACAGTCAAACTAATCATAAACCATTCAATAAAAAATATTGGATGATATCATAGGATATAAACCTCAATTAATTAAAATATTTAACAAAGTTTGTCGACATAGATGAGGATACTTTAAAATGTGACCATTGAAAAATCTTGAGGAAATAATCCTTAAACATTCCAAAGTGTCCCATAACATCTTGAAAAATTCAAATCACAATCCCTTAGAATATCATGAGAAAATGAGACTCTCAATATGATATACAAAATGGATGTACATACACCAAAAGAAATAAATAAGTCGTGAACAAGGCATATATCTCATAAAAGTTCATGTGGGATGAGAAAAATCCCTTTTACTTTTTAAAGAAGAGTTCTTTTGGAAAATCATTTATATTCACCATGAAATTAGTTTATAAACATGAATATCCAATAAAATAAAATAACAGGACATTGAAATTATATTTTACGCATAAATCATGTCCCACTGAAGTGAAATAATTTAAAAAGGTTTCTTAAGATTCTTTAGAAATAAATCATTTTAGAGCATTTTAAGGAAAGCATTAAAGAAATTATTGAAGTGGAAAGACATGTTTGTTCTACTAAATCCAAAAATTATACAAGATAATATTTCATGATAAAATTAGTGTTTTTATAAAAATAATGGTGGATTAAAATAGATTCTGGTGTACACTTGAAAATGGGTAAGAATTCGAAAAGATCCCTTGAATCGGGTTTATATTTCAGAAATAATTTTGAATGTTCCTTTTAAAACATGTATCTACCCATAAGATAAGGAATTATTATGGTTGGTAAAAATATATAGAAAACTCACACATAATGTA
This sequence comes from Viscum album, assembly GCA_963277665.1. Classification (NCBI taxonomy): domain Eukaryota; kingdom Viridiplantae; phylum Streptophyta; class Magnoliopsida; order Santalales; family Viscaceae; genus Viscum; species Viscum album. The sequence continues at coordinate 1,059,700,176 of OY728155.1, forward strand.
TGAGGAGTACACAATAATACATAAGAATTTCATTGAGGTAATTAGACAATAAAATTAACCCGAATGAAAATGGAGGTTCGGGTGGAAAACCCTCATCACTTTGTAATCAATCGACTCGAATGACACAAAATTAATAATAATAAAATGATATATTTAATACCATGATAATAAAGAGATTCATGATATGAAAAATCAATGGACAGTATACATACACCATACACAAGTAATAGTAGTGAATATGGAATATTTCACAAAGATGGAAGTGGGATGAAGAAACCCTTACCTTAAGTCTGATGCTATTCTTAATTAGATATTAGTGTCCTAGATAACCAAATTAAATTCATTAATTAATATTTATATAACCTCTTATTTATTTAATTGATTTATTATAACCTTATTAAGTTCATTCATGGCCTTCCTAATGGGTTTAAGAGGTTCAATTTTATTGTTTGGGAGTGTTTTCTTTATGATCGATATACTTATATACATGAATGGAGAATCATTTAAAATGAGAATTGTTGTCCAGAATTGAAGTTTTATGTCATTAGTGAACATAAATAAGGTTAAATGGTTGTAAATTTCATTTTAGTACTTGGAGTGAATATGAATTATTTTTTAAATCATTTAATGAAAATTGTTTGGGTTAATTTGTGGTTTTTTGAACATGACGAATGCATTTTGTTTTATAAATCAAAAACACGTGTTAAAAAAGATTAAAGAACCATATATGATACATAATACATATATTATAGTCTGGTTCAATCTTAATAATGGTTTCATGACCATAATTGAAGACGGTAATAGAAATTTAAAACCCATCGTCCTTAAATATGGTAGATTAGCACATCTCAGGTGGTGTTTTCATTTTCAGTATAAAAGATTGGGAAAGGATAGATTATGAAATTTTACTCCATTATCATGAAAAAATTATAGTAAATGTAATATACTGGAGTCATCACAATATTTGGAAGAAAGGATGATAGTAAATAAAAATAAATGAACTCAAAATAAAAGAAAAGTTGAAAAATCAAATACGGAAATCCGGCAGTCTAACGACGTCACTTAAAAATTAATAAAATATATTGATAATAGAAAAAGGACATATAATAATTATTAAATAATATATAAAGTAATGGGGATATTTAATTATATATACCAACATAAGAAAATTGAAATTAAAAGATAATAAGAGTGCTTGAAAAAGAGAGAGATTTTGAGATGAAAATTCTGCAGCATAACAGCTATGCAACATGGTTTTAGAAAACATTAAAAAGAGAGAGGAAAGGGGTAAAAAATTAATATAAGTATCATAAAACATTAGTGGAACATAATAAAATGTAAATAATAACATGGTATGAAAACTTGAAATACATACCACATAAAAGAGAACTTGAAATAAAAGAAATGAAAAGAGGAATTGACCTCTTGAATCCACCTCCTTGAGAACCCCTTTAAGGGAAGGGGTTTTGATCTTTTGGAAAGACAAAGAGATTATTGGACGTGGGGAGTGACTAGGTAAGGTTAATTTGTCATATATTTTAGGAGCTTCAAGGCTTATAGGATTTAAGAGAAGAGGGAGTGAGGGGGGGGGGGGATTTTATAGTGGAGGAGAGGAGTGAATTTTGAATATTTTATTCATTATTTTATTATTTCCCTCAAGACAACCAATAGTGTTTTTTCATGTGACCCCTAATAGTAATAAAGTCATGTGAGTTCTAAAAAAGTTTCATTAAATCACTCATGATGCCATAAATAGTGTATTTTTCTAATAATTTGTATATACAATATTTTACCATATTTCACTATTCATAAAAAATTCAAGAATTTCAGAAAAATTCCAAAAATTTACCCTAAGAATTTTTCTATGTGTAGAATTAAAAAGTGAACTCCATTTTTTAAAAATATTTTTCTAAATATTATTAATTTAATTTTTAAATAAAATCATAATTAATTCGAAAAATAACTATTTTAAAGGTATAATTAGTTTTATACCACATTGAAAAATTAATTAAGATCTCATTATATTATTACCTTAATAAAATAAAATAATATCATAATTTACTATTCACAAGGGTTATATTACTATTCATAAGGGTATGTTACTATTTACCAAAAATCAAGTTAGTTCTATCAAACTCCAAATGACTTACTAATCACAACTCTAGATGACTGTTTTTCAAAATTCAAAACATAGTAGAGGGAAAGTTGTGTTTAACCGCTAGATTATAAAATGTGTTGTTTTTAGGGACTCAGTGTTTCATGTATTAGAAATTAAATTTATTTTTAAATTCTTGGGGCATTACATTTTACCACATGTTTTGTGTCCTATATAGATGATAGGAAGATCGACAATGATCTTGGTGGACTTGGACCAGTTTTAGTTGAGCATAGTGGTACTTGGTGTTTCTGGACATGTTTGGTGGTCAGTCTTTGAGATTGTGAGCTAGGTTCTCTTCAATTTTTCCTTTTTCTAGTTTTTTTGGGTTGGGACCTCATTTTTGTTTGGGAATGTACTTTCCCACTATTTCATTTGTATTCTGTTTCTACAATTTGATGCATTTCCTAAAGGTTGTTTTATACATGGTTTACATTCAACATGTTTTAGTATTTTATTATATCTCTTCATTGTTTCATGAATCTAGTTATGTGTGTGCATACTGGTACTTAGGATAAGGCCTCCCATTTTAGGGATATGCCTTCTTGGAACTAGTCGTAAGCCCCTGGCCTATTGGAGGTGGGCTTGGGGTGTCAATTTCAACTTAATTTCATCCTAGGAGGGGTCTCTGTGGGTCAGGTCTAAATAAAATTGTATCAAAGGTAGTATTTCCCTGGGCTAGTGTTTGGAGTTGGACTTATTGTGTAGTTGGTTTAGGAACTTAGTGAAATGATGTTGGAGTGTCTTGAGCTTGGTTCTGAGGACAAGGAATCTAGTTATGGTGTAGTGGATGATGTATCCATACTATTAGACTTTGAATACCTACTTGTTGACTTGGAATGTCAAGACATTGGTTGCTGGGAACCAATGATACATGCAACATATATGGTTGGGTATTTTTACTTTCATATCCTTCTTGAGTCATATACCTATATATGGTCATGTAATAGTGGTACATCTTGTTAACTTTTAGGATACCTCCACAAAAATAGCCAGCTAGGATACCAATACTGGATCATGATGATAACATTTTGAGGGATGAGGCCTTAGTTTAGGGACCCATTCATGAGGGGTTTCCTCTAGTGGTTTAGGTGGTTGATCAACAACACATTTGGTAGAAGATAAATCTAGTAGGCCAGGATGATGATACATGTAGGTTTAGCATGTTACATGATTTCCATTGATGGAGGCCTCATAGGTTTCATGGTGAGCTAGACCCTAAGGTATTATAGAATTGGATCAAGGTAGTGGTATGATTGTTTTATTTTGTTTCTACCCCGACCGATCATATGGTTGTGCTTGCAATAATCTTTCTTTATAGAGCAGCAAGGTGTTAGTGGGGTCTAATTAATTAGACTCATGATGAGATTATTCTCTCATGGTTATAATTCTATCAGTTATTCCATGATGAGTAGTAGACTTCAATCATACTTTCAGTGTGAAATAAGGATATTCTTTAGCTACAACTAGGTGATATGTTAGGTTTTTAATAAACCTTTAGGTTTTCTGACTTTACATGTTACTCTCTTGTTATAGAATGGGATGAATACTTCTAGGTGTTAAATTTTGAGCAGATACTTTGCATGTAAATCCATTCTATCATAGTCTCCTTATGCATTCACAATTATATTGGAGTATTTGAGTAAGATTTGGTCAAAAATAACTTCCTAGAAGAGGGATGTTAGGAAAAGAGAGATGGTAGTGGACATCATGAGGTTGATTCATCTATAGCATCTAGTAGGCATCAATTGTCAGGGTCTCGATGCAGGAGGCATACTCATGCCTAAACTCGGATATATAAATCTCTGACACAAGGTTCTCAAAAAGGATCCAGTCTTCCTAACAAGGGACGATGCGATGATTTTGATGGGTGAGGTCACTTAGCATGTGATTGTATGACCAGATGTAGTACTGTTAGTGGTTAGTTTTTGGATGAAATTCTATAATAGAGTTAGTATCATGATTAAGGTTATTCTAGGTTTAGTTATGGTGGCCCCTAGTTATGTGATGCTTATAGAGTAGTAGGTTGATCTCTAGATGGAGGAGTTGCTGGTGGAGGATGACGCTACGAGCTACTCCCACCAGCACTACCAGGTGTCCCATTCCAGGCTCAGAGGGCTGGCAGTCGGGGGGGGGGGGGGGGGGGTTAGTTTTAGGCTGTGGAGGGACATGATCCGGATACTCATGAGATGATTAGAGGTACAATATGTGTTTTTTTATACTTTAGATCTAGTACTTTTAAAAAAGCATGATTAATTCCTTTATCTCTACATCCCTTGTGTGAAAGATAGAGTTTCCAGTTGATTCTTTATCCCAATATCTTTGGATATAGGTTCATATAGGGAGAGATTATTCTATATCATACATCTGTCATAATTGTGAGTTATAATTTGTCAAGGAGAGTTTCTCATGGGAACTCTTTGTCACTATAATGAAACCTTATGGCATCATCCTAGGTATGTAATGGTTATCCATAGTTCATTCACAAATAGGCTGTCATCATAAGAGAGTTAGTTTTCTCTGTACAGATGAGAAAAAATTATCCTTTGTGGGAGAGAGAGATCTTATAGATAAGTGAGTGTGGTTCACAAGTAGGAAAATACAACCTATCACCCATTAGTCAGTGAGTTTATCCCTTCTTTTAGTGAGATCTTCGGGCATCTGGATTCCAATATAAGTGGATAATTTTATGGGAGTCTTTCTCAAAGATGTTCTAGGACTACCTACTTGGAGGTAGATTGACTTATGCATCAAATTTCACTCTGGGAACACAAAGATATATTTTGAGAAAAATCCTATTTCCCCCAACGATATCCAAGATCTGAGGTTTTAGTTGGAAGAACTTTGAGAGAAATGCTTTATCAGATCCAGTGTATCCCCTTGGGAATCTCTATATTTTTTCATGAAAAAGGTGGAAGGGAGTTTTAGGATTTTTGTTTATTATCATCACCTGAATTAAGGCGAGGATAAAGAAAAAGTACGCCTTGATGAGTATTGATGACCTTTTCAACCAATTGAAAGATTTGAGTTAGTTTTCAAATATTGATCTATGGTTATGATACCACTAGTTGAGGGTTTGTGAGGATGATATTCCAAAGACAACATTCTGATGTCTCTATAGACCATCTGAGTTCATGATATTTTTTTAGTGTGACTAATGCACCCACTATGTTCATGTATCTTATGAATCATATCTTCTATCCATACTTGGGTTGATTCGTAGTTATCTTTATCAATGACATTCTTATATACTATGTGTCAGAGGAGGATCATTCAGAGCATTTGATAATGGTCCTAGACTTACTCTAGGAGAACTATCCATAAAATAATCTCTTTAAGTACTAGTTTTTGATCCTATTGGTTCAATTTATAGGGAATTTAATATCTGAGAATGATGTTTCTATGGATCCTATGAATATTGATGCAGTGGTTTCTTGAGAACCACCCAATAGCATGATGGAGGAGTAAAGTTTTATTGGTTTGGAAGGGCACTAATAGAGGTTCATGGAATACCTTTCTTGGATAGCTACCCATTTGACTGCCTTGATGTGAAATGGAACATATTTTACCTAGACTAATTAGTTTCATAGATCCTTAGAGGATTTGAGGCTGAGGTTGACCAGTTCTTATATGTTGAGACAACTAGAGGAGGGATTTGTGTATGTGGTGTTTTTTGATGCCTCTAGATATGGGCTCATTTGCATGTTGATACAGAGGTAGGAAGTGATCACTTATGGGTCAAGGTAGTTGAGACTTATTGAATAGAATTATGATACCCAATACTTAGAGTTGGTAATGGTAGTCCTCACCTAAAATATGTGGAGGAATTATCTTCTTTGTAAGAAACCCGTTTTTCTATGAGGTATGGATCCTTTATGTTTTGGTATAGCTCTTTTTTTGGACCTAATATGGAATCCTAATGAGACCATGGAATTTTTGGGTGTATTCAGGGATTTTCGGAGCCTGGAGACCTGGTTTTTGGAAAGGGATGTTGGGTCGCATGGTTAGTAGAAACCATGTTCCCAAGCCACACGGTTTATAGAAACCGTGTGAGGTGGTCCATGCCTTGTCAATAGGTTCAAAGTTTGAGAAAACTATGCATCCTGGGGTGCACAACCATGTGGGTTTTCAATATTTTTTGACAGAGTCAACTATAATGGTTGGTTTATAGTTTATCAAACTATAAATTCTTATAGTGTGGGTGCCCTCCTTAGGCTATTAGGTGCACACAGTTGGCACATGATTTGTCCAACTGTGCGACCAAACCATAAGACCCATATTTTTTGGGTGATTTTACCATTTTTCTATTAAATATAATTTAACTCAATCCTCCTCTAATTTTTCTCCTCCAGCGGATAGAATGATCTCTTCCTCATCTTGTGAGAGATCCTTCCCTCCTTCAAGCTAGATTCTTCAATATCACAACCGTATGGACTCCAATTGAATCTCTATTAGTATCATTGGATATCTGTCAGCGAGTAATCTATTAATATTGCACCATTAATCATTTTCTTCCTCTTAATATATTTATTCATGTGCAAGCTCATATGACCTATTTTTAGGGTGTTGATCTATTTTCCCGTTTTCTTCTAATCTGGACAAAACCAAAGGCCGATACTTGATGATTTATCCTCTATAGGAATATGGTAGGTGGTTTATGAATTATCCCTAAAACATGAGATATTTTATAATATGTGACACTGTACCACACAAAATTTTCACCGTGTGTTTCCCTAAATTTAATCCTCTTTAAATGGTTTCCTTAATTGAGAATCTCATGACCTTCTTAGGTCCCATTTGATTTTGGCCACCCCTTGAGGTGTGCTAATCATATATAAAATGAAAATATAAATTTCTAAATAGTCAAACCATATTCTAAACTCTTTGGAATATTTTCCAAATTGTGATATTATAAATGAAATGGATAAAAGTAGTGTTGTATAATGACTAGCACACATATCAATTTAATATAAATTGAATAGAGGGGAGTGGCACGACCACTTCACCTAATTAATATGGAACAATGGTTACACACTTGCTGTCTTTGAATGTTTATGAGTTTTGTATTAACTATTGGATCTTCTTAAGTCCTTGAATTAATTTTATAGCTTATGATGTATGGTAATGGATACCCTTATTAATCAGGTTTTATGGGAATGAATACCCTTTATAAATGTTATATTGTCATGGAGAACCTTTATAAATGTGATACAAGCATGTATTACCTTTATAAATGTGATACGAGTATAGATACATGTTATAAATATGATATGGGCATAGAGACCCTTTATAAATGTGTTATGGGAATGAACACCCTTTATAAATGTGATATGGGCATGCCAAACCTTAATGTGATATACGGGCATGGAGACACTTTATAAATGTGATACATATATAGTGACCCATAATAAATGTGATACATTAAGGATGAACCTTACTATGATATATGGGAATGGTGACCATACTGATATGATACTAGGCATGGAGTCCATTACATATATGATACCAGGCATGGAATCCCTTACTCTTTTGATACTAGGAATTGCAACCCTTACTCTTGTGATAATGGGCATGTCATCCCTTACTACTGTGATACAGGACATGTCTTCACTTACACTTGTGATACTAGGCATGAAATCCCTTACTACTGTGATACTGATCATGGTGTCCCTTACATTTGTGATATCGGGCATTGCGACCCATGATACTTATGACACTCTTACCATAACTTATAAATTTTTGAGTTACACCTCAGGTCTAGGATAGTGGTAGTAGCCACATATATGGTTGTAGATGTCACTATGTATACCATCCATATATGTGTATACATGTGGTTACTTATTCAGAGTTATTACAGCATGGGCCGAAGCATGTTTTTTCATCCTAGTTTTCCTTCAAGAACCATAGCCAACCCTTTATAGTTTTTATTACTACTTTATATTATTAGCTTCACACTACCATATCATATGCATGGACTAGATATTTATAGATTCTATTGGTGGTGGCCTACTAAGTATTTCTCGCATCCTATATGGTCTGCTGATGGTACCTGAGAAAACTATAAGATTATAGGCGTGGATAAGGGGAAACATCCACTTATGTATGTGTGAATTCTTGCATGACTTAGGATGAGAGATTGGTAACAGATGACTGGGGTAGAGCTTGGGATGCTTAGGTAGATTTTGGATTTTTTATTCCTTTTTTATATCATGTATTTTATTGACTACTTTCTACCATGTGTACACGTATTGCCTATTTTTTAGAGACATGACATCATCATAATTTTGTATATGATATTGGTTATTTATGTTGTGTGTATGCTTTAACTTTCACTGCTATATATTTATAATTATTATATTATTTATCTATCTTTTGATTATACAAATGTGTTACTCTGACCAGTGGGAATTATCTCCCCATGGACACACCCTTGTCCCTTTATACTAGTTGGTAGCCTCTAGAATACGAGGAGGTGTGCTTGAGGCCATGTGGACAACTAGCTAGAGGCACCATTTTTGTGGCACCCAGGTCAAGACATCACAAAGTGGCATCAGTGGAACTTTATTTTCTTCTATCTTATTATTTAGGAATATTAGATATAAAATTAGGCATGTATTGGGATTTGGTAATGAGCTGTTCCTGGGAGTAACTAACTCATGTGTAGGGAAATTCTATGTTACCGGGGATGTGATATGTTGTTCTATATTCTTCCTATTATAGTTGATTTGATTCCACTGTTTGGTGAAAAACATGATTTTTGATGTTCCATATGATTATGGATTTCATTATTTCCTAATGAGATGAAGGTATTCCATATCATGCATCATTTTAGAAACCTGTTAGAATTCACATGACATGCATTATGCCATGCCATGTAGGATGCATTCCTCAACTACATGACATTGTTGTTTGTTACTTCTATGATATAAATTTTAATTGGTTAATGAATTATACAGGGGATCGAGAAACATAGTTAGTACTTTGAGTTCCTACCATAAACTAATTTTTTTCCTACTTAGGATAAATATGACACATTGAGTCATGGACCATTGGTTGCATGGACTGGAATGTGTTATGGTATGGATTTTATGGATTCCACAATTTGGTTCATAAGGTGTATGGGACTTTATGGATTAGAAGTGGTGAGACATTTAGTTTAACCATTCAAAGAGAGATGTATACAAATATAAATTTAATTGAAATTAAAATTGTAAAACATAGAGCTTGACCTAGACCTGACCATAGTAGTGGGTAGTAGGCAACGTCTCTTGTATTCTATATCAATGTTCCTATCACCCAATCCCGACTCTTTGAGTTGGAATAGGGGTGTGACTATTTCATAGAAAGTATTTGTCCCTATTATATTACTATGTTTTTTGGATTATGCCTTTATATTATTTTATCTGAGACTTTTGGTTTGTATTTGTAGAGAAATTCCACCACGATGTCCTCCGGTCATGCGCCAAGAGGGTAGAGACAACCATGCTCTGAAGATGATGGGACCTGAGCCCCTAGTGATACCTCCATTAGTGCCTACCATTTGTGGAACCTCTTCATATTCCCAATGTTGGTGATGATTCCCAGTTTTGAGGAGATTTTATGCGGATCATGCAGATAATTCAAGGATCTTTGTGCTATGCCCCTTTTATGGGAGAGTTAACTCAGGAGTACCAGTAGTAGCATTTTACCATGTTTCCGGGTGATGGTGGACCATAGACTAAAGATCTATGGATGAACAAGGTTATGTTTATATTCAATCATCTAGATACACATCCTAATATGAGAGTTAAATTCACTACTTATATGTGTTGAGGATCTACCAAACTTTTGTGGGATATTCTGAATTAGGCTAGTTAGTATCGTGAAGTGATTTGGAGGGGTTTCTAATCAAGGTTATTTGATTATTTATTCCCTAATACCCTAAGGGTTGACCATTTTAGATAATTCATGAACATAAAGTACAGTTTTATGATAGTGATGGACTATTCAACTCGATTTATAGAGTTTCATTACTTTGTTCCCATTTATATGGATGATGATCCAGTGAAAGATAGACAATTTGAGGATGGACTTTGACATCCTATTTATTCTCTAGTAAATGTTTTACATTTGACTACGATGTCTGATGTAGTGAACTAGGACCTTATCAATGAGAAGAACCTAATAAAAGTAGACAGTGTGAGTGAGGGATGTTTAGAACCAAGATAGGGTAGTGGTTTGATTAACGGTAGGAAATGACACTTTGAGACTACGTGCGTGGGAAACGAAATCCATGTGACACCCACTGATAGTTATGTGGGTTTTCACCATTTTGGGAAGCCTAGGTATAAGAAGACACAATGAGCCAAAGACCCTATCAAGTTCTGAGGATATGACAGATTGGGTCATATTCAACGGTTCTATAGGAACTTCCCATCTATTTCAAGTGAGAGAGGATCATTATCAGCTCTACCTTTAGGAGCAGGATTAGTAGCGCCTTCTATGGTCAGTAGCTGAATTACTACTAGTAATACATTAAGAGGAGGGGGTTATGGATACAGTAGATAGGCTTCATATACACAACACCAAAAGAGAATAATTTCTCCCAGTAGTTAGGTTGTAGCATGAGTCCCTGGATCAGGCTAGATTGATTCAGTATAACCTATACTAGAGGAGAAGCGCTCTGAGCCATGTACTATTCGAGGTAATATTCTATTAGTCTCTTCTATCATTTATACCATGTTCAATACTATCAAATTACTTCATATCTGTTCCTTTTGTGGAAATCATTAGGATTGGTATTCTATACTCCTATGGTGTAATGACACTTGACACTCCATTGGAAATCATATCAGAGAGTGTACGCTAATGTAAGGACTTTCCTCTTGAGGTAGGCAACCATCATTTCATGTGTAACCTTTTCTTCTTTGAGATGATGGGTTTTAATGTCATTTTTGGAATGTAATTGTTTGTTCCATATCTTGTCCATGTGGATTTTTATCTCTATAGGGTGTCATTTAAATCACTAGAGGAAAATACTTATATTTACAAGGGAGAGTGGGTTATCTTGGAAGGTAGAGATGGACCAGAGCATATAGGGAGAGGTGGCGTGATATCCTAGATTTATATCTTTTTTATGGATGATTAGGGTTTACATCAGACTGAATTCCCTCCTGTATCCAATCGATTCAGGTATGTTTCCCTCAACTAATTTTCTAGACTACCTCTTAAGAGAGAGGTAGAGTTTACTATCAAGCTAGTTCCTAAAGCTAAATTGTTATCCATTAATCCTTATAGGATGTCTACTACTGATTTACAAGAGCTAAAGAGGCAGTTAAAGGGCTTAGAGACCAAGGGTTTTATATGGCCTAATACTTCTCTCCTTGGTGTTCACCAGTCTTTTTTTTCCAAGAAGGTGGATAAAACTCTTAGGATTTGTGTGGATTACTAGAAATTGAATTACATTAATGTGAAAAAATTGTATCCTTACCTCATATATATGATATTTTTGACCAGATCAGAGGTGTGAGGGTATTCTCGAAGATTAAAAAGAGATCTAGATATCATCAGGTTTGAGTTAGGCCTTTATATGATATTCCATGTATGGATTTTCATACTCAGTATGAATTATATCAGTATCTTTTTATGCCATCCAGTCTTACAAAAACACCTTCCATATTTATAGATTTGATGAATAGGTTTTCATATACCTATTTGGATTCTTTTGTCATGGTCTTCATAGATGACATCTTGGTGTATTCTCATACTAGAAGTGACTATGACACTCATCTTGAGATCATTTTGAATACACTAAGAGAGAACCATATGTACGATAATCTTAGTAAATGTCACTTTTGGATAGAAAAGGTTCACTTTATGGGTCATATTATCTTAGAGGCATGATTTTCAGTTGACCTAGAGAAGGTGAGAGCTGTAGTTAACTGAGAGTATCCAAAAAATGTATTTGATATACATAGTTTTTGGGGGATAGTTTGTTATTAAAGGAATTTTATATAGGACTTATCACACTTATAAGAACCTATTATAGGATTGAATTAGAGGGGTGTGAAGTTTATATGTTCAGAAACCTATGATATAGCCTTTCATGAATTGAAAGGGATATTGAATTCAGAGCCAATCTTGATTCTGATAGAGCTTGTTAGAATCTATACAGTATATTGTGATGCATTAGGTATTCTTCTAGGATCATTTATGATGAAGGAATATTGAGTTATTGTGTATGGGTTGCATTAGTTGAGGCTTCATTATTAGAATTACCCGACACATGATCTAGAGCTATAAGTTGTTATATGCACTTTGTATTGTTGGAGGAATTACCTAGAGGTAGAGAGTTTTTTGGTGTTTACAGACCAAAAAAATCATTAGGTATATTTTCATGCAGTGTTATTTGACTATTGGAAATTTAATATAGGTTGAATATCTATAGTACTTTAACATCATGCTAGCCTATATTCCCTAGAAGGGAAATGCTATTTCCAATTCTTTGAGTAGGAGGACTCAGGAACAAGAAATTCTGGAGGCCAGTAATGAGTGACAACTTATGGACTTATTTTATGAGATGAACATAGAGGTTCATGACTATCATGGATATTCTTTACTTGAATCCATATCAGTGATATCTTCACTTCGAGAGAGAGTGAATATGAGTTATTTTTTAGATCCTGAAGTCTTGTTCCTACAGGTTAGTATCTCAGGTGGGGAATCACCTTCTAATTGATCTATTAATGATGAAGAAATTCTATGTATATGTGGGTGTATCTGGGTTCCCACAGACATGAGAGAGAAAATTATGAATTATTCACTTACTTCAAAGTGGGTATTTCAACTGGTTTTCTATAATATATATCTAGATATGTGCCGATAGTATTGGTTTTCATGGATGAAGAATTATATAGTAGGTTTTATCAATAGGTGTTCCACCTGTTAGTGGTTGAAGGTGGAACACAAGTGACCTGATGGCCTTCTATATCCATTATTAGTCCTAAAATGGAAATGGGAATATGTTTCGATGGATTTTTTCATCGTCTTACCTATTTCTCCTCAAGGTAGCTATGCTGTTTGGGTAGTCGTGGATTAACAGAAAAAATGATCCCACTTCCTACCTATCAGAGAGACTTTATCAGTTGATGAGCTATGAATATTTTACATTCATGAGATTATAAGGCTACATGGGGTCCATAGTATTATCATTTCAGATAGGGGTTCTCATTTTACATCGAGGTTCTAATAAGGGTTATAAACAAATATGAGTACGCAGGTGTTACTGAGCACAAATTTTCACCCTCAGAATGATAGCTAGTGAGAATGGATAATATAGGTATTAGAGGACATACTACAAGCATGCGTAATTGATTTTAGTGGAAATTGGTATAATAATATACCTCTCATCATTTATGACTATAATAACTGTTATCAGGTAATGATTCATATGGATCCTTAGGAGGCCTTATATGGTAGGCCATTCTGTTCACCCCTGTGCTGGTTAGAGGTAGGAGAGGTAGTACTACTGGGTCCTCATCTTGTTATGGAGGATTTGGGGTAGGTTTATCTTATCATGAAGAATATCTCTACCACTCAGTCTAGATAGATTTCACATGCCGATTGATATCAATAACCTATGGAGTTTGAGGCTGGGGATCATATTTTCTTACGGGTATCAACCAAACATGGACATAGATGGATACAAAGGTAAGGGAAGATTTTAACTCATTATGTCATCACTTTTTAGATCTTTGATAGAGTGAGGAAAATAGACTACCAGTTATTATTACCTCATAGGTACCATTACATGCATGAAATCTCCCATGTTTCACAATTTCATCATTATCATGCTGACCCATCTCATACTTTTGGTCCCAATGATGTTGAGTTATACGTTGATACTTCTTTGAGGAGTATCCAATATACATTTTTGACTATAGAAAAAAGGATATTTGAGGCCAATATATCCCTTTAGTGTAGGTGATATGGTAGTAAAACCAGATACAAGATGAAACTTGGGATCAGGAGGCCGACATACATGTTTAGTGGATAGATTTGTTCTTAGTAAACATTCCACCACCCTCAGAAGTGAAATTCAGGGAATAATTTCTTTAAGGTGGAAGATTGTAAGAACCTAGTTTCTATATAAGGTATGAATCCTTTAAGTTTTAGTCTAAATCTTTTTTGGGACCAAATATGGATACCTAATGAGATTATTAAAGTTTCGGGTGTATATATGGCCTTTTCAGAGCCTTAAGGCCCAATTTTTGAAAAATACAATTGGTCCACATGGTTTGTAAAAACTATGTGACCAAGCTGCATGGTTTGTAGAAACTGTGTGAGGTGGTCCAAGACTCTGTCAAGAGGTTCATAGTTTGAGGAAACCATGTAGCCAGTGGAACACGCCCTTGTGGGTTGTCTATAGTTTTTGACAAATCCAACTAGCACAATTGGAACACAATTTATCAAACCTTGTGAACTAACCATGTGACCTAGATATTTTGGGTTATTTTTCCATTTTAATGTTAAATCTAATTTAACTCACCCTACTCTCATTTTTCTCTTCCAGTAAACAAAATGAGCTCTTAAACCTCCCATGAGATCTCCTTTCCCCCCTCCAAGCTTGGTTCTTAGATATCTTGGATATCCAGAATCTGATTCTTACTCTTCCAATCTCATTGGATATAAATTGGTGAGTAATCTATTCATCTTGGACCTTTCATTGTTTTTTATTCCTCTTGATAGAGTTATTCAGGCGATGGATCATATTCCCTATTTTCTAGGTATTGATCTATTTTTCCATTTTGTTCTAATTTTGACCAAATGAAAGGATTATACTGGATGAGTAATCCTCTACAAGAATAAGTAATGTGGTCTATATGACTAATCCATTAGATTTTAGATGTTTTATAATACTTTCTATTGTACCACATTCCAATTTCACCATGAGTTTCCCTAAATTTAATTCACTTTAAAAGGTTTTCTTAACTAATAATCTCATGACCTTATTAGGCCCCTTTCGATTGTTTCCACCCCTTGAGGTGTGCCGATCATATTTCTAATGTTTCTATAAATGGTTAAGCATTAAAACCATCATCTAAATGGTTTTTCATGTTTTCCAAATTGTGATATTATAAATTAAATAGATGAAAGTAGTGTTGTAGCACTGTAAGAAAACATATTAATTTAAGATGAATTGAATAGAGAGGAGTTGTATGACCACATCACCTAATTAAGATGAAAAAATTGTTATGCCCTTATTGTCCTTGAATGTTTATGAGTTATGAATTAAATTTTGGATATTCCTAAATCATTAACTTCTTATTATAGATTATTATGTATGGGCATGGATACCCTTATTAATTATGGTTCATGGGCACGAGGACCCTTTCTAAATGTGATACAAGCATGTAAACCTTTTATAAATGTGATACAAGCATGGATTCCCTTTATAAATGTGATACAGACATATTGCCCCTTTATAAATGTGGTACGAGCATGGTTATCCTTTATAAAAGTGATACATACATGGATACCATTTATAAATGTGATACAAACATGACAACCCTTACTATGATATACGAGCATGGTGACCCTTTATAAATGTGATACAGGAATGAAGACCATTTATAAATGTGATATGGGAATGATGAACCTTACAATGATTTATGGGTATGGGAACCCAACTGATATGATATTGTGCATGGAGTCCCTTACTAATATGATACTGGGCATAGTGTCTGTAACACCCCAAGTTTTTATGGACCATTTTTTTTGAATAAATAAATTTTTCATTTATGTCTTGAAATGAACTAAGTCAAACATTGATTTCACATGGAACTGAATCAAAATATTTTACACGAAAAATAGACTTGGTGTATGTTACATGCAACACTAACTTGGCATACGTTACACACAACACTGATGTTTCTATGAAACATTATTTTATTGTTACAATTATTTAAATGAGATAATTATAACCTAGAAATTAGATTTATTAATATGAATAGTAATAAATAATTTTGAAATATGGTTTATAATGTTTTTATATAAATAAAACATACTGATAAATAAAGTTATAATTTTTGGTAAAGTCCTTATATGTTTAAAAATACTATTTTCTCAAATGAACTACTTTTAATGTCCTTATGTGAAAAACAATAAAATTAATTTTAGACACAATTATTTATTTAATTTGATAAAATAACCTTAATTTTTTAATTTATAATTTTTAAATTATCTTAGGGTAAATTTTTTAGTTTTTTATAGAGAAACTTCATTTTTAGATGAATAATGAAAAATACCGGATTTTAATTCAAAACTGCCTTTTAATATAACTCATTTATAAGGATAAATTATATTTTAATTTGTTTTAAAATTTTAATTAGATCATATTTTTTATAAATTAATTTAATTTAGGTCATTGGAATCAATTTCACTTTGAAATTGGGTATAAAAATTTAGCAAACTTTTGGACGTTTTTACTTAAAAAACCCGCAGTGTCATCCCATCAGTAGGATTATTTTTAAGTGACTTTCAGCCACTTATGTGATTATAATTTAGAAAAATAGATTATTTATTTTTAATTGTAATAATTTATAATGTATAATAGTTCAAAAAATAATTTTACCAAAGGATTCATGAAAGTGATTAAAATTAATTACAACGATTAAGAGAAAAAGTAGGCTAACAAAGTACCAAACCTTAAATTTAAGAACCAAAATGACCTAGAAAATTTTATGAAACCAATTTTATAGATATAATTTTGAAAATAACCTTATATTATTTATTTTTGTTTTTATGACGTTTTTAGGTAAAAACGTGGGTACACCTTACTTGTTTTCAAAAATGCCAAGTGTGTCCTTTGCCTTCCCTATAAAAGGCCATCGCCTCTCCCTTTTCTTCACACCACTAAAAACAATTATTTTTGGAAAATACATGATCAATAAAATTAAAAAAATACCTATCTTCCTCCTATAAGCCTCTACTTGAGAATATATCAATCCAAGGAAGACTTTTGGCACAAACCAAAAGGAGTTACCCGATTAAGAGGTAACTACTTCTCTCAAGATCCTTTCTTTTTATTTTCTTTCTCTACACACTCCACTCTATTTATTCCATGACTGTATAAAAAAATAGTATATTAAATATAATAGGATGTTTTAATTCTAAGGTTTTACCTAAACTTACACACATCTCCATCTAATGGGCAGCAAATATACTGTTTATGTGTACGGTGAACTACAACCTCACAAAATGATGATTGTTCATTTTTCCTTATCACTTATCATGGTGAAAATTATGATGAAAGCTTTTTTTATATATGTTATATATTATATTTACTATGTATTTAATCTTATTTAATTCTTTTAAAACATATATATTTATGCTTTCCCGTTGGTGTAAATACGATAATTTCATTTGAGGAAGTGTGGACTACCACCCCTCAAAGAGATATGATTCGTTAACACACAACATGGAATATATTAAGGATGAGTTTAGTGAAATTATATTATATATATGATATAATCATGATACTATAATAATTATATATATATATATATATATATATTAATATACACACCCATATGTCATTTACCTTCTTTCTTTCAATACGAAAATAAAAATAGAAACAATGTTTATGCATACCTACGACTTAACATCTCCTTGAAAGGTGTATTCCATTTAAAACTTCTATATTATATATATTATTATAAAAAAAGATAAATAATATACATTATATTTTTATCTTGACATAAATTATTTAAATCATGATATAAGTATAAGGACCAAAGATATAACAAATTAAGACACATGCGAAGAAGAAAGCGAATATTACCCGAAGTGAAACTTTAACATAGGACTGTTAAAAAATGGGTAATATAAAGTCCTAATAAAACCATATATGGTATTATATATAAGAATATGGTTCTGTAAATTATTTATACTAAGTTTATATTTATTATATAGGTGGTTTGGATGAGTATGATGATATTCAAGACACAAGGTAAGAGAATTTCATCTCACTTTTTATTTCCATGAGATACATGCTTTATTCACCACCCATTCCCTTTGTGTGGTGTGTATACTACCCATGAATGTATTCTATGATTATTATAATTGAAATTATTGGTATTTAAATATCTATTCTATGAAATTTCTTTCATGGGGTTTATGTTTCAAAATTTACCAAATTGGTAAGATAGTTTTTTCTCAATTTACCTTCTTTGAGACACATGCCATGTTATGCACCTATATTTTTATATGAGGTGTACATAATTCCTTTGAAATGTTATATAATGAATATAATTCCTTTTATAATATTTTAATATTCATTTAATTTCACTTTCTTACATGGGTAGTATGGTTCAAAGTTACTAAGTGATAAGAGTTTATTGAAACAATTTCATCACTTTTGGAGATTGTTTATGATTATGTTTCCTTTGTTGAAATATTATAATCCATAATTCAAGACCATTAATGAATTTTATTCTCCTATATTTATTAATTATATTTTCATGTATTGGTACCATTTTTTTTACTCTTTGGTACATATGACATTTAAGAAAGTGTTTTTACGAAATCCTAACTTTACCCTGTCTTCGGTCAGAAATCAGTGTTCCTTGAAAACTATGTTTTATAAAAAGGGTTTCTCAGAATATTATAATATTCTCCTATAATATTTAAAATATTTTTTTCCCTTTTTTATTTTAAAAATGTTCTCAAAGGGATCTTATTGTCTCTTTCTGAACAAGGCAACTTTTTAACCTTTTACCATGAAAAAGGAATGTTATTTTTACCTCATATGACATGTATGGATTTACCTACATTAATTTTTGAGAAGATTCCTTTAAATGTTTAAAATGTTAACTTTTAAGAATTTTTTTTTAAAAATAATTTTCAACAAAATGGTTTTCAAAACGTTTTCATGATTACTTTATAAGTTTTCAAAGTATTTTTCAAGGAAAGTGTTTTTAAAAAGGTTTTTAATATTCTTTTATAAGTTTTTAAGGAAATGTTTTTTCAAAATGTTTACAAGGATTATTTTATAAGTTTTTAAAGAAAATTGTTTTAAAATTATTTTCAAATCATCGTTTATAAGTTTTAATGGATTTTTTTTATAAATTTGTTTCATGTTGTTTTTGTATGTTTTCAAGAAAAATGGTTTTCAAAATGTTTTCAAGATTATTTTATAAGTTTTCAAGGAAAATTGTTTTAAAATTATTTCTAGCCTTATTTATAATTTTGAAAAGTATTTTCAAAGAAATGGTTTTCAAAACATTTTCAAGATCCTTTTATATTTTTTCAAGGAAAATTGTTTTAAAAACGTTTTCAAGCTCTCTTTATATATTTTCAAAGAAAAAGGTTTACAAAAGGTTTTAAAATATTTAATTATAATATTTCATGTTTATTTTCAATAAAATAGTTTAAAAAAGGTTTTTATGTTTTAAAGATCCTTTTTTCAAATAATAAAGGATATTTTCCTCAAGAAATGTTTTCAAAATATCTTTCCATGTTATTTTCCATCTGAGATGACATCTATTGATGTTACTCATGTCATTCTCAAAAATTATCAAAAGGTTCCATTCATATTCTTTCTTGAATGGTTTATGTTTTGACCGAATGATTGTTGGGACTCCCCTTTCTCTTCCATAGGTTAGATGATTTTGAAACCTACTTCTTTTCATAGGTTATGTTTATGATGAAATGATTACAAAACCTATCATTTTCCATAGGTTATGATATGATTACATGTTTAAGATACACATTTCATTTCCTGGATTATGATATGATTTTTAATGATATATTGGAACTTGTATGCATGATTTCAATATGATATGGGTGATACCTATATCTCCCTCCAATGAATTTTGTAAATATTTATATCTCATGAGACAGACTAATATGGTTTTAAAAATAAACATTAACTACTATGATAGAAATGGGAGTGAACTATGACTACCAAGATGGTATGAGGAGTGAAATAAGGCCACTAAGATAGAAATGGGAGTGAACCATGACTACCAAGATGGTATGGGGAGTGAACCCATACTACCAATATGGTATTGGATGTGATGCCTTGGATACTATGGAAATCATATTATATGCTTATGTGTCTACCAAAATTCTATATTTTATTCCTATGTTATGCTTTCATGTCTTATGTTATTTATTTCCTTATGATTTATGTCTTATAAACTTCCAAGATTTATGACATGAATCATGTTTATGATCTTTGATATGAATGGTATGATTTTCTATTTTAATGATCTTGTTCTCATAACATTATGTGCATGATTATGATTACATATCTCACTTTTTTACCCTTACTGAGCATCTGAGCTCACCCCTTTTTATGTTTCCTTCCCCCAGGATATGAAGATATGTATTATGTTTGATGTTTCTAAGAAGGGTTCTAGTTAATAAGAACCTAGTGTGGGATTATGCAGCTCATTTATGTACCAGCATTTATGTTTCCATGTTTCAGAAGGCACTAGACTAGTGCAATATTTTGGATTTAGTTTATAGAATGTTTTAAATATTCCAAAAAAGTTATGTAATGTTAATGTATGAAAAGAAAGGGTCACTATAGTTGGTATAATAGAAAAGGTTTAGTTATCCTTTAGAATCTAGGATGATAAAAACTTAGTGAGAACCCTAAGGACATGTCTAGAGATAAGTATAAGGATAAGGAAAAGTATAGGAAAATATATTGGAATTTTTTGAAGGATAGAGTGATTAGTTTCCTAGAAATAAATCCTTATTTGGATACTAAAATTGGATGTTGATTTAGTAAATATGTACCTAGGGGTAACAAATATGATAGGATGCTCCAAGCCCGACTTAGGGTAATCTGGTACAAAAGAACAGGCCTTGTTGCACACATGGTTTGAGACTCCTGGGGGATATTCTTTAGAAATTCACAAACTCTCCATGATCCATTATGAATGATATGAATAAAATTTATATTTGAATAACCTTGGATAAACCAAAGGTGTCATAGATTATGGAAGGTGTTATATTTTATACATCATATGAGTGAATTTTCATGATCATGTGGTTCCTCAATATGATAACTATTTATTACTCTATTATTTTGGTTTTATTAAATGGATGGAACCTAAAAGAATCATGATAATGGTGATGGTGATGGAAAATGAAATGATTGTTCTCCTAAGAAAACGAATGCTATGGGGGTTGGAATGCAAAACCTCATCGATATGCTCACACATATTTCTCAAGATATGAATCATGGTGGACTTATAAATGAGAAAATGAGGGAACAACATTTTGTTGAGTCTTTCATGAGGAAACGTCCCCCTTCTTTTAGAGGTTCTTTTGATCCACTTGTTTCTAAACAATGGATCAGTACTACTGAAAATATATTCTCTGTTCTCTAGTGTTCGAAACAAGAGAATGTCATTCTGGATATTTATTGTTTTGAAGGTGAAACAAAGCAATGGTGAAATCTAATAAAAAATAATAGGCAACAAGATAAGTTTGAATCTATGTACTGGGACGAGTTTAAGAACTTATTTTTCAATAATTACTTTCCTAGTATTCTTCGTCCCAAGATGGAGAAAGAGTTCCTTGAGTTGAAGAAAAGGGATGATGAATCTACTGGTACATACAAGGCTAATTTCCTAAGACTTTCAAGGTATTCTTCAAGAATTATCATCCAACCCAAAAGTAAAGTTGATAGGTTCTTCCATGGCTTAAAGATAAGTCTAAAAAGGAAACTGGACATAAGAGACTTTAGTAGCTAGGAATATATTGTGCATTATGCAATCAAGGTTGAAATAGGGGTTGGATTCACGTATCAATCCCCTGGTTTTGTCAAGAAAATGAATATGGAGCTTAAAGGAAAATATAAAAAACCATGAAGAGAAGAAGATGAGCTTTCCTTTATTCTCTAAGTGTGGGAAGAAGAATGGAGGAAAGTGACTTAAGGGGTATAAAAATGTTTTAAGTATGGAAGGGAATTACATCAGGCATGTTGCTGAAGTTATGGGAAGAAGTTAGCAAACTGTAAGAATGGAGAAAAAACAATACAGAATATACCTCCCATGATTTAGTGCTAAAAGTGTAAAGAGAATGGGAATTATACTAACCATTTCCCAAACCCAAGGGCTGGTGATGACGATCGACATCAGTAACCTCTTAAGCTGAGGGACAAGGGGAAATCTCATAAAATCGCTATTTCTGACAAGGGGTGTGATAAAAATGTGATGAATTATACAATTACCATCCACTCTAGAGCTAGTAATGTCATATTTGATTCTTGATATACCAACTATTTCATATATAAAGAATTATCCAAGGGTATTAATATTCCACAAAAACAATTAGACGTAGAATTAGAAGTGAAAACCCCTAATGTTGTGATGATTTCATCCCAATTATATGATTCCTATACAGTTTAATTTTGTGGTAATTTGATTCCGAAAAATCATTTCATTCTTACTTCAGCTGAATTTGATGTCATATTAGGCATGGATTGGATTTCAATGCATAAAGACCACATAAAATTTCAAGGAAAGGAAGTTATGTTTGATATTTCAAACTCTCCTATGATCATCTATTCATGTGACGGTAAGTATGAATTTTATGTGGAGATTAAATCTAGTGTATGGGTCTTAATTCCCATTGAGAAGGGTTGTTTATCTCAAATGGTTGGGGAGAAAATCAGCATTGATGATATGCATATTGTTCAGGATTTTGTGGCTGTCATTCCAAAAGAGTTGCCTAGCCTTCCATAAAAACACTAACTTGAGTTCTCAATAGAACTCATACCTTGTTCCACACCAATTTCAAAGAAACCTTATAGAATGGCCCCGATTAAGTTGTAGGAATTTAAGAAGAAACTCCAAGAAAACCTTGATGTGGGATTCATTCAGCCAAGTGTGTCACACTGGGGTGCACCAGTTCTTTCTGTGAAAAATTAATATGAATCAATGTGACTCTACATTGATTATTTTGATTTGTACAAGATCAAAATAAAGAATAAGTATCATATTCCCTATATTGATGAATTTTTTGATCAACTTCATGGAGATAAATACTTTTCTAGGATTGAAATTCATTATAGATATCATCAATTGTGGGTCAAGAAGGAAGATATACCGAAGAAGAAACTTTGTACAGGGTATGGAAACTATGAATATATAGTGATTCATTTTGTTCTTACTAATTCACCTTATATCTTTATGGATTTAATTAATAGAGTCATTAGGGATAACCTGAATCAGTTTGTGGTAGTCTTTATAGATGATATTATTATCTATTAAAAGATCAATTAAGAGCATATAGATCACTTCAGAATTGTAATAAACACCCGAAGGAAAGAGAAACTATATAAAAAATTTACAAAGTGTGAATTTTGGATTCAAAAAGTTCCATTTTTTCTTAACATAATCTCAAGAGATGGTATAATAGTAGATACATAAAAGATGGAGGCTATTGAATGCTGGCCTAGACCAACCATGGGGACTGAGATCCATAGATTTTTTGGTTTAACTAGATATTATCGACAGTTTGTGGAAAATTTCTCACAACTATCTAATCCTTTGACAAAGTTAACTTGTAAGAGTGTCAAGTTCCTCTGGATAGATGAATATGAGGAAAAGTTCAAGGAACTGAAGATAAGGTTAGTCAGTTCACCTATTCTTACATTACCCTATATTGTATCAGGGGTTTTAATCTATAGTGATGTATCCAAGAAGGGATTGGGATGTGTTCTTATCAAGAATAACATGGTTTTGGATTATGCCTTGCAGTAGTTGATGATTCATGGAAAAAATTACCCAACTCATGATTTGGAGTTAGTAGTGGTATTTTTTTTCAATAAATATATGGAGACATTATCTTTATAGAGAAAAGTGTGATATATATACCGATCATAAAATTCAGAAATATATATTCACATACAAGGATTTGAACATGATCCATATAATATGGTTATAGTTGATAAATGATTATGACTGCTCAATACATTACCACCCTGGGAAAGTGAACATGGTGGATGATGCTTTGAGTCAAAAAGATCATGCTAGATTATCCTTGAAGAGGATAAAAAAAGATCCAATATTTATGGATTTGAAAAGGATGGATCTAGAAATCCTAAAGGAATGGGAAAATATTATCTTTCTCAAATGAATGTTCAACCCCCTATCCAAGTGAATATTAAGGAGGTGTAGAAGGAATATATAGAGCTAAAAAATAAAGTTAGTAATGTTCTAGTGTTTAACATTAATTAGGATGAAATGATAAGGTTTTGGAACCATGGATGTGTTCCTTCCATACCATATTTAAAAAAGGTGTTGTTAGAGTTAGCTCATAGTTCTTTGTTCTCTATTCATATTGTATGTACAAAGATGTATAGGGACTTAAAAGAATAATTATGATGGGATGCCATGAAGAGAGATATAACATAGTTTGTATCTTGGTGCTTGGTATACCAACAAGTTAAGGCTGAAAGACAAAAGTCAAAGGGGATGTTTCATCCATTACCCATACTAGAATTGAAATGGGAGAACATCACTATGCATTTTTTCGTTAGACTACCCAAAAATTTTAAAAGGTTTAATTCTATATGGGTTGTAGTCAATCTTCTTAATAAGTCAGTACACTTCATCACTACCAGAGAAAACTTATCTATGGATTATCTTTCCAAGATATACATTAAGTAAGTGGTAAGGCTACATGGAGTACCACATTTCATTGTATCAAATTGAGATCTATGGATCACCTCAATGTTCTGGAAAAGTCTTCAGCTAGACCTTGGAATCAATTTAACTTTGAAATTGGGTATAAAAACTTAATAAACTTTTGGAAGTTTTTACTTTAAAAATCTGAAGTGTTGTCCCGTCAGTGGGATTATTTTATAATTAATTTAACAACTTATGTGATTATAATTTTGAAAAATGGACTCCATATTTTTAATAATAATAATTTATAATTTATAATAAGTACAACTTAGTTTTTTACCAAAAATATTAGTGAAAGTGATTAAAATTAATTACAACGATTAAGAGAACAATTTGGTTAACAAAGTTCTAAACATTAAATGAAAGACCCAAAAAGGAATGTAAACTTATAAAAAACCCATTTCATGGAAATTATTAGTCCATTAAACTTCCATTATGGAGTTTTTTTTGTTTTTATGACTTTTTTTAGGTAAAAACATGGGTATGCCAAACTTGTTTTCACAAATGCCAAGTGTGTCTTTTCCCTTCCCTATAAAAGCCACCACATATCCCTATTATTCACACCTCTAAAAACTATTAGGATTAGAAAATATATGACTAATAAAATTCCAAACATCCCTACCTTCCTCCTATAATTCTCTCCTTTGTAATAAATCAATCCAAGTAATCCTTTTGGCTCAAACCAAAAGGAGTTACCTGATTAAGAGGTAACGACTTCTCTCAAACTCCATTATTTTATTTTATTTCTCCACCCCTACACTATATTTATTCCATGAATGTATAAAAAAAGTATATTAAATATACAAGGATGTTTTTATTTTAAGTTTTTATCCTACACTTACACACACCTTCATCTAATGGGTAACGAATATACTGTTTTTGTGTAAGATAAACTACCGCCTCACAAAATGATGATTGTTCATTTTTATTTACCACCTATCATGGTGGAAATTATGATGAAAAATATATTTATATATGTTATATATTATATTTATTATATATTTATTCATATTTAATAATTTTAAAACACATATATTTATACATTCTTTTTGGTGTAAATACAATAATTTTGTTTGAGGAAGTGTGGACTGCCGCCCCTCAAAGCGATGTGATTTGTTCACACACTACATAAAATGTATTAAGGATGAGTTTAGTGAACTTATATGATATATATTATATAATAATTCTAATATAATAATGATATATATATATATATATATAAATAGATACATGCCATTTACCTTCTTTCTTTCAATATGATAATAAAAATAGAAACAACGTTCAAGTGTACGTACGACTTACCGTCTCCATGAATGGTGTATTCCATTTAATACTTCTATATTATATAGATTATCATAACATAAATATAATTTATATAAATTATATTTATATAATGATATAAATTCTTGAAATCATGATATAAGTATGAGGACCAAAGATATAATAAATTAAGACACTTGCGAAGAATAAAGCGAATATTACCCGAAGTGAAACCTTAACATAGGATTATTAACAAGAGGGAAATATAAAGTCATAATAAAACCATATATGGTATTAGATATAATAATATGGATTTTTAAAATTTGGGTAATAAATTTATATTTACTATACATGTGTTTTTAATGAGTACAATGAGAGTCAAGATACAAGGTAAGAGAATTTCATCTCACTTTTTATTTTTATGAGATACATGCTTTATTCACCACCCATTCCTTTTGTGTGGTGTGTATATTGAATATGGATGTATTTTATGATTATTATAATTAAAATTATATGTATTTATATATATATTATATGACATTTATTGCATGAGGTTTATGTTTCAAAAGTCACAAAATCAGTGAGATAGTTTTGTCTCAATTTACCTTCTTTGAGACACATTCCATGTTATGCACCTATATTTTTATATGAGGTGTACATACTACCTTTGACATGTTATATGATGAATATAATTAATTTAATGATATTTTAATCTTCATGTAATTTTAATTTCTTACATGGGGAGCATGTTTCAAAGTTACTAAGTTATAAGAGTTTATTGAAACAATCTCACCACTTTTTGAGATTGTTTATGATTATACTTCCTTTGTTGGAATATTATAATCAATATTTCTAGAAAATTCATGAATTTTATTATTCTATTTTTATTAAATATATATTCATGTATTTTTACCATTTTTATACTATTAGGTACATAATATATTTAATAAAGTGTTTTTAATAAATCCCGAATTTACCCTCTCTTCTGTTGGAAATCTGTGTTCCTTCAAAACCATGTTTTCTAAAAAGGGTTTAAAAGAATATTATACAATTATCCTATAATATTTAAACTAATTTTTTCCATTTTTTTCATTTTCTAATGTTTTAAAAGGAATATTCTTGTACCTTTCCAAACAAGTAATTTTTCTAACCTTTTACTGTAAAAAAGGAATGTTTTTCTTACCTTGTATGACATGTACATATTTACTCACTATCATTTCTGTGAAGATTCCTTTTCTTGTTTAAAAGGTTAATTTTTAATAATTTGTTTAAAATAATTCTCAAATAAATGGTTTTCAAAATATTTTCATGATTTCTTTATAAATTTTCAAGGTATTTTTCAAGGAAAGTGTTTTTCAAATTTTTTTAAGATTATTTTATAAGTTTTTAAGGAAAATGGTTTTCAAAGATTATTTTATATGATTTTAAGTAAAACTATTTTAAAATGTTTTTAAAGATTGTTTTATAATTTTTCAATGATTTTTTTTCACAAAATTTTTTCAAGATTCATTTATATATTTTCAAGGAAAATGGTTTTCAAAATTATTTCAAGACTTATTTATAAGTTTGAAAATTATTTTCAAGGAAATAGTTTTCAAAACATTTTAAATATCCTTTTAAAAGTTTTAAAGGAAAATGGTTTTCAAAAAACTTTGAAACTCTCTTTATATTTTTTCAAAGAAAAATGTTTCCAAAATGTTTTCAAAGATTTATTTATAATATTTTAAGTTTATTTTTAAGAAAATGGGTTTAAAAAGGTTTTTATGATTTAAAGAGCCTTTTTTTTAAAGAAGAAATAATATTTTGTAACGACCTAATGTTCTATCAATGGAAATCACCATCTTATAATTATGTCATATAATCAAATGAAATCACAAAAAAATTAACTACTAAGTACTATGTGACCTTTAAAAATAATTTTCTCACTTCTATGATTTGAATTTTGAAAATCTGATATACACGGTTGCAATCAGTAAGATGTTTGGATTCTGATAAGACAAACTTAATATTTTGTGAATAGTAACTGAACCTTATGATTAGTAACTTACTCTTATAAATAGTAATATAAATCTTATGAATATTACATCATCCAAAAGAATATTAACCTCACCCTTGAATTTATAAATAAAATTTAGTTATCTTATAAGTGATAATATGACCATAGTAAAAGTATTAGAATTTTTGTAAGTCATAAATAATTAATTAAAATTAATTAATTAATTTAAATGAAAATTTATTTTATTAAAATGTGTTTATAAATTAAAAATTTTATGCCTTCTGGTTTTAAGATAATTTTATAAGGCCTTATGTAATTTTTAAAAGCATTATAAAATCAGTTACAGTTTTAAAATCAGTATATTTTCATGTAAATTATGATTTTAATTAAAAATTTATTTAATAATATTTAGAAATTTATTTTTGAAAAATTCATTTCATTTTTTTACTCATTAAAAAATGGTTAGGGTGAATTTTTATGATTTTTCTAAAATACTTGAATTTTTGATGAATAGTAAAATATGATAATTCCCGATAGATGCTAAAATTTGAATTTCGGCATCATTCATGAGTCATGGATGATGTAAATGGCCATTGGATCGAACTCACATGAAAATATGACTTTTTTTTCACAATAATTATTACTATTTCTTGTCTTATGTTAAATAATTAACTAATGAATAAAATATTAAGAAAACCCTTCTCCCCTCCACTATAAAAACCACCCACACTCCCCTATTCTATTAACTCCTATTAGGCCTTGTTACTTAACTAAATTATGCCCAAATATCTCCCCAAGATTCTCCCCCAGGTCCAGAATCCCTTGGTCTCCTCAAAAGACCAAATCCTCTCCCCTTAAGAGGCTCTCATGGAAGATTAAATCAAGATGTAAATTCCTCTTTTCTTTTCTTTCATTTTTTTTTCATGTTCCATTGTTATCTTTTCTTTCCTAACGTATCCTAATCCAAATGGTATAAAAAATCCAGTACCATACATGTAATTTAGTGTTGTTATTCTAATGGGATAATTCATTATCATATCTTTTTCCCCCTTCTTTTATGCGAAAGAAACGAAAACACCGTCAGAGATGTGTTAATTTATCACATTCAAGGACGACAGGTTATAAATTTATATTACCATATTAAATTATGGTAATTAAACAATTTTTGTGGTTTAACCAGACTATTAAAAATTTATATTATCTTATTTGATGTTCTGGAATCATTTTTCTGACATGATGTAAAATAATAATACAAAAAAATTAAATATGAGAAAAATCGCCAAATTAATCCAAGCGTTTATCATTAATGTTTTATATATTGATTCACCTTCACTCAAAATAACCAAATGAATTTAATAACCATGTAATATTTTGGATTTTCACTAATTTCATATAACTTAAATTCTGGACAACCATTCTCATCATACATTTTTATCCAAACATGAATATAAGTGAACCAATCATTAAAACCAAGGAAGAAAGCGATCCTAAAAAATGAAATTGAACATCTTAACTCATAAAATAGGACATTAATGAAGTTAATAAGGTTATAATAAATCAATAAAATGTATTGTAGGATCTATAATTATTAATTAATGAACCTAATTTTATTATTCAGGTCATTAAGATCAAGTGAAGAACACCATCATACTTAAGGTAAGGGATCCTCTCTTTCTCACATTTATTCAAGAATACCCTCTTTGTTATGTCCTTTTATGTGCTGTTACTAATTATGGGGTATGATTTATCACCTATCTAATACTTCCCTCATGATTTATAAAATAATATAAACCCTTTTATATCTCATTAATCCCTCCTAAGAATACCTGGTACCATGCCGATATTCCATAAGGGATTCTACCCAAACCTCCATTATTCATTTGGGTTATTCTTACTATATTTTCACCTAAATAAAATCCTATATTCTATTTATTTACATATTATAATTGATGTTTATATATCCAAAATCATGTATCGATATCCATTATCCATTGTCTTTTGGGGATATACATGTTTTTAAGTGATTCCCTCCTCAGTACTTCCCGATAATCAAACCCGTTTTAAGAGAACTTTCTGAATCTATAACCAATTTAAAGTGAACTCAACCATATGTTTTAAGCCACTATTTTTTTTATAAAACCAATGTTTTATTTATGAAAAAAATTCTTGGATAACTTCTGATTTTATATAAAATATTATTCCATTTTCTATTTTAAGTGCTCTTTAGTATTTTCCTTAAAACCGTACTAACATGTTTTAATGATAAAATATCTTAAATACTTTTATTATATGTTTTAAATTATGTTTTACATCAATTACCATGATATATGATTATTTTAACTTATGAATATCCATCTATGTTTTAATTCCTTTCTTTCATGGACACTTTTATGATACTCCCATTCATTATGCTTTATGACATGATTATGATACCCATTTCTTTCCATGGATACCCTTATGTTTATGTATAATTGATTATGTATGATTATTAATGTGGAAAAAATATTCATGAACATGTTAATATGGTTTCACCCAGATAGCGCTCCAATGCATTGAGTAAATTTGAGTCTCATGAGACGTTATGTGCAACGGTCTTGGCGGTTAGCCTTGAATCTTGATACCATGTGCAACTGTCTTGGTGGTTAACCTTAACTTGTAATACTATATGTGAAATGAGACTTGAATCATGATAAAGTGTTGTTTTATGTTTCTACCACATTTCTAAGATTCAATGTTTATATGATCACATGTTTATATGTTATAATTATATATTCCATTTTATATCATTATGTCATGATCTCTAACCCATGTGAAAAGGCCTTATTATTTTGGTTTTTTTCATTAAAGGGATTTTATCTCATCTCTTAATTCATGTGATCCCTAGGGTACCCTATGTAGATGTATGGGCTCAAAGGAATTTGGGATCTCTTTATGAAGATTAAATAAATAAGTGTTTTTTAGTCCCATGTTTTATGTTTTATGTACCTAGTCTTCCATGACACTAGACTTCACAATCCTTGGATTGTATTCTAATGTATAATTATGATTAAAATCATGTAATGTTATGTGTAAATGGCTAGAGATTCTATAATTGGTATTAGAGGATGGTCTAGTTATTTTTGGAGATTAGTAATAGAGAACTTTAGTAAGAACCTTAAGGGTGAGACTAAGTATAAGAAAACATCCTTATATTTTGGTAAGTATATAGTAAGTGGTTTATCAGTAAAATACATCCCTATCTAGATAAAAATAGGTAGAAGTGGATCTGGAACAAATGTATCTAGGGGTAAAACTCGAAAACACCACATTAAGCTAGACTTAAATGAGATCTCGGGCACAACAATGGGCCTTACTACACTATTGTTTTGACACTCCTAGGGGATATGATTTGGTAAATTCATGAGCATAGTAAAAACCACTATTATGGGAATAAAAAAAGAATCCCATAAGAATATAAGTTAATAAATAGATCAAGGATAACCTAGATTTAAACCTAGGGAATCACAAGTTGGGATATACTTCTCCTTTACAAGTTTATCCCTTTATGTTTAAAGTTTCCTTTTTATGATAAAAAGCTAAGTATTCAAGCCCTATAATTATACGTTATTTTTTTAGTTAAGGGTGGGAAATATAAGAACATGTTCCAACAATAAATGTGATGGGTAATGTGATGATTTCCATAAAGATATTCCAAATATGATGGGAACAGGTGCTGAAAACATAATTAAAATACTTTCCCATTTAGATAAAGTTATGAATAATAACTTAAATCAAGTGGAATTCCCTCCCCCCAAGGAAAGATCAAGTTTCCATATAATCCTTCATGCGTAAAAGGCCTCCCATGTTTAGTAGATCTTTTGATCCCCTCCTCATGGAATAGTGGATTAACTCCAATGTAAAGATATTTTATGTCCTCAAGTGCTTAGAAGAAGATAAAGTTGTGCTGGTGGTCTATCATTTTGATGGAGAAACTGATCAGTTGTGGACATTGATAAAGAATATGAATCCCTAAGAGGATATTGATTCCATGCAATGAGATGAATTCAAGAGAATGTTTTTCAATAAATATATTCCCCAAACCCTGCATCTCAAGATGGAAAGAGAGTTCCTTAGAGTGAAGAAGAAGGAATATGAGTCAATAGGGGAATATGAAGCAAAATTTACAAGGATTTCAAGGTACGCCTCTAGCTTTGTCATGAACACAAAAATCAAGGTGGATCGCTTCTTTAGTGGACTAAAGTTGAGTCTAAAAAAAGCATTGGAAATTTGAGACTTCAAAAGCTATGAGGAGATTGTTTGTTATGGCCTTAAAGGTTGAAATGGAGATAGAAGACTCTTAGTGTTATCATGGGCCTGATGGAAAAAAGAGAAAAATAGAATCTAATGTGGGAGTTTATAAAAATAAATTACATAATGGAAAGAAGCCTGACTATCCCAAGTGTAAAAATTGTGGGAAGAAGCATCTTGGTAACTGTATAAAGGGAACTAATAATTGCTTCAAATATGGAAAGATGGGACATCTGGATAAAAAATACCAATGAGATATAAATTATCTCACTAATGTGGAACAAGAAAGTAAGGTTCATATAAATACTCATCTAGTAGTGCAGTGTTACAACTACAAGGAACATGGGCATTATGCGAAAAATTTCTCCAAGCCATGGGTTGTAGGAGGAAATCAAAAACAACCTCCAAGGCAACAAGAAAGGTCTTATTCTATCACTATTGCTGAGGTGGAGCCGGAAAACAATGTAGTGACATGTACACTAGTTATTTATTCATGAATAATGAGCCTAATATTTGATTCTGGTTCTAGGAATTCTTTCATATATTTCAAGTTTAGTAGACCTATTCATACACCACCTCACAATTTGGAAGATATGGTATATGTTAGAATAGAGAATGGGGAAATTATTACGTCCAAGGTTTATAACTATTCCCTGGTAAATGTTTAGGGAATGAACCTCTAATAAAATCTCTTCATACTTCCTTTAGTGGAGTTCGATGTTATCTTGGGAATGGATTAGCTATCTTTATACAAATCTAACATCAACTGTCAGGAATGAGAGATCAATATTCACATCTCAAATCATCCTTCAATTATTTAAAAGTGTAAGGAGGAATATGAATCTTCTTTAGAATCATTGTCTTAAGTGTGGATATTAATTCCTTATGAGAAAGCATGTCTAGCTGAAATGATTAATATAATGGAGATAATCATGCTTGAAGAGACGCCCATAGTGAGGGATTACACTAATGTATTCCCGTAAGAGTTTCCTGGTATTCTTCCTAATCAATAGGTTTAGTTATCAATTGAAATTATTCCTATATCCCTACCTATATCAAATACAGCTTATATAATGATCACCATAGAGCTAGAGGAGATGAAGAAGCAGTTATAGGAGAATCTGGAGAAGGGTTTTATACACTCGAGTGCTTCACCATGGGGTTCTCTAGTCCTCTTCTTCAATAAGAAGGATGGACCAATGTTCCTTTTCATTGATTATCAAGAGCTCAATAAAATCATGATAAATAAAAAGTATACCCTACCACAGATAGATGACTTGTTTGATCAGCATTGTGGGTCCAATTATTTCTCTAAGGTGGACATTTGGTTGGGATATCACCAATTTAAGGTGAGGAAGGAAGATATTCCCAAGGCCGCCTTTCAAACAAGGTATGAACACTATGATTTCATATTGATTCCCTTCTAACTCACTAATGATCCAAAAATTTTCATGGATTTAATTAATAGAGTCTTTATAAATTAACTCGATAAATTTTCACTAGTATTTATTGACGATATCTTAATATACTCTAAGAGTAAGGAGTAATAGGAGGAGCATTTGAATACTATGCTAAAGACTTTGAAAAGGGAGAAGATATATGAAAAGTATAATAAATGTGAGTTCTGTATGGATGAAGTATCATTCTTGGGGAATGTTATCACCAACAAAGGGATATCTTTATACCTTTCCAAGACAAAGAAAATTGAAGATTGGCCCATGCTAATATCTATAACAGAGATCTGTAACTTCCTTGGTATAGATGGTTATTATCAAAGATTTGTGAAGAAACTATCATGATTTTCAAACCAAATGACCAAGATGACATGGAAGGGAGTGAAGTTCATTTGGACTCAATAATTTGAAGGCTGCTTTAAGAATTTGAAAAAGAGGCTTATCACTGTACTAATACTCACACTCCCAACAAGTGTATAACTCATAATGGTGTACAATGATGATTCAAATAAGGGATTAGGTTTTGTGTTGATGAAAAATGATAAAGTGATAGCCTACACCTAATGGTAGCTAAAAATAAACAAGAAAAGCTATCCTATGTATGATATGGATTTGGTAACTGTGATCTTTACATTAAAAATATGGTGGCATTATCTCTATGGGGAGAAGTGTGAGATATATACTGATCACAAGAGACTCAAATATATATTCACACAAAAAGAGATTAATAGGTTCCAATGAAGATGGATAGATATTATCAAGGATTATGACTACTCAATCCTTTACCATCCCGGTAAGGCAAAAAAGGCGGTAGATGCTCTAAGTAGAAAAGATCATGCATCTTTATCAATGATGAGAATTGAAAAGGAACCAATCTTCTTAGATTTGTAGAGTATGGACATGGGAATCATTAAGGTAGGAACATCATCAATAATTTCTCAAATTATTTCTTAACCAATCTCATGGAGAAAATCAAGGATGCTCAATGAAAAGATGTGGAAATTCAGAAAAGGGTTGAATCCATTAGAAATGGGTAATCCTTTGAGTTCAAGATTGATGAAGAAGGAGTTGTAAGATTTGGGTCATGATTATGTGTACCATATGATCCAGAGATAAATAAGGAGATTTTGAATGAAGCACATAGATCAACCTTCTCTATTCAACTAGGGAGCACAAAGATGTATCGAGGTCTCTGAGAGAACTTTTGGTGGGACAATATGAAGAAGGAGATTGCTGAGTATACATCATAGTGCCTGGTATGTCAACAAGTAAAGGATGAAAGATAAAAGTATAAGGGGATGATGCAACCACTACCCATACCAACATGGAAGTGTGAGAACATCATCATGGAATTTGTCATTAGACTTCCAAGGACATCAATAGGAAACAATGTTATATGGGTCATTGTAGATCGTATTACAAAGACAAATCACTTTATAACGATTTGGGAGGAATTCTCATTAGATAAAATTAAATAGATATATATAAAATAGTTTGTAAGGATATATGGAGTACCACTGTAAATTGTATCTGATCAAGATCCTAGATTCACCTCAATGTTCTGGAAAGGTCTCCAATAAGAACTAAATACTGAACTGAACTTCAGTATGATCTATCATCCTCAAACTGATGGTCAATCTGAGAAAACTATTCAGACACTAGAAGCAATTTTGAGAGTGTGTTCTATGGACTTAAAAAGAGGATGGGACCAACATCTTCCACTCATTTAATTCTCATACAACAACAGTTTCCACTCGAGTATCCGAATGGCACCATACGAAGCCCTTTATGGGAAAAGGTGAAGAACACCATTATATTGGGATGAAGTTAGTGAGCATAAGGTGTTAGGACCTGAAATGGTCAATGAAATGGTGGAGAAGGTGAAAACCATTCGATATCACATCAAGGCAGCCCAAATTAAACAAAATAGTTATGTAAACAATCTTCAACGAGACCTTGAGT
Source organism: Viscum album (assembly GCA_963277665.1). NCBI lineage: Eukaryota > Viridiplantae > Streptophyta > Magnoliopsida > Santalales > Viscaceae > Viscum > Viscum album. Next base: position 1,059,735,978 of record OY728155.1, read on the forward strand.
TCAAAGTTGGGGACATGGAATTTCTACGCATATCTCCATGGAAGAAGGTCATAAGTTTTGTGAAGAAATGAAAGCTAAGTACCAGGTACATCAGCCCCTTCGAGATTCTTGATCGTGTTGGAGCTATGGCCTATCTACTATCACTTCCACCTACCATGACCAAAGTACATGATGTATTTCTTGTATCCCTCTTAAGAAAGTACATACCAGACCCTTCACATGTACTCTCTTCAGAGGTGGTATAGTTGGAGAATGATCTTTCTTACGAGGAACAACCAGTGAAGATATTGGATCATAGAGATAAAGTTATACATAACAAGACTAGTCACCTAGTCAAAGTACTATAGAGTAACCATAAGTACGAAGAGGCAACTTGGGAACTAGATGTGGAAATGAAGGAAAAATACCCACACCTGTTTATGGATTAAAATGTAAAATGAAATTTCGAGGGTGAAATTTCATAAGGGGGGATAATGTAACAACCCAATGTTTTATCAATAGAAATCCCCTTCTTATAATTATGTCATATAATCACATGAAATCACAACACAATGAACTACTAAGTACTATGTGTCCATTAAACATAATATTGTCACTTCTGTGATTTGAATTTAGAAAATCTGACATACATGGTTGCGATCAGTAAGATGCTTGGAGTTCGATAAGACAAACTTAATATTTGGTGAATAGTAACCAACCCTTATGAATAGTAACCCACCCTTATGAATAATAATATATCCCTTATTAATATTACATTATCAAAAATAATACTAACTTCACCCTTGAATGTATAAATAAAATTTAGGCATCTTATATGTGATAATATGACCATAATAAAAGTATTGGTATTTTTGTAAGTCCTAAATAATTAATTACAATTAATTAATTAATTTAAATGAAAATTTATTTTCCTCAAAGGTGTTCATGAATTAAAAATTTTATGCCTTTTATTTTTAGGACAATTTTATAATACCTTATGTAATTTTTGAAAGCATTATAAAATCAGTTATAGTTTTAAAATCCTTTTTTTCAAGTAAATTATGATTTTGATTAAAAATTAAATTAACAATATTTAGAAAATTATTTTTGAAAAATGGATTTCTTTTTTGGATTCTACATGTTGAAAAAAATTTAGGTTGAATTTTTGGGATTTTTCTAAAATACATGAATTTTTGATGAATAGTAAAATACGATAATTCATGATAAATGTTAAAACATGAATTTATGCATAATTATTGAGTAATGGATGATGTAAATGGCCATTGTTTCAAACTCACATGCACATATGACTATTTTTGGTCACAAGAATCATTACTATTTCTTTTCTTATGTAAAAATAATAAACTAATGATTAAAATATCAAGAAAACCCTCCTCCCATCCACTATAAAAACTACCCACACTCCCCTCTTCTCTTCACTCCTATCAAGCCTTTTGCCTTCCCTAAATTATGCCTAAATCTCTATCCAATATCCTCCCCCACATATGGAATCCATTGTTCTCATAAAAATTCAAAATACTCACCCCTTAAGAGGCTCTCAAGGAAGATTAAATCAAGAGGAAAATTCCTCTTTTTCTTTTCTTTCATTTTCTTTTCATGTTCCTTTGTTATCTTTTATTTCCTAATTTAGCCTCATCCAAATGGTATAAAAAATCCTGTAACATAAATTTACTCTAATAGTTTTATTCTAATGGTATTATTCATTATCATCTCTCCTTTCCCCTTCTTTTATGTGAATGAAATGAAAACACCGTCCAAGATGTGTTAATTTATCACATTCAAGGACGCCAAGTTATCAATTTATATTACCATATTCAATTATGGTCATGAAACCATTTTTATGGTTTAAAAAGACTATTAAATATTAATTTTATATTATGTGATGTTCTGGAATAATTTTTCTCATATGATGTAAAATAATAATACAAAACAAATTAATTATGAGAAAAATCACCAAATTAATCCAAGCATTTATCATTAATGTTTTATATAATGATTCACATTCAATCCAAATAAACAAATGAATTTTGTAACCATTAAATCTTCTGGATGTTCACTAATGTCATATAACTTCAATTCTATAAAACCATTCTCATCATATATGTTTATCCAAACATAAATATAAGTGAACAGATCATTAAAACTAAGGAAGAAAACACTCCCAAACAATGAAATTGAACCTATTAACTCATCAAAAAAGAAATGAATGAACTTAAAAAGGTTATAATAAATTAATAAAATGAAGTGGAGGTTCATTAATTATTAATTAATGAACCTAATTTTATTATTCAGGTCATTAAGATCAATAGAATAACACCATCAGACTTAAGGCAAGGGATCCTCTCTTTCTCACATTTATTCAAGAATATCCTCTATGTTATGTCATTTTATGGGTAGTTACTAATGATGGGGTATGATTTAGAAAATCCCCATACTTCCCTCATGATTTATAAAATATTATAAACCTCTTTCTCTCTCATTAATCCTTCCTAAGTACACCCGGTACCATTTCAATATTTCATAAGGGATATACCCGAACCTCCATTATTCCTTCGGGTTATTCTTAATCTATTTTTACCCAAATTAAATCCTATATTCTATTTATGTACATATTATAATTGATTTTTATATTCTAAAAATAATGTATTAAGATCCATTATCCATTATCTTTTGGGTATATACATGTTTTTAAGTGATTCCCTCCTCAATACTTCCCGATAAGCAAACCCATTTTAAGGGAAATTCCTGAATCCATACCCAATTTCAAGTGAACTTAACCATATGTTTTAATCGACCATTTTTTTTATAAAACAAGTTTTTTTATTTATTAAAACCTTCTTGGATCACTTCTGGTTTTATATAAAACATTATTCCCTATTCTATTTTAAATGCTCGTTAGTATTTTACTTAAAACTACACTAAATTGTTTTAATACTAAAATATCTTAAATAATCTTCTTACATGTTTTCAATTCTATTTGACATCACTTACAATGATATATGACTATTTAACCTTATGAATTTCTGTTTATGTTTTAATTACTTTATTTCATGGACACTTGTATGATACTCCCATTCATTATGTTCTATGACATGATTATGATATCCATTTCTTTCCATGGGAACTCTTATGTTTATGTATGATTGATTATGTATGATTCTTAATGTGGAAAACATATTCATGAAAATGTTAATATGGGTTCACCTAGATATCACTCTAATGCATTGGTTAATGTTGAGTTTTATGAGATGTTATGTGCAATGGTCTTGACGGTTAGCCTTGACTTGTGTTACCATGTGCAATGGTCTTGGTGGTTAACCTTGAATTGTGCTACTATATATGTAACAAGCCTTGAATCTTGCTAAATTCATGTTTTATGTTGATTCCACATTTCTATGATTCAATGTTTATATGATCCCATTTTTATATGTTATAATTCTATATGATATTTTATATCATTATGTCATGATCTCTAACCCATGTGCTAAAGCCTTATTCTTATGTTTTTTCCTTACTAGGATTTTAACTCATCCCTCCATTCATGTGACCCCTAAGGTACCCTATGTAGATGTAAGTTCTCAAAGGAAGTTATAAGCTCTTTATTAATATTAAATAAAGAAGTGTTTTTTAGTCCCATGTTTTAAGTTTTATATACCTAGTCTTCCATGACACTATACTTCATGATCCTTAGCTTCTATTATGATGTATAATTATGCTTAAAATCATGTAATGTTATTTGTAAAAGAATAATGTCGCTATATATTTTCCTCAAGAAATGTTTTCAAAATATATTTCCATGTTGTTTTCCATCTAAGTTGACATCTATTGATGTTAATTATTCCATTATAGGAAATGAACCAAAGTTTTCATTCATATTATTTCTTGAATGATTTATGTTTTTATGGCATGATGATTATGACACCTATTTCTCTTCCACAGGTTACATGATTCTGAAACCCTCTTCTTTTCACAGGTTATGTTTATGATGAAATGATTATTAAACCTATCTTTTTCTATAGGTATGATTGCATGTTTTTGATAACCAATTCATTTCGTGGGTTATGATATGATTTTTAATGATCTTGTGAAACATCTATGTATGATTTCATTATGATATGGGTGGGACCTACATCTCTTTCCAATGCATTGGGTAAAGATTTATACCTCTTTAGATATACTAAGATAGTCTTCGGAATGAACCTTGACTACTAATATGGCCATGAGAGTAAACCATGACTAAAAATATGCTATCATGAGTGAATTAATTCTATTAAGATAGCCATGGGAGTGAACCATGACTACCAAGATGGTATGGGGAGTGAACCCATACTACCAAGATGGTCTTGGAAGTGATGTGTTGGATACTATGGAAATAATATTAAATGCTTATGTGTCTTCCATAATTACATATTTTGTTCCTATGTTATGCTTTCATGGATTATGTTATTTATTTCCTTATGATTCATGTATCATTAACTACCAATCTTGATTACATGATTTATGTTTATGATCTTTTTTATGTAGGGTATGATCTTCTATTTTTATGATCATGTTATCATACCCTTATGCTTATGATTATTATTACGTATCTCCTTGTTTACCCTTACTGAGCATCTAAGAGCACCCATTTTATGTTTACTTCCCCTAGGTTATGAATAAATGTATTATTTTTGATGTGTCTAAAGTCATGAAGAACCTAGTGAGAGATGATTTAGCTCATTTATGTACTAGTGTTTATGTTTCCATGTTTCCAAAGGCATTAGACTACTATGGTCTTTGGGAATCTATTTGTATAATATTTTAAGTATTCTGCAAAATTTATGTAATGTTAATGTATGATAAGAGAGGGTACATATAGAATCCCTTACTCTTATGATACTTGGCAAGAAATACCTTACACTTGTGATACTGGGCATGGAGTCCCTTAATCTTATGATATTGGGAATGACATCACTTACTACTATGATAATGGGAATATCATCCCTTACACTTGTGATACTAGGCATGGTGTCCCTTACTATTTTGATACTGTTCATAGAGTCCCTTACAATTGTGACACTGGGCATTGAGACCCATGATACTTGTGATACTCTTTCTGAAACTTATGGATGTCTAAGTTATGCCTTAGGCCTAGGCTAGTGGAAGTATCCACACATATGGTTGTAGAAATCACTATGTATACGTTCAATATATGAATATACATGTGGTTACATATTCAGATTTATTTCGGCACGGGCCGAAGTAGGTAGTGTCATCCTAGTTTTTCTTCTGGAACCAGAGCCGACCCTTAATTTTTTATTTTTTATTTCTTTTATTACATGTACATTGACATATTATATGCACTGACTGGATATTTATATATCTATTGGTGGTGGACTATTGATTTTATCTCACACCCTATCAAGGTCATCGATGGTACCAGGATAATGTAACGCCCGAACCCTAGTTACCCAGAGTCGGTGCATTATTACATAACATTGGCATGATCACAAGAGATCAAGTCTCTAAAGACCGATTAGTTTAGTATCCTTTGAAATACTAGATACATACATAAGTTTTACATTACATTATGAAATGAAAAACCACAACATTGTGCCCCATTTGAACACACTCATATCCCTTACCCTATCCCTGCAGGTCAATCATAATATAATTATTCACATCTTGGAAAAAATAAAACATAGAAAGGGGTGAGATCAGATGCTCAGTAAGGATAACAATATAGTGGAAACTTTCATAAAATAGCATAAGCGTTTAAGGCAATGTATAAGACTAGAACACAAGCCTTTTAAACTTAAACTTCAACATAATATGGAAAATATAAATCAAATAATTCCATTTACTTATTCACATGGATATTCAAATAGTTGAATAATCACATGTAATATCAATATATAATTTCATAATGATGGAATGCATAATACCGGACATCATAACCACATAGTCAAATCCTTGTACCAAGACTACAAATATGATTTTGTCAAGGCCTTGTTTCAAGACACTAGTTTGTCTCATGAGACCTATCGATGCATCGAGGAGCTATAGTGGGATCCACCCATCACTTACTAAGTCCAATTCATTCCTCATATGAAAAGGTTGAAACATAACATAAACATTTGTATTAAAACTAGCATACGAAATGTTAATATTTTAACCACAAACCATGAATGGTATAAAAATAGCACATCCACAGTCAAACATAAATCATTCAATACAATATGGAATATTTTATTATAACAAATCAACCTCAATCAAGAATAATTATGTATATTGACATAGATAAAAATAACCAGTAAAACTATTTGAGAGAAATATCTCATTTTTCTTGAAAACATTTAAAATTATCACAATTTATCAAGAAGATATTAAAAATAGATTTTTAAATCAAAGTTTACCATACCACTTTGAAAGTTTTAAAAGGAATTTTAATTTTAAAACATTCTTGTCCATATAAATAAATTATTAAAACCATTTTTAAAACATGCACACTAATGAGAATGATTTTGAAGAATAAATATTTAAAACATTTAAAATGATATTTTAGTTAGAGTTACTAACCAAATGAGAGATGCTTGAATACAAATAATTGAGGTAATAAAAAGTTTATAAAATCATGAGAATAAAGTTATTCATGATATACTATGTCAAAGTATAGTATATACACCATATAAAACTGAATTGGTGCATAACAACAAAAAAGTCTCAATGGAATGTAAATTGAGATGAAATCCCTTATAAAGACTGTATAATTAAGTTAAGGATAAATAAATGACATAATTATGTGTGAAAAATATAAATAAACTAAATATGATTTCATATTCAGTGTAAATCAATCAGATTACATTCACACATATTCTTGTAAAAACAACACCAATGACTTGGATGTTTAACTCAATGAATGAAAATTGAGTTAAGATTACTTTTATCAAGTTCATATTGATGAATTGAGAATTTATCAATGGAGTGATTATGTGTATCAAAAGTATATCCACACAAAGGGAGTGTAAATTACTACATAAATAAATAAATAGTGATTTCACACACAATCTTGGAGTAAAATAATCAATGAAGTTTGCGTAAAACCCAATGAGTGGGAATTGAAATTAGAAATTCCCTTACCGATTTGGTAACTTACAAAACATACATCCCATGAAAGATGGATCATACAATAAAGATTTAAATACCTCTAAATTAAATTATATTACACAAATAATACAACCATGGGCAGTACATACACCACACAAAAGGAAATAATGGCAAATAACGCATGAATCTCATGGGAATAAAAGTGAGATAAAAACCCCTTACCACGTTGTAATCAATTGAGTCATATGAACAAAAGTTAATAAACACAAAATGAATCATATAATAGCATGAATATAATTTGAATCATGATAATATATATCAAATAGTAGTACACAATACACCACATGCAATAAATAAGTGGCGAACTATGGAAATCTCACGGAATTAAAAGTGAGATAAGAAACCCCTTACGTCGTGTCCGACTTGACTCGTATGTTCCTTGTTCTTTATGAATAATAAAATTAAGTTAATTTATACTTCCTTAATAATATTTTAAATTTTATTATTCTTCTTATATCACTTATTACCTTGCTATAACAATTAGTTAATTATTTGAGTTCATATCGTACATTTTATTAATGTTCATAACTTTAGTAAAAAATGAATTTGTTATAATTAAAAATTGTCCATGTGTTCAAAATTCTATTATTTACAGAATGATATTCATGATTTAGATATCATATATATCATATATATCTAGTGTATATGTATTTATAATATTCTTTATCATTTGATGTTAAGAAATGAAACGCACCGTTCATGGAGATGGTAAGCCGTACGTACGCATGAACACTACTTTCATTTCTATTTTATATTTAAAGAAATGAAAACCTAATAATACATTGGTATATTATAATTCTAGTATAATATATATGTTATGTAATTTAATTAACTCCATCCTTTATACGTTCCACGAATGGCATGAATGAGTCATATCACTTTGAGGGGGCGGTAGTCCGCACTTCCTCAAATGAAATTATCGTATTTACCCATTATGGAAACCATAAAGGTATGACATAAATGAAAAATAAAGAATTATAGAGAAAATATAAATATAATATATGTCACATGTAAATATAGTTCCATATTAATGGCAACCATAAAAGGTTTTAGGAGAAGATTGAACAATCATCATTTCGTGAGGCACTAGTTCGCTGTCCACAGAAACAATATATTCTTTACCTATTAAAAGGAGGTGTGGGTAAGTGTAGTTCAAATCCTTATAATATCAAAAAAATATTATATTAGTATACTTTTGTTGTTATAAAATAAAGTAATAAAATATTTTAGGGGGTTGGATAAGTAAAATAAAAGAAAAGAACTTAAGAGAAGTCGTTACCTTTAAATCGGGTAACCCCCTTTGGTTTGAACCAAAAGGATTTCTTGAAGTGCCTTATGAATAAGTTAAGGCTTCTAGGTGGAATATAGGGATCTTTAAAGCTTATTTGGGTAGAGGTTGGACGAGACCTGGTGCTTGAGAGGTGTGAGTAATGGGTTAGAGGTGAGGTCTTTTTATAAGGGGGAGGATGGGCTCTTTAGGAAAGTTTGAAAATATTATTTTATTATATAATGATTTTTGATTTTTAAAGGTCCAAAACTTATTAAATTCAAAGATAAGATGAATATTGTTCTAAATAAAATCATCCTATAAAAATTGGATATGTTTTGGATATTTTTTTAATCTTTATTATCTTATTTATTTTAATCATACATTAATGAGGTAAACACTACATCATTATTGTGTGATAAATAATTTTATTTATTTTATGTATAAAAATTATAAAAAAATACCATGATGTAGGAAATAATTTTATATTTAAAATGAATATTTATAGTCAAATAGATAACTTATATAACCCCATGTATGAATTGATTTACTAAAAGATATATGTTTATGTCATTTTGTCATTACTTTAAATTAATTAAAATAAAGTGTCATTATCACTCTTAAGTGGCTCCATGGGGTCCCAAAATTGACCCAAGGATGCCCATGGTCGGAAATTTATCAGCCAATAGGATTAGTATCCATGTTAGGGTAATTTAATATTATTATAATATTATTTTTACCTTGAAATACCCTATTTACCTCTAACCGCGGTAAATAAAAGTCAAAAATTACTATTCACCAAAAATTATTTTAATCATATTGAACCAAATTTTACTTAATAATAACATCTATGTATGTCATATTTTCAAAATTCAATTCAGATAAGCAGTAAAATTTCATTTAAATGAGAAAGTCGGTTTTTTTAATTACTACTTAGTGTTTTCACTATTCATCAAAAATAGAAGTTTTTCAGAAAAATACCAAAAATTCAGCCTAAGCTATATTTGATTTTATAAATTAAAAAAATATGTATATTTTACCAAATTAAAAACATATAAGCTGCATCAATTAATTAAAAATTAATTCCCATCGTCAAAACAAAAAGCGTGTTTTTTTAAGAAATAATAACTATGAAAAGATTGAAACTTGTTAATGTCCAATTTCAAAGTGAAATTACTTAAAATGACCACAATTGGATTAAATGGTAAAAATATAATCTAATTACCCTTTAAAAACAATTATAAAGATAATCTAATAGTATAAATAAATTAGATTAAAAGGTAGTTTTGAATTAAAATATAGTATTTTTCACTATTCATAAAAAAAAAATGTTTTTCAGAAAAATACCAAAAAATTACCCAAAGTAAATTTTGATATCCTAGTTATAAATAATAATTTTATTTTTTTCAAATAGAACATATAAAAGTGTCAAATATTGGATTTAGAAAGGGTTCTCTATTAAAAGGCAGAAAAACTGCATTTTTTTGAAAAATACTTATTTTATTTGAAAAATTGATTTTTCCTTTTATTATGTCTAAGAAACACAAAAGATGAATGTTAAAATTATATGGTATGTATATAAAATTAAAAATGTGGTTTCTAATATTCATAACCGCTTTCTAAATAGCTAGTTTGATAGGTCGTGGTGCGCTTGAACTCGGTGTTGCGTACATCGCACACTATTTTATTATTCAAAGAGAAGCATAATATGGAAGCTTGGGGTGTTACATTATTCCCTCCTTCAATAAATTTCTTCCTTGAAATTTGAAATTGTTATTTGAAAAAAAGGTTGAAAAGAAAATACCTTTATCGATAACCCACATCAGAAATAGGGTTAATAAAATTTAGTCTTAATAAGAGGGAAAGAGAAATGAAAAAGTCACCACAAAATTAGGATTTCGAATAGGAGAACATTGGTGGAAATTATAATTGGAGGAAAACATAAATATTTATAGTGAGTGATTGAGGTCATCAATCACAAACAAGTTAATGGAAAATTGAGGGCCTTATAGCAATAAATCTTGGATGAATAACGTAAGGTATTAAGATAATATATTTTTGGGTTTAAGATCCTTTCCCTAAGGTTTAAGAATTAATTTCTTCATAGAATAAGAAAAAAACTTGATAAGTAGAGTTCCATCGTTTAACTAATTTCTACCATAAACTCAACTTTCACTCCAAATGATGAGTATTCAAGATGACTTGGTCACACCTGAAGCGATAGAATCAACTTATAGAGAATAAAATAATCCACAAAGGATGAACTATATATTTCCCTTGTCTTTAGAGATTAACCAAAACCAAAATGGTTAGTACAAGATCAGATGATCCCCAAAAAGGACAATACTTTATAGAAAGAAATACTAATCTTAATTTCTAAAATTAAACCAACAATACCCAAAGTTCAATAAAATACCATTCAATAAAAAATTGTCCTTAAAATATTTCAATATAATCCAAACAAATATTGAAATGCAAAAATCAGAAGAATTTGATTATGTAGTCTTCCACATTAAATTGTATCTCTAAATAACACCGACTACTCTTAGATTCACATACTTAAAAGTAATTAACCTAGTCACATATTCTCTATGATAGGTTAATCATTTCCATAAATGACCAAAATCTCTATAAATCCACAATAAAAACATAGATAAAAATTCACCATTACTCCTCAAATGAAATCCCATAGTATTCTATTTTCCTTAGGCATATAGTGTTTCCAACCGAGCGAATGTCTTCCAAAATAACATTTATCACTCAATCACAAAATCATTTTCCTACAATAAGGATATACATTTGATAAAAATAATATCCCAAATAAACTTATTATTGATCAATAAAATCATTTAATTAGAAATAATTAGTCACACTAACCAGGGACTTCATGTAGTCCAATGGTAGGTGATAAATCCCAGTCGCACTTTGGTTGTGGGTTCAATTCCCACAACTTTGTCCAATGCGACGGGTTTTCATATGGTCTGTATGTTGTCCTTTTTCAAAAACTATATTTTATAACATTTCCAAAATGATATAAATTCCTCAAAATAACCATAACATAATTTAACCACAACTGTTATCTCAGACCTCGCATTTTCATCCAAAAAATTAATAACCTGTAATTGCCTCAAATTCAAGGATCATATAAACCAAAATGATTATTTTTAACTATATCCCCAAAAGAAAAGATAATTATTCCTCAAATAGTATTTTCACATAACAAACTACATGGTTACACATACAAGAGAAAAGTCTTCCAAAGTAATCCCATCAACAAATAGCACTAATATTTTTAAACATTTCTTCATCCATTTATTTCCACATAGGTTATTCTTTGACCAAGAGGTTATCCTATAGAATAGGTCATTGACTCAGGTAATGCCCAGGTCCCCTACATTTACGAAAAATGACTACAAATGGATTCTTGGGATCATTTTTATTTTCTTCTATAGTACTCTTCATTTTTCCTCGACAATTATTTACTTTATGTCCTTCTTTCCCACACATAAAGCATTTATTTGTTCCATTGAGACACTTTATTGGGTGTCTCCTTACACATTTCTTGCATGATGAAAAATGAGATTTATTTTCTCCATGGTCTCCACTGCTAGTGCTCTTATCATTCACCACCTTTCTCTTCTTTGTTGAGTATGAGAGTTTGTTAATATATATGTTGTTGATCAATTTTTTGGAAAACTGATTCGATATGAACACGATATCTTTTACGACTATCAACATTATATTTCATTTCTCATTTCCACCACTATACCCACCTTGTACATCATGCTCAATGTTACTATGACTTCCTTGGAATCCAGTCATTGACTAAAACCAGAAAGCATTGCGTGAGTAACAATAGCCATAAAATCATTTAGAGAATATCATGACACCTTATTTTCATTCTAAAACACCTTAGTATTAACCAAGGTTATTTATTCTCATCTTATGTTAAAATAATTCAAATCGGTTTGTAAAGAAAACATGAATTATCCTAATAATATCCCCTAGGAGTTTCAATACCAAGAGTGAAACAAGGCCCATTGTCATATACAAGGATACCCCAGGTCAAGAACAAAACTCATTGTCGGAGTTTTCACTCCTAGGTACATTTGTGCTAGATCCACCTCTACCTATTTTTATTCAGATATGGATGTATTTGCTTGGAAAACCCACATAATAATTACACTACTAATATTTTTGGATGTTCTTCTATACTAATCCTCAAAGTCTATCTGAAGGTAATGTTATCTAATCAGAGTTTATCTAAATCTATTTTCCATGGTTTGTACTAGAATTACTCTGATACCAATTTTAAAGCACTGACCCCAGTTACCTAGAGTCGGTGCATTATTACATAACATTGGCATGATCATAAGAGATAAAGTCTCGAAAGACCGATTAGTTTAGTATCCTTGGAAATACTAGATACATACATAAGTTTTACATTACATTATGAAATTAAAAACAAAAACATTGTTCCCCCTTTGAACACACTCATATCCCTTAGCCTATCCCTGTAGGTCAATCATAATATACTTCTTCACATCCTAGAAAAAATAAAACATAGAAAGGGGTGAGCTCATATGCTGATTAAGGATAAAAATATAGAGGAAACTTTCATAAATAAGCATAAAAATTTAAGGAAATTTATAAGACTAAAACACAATCCTTTTAAACTTAAAATTCAGTTTAATATGAAAAATATAAATAAAATAATTCCATTTAATTATTCACATGGATATTTTACTAGTGGAACAATCACATGTAATATCAATAGCTAATTTCATAATGATAGAATGCATAATGCCGGACATCATAACCACATATTGAAAGCCTCATGCCAAGACTATAAATAATAATTTTTCAAGGCCTTGTGCCAAGATAATAGTTTGTCTCATGAGACCTACCGATGCATAAAGGAGCTATAGCAGGATCCACCCGTCACTTACTAAGTCCAATGCATTCCTCATATGAAAAGGTTGAAACATAACATAAGAATTTGTATTAAAACTATCATATGAAATGTTAATATTTTAACCACAAACCATTAATGGTATAAAAATAGCACATCCACAGTCAATCATAACTCATTCAATACAATATGGAAGATTGTAAAAGTCTCCATATTTTTCAAGAATCTGTTAAAAATAGACTTTTGAATCAAAGTGTCCCATACCACTTTGAAATTTTTAAAAGAAATTTTAATTTTAAAACATTCATGTCCATATAAATAAATTCTTAAAACAATTTTTAAAACATGTACATTAATGAGAATCATTTAGAAGAATAAACATTTTAAACATCTAAAAAGATATTTTAGTTAGAGTTACTATCCAAATGAGAGACGATTGAATAAATATAATTTAGGTAATAAAAACTTTATAATGTCATGATAATAAAGGGATTCATGATATAATATGTCAAAGTACAATATATACACCATATAAAACTAAATTCGTACATAACGACAAAGAAGTCTCAATGGAATGTAAATTGAGATGAAAAACCATATAAAGATTGTATCCTTAAGTTAAGGATAAATAAATGACATAATTATACACTAAATATGATTGAATATTGAGTGTAAATCAATTAGAGGACATTCACACATATTCTTGTAAAAACAACGCCAATGAATTAGATGTTTAACTCAATGAATGGAAATTGAGTTAAGATTACTCTTATCAAGTTCATATTGATGACTTGAGAATTTATAAATTGAGTGATTATTTGTATTAAAAGTATATCCACACAAAGGGGAGTTGGAATTTACTACATAAATAAATAAATAGTTATTTCATACAGAATCTTGGATTAAAATAATCAATGAAGTTTGCGTAACACCCAATGAGTGGAAATTGAAATTAGAAATTCCATTACCAATTTGGTAACTTATGAAACATACATCTATGAAAGAATGATCATACAATGAAGATTTAAATACACATAAATTAAGTATATTACACAAAGAATAAAACTATGGGTAGTACATACACCACACAAAAGGAAATAGTGGCAAATATAGCATGAATCTCACGGGAATAAAAGTGATATGAAAACCACTTACCACATTGTAATCAATAAAATCATATGGAAAAAATTTAATAACCACCAAATGAATCATATAATACCATGAATATAATAAGAATCATGATAATATATATCAAATTTTAGTACAAAATACACCACATGCAATAAATAAGTGGCGAACAATGGAAATCTCACGGAATTAAAAGTGAGATAAGAAACCCCTTACATCGTGTCCAACTTGAATCGTAAGTTTTCTGTTCTTCCTGAATAATAAATTTAAGTTAATTTCTAATTAATTAAGAAAATTTTTCTAGTTTATTATTCCTTTTATATGACTTATTACTTTGCTATAACAATTAGTTAATTATTTGAGTTCATATCAGACATTTTATCGATGTTCGAAACTTTAGTCTAAAATGAACTTGTTATAATTAAAAATTGTCCATATGTTCCAAATTCCATTATCTCCAAAATTATATTCATGATTTAGATATCATATATATCATATATATCCAGTGTATATGTATTTATAATATTTCTTATAATTTGATGTTAAGAAATGAAACACACCGTTCATGGAGATGGTAAACTGTACGTACGCATGAAAGCTACTTTAATTTATATTGTATATTTAAAGAAATGAAAACTTATTAATAAATAGGTATATTATAATTATATTATAATTTAATTTAATTAAATCCACCCTTTATATGTTCCATGTACGACATGAATGAGTCATATCACTTTGAGGGGGTGTGAGTCCGTACTTCCTTAAATGAAATTATCATATTTACCCTTTATGGAAATCATAAAGGTGTGATATAAATGAAAAATAAATAAGCATAGAGAAAATATAAATATAGTATATATCACATGTAAATAAAGTTCTATCTTATTGTCCACCATAATAGGCGGTAGGAGAAGATTGAACAATCATCATTTCGTGAGGCAATAGTTCACTGTCCACAGAAAAAATACGTTCTTTACCAATTAGACGAAGGTGAGTGTAAGTGTAGTTCGAATACTTATAATATCAACAACCTAGTATATTTAGAATACTTATTTTTTTTATAAAATAAATGATTAAAATAGTTTAGGGGGTTGGAGAAGTAAAATAAAAGAAAAGAACTTAAGAGAAGATGTTACTTTTAAATTTGGTAACTTCCTTTGGTTTGAACCAAAAGGATTTATTGAAGTGACTTATATCTAAGTTAAGGATTCTAGGTGGAAGAGAGGTATATTTAGAGCTTATTTGGGAAGAGTATGGAAGAGACAAGGGTCTTGATAGGTGTGAGTAATGGGTAAGAGGTGAGGGATTTTTATAAGGGGGAGGAGGGGATCTTTAGGTAAGTTTAAAAATATTATTTTATTATATAATGATTTTCGGTTTATAAAAGACCAAAACTTATTAAATTCAAATATAAGATGAATAATGTTCTAAATAAAATAATCCAATAATAATTGGACAGGTTTTGGATATTTTTTTAATCTTTATTATCTTATTTATTTAAATCATTCATTAATGAGGTAAACACTGCATCATTATTGTGTCATAAATAATTTTATTTATTTGATGTCTAAAAATTATAAAACAAATACCATGATATAGAAAATATTTTTATCTTTAAAATTAATATTTATAGTTGAATATATAACTTATATTACCCCATGTAAGAATTGATTTACTAAAAGATATATGTTTATGTCATTTTTGTCATTACTTTAAATTAATTAATATAAAGTGTCATTATCACTCTTAAGTGGCTCCATGGGGTCCCAAAATAAACTCAAATATTCACATGGTAAGAAATGTAAAAACCAATAGGATTAGGACACATGTTAGGGTAATTTAATATTATTATAATATTATTTTTACCTTGAATTACCCTATTTACCTTTAATCGTAGTAAATAAAGGTCATAAGTTACTATTCACGAAAAATTATTTTCATCTTATTGAACCACATTTTACTTAATAATAACAACCATGTATGTAAGATTTTCGAAATTCAATTCACAAAAGCGGTAAAATTTCATTTAAATGAAAAAGTCGGTTTTTTAACTACTACTTAGTGTTTTCACTATTCATCAAAAATTGAAGTTTTTCAGAAAAATACAAAAAATTAAGCCTAAGATATATTTGATATTCTGAATTCAAAAATGATGTCTATTTTACCATATTCAAAACATTGATGTTTCATCAATTAATTTAAAATTAATTCCCGTTATCAAAACAAAAAGCATGTTTTTATGAAATAATAACTATTAAAAGATTGGCACTTGTTTATGTCAAATTTCAAATTGAAATTACTTAAAATGTCCAAAATTGTATTAAATGGTAATAGTATAATCTAATTACACTTTAAAACCAATTAAAAATATAATCTATCCATATAAATAAATTATATTAAAAGGCAGTTTTAAATTAAAATACAGTATTTTCACTATTCATAAAAAATGAATTTTATCAGAAAAATACCAAAAATTTACCCAAAGTATATTTTGATGTCCTGATTCTAAAGAAAAAATTTATTTTGTCGAAAATAACATTTAAAAGTGTCAAATATTGGATTTAGAAAGGGTTCTCCATTAAAAGACAGAAAAACTGCATTTTTTGAAAAAAACTCTTTTTATCTGAAAAATTGAATTTTTTCTTATATTATCTCTAGGAAAAATGTTTAATGTTAAAATTATATGGGATATATATAAAATTCAAAATTTGGTTATTAATATTCATAACTGCTTTATAAACGGCTAGTTTGATAGGTCGTGGTGCCCTTGAACTCTCTGTTGCGTACATTGCACACTATTGCATTATTCAAAGAGAAGTGTACTATGGAAGATTGGGGTGTTACAGGTAAACTATATGATTTAAGGTGTGGATAAAGAAAACATACACTTATATATGCATGACTTATTTCATGACTTAGGATGGGATTTTGGTAGCAGATGAATGAGTTGGAGCTTAGAATATTTGGATATATTTTGGCCTTTTTGTTCCTTTTGTTTATCATGTATTGTATTGACTTCCAGATACCATGTGTACATGTTTTCCCTATTTTGTAGAGACATGACATCATCATCATTTTGTATATGGTATTGGTTATTTATGTTTCATGTATGCTTTACCTTCTACTGTTATATATTTATAATTATTCTGCTATTTCTCTATATTTTGATTATACCACTATGTTAATCTAATTAGAGGGAATATCACCCCATGGACGAACCCTAGGTCCTCACTAATAGTCATCAGCCTCTAGTGTATAGGGAGGCATACTTGAGGAAATATGGACCACTATCTCAGGGTAGTGTTTTAATGGCACTAGGGTCGAGACGTCACATTCTAGGTGAGGGTTTTATTGTTTACTCAAGCCATTAGAGTCCCAGGTACATATTTACTCAGATATATCTTAATATAAGATGCAATAATTGGTTTTAGTTCCTATAGTACTATGAATTTATAATATTGTATACTCTATGGAAGGTAAATGTGGTGGAAAATGACCTTAGCAGGAAATCACATTTTCACTAGGTAGAAGAGGCATTTAAGAAATTGACTTCATTGTAGTTTACCTTGGTGGATAAGAGGGGTGAAGCTTATCTATAGTTGATAGTAGTGTGTAATTAATTGAACCATCATCCCTCCTGGATGGTGGAATAATGGGCCACCACAACCCTAATCCCACCTCTATAGGCCAGGGGTTGATGATAATCATTGAGAAGGCATAACTAAAATGGGAGGCCTTTTCCTAAAGTACCTATATGCAAACACCCAACCATATCCATGTAGAAGTGTAGAGGAATAATAATAAAAGTAATTAATATCTAGAGTAAAAACCATATATTTAATAACCTCTAGGGAATAAAAAAGAGTGCGAAAGTTTAATAAAAATTGTAAAGGAAAAAATACACACCCAACCAGAAAAAGATGTCCCAAACTAACAACAATTAGAATAGAAAATAGTTAAGGGAGCCTGAATATTGATATTCAATATCTAACCACCACATGTGGTAAACATACCTTAGTATCCCTATGACCATTAAAAATCACCACCAATCTATCCATCATCTTTATAAGATCTGACACATTCAATAAAAACCAACGTAGAGTTGAGTTTATACATACCCGGTAAGACGTACCAAAAACTAAAGAGGGAGAAATAGAAGAAATGATACAATTAGTAAGCTTAACCCAAGTTAAGAGTTAAAAAACCAAAAAACATAGATATATATGATCATATAAGAAACCCATATGAAATATAAAGGGGAAATCCATCTCATAGCCTAACCCTGGTCAATGAGTCTACCAACAACTCCAAGAAGTCCATCTCTAATTCCCATAATCTTGTGTGTTTGAATAAGTTACCGTTTGGAGGAACCACACCTTTCCACTATCCCACATATTCAAGGGGGAAAATATTTATGTAGAGTATTTGGGATTGATAGTGATGACAGTAATGACTAGATGGTGGGTGGGGTGGGGGGTGAATAGTTTTAAAAAATCTAAAGAAAAAAAATCAAACTTTATAAAATAATGATACATAGTTAGTGCTATAATATTTAAATGAATTTTAACAGAAATAAAATGATAGCACAGAATTATTTATAGTGGTTCATATAGAAAATATCCTAGTGAACTCCTAAACCTTCTATACTCCTCGAGAATATTTTTACTCACTAAGAACCTCACTTTTAAAGGTGTGAGAACATATTATAGACTCTTCCTTCTCTAAATACCTGGCGGAACAACCTAGTATTTTCATAGGAAAAAAAACCTATTATGTGACCTGAATTTTTATCATGAGTAACAACCTAGAATTCATTTTCGTGTTTTAATAATTAGGCAATGAGAGACTTGATATTTATTGGAAAAAACACAAACTAGACTCAAATAAATACATACTAAAGAATAAAAGATTACATGAAGAAAAATAAATATAAAGAAACCAACAAATGATCAAAAGATGTTAAAGATGATGAATCTTGATGTTAATTTATCACTTGAATGGAATAAAGTATAATTTTGAAGTTATTCTGTGATCATAAACAAGGAAGTGAAGTCATATTAGTTTCTTGATGAGATGATAACAACAAGAATTGTGTGACATAGTTGTATCACAAAGAATATATGGAATGATATGTATAGGAATTGTTTTTATCCCTCAGAGATATTTATAATGAACTAATATGTCATCATTAAAACAAATATCATCTATAAGAATCTTCATAACCAATAACTATATACCACTTGTTAGCAAATAAAAATAAAATAATATTATAATTACCTTCCATTGTAAATGTTACACTGAATAACAAAGAACAATCACAGTATTTATTTATTCATGAAACATCAATATAATTTTTTAAAAAAAAAAGTTAAGTAATTTTTTTTATATAATTCATAATTATCAAATTGTCAGAATAAATTTAAATACTTTTATTTTATTAGGACATTAAAAATGTTGTAAAATAGAGCATCGTAAGAATATATATATATATATATATACTTCATGTATATATGTATATAAAACATGTCCACAATTTTTTTATATAACATGTAATTATATTTTAAAAAAATATAATAAAATTTTTATCTAAATATATTTTTTAATAACATCAATTAAAATAAATGAAAAATTATTTATAGAAAAATTATTTTGAACTAACGGTAGATTTAAATACTTGGAGATAGATTGATCTACTGCTGGTCAGTGGTAGATTGATATACCAGTGGTGTCAATCAGAGGATCTAAAATTTCTTAAAGGAGATCAACCGTTGATGTAACAAACATAAGATCTACTATTGAATTTCAATGGTGAATTGATTGACCATTGATATCCTATGGTAGGTTGATCTACGAGTGGTGTCAAGAATGATCTACTGGTGGTGTCAAAAATGATCTACCATTGTATCTTGTAATATAGGATCTACTGTTGATGAAGAAAAGTAGATTTATCTACCGACGATGGAAACGTTTCACCATTGACATGCATGGATATTATATTGTGAATAATTCTTCTACCACCTAGGTGAAAGGGTAAGATTCTAGTAAAGCATGAAGATGTCGTTTCCATGAAACTTTGCAATAGGTAAAGAGATATAATGGTAAAAGTTAATTTACTAGTAAAGATAGATCTACCATTACATAGAGTGATCAACCAGTGGATGATGATCTACCGGTAAATCATTGATATATCATAATAAGAATGAAGTGGAGAGATACTTCTATGATACAATGAAGTTGAGCTAGTTTAAAATAAAATATAATAGCACTATTTAATGATACAAGTATAACCCATTGGTGTGATCTACCAGTGATGTCCAACGATCAACCATTAAAATGACCAACTGGTGGTCCGATATTATATTCTACAATGAAGAAGAAAAACTTGTGCTACTATCATTGGAGAGATAAACATTAAGAAAAAATAATATTACAATCATTAAAAAATTAACAGTGTCAAAACATTTTCATAAACACTAAACTTTAAAAATATAGAAAGACATTTATTATTAAAAATAAAAATAAATGTAAAATTAAAATTATTATATGTTATAAACAATTTTAATTTAATTAAATATGATGAAATAGTAATTTATGAAAAAAATGTTAAAGTATTAAAACCCAATTTCAAATACTAAAAAACTCCCACCATTTTAAATTAAAAAATAAAACCTTTATTATATTTTCAAAATAATCTCTCACTTTATGAAATTTATCAAAAAAAATCATTAGAATTAAATATTTAAAAGAGTCTCCCATTTAATAAAAAAATCATTACTTAAAATTATAGAGTAATATATTTTCATAACATTCAACAGATAGTGATAGTATTCAAGTAATTAAAATAGTGAATATTTTAAAAATAGTGAATATTTTTATCAAAAATAATGACTATAATAAACATGAATTTTAGGATTGTATCATTCCAAATTCAATCTTTATTTTCTAAAATTTAACAGAATCTAATGTTTTAGTGAAAATATCACCCAACTGTTTCTCTATAGGAACACATTCTAAAAATATATCACCTTTATTTACATGATCCCTAATAAAATGAAATCTAACATTTATATGTTTTTTATATAGTTTTGAAGTGGATTTTTATTAATTGAAATAGTACTAGAGTTATAACAGAAAATTGGAACTTTATTTAAAAAAATATTAAAATCAAACAATGTTTGTTTTATCTATATACTTTGTTAACAAAAACTATCACAAATAATATATTCATCCTCATATGTTGATATTTCTACTAAAATATGTTCCCTATAACTCCATGAAATTAAAATTTTACCTAAAAAATGACACATACATGTAGTAATTTTCCGATCAAGTCTACAACCTCCAAAATTAGAATCAGAGTAAGATAATAAATCAAAAACGCACTCATTAGAATAAAATAATTCAGTAAAAAAAGTACCCTTGATATATCTAATTAATATTTAAAAGGATTTAAGATGCCTTTATTTAGGGTTGGACTGGAATCTAGCACACAAATAGAATGGGAACATTATGTCTAGTCTAGATACAGTGAGATATAATAGACTACCTATCATACCTCTATATAGTTTAATGCCAATTGCCTTTCCAGACTCATCTAAATCCAATTTATAATTGGTAATCATTGGTGTTTTCATAGTTTTACAAGAATCAATTCCAAACCTTTTAACAATTTCTTTACCATACATAGCTTGATTTAATAAAATACCATCTTTCCTTTGATTAATTTGTCAAATAAGAAAAAAATTTAGTTCTCCCATTAAGTTCATGTCAAATTTACTTGTCATCATATTAGATAAATCATTACACAAAAAACCATTTGTTGATCCAAATATTATATCATCAACATAAATATGTATAATCATTATATCATTTTACACTCTTTTTATAAACAAGATTAGATCAACCTTACCTTTTAAAAAATAATTTTGTAATGAAAACTATGTTAGTCCATAATAATAATCTCATAGAGCTTCTTAATACCATATAAAGGTTAATTAATTTTAAATACAAGATTTCAAAAAAATTTATTTTCAAATCCAGGTGTTTATCTAACTTAGAATTCTTTTTAAATAATTTCATTTTAAAAGGAACTTTTTCCATCCAATTGAAATATTTTGATGTTTTGAAAACAATCATAATCTAATAGAATTATAATTTATTTCATCTTATTAATAGGATAAATATAATGTTTAAAGTCAATTCCATATTCCTAGGAATAACCTTGACTTACATGTCTTGTTTTATTTTTAACTATGTTTCCAGGTTCAATAAGATTATTTTGAAAAATCCATTTACTTCCTATTAATAGTTTGTCTTTGGGTAATTCAACTAAATCCCATAATTTATTCCTTTCAAATTGATTCAACTCATCATGTATTCAATTAATCTAATTTTAATAAATTAAATCATTTTTAATAATGAAAGGAAAAAAATTAGCATCAAAAGCATAGTTTTCACTATAAAGTAAAACATATTTTATAGTTTGTATACTAGATTCTACATTCCCAATTAATTTTTCAATTGGATGATCTTTAAGTGTTTTCTATTCTTTAGGATTAATTATAGAAGATATATTATCCCCCTAAACTGATTCATTATCATTTTCATGGTCATTATCTTCACTAAAATTAAATTCCCTAAATTTATCATTTTATTTTTTGAATCAAAATTCTACTTGTAATAATTGTTTTCATTAAGATTAACATGCATAGATTCTTTATCAACTAAAATTTTATTATTTAACACTCTATAATATTTTCTAGAATTATAATATCCTAGAAATATCCATTCATCACTTTTATAATTCAATTTTTCTAAATTATCTTTTGTATTTAAGATATATACTTTACAAACAAATATCTTAAAATATCCAAATTTAAGTTTACATCCATTAAACAGTTCATAAGGGGTCTTTTTAAAACAAATATCATGTAGAAATTCTATTTAAAACATGTAAATCTATATTTATTACTTGTTTACCATAAAGTATTTAGGTACACTAATGTATATTTTCATTGACCTATCCATTTCTTGAATATATAAGTTCTTTCTTTCTACCACACCATTCTGTTGTGGTGTCCTAGGGGATGAAAAATAATGTTTATATCATTTTTTTCACAAAATTTATCAAATTTATAAATTCAAAAATTTACCACCTATATCAATTCTGATAGATATGATTGATACATTTTTTGTAATTTTGAATAAGCTTACAAAAACCACAAAATTTTAACAAAATTTTATTTTTATTTGATAAGAAATAAATCCATAAGAATCTACTGTAATCATCTAAAAATACAAATACATATTTATTACCTAAAAAACTATCAGGTTATATATGTCTAAACAAGTTAAGATGTAATATTTCTAAAAATATATCATTAAAAACATCATTTATATATTTATATATTTCTTTGTGATTCTTACCCTTTAAATAAGAATCACACATAAAGTACTTGTATGTAATTTGGGCAGTTGCAGAACTTTTTCATGATTTGAAAGTTTTTGAAACAATATGTAGTTTTCATTCCCAAGCCTCATATGCCACAAAATTTCATCTTCTTCTATTGAATTCAAACCCTTAACCTTTTGTTTGGTTAGGTCATATAATCAATAGTTTATGCATTTTATTTTCTATTTGCAGAAAATAAAATTGATTTCTTTTTTACAGTAATATATTTATAATTTTTAAAAATTACATTTAATCAATCATCACATAACTATTATATAATTATAATATTATGTTTTAAACCAATTATATATAATATTTTTGAAATAATAACTATTTTCGAAAAACTAACTTCACCAATACTTTTAATCTGACATTTAGAGTTATCTATAAATGTGACTAGTACACCATCACATGAATTAAATGATAGAAATTTTAAAATATCATTTTTCATGTTTGCGGAGTAGCCACTATCTAAATTCCATGAATCTTTGAGACTTATAGGGAATATTTATTGAAATTAAATAATCAAACAGAATGTTTTGGTGACCATGTTAACTTGGTTCTAACTCGATTAGTACCATAAAATTTTAGCACCCAAATTGATTTAAAGCATTTATTAATGGGTTGATTAGAAAATAAATCTATAGAAATGAAAGTTCTAGTATTCCAAAATTATTGTATAAATATTAGTTAACACTAATTGTAATAATTACTTTTCATTATACACTTAAAACATGTTACACGGTAAATACTTACTTTTAAGCTTTGAACAAAGTTAGTTTTATTTTAAATTTGTTGAAAAAATATTATATCAAAAACCATTCTTATTGGTGTTTTAGTTTCATTAATTACATCATCTTATACTATTGTTATTTACCATTAAAAAAATTAGATAAATTATCTTTAATATTGTAGAATTCATTTTTCAAATTCATATTCTCTTTTTAAATAGTTTTTAAATATATATAAACTTTCTCATTCGATCATGAAGTTGTGTTTCTTAATTTTTTATTTTTTTACTTAAGTTTATTAAATTTATTTTGAGTTTATATTAGATTATATAGAACTAAATTAAATATTTTTTCTTTATCTTTATCATTCACTTCAATAAAGTTTTTAAAATTTACATTTTTATCTTTTAGTTTTAACAATTCCGAATCATATTTCTCTTTAGATATTTCATTATGAGAAACACATATTTTTAGATTATCACATTTCATTTTTAATTTCTCATTTTATTTAATTAGTTTATTATTTTTAATATTTATTTAATTATACTTTTCAATTATCCTAACTCCATAATTTCTTAATTCTTCATTTAATTTATGTAGTTTTTTAACTTTGTAATTCATAGAATCAGAATCAGAACATGAATTAAAAACAATTTCATTTTCATTTTCAGATAAATCATTATAATAAAAATTTATAGTAGTTACTAATTGATTATAGATTGAATCATTTACCTCACAAAAAATACCCATCAAGGATATATTCTCAGTCTCATGTTCACTTCCAGAATCACTGCTTGAGTTAGAACTATCAGAGTAGTCCCAACCTCTAAACAAAGCGTTCTTTTCTTTTATCTCTTTCTATTTGTCTTTCTTTGGATTTTTGAATTTAGGTTAGTTAGTTATTATGTTCCCATTATTCATACACTCATATCATGTTAATTTTAAAACCTCATTATTTTTACTGATATTACCTTTCTCATATTCCTTTTTAGACTTCCTCTTGAACTTCTTTTTTCCACCTTTATTTTTCATGAACTTGAAAAACTTTTTACTAAATCGATCCATATACTTATCAATTTACAAGAACTCATATTCAAAGGCATTAGTGTTATCAATAACATTATATTTAAATGCAGTAACTTTTCTCTTTGTATACTCCAATACAATAATTTCATCAATTACAATTCATGCCACAATAGAGAGCCTATTTGTTCATCTAAATATAATCTTTAAAATTATTAACCTCATTAATAGACACCTTCTTTTCATGCCATATTTTTGTGATAGATCCAGTTACTATTTCATCTTGAGTTATGTGGTTCAAAATTTCTCCAAGAGCACTCTTAGCATTTGTAATACCATTAAACTGATGGAACATTTGGTTTACAGATTCTTTATCTACAATCTTGATGTCCTGTTATTCTGCTCAAAGAATTCCTAGATTGGTTCTCTTGAGCTTTTTAGTTCCACAACGAGCCACTTTAAGTATTGTACATATATTATGGCCTATCTTACAAGTTGAAACATGGTTATAAACACTTCTACATATAACATAGTATAATATAATTTTAACATTATAATTCAAAACATATTTTACCATTTCATTACCTATAAGTGTATTAGGATCAAATATGGGAAGATTATAAAGATTATCCATGACATTCCAATGATCAAAACTTAACTAGTTCAACTAGTATTCCATTCGGTCATTCCAGTACCCATAGTCGCTTCCATTGAAGAATGTAGGTTTTTGTGGAATCCATAGAAGAAAAATGGTCTTTAACGTCAAAAATATGACATCAGTTTCTTATAAACCGATAAAAAATATGTTTGTATGTACTTTTTATCATTGTTTTTCTTTACAAAAAATGACTCCAAAAATTCCCATCGATATCATTTTTGGTATGAAATTTTAATGAAACGAATTCCAGAAAGTTTAAAAAAAATAATTTTTGGTATCAATTATAAAAAAACTACCACCATTAATTGAAAAAAAAATTCTTACTATGTTTTATAAAATTTCCTAATATTCAATTTAACTGGTCGTGAAACTAAAATGGAGTTACATATTAAAATTCATGTATGTATAAAGTTGAACTTCTCTAAGAAAATTCTTAAAAAATACTGATTTCAAAGGTCATACCTTTTAATCCGTAACTCCATTTTAGATCCACGACCACTTAAATTGAAGCTTAGGAAATTATTTAAAACATATTTAGTTTTGTTTTTAAAATTTTGGAATCAGTTTTAAAAAAAATGATTCAATTTTTTTTATTAATTTTTATCTTCATTTTTTAATAACCGACACCAAAAACTAAATTTCTTTCATATTTTGGTGTCATTTTTTTAAAAAAAATTGAAATATATATATATATATATATTTAAAATTATTGGTGTCTATTTTTATAAAAATCAATTCCAAAAAAATGTTTTTTCTTTTTGGAATCCGTTTTTTTAAAACAGATACCAAAAGGTATTAAAAAATACACATGATCAGTATTTCAATTTTTTGCACAATACACGTTTCAATTTTTACAATCCCACCTAATTTTTTATACAAAACCATTGAAAATATTTTATTTTACTATATATAAATCCATTTTCTATTTCATTCATCATTTTGAACTCTTCAATTCAATCAATTTTTCAATGTGACTACAAATGATGATTTGAACACGGTATCTGTTATAATCATTTAATTTATTTATTATTATTTTCCTTCATTGCTAAAAATATTTGCAATCTTTCTTATAATTATTATTTATTATTATGATTAATTTGAAAATATAAAACATTCAAATGTGATTTACAAATATAGGTGCAAAATTCATTATCAATCCCTATTTTCATTACCACATGAGTTCTACCCTAAAACTAAGAGATAAGATTATAAAAAACATATCATTTTGAAGGAAACTCCTAAAAAAATTGAAATATGTTCAAAGAATTATGTTTATTTTATTTCATTTTTTGTATGTAATTTTAAATTATGCTTCTCATGTTTTCTTTGAAATGAGTTGTATCTATAAAAGCATTGTAAAGTCCAACTTCTGACATCCTTAACTTTTGATCTGTAACTCTGTTTTAGCTCCAAGAATAGTAAAATAAAATCTTAGTAAATGGTCTAAAACATAATAATATTTTTATAATTATTGGCATCATTTTTTAAAAAAATTTGCCAAAATTTTTTTCTTAACATTTGTGCATCAGTTTCTTTAAAAACTAGCAAAAAAATGATACCAATGGGTATTTTTGGCCATAGTTTGGTAAAAAATCAACTCCAAAAAACAAATGTAAATCCGTTTTGGTGTTAGTTTATAAAAACTGACATCCAAAGTCCTATTTTCTTACATCAGTGGATTCAACATCGGTTAAAAATAGACATTAAAATTAAAAAAACCAATGTTAAAACCATTTTTATACTTGTGAATCCATCCATCATTCGTATTTACACCTTCCATATTAAAATAAAAATTTTCTTTTATTCATTAAATTGTCAAGTCTAGGATATTAAGTTAGAAACAAGTTAAAAAAAAAGAAAAAAAAACCCAAGAGGCTAACTATCCTTTAAGAAAGGTCCTACCCTATAATACCAATTTTTGGATTGATAGTGATGGAAATAATGACTAGAGGGGGGGGGGGGGAGGGGGTGAATAATCGATTTAGAAAATTTAAAGAAAAAAAATTAGTGTTTATAAAATGATGATCTATTGTGAGTGTTGTGATCATGAAATGAAGTGAAGTGGAAATAAAATGATATAAGACAAAAATTTATATTGCTTTAGATCATAATGATCATAGCCCACTCCTCACCCTTCTATACTCCTCAATATGATTAGTACCCACTACTAACCTCACTTTTAAAGGTATGACAACCTGTTACAATTTCTTCCTTTTACAAATACAAAGAGGTGCAACCCAATATTTTTATAGGAGACCAAAACTAGTCTATAACCTGGAATTTGATTGGGATTCAAAACCTAGACTTACATTTTGGTGGTGGAATAACCATACAATGCAATAATTTGTTTTTATTGGAAAAATCATAAACTATACTCAAATAAATATAAATAGAAGAATAATAGATTACATGAAGAAAAAAAAAATAAAAAGCAACCATAAGATGATAAAAATATGTCAAAGGTATCGAATCTTGATGATTGTCGATCACTTGAATGGAAGAAGGTCGAATGTAAAGTTCTTATGTGATCATATCCAAGGAATAGAAGTCTCAGTAGTTTCTTTATTGGATGAGAGCAATAGGAATTGTATCACACAATTGTATCAAAAAAGAATCTATGAAATTATATGTACATGAATTGTTTTTATCCCTTAAAAATATCTCTAACGAACTAATCTGGCATCATTAAAACAAATATCTTCTAGGTGCGTCATAAATACCAATATCTACATACCACTTATTAGTGCATAACAATAAAATAAAATTTCCATTAAATTCCATTGTATATGTCGCATAAAACTTTTAAAAATAGTTATGTATAGAAAATTTATATAGTTCATAATTATAAAATAGTTAAAATAAGCTGAAATACGTATAGTTTATTAAGATAGTAAAAATTTTGTGAAATAGAGCATTGTAAGAATACATATTCTACATGTATATAGGTATAAAAAAACTGATCATAATTATTTTTACATAAAATATAATTATATTGTAAAAAAATATAGTAAAACATTTATCTAAATATATATTATAATAACATAAATTAAAATAAAAGAATAATATTTTAAAAAAAATTATTTTGAACTAATGGTAAATCTAAATACCTGGTGATAGATTAATATACCATTGGTCAAAAGTAGATTGATCTACTGATGGTGTCAAGAAGATGATATGTCATTTCTTTATGGATATCAACCATTGATGTAATAAATAATGGATCTACCATTTAAGTCCAATGGTGGATTGATCTACCATTTATGTCCAATGGAATATTGATCTATTGGTGGTGTCAAGAAATATTTTCTTGTGGTTTTAAACAATATATACCATTGAATGTTGGAATAGAGTATCTAATGTTGATGTATAATGGTAGATTTATCTTCTGGTTATGGATGCACAATACTGTCGACTTACAAGGAGATCCTGCAATGAAGAATGCTACTGACACCTACATGAAGGGGTAAGATTCCGATAAAGAATGAAGATTCTATATTCACACCAATTTTCAATAGGTAGAGGGATCTACTGGTTGAATTTAATCTATCAGTGAAGATTGATATATTTTTTCATGGAGTGTTCTACCAGTGGATGAAGTTCTACTGGTGAGTCATGGATCAACCATCCCAAGGAGGAAGTGGAGATCTACTACCATGATAAGGTGAAGTTGATCTTGTTCAAAATAAAATATAATAGTACCATTAAAGGAGAAAAGTAGAACCAATTATTGTGATCTACCAATGATTTCCAATGATTTACCATTGAAATGATCAACTGGCTGTCTAATGGTAGATGCTACCATGATGAAGAAAACTCATGCCACTATAGTTGGGGAGATAAACATTAAGTAAAAAAGAATATAACAATCATTAAAAAATTAAAAATGTTAAAACAATTTCATAAACACTAAAAATTTATAAGATTAAAATACATTTATTATTAACAATAATAAAAAATGTTAAAATAAAAATATTATATGTTATAAAAAATTTTAATTTAATTAAATATGACGAAACAATAATTTATCAAAAAAAATTAAAGTATTAAATCCAAATTTGAAATAAAAATAGAGGACCCATGCCATAGTCCACTAGGGGGTGACACTTAGTAGATAGAGGACCCACTACCCAGTCTATCAGGGGGAGGGGGCACTCAATAGTTAGAGAACCCACTCCCTATCCTGTCAGGGGGTTCCACTTAGTAGGTCGAGGACCCATGCCATAGTCCATAATGGGGAGACACTAAGTAGGTAGAGGAACCACACCCTAGTGAATCATGGGGGTTCCACTCAAACTGGTGAGAGGATTATAGGTTACCCACACCCTAGTCTATTAGGGTGGTTTCCAACCCTTACCTCTATTTGATGATCCTGATCGACCACTACAATCATCAAGCATCACCTAAAGAAGCGTCATGCTTGGAACATTCCAAATAGTATCTCAAAAGACACTATGAAAACTACCATCATGTTCTACATGGAAAATTTCTTAGGAAAGGATAATTGTAGGCCAAAATACATGTGCAAATAAATGGGATAATATAGGTGGATGTTTATCAAAATGGAAGTACACAATGTGTAAGGGGTTTACACGGTGCATAGTCCCACTCTATTAATTGGAGATTTTATTATATGGACATGGATTCATGGAGATGTCACCATACATTTAATGTAAGGGGCCCATAAATTGTGTTTCATCCACCCAGGGCCTACCCGTGTGTTTTTGGTCATGTATGTGTTTGTTAGTCCATGTCGTGTACTTGGCTTTGTACCTGGTCATGCCCAGGTACCAACCCATGCCCATGTACTCCCAGAGTACATGGTGTGTCCTTCTACATGGAGTCCTAGGTGTGTACACCTAGCACACTTCTTGGATACCTATGGAGGGTCACATAGTGTGTGGGACCATACACATGGCTTTTGATCCTTATATTTTTTCTGAAACCCTAGCCTCCATATCTGGGTGACTACACAATGTGTGTTCATCCTAGTACACAACCTATAGTTGGGATTTTCATAGAATCCAAGGAGAGATTCATGAACCATAATTGGGATTCCATCAGCATTGTTTCCATCTCCAATCACACCAGGGGTCACAATAATAGAGTTTCCCATGCCTGATCTATCATCAATGGCCTGATTCTGGCCATCCGAACCCCACACAACTTCTCCCGTCACCACACATGCCACTTACATCACCACTTTAGATCTCGGATCCACAAAGAAATCAAAATTTACTGAAATCATCACTGATTTTCTCTCAAAACTCTAATTCTCTCATTTTTGTACACATCCATAATAAATCCAAGTCTTTAATCATAGTTGAATCCACCCAGCAAAAATTGAATCATGGCCTTGTGGTCCAATGATGTAGAAAACAAAGAACGGGTGGGGGAAAGTAGTAATAAAAAAGGTAATGTCACCATTTTCCAAGCATTCTTGTCCAACATTCATAGAATCTAGGATTAACAGGGTTTATTTCATGGCATAGAAGATAAAATTAAATCAACAATTTAATTTAGAAGAATTGGGCTCATGAAAAGGGTAGATAAATCGCAAATCAAAAGAAGATTAATAAAATCTACTATCAATAATTTAATCAAGGGAAAACACCACAATTGTAAATCCCTACCTCGATTATGAATTAATCATTGGTGAATAATATATTCTCCAGTAATAAGGATGATCTGATATTTCCTCTTTCTATCGATCCACGTCAATCTGATTACCGATCAATATTCACTATCGATTTTCCAATGAAGGTCGTTAGAGATCCTCTTAATTATCCTAGGGTTTATATGGATAAAATTTGAGAATTTTTATAGTGGAGACATATAGAGGATTTAATTAGTCCATTTAATAAAATAAATAAATAAATAAATTATTTTAATTAAATGCACTTGTTAACGGCTTCCTCAACTGGGCGGCCGATGCTGACTAACTTTAGGTCACCTTTAGGGGAAACCCCATGATATGGATTCAAACATGGTATCATATTCTCAATTCAAGACTTTTTTCAAGAAATATTTTATTATTTTTGAAAAAATGTGAGTGCATGATATAAATATATTTATTATTTTTATTAAATTAATTCTGTGATCACCGGACCATGGAATCTCATGACATCTCAGCGCCTGGATCCAAAAATATTCCTTAATATTTTTTAAAGTCTTAAAAGGAAAAAAAATATATTCTCCATATTGTTCCCTCCTTCAAATATTTTTAAACCCAAAAATCACAAACTAAAAAAATATGGGGATACTGAGCCCAAATCTAGATCCCCCACTCCTAGGATCTCTCATACATGCTCTCATGCTACCATTGTACATGAACCAAAGGAATGGTTAGTCTCTATAGGATCCTATCCTCTCAGTCCTTGATCTCCCCTAGATACTCCATGAAGGTGGATCCATCCTTGATGTCTAACTCACCTCATTCAATAACGTTGGTAGGATCATACACGTATCTCCTTATTTATGTCCCATGGAATACATCATGAAACTAATCTAACTATGAGGGTAGTTATAGGTGGTAAGCAACCTCACCAACTCTCTACAGAATCCTGAACAATTTGATAAACCTCAAGGATAGGTTTCCTCCAAATTCAAATCTCCACAATCCTCACCACAGGGAGACTCTTAGGAAAACATGGTCTCCCTACTCGAACTCCATGGTCCTATGACATCGATATGCAAAAGATTTCTCTTGGATCTTGGATTTCCTCATCCACTTGAAGTTCACTTAGACCATATCTGTCATCATTTGCACTGTCTTTGGCCCAACTAGAGATGCCTCATTGATCTCAATCCTACGTAAGTTTGACCTACATGGTATCCTATATAGGGACTCAAATGTTTCCACACCGATAATAGAGTGATATATATTATTATAAGAAAACTATAACAAAGGTAAGTGATCCAACCAAATCTAGATGAAGTATAACACACAAGCCCTTAGTATATCCTTCAACACCTAGACAGTGCACTCATTATTCCCATCCATCTTGGGGTGAAAACATGTACTCATCCTCAAATGGATCCTAAATTCCTCTTAAATGACTCTACAAAATTATGATGTAAACCTCACAACACAATCAGAGATAATTTTCAAGGGAACCCCATGGAGACAGATGATCTATTGCACATAAAACTTCCCTAAACTCTCCCCCAAACTCTACTCCCTAGTGGAAAGAATGTGCACCAAATTGGCCAGTCAGTAAACTATTACCCAGATGGCATCATGACCTATCACTATTTGTGGAAGCCCTATCATAAAGTCTATGGATACAATGTCCCATTTCCACTCTGGGATCTCAATAGGTTGTAATAATCCCGCCAAAACCTAATGCTCAACCTTAACCTACGAACATGTGAGACACCAAGAGAAGAACTTATCCATGCTTTGACTCATACCACCCCACCAAAACTACCACTGGAGGTCATTTTACATCTTCCCTAAACTAGGATGTACAACCAAAGGAGAAGTTTAAAACTCACTCATTACCTCCTCTAAAAACTCAACTAGAACCACCGTCTATCCCTATAAAAGTATGACGTGATTCCATCCTTCAAAGAATCCATCTAGTGAATCTCTTGATAACATATAATCACATAGTAACTCATAGTCGATGTTTCCCAACTTAGACTCACTCACTCACTAGATAAGTGTAGGATTAAACACCATAAGTTGAAGATAATATGCAACCCTCTCCTCTAATAGGTCCAAATATAAATAAGAAAAACAATACTTTGACGCTTCATTAAGCAGATGAGAATAAGACTTCCACCTAAGGGAATCTGTTACCACATTTCCCTTCCCGAGAGTATAGACTATCTCAAATTCATAGTATTGCAGGAACTACCACCACTACCTTTGCATTAGGTTCAAATATCTCTTTTTGAATACATACCTAGACTCTGAGGGTATGAGTAAACAATAAAGTTTACTCTGAAAAGATAGTACCTCCACATCCTCAGAGAAAAGAATACCACTTCCAACTCTAGGTTTTTATTCATTTATTTCTTCTCATGGGGTTTAAAATACCTTGAACCATAAGAGATAAATACTTTTGTCTACATAAACATGCAGTTGAGCCCAATTCTATAGGAACCACAATACTCTATGTACTCCACACCCTCCTTCAGTAGTCTCAAAATAGGAGCACTAGTAAAACTTAGACTCAAATGCTAGATGAATCTCTGACACAACTTGGTCTAGGTAAACGGCTTCCCTTTATGCATTAGGGTGTTCAAAGGGGTTTAAATCTTGGATAAGTCCACTGAAAACCACTTTTATTACCCTTATAATCCATGGAAAATCTACACATCTAACACGTTATTGGGTGGATCCCAAGAAAGAATTGCATCAATATTAACTTGGTCCATAGGTAATCCTTGATCAGAAATGATATTCCCCATAAAGTGAACCTCAAGGATCAAAAAATGTCACTTCAAGAGATTAATATAAATCTAGTGACCTCAAAGCAAGCCTAGAGCCATCCTCAAGTTCTCTGCATGCTCTTACTCTGACACATAGTAGATGAGTATGTCATAAATAAAGAAAACCGAAAATAGGTTTATGTAAGGATAGAAGATCCGGTTCATCAAATTCATACACATAGTGTGGGAATTCGTTACACTGAAATGCATCACCAGGAACACATAGTGTCCATTGTGACATTTTAATTCTATCTTTGAAATATCATCCTCAAAAACCCTCAATTGGTAGTATCCCGACATGAGATCGATCATAGAGAACCATATCACACATTATAACTGATCAAAGAGGTCATAAATCCTTACTCATGGGTACTTGTTCTTTATCATGGATTGGTTTAGGAAACAATTATCAACACAAAGCTTCTTTCTACCATCCAGATTTTTTACAAACAAAACCAAAGTTTCCTTGGGGGACACACTGAGTCTGATAAAACACTTCTCTCAAAGGTCTTTCAACTACACCCTTAGCTCCAAAAGATTAGAAGGGGCCATTTGATTTGTCTTATAGGATACCAAAGTGGTATCAGGGTTCAATTCGATGAAAAAATATATATGTCTCCTCAAAAATCATACCAAAATTTCCCTGATAAAGATGTCTATAAAATCCTTCATGACTAAAAGGACCCATATGCCTAAAGATCCTGACACACCAAGGGATAAACTATCAAACTAATGGGTGATAGGTTCCAGATTCCTATTCGAAAGACTCAATCACTCTACCATGATATATCTCTCACTTATAAAGGATAATATCTTCCCATATGTCCAAAGGAATCTAACTCTACTTTGGTGATAGTAAATCTAGGCTCAGACCATAGACAACCAGTCCATACCCAAGATAAAATCACAAGGTCTCATATTGAGAAAGAAGAGACCCCACAAGAAACTCTCTCCAGAAAGTGATATATCACAATGCATAGATACAAGTGGTATCGAAGAATAATTCTCTTTAGGAACCTCAAGCCAAAGATTTTGGGATAAATTACCAACTGGGAGCTCCATATCTT
The DNA here is from genome assembly GCA_963277665.1 of Viscum album. Taxonomy (NCBI): domain Eukaryota; kingdom Viridiplantae; phylum Streptophyta; class Magnoliopsida; order Santalales; family Viscaceae; genus Viscum; species Viscum album. The sequence continues at coordinate 1,059,771,797 of OY728155.1, forward strand.
ACACCAAGAGTAGGGATATGAATAAATAAATCACACTTATGTATAATAGTGCTGATGTAAAAGTAGAATAAACATAGATCATATATCAAATTATCTTATGAGATGCCAAGTCATAAGACCCCATTTCATGCAGCTGCCTGTGGCCCCATCCTCCATCTCTGAATGCCTTACATGGTCTACCTGGTGGTGGTGGAGGAAGTAGCTCATGGAATTACCATCCACCGGCAGATCCTCCTCTTAGAGCTCCAGCTACTCCTCTGTTCACTCCACCTCCCTAGTGTTCTCCTTGGACCCACCCATCACATGCATAGAATCAACCTTATTTAGGATGCCCTATTATGATGCATGGTCCCTGTTCCACATGACAACATTTCTGAGTCTATCCATAAGAAGGTCTCCTATGCCAAGACCCTTTCGACTAGGGCCTGCTAGTTGCTAAAAATGAATTAGCACTATAATACTCACTTCCATCTCCAACTGCATGGAATCCATCAGATAGGAATCTCTACATCATGAAAGCCTTCTCAAGCACTCCAACATATGTAGTAATGAATATGGGTACCACAATGGAATAAATGTCCCTATGTAGAACCTTCTCAAACTTCTATTCTTGAAAGTAACTATCCCGAATCATGTCTAGGGAGTACCACATAAGGTTAGTGAATCCCACATCGTACTCACCAATTGTCATAAATCCCTAATATAGCTCCAAAATATCATAAATTCATAATGAGTGTGATAATTAGAGGTAGTAATCATCAAAAAACATCTTCTGGAAGTCAGACCATGAGAGTGATGACTCATCATGAATTCGTGTGCCTAGAATCATCTAGCACCCTACTACTCCATGGAAAATACTAGATGCTAGAGCAACCATATGATCAGTTAGGGTCCAAAAAATCATGAATAATCAAACCACTGTATCAATACAATCTTCCTATTACTAGGGATATGACTCACCACAGAACCTTTGTGACCTCGAGCACTGTAACTCATGGAGTGTGCTAAGCCTATGTGCATCCCTATCCTACTCTGCTAGTATAACCCACTGCTTGAAAAGTGGAGGTTCTTCCACCTACCATCCAAGAGGAAATAACTTGATAGATAGACCATGAATTGAGGCCTCATTTCTCATCGGATCATCTTCATGATCCTAAATTGGAATCTTGTGAGGCTATCTTCATAGAGGAATCCTGAAAATAATAAATACACCCCAAAATTAGATAAGCATATATATTTGGGGATCTGACTCAAGAAGTGATGTCAAATGAATCAATCCTATATGATCCATGTTCCAATGTTCCCTGAAACCAATGTATTGGTATTCTGAGTCTAAAAGATGGCAATTAGAGTCATGGTGACTGGATCTGTCATCCAATACACCAACAATGGGTTCCACATACTGAAATACGCACTTGAGACACTTTGACACCATTTAACTAAGTCCCAACCAAATCCTCATAAGGGGATGACTCAAAACACCATAGAAATAAATAAAATACTAGGATACCACTCTATAGTGACACGACCAACCAGGGCCTTCCTGGCCAATGGAATACCGGGCCGCCACAACTCCAAGCCTTCCTCCATAGGCTAGGGGATGGAGAAAAGCATTGATAAAGTATAAATAAAATGGGAGGCATTTTCCAAAAGGACTTATATGCATGAACCCAACCATATCCATGCATAAGTGTAGGGGAACAATAATAATAAATAGTAACATCTAGAGTAAAAACCATATATGTAAATACCATAAGAAATTAAAAAGTGTGAGATAGTGTAATCCAAAATGCAAAGATAAAAATAAATTCCCACCAAGAAAAGTAGTCCCAGCCTGACAAGAACTAGAATAGAAAATAGATAAGAGATCCAAAATCCAGATCTTTAAGCCTCGACCACCGCATATGGTAAGTGCATCCAAGTATCCCTATGATCCTCTGAAATAACCATAAAACTATCCATCATCTACATAATACATAACATATTTTGGAAAATCCTATGTAGGGGTGAGTATATACATACCAAGTAGGATGCCCCAAAAAACTAAAGAGGGAGAAAATAGAAGACATGATAGACTTGTAAGTTCAACATAAGGTAAGTGGGAAACAAAACCCAAAAACATAGATATATATACTCATATAAGAAACCCAGAAGAGAGATAAATAGGATCTCTATCTCAAATCCCATCCTAGGGCAATGAGTCCACCAATAGCTCCAACAATTCCATCTCTGATGCCTAGCATCTCATGTGTTTGAAGAAGTAAACATGTGGAGGACCCACACCTAGCCACTATGCCACACTGTCAAGGGGGAATAATAAAAAAGTGTCGGACCCACACCCTAGTTTGTTAGTTGGTACCATTCAGTAGATAGATTACCCACACCCTAATACGTTAGGGGGGTTTCACTCAGTAGGTATAGGACCCACACCATAGCCCATTAGGGGGTTCCACATAGTAAGTAGAGGACTCACACCCCATTCTATCAAGGAGTTCTACCCAGTAGGTATATGAACCAATCCCTAGATCTCCAAGGGATTCCACTCAAACTAATGTGAGGAGTATAGGGGACCCACTCCTTAGTCTATTATGGGGGTTTCCAACCCTGACCTCTCTCTGATGATCTTTCCCGATCACTACCATCATCAAGAATCTCCTAAAGAATCATTACACTCATAAAAGTATAATTAATATTTAAAAATGCACTAAAAATAATACCATATAAATATACATGGATAACTACACAGGATAGGCTACTTACATGCCAAATTCCGAGTCCAAATGAAGGGTATACGAAAGGTAAATGTTTCTCAAAAAGGAAGTACATGGCATGTAAGGGGTCCAAATGAAATGTTCTCCCACTATGCTCCCTGAAATTGTTCTCCTCTAGACATGACTATATGGCCATGTCACTATACACAGTGTGCATGGGGCCCACATAGCATGTCTCAACCACCTAGGTCCTGGCAGTGTGCTTATGGAAGTGCCCATGTTTTTCTAGTTGTGTTGTGTACTTATCCATATTCCTTGCCATGCCCGGGTACCGGACCATGAATGTGTACTCCCAGAGTACATGGAATGTCCTCCTATATGGGTTCTTGAGCATGTGTATCTAGAACAAAATCTAGCTACCCAAGGAGGGTCACACAGTATATTTTCCCAACTACATGGTGTGTGATCCTTATCTTTTTCCCGAAACCCTAGACACTGTAGCTGGGTGACTACATGTTATGTGTTTATCCCAGTACACACAGTGTAGTTAGGATTTTTATAGAATCCAAAGAAATATCCAAGAATCATCATCATGATGCTGTTGGATCCATTTTCACCTCTAATCACATCAGAGGTCTTGGATCTAGGGCCGCCCATTCCCAATCTATCACCAATGGATGGATTCTGACCAACCAAACCCTTCGCAGCTTCTCCCATCACCATATGTGCCACCAGAGTCACTACTTCAGATACGAAATACCTGGATCCATCATACTTACCCACAATCCTCTCTGATTGTTTCACCAAACTCTGATCAAGTTGTTGTGCACACATCCTCACCAAATTTGGGTGTTTTATCACACTCGAATCCACCTAAAAATAGTCGAATCATGACCCTGTGATCCAACAATGAAGAACAAGAAGAACGGGTGGGGTAAATTCATAATAAAAATAGTGATTTAATTATTTTCCAAGCATTATTGGCCAATGATCATATAATTGAGGATCCAATGGAGTGATTTTTTGGCATAAAAGATAAAATTAAATAAACAATTTAATTTTGAAGAATTGGGCTCATCTAAAGGGAATATAAATCCCAGATCAAAAGAAGATTAATAAAATCCATGATTAATCATTTAATCAAAGGAATAAAACACAATTGATGAGTCCTACCTTGATTATAGATATATCATTGGTGAATAATATGTTCTTTAATGATGGGGATGATCTGCTATATCTACTATCTATTGGTCCACCTTGATTTTATCACTGATCGTTGTTTGGTGTCGATTAACCAATGAAGGTAGTCAAAGATCCTCTCAATTCTACTAGAGTTTATGCTTCTGAACTATGAGATTTTTTATATTGGAGTATTTATAGAGGATTTAATTAGGTAGTTTAGTAAAAAAACAAATAATCTATTTATTTATTTTGATTAAATTCACCCGCCAACAGCTGCCTCAATTGGTTGTATGATGCTGACCAACATTAGATTGCGCCTATGGTAAAACCCATGATCCAGATTCAATCGTGATCTCAGATTCACAATTTGAGATTCCATTTAGGTTAAATTCCATTATTTCTGAATAAATATGCCTAAGTTATATAAATATATTTAATATTTTTATAAAATTAATTCTAGGCTCACTAGGCTTCAGATTTTCATGCCGTCTCAACACCTGGCTCTAAAAATATTTCTTTATATTTTTTAAAGTATTAAAAGGGAAAAACTAGTGTCTAATTAGTGACTCCACTGCTTCTTAAACATGTGGGAGATTCTTAGTTGGGATAATTTGACTGTGAGGTTTTTTATAAATAGATATCCTCATAAGATACACTATATGAGCTTTCTAAAGTAGGGGAGCTTGTCATCTTTTTATAGGGATGGATGGTGGTTTTGGTCACATTTCATGAGTTGGTGTAGAGGGAGTTTTAGAGAAGTACTTTGGATATACATCATGGTGTGAAAAAAATGTATAAGGACCTTCAATAATAATTTTTGTGGGATAGAATGAGGTGGATCATTTCCATGTTTCTTCTTAGTGTATCACATGTCCATAGGTAATGGATAAACATAAGGTTCCACTAGGTTTGAATCAAAATATTGAGATCCTAGACTGGATGAAAGATAGAATATTAATGTATTTTTTGATGGGGATTCCACAAAAAGCGAGATTCTACGATGATATCTTGGTGATTGTTGACCAAATTACCAAGTCAAAACACTTTATTTACATTAGGGAATATAATTAGGTTGAGATTTTTTGGTAGTTTTATATGTGTGTGATCATTAAAATACAAATATTTACAATGATTATAATCTATGATCATGATGACTAGTTAACATCACTGTTTTGGAGGGGTCCGTTGGAGGATTTTAAGACTAAGTTAGAGATGAGCATGAAGTTTCACCCTTATACCGATGGGAAGACTGAGCATACCATTCAGGTGTTAGAGGATACACTATGGTCATGTGTGCTAGAATTTGGTGTGATATGTGAGGACCACTTACATTTGGTATATTTCATTTATAATAACATTTATCATTCCACTATCAACATGGTACCATTCAAGGCCCTGTATAGGAGATCCTTCAAGTCCCCCTTGTGCTAGATTGAGATCGATGAGACATATATTGTTAGACTATATATGGTGTAGGTGATTATATATAATCTTAAAGTGATCCACAAAAATATGAGAAAAACCTATAACCAAAAAAAATATTATGTGGATCTACGTTGTAGGCCTTTGGATTTCAAGTGGGGAGACCATGTTTTCTTGAGAGTATCCCCATGATGAGGTTGAAAATGATTTTTTCGAGGAATCATGCTATCAACGAGGTTCATCGGGCCATTCCAAATCCTATGGAGGTTTTCAAGGTTTCTATCTAGTTCACCTTTCCATAACAGTTGGACTGAGTGCATGAAATCTTCTATGTGTTGTAGCTGAAGAGATACATGCACATCCTGATGGACATTCTTGAGGGGGGGGGGGTGAGTAGGGAATTGGTGACTAATACACCTTCTCAGAGTACCCAATGGTGATCAAGGATAAATAAAAGAGGATCCTATATAGATATACCATTCCTCTAGTTTTAGTGATTTGGAAGTATGACAATGTGTATGAGATCTCCTAAGAGCATGAGATCTAGATGCGAGATTAGTACCCCCACCATTTTGTATAACTTGTTCTTTTTAGGGTGAAAATACTTGAATGAGGGGAAAATGTAATGACTCCAATTTTTATAGTTTGATCATTTAATATTCAAATATATATATATATATATATATATATATGGATTTTTCCTCAGATTCAGTGATGTGTTTGGGTTCCACAGGACCCCAGAAATAATATATAAAAATATTAATATATATTAAAGCATGCACACTGATATTTTTATAATAAATGGATTTCCCATAGATTGGGACCTCATATGGGAAATTTTAGGCCATGGTTATTTTTAGAATATGGGGTTTACCCTAGCCACGACATAAATTTGGTTGGCATCGGGCATTCTGTTAAGGTTGACTGTTGGTGGGTGCGTTAAGTAAATTAATTAGTTTAATTAATTTCCCCAAACCATGAACCTACACTATAAATATGTAATTATGGATAATTCCTAGGGTTATTTATATAACCTTTGGAGATTATAGAGGATGAAAAGAGATTCATTTTCATATCGGGAATGGGGATTGATGATGAACAATTGAGAAGAATCGCGAGATAGATGATGAACACCACAGTCTCATATTCTTTTTTAGCGAACACATTATTTACAGTGATCAATCCATTCTTGAGGTTGGACATGTTTTTCATGGGTTTTATTACCTATTTGATTCAACTGATTGGAATTGATTATATATATATATATCATTATTTTATACATTCCCCATTCTTTTCATGAGCTCATTTATAGTTTAAAATTCTTGGTCTTATTTATTAATTTTGTTACACATTGATTACACCTTTAGTTACCATAATTATGTAAACATTGGTTGAGATCACATCATCCAATTATGTTTTCACCTTGTTAGTGTTATTTCCTCCCACCATTCTTTGTGTTCTTTATCATTGGACTATGGGTTCTTGATTCAACATTGCTGGTCTAGATTCGAGTGAGATCAAACACTTGGATTCATGGTGTATATGTGAATGGATTTGGAAGTGACGTTTTATGTATGGATATTGGTGTTTTTTGGGATAAAAGTGATGAATTTGTAGATCAGGTCCCCAAATGGCACCGAGATGTGTGGAAGATTATCGACTTGATGATTGGAGTTACGATTTCCATCCATCAAAGGCTATGAATTGATTACTGAAGAACACCACTTTGATATCAAGGATTTTTGGTGAGTTAATTAGAGATAGAAGTGATGGAAGATGTGGATCTGGCATTTGTATAAAGGAAGATTAGTTTCTAGAAAATCCTAGCATACATTATGGGTACTTTGGAAGAACACACTCTGTGTAGTCCCTAACTATGATGGATAGAGTTTCATAGAAAAAATCAACATCATGAATTGTGTGGTACAACCACATGTTCTGTGATCCCATGCTAGCATATCGACACGTTCCCCTAGGTTAAACATGCACCAGAACAACTAGGTACATGAGAAAAAATAGAGTACCATGAAAAGATATGACCAAAGTACACGGGTATGGACATGGATAGTGTACTCGGACATGGCTAGAGTACATGGGCACAAGAAAATGTACATGAGCATGGGACAAAGGACACAATCATACCTGGGGTAGACAAGTAACACTTTTATTTCCTATACATTCAATGTATAATCAAATGGCTATCAAATACATATATAGGTGAGTACATGCCCATGTATCCAGGTGGAGTCACACACCATGTACCATAGTAGGACACATCATGTACTTCCCACATAACCTTCTACCTTACATATCTTTTTCTTAGAAACTCAGATTTTGGCATGTGAGTATCCTATCCCGATTAGTCTTCCATGTAGAACATAATGGTGGAATTTTATGACATAAAAGATACAACATGAGGTGATTCTATAGGGATTCTTCTCTTAGAGATGCTTATATTATAGTGGTGATCATGTGTGATTATCAGAGTGTTACCAGGTTTGGTACTACCTTATCTCTCTCTAGGTGGTGGGTCCCCCATATCATTCATACAGGTATACATAGAAATCTCCCCACATTATAGATAGTATGTGTCCTCTATCTACATAGTGGACTCTCCATCTTGAGCTTAGGTAGTGATAGAATCCTCTATTGGAGTGTTTCTCCCTCATCTATGCTACACAATGGAGAGGTGCATAATACTTGGCTACAAGATAGAGATCCCATTTCTATATTTTCTTATATTTAGTTATGAGAATATATGACTTTGGTTTTCTTCACCCTCTTTCTTTGGGATGATATGACTATTTCTATTTCTATTTCTCCCTTCTTATTTATTGGGGAATCATATTTGGTATATATATACTCACTTGTGTATGTGATTTTCCCTTACATGTTGTCTATTATATAGATGATAAGAATATTAATGGTGATATTAGTGGACTTGGTTTCGGTGAAGCATAGTGGTACTTAGTGTTAGTGGTTGTGTTCAGTGGTGAGTCTCAGAGATTTCTAGCCGTAAAATCTTTAGTTTTCCATTTTTCTTGTTGTTGTCAAGTTGGGACATCATTTCTAATTGGGCACGTATTTTTTAAAATATTTCATTTTATTCCTTTTCTATACTTTGATTTATTTCTGAGAGTTTATTTCATGAGTGGTTTACACTCTATATGTTTTATTCTTTTATTATATCTCTGCACTGTTGCATAGAGCTAATTGTATGAGTGTGTATAGATTATTAGGATAAGGAATCCCATTTCAGTGATATTACTACTCGACATTAGTTTCTAACCACTAGCCTATTAGATCCAGGCTTGGGGTGTCACCCTTGATTTACTGTTGGACCAGGAGGGGTCCCGGTGGGTTGGTACATGAAAGGTTAGTAAGCTATCTATATCTTCCTCATCCTGGATATGAGGTAAAAACACCCATAGAGTTTCTAGGTTCCAGTAAGGTAACCTAAATTTGGTGGAGTGCATAATAAAAACACATGATAATATAGGTATATAGTAGTCTCAAAAAATCACACACATATGGGTTCACATAATAAACAAAACTACAACTACCATAAAAAACTAATTATATCATGCCACTAAGCACTGCCTCTAATATAGAACAACCAACTCACAACATCACATGAAGGGCCAAAACCTAGGTTTTATTTTTATTTTTTTATTTAAAAGTTCATCCAAAAATATTTAGCCATTTATTTATTAGTTTAAATTCACACCAATTAATTTTCTAGAGATAACCACATTTATGTATGATAATATTATTATCCCATTTCTACTGAACCATTACCAAGTAACCACCATGTAAAATCACTGCCTCACAACTAAGGCCACTAAGCCACAAACAACCAAGGACACCAAGCCAAACAATACCAAGTCTACCAATCCTCACACAAAAAATTCCACCAATCCATATGTAACCAAAGATACCAATCCATATACATCAATTCCACCACACCGCAACAACCAAGGCCACCAAGATACACACAACAGATCAAGCATAAAACATGCATATTAAAGTTAATCTTTTCATTTATTGAATTTATGTATTTATCTATTTAAAGGGTATTCTCAAATAAATCTACCACTATAATGAATAATCTTGTAATAATCATATAGAATTAAATAATATCAATAACATTAATAAAATCAGTAACCACATATGAATCACACCATTCCATTTCAATCTCATTAGTCTAACTTATTATATTTATTGTTCCCATTCATACTATTCACCCAATGAAAATAAAAATAATCATTATTCCATAGATACACATAAAGGAGAGAGAACTCAAATCCACTACATCAAAATAACCTTTCTGATTTGATGTGCAAAGCCAAAGAAAGAGATTATGAACAATAGGTCCACAACCATGTAAGGAATCCTCAAATCAATATGAAACACAATTATGTCTCATAAAATTAACATCCCAAAAAACTCCCAAATCTAAAAAAAATATCCAATATGAAACCTTCAAATAAACAAGGAAGATCATAGAGATAAGGAGAATAAGGACTCACTCAGAATCACTGATATCAAATATCTAGAAGCTAAGGGTTAATGATAAATATAAAAAGATATTAGGCCTCCAAAAATTTCCTAGGGGTCACCTAAATTTTTAGAGGAGTGATAAGATATTGGTGGAAATCCAAGGGAGGATAGAACTTATATATGGCCTCTAAAATGACCAATTCATGACATGAATGGATAATATATATCTTAAACCTCACATTTTTCACAACCACTAAAAAATAACTCAATTTAATAAACCTAGGTGGTATTTTAGGTCATGAATAAAAATTTCACATCATAAATTATTTGAGTCTTGAACCACAAAAAAACTTATTACAAAAATCCACACCTTGAAAAAAAATTCACATCATGAACTACTCCTATATAGAAATTCTAGAAACTAGGTATCCCAAGATGCGAACATTCATTCCCACCATGAATTGCTGATTCAGGACATAAATCACCACTTTTAGTTATGAATTTAACTCCATATACTCCTCCTCCTTTCTCAAAATCATCCAAAGAATTCCACTACCCAAAAATATCAAAGTAACATGATAGAAGGGTTTGAGATGCTACAATAGATACGTCTCAAAAAATCCCCCCCTTGAGAATCAAAACAAACCGAAAAGGGGAAATCACCAACTACCAAAAACCACTAACAACTCCATTAGGATATTCCTCTCAAATAAAGATGAAACTATACCTCAAAACATAACAATAGTAAATTAAAAAACCATAATAAATGTCTAACATCAAAATAGTCAAAACATCAGGGAACAATAAATTTAAGTATTGGGAGTTCATCTGTGACTCCCTCATCTAAGTACTCATCTCTTGGTAAGAATTCATCTATAAAACAAGAACCAAGGGGATAAGATTCCATCTCAACACCTTCTACGAATGGTTTTAAATATTGATTGGTAATTTTTTGAATAATGAATCGTCCCTGATATCCAACTCCCCTTAGTATATGATGTGGGATTCATCACGAAGATATCATTGAAGATAGGTAATGTAGAAGACATCATGAACTATATCCAAATTTGGAGGTAGCACCAACCAATATGACACCTTGCCAATATGTCCCAACATCTCAAAGGGTCCAAAATCACAGGGTGATAGATTACTCCCCCGATCAAACCTTTACTACCCGCGATGGAGGGAAACCATCAAGAAAAATGGTCCCAACCTCAAACTATAAAGGATTAATATACTAATCAGATTAAGCCTCTTGGAAGTCCCATTACACCTTAATATTTTCATAAACCACTTGAATCTTCTCTGTCATTCCCTATACTACATCAAGACCTAGAACCATTGCCTCCCCAATTTCAGTCCAGTTCAATGGGGATTGACATGATCTCCTGTATAATTCAATAAAGGGATACATACTGATGGATGAGTGGTAACTATTATTAGATGAAAACTCAACCAAAGGTAGGTGTTGAACCCATGATCCACCAAAATCCAATATGAACACCTGCAACATATCCTTCAATGTCTAGATGGTTAATTCCATATGCCAGTTTTTCTTGGGGTGGAAGGCAGTGTTAAGACATTACAGAGAGCTAAAGGTGTGTTGTAATAATCTTCATACCCATGAAGGAAATTAAATGTATTTTTAAGAAACGATGGGCCTAAAATATATATTATTCCTCACCACATCATCCATGCACCTTACCTCTAGAACATACATGATTCTAAACTTCTGAATTTCTAGGAAGTGATATGACTTCATTAGTCAGTCCATGATCACCCATATAACATAATATCCCCCATGATCCTAGGGAAAAATAGTGATAGATTCCATTGAGATCTTCGACAACTTATTCTCAAGTATATCCAAAGTCTATAAGAAACCACCAAGGACATGATATTCTGAATTCATCTACTACCATACTAGACATCGCACTATGAACTTTGCCACAAATATATTTTTTCCTAACCACTAAAACTACCTCATGAAGACATAATAAATAATATATACTCTAGGGTGCATTATTAGAGGAGAGATATGAAACTCACAGAGGACTCCCTCACACATATCTAATTGGATGGACATCCTTCCTAATAAAATAACCCAATGCTGGTCTTCCTTTTAGAATCCCTTAAGTGCATAACCATGAACGACCTGATCATTTACCACCTTTTCCTCTAATTATCCCCACTAAGAATATTATACCTAATGAAACAAAGTGGGATATACCATCATCTATAAAAATAATCATTTTCCATAATCCTCCCTCACTCTAATATGAAATGATACCAAATCCTCCATCACCCTCCAAGAATCCTCAAATTCTTGAATGAATTATTGAGACTTTCTACTAGAAGAATCTACCAAAACATTACCCTTTCCTGATTTGTAAGAGATATCTATGTCATATTCATGGAGAAGCTATATCCACCTCCAATTTTTTATATTTAGTTCATGTTGAGAAAATATATACCTTATGAGTTTTTGATTTGTGAATACCAAAAAGAATTCCCTAATGAGGTTGTAACATCCCGAACCCAAACGCCACTCAAATGTGCTCAGAGGCTGGTTGGTCACATGGCCTCAAGATTATATCCCCAAATTCCAAAGGCTATCGAATAGAAGAGAGGTCCTAGGTGTGTTTTGGGGGAGACTATGCCCTCATCACTAGAGTGTAACACAACGGAATATCAATGACATAAAACTCACAGAAGTAGTAAAAAATAAACAAATGAATAATAATAAGACATGAATGTATGAAAAATCTATAATTGTATCATAAACAAAAATGATGATACATGTCTCTAAAAATCATCCAAAATAGGTACATAATAGTACAATACAATACATGTATCCAAAATACCAAAAATACTAAAAAGTTTTTTTATAAGTAGCATCATGATCCTCAGCTCAATCCTATGCTCCCCTGGTCCTAAGCATGGCATAAAATCAACCCTAAGACTATGAGAAATTTCCCCTATATCTACCTGCATCCAAATTTTTTGTTTAGGTACCCAACGGCAGCCCAAACAGGGTGTGAGATACAATCCTAGTAGGTAACCACTCTAATTTCTATACAACTCCATGATGTAGAATATAAAAAACTAAACAGTGTGTAGGTAAACAGGTAGGTATAAATAAAATTAAAGATTCCCTTGACATGTAAAATACTAAACTAGAAATCCTGTATAGCCTCTGAAGGCTCCCATAAAAAGATGGTCAAGATCCTATATAAGGTAACTACATGTAAAATAGAGTAAGTTCCATGACCTCACTATACCAACCCTAGAACCATATCAACCAAACCTTGTCATATAACTAGAAGAGTCATAATATCCAAAACCGAGCCGTATAACCAAATATTTCAAATTTACCATGAACAAACCATATACTATAAGTGTTAGACCATGAAGGGCCATATACAAGGTATTTACGATCAATTAATCCTCATCAATTCCTATGAGAATCTTGATGGAAACCCTATTAGGAATTGGTTGGAGTCCTACGAGTTTGTTTACCAAACATGTCCTATGAGAGCCCAAGAAAACCAGATCCAAGGGGTAGGAATGCCCAAGTTACCCCACAAAATCAAGAAACAAGGATCATAATCAATCTAAGGCATCTGCTACCATGTTCAAGATCCAAGGAGCAACATCCAAGGAATCTAAGGAATCATTTCTCATTTCATACCATTCATCAATTAACACCATATGAGTCTACCCACTCGTATAACCATTCACATTTAATTTCATCTCATGAGTATACCCACTCATATATCACAATTCAATTCAAAGGAAACCAATGAGTATACCCACTAATTGTTCACAATTTACATTTAAACACATCACATGAGTTTACCCACTCACTTTTACATTTTCCAAATTCACCATTTAAGAAATTTAAGTTCAATATAAACCATTTAATCAAGATTCATAAGAACTGGGAGGAAAAACATCCTCTAATAATCCATTTGATTGATTTCATTTATATATTAGATTCCTCTTACTAGGAATGCTCAAGAACACACCCCATGGGTGGTTCAGAAAAGGGAAAATATACAAGGAAAATAATGGAACATCTCATGGGTGGCCTTTGGTTGGGGAAACAACCAATATTAAATCACAATAGAACCTAATGGCATCCTTAATAGGTCTTATCTAAATTAATTCAGTTTATCATTTAAATTTCAAGGCCGCACTGGAGTGTTCAGTGGGTGGAACAATAACAGCTAGGTCAATAAATCACCAAAACCATTGGGAAAAGTATAGAACAACTACTATATCTCAGTAGTAGAGTGATTGTCCTGTATCAACTCCTAATTTGATTCAAATTAGGAGAAAAATGAATAATGAATGAAGAACCTACAAATTAGGGAAAATAATCTTGCAACTAAATAGTGTCATTGATAGGAAGAAGAATGATGAATGACTAAAATAAAATTGAATACTCACTAATGTAGATTCAATGAGATGTTCCATTCTTGAATTAGATATTGGATGGAGGATAATGATTAAATTATACATTTGAGCTTCAAAGGATCTCAAAAAACATGATCTTTATGTGCGGGGGAGTAAAAGTAAAATTAGGTTTAAAATATAATATAATATAATTAAAATTATATAATTTACCCAAAATATCTGGTTTTCATGGTTTGAGCACATGGTTTTACGAATCATATTCCAACCATGCATGGTTAGCTGTAGGGAATGGTCACCCACATGGTTACCTCACACGATTGGAATAATCATGCAGAAACCATGCAAAAACCCATTGTCAAAATTGTAGACATGGCCGCATGGGCATGAAAACCAAATCGTATAGTTCAGCCTAACTGTGCGGCCTATATCACCCCACTATCCAGCCTCATATGGTTTTATCTAACCATGTGGATTTCCCCATATGGTTTGAACTAACCATACACCAGGCTTATTTCACTCCAAAACTTAGGTTCTGAGCTCTGAACAATCCCTAGACACCCCCGACACCTCCATGAACTAAAAAGTAAGTCACATTAGGCTATATTTAAACATTCAAACTGAAAAATAATGGGATACATACCTCATACAAAAACCCATGTTCTTACAATCTTCCCCCTTAAAGCAATTAGTACTCTAATTTCCCTCTCATGGGTGTTCAGGATTCATATGAGAATAAATCTGGCCACTAAGCACGTATGCCGGCCTCTCACTCCCAAGACTCATCTATAAATGTCCATGCTACAAAATCACCCATACTAGATGAATCAACTATACTTAGAGAACCTTTATACTCCTGTCAATGATATTAATAGGAAGCTCCTCAAAGGATGCATCTACCTGTAACTTAACCTACTTGAGCTAAAAAGCATGAGATGGTTCTAAATGATAGAAACATAGATGAGATATGTGGAAGATGTCATACATGGATTTCTACATATGTGGAAACTATAACCGACAATCTATCGACCCAACTCTCTCCATAATATCAAAAGGCCCAATATATCATGGTGAAAGCTTACTATGTCTCATGATCCTTCTGTGCCCCAGCCTCGGTAAAAACTATAGGAAGACTGAATACCTGACCTTGAACTCTAGAGGTCATATATGATGATTATTGTAATATTTCTATCAACACTGTGAAGTAGCCATATGCTTCTGAATCAACTATACCTACTTAGAAGTCTCCTAAATGAGACGTGGCCCTATTAAAACTGCCTCACTTCCATATATTAAGCACAGAGGTGATCAAAATGACCTACTATAAAAATACTCATAAGGTGTCATCTGTATTGTCTCCTGATAACTATTATTGTAGGATAACTCAAACATAGGTATATGCCTCTTCCAAGAGCCCCCAAAATCTATGATGCATGATCGAAACATGTCCCCAATAACCTGTATCGTATCCTTTGACTAGACATCAGTGTGAGGGTGGTAAGATATGCTCAAAATCACCTATATAACCAACACCCTCTGTAAAATCTTCCAGAAATTTAGTGTTAAATGGGGTCCCTATCAAAAAATTATAGTGCATGAGACCCTGTGAAGTCATACTATCTCATAGATATACATCCTACCAAGCTCATCCACACTGAAGGTCTCTTTGATTGGAAATAAATGAGCAGCCTTCATGAGATTTTCAACAATAACCCATACAAAATTTCTACCTCAAGGTTACCTTAGAAAACCAGTCACAAAATCCATTGTGATATCCTCCCATTTCCACCTGGGAAAAGGTAACAGTTGTAAAAGTCTGGCTAGTCACTGATGTTCCACCTTCACCTACTGACATGTGTAACATCACATGACAAAAATAGCTACAAATCTTTTCATACATTGGAACCAGTACTAGAAAACCCATCTATATAGAGACACAATAACATCATAGTCTCTTTAAACATCCAGTAGATTGTGCTCCCCTCTGTAGATTTATCACAAAAGGGGATATTTCAAAACCACAATACCTTCACCATCAGGATTTCATTATAAATCATACCACTATGATTTATAACTATGCTCCTTAAATGACTTCTTTAATTGGGAAAACCTGACTACATCTAAGGTCATCTCAGTGACCTCACGATAAAGAAATATTTTAATCACAATTGACCAAACTAAAAATACTCACACAAGCTTTCCTAAAAGACACTACCAAAATTTTTACCACACCTTCCTTATCTTCATGATGTGTTTATAATAGTTCCTTATGACCATAAATATTGAACAAGAAGGATAAAAAGTTAAGCCACCCTAATGAACTATTCTTAAAACACTCCTCTTAGACAGTTGGAATATTTCAAATGAAATTGTAACACCTTCTTCAAATAAATCTTTCATTTACCATGAAAATATCCACCAAAGTCCATATCTCACTCTCGGTGATGTTCCTTGGTCAAACCATCACCCGACCATTTAAAATTTTCATGCCTTAGCATGAATAAGGGGGTTACCAAGATCTATCCCACTAGAATTATCACCCTTTCCAAATATCACCTCCGAGCTTGACATGAGTCCAAGGTAACCTCAGATTCATTAAATTGGAGTCCAGGTAACTAACCCTAGGTAGTCCTTAATCCATGTTTATAATTGAGATGTCGGTATTAGGCCAAGAATTACACTTAAAAATATTGAATGATCCCACATCAACATCTGTCTGGTAGTCAAGTCAGAAGAAAATAGCTGGTGTCCAATAATCCATCCAAGATGTTTCTACTTGGGAACCCAAGTATAACTCAGGACTAACCATTCCTTGATAAGAACCATGTGTCAGTGTTCAAAATTGAGAAAACCACTCAGAAAATCCCTATAGATTTTAAAACTTTAGCATGGAATAAGACTGACGCTCTATCAGTGCATCAATTATGATGTCAATATAGGGAACATGCTCATTTCTAAACAATATCACACTAAGAAGATACTGAAGATTTCAAAAAATATTGGTTGAACCATTACTGGTTGACTTCCTTTGTAATAAGCTCATCTTTACTTGCTGACACATTGTCATTAACCAATAACATGCCTTTACCAAGAAAGTAATCCCATGACCATTCAATCCTTTCCACCAAAGTGCAAACATGACTAATGGTGTTCCCTAAGGGTTTAATACCCAACCAAAAACATTAATATTTTTCTTCCTAACAAGCACTAACACATACACTTGAACCGATGCGACGCTCCCCACCTTAGGGGTGTCCTAATCATCAAAAGAAGAGACATACCAGTCACTCATAAGTGCACTAGAATAGATTCAACATAAATACATTTGTGACACTCCTCTGAGCACTCAAAACATCATTTTATTTTTAATGAAAACTAAAACCAACCTGGTTGGCATGTTAAAACACTTGATTCTCTTGGAATTCATCCTAAAAATTGGTATGATTTTGATTAATTTGATGCCTAGGTCACTCTACTATGTATATGACCCAAGTACATACTTAATGGCTCATAGATCAATGATTTCACCAAACTCAACTGGTTCATTATATCATTTCGAAACTCGATGGGTACTACATATATAAATGCACAATACCCCGAGGTTTCAAAAACAAGACAACCATCCCCAATACTCTCTATAAGCTGTCCTCCCCCATGAATCCAAGTATGAGGTAGTCCATACAATAGATTTAACTTAGAGTTTTATTTCCCTATATGACCATTAACCTAGATGATGACATAAAAAGTCTTCCATAACTACAAAAAAGAAGAGGGTCATGAGACCTACTAAGTGGCTGAACATGACCTAGGAATGTATAACCTGTTAAAACTAAGCATTACCATATGCTTACACCAATAACAAGGGTCAATAATGCCATGAACACTCATCAAAATAAGGGTTTCATTAAAAAACTAAGATTCCTACTATGAAAAATGACACCCGAACAACACCAAATGATATAAACTCACAACATTATTCAAGTCACATAAGCACTAGGATGCTACCTACCTCGGTCCAGCCCCTTAAAATATGTAAAGCATCGACCCATAATGAGGAAACACCTATAAAATTTACCAAAATTAAGAGCCTATAACTTAATACACTACTAAAAAGTAAACAACCTATGGAAAATGATCTAGTTTCCATTCTATAGAAACTCAAGAGAACATTTAAACTACCCTTACATGAGGTTTCAAATGAAGGAAACCACTTCCGGTTCCATTTTTAAAGTCATTACTTTGATTCACCTTTAATCTTTAAACAATTAAAATATTTTAAATAGAACATCATGAAGCAAATATAAAAAAAACTTGGTACCTATTTTAACAAACACATCAAGGGAAAACAAGAAAATATTATCAAAATTCACTTTTAAATCATTATCCATTTATTTAAATCCATTCATAATTAGGAAATTTATCTAAATAAAACCCTTTAAAATTATTTAAGATAAGGATACCAATAAGGGTACCATTAAACCAACCTAGTTCCTTCAGAAAGAATCCCAATATAATTTGTTTAATTATCAAGGTTATAAACACCCATAATGGTTCGTCTCAACAGAAACAAGCCCTAAATGACATACCTAAGCCATATTTGCATTTTCAAAGCCAATAACACACTTCAAAAAAGAAAAACACCACATTTCAAAGCTCAAAAGTGTAGGAAAGTTCAAAACCCTTCTAAAAAAATTCATACCACAAAACCTTCTCATAAATCCAAGACTGTAAAAAGAATAGTCACCAAAAAACACTAGAGACACTATATCTTTCCCACTCAAAATCCAGGTCTAGATCAAGTCTCCATTTCCAAGACCAATTTCCCTTGTTAATTAATTTAATATTATTTCTAATTAATTCCTATAATTCTTTTTTTAAAAGGTTTAACCAATGTCTCACCAAGTTCTCATCCAAGAGGTCCCATGACACCTCATGAATCATAATTTGGTGCCCATATAATTCATACCATATAAAGTTCACTTTAAATAATTGGATCACAATGTTAATCAATTTCTATTCCATAAGGGACCATAATACTTATGAACTGAAATATGGAATCACTTTCTCTATCCACTTCAAAAAATCTATCACAACTGCATGCACATCTATCACAACACCTATTACAACAACATGTAATAAGTAATGCATCCTAAATAGCATGTCATAATGCATGAAATGTGATTTCTAGCAGTGTATAAAATGATCAATGAGGTGGAATACCCTCATCTCATCAGTTTCAATAGAAAAAGAACCTATAGTCACATAAATAATAATATCAAAATCTAAGTACATCACCCAACAATTGTATTATTCAAAATCTGCGAAACAAAAAATTCATTCAAGGTAATTTGTATTTTTCCTATAAATGGGTTATTACGCCCATGAAAAACACATTTACAAACTCCAATACCTTCCTATACATATATATTTTCACCAAAATATTAAAGAAAACCAAAAATGAATTCTCTTATACCGCTTTTTAACATACCGAACCCAAATGCCACTTAATTGTGCCCCAAGCCTGATTGGTCACATGGCCTCAAGCGTATCTCCCCAAATTCCAGAGGCTACTAACTACTAGTGAAGGCCTAGGTGTGTATGTGGGGAGACTATTACCTCATCACCAATGTGTTACATAGTGTAATATCAAATAAATACAACCCATAAAAGTAGTAAAAAATCAATAGATGAATAATAATAAGACATGAATGTATGAAAAATCTAGAAGTGTCTCATAAACAATGATGATGATAAATGTCTTTAAAAAGAATACAAAATCATTACATAATAGTATAGTATAATAAATGTACCCAAAATACCAAAAACACAAAAAATTGATATCTTCAAGTAGAATCATGAGCCTTAGCTCGAGCCTATGCTCCCCTGCTCTTAAGCTTGGCACAAAATCAACCCTTAAACTATGGGTGCTTGTCCCTATCTCTAACTACATCAAAATTGTCTATTAGGGTACCAAATGATGGCCCGAATAAGGTGAGAGATACAATACTAGTAGGTAACTACCCAATGATCTATACAATTCCAGGTTGGGCAATATAAAAAACTAAACAGTGTGTAGGTAAACAGGTAAGCAGTGGTATACAGGTAAGCAACGAATAAAAGTAAAGATTCCCATGGCATGTAATATAATAAATTGGAAATCCAGAATATCCTTTTAAGTCTCCCTACCATATA
This sequence comes from Viscum album, assembly GCA_963277665.1. Lineage (NCBI taxonomy): Eukaryota > Viridiplantae > Streptophyta > Magnoliopsida > Santalales > Viscaceae > Viscum > Viscum album. The sequence continues at coordinate 1,059,792,220 of OY728155.1, forward strand.
TGGTCAAGATCTTATACAAGGCAATAATATGTAAAAGAGAGTAAGTTCTATGACCTCTTCATACCAACCATAGAACCATATCAACCATGGCCCTCCCATATAACTAGAAGAGTAAAAAAATCCATCCCCAAAACATATAAACAAACATGTCACATTTACTATAGCCACTACATATGCCAAAAGTGTCAGACCACTCATAGTCAGATCCAAGGTATAGAAGACCAAGGAATCCTCATTGATTCATAGGATCATCTCGATGGAAACTCAGTTAGGCACTGATTGGAGTCCTAGGAGCATGTCTACTGAACATGTCTTACAAAAGTCCAAGAAAGATAGATCTAAGGGGTAGTAAGGCCTGAGGCATCCCATGGAATCAAGATAAAATGGGTATACTGAATCCAAGGAATCCTCTACAATGTTCAAGATCCAAGGAGCAACGTCCAAGGCATCTAAGGAATCATTTCTCATTTCATACCATTCATCAATTCACACCATATGAGTCTACCCACTCATGGAAGAATTCAAATTCACTTTCATCTCATGAGTATACCCACTCTTATATCAAAATTAAATTCAAAGGAAACTACTGAGTATACCCACTCATTATTCACAATTCACATTTAAACATATCAAATGAGTTTACACACTCATTTCCACATTTTCCAAATTTACCGTTTAAGCAATTAAATTTCAATATAAATCGTTTAATAGAGATTCAAAATTAAGGGGATGAAAAATATCTCCTAATAATCCATTTTATTCATTTCATTCATATATTCACTTCCTATTACTAGGAATTCTCAAGAACACACCCTATGGGTCGTTCGATAAATGGAAAATTTACAAGGTGAATACATGGAACACCCCATGGGTGGCCTTTGGTTGGGGAAACAACCAAAATTACATAAAAATAGACCCTAACAGAACCCCTAATAGGTCTAATATCAATTAATTCAATTTATCATTTAAATTTCGGGGTGGCGCCTGAATGTTCGGTGGGAAACACAACGATTGCTAGGTCTATAAAGCACCAAAACCAATGGGAAAAGTATAGACCACCTAATGTAGCTCGATAGTAGAGTGATAATCTAGTATGAACTCATGGTTTGACTTAGATCAGGAGAAAAATGAAGAATGGATGAAGATATTGAAAATAGGAAAAATCATCTTGCACCTAAATGACATCATCGATAGGAAGAAGAATGATGATCAACTGAAAATGAATAAAGTACTCACCGATGTGGATCCAAGGAGATGTTCCACACTTTAATTAGATATGGGATGTAGGATTAGGATTAAATTCCATATTTTAGCTTCAAAGGACTTCTCAATACATGAGTTTGGTGTGAAGGTGAGTAAAAGTGAAATTGGGTTTAAAATGTAATTTAGTTTAATTAAAAATTATAAAACTTTCCCAAAATATTTTGGTTGCAAAGATTGAGTACACGGTTTGAAAACTATGTTCCAAACTTGCATGGTTAGATATAGGGAAGGGGTACCCACACGGTTACCTTTCATGATTTGACTAACCATGCAGAAACCATAAAAAAACCACTATCAAAATTGCAAACATGGCCACACAGCCATGAAGACCAAATCGTATAGTTCGGCCTAACCATGAGGCCTATAGATCCCCAATATCTAGAATCACATGGTTTTTTATCTAATTGTGTGTCCTACCCCACATTGTATGAACTAATCACGTGTCGGGCTTATTTCACTCCAAAACATGGGTTCCGGGCTCCGAACAAGCCCCAGAAACCCCCGATACCTCCTTGAAATCAAAGGAAATTCACATTAGGCCATATTTAAACATTCAAAATGAAAAGTAATGGATACATACCTCATAAAAAAAGTCAGGTTATTATAGAGTTAATGTCCCCACAAATTTAGGGAAAACACCACCACTACCATCTCTAGATTGTGGGTGGCATAATTATGCTCATGGGGGAGTAACTTACTAGATCCTTAGGATATCACTGCCAACTAATACGTCAAGAAAAATCCTAAAACCATGTAGGGATCATTGAAAAACACCTCAAACATCACAACCTATTTAGGAAACCAAAAAATAGGGGTGAGACCAACCACTCTTTCAAGTAGTCAATTTTTTCTTATCACTGATCAGTCAAAATGAAATCATAGTCTTTCTTTGTCATGGTTGTCTATGGGGATATAATATGAGAGAAATTTGATAAGAACCTTTAGTGATAACCCAGAAGACCAAGAATTCTATAGACCTCAACCAAATTCTTAGGTGATTCTGAAGAAACAACCACCTCCTACTTTTCTGGATCCACCACTACACCTTAATGGGATATTTCATTCCACGGAAATAAACCTCTCACATACAGAACTTGTACTTGGAAAATTTACCATAAAACAAATGGTGTAAAAGATTCTGGAAAATTATCCATATGTGCTAAGCATGCTCCTCCTCTAACCTTGATTATACGAGAATATCTTTAATGAAAATGACTATGAAGAAGTCTGGAAACTCACAAAACATGGAGTTCATGAGTCCCATGAATACAGTTGGTGTGTTCATGAAATATAATGATATGAATAAAGACTCAAAGTATACTTACCCAAATTAGAAAGTAGACTTATAAATATATACCTCCTTCACCCTCAACTGATGATATTCATACCATATATTGATCTTAGAAAACTAGCTAGCTCCCCTCAACTTTTAAAAGATATCATCAATTATGAGAAGAGGATAAAGATTATTGATTATAACTAGATTCATCCTCCAGTAGTCTATGCATAACCTTATACTACCATCCACCTTCTTGGTGAATAAAATTATTTATCTCCATGATGATACACTAGGCCTGATAAACCCTTTATGTATCAGATCATCAATATGGATCCTCTGTTCCTACAAATTTAAGGGTCCCATATGGTAAGGATCCCTTAAATTTGGTGTAACACATGATTGAAACTCTATTCTAAAATAAATTTAACATCAAAGTGGTAGTATCACAAACTACTTAGGGAAAACATCTAGAAACTTTTCAATAACTATGGGAACCTCCTTAACACTATCTCTCACTGAATTTATTTATGATTGATTCATCAAGGAAAGAAGGGGCTCTTCTTACCTACTACCCATCCAAAAACCTTTCCCACCAAAGAACACCAAACGTTTCCCCCCATATTATAAAACTAAAATCTCCTAAAAAAATAGTCAACCGTTACATGAAAAAAATAACCAATCCATACCATGAATGAAATAATATGGTTATTTTTATAGTATAAAGACATATAAATGACTGATACCACCCCATCACTAGTCTGCATTCCTGACACACATCAAAAAATATAGCCTGGCCTCTAAATGGTGTGGATAACACTAGGGGGTCAGAAAGAATCTATGTTCCCTATCCTAGTTCTCAGACCATGATGGTTGAAATGAAGGAGTAAAAATACATAGATCCAAATAAATAAGAAAATAGGGTAGATGATAGACTTATTATACCTCGAACAAACTCTAGTCCCTCTAGAACTAGAACCTCTATTGTATTCATATAGAATTATCTGAATCCAATTATATGGTATTGAAAATATCTATGTCATTTCTCTAGTAAGGGTTCCAGATGGTGAGAGATATCTAGATTCTACCCTCTTCCAACTACATCTCCTCTTGGATGAGTATAAAAATGCTAAAAATGCTGCAGAACATAATCTTTGATACCATATTACTGATACTTCCTCAATAGAAACTACAATGAATGCTTTAAGGGGGAATAACTACCCAAGCCATACCAAACCTCTCGGTCGAAAGGAAAATTCTCCTAATAGTGACCATGAACTTTATAACTAAATTACAAAATAGTAGATCTCTCGATAGAAGCATAAGAATTGTCAGCCCTTGAGAAACGTGATGTCGACTATTGAGGCTGTCTCTTTACCAATTGAAATCTAAATTGTTCCAACATCCATGACCCTCTATCTGATGACTTTCTACTCAAGTATACCTTATAAATCTCAACTAGGGGTTCTTCAGCCTACTCATGCACCCCCATCACCTTCTCCTTATTCTCCACTTCTAAGTACATAGTAAATGTAAATGGGATGAAAATAAAATAGAGGGAGGATTGAAACAACTCCTCTAAGTGTTATGCTAGAAACTCCTCATTAAGAAATATATTAGGGTAAAATCTTAAAAGATCCTTAAATATAATTCATATATTTTGAATGATCATTCTTATAGAATAAAGGGATAGTAACTCTTTCCTCGTTACCTCATTCACCATTATCGATATGAACTCGACCTTAAAATTCTACTGCAAGTCAACCAATGATACATCGGTCTCCTTCTACTCCCTAATATAAAAAATCCACATTTGGTTCACTGTTCACATCAACTGGATAACTAGTAGGGGAACCCAATACTCAGATCAATCAAAAATCAAGCCAAAAACATTCTCTAACCCCTCCAGCTAGAATTCTATCTATAGATCAGAGATGATTCCCTCATACTTCACCAGGATTTGATATTGAAAGGAATAAAATGTATTCTTCCACTACTCATCCTCCCTGATCAGGATCAATCCTCTGATGATCTATAGGGTCCTCCCACTGAACCTCCTTGAATTAGACCACACACAGGCATGTATCTCTACAAGTAAATAAGGTACTCCTAAGCTCGGTAGTAATGTATTTATTTAGATTCATTTAATTAATTCATTCCCAGAACCACCCCATTCAAAGCATAACATAAGAAAGTATGATACCTATTCCTATCATAGGTCTCTAGCTAGTAAAAAATATCAATTTTTTTGACATATTCAGAGAGATTAAGTTCTTTTAATTAAATCATAAATGCCCCTAAAATCTTATATCCTATACGGTCTCCCTTTCCATAGTCACATAATAAGTTTTAATAACACCATTTCTCTACCAACCCATGTTTTCCTCACCAATTCCTAACTCCAAACTCAACATTTTATCTTTACCACTCTCTAAAACCGATCATTCATGACACCCCATACATTGGTAGCCCATCTAGGTTGATAGGGAAGAGGATGAGTGATCCATGAGTCCCACCTCTAGTAGGCCCCGAGTTGGTGACTAAATCCATGATTATAAAACACTCAAATGAGATGAATTTCACTCAATATAATAAAAATATCATGAAATAATATGAAAAACCACACAATACATCCATCATATAAAATAAAAGAATAAAAATCTAATACAAGTAATATCCTATATGCATGAATATAATAATAGGTTTTTTATTGGGGGTATAATAAAAATAAACATAAAAAACCTATAGGATGGAAGGATAGGTCATATCCCTCCCATGGATAACCCATACAACCAACCATTTTTTTATAAAGAGTGAACCAAAGGCCCATTTGGATTGAAATCCCATTACATTACCTAAAGACCAGAGCTGTGTCAATGTTGAACTGGGTATACCCTCATGCCTACATCAATATTCCTACATCAGTGTACCTATATTATCTTGAATCACTATCATCATACATCACCACCTATGTCACCTCTTACCCATGTCATTGCTTACCTATGTCACTATCCATAAATCCTCTCAGAGCCTTCCAAGAATCGAACCCTCTTCTATTGGATGTGGAGGCCATCAGTGAGTGTTGAAAATATGTGGATCAGGCCACATGAATATATAATTGATAAAAATGTTTCCAAAGATAAAACAATATTGAAAGAAAATCCTATAGTAATAACTAATCTCCAATTAGTACTATCCAACTTGATCACTAAACCCATCATGGAAACCTGTAAAACAATTTATATATGCATGGTGTGAGAAAAAAAATGTATACTCAATACGATCCCAACAAATATACATTTTTTACTCACCCACATATATATAAATCATTTTCCAGGTTTCCAGGGATGGATTTAGAAATAGATCTAGATAGTAGTAACTTAGATCTTAGGTTATTGTGGTTTCTACCACCAAATTTTATTTTGGTATTGTTTTATTTTTTGAGATGTTTGTATCTATTTTATATTCATACATATGGGATATCACTTGTATGGGATTTTTTTCTTTTATATTATATGAGGGATTTTTTTGGTTCTTCTTCATCTTATATATTTATCTTTTTATTATATTGAGGGTAATTCTCCCCATTTGAGTGTTTTAAACCCTCAGCACTGGTCACTAATTCAAGGCCTATAGGAGATGGGACTTGAGGGTCACTCATTATATTTACATTTGGAATAGGAGGTTTACTATTAGTGTGTGTGTGGGGGGGGGGGGGGGTTATGAGAATTTAGGTTAATTTAACTTGAACATTAACACACTGGATTAGTAAAATCAATATTGGTTATGTTTTCTTCTATGAAAGAGTAATACTTCTAGGATCAACATTAAAAAAATTTATAATCCACATAAAATGGAGTAAAATTAGTATATGGAATTTGAATTAATTTTCCTAAGATAGTTTGACAATGTGCGTGTGAATAGAAAATAAATATCCATAAATAAAACTATAATCACTACCTGCGATACAATTTACCTTACCCTACTTCCATGACCTCACTATTTCAATTAGTCCTATCGTATGGCTGCTATAAGGGGTGATTTAGTTCCAAGTGGGACATACTCAATAAATAAGTTTGAATTCACTTAAAATGAATTTAGAAATATAATAATAGTGGAAGTTACAATTTTTTAAGTGAGATGGATAGTAAGGGGAATTATGAGGTCATTTTAATAAGGGTAAGATGAATTATAAAATTGTTGCATAAGATTTATCAAGTATGAAATTTAATAGTATAGAATTATGTCTATATTGAGGAGTTTGAAATGGTGTAGACTATAGAAAATCAATCCAACTAATTCCTGCACACTTACTATTAAATGTCCCGAAACTCAATTTGAGTGAAAGTAAAATAATGTGTTTTATTTTTTTGAATGAAATTGATTGAGGAAAAGTAATCACTCATGTGTAGGGGGAGTTCATAGCACATTTTTTCACAGTTTTCCATCAATTTTTGGCCATATTTTATAATTTTTTCTTGTATATGTATAGTTGTATTATAATAATTTAGGAATTATATATTTTAAGGCGATAATTATTCCCACTAAGCCTAAAGTAATGAAGTCAATTAAAAATATTTTGTTCCTTGAAAAAATATTCATGGATGATATTTTGAGTTTCTTTTGATGTTGAATGGAGTAGGAGAGAATCCCATGAAATATAGAATTAAGGATATCAAAAGTTAATGTAAATTAACACAACCAAACTCAAGACTATGTTGGGAGTCAAGAATAATCTATATTAGAGTTTGAGACTATTATATCAGTCCAATGTAGTATCACTTTTGTAACCTCACTTGAAGTTTATGTTCCATTAACAATAACTCTATATCATGAAATTACATTAGTTATCAATAGATCCTAACAGAATCCCCTAAAAATGCATCAGTGCCTCAACATTTCCTCATAGAGACTCCTCACATTATGTTTTAAACTCAATGTAGTCCCATATAAGGCATCAAAACTATGATAGGGAGGGAAAAGGTATCATAGATAATCCTTAAGGATGTGAAAATACACTAACATCATATGTTGGTAAATCATGATATTACATTTCCTTTTCGACAAATTTCACACTAACTACCTAAGATAATTTTCTCATTAAAATTACCCCACACCCCACAACACAACAGAAAAAGTATCACAAATGATCTCCATGTTACAAGGACCTATTTTGTGTGAAGTATGAATGCCTAAATAATGCAATATATTCCAATTAAAACACATACTGAAGGGATAAAACAGTGTTTAGAAACTAGAAAATGCAAAATGAGCCTTCATCATAATGTTATATTCACCATATAATGTTGTCTCTATTGGATTTGGTTCCCTAGAAAAAATTATGTATACTTTGGATTGAGTATATATTAAAATAATTTAATATTAACTAAAATATTTTCCTATATATCATTCATAGTCCTGCGTGAATTTAATGTAATAATACTCTAGAGTATCCGTCACATTGAAAAGGGAACATAAGTTCCCCTCTATGAAGAGAACCTTAAATTACATGATAATATTCTTAAACCATGTTCTATGGTTGGATAGAATTCTATGAAGGGGAATATAGTAAGTTAACTATTAGGTGTGATTACTCATAAAAATATGGAACTTTATATCATGAAGTTCTCACTTAGTAATCTCTAAGACAAGATATTATGAGAAAAAATTGCCTATAATAATTCCACATGTTTTCCTGTTATTAGAATTTCTTATTTAAAAGCATGCATGATGATCCTTATACCTTAAAATATTTATTAATGCATGTCATGACTTGCATACTTTGATGTATTGACTAAAACCACAACGCCATATGTTCATGGGAAGTAGGGTATATTGGGTACATCAAGAATGACATATTATTAATGAATAAGTTGAGAAAGGATTTTTCCCTTCCATAATCATGGAAGTTGATATCTTGAACATTTGATTGAAATAGAACTTTCACATTAAATCCTATTTCATGGTGTAATGATGAGTTTATTTTAGATGGTCAGAGAATGATGTGTCTAGTATATAGGTTGATGGAATAAGTATACAATATACTTTATGATATATTTTCAAAAAGGGATTATATCCCACAAAAAGTTATCTTTTGTGGTTTTCGATGTTGTGACATTAACTTCTTTCTCTTGGGCACCTCAACCCATTTCTAGACAGTGATATTGTACTTTTGGAAAGCCCACCTAATTACAGTGAGAAATAAATCTCGAGGGTTACACACTATGTGTTTCTATGGATATAAATTAAATTATAATTAAAATTAATTTTTGGAATAAATATTATTCTTAAGACTGAGGAATAATTTTATTCAAGATTTATTGATTTCTTAAATTACAAAAATATTTATTTTCAAGGAAAATATTTAATTACATGGATATATAATATTTGTTTTTTTATTAAATTAATAAATATTTATTTAGGTATTTTATAAATACTGAGGAGGACTAGAAGACCAATATTGTATCTAGTGATAAATATTAATTTTTAAATTAGTAAATTAATATTTATCATTGCAAATATTAGCGAACACAATGAAATAATAATAATAATAATAATAATAATAATAATATTCCATGGCATGAGGTCATATAAGGTTTAATATATTATTTAAGGGATATTGTAAAATTAAATAATATTTTAACCCTAACCATATCTCTATAAATAGACAAATATTTCTACTGTGTAGAGGTTGATTGAAATTGATAATTTTTGTGCACAATGAAATCAAGAGCTCTATCTTAAGAATAAAGAACACTCTATGGATTCTCTTTCCTCCTCAATCATCTCAAGAATAATATTTGAAGGATGATTCTTCGAGCCCAAAGGAATCATCACATGGATCAATAAAAACACCAAAAATTGATCTATCCACCACACTAGAGCTGTATAATTCATTGGCATTATTTTGATATCAAAGGAGGATGTGTGGATCACTGCTATAGGGATTCCATAGTTTGATCCTTCAAGAATAATGATAGTTGACCAAAAAGTTTTTCTGGATGATCAACATCTTAATCGAAGAAAAATATCATTATTGAGATATTATTTCTTTTGATATATTTAAATTATTTATAAATTTAATATAAAAAATATCTTCTATTGGTTCCAACAATCTTATTTGTGAATATTATATGGAAAAAATTTCATCGGTTATTATGTATACATATTGTACAATACATGAATGATCCATTGAATTCATTAATTGATATGTCGGGCTCAACCCCAATAATTGCTTCCACTACACACAGAACCATCAAGTGGTATCAAAGGGATCACATTCAAATTTTGAATTATTTATTTTTTATTGATCATTAAACATTTACAAGTTCAATTTCATTTAAATTTTTAATTATTTCATGATCTATTATTGAAATATCATTTTCTTCCTCATATATTTTTTCTCACACAACCCAAATCAGTTAATAATTAATGAATAATGCATATTAAGAACCGATATGAAGGTTCCAATAATTATAGATGGATAATTCAATGTTACATAGAGTTTACTCTTTTGTCACATGTCGGGTATCCTTATTCATTGCACTAGCTCCCCATATAGATTATGGGTTATCATATAATGAGTAAACACAACATGCATTAAATTCAATATTTACTAACCATCTAGGGTGGCACATGAAATTTCCATATTACACGCTACATATATTTCCTATAAAACATTCAGTCCACACATTTTCAAGGCATAAAACATGAGGTCAAGACACATCGTATTAATACAACGTGTGTATTTAATACAATATGCGAACAAGATGGAAGCTGTGTAACTTTATGTACACACCATGTATCATTTAATCATGTTGTTTACATAATAAATGTATATAATAAATATACATAGAGTCCCTAGGTATTTATTTAATATATATGTTGAAGTGAAGTACACACCATATGTCCAGTTCTCATATGTTGTGTACTTTACCTGTTTATATAAAAATATTAAATTTAATTAATTAATCCATTAATCCTCATTATCTTGAGTTCAATGGGTCATTAAATTGATATTACATATGAATCATTAGGGTTTATATTATATTAAATTATTATTAATTATATATAATATTCAAAACTACAATTGATGTATGGTCATTAAAAACTAAAGACTCAACACATTAAATTATACAGGCAAAGTAATATTCATGTGTTATATGTGGCATTAATTTGGTTGTACATTCAATGAAATTATGGCTCATAATGTGTCAAAAATATGTTATATGAGTGCACTGTACAAAATTATAACCATACTAAGTAGTTCAGACAAGTAATCTCCAAGTTTATTCCAAGTATAAAGTTGTGTACTATTTTATTAAAAAAAAAAAATTATTTATTTTATTTAAAATTATAGAATATGATATTTTCTAGAAGATAGGTTAGAATAAGATAAAAATGAATTAATTTATTAATAAGATAACTAATCAGACTAAATCGAGTACATTTTATCTCATTGAAGAATAAATTGAAATAAATGATAAAAAGTTATTTTAAATGAAAAATTGTTGCATTTTTATGATCGATCATGAGATTTTACTAGACCTATGTATGTGTTGTTTTACTTTAATTTAATTTATTTCACAGTTTTGAAAATTTTTATTATTAAATTAAATTTGATGGATCTTGTGTCATATCCCTCTCTTTTATTAAGTAGGACCTACGTGTCCAAGGTCTTCTTTTTTTTAATTCAATTTAACCAATCATTTAGTTCCCATCACATGTGTGTGAGTTATAAAACATATGTTCATGGATTAAGTTCATGATAGAGATAAGGAAGAGTCGGTTAAATACAAAAATAAGACTAAACTAACACATGTGATATATAGGTGGACATGTGGAATGTGGAAACTCATGGCAAGGCTAACACAAATAGTTTCCCACTAAGGTCATAGGTTTATTTATTGTATGCTAAATAAATTAACCATTATATAAGCTTAATATCACAAAATTTATTGATTTATTTTTATTTTTTCTATGTATGATTTATTTAATGGATGCAAGCCTGTGATCACATAAATAAATGGAATAATATGTAGATATGGAATTAAAATAAATGGGGTATGCATAAATATTTTATTAAAACATGGTTATTACCTAAAGTAAAATTCAATTTATATTAAAAATATCTATAAATGATAAAAAATAATATTTTATTCATAATAAATAAAACCCCTCAATAAAATATTAAGTTAGGTTGAGCCTTCCATTGCATGATTAGGAATTAAACCATAGAACTAAGTGTTAGTCCTACCCTCATTGGGATAATTAAATTTATTGTGGAGTTATTATGAAAATTTTGGGTTGACTTAACCAATTTACATCAATAGGAGTAGCCATCTCTAGACTTTATGTAACTTGGAGGCAAGTTTTGAGGAAATCTGAGCAAAGGTTTCAGTATTGGGGATTCCACTCAACGAATTAAGGAGCTTCAAAAATATTGTTGGAAAATAATTTAATACCAGAATACCTTTTAATAATTTACCAAACAATCACTTAGGTTATGAGACATTATGAGTTTAATGGAGAGGGCTGTTTAGACTTGATAAAATAGTTAGAGACTTAAATAAAATTAAAATTATTATATATCACATATTATGTAGTCAATAAAAGTAATAATAACATGATATTTTATTATTATAGAATAATAAAATGTTCACCAACCACCATCTCCCTATGATTAATTCTGTATAAATACCATCTTCTAAGTAATAGTAACTTTTAAGAATGGTTTATATGCCTATGGGTAGAGTAGCACCATGAACAAAAGTTTTAAATTCTAGAATCCTAAATTCCCGATCTTCTTAGTAAGGAGGTGAGTGATGAGGAGTTCATTGTATATGATAAACACCTGAGTGATTCTATAGATGTTAAATGTTTAATGATTTCCTCCCTATCTAATGAACTCATGAAGTCACATGAAAACATGGATGCCTATAACATTATCTAACATACACTTGATATATATTAGGATAGATAAAGACAAAAACATTTTGAGATATCCAAGAAACTCTTCACTAGAAAACTTGGATAAGGTACACCAATTGGGTCTCACGTAGTCAAACTCATTAGCTACACTGAGCATATAGAGGTTTTAGGTTTTAAACTCCTAGAATAACTATATACTAATCTCATTCTTTCATCACTCGATTAGAGATTATCAATTTTTTTTAGTTTCAATATAAACAACATAGATTAGTCTATCCCAAATATTCTCACTTTAATTCACCATGTTGACAAGGATATTTGGCACAAAATCCATCTATCCTTATGGTGAATAAAATAAAAGGCCTGAAAAGAGCTCCAAGACTAAACCCAAGTCTAAAGATTATTCACTACATCCTTCCTAGAATATAAGGATCAAGGTAAAAGCAAAGGAAAATGACTCTATCTATTTTTCATGCATTAATAAGGGCCACTAGAAGAAAAATTAGTCATAAATAAACTGTCAAGGGGAATCTTCAGATGTGCTCATTATCAAGTGTAATATATATGTTTCTAAAAATTGCGTATTAGATATATCATGTGGAACTAACTTATGTATAAAAATATAGGAACCACGTAGATTACAAATGATTCCCCAAGGTGAGGTAGATATATGAGTTTCTAATAAATCTAGACTTAATGTTATGGATATTAGAGACTACCACCTCATATTGCTGACTGAAATGATATTGGTTTTGAAATATTGTTATCATGTGCCGTCAGTTACCAAAAACATTATTTATATGTCCAGACTTGATACAAGTTGATTTTATTTCAAATTTTGAAATAAATTCTACTTATTTTATAAATTAATAACTTTTATGGTTTGGTTTATTTAAATATTTTCCTTCATATGTTTAATTACACAAACTAAGTAATGATAATCGATAATGAAGATAGTTCACATGACTCATACCATACCCAACTATGGAATCATTGTCTAGGTCATCTAAATTATTTTCCCCATATTACACCAAGATTGATATTTGGATTATTTTGAACTAAAATCACTTACAGTATGTCATGAATTTTTAGAATGAAAAATAACTAATGCCCATTTAGTGGAAAAAGTGAAAGGGTCACTAAGCTTCTTGATTTAGTTCATACTGATGTGTGTGGACTATTACTAGTTGAAGAAAAGGGTGGATAATCATATTTCATAACTTTTAATGATGAATTTATTAGATATGGATATGTATAAATAATTAAATATAAGAAAAAAATCATTTTACATGTTACAGGAATATAAGAATGAAGTTGAGAACCATCTTGGTAAGATTATTAAGAAACTCCACCCAGATCATGGTGGATAATATCTTAATCAAGTATTCATTTATTATTTATAAGAGTTTGGTATTTTATCCCCAATCAATCCTCATTATACACCACAATGGAATGGTGTAAGAGAAAGTGGAACCTAACCCTGTTGGACATGGTGAGATCAATAATGGCTCATGAAAATCTTTCATTATCCTTTTGGGGATATGTGTTACAGACAACAACACATATACTAAACTAAGTAAAAACTTAGGAAATAGATGGTTTTATATAACAATTACGGAGTATAAATAAACCCATGTTATACATGTGTGGTTATGTTAAGAATTTGTTTAGTCCTCTTCTGGTTACAAACTTCCACCTCAAGGCACAAAGTGTACCTTTATAGGATACCCTAAGGAAAAAATGGGGTATTAAAGATACGACCCCTCATAAAAAAGGTAATTATGGAAAGACACTCAATATTATTTTATATGGAGAAAATATCTAAAATGGATAGTGAGAGTGAGATAGACATTGATGAAGTCCAAGATCAAGGTGAATAAGTGTTGGTATAGGAATAAATTTCACAAATCTCTATGGAATAGGAAGTTTCAAAGACAAAAGTAATACGTAGGAGTATAAAAGAGGTCATAGAACTTGAAAGATATGATTTTATAGTCACCATGGATGGTGACTCATTATTAGTTGATGATAATGATAATGTAACCTACAAGGAATTAGTAAGTGGAACATAAGCTTACAAATGGAAAGAAACCATGAATTCTGAAATGGATTCCATGTATCAGAACCATGTCTAGATTTTGGTAGATCCTCTAATTTATGTAAATAATATTGGTTACAAATGGGTATTAAATAAGAAACTAGACATGGATGGGAAATTCATTACCTATAAGGCCTGTCTATTTTCAAAAGGGTTCCAACAGAATCAATGAATATACTATCGTGAAATTTTTTCCCCAATTTATATAATAAAATCACTCAGAATTATACATTTCATAGAAGATTATCATGACTATGAGATTTGGCATATGGATGTCAGAAAAAACTTCCTTAATGGGAAACTTTGAGAAGATTTCTATATGATATTAATTGAAGTGTTTTTGAATCTGAAGGATTTTAACAAGTTATAGAAGTTGCAAAGATCCATCTATGGATTAAATAATGTATCTAGGTCATGGATCATTAAGTTTAATAAAGATATAATAAAATTTGGTTTTATAAAAAATGAATGTGATCCTTGTGTATATAAATGTTTTAGTGGTTGTTAATTAATTTTCTTAACAGTTTATATTGATGAAATAATACTTTTTGGAAATGAAATACCAGTCTTATTATCTACTAAAGACTAGTAGGACACAAGATTCCCCATCAAGGATATAAGAAAAGTAGTATATATTATTTGGATCAAGATCTACTGTGATAGATCTAAGAGTCTTCTTGGTCCAAGTCGAAGTACATATATTGAAAAGATATTGAAAATATTTAGTATGGAACAATTAAAGAGGGTATTTTTATTGGTGTCACATGGCATTTATCTTTCCAAGAAAATTTACCCTTAGAAACATGAGGAGATATAGATAATGGTTGGATTACATAAATTTCAGTGATTGGGTTAGTCATATATTATATGATATGTACTAGTCTAGATGTTACCTATGTGTTAAGCATAGTAGGAAGATACCAAGATGACCAAAGGGATTTCCATTGGATGATAGTCAAGACTATCCTTAAGTATCTGAGGTGAACTAAGGATATGTTCACTATCTATGGAGGAGATGATGAGATAGTGATTAAAGGATTGTAGATTATAATTTCCCAATAGATTTATAAGATATGAAATTGTATCCAAGATACATCCTAACTCTCATTTGAGGTGTTGTGAGCTAGAAGAGCTCAAAGTAGGCAATGGTCGCAGATTCTATAGCAGATATTGACTATATTGCATCTTCTGAGGTAGGTAAACAATTAGTTTGGATATGAATTTTATTTCTAAGAGATTGATGTGATTCCTAGTAATAAATATCCTATTAAACTCTATTATGATAATATTATTGTGGGGTATCTTGTAAAGGATCCATGATCACATTAGTAGAGGAATGTGACAATTCAGAAATATCATCTCTTGAGGGATTTTTCTCGAATAGGTGAATCTAGGTGAGAAGATTTTATATGAAAGAAAATGTGACAGAAACCTTGACTAAAGCCTTAACTCAGTTGAAATATAAACATCATGTGAGATCTAGTAGACTGAAAGTAGTAGGTAGTTGGCTATAGTCTAAGTGAGTCTATTAGATCGCATGTATATTCAAAGAATTGAATATTAATTAAAATATTATAATTTATATTTATAGTGACCCAATACTTTTACACATATTATTACATTGATTTTAATATAATCATCCATTAATTAAAAACTGGGGATTGAATAGGTCCAGTGTCTTTGGAATACTGGGTACAAAAAACAACAAAAATAAAACATATTTATTTTAATCATAGTAATGAGATCCTGAACCCATTAGATCTCCTAAATCATCATAGGATAACTTGGGGGAATATATAAATAAAGTTATGATCTAAAAATACCATTATGGGAATAAACATGATAAAGAAACATAACATGTGAGTGAAAGGTATAACATGATATCATAAAAGAGAAGACACATGAGTAATAACATGGAAGAATAATATAAATAACAAGGTATCATAAGATCATATATTCATATTAAATGTGGTAGTAACACAAAAAATGAAATGAACATGAGTTAAGGCTAAATTCCTAGACAATATCACATGATGAAAAAAGTTTCGTAACATATTAAGTTTACTTTCTAATCAAATACAAAACACCTCATGATATTACATCTCTACCCAATGCATCAGAGCACTATTTAGGAGAACCCATCATAACATGTCCATGAACTATGTGTTAATTATAAATAAAATCCTTTATAAATCATAACATAATAATTACCCATGGAAGGAAAATTGGTTGCATAATATTTCTTCATATCACAATCAAAGTAAATTTCATAATAACGACATTTGAGAAATGGTCATAAGGGATGTATTACCCAAAAAAAAGTAATGGAGGGTGATAAAGGTATATATGTTACAAAAAAACATATATATAGTGTAACACCCCAAGCTTCCACTGTACATTTCCCTACGAATAATGCAATGACATGCATTGTACGCAACTTCGACATTCTAACACACCACAACCAATCAAACTAGTCGTTATGAATAGTAATACATACTTTTTGAAATTTTATAAATTTTATCTCTCAAAATGGACTTCATTTTTGGATTCGGAATATCGAATTTATCCTAGGGTGAAATTTTGGAACTTTTCGGATAACACTTATATTTTGATGAATAGTGAAAATTACTAGATTTTAATTAAAAACATCTTTTTTAATCAAAATAATTAATGGTGATAAATTATGAATTTGAGTGGTTTTAAAGTATAATTAGAATATATTTTTAACATTTTATCCAATTTTTTTCATTAGAATTAATTTCACTTTGAAATTGGACCTAAACAATTGTCAATCTTTTGATATATATTGTTTCTTAAAAACACGCTATTTGTTGTGACAGCGGAATTAATTATAAAATTAATTAATGCAGCATATATGTTTAGAATTTTATAAAATTGAAATCATTTTTGAATTAATAATATCAATTATAGCTTAGGGTAAAATTTTGGCATTGTTCTGAAAAACTTCAATTTTTGACGAATAGTGAAACTACTAAGTGGTAGTTAAAAAAACTGAATTTTTCATAAAACTTAATTTTACCGCTTCTGTGAATGGAATTTCAAAAATCCGAGAGACACGGTTAATATCAAGAAGTAAAATGTGGTTCAATGAGATGAAAATAATTTTTGGTGAATAGTAACTTTTTACTTTTATTTACCACGGTTAAAAGTAAATAGGTTAATTAAGGGTAAAAATGATATTAATATTACCCTAACACGTGTCCTAATTCTATTGGACAAGTGTATCTCGACCAAAAACAACATTAGGAATAACATATTATCATTTAGGTCCACTTGGATTAGATTAGGACATTTATTATTATTTAATTCAAAGAAGAGTTAAAAGAGCTAAAATCAAAGTTTATTTACTAAAACATTTTTAATATAGGGTTATACATAAGATAAATTCGATTGTAAATATTCATTAGAAATATAAAAATATTTACTACATTATGATATTTTAATTATAATTTTTATACATTAAAACATTTAATTTATTTATGACACAATGATGATGCAGTAATTACCTAATTAATAAAAAATTGGAATAATTGATATTATAAATACCCAAATAAATATAATTTGAGACTTTTTATGAATTAAACTAATTTTCTAGGTTAATATGAAATGTTAGGATTGATTTAATTAACTTTGGTCGAAGTAATAATTATGTTATGAGTTTCAAAAAAATCAACTATTGAATAGTGTCAAAATTGACATAAAAGAGTTTTTAAAACAAATATTATATTATTAATTGATATTAAATTCCTAAAAATCTAAGTTTCGTCCAAGAGACTTATATCATGATAGTTATATCATTAATTGACCACTTGGGGGTCGCTTGGATGTATATAGTAAGTTTATTAACTATATAATATAAAAATACAAAGTGACATGGTAAATGTCAAACTAATTAATTAAGAGTTAAAACTAAAGGATAAGGTTAATATAGTAACCCAAACCTATCTAAATTCTATTAGTTGAATGGTTTTCTACCTATCCCCACCTTAACCTTTGAATAATGAACTTTGGATCCATTAGAAACCGAATATGAATTTATTATAAATTAATATTTCTAGCTTTTCCAAAGGTGCCTCTCACCCCTCTTATAAAAGGTCCCTCACCCTTCTCATTACTTCACACCTTAATAGAATTTTAGTTCGGATAACCCCTGCCCAAATACTCTCTCAACTTCCCTCACTACAACCTAGAGGCCTTAGTTTGATCAGAAAGCCAACCTAAGGAGCCCTTTTGATCAAATCAAAAGGAAGAACCCGAAGAAGAGGTAATGTTTTCACCACCCTTTTTCAAATTCATTTCTTCTTAAACTTCTTCTTTATTTTTTTTCCCATTATAAAATAATGAATCCAGTATCTACTATATACTGTAATATTATTATAAATATGGTACAACCATATTCAGTATTTTATCCACCATTTGAATAACATGTCACCATACGTGCGTACGTACGGCTTACCGTCTCCACGCTGTGGTGTAATTGTTATTCAATAAATTATTATTTGGATGGGTATAATAATGATGTGTAATTCATGTAAATAATAAATATAACATGATAATTATTCTTTATATATGATATACCATCCAATTATATATTATTTTAATATCAAAAGAATGATATTTTCGCTCATGCGTACGTACGGACTACTGTCTCCACGAATGCGATGAGATTCATTCTCTATCGTATCCATTCAAGTATAATTATCATTTGATGATTTAAAAATAATGATTAAGGACTTGATATAATTCTGGATATGAATAATATACAACCTATCCATGACAAACATGGCTTATGTAACAAAACATATAAAAGAAAACGAGTAAGTTAAAACCCGAAATGATGATAATTCGAAGATATTATTAACAAATCAATGTTAAAAGATCATATATGATATCATATTAATGTATATTATTATTGAATAATTTAATAAAAATTATTTCACCATTATACAGGAGGTTAACCTACCCCCAACCAAGGAAAAGTACAAGGTAAGGGGTTTCTTATCTCACTTTTAATTCCGTGAGAATTCCATTATTCACCACTTATTTATTACATGTGGTGTGTGTACTGCCCATGTTTGTATTCATTGTGTAATATACTTTAATTAATTTATATTTACATCATCATTGTATGATCCTTCTTTCATGGGTGTATGTTTTTTATGTTACCAAATCAATAAGGGAATTTGAAATTTCGATTTCCACTCATTCGGCTTTACGCATACTTTATTGATTATTTTACTCCAAGATTATGTGTAGAATAACTATTCATTTGATTATGTCATAAATTCCACTCCCCTTCATGTGGATATACTTTTGATATACATAATCACTCCATTGATAATTTCTCAAGTCATTGGTATGAACTTGATAAGAGTAATTTTTACTCAATCTCGATTTGTTGAGATAAACATCCAATTCATTGGTGTTGTTTTTACAAGAATATATGTGAATGTCCTTTGATTGTTTTACACTGAATATCCAATCATATTTAGTGTATTTATATTTGTCACACATAATTATGTCGTTGATTTATCCCTAACCTAAGGATACAGCCTTTATGAGAGATTTCATCCCAATTTACATTCCATTGAGACTTCTTTGTTGTCATACACCAAATCACTTTTATGTGGTGTATATAATGTACTTTGACATAGTATATCATGAATCCCATTATTTTCATGATATTACAATGTTTTGATTACCTCAGTTATTTGTATTCAAGTGTCTCTCTTTTGGTTAGAAACTCTAACTAAAATACCATTTTTAAATGTTTTAAAGACCTATTCTTCTAAATATTGGTCATTAATGTCCATGTTTTAAAAAATGGTTTTAAGGATTTATTTATACGGACATTAAAGTTTTAAAATTAAAACTCCTTTTGATAGTTTCAAAGTGGTATGTGACACTTTGATTCAAAAATCAATTTTTAAACGGCTTCTTGACAAATAGTGTGACTTTTAAATGATTTCAAGAAAAGGGGGATATTTCTCTCAAATAGTTTTGATGATTTTTTTAATCTATGTCAACATCCTTCATTATTCCTGATTGAGGTTAATGTGATACAATAAAATCTTCCATATTGTATCGAATGAGTTATGTTTGACTATGGATGTGATATTTTTATACCATTCATGGTTTGTGGTTAAAGTATTGACATTTTGTATGCTAGTTTTAATACAAATGTTTTTGTTATGTTTAAACCTATTCATATGAGGAATGCATTGGACTTAATAAGTGACAGGTGGATCTCGCTATAGCTCCTCGATGCATCGGTAGGTCTCATGAGACAAACTAGTGTCTTGGAACAAGGCCTTGGCAAAATCTTATTTGTAGTCTTGGCACAGGGCCTTGGCTATGTGGTTATGATAGTCTGGCATTATGCATTCCATCATTATGAAAGTGGTTATTGATATTGCATGTGATCATTCGACTAGTAGAATATATATGTGAGTAAGTAAAAGGCATTATTTCATTTTATCTTTTCCATTTTATGCTGAAGATCAAGTTTAAAAGGCTTTTTTTATAAACTTCCTTGAGTGTTTATGCTTATCTATGAAATCTTCTGCTATAATGTTATCCTTACCGAGCATCTGACCTCACCCCTTTCAATGTTTTATTTTTTTCCCAGGATTCCAAGAAGTATATTGTGATTGATAAGAAGGGTTAAGACAAGGGAATAATGGAATTCATACAGGATTATTTATGTTGTTTGGTATGTTATGAAGTGTAATATAACATTCATGTATGTAATCTATTTTACTAGACTGCTAAACTAATCGGTCCTTTGGGACTTGATTCCTTGTAATCATGCCAATGTATTAAAATAATGCACTGACTCTGGATAACTGGGGTCAGGGCGTTACAGTTGGTATCAGAGGAATTTTAGCAATAACCTTGGAAACTAGATTTAGATAAACTCTGATTAGAGTACATAGCCCTAAGATAGACTTTGAGGATTAGTATAGAAGATCTTCCTTGAATTTTGGTATTGTAGAGATTTTGTGAGTTTTCCGAGCAATAAATCCCTGTCTGGATACAAGCAGGTAGAGGCGGCTCTGGCACAGATGTACCTAGGGGTAAAACCCGAAAACACTGCTTTGAGCTAGACTCGAACGGGAACTGGGGCACAACAACGGGCCTTGCTGCACTCTTGGTTATGACACTCCTGGGGGATATGCTTAGGATAATTTACATTTTCTTTACAAACCAATTTAAAGTATTATATATATAAGATGAGAGTAAATTACCTTGGTTAATCCTAATGTGTTTCAAATTGAGAATATGATGACATGTTAATCTCTAAATGATTTTATGACTACTATTACTCACACAATGCTTTCTGGTTTTAGTCAATGGCTGGATTCCAAGAAGTCATAGTGACTTTGAGAATTATGTACAAGGTGGGAACGATGGTGGCAATGAGCAACAAAAGGGAATGTTTATAGGCATAAAATATATCGTCTTTATGCCAAATCAATTTTCCAAAAACATGATCAACAATATATATATTAACCAATTACCGGACTCAACAAAGAAGAGAAAGGTGATGAATGATAAGAGCTCCAGTAGTGGAGACCATGGAGAAAGAAATCCTCAATTTCCATCATGTAGGAAATGTGGAAGGAGACACCCATGAAAGTGTCTCAATGGGACAAAGAAATGCTTTACGTGCGGGAAGAAAGGACATAAAGTGAAGAATTGCCGAAGAAAAATGAAGAGTACTAAGGAAGAAGATAAAAATGGTCCCAATAATCCATTTACAGTCATTTTCCGTAAACGTAGGGGATCTGGCCATTACCCGAGTGAATATCCTAATCTATAGGATATTTTCTTTGTCAGATAAGAAGCTATGTGGAAATAAATGGTTGGATAAATTTTTAAAAATTATTAGTGATCCTTGTTGAAGGGTTTACTTTGGAATAATTTTCTCTTGTATTTGTAACCCTAACGTTTTCCATGTGAGAATGATATTTATGGAATAATTATCTTTTCTCTTGTGGATATAGTTATAAATAACCATTTGGTTTTATATGATCATTGGGTTTGAGGAAATTACAAATTATTATAATTTGGGATGAAAATGCAAGGTATGAGATAACATTTGTGGTTAAATTATGTTATGGTTATTTTGAGGAATTTATCTCATTTTGGTAATGTTATATAGTTTTTGAAAAAGGACAACACGTAGACCGTGTGACAACCCGTCGCGTCGGACAAAGCTGTGGGAATCGAACCCACAACCAAAGTGCGATTGGGATTTATCGCCTACCACTGGACTACGTGAAGTCCCTAGTTAGTGTGACTATTATTTTTAGTTAAATGATTTTATTGATCAATAATAATTTGATTTGGGATCTTATGTCTTATCAAATGAATACCCTTAGTATAGGAAAATTATTTGGTGATTAAGTGATAAATGTTATTTTGGAAGTTGGTCGCTTTGTTGAGAACACTATATGCCAAAGAAAAATAGAGTAGTATGGGATTTCATTTGAGGAGTAATGGTGGATTTTTATCTATGTTTTTATTGTGGATTTATAATGATTTGGGTTATTTATGGAAATGATTAGGTTAATTACTTTTAAGTATGTGACTTTAAGAGTAATTAATGTCATTTGGGGATACAATTTAACGTGGAAGACTACATTATTAATAAGTTTTGGTTTTCAGTATTAGTTTTGATCATATTAAAGGATTTTAAGGACAATTGATTATTGAATGGTATTTATTTATCTTTGGGGTATTGTTGGTTTAATTTTGGAAATTAAGATTAGTGTTTATTTCTCTCAAGGAATATCCTTTTAGGGGATCATTAGATCTTGTACTAACCATTTTGGCTTTGATTAATCTCTAAAGACAATGTAAATATATAGTTCATCCTGCATGGATCATGTGATTCTATAGAAGTTTATTCTAGATCTTCCAGTGTGACCAAGTCTTCTTGAATACTCATCGTTTAAAAAAAATGAGTTAGTGGTGGAAATTTATTAAAGAATGAAACTCTACTTAAAATGTAAGTATATATCTTTATATTCTTAGTCAATATCATAAATGAATTCCTCATCCTTATGTAATGTAACTTAAAACAAAAAAATTTTGTTCGTTTACTTTCCTACTAGGAGACTAATGGCCGTTTGTCCCAACACAAGTTTGTGGTATTCTTATTGTTAACTTTTTCCTAATCATTATTTCTATCCCTCTCCATCAGAACTTAACACTTAGTTTATCATCCATATCCATGTTTTCCTACATGGAATCCGAGTATGGGTTATCTTGGTTGACCTTTATACCTCTCTTTCTTTCTTTAAAGTGATAGTTTTATTGACTCTTTTTTCGATGTGGGACTTTCCATTATATTCCCAAGCACAATTTTAAAAATTGCGAGGACACAATTTATTGAAGGA
Source organism: Viscum album (assembly GCA_963277665.1). Lineage (NCBI taxonomy): Eukaryota > Viridiplantae > Streptophyta > Magnoliopsida > Santalales > Viscaceae > Viscum > Viscum album. The sequence continues at coordinate 1,059,816,212 of OY728155.1, forward strand.
GGGGAGAATGTAACACCCCAAGCTTCCACGGTACGTTTCCCTAAGAATAATGCAATGACATGCATTGTACGCAACTTCGAGATTCTAACACACCACAACCAATCAAACTAGCCATTATGAATAGTAAACCTACTTTTTGAAATTTGATAAATTTTATCTCTCAAAATGGACTTCATTTTTGGATTTGGAATATCGAATTTATCCTAGGGTGAAATATTGGAACTTTTCAGATAACACTTATATTTTGATGAATAGTGAAAATTACTAAATTTTAATTAAAAACAACTTTTTTAATTAAAATAATTAATGGTGATAAATTATGAATTTGAGTGGTTTTAAAGTATAATTAGCATATATTTTTACCATTTTATCTAATGGTGTTCATTAGAATTAATTTCACATTGAAATTGGACCTAAACAATTGTCAATCTTTTGATATATATTGTTTCTTAAAAACACGCTATTTGTTGTGACAACGAGAATTAATTATAAAATTAATTAATGCAACATATATGTTTAGAATTTTGTAAAATAGAAATCATTTTTGAATTCAGAATATCAATTATAGCTTAGGGTGAAATTTTGGCATTGTTTTGAAAAACTTCAATTTTTGATGAATAGTGAAACTACTAAGTGGTAGTTAAAAAAACTAAATTTTTCATAAAACTTAATTTTACCGCTTCTGTGAATGGAATTTCAAAAATCCGAGAGAAACGATTAATATCAAGAAGTAAAATGTGGTTCAATGAGATGAAAATATTTTTTGGTGAATAGTAACTTTTTTACTTTTATTTACCACGGTTGAAAGTAAATAGGGTAATTAAGGGTAAAAATGATATTAATATTACCCTAACACATGTCCTAATTCTATTGGAAAAGTGTATCTCGACCAAAAACAACATTAAGAATAAAATATTATCATTTAGGTCAACTTGCATTAGATTAGGACATTTATTATTATTTAATTCAAAGAAGAGTTAAAAGAGCTAAAATCAAAGTTTATTTACTAAAACATTTTTAATATAGGGTTATACATCAGATAAATTCGATTGTGAATATTCATTAGAAATATAAAAAGATTTAATACATTGTGATATTTTATTTATAATTTTTATACATTAAAATATTTAATTTATTTATGACACAATGATGATGCAGTAATTACCTAATTAATGAAAAATTGGAATAATTGATATTATAAATACCCAAATAAATATAATTTGAGACTTTTTAGGAATTAAACTAATTTTATAGGTTAAAATGAAATGTTAGGATTGATTTAATTAACTTTGGTCGAAGTAATCATTCTGTTATAAGTTTCACAAAAATCAACTATTGAATAGTGTCAAAATTGACATAAAAGAGTTTTTAAAACAAATATTATATTATTAATTTATATTAAATTTCTAAAAATCTATGGTTCGGCCAAGAGACTTATATCATGATTGTTATACCATTAATGGACCACTAGGGGGTCTCTTGGATGTATATAGTATGTTTATTAACTATATAATATAAAAATACAAAGTGACATGGTAAATGTCAAACTAATTAATTAAGAGTTAAAACTAAAGGATAAGGTTAATATAGTAACCCAAACCTGTACAAATTCTATTGGTTGAATGGTTTTCGACCTATCCCCACCTTAAACTTTGAATAATCAACTTTTGAGCCATTAGAAACCGAATATGAATTTATTATAACTTAATATTTCGAGCTTTTCCAAAGGTGCCCCTCACCCCTCTTATAAAAGGGCACTCCCCCTTCTCATTACTTCACACCTTCATAGCCTTTTGGTTCGGATAACCCCTGACCAAATACCCTCTCAACTTCCCTCAATACAACCTAGAGGCCATAGTTTGATCAGAAATCCAACCTAAGGAGCCCTTTTGACCAAATCAAAAGGAAGAACCCGAAGAAGAGGTAATGTTTTCACTACCCTTTTTCAAATTCATTTGTTATTCAACTTCTTCTTTCTTTGTTTTTCCCATTATAAAATAATGAATCTAGTATCTACTATATACTGTAATATTATTATAAATATGGTACAACCATATTCAGTATTTTATCCACCCTTTGAATAGCATGTCACCATACGTGCGTACGTACGGCTTACCGTCTCCACGTCGTGGTGTAATTGTTATTCAATAAATTATTATTTGTATGGGTATAATAATGATGTTTAATTCAATTAAATAATAAATATAACATGATAATTATTCTGTATATATGATATACCATCCAATTATATATTATTTTAATATCAAAAGAATGATATTGTCGCTCGTGCGTACGTACGGACTACTGTCTCCACGAACGCGATGAGATTCATTCTCTATCGTATCCATTCAAGTATAATTATTATTTGATGATTTAAAAATAATGTTTAATGACTTGATATAATTATGGATATTAATAATATACAACCTATCCATGAAAAACATGGCTTATGTAACAAAACATATAAAAGAAAACGAGTAAGTTAACACCCGAAATGACGATAATTCTAAGATATTATTAACAAAGAAATGTTAAAAGATCATATATGATATCATATTAATGTATATTATTATTGAATAATTTAGTAACAATTATTTCACCATTATAAATGAGGTTAACCTACCCCCAACCAAGGAAAAGTATAAGGTAAGGGGTTTCTTATCTCACTTTTAATTCCGTGAGAATTCCATTGTTCACCACTTATTTATTACATGTGGTGTGTGTACTGCCCATGTTTGTATTCATTGTGTAATATAATTTAATTAATGTATATTTACATGATCATTGTATGATCCTTATTTCATGGGTGTATGTTTTTTATGTTACCAAATCAATAAGGGAATTTGAAATTTCGATTTCCACTCATTCGGCTTTACGCATACTTCATTGATTATTTTACTCCAAGATTATTTTTAGAATAACTATTCATTTGATTATGTCATAAATTCCACTCCCCTTCCTATGGATATATTTTTGATACACATAATCACTCCATTTATAATTTCCCAAGTCATTGGTATGAACTTGATAAGAGTAATTTTTACTCAATCTCGATTTGTTGAGATAGACATCCAATTCATTGGTGTTGTTTTCACAAGAATATGTGTGAATGTACTTTGATTGTTTTACACTGAATATCCAATCATATTTGGTGTATTTATATTTTTCACACATAATTATGTCATTGATTTATCCGTAACCTAAGGATACGACCTTTATGAGAGATTTCATCCCAATTTACATTCCATTGAGACTTCTTTGTTGTTATACACCGAATCACTTTTATGTGGTGTATATAATGTACTTTGACATAGTATATCATGAATCCCTTTATTCACATGATATTAAAAAGTTTTGATTACCTCAATTATTTGTATTTAAGTGTCTCTCTTTTGGTTATAAACTCTAACTAAAATACCATTTTTAAATGTTTTAAAGACCTATTCTTCTAAATCTTGCTCATTAATGTCCATGATTTAAAAAATAGTTTTAAGGATTTATTTATACGGACACTAAAGTTTTAAAATTAAAAATCCTTTTGAAATTTTCAAAGTGGTATGGGACACTTTTATTCAAAAATCAATGTTTAAACGGCTTCTTGACAAATAGTGCGACTTTTAAATGATTTCAAGAAAAAGGGGGATATTTCTCTCAAATAGTTTTGATGATTATTTTCATCTATGTCAACATCCTTCATTATTACTGATTGAGGTTAATGTGATACAATAAAATCTTCCATATTGTATCGAATGAGTTATGTTTGACTATGGATGTGCTATTTTTTACCATTCATGGTTTGTGGTTAAATTATTTACATTTTGTATGCTAGTTTTAATACGAATGTTTATGTTATATTTAAACCTGTTCATATGAGGAATGCATTGGACTTAATAAGTGACAGGTGGAGCCTGATAAAGCTCCTCGATGCATCGTTAGATCTCATGAGACAAACTAGTCTCTTGGCACAAGGCCTTGGAAAAATCTTATTTGTAGTCTTGGCACGATGCCTTGGCTATGTGGTTATGATATTCTGGCATTATGAATTCCATCATTATGAAAGTGGTTATTGATATTGCATGTGATCATTCGACTAGTAGAATATCCATGTGAGTAAGTAAATGGCATTATTTCATTTTATCTTTGCCATTTTATGCTGAAGTTCAAGTTTAAAAGGCTTTTTTTATAAACTGCCTTGAGTGTTTATTCTTATCTATGAACGCTTCTGCTATAATGTTATCCTTATTGAGCATCTGAGATCACCCCTTTCAATGTTTTATTTTCTTCCCATTATTCCAAGAAGTATATTGTGATTGATAAGAAGGGTTAAGACAAGGGAATAATGGCATTCATAAAGGATTATTTATGTTGTTTTGTATGTTATGAAGTGTAATATAACATTCATGTATGTAATCTATTTTCCGAGACTGCTAAACTAATCGGTCCTTTGGGACTTGATTCCTTGTAATCATGTCAATGTATTAAAAAACGCACCGACTCTGGGTAACTGGGGTCAGGGCATTACATATAGTATTTATAATCATTTTATAACATTAAAGGTTGTTTTTATTTATGAATAAAGATACTTTAAAAATATTAAAAAAATCATTCTTGAGGAAAATAGACATTCTATTTTAAAAATCACTTTTTAAAAAACTAAAAAAAATATTATAGAAAAAATTTTATTTGAAATTAAACTTGGAAAATTATAAAGTAATCTTTAAAACATTTACTATTCATGACAATAAGAAATTCCATTCATTTTTTTACATTTAAAATCAATATTCTTTTCACATTTTCAGTAAAAGCCAAAGTGGCCTTGTTTTTTAAAATGAAATGAAGATTCCATTTAATTTTTTTTAAAATCTAAAAAAGAGTACAATTAACTTTAAACAATCACAGAGTAACATTTAAAAAAATTGAAAACATTTTTACGAAACAAAGATATAGAAGAAAATGGGTTTTCAACGAAAGAGAGAAATAAATTCAGTTTTATTTTAAAAACATTTTTTTGAATGTTGAGTACATTGATGCAAAAATCATTAAAATTCAAGAAAATTAATTATTTAAAACATACTAAATAACAGTTCAGTGGTGAGTAATAGTATTAATTATATAGGGAATTCTTAATTATTGTGCAGACAAAAAAAATAAAACTAACAAAAATTGTGGAAAAGATGGAATGAAGTCGGAGAAGAGATAAAGTGCATGGTGTGCAATGAAAAAGATGGAAGAAGCGAGTGAAAATGAAGTGTGAAATGGAAGAAGTGATAGTAGGGATCAACATTGAGATAAGAAAAATTGTGGATGAATTTAGGGTCCTTAGGTTGTTTTGGAACTGATAAAAAGATATTATTATATTCTACTCAAATTAGTTCAATTATTCAGTTCTTGAGAAATGGTATAGAATCACTGTTTTTTTAATTCATTAAAATTCTATACTTCAGTGAAACTTCTCCCCCATCAATATATCGATCTTAACTTTAGAATTAATCCATTCATTATTGATAATATATGCATTTACCTTTTTAAATTTTCAGTACTTAGGTCAATGATCCAAGGTGAAATGAAATCACTACTATCACTTTCCAGTTCTTGAGTAGTGTGAATTTATGATCATAATAAAACAAAAAAGATCACCAGACATAAAAATTATGAACAAATGTTTTAACAAAAGCAAAATAGATAAATGGATATTCAGTTATTCCTATCCCAATTACCCTAATCTATTTATTTATTCTTGTTAATTAAAATAGAAATACAAAGAGTGAGAATAAAAAGATGAGGAAGCATATCTATTGAGAATGATTCCTTCCTCATGCTCCATATCCATATTCTATTCCCAATTTGAGATCGGTTGTCTCACCTCTGTGTTCACGGTCAATAAATGTTGGCAGAATGCTGATTGTGGAGCATATAGTTCTCAAATTTTACCCTTTTAATAGAAATATTATGAAAACATATCCCAGGCGTTCTCAGTCACAATAATTTCTTGTAAATTATTTTACTCTCCTCCATGTAGTGGGTCTATTATTGTACATTTTACTCATAGGTGGTTCGATCAAATTCCTAAACCAACTATAAAAGACCATATTTCCCTTTAATTCTTAGATTGTACTCCTCTAAAGAAATTATCATGAACTCCAAAAGGTTTTGGTGAATCTCTTGTCATTTTTCTAGTCCTCCAGGTTGACAAACGTTCCATGTCCAAACTCTTTCAAAAAATTCAGCCCTTACCTCCCCAATAGAACAATTTAACCTAATGTTTCATCAACAAACCTGTACAAGAATGAATAAATAAATGATTATTATTGTTATTAATATAAATGTAAATATAAAAATATATTTAATTATTATTGGTGTTATTATTAATATATATATAAATATAAAAATAGAATTTTAGACATATATATTTATTATTATTGATATTATTATATAAATATATTAAATATATATAGTTATTATAATTATAATTATAATTATATATATTTAAAATATTATTATATTTATGATATATATTATTATAATGATATATTATTATTATCATCATTTTTTTATTTTTTTATTTCTTATGATTCCACCGATGACCTTCTCTGGGTGAGGGGGGGGGGAGCTCAGCTCAGCTCCTCCTTACCATCCTCAATAGGTGACTCAATTTGTCTTGAATAGTAAGTTGAACAACAACCATGAGAAACAACTTGTGATTCACTGCTATCATATTCAAGTGGGTATGGAGTTTCCTCGGTGGTGATTTTTTATCCTTATCATTTAGCGAGGACTTTATATTTGACGGTGGTAGTGGGTAGCTTTCGATTCAAGCTACAGTGGTGGAAAAAAATTAGATCGGGATTCGGGATAGAAGTATTCAATATAGGCACATCGACATAAGGATTCCTTGGTTTATCAGTGGCACACTCGTTGTAGATGAGGTGGATCAAGGGCGATGGTGGATCTAGAATAGAACTAAAACAAGGGAAGTAGAAGATAAGTGGGTGCTACTGGTGGATGATGGGGAGACAGACCTATAGATCAGAGTTATAATAAGAATGGAGGTTGATGGTAGAAGGGATGCAGACTGATAGATAAAGATATATTGGTTGGTTGATGGTAGATCTGACAGTGATGCGACAACAAGGGAAGTGGTTGATTAGTGGGTGATAGAGGACTGAGATCTACTACTGTAGTGGATGGTGATTACATTAGACTGGTAGATGGAAATGGTAACTTAATTATGCTACCACTAGGGTGTGGTAGTGAAAGATTCAGGACCAGTGGAACCCTGAAAATAAATAAATAATTAAAATAAAAAATTCAATAAAAATAAAGAAAAAAAATTAAATTAAATATGTTGAATTAATTATTTATAATTAAAATAAAGAATCAATAGATTATTTTATCTAATACTCAAACCAAATAAAATAAAAATAATTAAAATTTATTATAATAAAATACAATTGTTAAGATAAAATTATTTTAAATAATAAGAAATTTTACGAATCTATTAAATAATAGATTTAAATGAAATAAATAAATAAAATTAATGAATGAAATTGAATATATGAATATTATTATTATTATTATAAAAAAATGAACGAATAAAAATTAAAATAATGAACAATGTTAAATTAACATAAAATAAATTTATAAACAATGATGGGTTAAAATATTATTAGTGGATGATTTGTAAATGAAAAATTTAACTAAAATAAATAATAAATTAAATACTTTAACACCATAATTAAAAAATATAATATTTAAATATAAAATTAACAATAGTTGTACATTATTCAAGTAAAAAAATTATTTTTATATTAAACATAAAATCAAATTTTGAAAATGATGTCATAAAAAGTAATGAATGAAGGCCACATCAAACTCCCCCACACTTAATCTATTTCACTCTAAAATAATTCAATGAACTATATTTATTCTCAAAGTCTGAAAAAAATAAAGAGATAATTTTACCTAATTTATAAATAACTCTTGAATCAAAAGGAATCAAAAAACACCCCTAAATGTTGAAATAATCATGCCTCTTATGTGAATGTCACCAACTACCAAATTTCCATTTCAAATTGGGTATCAGTTCCAGGAGGGAAATTGGTTAGAATAGAGTGTAATTAACACATTATAAAGTGACATTATTAATTATTACTCTCCCCTAACTTCCAAAAATTAAAGATCTAATTTTTTCATCAGTTCATTGATTTAACTAAAATGATAATTAAATAATTCAATTGTTCCCATATTCAAATGGGTACAAACTTCCCCTCACCTTAATGAAATTATTTTAGATTATTAGGTACTTTATTGTTTTTTACCTAGCCATGTATGTACATATCTCTATGAAAAAAAACTTATTTTATATGTATAGAGGTCTCACACAAACACACACACCCATTGCCTAAAGTCTGAGATATTTATCATGGGATCCCATTTTCCCATTTTAATCCAGTTAAAAAGGATATAAATGATCATCATTTGAGTTGGATTAGTGAGGTGTTTGTCCAAAAATATTCTATGACCTAGGTTCAAGTTCAAATTTCTAGTTTTCTTAAGTTATAATCTCAATTACACAAAAAATACCCCTTTACACTCCTTTTGCTAGTTCCTAAACTGAATTTCTACAAAACAATTGGGGGAAAACACTCTACAATCATGCAGTTCTAGAAATTACATTGTCCTTGGGGTCCCATAATTAATAATGAAATTATATCCTAGGTAGGACACAATGAATTTGTTTTTTTTGTTTTTTGTTTGAAACCAAGGAGAGTATTTAGTGCTTGAGAGAGGGAAAATTTTAAAAAATTGAAGGGTTCTGATTTTTTATTAGTGAAACACATTTTAGCAAAATTAAGACCCCTCCCACACACTTAAAACTCAGTAATGTACTAATTGGTGAATCTCAAGGTGGGAGAAACCATTGAACAATTTAAATGAAAAAGAGTTTAAAATTAGCATAGAGAATTTTTTAAGGGGTATCATGGAAGGATCAAAAATTAGTTTTATACATAATAATAAAATGAAAACAATTTATAACCCTTAAAAAATGGTACCTACTGGACACTTCCTACCAATCGATCATAACAAAATTATAATAAAAAGTTTTCATGATACAGGTGAGTTTATGAATTATTTTCAATGGAGTAGACAATAGATCATGTAGTGATAACATTATTAGAAACAAAACACATCTCAATAATGATAGTGACTGGAAATAAATTCAAAAAACACATTATTCAAGATGGAATTTCAGTAATAAATTTATAATAGTTAATTTAATGAAATGAGCAACATCACTAGAAAAAATTACAATGAATTAAATAGTTACTCCATAGATATGTATAACCTCTTTTCAATGTTGAATATAAAATTGTAACCTCCCTTTAAACCAATGAAAATTTCATGTTGTTGAAAAAATGAATCTTCTACAAAATAGAAATACTAACATAAAAATTTAGAATTTAAAGAAGAATTTTAAATTGAAAAGATTTTGAGTTTAGGTAAGTTTTACCCTATGTTCTTCAATTAGAAACTTCTTTTTTCATTGATGTTCCAAATGATTATTCCTCTGGTAAAAGTTCTTACATCCGACCAAGACCACCAACTGCATAACATCTGCACATCATGGTGACTCTTAATAAAAATTTTTGAATAAGAAGATATCAAACATGAGTAATAATATGAAAATGAAACTCTAGAAACTATGGTTTACAATCTATAGGGAGACAAAACTAAGAAATGATAAATTATTCAAATAAAAAGTAAAAAATAGAAAAACTAAAAAATCATGGGTTTCCTCTAATGAAGCACCGACTTTAATATATTTATCCAGACTTCATCTCCTAAAAATTTCTAACCATGATAATTCAATGGTTAGGAATTATTAATGGTTATCACTTAACTATTTTCTATGGAAGTTATAATAAGAACAATGAGTAAATTTCCATCTCTAGTAGAAAGTGAAATTATACAAAAAATATTCTAATATAATAGTAGCTATTATGTTTTCCAGCTCAACTTAACCTCTAAAAAGTACTTCCCCATCCATTAAAAATTAAAAAAATCACATAAAAGTAAAATATTCGATAAAAATTTCTCTCCCATCTTCCCCACACTAAGAGGCTTGAAAAAAAAAACAGAAAAAAAGAAAATATAGCAACAACCTCCTCAACATTTTCAAAAAAGATTCCTAAAAGAGATAATAAATTTGAGAACTCAGAATACTACAATTTGAAGGAAATCTATTTAAGTTAAATGACGTATCTTTTATACTCCATTCTTGATTTTAATAAAATAAAATTTTCATAAAAAGGTTGAAGATTGGTAGTCTTAGTTTTTACCACAGATGGTGAAAATTATTATGAAAATAGACCTATTCATAGTGGAAATAATCAAGTTTTTCAGAAGGTTTCAACTCATATATTTCTATAGAAAAATAAAACATAAAGCAGTTCTGATCAAATGTAAATCTATTATATATAGGATCATTACACTCAATTGTAGAAAAACAAGCATCAGGAATAGACTCATACATCTTAGGTTGGAAAGAACACTGGGTAGTTTGAAGATTTGGTGTAAAGGGTGACGTTGGACTTCATATAAAATCCTTAGGAAAAATATCAATGGTCCGGGGAATTATAACCACTATAACTTCAAGAGTTAAAGAACCATACTAATATATGACCACTATTTTGATATATTGATTCACAAAAACACCAATTAAGTCATAACAAACCTAATGTTTGATATTTTCAAAATCCAAAATTTCCTCCACATTATCCATATCTTAGAGGGTTATTTTTTTGGAAACATAAATTATAGCACCTCCAATACAAAGGAATGGAATTATTAAGATTATTGGGACCTTTTTATCCCATTCCATATCAAAAATTGGAAAAATTTTGGGTAGTGTGAGTTTTCCTACAATAACTAATAAGTCATACACCCTTCCTTAGGGATGAGTGAGTGACTTATCAGTGACATGAAGAGAAAAATAAGTTGGTTTTAAATTTATAAGGGCATGATTTTTAAATAAGGAACAAGGAATCAAATTAATAACCACTTTTAAATTAAAAAAAAATCAGATACCCACTTCCTTCAATTTGGTATTGAATAACAAAACAGTCAAGTCCTTCAACATCAGAGGAAGAATTATCAAAATAAAAAACTTTGAATTCCTCATTGAGATTAATGGTATCTAAAATCTTACAATAATTTTTACTTTCCATAAACTTCTTGTTTAATTTTACATATGATGAAATTTTATCCAAGTTTTCCAAAAAAGGCGTGTTGATGCTAAATGTTCAAACCATTTTCATGAATCTCAGGTAGTTAAGTTCATCACTCTTTTATAATTTTTTGAAAAATGGAATGTAAGGGGTATAATGTTTTAAAATGTGTTGATTTATCAAATGATCCTAAATTATGAATTTTTTATTTCCTTCCTTAATAAATTCCCACTTAATTTTCCTTGGTTCTTTGGATTTTTTAGGTTTGGGTTCAACATTCAGTTAATTGTGTACTAAGCTGTCCAAATTTCTAGATTTGGAGTTTTATAGGTCTTCATTTTTATAATAAATTTTTTCATTATTTTTTACATCCCCAGTTTTTTCCTTTACTTGTTATTGGGTTTAAATACTAGGTCTTTTAGTGAAATACATGAAATTGTCTCTTGGATTAGAAATTTTAGTCCTGGGAAACCTTCCCTTATCTCTACCGACTATATCACTTTTCATTTTACCCATTTTAAGTTCTAAGACCTAGTGTCTGTATCACTCCTTAGTGAACTGATATCACCCAACACCTACTGCAACATTCCATTTAATTCCTCTTGATAATTATATGACTCATCCACATATGAATTTTGAAAAAAAACTATTTGGGATGTGGATAATAATTTGGGGTAGTGGGATGTTTAATTACACTATTCTCATTACATGATAGGTTGGGGTGATTTTTTTATCCATCATTTCATTGGTTTGAAAATGGATCATTTCCACCTTAATTCCTAGATCTATAACCAATGAACTAGGCATTCTTCTTAGACTAGACATGGAGGTCAAAATTGGGACTACATTTTTGATTGTGATGGATTAGACACTAAATGAGGCTAATATTAATTGTTAATATTTATAATATTCATGTTATTTATTATTCATAAACACCATTTTAGTGCATTTTACACTTTGAACATCATTTCACATTATGATTGTAATTCCTTCTTAAAATGCACTAATATGTGGTACATTTTTTAACATCATTTAAAGTACCTAATGATTAATCTAATTTTAAGGAATGTAATTATCCATATTTTAATTTTATATTTTTGGAAATTGATTTAAACTTCAATATGAACATGTTTCATTTAGAGATCGATGGAAAATTAATGGAAGAAGATGGGGATATTTTGTGACAAAAGGAAGCAATTCTAGAGAAGGAAGATTAGACACCAGCCCACTGATGAGAACGTGGGACCCACATTACAAACCCAATGAAGAAAAAATTTTGTGGGATTATATAAGACATATATAAGAACAAATCATTATTCAGAATCTAGTGATAATTCGGCCTTCATGGTGTCCATTAAGGCTGCCCAATTTGGAGACAAAAATCTGGCCCATATTCTGCGACCCAGAAAAAACTCCTGCCAATATAATCATATATTGGAATCCACTACTCCAAATGGGCCCAACGTTTATAGACGGTTAGGAGACATCAGAGTATACATTTTATTATTATATTTACCACTCTAATTCTGCCATCTAGAAGGTCTTACAAGCGCATCTATTTGGTGGATGAAATCTGGCTTCCACCTCAGGTCAAGGGTGGAAAAATCAACTCTCCGTCAACATTCCACCAACTTATGTCCTACCATAATCAAGTGGGATGCTTTGTACTGTTGTAGGATCAACCCAAGGCTCCAAAAATTCCTATTTAAGGCAGTGGTGGTGTAGGAGAAGAGGATCTTTGATCTTTGTTTTCATCTTAATGTTATGCTTCCAATTTGTCTTTATATCGTTCTTCGTTCACATGTAAGTTGTTTTAACTCATCCTAGTTTCTTAATAAAAATTCTTATTATCCTATTATTATATTGTTATCCATATCACTTTTATACCATTGCCTCAAGGTGTGAATTTTTTCATACCAAATCTTGTAACACACAACGGTGGAGTGATCATTTTTTTTATTGTTTTCTTTACTTGTCCATTTCCTCCATCATGAGTCTACTTTCTGCTTCCATTGAAACCATATAATCAATGGAGAGATAACCCACTAATGGGTTGATCTAGGGGAGTATCAAGTGGATGGGTTGGATGTTATTTATCACCCCATTAATGTTTAATCACTTTTTTTAATTGAGATTTTTAGTTGATGATTTTTAAACTTCATCGTCCTTGTTGAATTTAAGGCCACACACATCAAGTGCTAATAAAAACCATTACCTTGAAGTTCTCAAACCTTTGATCATTAAAGTGTATAGGTGATTAGTATTAAAGTGTGTAGGTATTAAAATAGTAAGTGAGGATGTTTTTTGATCTTCTTAAATGTTCCCATCTCAAATATTAGAAATTGAAATAGTTGAAAAAGAATTTCATCCAATCCACCCCGAGCGATAACCAAGGATAAACTCATTATTTTAAATTTAATTCACTTAAATATATTAGTTATCCTTTAAAAACATATAAAATAAACCCAATTTGGTCACTTCATAGCCAAAAACAGTCCATATAATGTACGTATCTATAGGTTTCTTCTTAGGTCTCTGAGGATTCGATAACCCAAGCTAAACTACAAGGACCATTCTACCTTCATCTCTTGGGTAAATTTGAGCTTGAATCAAAATTTGGTTCCATTTCAGGGGAACCAAGTAAGTCATCTAAACACCCATTCTATTCTCCCCCATTTCTTCTTTTCTCATCTAAATTCTCTTATCTTCTCCCTTTCTCGTTTTTTTTTCTTTTGGCGCATGTCCACCTACACCCGTGATCAATCAAGCCATCTAGTTAGGGTGGATAGTCCTGGGGTTGGGGAGTCAAGTACACCAAGGAAACTCTTTCCATTAGATGCTAATATTCCTAATACTCCAGAGTAAAAAATTAAGCCCATTTCAATGAAAGGTCTTCAATGAAACCAACTCATAATCCCAGGTGGAAACCAAAATGGAAACCCAAATAAGGAAGCCTCAAACTTGGGGAATGCAGTTGATCAAACCATGAATGAGTACCTGACACCTTCCTGGACCAATGCCCTCTCATGCCTTAGGCACAACTCCCTATGAAATTACGACTACATATTTAAACCCCATGTCCTAAACCATCTTCCCACATTCCATGGAATGGAGTCCGAGATGCCCTACCTTCACATTAAGAAGTTCAATGACATTGTAGAAACCATGTGTACCCCACATCAACTAGAATCAGCTACGATGAGGCTATTTCCTTTTTCTTTAAATGATAAAGCTAAAAATTGTCTAAACAATTTGATACCACCATTCATCAACTCTTGGGAGAAACTAAAAAGAGAATTCTACAAAAAATTCTTTCCCTACCACAAAACAATTTCACTTAAAAAGAGTATCCAAAACTTTTTTGAAAAAGTGGTAGAGTCATTATATGAAACATGGGAGATGTTAAAAGACACTATAAACATGGTTATACACCATGGTTTTTCTATTCCTAAGTAAGTGATAATTTTCTATGAAGGGTTGGGTCCGGGGAACAAACAATTCATTGACATGATGTGTAATGGAACCTTTAAAAATAAAGCCCCAAATGATGCTTACGAGTTTCTATAAAGACTTTCTGAACAAAACCAAAAATGGGGAACTTCAACTTATTCTGAAAATCCACAAAGAACTACTGGAATTCATACAATTAGAGAAGAGAAAAGCCTTAGGGCTAAAATCACAGCACTCTCTAGGAAGGTTGAAGAGATAGACCTTAGGAAAGTTCATGAAATCCAAACTGTTGACCCTATTTGCACAATTTGTGACAAACATGACCATAAGATAGACAATAGCCCAACTATTCCATCCATCAAGTATGTTATTTTAGGAGGACCCCCATTGGAAGTAAATGATTTGAACATTCAAAAGCCTCAATACCAAAACAACTTCAGCCCAAGGTATAATGACCACCCATGCTTCCACTGAAAAGATAACCAACAACCTAACCAACCACAGGGACAAAATCCTTACCCCCATAAGAACTACCAAACCAAAAACTAGTTCCAAAACCAACCTATCCAATACCAATAGCCACTAGTCCATTTTAAACAAACCATCCCACCTCCAAAATATCCCCCGGGATAAACCAATCATCTCAAGCACCAACCCAAACTGTTCCACAAAGCCTACTAGAATAACTGTGCAAAAAAATAGAAAGGATGAACTCAGAAGTAGCTTCCCTTAAACAAGAACTTCAAACCATCAAAACTGGAAAGGCACTGATGCCTACTCAGGCAATTCCATCCTCAATTTCAAGGGGAGAGTCAAGTTGTTCTCAAACAACTCTTGAACAACTAAAGGCTGTGACTATTTTAAGAAGTGGGAAATAAATTGAGAAACCTGAACAACTAATTCAGAACCCATCCAAAGATTCAAAATTGGATGAAAATTAAAATGAACCACAAGATCAAACTGAGGAAATTGATAACAATGTGAAAGAAACAACTCTCCAACAAACAACCCCACAACATGCACCATTTCCTCAATGCATGAGGGGGAAAACCAAGCCTAAATTAAGTGAAACATTAAGAGAAATATTCTTAGAAGTCAAGTTGAACATTCCCCGTCTCGATTCCATCCAAACCATACCTGCCTTCTCAAAGTACCTTAAGGACTTGTGCACTTTTAAAAGAAAAATTTCACATAAAAACCAAGTCCATTTGGATGCTAATGTGTGTACCACCATTCAAGGGACCATTCCTCCTAATTTGAAAGACCCGAGTTTCCCTTACATAAATGTTGAACTAGGAGAGAGAAAAGTTGTCAAGGCCTTGTGTGACCTAGGTGCTACTGTCAATCTCATCCCCTATGCTGTTAACTACCAGTTAGACCTAGAAGAACTCCAACCCACATCTGTCACACTTTAACTTTCTGATTGTAGCATTAGGGTACAAAAGGGGATTTTAAAGGATGTTCTGGTAAAGGTTGAAAACTTCATCTACCCTGCTGACTTCATTATCCTTGACAACCATACAAACTTAGGAAATAAGGGAAAAACCCCAATAATCCTTGGACATCCTTTTCTTGCAACAATAAAATATTTTATCCGAGCCTGAAATGGTAACATGACCATCACCTTTGGAAACATGAGTCTAGACTTGAACATCTATAATCAATGATCAAAAGTAGGGGATGATGAGGAAATTCATGAAGTAAACATGATAGGAAGCATTGATAATGAATCCATATAACATCAAGGAATATTTGATGGATGTTTAAGTCAGGATGAGATTGATTTACTTTGTTCACATGAAGGATGTTTATCTCCTTGGCTTGAATCATTTTCAAATTGCTCTTATGATAAAGTCTTAGGTCCAACAATCAGTGAAACCTTTCAACAAACCACATTCATGGAGACCAATAAATATTCCTTCCCTAAATCTGATCAAACCAATCTTGTAGCTGAAACTCATATAAGCGGGGAATCAATCCTATATGAAAACTCTAAAAAAAGAAATTGATATTGATCCAATGTCCCAATATTCTGCTAAAATTCTGAACCAACCTGATCTTGAATTGAAGGAACTTCCTGCTACACTCAAGTATACCTTCCTAGGGCACAATCAAACACATCCTATTTTCATTTCTTCTTATCTTGATTCCAATCATGAGAGGATGCTTCTAGATGTCCTTAGGAAACATAAGAAATCCATTGGTTGGACCCTGTCTGATATTCATGGGATTAGCCCACTTATCGGGACTCATAGGATTGTTCTGGAATCTGATTCAAAGCCATGCCGTCAACCTCAACAACGACTCAATCCTAATCTCATGGAGTTAGTGAGGAAGGATCTTCTAAAATATTTAAAAGGTGGTATCATATATCCCATAGCTGAGAGTGAGTGGGTGATCCCAATCCAAGTGGTTCCCAAGAAGGCAGGAATAACAGTGATAACCAATAAGGATGGAGAGATTCTTCCAACAAGGGTGAGTAGTGGGTGGAGAGTCTGCATTGACTATATGAAGATAAACTCATTCACCAAGAAGGACCATTTCCCCTTACCATTCATTGACCAAGTCCTTGAGAGAGTGGCAGGTCATGCCTTCTACTATTTCTTAGATGGGTACTCGGGGTATAATAAAATTGAGGTCTCCCTAGAGGATCAAGGGAAGACTACATTCACATGTATATTTGGAACCTTTGCTTTCAAATTCATGCCCTCCGGGTTATGTAATGCCCCTGGAACCTTCCAGCGGTGCATGATGGGAATCTTCTTAGACATGGTAGGGGATTTTCTGGAGGTATTCATGGATGACTTCTCTGTGTTTGGGGATACATTTGAGGGATGTCTGCGGAATGTAGAGAGAGTCTTGTCAAGATGTGAAGAAAAGAATCTAGTCCTAAACTGGGAAAAATTCCATTTCATGGTTAAAGAGGGACTAGTACTTGGCCATATAGTCTCAAGTAGGGGGATTGAAGTTGATAAAGAAAAGGTTGACATCATTCGTCACCTTCCATCACCCAAAACTGTCAAGGAAGTGAGGTATTTCCTAGGACATGCTGGTTTCTATAGAAGATTAATCAAGGACTTTAGTTCAATCTCCCATCCCCTTTGTGCTCTCATAGTAAAGGATACTCCATTTGTTTGGATAGAAAGTTGTGAGGGTTCATTCTCAACCCTAAAATCCTCTCTAACCTCTCCTCCCATTATGAAATCTCCAAATTGGAACCTTCCTTTCGAACTTATGTGTGATGCCAGTGACTTTTCTGTTGGAGCTATGTTAGGACAACGTTGTGATAAAACTCCTTATGTCACTTCTTATGCAAGAAAATCCTTAAATGATTCCCAAATCAACTACACCACCACTAAAAGAAGTTACTTGATATTGTGTTTTCCTTAGAGAAGTTTAAGTCCTACCTCTTAGGATCCCCCATCACTGTGTTCACTGACCATTCTGCACTAAAATACCCCTTCCAAAAACAAGATGCTAAGGCTATACTGATTAGGTGGGTCCTTCTCTTACAAGAATTTGACATCACAATCAAGGATAAAAAGGGAATTGAAAATGTTGTAGCTGATCAAATCTATAGGATGGAATTCAAAGACAACTCAAATCACATTTCTGTGTCTGATTCATTCCCTGATAAACACCTATACTCTATGAGTGACTGCCCTTGGTATGCCGATATAGACAATTTCTTAGTTACAGGAGTCATCCCAAAATTTTCCAGGACTCAAGCTTGAAGGAAATTCCTTTTTTATGTTAGGAATTATGTGTTCGATGATCCATATCTCTATATGTTCTGCCCTGACCAAGTCATTAGGAGGTGTGTCCCCGAATTTGAACAAGAGTCTATCCTTAAATTCTGCCATAGTGAGGCATGTGGAGGTCACTTTTCCTCTAAGAAAACATCTGCTAAGATTATTCAGTGTGGTCTCTTCTGGCCCACCCTCATAGGGACTCTTACAAATTTTTTCAAAGCTGTCCTAGGTGTCAACAAGTAGGTTCCATCACAAAAAGAAATCAAATGCCACTCACTCCCATCTTAGTGATTGAAATATTTGACTGTTGGGGAATTGATTTCATGGGACCCTTCCCAAAATCTAGGGGATATCTTTACATTCTCTTAGCTATTGATTATGTCTCAAAATGGGTTGAGTCCATTCCCAAAAAATCCAATGATCATCAAACTGTGATTAGATTCTTAAAAAAACATATTCTCTAGATTTGGAATTCCTAGAGCTATAATTAGTGATCGAGGAACCCATTTCTACAACCGTCCATTCTCTTCACTCATGTATAAGTATGGGATTTCTCATAAAGTTTCCAATGTGTAACATCCTCAAACCAATGGTCAATATGAGTTAGAAAATAGGGAGATTAAGAATATTCTTCAAAAAACTGTCAATCCTTCTAGGAAAGATTGGTCTGAGAAACTCTTAGATGCTCTTTGGACATATCGTACAACATACAAAACCATCCTAGGAATGTCACCATATAGGCTGGTCTATGGAAAAGAATGCCATTTACCTGTTGAAATTGAGCATAAGGCTCTTTGGGAAATTAAGAAAATAAATTATGACCTCTCATTGGTTGAAAAAAAAAGTAAATTAGATCTCAATGAACTTGAGGAACTAAGGATAGAGGATTATGAAAATTCAAGGATCAATAAAGCTAAAGTACAAGCCTACCAATCTCTAAATCTTAAAGAAAAACACATTGTACCGGGTAAACCCATTCTTTTGTATAGTTATAAACTTCATCTACACTCTGGAATGTTGAGGTCCAGATGGTCAGGCCCATATATAGTGTATGAGGTGTACCCCCATGGGGATGTAGAAATTCAAGATCCCACCAATGGTCAAACCTTTAAAGTTAATGGCCATAGAGTCAAACCATTCATTGAACCATTTCAAAAACAGGAAGTTATTGAAGAATTGTGTGAACCGACCTTAGATGAGGAAAATAACTAAAAAATTATGGGTTTAAGTCAATCTAGCGACGTTAAACAAAAGCGCTGCACGGGAGGCAACCCATGGTTTTCAAGTTTTATTTTATTTAATTAGAAATTAGACTATTGACTTATTCTTATTTTATGATTTTGGATGGGTATGAAAGGGGAGAATCGTATTCATCAGTGTCAGGTGGTGTGATCCCTGAGTAATACCTTACCCAGAAATTTAAATGAAGACAATGTATCATTAGTTTGATTTAAAAAAAACAGGGAAAACCATAAAAATGATGATACTTGGAATTCAATAAGTCGTTGTGTTGTTTGTTTTTTCTGGTTTGTTCTTCTTTGCATGGTTTAGGGACTATTTTGGGTGATACATGTTCAATAAAGGAGGTTCCAACATCCTCCAAAAGATCAAAGGACTAATTTGGAGCAGTAAGAACTTCAACTTCAACCACCTGGTGACTTCATTCCATGATCCTCATATTTCAATTTTCCTTTTGAAATTCCCTTATCTTCCTCTACTCCTAAATTTTTATTTCTTGAAACATAGGGGATAGTGTTGTTTTAAGTTGGGGGGGGGAGATGAAAAAAAAATTCTTTTGTGAAAAAAATGACTTGAAGAAAAAATGTGTGTAAATGGAAGGAAAATTCCTTTAACTTTGAACATGGTAATACACATTGCACACTTTGAAACTAAATATCAAATAATTTAGCATGTCCCGATTCTGATTTTAATCCTTGTATAATTTCATGAGCATAGATTTTGGGAAGTATGGCTGTCTAATGTGATATTTCATCGTTTATATTTTCATCCAAATAAAAAAAAGATCGCAATGCACATCCTATGGATAGTGGGGTATTAGTTGGAGTTCATGTGGTCCCCCAAATAAATAGCATAGGTTTGGTGATCATTTTAGTTTAATATGAGTATTCAATTTTTTTTTAAAAAAAATAATAAATTTGCGCGTAGAGAAATGAAATGATCTAATGCATGGCTTTCAGCACTTAGGGATCGTGACTCCATAGTTGTCTGGCCCAGAGTTAGTAATTTTATGTCTATTTTTGGTAATTTGAATTTGTTTTTTACTGAGTTAACTCGAGATGATGCCCGAGTATGTAGGATTCACTTGGTTCCCTAAGGTCTTTGAGCTTGTGAGTCATTAGCAAAGTCTCACTACAGGGGTTGACTCTTTTGAGTGCAATTTCAATTACGATGGAAAAATTGAAAAAAAAACAAATCAAAAAAAAAAACAAAAAAATATAATACAAAAAAAATTGAATACTCATATTAATATTGAAATGTGATTCCACCTAGAACTTCCGTCATTTCCCCCTTGAATAAAGATGAACCCCATGTCTATTGTGATACACAACACATCCTCATACTTAATTGATATTGGATGAAATATGACAATGAATTTGAAGAAAGGAATGGTCTTGGGATTGGGATCTGATTTTGAAACTACCATGTATTAAAATATTTTGATGGGTTTCATGATTCTTTGGTATAATATTTTTTGGTGATGATTGTGTATTAAAATGTTTTTGGAAAAGGGAATTCGAATTTCATATTGATGAGATATATTTTTCTCGGGACTAGCAGAACTCAAGTTGGGGGGTGTGATTAGACACTAAATGAGGCTAATATTAATTGTTAATATTTATAATATTCATGTGACTTATTATTCATAAACACCATTTTAGTGCATTTTACACTTTGAACATCATTTCACATTATGATTGTAATTCCTTCTTAAAATTCACTAATATGTGGTACATTTTTGAACATCATTTAAAGTAACCAATGATTCATATTATTTTAAGGTATGTAATTATCCATATTTTAATTTTATATTTTGGTAAATTGATCTAAACTTCAATATGAACATGTTTCATTCAGGGATCAATGGATAATTCATGAAAGAAGATGATGATATTTTGTGATTAAAGGAAGCAATTCTAGAGAAGGAAGACTGGACACCAGCCCACTGATGAGAATGTGCAACCCACATTACAAACCCAATGATGCCCCAATTTATTGGGATGATATAAGGCATATATAGGAATGAATCATTCTGCAAGATCTAGTGCTAATTCGGCCTTCATGGTGTCCATTAAGGCGACCCAATTTGGAGATAAAATTCTGGGCTAGATTCTACTGCCCAGAAAACAATCCTACAAATATAACCGTATCTCGGAATCCACTACTCAAAATGGGCCCAAATTTTACAGACGGTTAGGAGACGTCTGGGGAGCCATTTTTTTCTCATATGGACCACTCTAATTTGGCCATCTAGAAGGTCTTCCAAGCGCATTGGTTTTGTGGATGAAAGCTGGCTGCCACCTCGGGTCAAGGGTGGAAAAATCAACTCTCTCTCAACTTTCCACCCACCTATGGCCTACCATAATAAAGTGGAATGATTTGTACTATTGGAGGCTCGACCCAAGGATCCTGAAATGCCTATTTAAGGTAGTGTTGGTGGAGGATTTGAGGATCTTTGAGCTTTGTTTTCATCTTAATGCTATGCTGCCAATTTGTCTTTGTAACGTTCTTCATTCACATGTAAGTTGTTTTAATTCATCCTAGTTTCTTAATAAAAGTTCTTCTTATCCTCTTATTATATTTTTATCCATCTCACTTTTATACCTTTGCCTCAATGTGTGAATTTATTCACACCAAATCTTGTGAAATTATTCACACAATGGTGGAGTGATCATTTTATTTTTATTATTTTCTTTACTTATCCATTTCCTCTCTCATGAGTATACTTTCTGCTTCCATTGAAACCATATAATCAATGGAGGTATAACCCACTTATGGTCTGATCCAAGGGAGTAGCAAGGGGCTGGATTGGATGTTATTTATCACCCCATTAATGTCTAATCACTTATTTTAATTGAGATTTTTATTTTATGATTTTTAAACTTCATCGTCCTTGTTAAATTTAAGGCCACACACTTCAAGTGCTAATAGGAACCATTACCTTGAAGTGCTCAAAACTTTGATCCTTCAAGTTTATAGGTGATTAGTATTAAAGTGTGTAGCTATTAAACTAGTAAGTTATGTTGTTGTTTGATCTTCTTAAATGAACCCATCTCCAATATTAGAAATTGAAATATTTGAAAAATAATTTCATACAATCCACCCCGAGCGATAACCTAGGATCAACTCATTATTTTAAATTGAATTCACTTAAATTTGTTAGTTATCCTTTTAAACCCATATAAAATCAACCCAAGTTGGCCACTTCGTAGCCAAAAAAGTCCATATAATGCACATGTCTATAGGTTTCTTCTTAGGTATGAGGATTCGATAACCCAAGATAAACAACAAGGACCATTCAACCTTCATCTCTTGGGTAAATTTGAGCGTGAATCAGTGAACAAACATCCCATAGTGATAAAACTACTCCCTAAGAACTATGTCATCTACTAAAAAACATGGGTGTTTAATTCGGCTATATGAATGAGTCTCTTTTTTGTGAACTTGTGTAAGGACTTTTGAAAATGTTTATCAAATAAGTTTTTAATCTCATTTGCAGTTAAATACCAGAATTTAACTCATAACATTGATCTACAAAATTCTAGTTATAAGGGGTGATAACATTATAAAAAGTATCCATAAGATGATGGGGATCTAATTGATAGTTGGGATTCTAATAAATAAGATTACTAAACCTATCCCATTCTCCATGAGATAACTATCCCTCATCCTAGACAAACCCTGTCATCTTGTGTTTAACCTCGATACTGGAATTACTTGACTAAAATTTAGATACAAAGGCATTGGGGAGTATTGAGTCAATAAAGTTTTCCTTATGAATTTTTCATTCCATCTTGTTTTGAAAATCACAAACACCTTATACTTAAGAAAATCTATATTTTACTTATCTAAGGAAAATTTATTTCCTTAAGGAAATTTACCCTAACTTAGATTTATTTATACATATCAATATTTTTCTTAAGTATAAAAATCAGATTCATACCCAAAACCTCAGAATCATATAATACCTAGATATGAAGCATTCTGATATAGACTCCGAATTCTGGATATGAACTGTAATGAAGTTCCACTCCGAATTCTGGATATGAACTGTAATGAAGTTTCACTCCGAATTCTAGATATGAACTGTAATGAAGTTCCACTCCGAATTCTGGATACAAACTCAAATAATGTTCTACTCCAAATTCAGGATACTAACTCTAACAAAGTTCCATTCATAATTCTGGATACAAACTCTAACAAAGTTCAACTCCGAATTCTGGACTTCGAACTTCTATGAGTTCGACTCTGAACTTTTACTAGTTCAACTCCAAACTTTTACTAGTTCGACTCCGAACTTTTACAAGTTTGACTCCGAACTTTTATGAGTTCGACTCCAAACTCTGTAAGTTCAGATTCTGAAATCTGATGAAACCAGACTCGGAATTTCCTTAGAAATTCAGACTCCAGATTTCTACAGAATTTAGGTTCTGAATTCCTATAAAACAGAATCTGAATATCCTTTTTATTATAGACTCTAAATTTTATTTTGGTTACACTCTGAACTTTTACTTTCTTATATTCCAAACTTTAGTTTTGATTATGCTTACACTCATTTCATTATAAAACAATGTCATGCTTTCAGTTACACATGTTTTGTTATAAAACGATGTCATCCATTCTATTTCTAACTAACCGTTGGTTTAGTGACACATGTAAAGGTCCCTCTGAAATTTAAGGAAAATATGACCATTCGAGGAGGGAGATGACTGTTCCAACCGAGCCTATAAATAGTATCTCATTTGAAAGAGCTCCACAACAAGTTGATCAATCTAGATACCAAACACTGTTAAGGTGATTTCTAGAGAGAGAAGATTTTCATGCCTCGTGCGTACTGAACTAGTCATTCATATTTCTTTGTGCGACTCCGAATGTTGGTGATTATATTCAAGGGATTCTAGGGATAGGAAGATAGAGGTGCAGACTACCTTGAAGTTCGAGGGATTCCATACTGAGGAAGATAGGGGTTCCAACTACCTTGAAGTTGAGGGATTGTAGGGATAGCAAGAAAGAGACTTCGATCTTCGTATCGAGGGCTTACCCTGGTGTGGGTAAGAAAGACTTGCTTGAAAGTATAAATCAAGGGACCTTTATCCAATGTTGTTGGATAACCTTCTCTTTGGGTTAAAAGATTTATATCTTGTTACTTGTAGTTTTACTACTTGTTTTTCCACTACATTTAGTATTGTAAGGAAAGTATAATCTTCTTATATTTCCTTACACTTGTACTCTGATTCATTTAGATTCTATATGCTTTAAGGTAGAATCTCATATTGTAAACTTTGGTTAAGTTTCATTTTCTAGATCCATATTTCTGGAACCAGTTTTTCAGAATCACTTTCCAGATTTAAGCAAGTGTATAGAGCTAGAAGTTTGTAGCTTCATACTTTGTCCCAATCTTTCATTGGTGTTAGAGGTGTTGTGAATTTTCTTAAGTTTAACTTTGTTAAACTTAGATATTTCCTTGTTTAAGGAAATTTTTAAAGTATACAATTCACCCCCCTCTTGTATATTGAGCATCTACATCATAATTTCGATCCTACAATTGGTATCAGAGCAGGTCTCTGAAATACATATACTCACATATAAGTATTTCTTGCTCAGTTTTTTCATTGTTCTATATTTTTCCGTGCTTAAGAATACTTTCCTTGAATTCAAACTTTTGATATTAACAAATTTTTGTGTATAAAGATTTTCTTAAAGAAGGAAGGCTTCAATGTTGCTTCCATCGACAACCTAAATCCTATAAGACCACCAATTTTTTATGGAAATGATTATGATTATTGGAGAGATCGAATGGAGATTTTTTTTATCAATACTGGGGTAAATAAAATTTTTTTCTTACGGGAGGTTATAAAATTTTGATAAGGAAGTGAGTGCTTTCACAAACTAAGAGAAGCATGATTATCAATTAAACTATAAGGTAAACAATACACTACTATGTTCAATGACTAGGAACATATATAGACAAATTTATACATGCGAGACAACTAAATATATATGGAAGAAACTTGAAGTTACTCATTTCGGTACATCTAAAGTGATTGAGACAAGAAGAGCTATGTTGAGAGCTGAGTATCACGATTTTAGCTTTCCTTATAGAGAACCCATTTGCAAAGTGCAACAAAGGTTTATGACAATCATGAATAACTTACAATATATGGGAAAGAAAGGTCTAGATGATGAAGCTCTTGTGGATAATATTATTGATATTATGACCAATTAGTGGGAATCAAAGAGGGAAAATATTGATTAGAACAGGAAGGTTACTCAAATTTCCTTAGACGAGCTGTTTGGAACTCTTCTCCAACATGAACCAAGAATGAAAAGAGATGGTAACAATATAAAAAAGAAGAATGGGAATGGAGGAGTTGTTTTTACTACAATGTCAAATCACATGAAAGCTAAGACTCCTGAGAAAGTAACCAAATCCAAGTCTAAGAAGGTTACAATCCAATCCGAATCTAGTGAGAGTGAAGTCTCAGAGAATGAGTTAGCTAATCTTGCTCGAAGAATGAACAAGATAGATGGTCAAAGAAATTTCCAATCCAGGTATAAGAAGAAGGAAAGGAAAGATAAGAAATATTCAGAGGTCACATGCTATGAATACAAGAGAAGTGGACACATACGACCTGATTTCCCTATGCTTAAAAAGAATGAAAGAAAAGAGAGGCGTTATTAAATGAATAGGAAGAAGTTTTACAAAGCCAAAGCTAAGAAAAGTCTGAAATCTAATACTACTTGGAGTGCTAGCTATGGAGACTCTTCAGAAAGTGAATCCTCAGAATATGATTCATCAACTCAGAAGAATATGGGATTCATTGCAAATACTTCTTTTCTACATACATGTCTTATGGCCAAGGTATGCTCTTCTGAGGATTTAACAAATTTATCTCTTGACAAGAATTACTATTCCAAAAATAGTGCTTCTCATGAAGATACTTCATCCTCAAAAAATGAAGAACCTTCATATGAAGAAGTATCTAAATTTGCTAAGCCACTTGAAACAAGAAATTGTAAAATTTCTAAGAAGTTATACAAGGAAAATACTAGGGAATAAATTCTTACAAAAGAGATTTCAGATCTTTCTTCAGATCTTAAAGTTAAATATGAGCTTGTAGAAAAACTTTCTAAAGACCTTGAGAAAGAAAATCCGGATAAAGAAGAACTTTCTAAAGATCTCAAGAATGCTATTTCAAAAATGAAAGTTTTTTAGGATAAATCTAACTCTAAGGAAATGATTCTTGAGGATAGGAATTTAGTCATTAGAGTAAAATCTGAAATTTTTTCCCTAAAGAAGCTCCTTGTAAAATTTACCTCTGGGAAGGAAAATTTTGACAAGATGTATTATCAAATTAAACCTAAAGGAAACACTACTGTAGTAGGTTATACTCACCAAAAATCAGATTTCAAAAACAACTATTTTGTTCCTTCTAGATCCCCTTTTTGCACTAAGTGTCAAAGTGGTGGGCATTGGAAGAAAAATTGTTCCTTGAATAAAGTCCAATCTCTTGGGTTTCATAAAGGATATTTCTCTAAAAAATGTGGATACACAAAAAATTTTTATATGAAAATATCGGATCCAAACAAGTTTGGATTCCGAAAGTCCAATTATTTTCTTATTTTTAGGAAAATAAAGGGAGTACCAACAACAATACTTGGTACATGGATAATGGATGTTCCCAGAACATGACTGGTAACAAAATATATTTCGAAAAGATTATAAAGATGAAAGGAGGAAAAGTAACTTTCAGAGATAATGCTCAGGGAGAAATTATTGGTATAGGTAATATTGTTCTTCTTGGTAAAACCTTGATTTCAAATGTTTTGTTTGTTAAGGGTCTTAATCACAACCTCATTAGCATAAGTCAGTTATGTGATGAATGATACCTTGTGAATTTTAGGAATTATAAGTGTCTAGTAGACAATTCCAAGGAAGAATTTATTCTTTCTTCCAATAGGCAAGATAATGTTTACACTTTGAACATAGAAGACCTTAGGAGCCAAGACTTACCTTGCCTTAGTGTAATGGAAGATCATTCTTGGTTATGGAATAGAAGGCTAGGTCACTGTAACCTTAGGAACCTATGAAAACTCTCTAAGAAAGGTTTAGTTAAGGATCTACCAGAGCATAGATTTGATTCTTCTAAAGTTTGTGATCCTTGTCAATATGGAAGGCAATATAAATCTAGTTTTAAGTTAATCGGTGAAGTCTCAACAACTGATGCATTACAGTTGGTGCGCATGGATCTTTTTGGTCCAACACAAACTGGAAGCATTGGAGGTAAATACTATGTGTTTGTTCTAGTTGATGATTACACTAGATTTACATGGGTCTATTTTCTAGAAAAGAAGTCTGAATCTTTTTCTTATTTCAATAGTTTTAGAGCCCAAGTTAAAAATGAGAAAAACCTTCCATTGAAAACTATTCATAGTGATCAGGGAGGAGAATTTCAAAAATATGATTTTGAAACCTTTTGTAGTAAAAAAGGTATTACTCACAACTTTTCAGCACCTAGAACTCCTAAAAAAAATGGTGTCGTTGAAAGAAGAAATAGAATTATTCAAGAGATAACTAGAACCATGTTGAGTGAATATTCTATAGCTAGACATTTTTGGGCTGAAGCTATATGTACTGCTTGTTATACTATAAATCGAGTTTTGATTAGACATTTTCTTAATAAAACTTTTTATGAGTTATGGAATGGTAGAAAACCTAGACTTTCCTACTTTAAGGTTTTTGGATGAAAAGTATTCATCCTGAATACTAAAGATAATCAACACAAATTCGCACCAAAATCTGATGAAGGAATTTTCTTAGGCTACTCCACAACTTCTAAGGCTTATGGAGTTTTCAATAAAAACACTTGTACTGTTGAGGAAACAGTACATGTAAAATTTGATGAGTCTGATCCTTTTGTTTTTAAACCATCTCAACCTACATCCTCGGATGTATTTTCAAAAACTAATTATCAAACATTGATAGATGATCCTTCTGATAAGGAAAATGTTCAAGAAGATACTTTTGAAATATTTACCCCAGAAGACTTTCTAACCTATGTTGATGAACAGGTTTTACAAAACACAAGTCAGGTGTTTCTTAAGAATCATCCCAGTGATAGTATAATTGGTGATGTAAATCAACTTGTAAGGACTAGAAGTTCCTTAAGAAATGAAGTAGAACCTCTAGCATTTCTTTCCCAATTGGAACCAAAAAGCACTGATGAAGATTTAGGTGATGATGATTGGATAAAAGCCATGCAAGATGAACTAAATGAAT
Organism: Viscum album; assembly: GCA_963277665.1. Taxonomy (NCBI): domain Eukaryota; kingdom Viridiplantae; phylum Streptophyta; class Magnoliopsida; order Santalales; family Viscaceae; genus Viscum; species Viscum album. The sequence continues at coordinate 1,059,845,161 of OY728155.1, forward strand.
TCAAAAGGAATAATGTATGGACCTTAGTTGAAAGACCTAAGGAAACTTATATTATTGGAGTAAAGTGGGTCTTCAGAAATAAGTGTGATGAAAATGGAGTCGTTGTTAGAAATAAAGCTGGACTAGTTGCTAGAGGCTATAATTATCAAGAGGGAATAGACTATGAAGAAAACTATGCTCCAGTAGCTAGACTTGAATCTATTCATATTTTACTTTCCTTTGCAGCATTCTTAAATTTTAAAATTTTTCAAATGGATGTGAAATGTTCTTTTCTTAACGTTTATGTTCTAGAGGAATTTTTTGTTGAACAACCTCCTGGCTTTGAAGATACAAAACTTCCTACTCATGTTTTTAGACTTACCAAAGCTTTGTATGGCCTTAAACAAGCCCCACGAGCCTGGTATGATAGACTTACAGGTTTTTTATTCAAAATAACTATGTTAAGGGAAATGAAGATCCAAACCTTTTTATAAAGAAAGATAAGAAAAATGTTTTTATTGTTCAAATTTATATTGATGAAATTATATTTGGTTCAACTTAGAAATCTTTAACTGATTCCTTTGAAGATCTAATGAAATCTGAGTGTGAAATGAGTATGATGGGTGAGTTAAGATTTTTCCTTGGTTTTCAAATTTCTCAAAAATCAGAAGGAATCTACATATCCCAACATAAGTATACAAAAGACATTCTTAAAAAGTATGTTTATGACAACACTAAGAGTATAAGTACTCTTATTGGTACCTCAAACACACATGATCTTGATGAAGCTGGGAAACCAGTAGATCAAACATCTTTTAGAGGTATGATAGGAAGTTTACTTTACTTGATAGCTATTCGACCAGACTTGATGTTCTCAGCATTCTTATGTGCAAGATATCAATCCAATCCTAAGGAATCTCATTTAAAGTCAGTGAAAATAATTTTTTGCTACTTGAAGGGAACCATGGATCTAGGATTATTTTATACTTCTGGAAATGATTTCTTTTTAAAAAGCTTTTCGGATGCTGACTTTGGTGGATGTAAAATGGATAGAAAAAGTACACCCAGAACTTGTCATTTCGTAAGAGATTGATTAGTTTCTTGGTCATGTAAGAAGCAACACTCAGTAGCACTCTCCACTGCTGAAGCTGAATATATAGCAGCTGGAAGTTATTGTGCTCAAGTGTTGTGGATGCAACACACACTCACAGACTATGGCTTGAGTTTTACTAAGACTCAAATTTTGTGTGATAACAGAAGCTCCATTTCCCTTAGTAAAAACTCTTCACATCACTCCCGTGCAAAACAAATAGATATTAGGCATCACTTTCCCAAGGATCACACACTTAAAGGAGATATTATTCTTTAGTTTATCGGAACACAAGATCAACTTGCTGATATTTTCACAAAATATTTACCCTCTGATAGATTTGAATACATTAAACATAAGTTAGGAATGATAACCATAAGGTAATCCTTCTTCATTAACTTCTTGTTGAACAATTATCCTTACAGTAATAAACTCCTTTTCATAGGGGGAGTATATTTGCTTGATAGTGTAACCAAAAATTTTCGTAGTCATTTTTTAAAAAAAAAGGTCTTTGTAACAAAAAAATATTTCGTAGACAGTTTTCTATTCAAAATTTTACAACAAAATTTTTTCGTAACGAGTTTTTCAAAATTTCAGAAACAGAATTTTTCATAATGAAATTTTTCAGAACTGAAATTTTCAGAATAGAAACTTTCGGAACTGAAATTTTCGTAATGAAATTTTTCAGAACTGAAATTTTTGTAACAAAATTTTCTGGAACTGAAATTTTTGTAATGGATTTTCGTACTGAGAATTTTCGTAATTAAGTTTTTAGTAATGAGTTTTTTCATAGTCAAAATTTTCTTCAAGAAGAATATTACCTATTATGAATAAAATTCCTAGCTAATCCGAAAGGTATGATTTCCTTACTTAAATTTTCGTAGTCATATTTTTCTTGCTGGTATTTTCCTATGAGTTTTAAATTTTTTCGGATTCTAGTTTTCTTAAATCCGAATGTTTTTTCTTAAAAACCTCAAAAGATCGGAGTCAAGTTTTCCTTGCGGTTTGAATCTCAACCATCAGTTAAAATCTCAATGTATCTCAACCGTTGGATCAACCATGGAAACTGAACCGTCGTATCAACGCCTATATAAAGGGGACCCCTAAGGGTCCTCCCACATCGTTTTTTCAAAGCTTTCGCATATCGAAGCCCTGAATCTCTTCTTAAGGACCGTTCTGATCTCTGATAAGCCGGTCCGATCTTTGTCAAAGCCATTCTGAATCTTCTAGAACTCTCCATTCCAAATGTCTGTTGAAGCTACATCTCAAGACATGTCTACCTCAAAACCAATATCAAAGTGGTTAGTTTATAAGGAGAGGTTAGTGCATCCGAGTTTCTTCAAGTATAATTCGTTTATAACTAACAATATTAAATTGAATGTCTGGGAGGAGTTTTTCATGTCAAATCCAGAGAAACAAGATCCGGTTTATACAGATTTACTTGTTTTGTTCTATGAGTCTGTTTCCTTCCTTGAGGAAGATGGCAGAGATTTCTTTTCTTTCAAGTCTTATGGGAAGACTTACAAATTATCTTACACCAAGGCTGCAAGTTTTGTGGGTTCGACGTATGAAGGTGAAGCTCAGTTTTTTTCACACAAGCTTCCAGATGATCAAGGAAGTTTCAATAAGGTGAAGGCTCTGAAATGTCTTGGACTTAAAGATGTCAAGACTGCTAATATTTCTCATCTCACTCCGAATAATCAGATTCTCCAACTATGGGTATACGGTTTTCTCGTACCAATAAGGGGTTACAAGGATAATCTGAAGAAAAGTGACATTTACATCCTAGATTTCTTGGTAAGTATAAGGAAGATAAATATGATGAGGCATGTTTTGATTACAGTTAAGAATATCAAAGAAGGGAATCTGAAAGCTCAGATCATTATGTATCCGGCCCTGATTTCCAAACTTATCATCAGATGTATTGATTCATTCAAATTTTCTTGCACTTCAAAGAAAAGAAATTTCAAGGTAATGTTAGTAAGTGATGATACATTAAAGAGGATGAAAATGGGTTTTTCTGATGAATCCGGAGAGTTCTATCCTTTACCAGAAGAAGAGGCTGAGACCATTCCGGAAAATGTGGAGAAGGCTGAACTAGTGAAGAAAGATACAAAGAAGAGAAAGCTTAAGGAAGTGGTTGCTGAAGAAAAAACCCCCAAAGATAATGAAACTCAGTCCGTACCTCCCAACCCAAAAGAAACATAAAGAATATCCAGATGAAGTGGATGCTAAGTGGAGGGAAGATAAAGAGAAGAGGAAAGAATGGGATCCACTGTTCGGATTGGATCCTGCTGAGGCTAAGGCCTCAAAAGAGAAAGCTTCTGATGAGTTAGAAAAACAAGAAAAAGAGAAGAAGATGAATAAAAAGATATCTGAAGCTGAGCTTGTACAATCTATATTGAGAGATACTGAAATAGCCTCTGAGAAGATTCCCATTCCGGAAACCATTGACGTCCAATCATTACCAGAGACTCCTGGTAAGAAGTACATCACTCTGGAAAAGTCTACGAGTGAAGAGGTTGTTGAAGAAGAAGAAGAAGAATAAGAAGAAGAAGAAGGAAGTGATAATCTGGATGACTTGATCAAACAAGTAGAAGATTATCAAGAAAAGGATGAATCATCAAAATTAGTCACTCCGGGAAAGGGAGTTGAGAAGGAAAGCAGGAAGGATGATGATAAGCAAGAGGAAGACAAGGAAAATGTTTTGTATGATGAGGAAGAATCCTATGAAAATAATTTTCTTGAGGAAGGAGCAAAAAAAGAGAAAATATATGGAGACCATATTGTTCAACTATTCGAAAGTAAGGAAGAGTCCCCAGATGATCAACCTATTCCAAAAACTGATAAGGGTAAGAAAGTGATCATGGATACACCAACAAAAGATATCTTCAGGAAGAAAGAGGTTGGTGGTTCTTCTAAAAAGAAGCTGGTGGAAATTGAAGAAGAACAATCTCCAAGAAAATTATCTGATTCGAAGTCATCAACACACGGTTATGACTTTATTGTTGAATCTTTGAAAAAGCTGGTGGACACCATTCCGATTTTTCCCACAATAGACTCAAGATGCTAGATGCTGCAACATAGTTTGAATCAGAAGTCATAATCTTTATCTATTGTGATGGATAAGTGTATATAGATTGAGACAATCATATAAATTTCCTTATCAATTATGATGTACATAGGAAATCATGCAGAAAAATCACTTTGTGGTCTAAGAAAATTGAAGAAGACATGGCTGATTTTGATCGCTGTCAGAATAAGGTAAAAGATGCCTTCGACGCCAAGGATAGAAAGATTAAGAATATTCAGGATGATCTAACCATTGAGAAAAGTGCTCGGAGTCAACAAGTGAAGGAACAAAATAATAAGGCTAACTCTCTTTCTCAAAATTTTATAAGGGATAGAGATCTACATATTGATCTTGAGAAAAGACTTGTAAAGCAAGATGAGTTAGTGAAGATGCAGGAAGAGGCCATGAAGGCTCAAGCAGAATCTTTGAAAGCTCAAGATGAAATGATAAAAGTTTAGAGAAACAAGCTGAGGAGGTTCAAAGGGATTTTAGGAAACTGATAACCTTGTTGAAGAAGCTTATTCCAAAGGAAATGGAGGACAAATAGACAAATCTGATCTTTTGTTGTATTTGGTTTTCCTTGTAAATTTTTTTATCTCTAATGAAAATTTGGTTGGTTGTATCTTGTTATATACTCATGTTTCAGGTACTATATTTTCTTTTCCATTCCCTTAAATTCTTTTTGAAAATCACAAAGGGGGAGAAGGAAAAATAACTACTTAAAAGGGGAGAAGGGAAAATTTCTAAGTGAAGATATCCTTAAAGTGAGGGGGAGTTCCTCATTAAGAAGTTTTTAATTCCCATGATAATGAAAACTCTACTCTAGAAATTCAAAATACAATCCTTAGAGTTTCAATGCCTAAGGGGGAGTTAGTTGTATTCACTATCATCCATGAACAAAGGGAGATAAGTTTTAATTTCAAAATCTAAAGAAAATTTTCAAAGTCCTTATATTTTTTTTCGTAAGGATGTTTTTTCTTTCCAAAAAGGGAGAGATTGTTGAGTCAATAAGCTTTTCCTTATGACTTTTCCATTCCTTCTTGTTTTGAAAATAAAAAACACCTTATACTTAAGAAAATATATATTTTACTTCTCTAAGGAAAATTTCTTTCCTTAAAGAAATTTACCCTAACATAGATTTCATTATACATATCAATATTTTTCTTAAGTATAAAAATCGGATTCATACCCAAAACCTCAGAATCATATAATTATTAGATATGAAGCATTCTGATATAGAATCCGAATTCGGGATATGAACTTTAATGAAGTTCCACTCTGAATTCTGGATATGAATTGTAATGAAGTTCCACTCTGAATTCTGGATATGAACTGTAATGAATATCCACTCCAAATTCTGGATACGAACTCTAATAAAGTTCTACTCTGAATTTAGGATACGAACTCTAACAAAGTTCCATTCCGAATTCTGGATACAAACTCTAACAAAGTTTAACTCTGAATTCTCGACTACGAACTTCGATGAGTTTAACTCCGAACTTTTACTAGTTGGACTCAGAACTTTTACTAGTTCGACTCCAAACTTTTAGTGGTTCGACTCTGAAATTTTACTTGTTCGACTCCGAACTTTTATGAGTTCGACTCCGAACTCTGTATGTTCAGATTCTAAAATCTGATGAAACTAGACTTCGAATTTCCTTAGAAATTTAGACTCTAGATTTCTATAGAATTCAGGTTCTGAATTCCTATAAAACAGAATCTGAATATCCTTTTCATTATAGACTCTGAATTTCATTTTGGTTACACTCCGAACTTTTACTTGCATACATTCTGAACTTTAGTTTTGCTTATGCTTATACTCGTTTCATTATAAAATGATGTCGTGCTTTCAGTTACACATGTTTTGTTATAAAAAAATGTTGTCCATTCTATTTCTAACTAACTGTTGGTTTAGTAACACGTGTACGGGTCCCTCCGAAATTTAAGGAAATATGACAGTTGGAGGAGGGAGCCGACCGTTCCGACCGATCCTATAAATAGGAGCTCATTTGAAAGAGCTCCACAACAAGTTGATCAATCTAGAGACCACACGCTATTAAGGTGATTTCTAGAGAGAGAAGATTTTAATGCCTTGCGCATACTAAACTGCTCATTCAGATTGCTTCATGCGACTCCGAATGTTGGTGATTACATTCGAGGTCTTCCAGGGGTAGGAAGACAGAGGTGTCGACTACCTTGAAGTTTGAGAGATTCCTTGCTGAGGAAGACAGAGGTTCTGACTACCTTGAAGTTGAGGGCTTGCGAGGATAGCAAGACAGAGTCTCTGATCTTCATATCAAGGGCTTACCCTGGTGTGGTTAAGATAGACTTTCTTGAAAGTATAAATCAAGGGACCTCTATCGAAGGTTGTTGGATACTCTTCTCTTTGGGTTAAAAGATTTAAATCTTGTCACTTGTAGTTTTAATACTTATTTTTCCACTGCATTATGTATTGTAAGGAAAGTATAATATTCCTATATTTCCTTACACTTGTACTCTGATTCATTTAGATTGTATACGCTTTAAGTTCGAATCTCAAATTGTAAACTTCATTTTCCAGATCCATATTTCCGGAACTAGTTTTTCGGAATCACTTTCCAGATTTAAGCAAGTTTATAGAGCTAGAAGTTTGTAACTTCATAATTTTTCCCAATATTTCATTGGTGTTAGAGGTTTTGTGAATTTTCTTAAGTTTAACTTTGTTAAACATAGATCTTTCCTTGTTTAAGGAAATTTTTAAAGTGTAAAATTCACCCCCCTCTTGTATATTGAGTATCTACATCATAATTTCGATCCTATAGGGAGCTTATTCGAGGTTTCAAATATTTTTTCATAAAAATTTGGAATCATGTCCTAGACCTCCCCTTAATTCATAATGAGAACACTCTCAACCTAAAATCTTCCTCACTAAAATATCGTAGAGGAAATTACTGGATAGAACTCTAAAAATCTTTGATAAACTCCAATGAGTCCTCTACTAGTAGACCAGTGAATGAAAGAAGTTGAGAGAGATGCGACTGTTTGATCTCAAAGTTTATATACCTAGGGTACAACCACATAAAATATAGATTATTGAAACTGTTGGTATTTAAAAATCCCTAATTCTAGTAATTTTAGGGGCATTAACTTAAGGTTGTGATACATTCATATTTTTATTTTCATATCTTCCTACATCAAAGTTTTCAAAATTTTCCTTTTTAATTTTATTTTGTTTTCTAAGAATAGAACAATGTTGATTAATTTTTTGAATTGGAGATGGAAGTTATAGAAGCTTGTGTTTTCATATAGATTCAGTAGAAAAAAATTTGATATTTCTATTGAAATATTTTTTTATGTTTTGTATTTTTTTTAGATTTGACGGTTTTTTGTTTTTTATAAAGTTTTTGTTATATAATTTTTTGTGTGTGTGATTTTTTTAGTTGTTCACACATTCCCACCCAAGAAACAACCCCAAAATCTGATTTGAGGGTATTTTAACTTCATTAAAAATAATCATTTAAAACATACTAACTACTAGTGTAGTGTTGAGAAAGAGTATCAATTTCATATGAAATTCTTAATGATTGTGTAGAAAAAACAAAAAAAAACAAAAAAACAAAAGAAAAATAACAAAAATAGTGGAAAATATGGAATGAAGTAAGAGAAGAGATGAATTGTGTGATATGAAACAAAAATAGTAGAAGAAGTGAGTGAAAATGAAGTGTGAAATGGAAGAAGTCACAATAGGGATCAAAACAGAGAGAAGACAAACAATGAATGAATTTAGGCCCATTAAGCTATTTTTGAACTAATAAAAAGATATTATATCTTTATAATCAAATTAATTAAATTATTTTGTGCATGAGAAAAGGTGGTGAATCACTGAGATCTCACTTGAGTGTACTTCCATAGTTTAGTGAACCTTATCCAGCATCGATCTATCGATGTTAAATTTATAATTAATCCATTCATTATAGAGAATAGATGCATTGACCTTTTCCAATTTTCAATACTTTGGTCAATGATACAAGGTGAAATGAAATCACTTCCATCACTTGTTAGTTCTTATGTAGTGTTCTATAAATAATTAATTTGCATGAATTTCCATAACCCTTGTGTTAAATTAATTATTTAAAACTTACTAACTAATAGTGTTGTGGTGACCAAGAGTATCAATTATACCGAGAAGGCATAATGATTGTGCAGACCAAAAAAAAAACAAAACAAATAAAAGAAAAATAATTAAAATAGCGAAAAAGATGGAATGAAGTAGGATAAGAGATACAGTGCATGGTGTGTAATGAAAATAGTGAAACAAGTGAGTGAAAATGAAGTGTGAAATGGAAGCAGTGATAGTAGGGATCAAAATAGAGAGCATACAAACAATGGATGCATTTAGTGTACTTGGGATATTATTGAACTGATTAAAAGTTATTATCATATTGTATTCGAATTAATTCAATTATTCAGTGTTTGAGAAAAGGTTTAGAATCACTGATCCGTCACTTTATTGAACTTCCATAGTTTGGTGAACCTTCTCCAACCCCAATATATCGATCTTAACTTTATAATTAATAAATTCATTAAAGATAACAGAATCATTAACCTTTTCAAAATTTTTGAACTTAATTCAATGATCCAAGGTGAAATTCAATTAATAATGTCACCTTTCAGTTATTTATTAGTGAAAATTAATTCTCATAATAAAACAAAAAAGATCATCGAACTTAAAATTTCACTCTAAAAATGTTTTAACAAAATAAAAATGGATAAATAGATATTAAGTTATTTTTCAACATATTCAGCTAATATATTTAGCTACTGTAAGATCCCAACCTTTTTTGGAGTCATCTCAGGTGTGTTTTCAGGTACTTCTTGAGATTTTTAAGTAACTTTATTTTGGAGTAGTGTGTTGGGGTGCGTTTGGGTGAATTTTTAAGAAAAAATAACAGACAATGGGATGTACATATTTTGCACACGATTTGACAGACCGTGTGACAAAACCATGCCAACCATGAAAAAATGGACATATATTTCCACACAATTTTTTCATGGTTTTAAAAACCATGGGACTAAACCATTCCAACCATGAAAACATGGATAGAGAGGTCTGCACAGTTAGTGCACAGTTTTCCCTAACCAGACACCCCTTCCTAGGAAACCGTGGATGTGGGATTAATTATCAAAAAAGCCTTTTTAAAACCACCCAAACCCTAGAGACATCCATATTTTGAACTTGGATTGGGATTGAAAAATTATAGGTGATTCTAGAGCCTTCCGAAGGGATTCCAAGGTGATTCCAACATATTTCTTCAAGATCAAAATCCAGGATTGAAGATCTGCTCTCTTCCCGATAAGTGGATTTCATCCCATTGCTTCTCCCATTCATTACTCCATATTTCCTTGATCTTTTCATAGATGATATACACCATTTCCATGGATCTAAACCTGTGATTTTAGATCTATATCTAGGACTACGGATATAGATCTAGATTTTCAAGATCTTGATGCCTTTGATCTTAATTTTAGTTTAGGGATTTAGATCTGAATCTTGATCGATGACGTTGTGCCACTAGAATTTTGGGGTTTTCCATTGGGATAACATCCAAAAATAAACCAAGGTAGGTGGTATAAATCAAACACTCATAGTCTTGGATTTTATATGTGAATGTGAGTTTATGGATTTTCTAGCTTCCCTTGATAATTGATTTCCTAAATTAGTGTAATTAGGAATGTGGAATTGACTTGTGATTTCTTTGGTGAGTAATTAATAATTGAATCATAGAACAAATTAAAGAGGGGTTTCCCAAATAAAGATTTGTTTTGGATATTGATTATTGGTTGATATATTATAATTGAGATACTGGATTGATTGTGTTAAGATAGTTAATTGAGGGAGATTAATTATGAAATGATGTTTGGCTATGTAATATAATTAATTGTGAGAATTAATTATGTTCCATGATGTTGATCAAAGATAATTAATTATGGGAATTAATTATGATAAGTTGATATTTTATATGGATAATTAATTGTGAAGAAATAATTATGTAATGATAATTGTGTTGATTGATTAATTAATTTATGAATTAATTAATGGGTTATATGCTCAGTTAATTTTTTAGTTAACTAATGGCCTTTAAAATATTTAACTAATTGTTGGATTTGTAATGGAATGATGTGGATAATTCTTGTGAATTAAAGAATAATTAAATGACTGAGATTTTGGTGGTGCTAGAATTAGAATTCTATACTTATTAGAAGTTGGTACTTAGACATGGTGTTCCTCCCCAATAGTTATCCAAGCTTGAGATGTTGGGGTGATATGAATGAAAACCTACACCAAATGAGATATGGAGTGTTAGGCATGGTGAACTACACTCAATGATATTTGGGGTTATTGACATGACATTCAACACAAAATGAATGATAATAATGAATGATGATTCAAATGGAGAACATGAATTGAAACTGGGAATAATGTGATGATTAGAGATTAAATGGAAATGTGATAATTGTTTAATTATGCATTATATTTATTTCTTCATAGAAATGTATACACTGTCTTTTGAATGAACTTGTTTTAGACACTATAGGTGGTGGCCTACTGAGTTATACTCACACCCTATTCGGGCCACCTGATTGGAACCCGATTAGACATTGTTGTTGTAGGACAGGAAAAGGTAAAGGCACTAGGATAGGTTTCTATTTGAGATTAGAGCATGGGAGAGGGAACTGAATGTGGTTCAGGACCCGCTTGTGAGTTGTTGTGTCTATACATTTAGTTGCATTTCAGACACTTGACATTCACATTGTCATAACATGTTTTACCTTTCATTTTAGTTTTGTATTTTCTTGTTTTGAATATCATATGACATGGTATTTTTCTGGTTATATATATGCTTCCACACTTGGTTATTGATGTTTGCTTCCGTTAGTGTCTTATTCCGTTAAAAGATGGTATAGTCTCCCCAAGACTGACTTACCAGACCCTCGCTGCTAGTCGTCACCCTCTGGTGTACAGGGAGGGGCGCTTTAGGGCATGTGGCCAACCAGATTGGGGTGCCGTTTAGTGGTACCCAGGTCAGGACATCACAAATGGGTATCAAAGGAAATTTATTTTATTTCATCTTATTTTATCTTACTATTTTGGTAAAGGTAGATAGGTGACTAGGAATAGCCAAGGCTTGGTAATGAGCTCATGCATGGGAGTTTCAAACTCATGTATGGGGGAAAATTTGAGTAATCAGGGTGGGATTGTTGTGACTGCTATTTGTTGTTATAGTTGGTAATTATTTCACCTTGGGTGATGAAATTGTTGTGTGATGTGATATATGTTTTGACAGTTATTGAATTTTGATTCACGACCTAAAGAATCCCGATACTTGAGTCTGTATGCATCATTCTAGGCACTCAGGGTTGTTGTGATATGCATCATTCTAGGAACTCATGAGAAAATAGGTAATGGGTATGTTGTTGAACTTGAACTATTTTTCCCTATTGCGAGATTGAAATAATGATGCAAAATGAGAATAAATAGGTGTCTAATGAGAACCTTGATAGATTAATTAAGTATGATTAATTAATTAATTTGAGATAATGTGATTAATTAATAGTTAAATTAATTAATGAGAATGTTTGTACCCTTGTTAACCAAGACTCAAGAGTAGGATGGTTAAGGGTAGTGATAAGGCCTTGGTGTTGACCATGTGGTGAGAAAAAAAGAGAAAGGACATGTTGAAACTTGTTGTGTTAGTTTCTTCTCTTACGTAAAATTTATAAGGTTGTGTTATGAGACCTATGATGCATGTTTGGATTTGTACAGATATGCCTCCACGACTCTTGTTGAGGGAGATACCGAGGGGTATAGACCGGAACGAACTACAAGACAGGGAACTTGAGGCACCATTGGTGAAGGCTGAGATGGATGGGTAATAGTTCTAAGGTAACTTTGATCATTTCATGAGATTAATGGAGAGAGACATAGGTTAGGTTTTGAAAATCACGTCTAAGTTGACAAGAGAATTTCAATTGTAGCACCCTACTACTTTTACTGAAGAGGGTGGACCTGAGGGAGATTGATTTTGGATTGAATCCATAGAGACGATACATGACCATTTGGATAATCCAGCAGGGTGGATGGTCAAGTTGAATTCTTATATGCTATAGGGTTCAGTGAAGCAATGGTGGGACATTATGGTATGATATGGATAGGCTGATGATATATTATGGAAGGACTTTCTAGAGAAGTTCTTGGAGAACTTTCATCCAGAGACATTGAGACAAGAGAAGGCTTACAATTTTATGCATCTGACCCAAGGAAGTTTGTCCATAATGTATTGCACTGATTGTTTCATAGATTTACATCATTTTCTCCAGATTTGGTAGCAGATGAGGCTTCTTCAGAAAAACTATTTTAGGATAGACTTAGGTGTGAAATTAAGTCCTAGGTAAATATCTTTAGGTTAAATAAATTCTCATAAATGGTTAATCAGGCTCTCATTTTAGAGGGGAACCTGAAGGAGGCTTCCAATACTGGATTGGTAGATGTCACAGGATGGTCAGGGAGTGTGCCTTCCAAGAGAAAGAAGCACCATTACGAGAACTATAGTTCAGACCGTGGAAAGTAAGGTGGAAAACCAGGAGGAACAGTTGTACCAGATATTACTCATGTGATTTTACACCAGTGTGGCAGGTAGGGAAACAATCATACACATTTTCATTAACATCCAATGTAGTGCCATTTTTGTGGAAATATGGGGCACCTATAGATGTTTTGTAGGAAGCAGTGGTAAGCTAGTACTGAGGGAGTAGCTACTTAGAGTCAGAGTGTGGGAAGGGGGTCTTCTACACCATATAGTTCTAGTAGTTGGAACTCTACAAGTAGAGGTAGTATAGGTAGTGGACATGGTGCTTTAGGGCTTGATCACTCATATCATCAGATTTGCGCTACTCAAGGGAGTCAAACAACACCACAGTGAAGAGGGGAATGACAATTACATGTAGTGCAACCTAAACTTGTAGAGATCAAGGATGGTCCATTGAAAGTGAGGGGTACTATTCTAGTTTCTTATACTTTAGCTACTTCTTTGTTTGATACTGGTGCCTTGCATTCCTTTATATATGGATATATTGTTAATGGTTTGATCCTGGAGGTGGAGTCTATAAGCTGGGTGATGAATATCGATACACCATTGGGAACAAGGTATAGAGATATCTGTTTATGCATGGAATGTTTTCTAGAGGTCAGAGAGTATTGTTTTATTTGGGATTTCTATGTCCTTTATATAAAATGCTTTGACCTAATTATGGGTATGGACTGGCTAGTTGCATACCGAACCCACATAGATTGTTACCACAGGATAGTGACCATTGTATCTCCTAAGGGTGTCCAGTATGTTCATTGTGGAGAATGGGATATCCATACAGGACAAGCTGGGCCAATTACTCAGCAATTGGGAGAGCTCACAACCCAAGTTCATAGTCTTCTTCTAGATGATGGGAGTGGTAGGAAAGACGTCCTTCCACCAATAGTAGAACTATTTTAGGATGTCTTTCCAAAAGAATATGTAGGGTTTCCCCCAGAGAGAAATGTGGGATTCACTATTTATCTCATGTCAAGGGATGAGTTGATATATATTCCAACTTATAGAATGGCACTGACTGAGCTTCAAGAGATCAAACTACAGTTGGAGGAGTTGGTGGATAAAGGGTTTGTCCAACCAAGTACACCGCCTTGGGGATCACCTATTTTTTTCAAAGAAGGATGATAAGAGTTTATACTTGTGTGTCGATTACCAAAAGTTGAATAAAATGACCGTGAAGAAACGATATCCTCTTCTACATATCGATGATCTGTTTGACCAACTGAAGGGGCCCTGTGTGTTATGAAAGATTGATCTCAGATCAGGGTATCATCAAGTGAGAGTTCGGACCTCTGATATTCCAAGAATAGCTTTCAGAAGAAATTATGGCCTTTTTGAGTTTTTTGTAATGCCATTTGGTTTGAAAAATTATCCATTAGTATTTATGGTCTTGATGAAAATGATCTTTCATCTGTACTTAGATCAGTTTTTGGTGGTGTTTGTGGAAGACATCTTGGTGTACTCTAAGACTCATAATGATCATGTCCAACATCTTGAAATCATCCTGGGTACACTGAGAGAGAAACAACTATATTCCAAGCTATCTAAATGTCACTTTTAGATTTATAGGGTACACTTTTTTGGGAATATCATATCGGAAGAAGGTGTGGAATGTGATCCAGAAAAAGTGAAGGTGGTGATTTCTTAGGAGAAGCCCAATAATGTTTTTGATATCCAAATCTTTTTGGGATTAGCTGGTTATTATAGAAGGTTCATCCAAGACTTTTCCCAATTGGATGCACTGCTTTCTGGTTTGAAAAAGAAATGGATAAAGTTTTATTGGACAGAATCATACAACAATGATTTCCAAGAGTTGAAGAAGTGCTTGACATCGACACCAATTTTGATCTTACCTGAGTCTAGTGATGAGTACATGGTTTATTTTGAAACTTATGGGATCAAAATCAGATCTGTGTTGATGCAAGGGGATCAATTCGTTGCTTATGGGTCTTTACAGTTGAGGCCACATGAAATAAATTACCCTATCCATGGCCTCGAGTTAGTAGAAGTGGTTTATAATCTTATGTGTTGTCAACACTATCTTTTGGGTGAAAAGTTTATAGTTTTTACGAATCAATTGTTTTTTAAGTATATCTTTTCACAGTGTGACTTGAATCTTTGGCAGCAAATATGGGTAGAGTATATGTAGTCCTTTGATTTTGAACTGACATATACACCCGGAATGGGGAATAGTGTGGCTATTTCCTTGAGTGGGAAAACTCAGATTCAGTTGGTATATGATTCAAGTGTAGAGTGGAAGATGATATCCTTGATGGAAAAAATTCATGTGGTAGTTCAGGAGAGACAGGAGAGGATGACTATGGTTTCTATAGCAGTGGAGTCTACAATCTTGAGATGGACTAGGGACTGGAAGTATGAGGATCCAGAGTTTCTAACCTTAAGGGAAAGCCTTAAATGTTGGGATACACCTTCAGATCGGATAATAGATGAGGATGAGATTATCTATGTGAGAAATAAGTTTTTTGTGCCTATGAGTATGCGAGAGGAACTCATGATATAATTTCATGCCTCAAAGTGGGTGGTACATCCTGGGGTTACAAAAAATGTACCATGACCTACAACAATAGTTTTGGTGGTCAGGCATGAAAAAGGAGATATTAGGGTTTGTAACAAGATATTTCACCTATAAGTAGGTGAAGGAAGAGAAT
Source organism: Viscum album (assembly GCA_963277665.1). Lineage (NCBI taxonomy): Eukaryota > Viridiplantae > Streptophyta > Magnoliopsida > Santalales > Viscaceae > Viscum > Viscum album. The sequence continues at coordinate 1,059,860,596 of OY728155.1, forward strand.
CAATAACTTGGAGGCCTATTGTAGCCATTTCCTATTCCGGAATGGAAGTGGGATGATGTGACTGGGGATTTCGTGGTAGTACTTCCAAATACACTTAAGAAGAATGATTATATTGGGGTTGTTGTGGATCGATTGATGATAGTGGCACATTTCTTTCCTATCAGAGAAACCTTTATAGTAGAACAGTTGGGAGAACTGTATGTACCAGAGATAGTTCATTTTCATGGGGTGCCATGGACTATAGTTACAGATCAACAGTTCTTTATTTAATTCACACTTAGTGCAGGGATTACAAAAGGCACTTGGTATATTGGTTTTGTTAAGTACATACTTCCACCAATAGACAGATGGTCTGTCGAAGCATACCATACAGGTGTTGGAGGATATGTTGTGAGCAAGCGTGCTTGACATTGGTGGTTCTTGGGAGAATAACTTGGTGTTAGTTGAGCTCGCCTATAATAACAGTTATCGAAAAACTATACAAATAGAGTCATATGTGGAACTTTATGGTAGACCTTGTAAATCACTATTATGTTGGTTAGAGGTCTGTGAGTTAGATCTATTGGGACTGAGTCTCATTCAAGAGACATCAGAGCAGGTGAAGTTGATTCAGAAACATGTGGATACGACTTAGAGTATGCATAAGTCGTATGCTAATAGATGGAGATGAAACTAAGAGTATATCAAGGGAAATTGTGTATTCTTTCAGGTGTCACCTAGTTTGGGTCACTATAGGATATGGAGGAGGGAAAGTTGGCGACCAGGTTTGTAGGACCGTTTGAGGTGCTGGAAAGAATCGGGCCAGTAGCATACCAATTAGCCCTTGCAAAGAAATTAAGTGCTATGCATGATTGTTTTCATGTTTTACAACTATGGAGGTATCACCCCATTTTTACTCATGTGATTGATGTGGAAGAGGTTGATATCGAGATAGATATGCCCTTTGAGGAGCATCCGATACATGTGTTGGGTCGTAGTAAGAAAGTGTTACAGGGGAAGACTGTGCTGTTAGTTCATGTGTTATGGAAACATGTAAGTGTTCAAGAGGAAACTTAGGAATGAGAATCAGACAAGGGGGCTCAATGGAACAATATATTTTGCTCAAAATATTAGAAATGTTTGGAAGTGAAGCTCAGGGATGAGCTTTTATAAGGTGGAAAGATTGTAAGATTCCATCCTTTTCTAGAGTCATCTCGAGCGCTTTTCAGTTAATTTTTGAGGTTTTATGTACATTTTTTTAGAGTAGTGGCTTGGGGTGTTTTTGGGTGAATTTTTAAGAAAAAATAACGGACATTGGGCTGTGTATGGTTTGCGCATGGTTTGAAAGACCATGCGATTAAAACATGCTAGTAATGAAAATCTGGACAGAGAGTTTTGCACGGTTTGCGTACAGTTTAACAAACCGTGCAACTAAACTATTCCAACTGTGCAAACCTAGATAGAGAGTTCTACATGGTTGGCGCATGGTTTTCCCTAACCGTGTGACCCTGCCTAAGAAACCATGCACGTTGGATTAACTATCTGAATATCATTTTTAAAACCACTTGAACCCCCAAGACATCTATATTTCAACCTTATGTCAGGCTTGAAAAATTCTAGGTGATCCCAGGGACTTCCAGAGGTACTACAAGGTGATTCGAACATCGTTCTTCAGGATCAAAATCCTGGATTAAAGATCTGCTCTCTTTCCGGTAAGTGAATTTCATCCTGTTTCTTCTCCCATTCATTCCACTATATTTCCTTGACCCTTTCATGGAATATTTCCACCATTTACATGGATCTAAACCTATGAGTGGAGATCTAGATATAAGATTGTGTATCTAGATCAATATTTTCAAGATCTTAATGCCTTTGATCTTAATTTTGGTTTAGGGATTTAGATCCAGAGCTTTATCTATGATGTTGTGCCTCTCTAATTTTGGGATTTTTTTGGGATAACATCTAGAAATAAACCAAAGTAGGTGGTTAAATCAAACTCCCATTGGCTTGGATTTTATATGTTATTATGAGTTTATGTATTTTTTAGATTCCCTTGATAATTGATTTCCTAAATTGGAGTAATTAGGAATGTGGAATTGACTTGAGAATGCCTTGGTGAGTAATTAACAATTGAATCACAGAACAAATGAATGGGGGGGGGGGTTCCCAAATAGAGATTTGTTTTAGAGATTGGTTATGGTTTGATATATTGTAACTGAGATATTGAATTTATTTTGTAATAATAATTAATTGGGTGAGATTAATTATGAAATAATGTTTGGCTATGTAAGATAATTAATTGTGAGAATTAATTATATTCCATTATGCTGACCAAAGATAATTAATTATGGGAATTAATTATGAAAATTTGAGATTTCATATGGATTATTAATTATGAAGAATTAATTATGGAATAAGAATTGTTTTGATTAATTAATTAATTGATGAAATAATTAATGGGTTATGTGATTTTTTAATTATTGAGTTTACTAATGGCCTTTGAAATGTTTAACTAATTGTTGGATTAGTAATGTAATGAGGTGGGAAATTCATGTGAATTAAAGAATGATTAAATTTGTGAGATTTTTTTGGTGCTAGACATGGTGTTCTTGGATGAATATAAGTTGGGACTTGAACATGGAATTCCTCATAAATATTTATCTATGATTGAGATATAGGGGCTCTAGTAATGATAACCTACACCGAATGAGATATGGACTGTTAGGCATGGAGACCTACACTCAATGATATTTTGGGTGCTTGACATGGAATTCAACATCAAATGAATGATAATGATGAATGATGATTCAAATGGAAAACATAAATGGAAACTAGGCATAATTTTATTATTAAGGATTAAATGGAAATGTGATAACTATTTAATTATGAATTATATTTATTGCTTCATGAAACTGCATACACTATCTTTTTATTGGACTTGTTTTAAACACCATTGGTGGTGGACTACTGAGTTGTACTCACACCCTATTTGGGCTGCCTGATTGGAACTTGAGTAGACCTTGTTGTTGTAGGACAGGGTAAGGGAAAGGCCTTGGGATAGGTTGCTCTTTGGGATTGGAGCATGGGAGAGGGAACTGGATGTGGTTTGGGACCCGCTTGGGAGTCATTGTGTCTTTACTTTTAGTTTCATTGTAGTCACTTGGTATTCAAATTGTCATAGCATGTTTTACCTTTCAGTTGAGTGGTGTATTTTCTAGTTTTAAATATCATATGACATGGTATTGTTCTGGTTATTTATACACCTCTGCACTTGGTTATTTTTGTTTACTTCTGTTGGTGTCTTATTATGAAAAAAGATGATATAGTCTCCCCAGGACTAACTTGCCATAATTTCACTGCTAGTCGGCACCCTATGGCATATGAGGAGGCGCACTTGAGGGAATGTGTCCAACCATCTTGGGGAACCATTTAGTGGATCCCAGTTCGGTACGTAACAACTACTCATGTTAACAAAAATAAAAATAAAAGGAATGAGAAGTAATATATAAGGAAACATCTCTTTTGAGAATGATTCCTTCCACATTCTCTAGATCTAGATCCTATTCCTACCCTATCTTGGTTGTGTCTCCTCCATGTTCCCGATTGGTGAATATGGGAAGAATGATGATCGTGTATCATATGGTTCTCGAATCATGCCCTTTTAACAGAAACATTATGCATGCGTATGATAAATCTCAGTCACTAATCATATCTTCTTTCACTCTCCTCCACATGGTAGGTCTGACACTGTACATCCTCCCCATAGGTGGTTTGAGAAAATTCCCTAACCAAATATAATAGACCATAGAGCCCTTGATTTCTTAGATAGAACTCCTCTATATAAATTATCATGAACTATAAAAGGTTCTAGTGAATCTCTTTGTCTCTATAGAGTGCCCAAGGTTGAAACAAGTCCCATGTCCATCCTCTTTCCACAATTTCATCCCTTACCTCCTCAACAAAATAATTCGACCTAGTATTTTATCAATGAACTTGCATAAGAATGAATAAATAATAATAATAATTATTAATAATATAAATATACGTATATAAATATATTTTATTATTATTATTATTATTAAATATATATTAATATAAAAATAGAAATTTACACATTAATATTTATTATTATTGTTAGTATTATATAAATTTTCTTAATTATATATAGTTATTATAATTGTAATTCTATATATATATATATTAATATCAATATTATATTTATTATTATATATATATTATTATTATGATATATTATTATTATCATTTTTATTAGTTTTCTTCTTATTTTTTCTTTCTTCTTATTCTGCCACCTATATTCTTCTCCAAGGTGGAGGTCTAGACTCGAATCCTCCTTGCCATCATCAATAGATGCATTGATTCGACTTAAATATTAGTTCAAGAAATAACCATGAGGGACAAATGATGATTTGACATCAACTGATTAAATGGTTTTTGGGTTTCCTCAGTGGTGGTTCTTCATCCTCGATGATTGGTGAGGACCCGAGATCTGATGGAGGATCTGATTCAAGAAAAAGAGGTGGTAGTGACTCAGATTGGGATTTAGGAGGGAATTATTCAATGGTGGGATGATTACATTGGGGTTCCTTAGTTCATCAGTAGTGCACAGGTAGTAGATGAGGTGGATTATGGGTGATAGTGGATCTGGAGCAGAATGAAAGCAAGGGTAGCAGAAGATTAGTGAGTGCTACCGATGGACGATAGAGAGGTGGACTAGTAAACCAGAGATACAATAAGGGTGGGGGCTGACAATAGAAGGGATTCATACCAGTAGGTTGATATGTACCAGTGGTTTGATGGTAGATTTGGATGTGATACGATAGATTGGGAAGTAGTAGATCAGTGGGCGATGGTGGATTTGGATCTACCACAGGAAGTGGATGGTGATTTCATCAGGCTGGTAGATGGAAACAATAGAAGAACTGTGCTACTGTCGGGGCGTGGAAGCAATAAATGTTGGAACAGTATCACCTTGAAAATAAATAAACAATTAAAATAGAAAATACAATAAATAACAGTAGGGAAAAAATTAAAAATTAAAAATATAAATTAATTATTTACAATTAAAATAATGAATAAATAACTTATTTAATTTAATACTCAAGTAAAAAAAAATAGAAAAATTTAAAATTTATTGTAATGAAATAAAATAGTTAAGATTAAATTATTTTAAATAATAATAAATTTAATGAATATAATAAATAATAGATTTAAATGAATTAAATAAATAAAATTAAATAATGAATTTGAATATATAAATATTATTATTATGAAAAATTATAAAATTAAAGAATAAAAATTAAAAGAATGAAAAATAGTAAATTAACATAAAATCTATTTATAAAAAATAATGGGTTAAAATAATATTAGTGGATGTTCTATAAATTAAAAATTTATCTAAATTAAGAAATAAAATAAATAATTTAACAATATAATTCAAAATTTTAATAATTAAATATAAAATTAATGACAATTGTACATTATTCAAGTAAAACAATTATTTTGATATTAAAAATACAACTAAATATCAAAAATGATGTGGCTAAAAGTAGTTAATAAAGTCTACATCATACATAAAGATAGGAAAATGAAGGGGAAAATTGTATTATCATGGAATAACAAAATTATACTAAAATTAAATAATTTACTGATAATTAGATCATAATATTTTATCATTAAAATAATAATCATAAACAATCCAGATAAATAATGAGATTATAACATCAAACCCTTACCACTTTGGAAACTTTTTAATTATAGGACCCATTAAAGAATAAAATCAAATGAAACATTAAATTTCATGAATATAATAGGATTAATGATACAACATATCAAAGCGGTGGTATGTACACCTCATAAAATAAGATAGGTTCATAGCATAACATATGCCTCAAAGAAGGAAAATTGAGACACAAATCCCTTACCTTAAGTCTAAAATTCCTTCTTACATGTTCGAACCTCCTGTATAATAAATATATGTTTACTATAAATAAATTAAAAAAACATAATTATATATATTATACCATATATTATTTACTTATGGAATTTTATTACCCATTTGTTGACAATTCCTTATGAAAATCACGTTTCAAGTAAAAACTACTTTGTTTTTCGTTTATGTTTTGATATGATATTTGAGGTCCTATTAATTTGATAATGATTAAATAATATACATAATTTTATCCATGATATAAATATCATATATATTCTATATATATGTATTTATATTAATCCATAAAAGTTAAATATAGAAAATGAATTACATCGTTCATGGCGATGGTTGATCGCACGCACACATGAATGATTTTTTCCTTTCTATTGAAGATTATGATTGAAATAAGATGAATGTAATTTTATACTTAAATAATTTTCATTATATCATAAATATCATATTAATTTTTTAAATAAACTGAAATATACTATCCATGTTGTGAGGTAATAAAAATTAATTGCATCACTTCGTGAGGTGATAGTCTGCTGTATATACGAAGGACGTTATCATTTATTAAATGGATGGTAAGGTAAGAAATTATATGATATATATAACGAACCATACTTTACATACATTGTTAATACTTCAAAATTGAATCATACTTATTACAACATATAACAAAACCACGAAAGGACCGTATAGGTATAGTGTCTTTAGAAACTTGGAAACATAAACAACTGGTTCATAAAGCGTCTACACTGTCTCCCATTTATTTCATCATATCTATAGTTCATTTTGGAATATCTTAATTAATAACCTTCTTCCTGACCTGGGAAAAGAAAACATACAAAAGGATGAGCTCAAATTCTCAGTAAGGTTAAACAAAAGAAATATCAATCACATCATATTCATAAGAACATAACTTTTGGAAATCTTAACCTGCAAAATAGAGCATAATTTCATAACATGGGACAAATCATAGTAGTGAAATGGAATCCCAATAATCATAACATAAAACATAAAACTTTGTGTAATACACACATAATCATAGAGAATCATTTCTTATTAGTCAAGACTCATTTCCATGACTATCTTAGTGGAAAAAGTCCATTTCTGAACCGAGTTCACTCCTCGTTTCAGTCCTGTTTCCTTGAACCGGTATAACCTACCGTTTCAGCCATGTCTATATCATGAGATATAAAATCTTTACCCAATTAATTGGAGGGAGATATAGGTCCCACCCATCTCATAATGATACCATTCTTATGTGTGCCACAAAATCATAAATCATACATCATTGCATAACCCATGTTATAAAAATGGGAATCTTAAACATCATGATATCATTAAACAATTCATATAAGATAAAGGAATTCATAACAATATTTCCATCACAACATAATCAAGTAAATGTAATAATAGGGATAGAAACAGAACCCTATATTATCTTAGATGGAAAATAATTTTGATAAAACACTTGAACTCCATTCTTGAGGAAAATATCCTTTCTACTTCAAAAACATTTTCCTTTCTTAACATGTCATACAATTTTAAACTAAAAGAACATGATTAAAAATAAACCTGAAAAATTGTAAAGAATCTTCTTGGAAATAATGTTTTAAAAATCCATTCATTCCATATAAATTAAAAAAAACATTCTTCTCGTACTTTTTTCGGAAAAGTCAAAAAGTACCTCGTATGAAAAACGACAAATGATTCCTTTCATATATTTTACTAAATACCCACCAAAGGGTAAAATTGGATTTAAAAAATTGTAGGTGGATGGAAATAATATTACATATTGAGGAAACATGGATGTGGATGATAAAATACACCCCAGTAAATTTCAAAGTATAAACAATCTCGGATAAAAATGAGATTGTGATATTTCCTTTACCTTAGGTCTGATTTGATTCGTATGTGTCCGAACCTCCTCTTCTTTGAAGTGCTTATTTGAGACCTCCTTTTAGGGCACTAAAATAGGTCTTTGAAGAAGACCAGAACCTCTAAGATGTTTCTAGGGAAGTGGAGAGGAGAAATTGGCAGGATTTGGCTGAGCTTGAAGGCTCAAAGTATTGTGAGGAAGAGGGGGAGGAGGTGCCCTTTTATAAGGGAGGAGAGGGGCACCTTTGGAATAACTAAAAATATTATTTTATTATAAATTAAAATTCGGTTTCTAATAGCTCCAAATTGATATATTTCCAAGATAAGGTGGGTAGGGGTCGAAATCCTCTCATCCAATATAATTTAGACAAGTTTAGGTATCAATTTTAACCTTATCATTTAGATTTAACTTTAAGTTAGATAATTTAACGTTTACCGTGTCTTCTTGTTTTCTTACACTATAAGGTTAATAAACTTACCATATCAAGACAAACGAACCCAAAGTTGTTTATTATTAATATATATAACCTTATATAAGTTATTTGGCCGAACCTTAGATTTTTAGGAATAAAATAACAATTAGTAATATAATATTTGTTTTAAAAACTATTTTATGTCAATTTTGACACTATTTAGTAATTGATTTTTGTGAAAATTATAACAGAATGATTAGTTCGAACCAAGTTACTTAAATCAATACTAGCATGTCATATTAACCTATAAAATTAGTTTAATTCATAAAAAGCCTCAAATTACATTTATTTGGGTATTTATGACATCAATTATGTCAATATTTCATTAATAATATAATTACTGCGTCATCATTGTGTAATAAACAAATTAAATTATTTAATGTCTAAAAATTACAAATAAAATACCATTATGTAGGAAATCTTTTTATCTTTCTAATTAATATTTATAGTCGAATTTATCTTATGTATAACCCCATATTAAAAATGATTTACTTATTAAACTTTGATTTAACTATTTAAACCCTTCTTTAAATAAATTAATAATAAATGTCCTAATCTAATCCAAGTGGGCCTAAATGGTCATATTTTATTCCTAAGATTGTTTTTGGTCGAATTACACTTGTCCAATAGAATTAGGACATGTTTTAGGGTAATACTAATATCATTTTTACCCTTAATTACCCTATTTACTTTTAACCGTGGTAAAAAAAGTAAAAAGTTACTATTCACCAAAAAATTATTTTCATCTCATTGAACCACATTTTACTTACTGACATCAACCGTGTCTCTAGGATTTTCAAAATTCCACTCACAGAAGCGGTAAAATTAAGTTTTATGAAAAATTCAGTTTTGTAACTACCACTTAGTGGTTTCACTATTCATCAAAAATTGAAAGTTTTCAGAAAAATACCAAAATTTCACCCTAGGATAATTTCGATATTCCGAATCCAAAAATGAAGTCCATTTTGAAAATAAAATTTATAAAATTTCAAAAAGTGGTTATTACTATTCATAACAGCTAGTTTTGATAATATTTTAATAGCATATCATTGTTTAGTGAAACTCGGTATTGCGTACGACACAAGCTATCGAGGAAGGCCGCGGTTGCGTGTAAAGCAAGCCAAACCAGTGTTAGTGAAATATTCCTTTTATTTATATAACATAAAAACAGAATATTTCACATAAAAGTCTCGGGTGTTACAATATACTTATTTTAAATAATGATTAATATATCATTAATATCATTTATAAACACAAAATTAATCCTTATTACCTTCCATGTAAATCATAAGTGAAAAACCAATCACATTGCTTCGTGGGGTGGTCGTTCGCTATACCAACGAGCGACATTATCGTATTCTCTATAGAATGGAAAGTAATAAGGTATATGTGATATTGTAATTATATAAGTATAATTACATCATAAATAAAATATATAAACATTATATAAATCATTACATTTATTCATGAGAAGCGGTGATGAAAAACATATTACATCGGTTCATGAGGCAGTAGTCCACCGCACGGACGATCAATGGTTTCATTTCCCATTTGAGGGAGGGGTAAATTGTTTTAGGTCATTAACTCCATATTAAGACAGATAAGTATATTTAAGATAATATGGTTATTATATAATCATGTTTTAATAATATTTTAATGAGGTGGAATAAGAAATAAAATAAAATGATTGGTTGAGGATGTTACCTCTTTTTCAGACAACATCTTTAGGTTTTCCCAAAAACCATTATAGTTTGGATTTATGATCAATATAAGACTTATAACCTTATTTAATGGAATTAATTAATTATTTTTTTATGTATTGACTAAAATAATTGGTTTTGGAAGTGAGTAAAGGATATGAGATGCTGTGGCCTTTTATAAATGGGGGAGAGGATACGCTTGGAATTTTTGAAAAGAAAGAATTCCACCCTTGTTTTTATCATGAAAAAGGCTCCACAATGAACCATTTTCGAATATTAAAAGTTATAATATAGAAATTTGACCATAAAATAGGAATTATATATGCTTTTGGACATTTTTAACCATTATTCTTATAGTTTAACCCTTGGTAAACCCGTTTTTACCTTAATTGCGGTAAATAATTTTTACTATTTACACTATTCATTATAGTAAAAAATTTAGTTTACCATATTATATAATATAAACTAAAATGATTAAAAATATGGAATCGATTTTTCTAAATTCAAATCATAGATTTGTAATAATTTAATGTAAAATTAATCTCGTAGATGTGTCGAAAATATATTTTTTCAAGAAATGCATTTTTAAGGAAAAATGATATCATATTAACTTTTTAAAAAGTAATAATAATTTAAATAATTTAAATTAATATTTATATAAATTTACAATATAAATTTAATTTAAATAATTACTCATTAGGTGTTATTTTAATTATTTAAAATGGTGAAACATTATGCAATTTAAAAAGGTTTTCTAGAAATTTTTTTAAAGCCTAAAAAAACTTATACTAAAATCTAGTATAAAGATTATTTAAATTTAATTAATTGGATTTAATATAACTATATAATAATTATTTTAATTTAAAATCAAATTACAATAATAATGGGGTGAAATTTATTAAAAATAAATCATAATTTTCTAAAAATTGGTACTTTTTTCTATTCACTGAAAAATGAAACCTTTCCAAAAAAACATAAAAAATAACCCTAAGATAATTTTTATATGGATATTTAAAAAATTAATTTAATTATTTAAACTATTTTTTTTTTAAATTAGTAGAAATTAATTTTAAAATATGTGTATAATGCATGATGGAACCACTTTTTAGAAAAAATACAGCTTTTCAAAAAATATTTCTTTTCCTTTCAAATGTTTTTTATTTTATTTCCAACCAATAGATAATAATTTAATTTATTTTATACATGTAGAAAAAATATAATTTTAATAATATAGCTATTCCTATTGACAACCACTAATTTATTGGTTAGGTTATAATGATATACTATATTATGGTCCATTTACATTCGAGGTTGTGTGTTTCACAAGCTATCAAAGAGATTGAATTTACTTAAAAATAAATATATTAAAATGTATCAAGTGTTAAATTATCTACTAATATTAGTGTTGTGTTTCATATACACTAATGAACATTATTTTCCTCTTGTAGAATCTTGAAGTGTTACAATTTTATTCATAGTTCCATGTGACTTTAATGTAATAATGTCTCAAAATATATATCACATTGAAAATAGCATAATAATTCCCCCTATGATGAGAACCTTATAAATAAATGATTATATTCTTAAACTTATTCTATGGTTGGATAAAATTATATGATGGGGTACATAACATATTGACTGTTAGGTGTGATTACTAATAAGTAGATTAGACTTTATCTCATGAAGTTCGCACTTGGTAATCTCTAAGATAAAAGATTATGAGAATAGACCCACCTATAGGAATTTTAAATTTTTGTGTGCCAATTTAATTTCCTATCCCCAAGAATTTGTGATGATCCTTATACTTTAATATTATTATTAATGTATGTCATTACCCATGTAATTTGATGTACTGACCAAAACCATGTTTCCTTTTGATCACAGGAAGTGGGTTTTGTTCGGTGTGCCATGAATGAAATGTTATTAATGAATTATTCAAGAAAGGATTTGTCACTTTCAAATTTATGGAAGTTGATATCTCATACCCTTGGTTGAAATAGAACTATCACATTTAATTAAATTTCAATAGTGTAATGGTTAGTTTATTTCAGATTTTCAAAGAAGGATTCCTCAAGAATATAAGTTGATTACATAGTTATACAACTTAATTTATGTGATATCATAAAAAAGGGATTATATTACACAGTTAATGATCATGTGTGGTTTTCAACATTGTGACATTAACTTCTTTCTTTGGTTTCCTTGACCAGTTGGTAGATATCAATGTTGGAATTTAGGTAAGCCAACCTAATACCAATGAGAATGAAATAGGGTTACAAATTAAGTGTTTTTTTGATCTCAATTAAATTATATTTGAATTATTTTATGGAATAAATATTATTATAAATCCCAAGAAATATTTTTATTCAGGATTTATTGATTTTATAAATTAAAAAAATATTTATTTGAATGGAAATTATTTAATCACATAGATATATACAATTTATTTATTTATTGAATAAATAAATACTTATTTTAGTATTTGATAAACACCAATGAGGACTAGTGGACCAAGATTATGTCTAGTGATAAGTATTATTTTACAAGTTGGTAAAATAATATTTATCATTGCATCCATTAGCACATTCCGTTAGAAAATAATAATATTATTATTATTATGACATGAAATGGGGTCATATAAGGTTTAATATATTATTTAAGTAATGTGGTATATTTAAATAATATTTTAACCATAACCCTATCTCTATAAATAGATGATTATGTCTATTATGTAGAGGTTGATTGAAATTGAGAATTTTTGTGCACAATGAAATCTAGAGTTCCCTCTCAAGACCAAAAAAAGCTCAAGATATTCTCCTTCCTTCTCCATCATCTCAAGAACAAGATTTCATGGATGATTCTTTAAGCCTAAAAGAATTTTTGTATCCAATAATAACACCACAAGATTATTGATCTACTTCATTAACACCAAAAATTTCATCGACATTATTTGAAGATAAAAGGACCATATGTGGATCACCATTAAATGAATTATACACTTGGATACTATATGTGAAAATGTGGTTGGATAATTTTTTTTTGAACAATCAACATCTTAATCAAATAAATATTTCAAGACCGAGGTATTATTAATTTTTATCTATTTAAATAAATTATAAATTTAATAAGAAAAATATATTCTATTGGTTCTGAAAACATTCCTTGTCTATATATTTTGAAAAAAAAATTATTGTTCATGAAGTTTATTCCTTGTATAATATGAAAAAAATCCATTGAATTAGAAAATTACTAATTCATCCTTGACCCTGATAAGTGATTCTGTTTAACTTAGAACCATCTATCTCAACAGCTGACACACAATATGTCAAGGCATAGATGTAGTCTCAACCTTAAAAGATATATGAAAATTAAACCATGTCAATTGATGATGAATATATACCCAAGGAATATATGCATGGCCTTAGGGGACCAAAAACACCCCCTTGTACCGATTTCCTAACCAAATCATCACGGTTTCAACGAACAAGCCACATATAGATCAATAAAAGGAAGAATATGAAGAGGATCAGTATAATTGATTCCTACTCATCGATGTTTTCTTGTGAATATATCCATTTTCCATTTAGAGGAATCCCATTGAAGATGCAATGTCTATATGAAAACGATCCCAACACCCAAATATCCTCAATTATGGATGTAAACTATAACATGGGTTGGGAGAATAAGTGTTCCCACCTTCGAAAGTTGTTAGGTTTTCATTTTTTCATTTTTGTTATGATGCATTATCTCTCCCTTTGTTTATAATTTCCATAACTATATAAGGATAACCCACTATAGTTAGTGTGATTGAGTTTATAGTGGTTGATTCTTAATTTATATTAATCACACTTTCATTAGGTTTTCTTATTCTTATTCTCACTTTTATATTTCATAGTGTTGAGTGATGGGGGTAATGGGTGATAGTTTCCACCCACTGTTATTTACTGTGATTTCTTCTATGAACTACAAAACTTAGATTAATACCTTTCTCAATCATAGAGTGTAACCAATATAAAAATTTATTAAGGTGTGAATAGTCCACGATAGTGGCTAGGTAATTTGGTGAGTGCATTGGTCTTCACATTATCAAAGAATATCTTGATATAAGATGTATTTGAGTAGTATTAGTACACCTATACACTCCAAAAGGGGGTAGAATAGATTTCCTCATAATAGAGGACTTGTTGAAATATGAGATTAAGACACCAATCTCTTGAAATGAACAGTTTAGTTGGTTGAGGTAACAATGAGACACTAAGGATAATACCAGTAATATATCATTCAATTAATAAAAAATGATAATACTACAACAAAGTACTATCATAGATTATTATTACCCCTACCTTCATTATGTATCTTCATTTAATTTTTTATTTTACTATAAATCAACTACACTCTACTGGATCCTTTTGTCCTTAAATAAAAACCAAAAAAACATAATAAATTACAAATCAAGGGTCATTTTGTGAATTAATAGTCTCCCTATTATCAACATGGTTACTCACTAGTATAAATTTATTTTTGCCCAAAATATTTCATTGTATATGGGATGTTCTAGGATCAATTTAAATTGGAAAATATAAATTATAACTTTTATAGGTGGTTTAATCTCCTTGGGTAAATTTTCATGTTATTCTTGGTACATGCTTGTCACATGTTTTCCAAATAATTAATAAATCTTAAACAACTACTTTGAGAATTATTAATGAATTAATTTAAATTATATTTTCATATAACATGTTAAAAGTTTTCTTAAAATGTGGATTTTATGTGAATACATAAAATGGTTTAATTTTATACTCATATTATTTAGGGACTATGATTTGAACTCTTATAGAGAGTTAGTTTGGATAAAGTATTGTTTATTAAAGCTCAGTTTGTTTATATTGGATGTTATATTTGGATTCTCACATAATATTGGTTAAACATGTTCAATTTATTTAGTTTTAAAATTTATATAAATTAAGAACCTTTTATGTTTTCCTTAGACATTCACAAACTTATTTTTATATGAGTTCATGTATATCCCTAGACTATTTTGAATATATATATAGACCCTTATAATTAAAAGATTGGAAAATATGGTTATGTTTTGTTAGATACACTATGTTAGGTTACCTCATCATGTTTATTATATAGATAATTAATTTCCATTTAACCCAAATGAGTTATAAGCAAACAACCATAACTTAACTTTGGTTAAGTTCTATAATTGTTGGTAATGAAATAATTGAGTTACTCTGAAGAGAAGAAATTAATTTGATTTTTTATTGTTTTTGGTTTCTAGTATTTATATATTCTCATTATTCAAAAACATTTGTTTTTATATGAAATATACCTTTCCCATAAAATGTTTCTATAATTTTTCTAAACAAAAACCTAATTTTTAGAAACCATAAATTATTTCTTTCCACTTAGTACTAACATCAGTTTTCGCATTGTATTAAGTTTTTAAAATACATCTTTGTTTTCATGAAACTATTTTCTTTCTAAAACTTATTATTTATCATATTTTATTCAAATTATTAATTTACAAATAATCCAAGTTAATTTATTTTGTTACAAAAAACTGGTGAAGTATAGAAGTTTAAATTTATAATGAACTCTTTTATTAAATTAAATATTTTCTTTAAGTAAGTTTTAAATGTTATGAATTTGTTATGAAAATAACTTTAACATTAGTTTGGGTTAGATTTGTCACATGATTTACCAAATTTATTGTTTTGATTATCATTATTAAGCCTTGAGTTATTATTTTTGTGTTTCCTAATACTTTGTGTAAATTTACATTAAAATTATCTAAAGTAATTAGTTCATTATAACATTTTTTATTTTGGAGTTGATGTTGGTATGTTTAGGTGATTTCTTAACATATTCCCTATATGATATAGTTTTTTGGAATATCCTAACTATTTGTAACTTTATTTAACATCATATTAAATGGTTTAAATATTTAAAGTGTTACTTGAGCATTGATACTACACTAATTCATGGAGAATATTGTTGTTTAGTTGTATCAATAATGTTAATTAATATATCTAATAATTTTGTCTTGAATATGTTTACGAATTTAATATGTCAAGAATATTATTAATTTTTGGTATTGGTAATATTTATTATAATTTATTTGGTATTTTTATAAATTTCTTAACTAGGTACCTCAAATGGGATGGGTTATAATTCCCTGATGGAGTATACCCCTTTGCTCTTCCCCTGATATGGGATTATACTAGCCTCACTCTTGTATACATATTACTAATTCCACAAGACATTGGTATTCCTCTAACTCAACCATGGGTATAATTTTCATGAGCTTAGTTTTATGGGAAATTTATTATGCTTTCCTTGACCTGATGACCTCATATTTTGAGTGTCTAAATCGAAGATGGTTTGTAAGGAATGTATCCTCTTGGTATAAATAGTTTTTCATTTTAGTTAGTATTAGTTTATGATTAAATTAATTGTTCATTACTACTAATCTTTATTGATATATGGTTGTGAAACTATATTATTATATTTATGAAAATGAGCATAGTTGTTCATTCATGCACCTTGTTATTCACTACATTGTTGAGACATATTGGTTGTCCCCTACTAAGTATGTATATGATAAAACCTTTCATGGACACTTATATAGACACGAAACATCACATGATTCAATTTTGGTACCTAGGTTGTTATTGGATATCAAAGACTTGTAGATGTGCTAATAATAGGATCAGGTTTGGTCTCTATAATGGAATTGGAGCTTGTGGTATGGTAGATTAAAGGACCATTTGGGATCTTGCCAATTTCTATCCAATTTTTTTAATTTTTTTACTTTTTAGGCCTTTTTTGGCCTTGAATATATTTTTTCTTTACTGTATATATTATAATACACCTTTAATGGTTTTAAATTGAACTCATATAGTGGTTTATTATTCTATTTTTTTAGTAAAGAGTTTCTGGTAAAATTATATTTATTTTTCCAAGAAACATAAAATTTATAGAAGAGTATTGTTGGATCCTTATAAGAATCCAAACATGACTTATGGTATTATTATTATCAGGTAAATCAGTCTCCAATGATAGATTCATACCCATCGTGCTAGTCACAAACCCTTGGGGATCTAGGGATGCTCATGGGGTTTTTGGTAGTTTTGATTTGAGTACAATTTTTGTAACCAGGTTAGGAAATATATAGACCCCCTTAAAAAATACCACATGAATTTTAATATATGTTTTATTATTGTTACTTAATTGAAAATTTTTCATGGATCCTTTGCCATGAGGTTTCAAAAAAGGTTTTCTACTTGTGAAGTTTCATACATTTATACCTATCTAAATTCATTTGATAACTTTTTTTAATATAAGGTAATTAGGTATGATTATTATCAATTGAGGGGATTTGATTAACTAAGATAAGATGGGTCCATCCATATGATTGGTGATGACAACACTAACATTAATTGAGTTTTGACTAAGTGAATTACCATTCCAAGATAATCACATGTTATGTAACTATATAAGATTTAATTAGCTTGGTGAATTGAGAATAATAGAAAAGTTATATGGGATTGAAATTATTCATGCCTCATACTTAATCTCAATGTTGAGGATAAATGAACTTTTATAAAGGAAATGTGGTGGATTAGATCACACCAATCACCTTGGTAATTTGAGTGGCTATGACATGTTTCTAGATACTTCACTTAGTTTATAAATTTGAATGATATTCATGATCATTGTCAACTTTAAAAATGACCATTGGGATCACACATAAGATAATAATAATAGATTTGTTTAAGTAATATGATCCTTCCATGTGTAAAATTTTTTATGTTCATTGTAAACACAAATAAGATTTGTGTTTTTCATATTTTAAATATTTTATTAAATAATATTTATTTAATTAAATATCTAACTTGGCATTATAATATAAATAATGAGTTATTTATTTTATTAATACATAAACATGAGGAAATAATAAATATAAAATGGTAATTTGGATTCAACTTGATATAATGGGATTTTAAGGCCCATGACATGAAAGAAACTCATAGGGTTACCTAAGAAAAACAACCCACAAGTGGGGGGGGGGATAAATTAGTGATTAATTTTTTTTTAAAGTTTTCCCTTTTGAAAAAACTTATCTACTGATTAGAGTAAAACGAAATTGCTACTAAACACACCTATACACACACAAAGAAAAGGAAAAATATAATTTACAGGGTTCACTACTCCATAAATGTACATAGTCCTTGGTATGATCTAAAAACACCCAAGATCACATAGTCCTCTAGAAATAATCATATAGATTACAAAAAAATAGGGGATAACCATGAACATGCAATACACTTTAGTATCCCAATAGTGCATGTGCACCCCACATAATAATTATAGGTTAAAGAGTTTCCAAAAAATAATAAAGTATCTTCCAACTTTAAAATTCAATTATGTTGTTATTTTACCGATTCATTCTTTACAGATTTCACTGAAACAAATATTCCATTCTCATTATTCAACCTGTTTCATAATAGTGAGAAAAAATAGCTTCTTCTTCTTAATTCTCAATTTTATTTTTTATAACACACCAAATATTCTCCGGGTTTTAGTAGTACTGAAAACTCACTAATTTATTCTTCTTCTGCAAATATATATGTGTTGAATAATATTTATAATATTATTTCAATAATTTTTATGGAAGCTCCATTATTTTAGGTAGAGAAAAATATTCCTCTTTAAACTTGTTCAATAGTATTTAAAATGAGTCAGGGCATCCCTTTAAATATTCTTAATACTTGACCTTTTAAACCACATGTGATATTTGTATATTCTTACCCACAACTTATCCACAAATTTGGAATCTTTAAATTAATATTTGAAATATCCACATGCATGTATTAATGCATTGCATTCCACATGGATCTACTATTTGTGGTATCTTTATAGTCATCTAAAAACTTCACTAAGTATTGAAGGATTATTCTCAAAAGTCTTACACTTATCAAAGTATTATTCTCAAATGGAAATACTTACGTTTATTACTTTTCCAAATTTTTTCCTTAGTTCAAAGACTTAAGTTTATGATAAAGGCTTATAAAGAAGACTCAAGATCATGAAGAATTACACTCAGCATCAAAGTCATACAATTAAAATCTTCCTCAATTAAAACTTCTTTAATATAGTTTGATTTCATGACCATATATACCAAATAAATCACTGGATGGACTGTATGAATGATACCATATTGACATATGAACAACTCCAAATTGACCAAATGAAAAAATCTAGATGGATCACATGGAAAATATTGATAATATATATATATATAAGTCCCTAATTAACCACATGAATTCCCTACCTTTGTGAAACCTCAACTGTTACCCTTATGTTGACTCCACAACTCCCTATATACCTTTACATAGCTCCTTACTCTCTAAAGTTACCCTTCCATAGGAAGTGGAATTTTCAAAATACCTTTCTATAGCTCAGTGTAGACAGATGTTATCTCCACAAGTTCCACAAAAACTCCTCTAACTTCCATAAAATGTTATAGAAAACAATCCCACCATCATTAGTTTATATTATCTTTATTATAATCTAATTAATTATCACATTTAACTTTGAATATGATTTATTCATTTATAACTAAATCCAACATAATCAACCATATCCACGCCAACCTCCATCAAAACAACCTTTATTCAACCATGTAATCAATAACCTAAATTGGATTTTAGGTATCTCCATTGTTATTTTTAACTCATTTAAAGGCCCATTAATTCACCTCTGAAGATGGTTTGGGACTTAATCCACTTTTAGAGGACAAATAATGATGTAAATGACAATTGGTGACTCTTTATTACACCTCTTGTGTTTTTAGGCATTTTTATTACCTTTAGGATATTTAATTCCCCTCTCACTATGAATAATAAGGATGATGGGAGTTATTATTCATTAAATAATGAGAAATCAAAGGTTTTACTTACAATTATCTACATTTACTCACTCACACGAGTTCTCAAGTATTCCTAATCCAAGAGTTCTCCAGTGTTTTTACCCCTTCTTATATTCTATTCCTTTGGAGTGACTAATGTCATTTGGATAGGAAGAGGCTCCCACTAAGGAATTTGTGATTAGTATAGTAAATGGATACCTAAGGATATTTTAATCCATTAATTCAAGTTTGATTTAAATATTCTAAACCTACTTAAAAGTAATTTTTATATTATTCTTGTATTATTGTATTTTTAATTTATTTTTTATGATATTAGATAAGTATTATTAATAATTACACTTTATTATGAGTGTAAATATCTTTACCAAATCCTTGAATTGGTATCAAATCCATAGTTTATTAGTGAAAAATACATGAACTAAAAGTTAAAATATTGATGATATATTCACATTATGTAAAACTAAATTAATAATTTCATAAAGCATTGATGGAAAGTATTATTCTATGATTTATATGGTTGTAGATAATTATGGATAATGGGTTTTTTCTCAACCCCTATGTGAAATATCACTTTCCCTATGCCTTAGTCCACCACCCCTTCAGAATGATAGATGATTGCATCTTACTAAAATCGATGTGGAGATATAGAATTGTTTTATGTAATATAATTAAAGTATTTAATGTTGGATAAGATACAAAAGTAAATGAATTGAGTAATTAATATGAATAAGATGCATTAAGTATGTATAGAAAACCTACTATTTAATACCTATAAATATTTTTGTGTAAGGTATGTAGGTGATACATTTAATGTTAATGGTGAGACCTAATATAAAACCCTTTATTAAATGGAAAAGTGTTAGATGCATCCCAAAAAGAATCACATTATTTAAGACCTTAATCAATCAAATAGATGGGTCATTATTAGACAAGCATCAACAATCTATTTTATGTTAGGAGAAAAGGGTAACAATTATCCTAATGTGAATATTGGGTGACACTTGACTAGAAAACCTAATCAAATTGGCACGTGGAGGCATGGTGGTTATCATATTCATGAGATTAATTGGGTAATATGTTGTTAACTTAAAAATAAAAGAGTTTTATTTCATAAAATTAATGATATTTGTTTAGATAAACATACATGACTTAAGAGACTAGCATTACTAAGTTAAGATATGTATAGATATGTATCTTGGCCCACTAAATTTATAAAGAGATTTATATTATTTTTAAAAGAGTATATTCAATAAAATACCATATTTAATGATAAAATACATTTTATTAATAATGTAACATATTTTATTATAGATATTCATAACATTAAACAAAAAATAAAATTTATCAATGAGATCAGTCCTAAAGAAGGAAAATTTAAATGGAAATAATTCCATTTAATAGTATCATAATTTGAGAAATTTTCTCATATAATAGGAGAAATTATACATCCTAGAGAAACCCACACCATATGATAAATTTTATTCTACCTAAAAATATGGAAAATATGCTTCTTAAAAATATCCAAAGGATGCATATGACATAATATATATTGTGTTATCAAACATGCTTTCTAAGAATCATAAGCTATTTTAAGACCTGAAAACATTTAGTGTGATTGATTATCTTAAGAAGGAATAAAAAATCATAGGTTATAGGAACTAAATTTTATAGAGATTATTTTCCCTAAATATGAATCATGGGTATTATATAATAGATATGCATTATATATTTTTGGTAATGTATATATGTTTAGAGAATAGAAGAAACTAATTATGGTAGAAGTGGACCTATGAGTTAAGAATAGACCATGAGTTGCTACATTATCTATGAAGACAATTAATCTACATTTTACAATATATTTTTCATTATTTATAGAAGACTATTATCATGTAATATCAATAAATTTTTTTTTGATTTCAGTATCATTCATTGATAAGTAGGGATTTTCATTTACAATAAAGAACAAATGTTATTATATTTATATAAATAAAATGTTTTATAGTTTTTAGAACATGTTTAGTTGATTATATATATTTAACACTAACAATACTATCTATAATTTAAAAAATAAGAAGGTAAAACTTAATTTTTTGAATTCCACTTATCTTTAGCATTTTCACCCAGATCGTATAAATAAGAATCACCTTAAATGAATCTATAATGTTGGATTAATTAATTCAAATGATCACCAATAATTTGATACATGTAAATATTGTTTATTTGATTAAAATAGTAAATAAAATTTTAATGGTAATGGGTAAAGAGCTAATGATTTATTTGAGCCCAAACATACTAATGTTTGTGGTCATATTATTAAAGTATCTCAAAGTGGATTTCATTAATTTATTAACTTTACTTACAACTTTATTAAGTATAGGTATGTCTATGTTATGAAATAAAAGTATAAATACTTTTAAATTTCCTAAAAAATGAGTTATAAAATTATCTTTTAAAAAATATTAAAATACTTCAATCTTAGAGAGGTAAAGAATAATTGAGTTAAGAATTTTGTAACTATCTTAGTGATCATGGTATAAATGGGCCATCTATTTGTAAATTAAAAAAACATTATACTATATATCGTCGAATATGATTCATCCTTGGAAATCAAGTTCTTATTGGAACTCTCCTATAGCCACTTTAGTAATGCCTATTCCATCAAAGTATATGGAAGCTTGCTTCATCAAGAAATGAAGATTCTACACACCTAACATGAGGGGAATATTGTAGTCGATATCCATTCTTCCAAAGGTGATACAAAAGAGGTATTAATTATATTTTCAAAAATTTCCACCAAAACAAAATATTATAAGAAAATTTTATATAGGTATTTTTTAAGGTTCCACCACTTAATACCCCGTTGATTTTTTTCCTGACTACCATGATTTTGAGGATTTTTGTAATTTTTTTCCAATTGTTAGTTAGTGGTATAAGACCGAATATCACTCCACCTGGTACATAAAAGTTAAATGGTTTATCTAAAATAATAAACCAAACATTATTTAACATGGTTTAATTAATTATGAATCAAACAATAATTCCCATTTACTTTTTGGGTTATGCTCAAGAAACTGCTTTGTTAATACAAAATGTTTTTCTGTAGAAGTCTATTCAAAAGACAACATATGATATTTGAACTAAAAATTATATTAATTTATATTTTATAATTATTTGGTCTTTTGATGAATATGTACACTGTATTATCACTAGAAACTTGAACTTAAATAAGATAATTTTTTTTTATTAGTTATCCCTAAAATAAAATGGGTCATTTTTTATATTCCATTAGAGTATAAAATGTTTGTATCTCGACATGCTATATTTATAGAAAGAAATTTATTTTTAAATAATTAATGAGAGAAAATTTTAACTTGTCGAAGTTAAATACTAGAAAGAGGATTTTATTCCTAAGTTGGATGAGTAAGAAAAAAAATGGGTTGTGAAAACTGAAATTACTCAATTCATACATAGACTATGAAGGTTTAGTAGATTTATAAAAGAACCCAAGTGATATGTAATTATCATTTTTTATTAAGGTGACTTAATTATCCTAGAATATGATCCAACATCTTACTAAGAGTCCATTAGAAGTTTTTACTTTGGTAAATAATTAAAATTAATTGAATTTTAAATGGAATCCATATACAATAATTAGGTTTGGAATATAATAGATTTTATTTAAGGGATAAATTTCATTAGGTGTAAGTGAGTCTCCCAAAATAATATTTAAAAGGATGGAATAATGTCTATCTATAAATATTTATTTGCGGATAAAGGTTTTAAATAAATCTATGGTTTTAAAAATGAAATAAATATTTTATCTAGTGTATATTATTAAATATATTTAGATTATTTTAGCTATAGAAGAATATTATGATTATGTGATATATAAAAACGATCTAAAAATAATATTCTTACATTAGAATTTATTCATGGATGTATATATGATTCAATGTTAAGGTTTTTAAGAACTAATAAATATTACTAAGATTTTTATTCTATGATGATCTATTTATAGGTTGAAAAAATATTCTTGGTGTTGTGATATTTGTATCGCCCCGCCCCTACCTCATTGGGTTGAGGAGGCGGTGAGGGTTACTTGGCCTAAAGCGACGTTTCCAAGGCGCCAAAGGCTGGAAATAAATGTCGAGGGATCCAAGAACAAATGGGGAAATTTTTTCCCTAAAGATAAAATCAACCAACAAACCACTATATGATGTATGTCAACAAAATCCAACCATTAATTTCCAAAAGACAACCAAGTTGTTCCATAAAACAACCCAAAGCCAATACAACCAAATATTTACACACAACATCAGAGTACACTGTAGAAACTAACAACCAACACCACAATCCAAGACACCACCCCAACTCCACACCAAGCTCCAAGATCCAAGATCCAACAAGGAATCACAAAGCTCCACCAAAGGACGATGATGCCTTACCTTTTCCCACGTCACCATACACGAAATATGAAAAGACACCAACGTGCCAAAGCAGGGGGTGAGTACTAAAACTCAGTTGGTTTTCCCCAAATTACTTCCCTACATACGCCACTAGGATAAAAACGATATCACGTTTATATAAAACAGTTTATATAAAATAAAAAACAAGTGAAACCATTTTCATAAGCCAAAAGTGCCCTTACCCGGCCATCACATCCACACTAAGCAACCAAGAGAAATCCAACCAACAAGCCACAACCATTGAAACATCTTCCCATTAGCACAAAAATTCCTTCTTGAAAAACAACGCACAAAAACAACAAAACAACCAAACGGTGGCACTTCTGTCCAACCTGTTCACCCATTCACAACTAGTGGATCTTCCCATCCACTTATCCTTTGATGGTGGCCCTTCCATCCACTATCCATCCCCCTTCATTATAGTGGTACTTCCCGCCCACTTCCACACAACATTTGAAACAATCACAACCAATCATAAAACCCACCAATGTCTCAACACCATGGAAACAACCAAATTTCATTGCATAAAAATCCACTTCAATAAATTACCCATTTATTGAAAACCACTTTCCATTCCAGAACCCCATTTCAATAAAACACCCTTTTCATTGAACACCATTTTTCAACAACCGTTTTACCAAATCAATCTCGATAACCTATTTTAAAATCTCAATTTTAAAATCTGCAACAAAAGCATTTCTCCAGAAAACCCTCTTTTTCCCAAAAATCCCCAAAACATCACCCAAGGGAATTTCCACCAATTTCACACATCAAAACACAATTAATTTTAAGAACAAAAAATTAATTGTAACAAGGAACCACTATTTCTAACCAAGTGGAGTCCAGAGAGAAGACACCTACCTTTAGGGTTCCCGAGAAATCGACCCACGAACAACCGCGCCTCAAATCTAGAAAATTTACCACCGAAACCTCTCTAGATCACTTTCCCTAACATCCACAAGCCTTAATATTAACATCCAAGGAAACCCCAAGCCTAGATCTACTCACAAAATGTGTAGATCTAGAAACCCACAAAAGAGAGAGAAGTAGATCTAGAGGAAAACACAAGAGAAGAAATAGGAGAGACTTACCCAGAAGAAACCACCTTAAAACCCCTTTGAATCGCTTCCAAAATAAGTGGGAGCGCACCCAAAACCCCTGAGAACCCAAAATCCCAAGTGAGGCTCGAGTGGGAGGAAGAGAGGAGTGAAATAGGTCAATCCAGAGTGATCCTGGATTTAAAAACCCTATTTTTATGCGGCCACACGTTTTAGAAAACCGTGCGCTAACCGTGCACACTCCACTGCCTCAAGAGCCAGGGTCCGCACGGTTTACCCACACAGGTTGGAAAATCGTGCGCAGGATATGTGGAGCATACTGTCTCCCCCTGCACAGTTCCTGGAACATCCGCACAGTTTACACTAACCGTGCTCAGACCGTGCACCCCTTTAAAAGCCTCAAAACTCTTTTAAAACCATTCCAAACTCTCCCAACCTCTTCCCAACTCATTCCATGCTCTTTAAATACATAAAATTCCATATAAAAAGGCCACGTACCTCAAACAGGGGGTGCTACATTCTCCCAACCATTGGACTTTCCGTCCTCAGAAAGTAGTGAACCCACCCTTTGCCGAAAGAGCTCGGGCCACTGCTCGACCATTTCTTTCTCCCCCTCCCAAGTCTCCTCTTGAACTTGACCATGTTTCCACAAAACATGAACTAAACCGATGCTCTTAACACGCAAGACTTTCTCTTGCCTATCCACAACCCGCACTGGAATGTGCACCAATGAAGCATCCAGTTCTAGCTTAACATAATCCCAACGAATCACATGGTCATGATCCGGCTAATACTTTTTCAACTGTGACACATGAAACACATTGTGCACCACACTAAACCATGGTGGCAAATCCAAACGATAAGACACCTCACCAACCCGCTCAAGAACCTCATAAGGTCCAATATACATCGGATATAGCTTTCCCTACTTTCCAAATCGACGATGTCCCAACCTAGGAGAGATCCTCCACTGTATGAGATTCACGAATCGGGATAAAATGGGCCGACTTCATTAGCCAATCCACTGTCACCAAAATGGCATCGTGCTTTCTAACCATTCTTGGGAGACCTGTGACAAAATCCATCACTATGTGCTCCCACTTCCAAACAAGGATTGGTAATGACGGAAACATACCTGCTATCCTCTAATGCTCTGCCTTGACCTGCTGACAAGTCAAGCATCTCAGAACGAACTCAGCCACACCTCTTTTCATACCATCCCACCAGAACTTTGCTTTCAACACTTTATAAATTTTCTGAATTCCAGGGTGTAAAGACAACCTAGAATGATGATACGCCCTTAGAATATCCTCCGGAAAAGAAACTGGTACAACCATCCGATTCCAAAAACACACAACTGAATCTCCATTCAGTTGCCAACCCTCAATGTTATCCCCACCATTGAGTCTCAACCCCATGGTCACACACTCTGAATCAGATATCTGTACCTATCTAACTAGGCCAACCAAGTCAGGAATCAACATAACCAGAAATAAGACCACTCAATCACACTGGTCCTCACTTTCTAGCCACATATCAGCTATAACCGACATCAACTGCCACTGGTCCAATGCCTGTTTCACCACCTAAGCATATGATTTTCTACTTAATGCATTTACGACAGAATTTCCCTTACCTGGCATGTAAATTAAGTCAAAATCAAACATTTGGATATATTCCATCCATCTCCTTTGCCTCAATATCAAATCCCTTTGTGAGAAAATATGCTTCAAGCTCTTATGATCTGTATATACCGTGAACTTCTCACTGAAGAGATAATGACGCCACACTTTCAAAGCATGAACTACTATTGCCAAATCCAAATCATGAGTTGGGTAGTTCTTCTCATGGACCCTCAACTGTCGTGAGCCATACGCAACCACATGATCCCCTTGCATGAGAACGCACCCCAACCCTGATCCCAATGCATCACAATACACCATGTACCCTCTTCCTGGTTTTGGAAAAATGAAGATTGGTGCTGATGTAAGGCGACCCTTTAGCTCTTCAAAACACTACTGACACTGTTCATTCCACTAGAATGGAACATTATTTCTTGTCAAAGCTTTCATCGGCGAGGCTAATCATGAAAAATCATGAACAAAATGCCAATAATACCCAGCTTGACCAAGGAAAATCTGTATCTCAACAACATTCTTTGGCGGTTTCCATGAGATAATAGCCTCTATCTTTTCCGGATCCACTAAAATGCCCCTTTCAGAAATCACATGTCCAAGAAAACGGACTTCCTGTATCCAAAATTCACACTTTGAAAATTTGGCATACAACCGATGATCTTGAAAGATCCCTAACACTATCTCCAAGTGCTGCTCATGCTCCTCCCCTGTCTTTGTATACACCAGAATATCATCAACAAACACCACCACAAAAGAATCCAGATATCTATGAAATATCTGATTCATCAATTCCATAAACACCACTGGAGAATTCGTTAGACCAAAGGGCATAACCACATATTCAAAATGGCCATATCAACTTCTGAAAGTTGTTTTAGAAATATCCCCCTTCCTCACCCGCAATTGATGATATCCCGACCTCAGGTCAATCTTGGAGAACCATTGGGCTCCCCTCAACTGGTCGAACAAATAATCGAGTCGTGGAAGTGGATATCTGTTCTTTATCATTACTTGGTTAAGTCTACGATAATCAACACATACCCTCAGGTTTCCATTTGACTTTTTCACAAACAACACCGGCACCGCCCACAGAGATGTGCTAGGCCGGATAAACCCTTTGTTTTCTAACTCTTCCAACTAGACTTTCAATTCTCACAATTCAGTTGGTGCTATCTGGTAAGACAGAAGTGAGATAGGACTGGTCCCCAGAAGGAGATCAATCGTAAACTCCACTTCTCTTACGGGAGGTAACCCAGATAATTCTTCAGGAAAAACATCCATGAACTAATCCACCACTGCCGAAAGAATAGTATACTCAACACTCTCTACTGATTCCAGTGACAACGCCACCAACTGATATGATAACATGCCCACTTATGGTGCCAAAAAACCCATTGCACCATGTCTTTAATTCCTCTCTCCTATAAAGAGATGTCTAACACAATAATGTGTCATAAAAGCCACTATTCACGCATCACAATCAATGTGAACATTGAATGCCACTCGCCAATCCATTCCCAGGATTACATCATACCCATCTATCTCAAGTACTGAGAAGTTCCACACTATCTCAACCTCGCCCACAGCGATACAACATTCTCTACACAAGAAGGATTGACACTATCTTCGACCCATAAGATTTTAATGTTTCAAAACTGAGGGAATCATTTCTACCCTTAAACCCAGCAAATAAACCACACGTGTAGAAATAAAAGAGTGTGAAGCACCCGTATCAAAAAACACTTGCATCAAGGTAGAATTTAAAAGAATAGTACCTCGCACTATGGATGGTCTCGACTGATCATCCACCAAAACATTCTCAGCTTCAAACACATGTTTTCTTGCCACACTCTACTTTTTATTGCTCTGCTGAGGCGTCATGTTATTCCAAGAATCACCATGACCCTCTTTACTCTGATGTCGAGGGGTATGCTGCTGCCCCTGTCCCGTTGAAGCATACGACGTCTACGACCCCTGAGGAGTGTCACACGCACCCGACCTTGGGGCATTCCAACAATAATGCTGCAGATGCCCTATCTGCTTACAATTATTACATGCCCGAGGTTGTGCTGTACAATCCCGCTTAATGTGGCCTGTAGAACCACATTGAAAACATCCCAACTTGCTCTGGGGCTTCAGAGGAAGATTCACTAATCCTTCCGTCAGATTATATGCTATATTCCCTCCCTGGGAATAAGTTTCCCTCTTCCGCTTGAACCCATCGTTAGAGTTCCCACTATTCTCCATGGGTACCACCATGCTTCCTCCGCCGGGAGTGCCCAACAAATCCTGCTCAGCCACCGAGGATCTATTCACCATCTCCATGTAATAATCTATACACAGTACCACTATCTTTGAAAAAATTTATTACCTTAACCCCACTTCAAATATTCTTGCCTTCAAAGACTTGCTACCTGCCACCTCGGGTGCAAACCACACTAAGTTCATGAACTTGGATGCATACTCTATCACCGACATAAGCTCTTGCTTCAAACTGAAGATATCAGTCGTACGCTGAATTCTGAATGTATGTGGGTAGAATTGTTTGTTAAACAATTCCTCAAAGCCTTCCCACATCATACCCTGGTCCGTCCCCGCTTGGACTACCAACTCCCACCACTAAAGTGCAAGATCTTCCAACATATACGTGGCCAACTTCACTCTCAACTCTACCAGTGTTCCCAAGAACTAAAAGATCTTGTTCATCCTATTCAGCCATTCTTCTTCCCTTTCTGGCTCTGAATCACCCCTGAATATGGGTGGATTCTGATTTTGAAATTGAACCTCATGATCCACATGCCTTGTTTCATAAACTATATTTCCACTTCCCACAGCTTGGAAAGCTTACGTTGTACTTTGCACTAGCTGCTGGTTCACCTGAGGCTCAGGTGCAACCACATTCTCTGCAGCCTCCTCCGGTTGGTCTCTACAATGCCTACCCGGTGCCATTTCTATAAATAGGAAACAAAAAACCATGAGTCTCACTTCCGTAGACATCACGAAATCCCATTTCACACCACATTACACAACGCTGTCACAAAAAGGCTTTCCACCAGTTCACATTTTTCCACATGTGCCATATTTCACCATTTTGAAAACCATACCATTTTCAAAATACCAATTTATTCACCTTAAAATTTCATATATTCTTATCACATCATAAATCGTTATACCCCAATGAAATATACATCCTAGAGGGAAGTCATTTCTACCATGCATTCCACGCACATCTCATTGGCTACACCCACGACAATGAGATATCCAATGCCTATAAGTGTCTCCAAAACACTTATGTACCCAACTACCTGGTTACTTGAATTTCAGAATAAAAGGGTTAGCTACGTCCTTTTATGCTATACATTCCAAGTTCCGACATTCCTACGCCTTGCTACCATCCCGACTCAAGGAATGTACCACAACTAATGTCAACACAAAATCCGAGAATCAACTCCAAAGGACCGAACAAACTGACACCACTTGTAACGCCCCGCCCCTACCTCATTGGCTTGAGGAGGCGGTGAGGGTTACTTGGCCTTAAGTGACGTTCTTAAGGCACCAAAGGCAGGAAATAAATGCCGAGGGCTCCAAGAACAAATGGGGAACGATTTTCCCTAAAGAAAAAATCAACCAACAAACCACTATATGATGTATGTCAACAAAATCCAACCATTAATTTCCAAAAGACAACCAAGTTGTTCCATAAAACAACCCAAAGCCAATACAACCAAACATGTCCACACAACATCAGAGTACACTGCGGAAACTAACAACCAACACCACAAGCCAAGACACCACCCCAGCTTCACACCAAGATCCAAGCTCCAAGCTCCAACAAGGAATCACAAAGCTCCACCAAAGGACGATGATTCCTTACCTTTTCCCACGTCATGATACACGACATTTGCAAAGACACCAACATGACAAAGCAGTGGGTGAGTACTAAAACTCAGTAGGTTTTCCCCAAATGACTTCCCTACACACTCCACTAGGATAAAACCGTTAGCACATTTATATAAAACAATTTATATAAAATAAAATACAAGTGCAATCATTTTCATAAGCCAAACGTGCCCTTACCAGGCCATCACATCCACACTAAGCGACCAAGGGAAAACCAAACAACAAGACACAAACATTCCAACATTTACCCATTAGCACAAAAATTCCATCTTGCAAAATAATGCACAAAAACAACCAAAACAACCAAAGGGTGGCGCTTCCATCCAACCCATTCACCCATTCAAAACTAGTGGCTCTTCCCATCCACTTACCCATTGATGGTGGCCCTTCCTTCCGCTATCCATCCCCCTTTATTATAGTGGTACTTCCCTCCCGCTTCCACAAAACATTTCAAACAATCACAACCAAGCATTCAACCCACGAAGGTCTCAACACCATGCAGACAACCAAATTTCATTGCATAAAAATCCACTTCAATAAATCACCCATTTATTGAAACCCACTTTCCATGAAAAAACCCCATTTCAATAAAACACCCTTTTCATTGAACACCATTTTTCAACAACCGTTTGACCAAATCAATCTCAATAACCTATTTTAAAATATCCATTTTAAAATCCTCAAAAAAAGAATTTCGCAATAAAACCCTCTTTTTCCCAAAAATCCCCAAAACATCACCCAAGGTATTTTCCACCAATTTCTCACATCAAAACACAATTAATTTCAAGAACAACAAATTAATTTTAACAGGGAACCACTAGTTCTAACCAAGTGGAGTCGAGAGAGAAGCCACCTACTTTTAGGGTTCCCGAGAAATCGACCCACGAACAAACGCGCCTCAAATCCGGCCAATGCACCACCGACACCTCTCTAGATCACTTTCCCTAACATCCAAAAACCTTAGTATTAACATCCAAGGAAACCCCAACCCTATATCTACACACAACAAGTCCAGATCTAGAAACCCACGAAAGAGAGGGAAGTAGATCTAGAGGAAAACACAAGAGAATCAAGAGGAGAGACTTACCCGGGAGAAACCACCTTGAAACCCCTTCGAATCACTTCCAAAATGAGTGCGAGAGCACCCAATACCCCTGAGAACCCAAAATCCCAAGGGACGCTCGAGTGGGAGGAAGAGAGGAGTGAAATAGTTCAATCCTGAGTGAGCCAAGATTTAAAACCCCTATTTTTAAGTGGCCGCATGATTTAGCCCGCATGGTTTAGCAAACCGTGCGCTAACCGTGCGCACTCCACTGCCTCAAGATCCAGGGTCCGAACGGTTTACCCACACAGTTTTGTAAACTATGCATAGGCCGTGCAGAGAATACTGTCTCCCCCTGCACGGTTCTTGGAACATCCGCACGGTTTACACTAACCGTGCTCAAACCGTGCACCCCTTTAAAAGCCTCCAAACTCTTCCAAAACCATTCCAAACTCTCCCAACCTTTTCCCAACTAATTCCATGCACTTTAAATACATAAAAATGCATAAACAAAGGCCACATACCTCAAACCAGGGGTGCTACAAATTTTTTTTTCATGAATCTATAAAATAGTTTATCTTTATAAAAAATGAATATAAACCTTGTGTATATAAATGAGTTTTTGGCTTCATAGTTGTATTTTTGGCATTGTATGTTGATGAAATATTATCATTGTAAATAACATCCCATTATTAAAACTAGTGAAAAATAAATTGGGATATTTCTTCTTATTAAAATATATTGGTTAAGAAATGTAAATAATAGGTATAAATATCTATAGATATAGATCCAAATGAATATTTGGACTTGGTCAAAACACATACACTGGTAAATTATTAAAAAGGATTAACATAGAAATCCATAAAAATGGATCTTTACCATTTTTATATGGTATGATGACTTCATAGGCCCAATTTCCTTAAATAGTTAAAGAATAATAATACCTGAGTAAGATTCCATATTCTTTGATAATTGGATCAATCATGTATGTGATTTTGTGTACTCATCCTTATATATTTTGTCTGATGAGTAGATACCAATAAAATCCTAGTAAAAGTAACTGGGTAGTCATAAAGAATATTCATAAGTACTTGAGAAGAACACAAAATGTATTAAAAGCCTTTAGATAGGAGTAAGATACCATTATAAAGGGTTATATTAATGTTCATTTCCAAACAAAAAAAGATGAATTTATATCTTAGTGAGAATTTTTTTGGATGAATGGTTGATTTATAAGCTGGAAAAGTTCCAATAAACTGAGAGTTATTGATTTTATAATAGAAGTTAAAAAATCACAATATATGAGGCCGCTAAAGAATCTGTTTTGATAAAGAAGTTCATCACTAAACTAGGGTTTTCCTTAAGAATTATGCATCCAATTGAAATCTACTATGATAAATAGTGAGCGGCTTCATAATATGAGGCACCTTGGTGTCACCAAGGATTTAAAAATATCTTTCATTGATTTGATATCATTTGATAGATTATTCATATAGGAGATATTAAAATGCGTAGAGTTTATAAAGAGGATAATATTGCGAATACCCTAAAAAATACCCTTATGTAAACAAACTTGGAAGACAAACCAGTTCTATTAGTATTTGATAAATAGTCAATTGGATTGAGTGTAAATGGTATATTCTTAGCGTTTATCACCTAAAATTAGTTTTGTATTTTTATCTTAGAAATATTTTTTACCACGTAATTTATATTAATGATAACACTTTATCATTTATTTATGTTAGTTATATTGAACATGGGATATGATATGATAACAACCCCATGGGATGTACATTTTTCCAGGTTATCTTTAATAAATGATCACCATATTAGGTCATAATGATATGTTAATATTAGTATGAGTTGGATCAATTATATAGAGATATAACTAATCACCTTTTTGATATAAGTTGCTGAATTTTATTCTAGATTTATCCCTATAAAGTACACCATATATATTGTATTATATGTGTCAGTGGTGTTACTTACGTGAACATTTAATATGGATCCTTCAACTTGAGGTTCTCAAAAAAAGTTCCATACTTGTTAGGTTTCATACTTTGATACTTATTTAAATTTATTTTAGAATTTGGATTAATAAAATGTAGCTGGGTATGATACTTATCAATCAAATGGATTTAATTAACTAAGATAGGATTTGTTATCTCATATGAAGGGTTGTGATTCATGTACCTCAATTAAGTTTTGATTAAGTAAGTGCATGAAAATATGATGGGCCTAGAGGGAATCATTATATACCTTGGTTGAAATCATAATACAAATGTAAAAGCCTCCGATAAATGCTACTTAATTACTTAAAATGAATATAGAATAAATATCAAGATTGATCCTACATAGATGGTGAAATTAGTTTAATTAGGTTTTCAAAATAATTTATTTATTTAAATTAAAAAATGTGGTGAATAAAATATGAGATTGATTTATTTGAAGAAAGAGAAAGATGAAATTAAAGAAGATTAGTTATTTTGGAATAATATTGGAAAGTGTGTCAGAATTTTTTAGTTTTAGGGTTCGTATCCAATTTTATTTTAGAAAACAAATTAATTAATCCATGTTTGGTGGCAGAGTCAATATGAGGTGGATCCAATGGTACTGTTATCCCATCCTTAATGTGGTGATCCCCTTTTTCCCATGGTTTGGTAATTAGGTCAATGATGAATCAGGTTTTTCTCAATAACATATTTAAAACTAGATTCCCTGAATGCGATAATGTTCGTGCCTCATTTCAAGGTAACTAGATGTGAAATTATAATATTCCTTTCTAATTTATTAACCAATGGTCATGATTAAATATAACATCCCTTAGCCAGAAGCCACTAAATTGGTGCTCCAATCCTGGTTGCTAAATGACCTCAAGGGTGCCTCCCTATACACTAGAGGTTGTTGAATAGAAGCAAGGGTCTAATGAGTCACATGGGGAGACTATACCCTCTTTACTAGAGTAATCCAAAATAGTTAAGAATATAAATTGTGGAAAAAACATGTAATACCAAATAATAATGCATAAGTAAGCATCTCCAAAAACTGGGTACAAACCAGAAACTAATAATAACCATGTAATGTCATGATAATAGTTCCAAGAGTGAAGAAAACCCAAAATAAAGGCTACAACTGAATCCCAGAAATGGTCTTAACTCCATGTTTAGATACTCATCAATTAGTATCCCAAGACCAACTCAACTCCCTAGAACTGAGACTTTTCCCTTATCTGAACCTACAATAATGATGTCTTCTTGGGTACCCAACAGAGGCCTGAGTATGGTGTGAGTACAACTTAGTAGGCTACCACAAACAACGTCTACAAAATATACAGTCTAAAAAGATATTCCATGAAAAAATAAAATAAAATACAAGTAAACAAATGATAACTCGGGTTCCATTAGTTAACTATCTTTAATTTAATCCTTTATATCATTATTACCATTTTCATTACTTATACCATATTTATTTCTTAATCCATACTCATCATGTGTTCCATGGGTTAGGCATTTACATCATCTACAAAAGGGTATAAGGAAACCAATCACTATGCATAGGGGAATATAAATTGATTCACTATCTCACTAGGTGTAAACACATCACAAAAATAAATTTCATTCACCTCAAAGAATCTTCTTGGGTGGTCTCATTGAATGCAATAGTTTGGGGAATAAATACTTTATACCCTTCCCTAATCCATGTTTTTTGGGGTAGAGTTTAAAGCCCTTATCTAGATAAACCCATGGGCATAGAAACACAAGTCAATACCCCACAATACCAATCCATGTGCACATGCTTATTTATCCAATCACCACACACATACCAAAGCACAAACAATACTCCAAATAATACAAATAACAATATCAGACCATAAAAATAAACATGGGAATTAATATCATGGAATAAACCACTAACACATTTTCCCTATAACATGACATAGTCCATTTCCCTTTCATATGCCTAACTTAATAAGAATATTAAATAAATCCCATACATTATCCCATTTATCATACTCACCAATTCCCATAATTTTACCCATTTAACCCATTCCTAATTTCAAAAGTAATAACCCCTCATGCATTTTGTGTACATTTTATAAGCCATTTGGAATGATCAATTTAATCTAATAAAACCAATTAGCATATTTAACAGTATATATTTTTTATCCATTTATGAATTCCATCAAATTACAATCCTTAACCCATTCACCCATTCCCATATACACGTCTTGACCCAAATAGCCCATTTATCATTCACAAGACTTAGACCATTAACCAATTACCCTTTTACATTTCATAGCTAACATAAATCATTATCATTTAGGAAAATTAACCCCTATACCATTTACCAATTCAAGAAATATCAATAAATATTCCTATTTAAACTAAAATTAACCTATTATGATTTTCTTCATGGTCTCTATGTTGTCACACATCAATTCCATGTTTAACACTACCAATTTCAAAGTTTGAGAATGTAGGCACACCCCCTGGGTGGTCCTAGATCAGTCTAATAATCCTCCATATATCCAAAAAGTCTCAAGAGGGGTTAAATTAACCATTTAAACACCAATTTTTCCAAATATCCCTAAATTCATCAAACACACAATAATAGATAACCAAGAACAAAACCAAACATGCATAAATCAACTCAATGACTATGGGATATAACTTATAGACCACCTACCTCAAATAAATTGATGAAACCACTCTTAATCATTACCTTGGATCTAAATTAAATAACCCCTAAAATTATTAACCTAGAATCCACTAGAGAATGGGGGTATTAGGGCTTCAAAAAAAGGTAACCGAAGATACCAACCCGAATCTAGAAAATAGAAGAAAGATGGATATTAGACTTACCCACAGATTCGATCCATAACCAACAACACTTCAAATGATCAAGAATCGAAGGAGAACCACCATTGGGAAGATTTGGGATCTTGATTTCGTTACTAGGTTTGATAGAGGAAAAATGGGAGAAAGAATCGGGTAGAACATAAAAATCCCAAGATGAAAAAACTACAATATTTTCCACTTTTAATTGGGCACACCATTTGTCTGATGGTTTTCCAAACCATTCACAAACTGTGCACACGCCACTATCCAAGGGGAGTGAGGTCTCATGATTACCTGGGGAGCTCTACACAGTTTGAATAACCATGTTCCAATCATGTGTAATTACACTATCTAAGGTTTCATAGTTTTCCTGGGTAGGCTGCATGATTTACTTAACCGTGTGCAAATTGTGCACCTTGTACAAGTTAGCCTAGTTTTCCTTATTTTAATTTCTTAAACACCAGAAACACCCCTGAGGAACCTCATACACCCGAGGAACATTTATTTAATAAAAAATAAGGGATTAAAACCAAAATTAACACAATGAAATACCCCTATGGAGCCGGGATCTTACAGACTCCCCACCTTATAATGGATCATCCTTGAGCTGCTCTTCCCGAGCATCACTGAGCTTCTAAGGTAAAAAATTGGGCCACTGATCCTTCACATCTAACTACCTATCCCAATTTTATTACTAAAAATTACCATGATTCCATAAAACCTGAACTAATGGAACAATCCTTCCCCGCAATACTTTCTCACTATGATCCACAATACATACCAGATTCTCCGGAAAGGAAGGATCTGCCACAAGATCAACATCCTCAATGTCAATAATGTGATATAGATCAAGGTGATACTTTTGAAGCTATGACACATGAATAAAATCATGAATACCACTATACCACTGTGGAAGAGACAATCGGTATGCCACCGGCCCAATCCTCTCCACAATTTTGAACGGATCCACGTACCTAGGCACTAACTTACCCTGTTTCCGAATACAACGATGACCCAAACTCAGAAACACTTGAAGGAACACATGATCACCACCAAAAAACTAAATGGGTATAATATTCCAATCCACGTATGACTTCTTCCTACTTTTATCCATTTCCATATGCTTCCAGATCAACTGAACCTACTCTGATATCTCCTGCATGAGACCAGGTCCCAACATCTCTAGTTCTCCAGATTCCATCCAATAGAATAGATATCTACATAGTCTATGATAAAGTTCTTCAAATAGTTTCATATGGATTATATCCTAGTGACTATTATTGTATGAAAAATCAATAAGGGCCAAATGTTTTTCCCATGATCCACCAAAATCCATAACACAAGCCCTCAACATGTCCTCTAGTACTGGAACAGTATGATCTAACTGCTTGCCTATCTGTGGGTGGAAATATATACTCAAGAACACCTGGGTACCAAGTGACATTGGAAATAACTTCTAGAAATGCAATGTAAAATTCATATATGGATATGAAACTATAGTGTGCAGTACTCCATGAAACCACACTATCTCTCAAATATACAATTCACCCAACTGATCCACAGTGAATGTAACTTTAATCGGAAATAAATGAGCCACCTTAGTCAACTAATTGACAACTAACCAGATTGAATTATTCTTCTAGGGAATCCTTGAAAGACCTACCATGAATTCCATTGTTACATAATCTCATTTTTATTCTGGAATTGGAAATGGCTACAACAAACAACCTAGGCGTTGATTCTCGACCTTCACTTGCTGATATGTAAGGTATCATGTTAGAAATCTCGTAACCCCTTCCGTCATTCTTGGAAACCAATACTGAATATGAATACCATGATACATATGGGTCACACCAGAATACAAATCCCATTTAGATAAATGAAACTCGTGCATCAACTCTTCTTTTATACATATTGGAATAGTAACACAACCACAAACAGAAACCATACCATCATCTTTAACTACACAACCAGAAGGTGACTCCCCACCTTTAAGAAATTCCCTCATTGACACACATATTGGTTCCTCACACCATACCTTACCAATCTATCTCAAAAGTAAGGACTCAACGGCCAAGGATTCAAGGTTATATTCCCTTCTCTACCATGCACCTCAAGATGAATTTCAACAAACAACTCAACCATATTCCACTAAGAGTTGGACTCCTGAACCTCCTGACTTTGAATTTTACAATTCAAAGCACCTATAAAACTATTTCACTTTACTGAAGTGTAAAAAAGATCAAAATCAAATGATCACATGTACTCAACCCATATCCACAACTTGATATTCAAATAACGTGAGAAAATATGTACTTGAGACTTTTATGATTGGTATACACCATAAACCACTCTCCCAATAAGTAATGCTACCAAAATTTTAAGGCATGAACCACTGCAGTCTATTCAAGATCATGCATAGGATATTTTCTTTAATGATGCCTCAAATGTAGGGAACCATAATTCATAACTCGATCATCCTGCATCAATACTGCACATATCCCAACACCAAATGCTTCAAAAAACAATTTATACTTTTTACCTGAATCGGGTAAGATCAGGATTAGTGTGGCAGTCAACCACTTCTTTAATTCTTGGAAAGAATTATCACATGATTATGACCATTCAAAAATGATTCCATTCTTAGTCAATCCTAAAAGTGGTACCACAAACTGGTAAAATTCATTCATAAACCTTTGATAGTATCCTGCTAAACCTAGAAAACATCAGATATAAGAAACATTTCTGGACTACCCCTAGGACACAAATTCTTTCACTTTCTCTAGTTCCACAGACAAACCTTCCTTAAAGATTATGTGACCCAAGAAAATGCCCCATATCAATCTAGAAATTACATTTAGATAGCTTGGAATATATTTTATGCTCCTTTAGTGCACTCAAGATGACGTCAAGATGTTTGGAATGATCATCATGCGTATTCAAGTACATAAAGATTTCATACAAAAATACAAATAAAATCTAATCTAGTTTAGGGTAAAATATTTGATTCATTAGATACATGAACACTTCTGGAACATTGGTCAACCCAAAAAACATTCCTACAAACTCATAAAGCCCATACTTGCTCCTGAAAGAAGTCCACGGTACGTTGGAAGTTCTCACCCTTAGATGATGATACCCTAAACACAAATAAATATTTAAGAACACCGTCAAACCTCTTATATGGTAAAAAATATCATCAATTCATGGAAGTGGGTATATTTTCTTAACCATAATCTAATTTAAATTCCCATAATTGACACATAGCCTCAACAATCCCACGATCTTCTGGGAAAACAAAACTGGAGATCCCTAAGGTGATGTACACAGATGGATGGACCCTTTCCTATCCAACTCTTCCAACTAAGCCTTAATATCCTGGTGTTCTGCTGGATCCATTCTATATGGCCTTATGGAAACTGGTTCTTCCCCTGGAAGAAACTCAATCGTAAAATCTACATCTCTATAGGGTGATATCCCTGAGAATTCCTCATGAAACACATCCTGAAATTGACCCACACTAGAAGGGAATAATGGTTTCTCTATCCCTCCATCATCAAGTGCAATACAAGACACTTGTTCTATGATTTATCCCAAATGATGAAAAAGTAGACTTTCACGACATTCTTGAACATCCCACTCACCATGATGGAAATAAGTGTCTCCCTAAATATAAATGAATGTTAATCGATGACAGTAACAATAGATATGGTCCTAGTATAATTTAAGCTAATCAATGACCAAAATTAGGTCAAAACACAATTTCTCAAGGATGAAAAAGTCCCATAGAAAACAATACCCACCAACCTCTAGAGAACAACCCTTACATTGACTGACATCCTCATATTTCACCCCTAAAAAAGTATCAATTGACATTTTCCGACATGCACATTCCACTACTAGGCCCAAAAAAACTAAAAACTGAGCAGATATAGAAGAGTGTGTGGCGCCTATGTTAAAAAAAGAACTATAATGTGTGGAAGCTATAAGGATCATACCTTGAACAGTCGATGATATAGTCTCTCCACCTACAGGTGTAAACTGAATTGTGTGAAGCTAACCTGCCCCTATGTCCTAGGCTCTGGGCTGGGTCCTTAGTGCTTCACTACTTTGCTGATATAGATTCTCTCACCCAGAGCACCACGCAAAGCACCCCAACCAAGACAACCAGTATAGCTCCAACTACCCATCTAATATGGGGTAATCAACCCACTTCCTACAATCATCATCAAACTTAATTACACATCTACACCCATCTATATAGGATTCCTACAAAACCTCTACACATTCCCCATACTTCCATATGACCGGTACTAAACTGGTGTTTGGGGATACTAACCCTACATGTGCCCCGACCAATCATACTAATAGAAAAACACCTTTTCACCACCCTGAGAGACCGAACCTTTCTTCTAACCACTCTATGAACTTCAACCCTGATATAAACTTCCAAAAAGATGCTTGCTGCCCTCAAAAACCACACCACTCATCTTACCAACTTGAAACAAAAGTTCACTAACTGAATCCCCCTTTAAGTTCCCTTATGAAATAAGGTTATGATCCACCACCTCTATAAACCACTTCAAATAGAATATATTTAACTGTGATATGATATCATGTATAATCCCATCCAGGAAATGTTTTTCCATATCTTTCTCATCCCTCTACCAATGCTGGAATAAAGTGTCGCAAGTTGGTAAATCAACTATCATAATACATCACCGACACAACCCCTTGGGTAAAAATCATAAACTCTACCACCTTCCCTTGCCTCAGGGTTTCTAGATATAAGTATTCTAGGAACTTCCCCTAAAAATATTTATATGTAATTCCTTCTACCTGCTCAGTCTGAACCATGATGTCCCACCATCTATTTTCCTAACCTCACAACATATAGGCCACCAAATTGACTCTCATCTCATAAGAAGTCTCTAAATGATCAAGAATCATCTTGATGTACTCTATCTAGAACTCGGCTACCTATGGACCACCCTATCTAGTAAATATCATAGGGTGTTGTAACTAGAACTCTCTAGTGATCTCGAACATACTTGGTACAACCCACCCTATTCCCCATTCCATAATATTCATAAAGTAGGTAAAGTTCTCTCAAAATTACTCTTACCTATTACCATGAATGATCATGCCTTCTTGCTTTACTACTGAGGGACAATTCTCAAAAACATCCACTTATTGCCCTGTCAAAACACGTCTTCAAAGAGGAATTTTCCTACAATTACAAACACGAGCTTTAAAACACATAGAATAAATCTTCCACAATTTATACACAAGAAAAATCTTCACTAGTCATAAAAAACCATACACATACACTATCCCAATATATACCAACATTATTTGAGAACTACCCTCTACCATACCAACCTTAGGTCATGTTGAACATGGGTAAACTAGTTTACATAGACATACTATTTCACTTGATGCATTTTTAAAACTACTTCCACACTCACAGTGAAAATAATTCCTCTTAGGCACATTTCCTTTTTCACATCTTATTACAACTCAGATTTTAACTCAATTAAACATTCATTTGAGAAAAAATATTTATCCATTCTCTAACATTACTCCCATTTTACACATTTTCATCATTATTATTAAACACCATTTTATTTAAATTTCTCATGAATGTAAAATTAATTCCACATTTTATATCCCACACACCCATCCTATGTGTACCTATCATGATACATGTCACATATATACCTAGGTTCCTATAATGATGCATGAATGTGAAATCTCGTTCCATTACTTCTATGAGAAAAATAACATAAAACTGTCATGTCACACAACAAGTGAATCACCCAATGGTGAAATATAATCAAACCTAACAACACACAACAAGATAAACAATTCCCACCTAGGGTGACTTGGGTTTTCCCCATACTTGGGTTAGACACTCCCAAGAATGAGCTCATTTCCAATACCTGACACATTATAATCTCCCTTCTACCATACCAAACTTTAAGGAATAGAAAATACCTCATCTAACACAACTTTATAACACACCCACCTATAATACACTAAACTGGTGCCCCGAGATGGCTCACTACATAATCCAAGCACACATCCTCATACACTAGAGGTTTCTGACTGGAAGTGAGGGTCTAATAAGTCACGTGGGGA
Organism: Viscum album; assembly: GCA_963277665.1. NCBI lineage: Eukaryota > Viridiplantae > Streptophyta > Magnoliopsida > Santalales > Viscaceae > Viscum > Viscum album. The sequence continues at coordinate 1,059,903,604 of OY728155.1, forward strand.
GACTATACCCTCATTAACATAGTAATCCACAATAGTTAAGAATATAAATAGAGAAATCAACATGTAATAATCTATAAACATACACAACTAAGCATATCCCAAAACTGGGTACAAACCACAAATCAATAATAACCATGTAATGTCATGCTAATAGTTCCAAGAGTGAAGGAAACCCAAAATAAAGAGAATAGATGAATCCCCAAAATGGTCCTGAATCTAATTCTAGATCGTCATCCACGTGTATCCCAAGCCTAACTCAACTTCCTAGAACTGGCCCATTTCCCTTATCCAAACCTAAAACAGTGGTGTCTTCTCGGGTACCCAATGATGGCCTAGGAAAGATGTGAGTACAAATCAGTTGTCTACCACCAGTTGTGTCTACAAAATATCAAGTCTAAACAGATAGTGCATGAAAATAATAAATAAAATAAAAGTAAATAGAGGAAAACTTGGGTTCCATTAGTTAAACAAATTTACTTTAACCCTTTCTATAATTATTACCATTTTCATTACTTATAACATCTTCATCACTTAATCCATATTCATCATGTGTTCCTTGAGTTAGGGATTTAAATCATCTATATAAGGGTCTATGGAAACCAATCACTATGCATAGAGGAAAATAAATCAAGTCCCATATCTCACAAGGGGTAAACACATCAAAACAAATACATTTGACTCACCTATAAACCTCAGGCCTGGTGGTCTCATTAAATGAAACCATTAGGAGAATAGATCCTCTATCCCCTTCCCTAACCCATGAATTTTGGGGTGGATTCTAGAGCCTCAGTATTACTTGACTTGTGGGCATAGAACCTCAAGTAAATACCCCACACTACCAAGCCATGTGCACATGCTTATTCATCCAATCACCACACACATACTGTAAGATCTCGGTCTTTTATGGAATAATATTGAGTGTGTTTTCAGGTATGTTTATTTGTTATTAAGTATCTTTGTGTTGGGTTATGACCTGAGGTGTGTTTGAATAATGTTTTTAAGGAACATGGAAAGACAGGGGCTGTGCACGATTTGTGAATGGTTTATCCAAACCGTACGCAAGATAACCATGCAGACAATGGGTGTCGGCATGGTTGGTGCCCAGTTTTACTAACTATGTTCCATCATGTCATGCGGGAAGTGGAAGAACACATGGTCAGCACATGGTTTGGCCTAACTGTGTGGTCTCTCAGGTGAAACCGTACGTGCAGAGGATTTTATTCCAAAAATTGGTTTTAAAACCACACAAACCCCCGAAAACTCTCAAATTCGACTTAGTATTGAGATTGACTTATTCTGGGTAATCTTTGATCCTTCCAGAGGATGTTCAAGGCAATCCAAAAACCATTATTCAAGATCGAAAGCCTAGATCTAAGATCTTATCTTTTCTGGGTAAGTGGATTTTATCCCGTTGCCTCTCTTGTTCTTTCTCTTATCTTTTCCAGATCTTTTCATTGAATATCTCTCCAGTTTTCATGGATCTAAACCTATGGGTTGAGATCTAGATCTATAATTTTGGATCTAGATCTATATTTTCAAGATTTGGATGCCTTTGATCTTAATTTTGGTTTGGGGATTTAGATCTGGAGATTGATCAACAACGTTGTGTTTCTTAGATTTTGGGGATTTCCATTGGGCTAACATCCATCAATAATCCATGGTAGGTGGTATAAATAGAACTTCCATAGTATTGATTTTGATATGTGTATGATTTTATGATTTTCTAGATTTTCTTGATGAATAATTTCCTAAATCATAGTAATTAGGAATGTAGAATTGAATTGAGTTTTCCTTGGAGATTAATTGATAATTGAATCACAGAACAAATGAAATGGGGTTGTCCAAATAGATATTTTGGAGATTTATTAGGGTTTGAGATATTGTAATTGATATATTGGATTTGTTGGGATAAGATAATTAATTGGGGGGAATAAATTATGAAATTATGTTTGACTATGTAAGATAATTAACTAGGAGAATTAATTATGTTTCACGTTGTTGACCAAATATAATTAATTGTGAGAATTAATTATGATATTTTGAGATTTTATATCAATAATTAATTATGGAATGATAATTGAATTGATTGATTAATTAATTGATGAATTAATTAATGGATTATTTTCTTAGGTAATTGTTGAGTTAACTAATGGACTTTTAAATTATTAACCAATTGTTGGTTTAGTAAAAAAATAATGTGACTTATTCTTGTAAATTAAAGAATGATTAAATGGATTATATTTTTGTGGTTCAAGACATATAATTCTAGAACAATTAGAAGTTGGGACTTGGATATGGAATTCCTCCCCAATAGTTATCCAATTTTGAGATTATGGGGTGCTAGGAATGACGACCTACACCGATGAGAAAAGAAGTTTTAGGCATGAAGACAAACACTCAACAATATTTTAGGGTTCTAGGCATGAATAACTATACCAAATGAATTATAATAATGAACGATGATTCAAATAAGAAAAAATAATTGATAATGGGACTAAAGTGATGATTAAAGATTAAATGACAATGTGATAACTGTTCAAATTATACATTGTATTTATTTCCTTATAAATCTACATGAACTATCTTTTGACTGACTCATTTTAGACACCATTGGTGGTGTCCTACTGAGTTGTACTCACACCCTATTCGGGCCTCCTGATCGGAACTCAAGTAGACTTTGTTGTTGCATGATAGGATAATGTCAAAGCCCTAGGATAGGTTTCATTTTGGGATTAGAGAATGGGAGAGGGAACTAGACGTGGTTCAGGACCTGTTTGGGAGTCGTTGTGTCTTTACTTTTAGTTTCATTGTAGACACTTGACATTTTCATTGCCATATAATGTTTTAACTTTCAGTTGGGAATTGTATTTTCATGTTTTAGTTATCATATGACATGGATTTCTTCAGGTTATTATATTCTTCCGCACTTGTTTATTATTATTATTTTGTTGGTTTCTTATTCTGAAAAAAGATGGTATATTCTCCCCAATAATAACATAACAAACCCTCAATGCTAGTCGGTACCCTTTGGCGTATGAGGAGGTGCACTTGAGGGCATGTGGCCAATCATCTCGGGGCACCGATCAGTGGCTCTCGGGTCAGGACGTCGCAAAGTGGTATCAAAGGTCATTTTCTTTTCTTTATTCTTATTTTGTCTTACTATTTTTCTAAAGGTAGAGATGAGACTAGGAAGATTCGTGGCTTGGTAAAGAGCTGATGCATGGGAGTTTCAAACCCATGTATGGGGAAAAATATGAGTACTCTGGGTGGGATTGTTGTGATTGATTTTTGTTGTTATAGTTGGATATTATTTCACCTTGGGTAACACACTTGTGGTGTGGTGTGATGTGATGTTTGTTTTGAAAATTGTTGAATTTTTATTCATGGCATAATGAGTCATGATAGTTGAGTTTGAATTCATTATTATAGGAACTCAGGGTTTTTGTGACACACATCATTCTGGGCACTCACACGAAAATGGGTTATGGGTAAATTGTTGAACTTGAACTGTTTTCCTTAATGTGAGACTGAAATAATGATGCAAAATGAGAATAAATGGGTGTTTAATGAGAACCATGATTTATGAAATGAATATGATTAATTAATTAGTTGTTTAATTAATTAATTTGAGATAATGTGATTAATTAATGGTTGGATTAATTAATCAGAATGAATGTAACCTTGTTAACCAATACCTTTGAGTAGGATGGTTAAGGGTAGTGATAAGGCCTCAGTGTTGACCATGTGGTGATTAAAAGGTGAAAAGAAATATTGAAACTTGTTTTATTAGTTTATCCTCTTACGTAAATGTTATAAGGTTGCGTTATGAGACCTAAGATGTGTGTTTTAGATTTCTATAGATATTCCTCCATGATTATTGTTGAGGGAGAGACCAAGGGGAATGTCCCGGAATGAACTTCCAGACAGGGATCATGAGGCACCATTGGTGCAAGCTGAGGAAGAAGGGAAACAGTTCTGATAGAATTTTTATCATTTCATGAAATTCATTGAGGGAGACCTAGGGAGGGTTCTAAAAATCATGTTCGAGTTGACAAGGGAGTTTCAGCTAAAACACCCACCAACTTTTACTAGAGAGGATGGACCCGAGGGAGCTGAATTATAGATTGAATCCATAGAGACAATACTTTACCATTTGGAGACTCCGGTTGAGATGAGGGTCAAGTTGACTGCTTATATGCTACGAGGTTTTGCAAAGTGATGGTGTGACATTCAGGTATGATCTGAACAGACTAATGATATGTTATGGAAGTACTTTCTGGAGAAGTTCTTGGAGCACTTATATCTAGATACGCTGATACAAGATAAGGATTCAGAGTTTATGCATCTGACCCAAGGAAAAATTTCCATAATAGAATATACTAAGAATTTCACATATTTACAACATTTTGCTCCATATTTGGAGACAGATGAGGATTATTTAGAAAAATGATTTTAGGATGGACTTAGGTGTGAAATTAAGTTCTAGGTGAATATCTTTAGGCTGAAGAAATTCTCACAAGTGGTTAATTAGGCTCTCATTTTATAGGGGAACCTAAAGGAGGCTTCTAGTACTTGTTAGATAGCTATCACTGGACGACTAGGGAGTGTACCTTCTGAGAGAACGAAGAATCATCATGAGAACCTTAGTTAGGATAGTGGAAAGTAAGGTGGACAGTCAAGAGGAACAGTTGCACCAGATCTTACTCATGTGATTTTTCACCAGCACGGTAGGTAGGGACACTATCATATACATTTTCTTCAACCACCAGTGGAGTGATAGTTTTATGGAAAGATGGGGCACTTACAAAAGTTATGCAAGAAGCAACAGTTGACTGGTGATGCAATAGAAGATAATCAGAGTTAGAGTGTGGGAAGAGGTTCTTCTATAATATATAGGTTTTTCAGTTTGAGGAGTTGGAGTATAAAGGGTTTATTTTTCCATGTATATAACCTTAGGGATCACCTGTGTAACACCCCGAGCTTCCACGATACGCTTCTCATTCAATAATACAATAGCTTGCATTGTACGCAACTTCGAGTTCTAAAACATCGCGAAAAATCAAAGTAGCCGATATGAATAGTAATAACCACTTTTTAAAATTATAGAAATTTTATATTTCAAAATGGACTTCATTTTTGTATTCCTAATATTGAAATTAGCCTATGTTGAATTTTTTGTAATTTTCTGAGAACTTCAATATTTTTATGAATAGTGAAAAATACTTAAAACAACTTTTTTAATCAAAATAATTCATAGTGATAAATTATACTATTGAGTGGTTTTAGAGTATAATTAGAATATATTTTTACCATTTTATCCAATGGTGGTCATTAGAATTAATTTAACATTGAAATTGGACATAAACAATTGCCAATCTTTTGATATAAATTGTTTCTTAAAAACACGCTATTTGTTGTGACAGCGGGAATTAATTATAAAATTAATTAATGCAACTAATATGTTTGGAATTTTGTAAAATAGAAATCATTTTTGAATTCGTAATATCAATTATAGCTTAGGGTGAAATTTTGGCTTTATTCTGAAAAACTTCAATTTTTGATAAATAGTGAAACCACTAAGTGGTTGTTAAAAACTGATTTTTCGTTAAAATGAAATATTACCACTTCTGTGATTTGATTTTCAAAAATCCGACATACATGGTTGTCATTAAGAAGTAAAATGTGGTTCAATGAGATTAAAATAATTTTTTGGTGAATAGTAACTTTTAAGTTCTTAATCGCGATTAGAGGTAATTAGTGTAGTTTAAGGTACAAATAATGTTATAATAATATGAGATGAGCATGACACTTGTCCTACTCCTATTGGATGAGTCATGGCCGACCAAGACAACCCATGGGTCAACTTGGGGACCCCATGGAGCCACTTTAATTAGAAAATGACATAAATAACTTTTATTTAATGTTAAAGTAAAAAATGACACAAACATAAAATGTTTTACTAAAACAATTTTTAAGTGGGGTTACACAAGTCCAAATTTTGATTATAAATATTCATTAGAAAGATAAAAAGATTTCCTACATCATAGTATTTTTCTTATAATTTTTAGACATTAAATAAATTTAATTATTTATGACATAATAATGATGCAGCGATGACATCATTATTTGACGATTTAAATAAAATGGAAAGATAATATAAAATCTATGAACTACACATGGCCAAAACCAATTAGATGAGTGGATTTCGATGCCTTATCACCTTATCCACGAATTATATCAATGTGGGACCTTTTAAAACCGAAACACATTTTCAAATAATGTAATGTTCCTTTACTTTCCAAAAGTGCCCCTCCTCTCCTCTTATAAAAGGCCCCCACCTCTACCTCATTTCACACACTCTTCAAGCCATTGGCTCGGCCAACCCCTGCCCATTTGCTCTCTCCACATCCCTCTCCTCATCCTAGAGGATTCCCTTTGGGCATAATCCTTTCAAAGGAAGCCTTTAGGCTCAACTCAAAAGGAGTTACACTTTTTAAGGTAATTCATTCTCTCATGTTCTTTTGTTTTATTTTGCTTCTCCAACCCCCTAAACTCTTTTTATTTACTTCTTTTGTAACAACACAAGTATCTTAAATATACTAGGATGTTGTTATAAGATTTATTTGAGCTACACTTCCACACAACTACATCAAATGGTTAAAGAACATAAGGTTTCCGTGGATGGCGAAATTCTGCCTCCCGAAACGATGATTGTTCAACACTCATTTAACACCTTCAAAGGTGGCCATTATGATGTCACTATTTTTATATATGATATATAATATGTTTATGTTTTCCTTAAGCTTCTGTTTTTTCATTTTGGGCATACCTTTATGGTTTCCATTATGGGTAAAACACGATATCTTCATTTTAGGAAGCGCGGACTACCGCCCCCTGAAAGTGATTTGATTCGTTAATACCATATGTGGGATGTGTGAAGGATAAAGTTAATGATATTATATATGTTATTATACTGGAATTATAATATACTCTCATATCATTATGATTCCATTCCAGAAAATATGAAATAGAAATGGAAGTAGCGTTCATGCGTACGTACGGCTTACCGTCTCCATGAACGGTGCATTTCATTTCTTACCTCTAAATGTGATGTAATATTATAAATGAATGTATGTACTGGATATATATGACATATATGATATCTACATCATGAATACCATTCTGGATATAATGAACCTTTGACCAAATTAACAACATGTAAGTGTAAGAAGCTTATTGTTGACTCAAGTACCAAAGATCGACAAAACGACCGTTATTAACTTAAATAATTACATAATGTTCATATCATTGTAATAAGTGATATAATAAGGATAATGAAGTTGAAAATGGTTCTTAATAAGGTATATATTAACTCTAGTTTATTATTCAGGAGGTTAAAGAACGGTTGAGTCAAGTCGGACACAAGGTAAGGGAATTTCTAAACCCAACTTCCATTCTTTGGGTTAATCTCCTATTTTCAAATTATGTCATGATATTATTATGTAATATCTTGTATTTGTACTTTATTTATGTGTACATATAGTAAATACACATAATAGATATATTTTATTTAAAAAAAATTATCTTTGTAAGGGAATTTCTTAACCCAACTTCCATTCTTTGGGTTAATCTCCTACTTTCAAATTATGTCATGATGTTATTATGTCCTATTTTGTATTTTTACTTTCTTTATGTGTACCTATAGTGAATACACATAATAGATCTATTTTATTTTAAAAATGATCTTTTTAAGGACTTCGTATCAATCTCCTTTCATTGAGGCATATTTGGTTTTATACACAACCTTCTTTTATACGATGTATAAACCCCTTTGACTTTTACGTTTATTCAAAAGGAATCTTTTTTATACGAAGCGTTTTGCTAAACGACAAAAGGGAATGTTTTTCTTTCCGTACTTATGCGGCGACAACGACTTCTCCGCCGCCGTGACCATTATTTGAGTTTCGGCTTCCTCTACAAGCCATCATTTTCTTTTTTAATGAAAAATAAATACAAAGTTTTAACATTCTTTTATTTTGGTATTGAAAATGGTTTTGAAAGCGTTTTTATTATATCAATGTGTTGTATTGATACCTTGTGATTGAAATGTGGAAATGTTATGTTTCCTTTATGCATGTTTTATGTGATACGATTATGTTATGGTTTATGATATGTTTAAACCTATTCATATGAGGAATGTATTGGACTTAATATGTGACGGGTGGAGCCCGCTATAGCTCCTCGATGCATCGGTAGGTCTCATGAGACAACTAGACGTGGAATTGGCCGAGGCCCTTTCCCAATTTGATTTATGGTTTTGGCCGAGGCCTTAATCATTTTAGATGTCTTGGCCGAGGCCTTGACAAAATTTTTCAGAATGTCCGGCATTATACATTCCCTCATTATGAAAGTGGTTATTGATATTGCATGTGATTATTCTGCCAGTAGAATATCCATGTGAAGAAGTGAATGGCATTATCTCATTTTACTTTTGCCATATTATGTTGAAGTTCAAGTTTAAAAGGCTTTTGTTTTAGTTATACATTGCCTTAAATGTTAATGTTTATTTATAAAAGCTTCCGCAATATTGTTATCCTTACTGAGCATCTGAGCTCACCCCTTTCAATGTTTTAATGTTTTCCAGGATTTGAAGAAGTATATTATGAATGACCTGCAGAGATAGTCTGAGGGGATATGAAGACAATATGTTGTTGTTGTTTTGGTTTACTTTATGATGTAATGTAACGTTTACAAATGTATCTAGTGTTTCCAAGGCTACTAAACTAATCGGTCTTTCGAGAATTGATCTTTTGTGATCATGCCAATGTTACGAAGTAATGCACCGACTCTGGGTAGCTGGGGTCGGGGCGTTACAGTTGGTATCAGAGGCAGTTTAGTACTAACCTTGGAAGCTAGATTTAGATAAACTCTGATTAGAGCACATAGCCCAAAGATAGACTTTGAGGATTAGTATAGAAGAACTTCCTAGAATTTTGGTATTATAGAGATGATATGAGTTTTCCGAGCAATACATCCCTGTCTGGATACGAGCAGGTAGAGGCGGCTCTGGCACAGATGTACCTAGGGGTAAAACCCGAAAACACCGCTTTGAGCTAGACTCGAACGGGAACTGGTGCACGACAACGGGCCTTGCTGCACTCTTGGTTACGACACTCCCGGGGGATACGCTTAGGATAATTCTCATTTTCTTTACAAACCACTATGAACGGTTATGAGTATATACTTCCTCAAATAAAACCTTTTTATGATTATGGATTATATCCATAAATAGTTCAATTTATGTTAAGTATTTTACAAGTATGGAATTATGTATTTTGATTCATAAACTAATCTAGTTTATGCCATTGTTTAGAAATGGCGCCTAGTAGAAGGAATGGAAACTGTATCAATGCACGAACTCCGTGTAGGGATTTCCCTCCTGCTCAAGATAATTATTGTGGACCTGGAGATACAACTGGTGCTGATCAACTTATTACCATACTGGGACAACTCACGCAGGTTATGAATAACAACCTTACTCGTATGGAGCACCCTGATCCGCAACGTGGAGGATCAATGCTAGATCGTTTCATGAGGCAACAACCACCAACCTTTAATGGGAGTACAAATCCTATAGTAGCTGAGCAATGGATAAATTCCTTAGAGAAAATATTCCATGCCTTGGGGAGTAGTGAAAGGGAGAAGGTTGTCATGGCAGTTTACCGCCTCACTGGAGATGCCGATCAGTGGTGGTCGCTGATTCAAAACACAAAGGAAGATGATGACATATCGAATATGGAATGGAGGGAGTTCAAAGAGCTTTTCTTAGAAAAATACTTTCCTCGTGACCATCGAGCGGATATGGAAAGGCAATTTTTGAGTCTGAGACAAAAGGAGGATGAGAATGTCGCAAAGTATGAGGCTAACTTTACAAGGTTAGCGAGGCATGCTGCAGATTATATACGTAACCCCAGAAGTAAGATTGATCGTTTCTTTGATGGGTTAAAACCATTTCTCCGTCGAGCTCTAGTGTCACAATCTTTCTCAACATACGAAGATATAGTCTCATGTGCTATCAAGACAGAAAAGGAATTCTCTAAGTCTTATGACAACAAAGTAAAGCAAGAGAAGAAGAGAACGGTGGAACAAGAGACAGATAAAGGGAAAAAGGGAAAGAAGGATTTTCCATTATGTGATAATTGTGGGAAGAATCACCCTGGTACTTGCCTAAAAGGAATGGGAGTTTGTTATAAATGTGGAGAAAAAGGTCACCAGGCTCGTGATTGCAAGGGAAAGAAAGAGGCTGTCAAAGTTGAATGCTACAATTGTAGAGAAATGGGTCATTATGCAAATGAATGTCCTAAGCGTCAGGGAAACTTACCTCAGAAAAGGCCAAGGGATCAAGGACAATCTTATGCTGTTACTACAGTTGAAGCAGAATAACTAATGTATTGGTGCTTTTGGACTCAAGGATTATATTCTGGTTATAAGAATAATGTAATATATATATATGGATTGTACTGCAGTACTTTTTTGATTTCAGTAAGGTTTTAATATGATTAAGGTAATCATATTTTTAGTATGTGACAATAAGAGAAACTTTTCTTTGTTTGGGGAATCTGATGTTACAATTGATTTTGGAATTTAGAGACCTTTTAGAGAAAGTCTGGATGAAGGTATTTTGGATAACTATAAAGTTTGGAGTGGATTAAGTTGAAATTTGGATAGTATTGTTTAAGGTTAAAAAATTTATGAAGATTATTTTTGGAATAGTATAGTACTATATTTTTAGGAAAAGGACAACCTGCAGGGTGGGGAATAACCCGTCGCGTCGGACAAAGCTGCAGGAATCGAACCCACAACCATAGTGCGACAAGCCTTTATTTCCTACCACTAGCCTACAGGAAGTCCCTGGTTATTACAAAATAGTTTTACTAATCTAAATGGTATGTGTTAACATTTGGAACCTTATACAATTAGGATAAATAGAATATTTTTGAGTTCTGTTACCATTTGGAGTAAAAGTTGGGTTTGTGGTAAAAATTTATTAACGAATGAAAGTATACATAACAAGTATGTATATTCCCTTACGTTCTTAGTAAATCTCATCAATAAATTCCTCAACATTATAAAAGGTAACTTAAAACAAAAATGTTGTCGGTTAACTTTTCCAACTGGGGATTCAATGACCGTTTAACCAATCACAAGTTTGTGATTTTCTTATGGTTAAACATTCTCCTAATCCTGTTTTCTATAACTCTCCATCAGACCTTGATGGTTTGTTTTTCTTCCATATCCATATTTTCATAGAATCCTAGAATGGGCTATAACGGGTGACCTTTGTACTTATCCTGCTTTCTTTTAATGTTATATATTTATTAACCTTATTTCCGATGTGGGTTATCCTCAAAGGTATTTTCTCTTTTCAACCTTTTATTTTCCAAGAAAAATTTCAAATTGCGAGGACGCAATTTATTGAAGGAGGGGAGAATGTAACACCCCGAGCTTCCACGATACGCTTCTCATTCAATAATACAATAGCTTGCATTGTACGCAACTTCGAGTTCTAAAACATCGCGAAAAATCAAAGTAGCCGATATGAATAGTAATAACCACTTTTTAAAATTATAGAAATTTTATATTTCAAAATGGACTTCATTTTTGTATTCCTAATATTGAAATTAGCCTATGTTGAATTTTTTGTAATTTTCTGAGAACTTCAATATTTTTATGAATAGTGAAAAATACTTAAAACAACTTTTTTAATCAAAATAATTCATAGTGATAAATTATACTATTGAGTGGTTTTAGAGTATAATTAGAATATATTTTTACCATTTTATCCAATGGTGGTCATTAGAATTAATTTAACATTGAAATTGGACATAAACAATTGCCAATCTTTTGATATAAATTGTTTCTTAAAAACACGCTATTTGTTGTGACAGCGGGAATTAATTATAAAATTAATTAATGCAACTAATATGTTTGGAATTTTGTAAAATAGAAATCATTTTTGAATTCGTAATATCAATTATAGCTTAGGGTGAAATTTTGGCTTTATTCTGAAAAACTTCAATTTTTGATAAATAGTGAAACCACTAAGTGGTTGTTAAAAACTGATTTTTCGTTAAAATGAAATATTACCACTTCTGTGATTTGATTTTCAAAAATCCGACATACATGGTTGTCATTAAGAAGTAAAATGTGGTTCAATGAGATTAAAATAATTTTTTGGTGAATAGTAACTTTTAAGTTCTTAATCGCGATTAGAGGTAATTAGTGTAGTTTAAGGTACAAATAATGTTATAATAATATGAGATGAGCATGACACTTGTCCTACTCCTATTGGATGAGTCATGGCCGACCAAGACAACCCATGGGTCAACTTGGGGACCCCATGGAGCCACTTTAATTAGAAAATGACATAAATAACTTTTATTTAATGTTAAAGTAAAAAATGACACAAACATAAAATGTTTTACTAAAACAATTTTTAAGTGGGGTTACACAAGTCCAAATTTTGATTATAAATATTCATTAGAAAGATAAAAAGATTTCCTACATCATAGTATTTTTCTTATAATTTTTAGACATTAAATAAATTTAATTATTTATGACATAATAATGATGCAGCGATGACATCATTATTTGACGATTTAAATAAAATGGAAAGATAATATAAAATCTATGAACTACACATGGCCAAAACCAATTAGATGAGTGGATTTCGATGCCTTATCACCTTATCCACGAATTATATCAATGTGGGACCTTTTAAAACCGAAACACATTTTCAAATAATGTAATGTTCCTTTACTTTCCAAAAGTGCCCCTCCTCTCCTCTTATAAAAGGCCCCCACCTCTACCTCATTTCACACACTCTTCAAGCCATTGGCTCGGCCAACCCCTGCCCATTTGCTCTCTCCACATCCCTCTCCTCATCCTAGAGGATTCCCTTTGGGAATAATCCTTTCAAAGGAAGCCTTTAGGCTCAACTCAAAAGGAGTTACACTTTTTAAGGTAATTCATTCTCTCATGTTCTTTTGTTTTATTTTGCTTCTCCAACCCCCTAAACTCTTTTTATTTACTTCTTTTGTAACAACACCAGTATATTAAATATACTAGGATGTTTTTATAAGATTTATTTGAGCTACACTTCCACACAACTACATCAAATGGTTAAAGAACATAAGGTTTCCGTGGATGGCGAAATTCTGCCTCCCGAAACGATGATTGTTCAACACTCATTTAACACCTTCAAAGGTGGCCATTATGATGTCACTATTTTTATATATGATATATAATATGTTTATGTTTTCCTTAAGCTTCTGTTTTTTCATTTTGGGCATACCTTTATGGTTTCCATTATGGGTAAAACACGATATCTTCATTTTAGGAAGCGCGGACTACCGCCCCCTGAAAGTGATTTGATTCGTTAATACCATATGTGGGATGTGTGAAGGATAAAGTTAATGATATTATATATGTTATTATACTGGAATTATAATATACTCTCATATCATTATGATTCCATTCCAGAAAATATGAAATAGAAATGGAAGTAGCGTTCATGCGTACGTACGGCTTACCGTCTCCATGAACGGTGCATTTCATTTCTTACCTCTAAATGTGATGTAATATTATAAATGAATGTATGTACTGGATATATATGACATATATGATATCTACATCATGAATACCATTCTGGATATAATGAACCTTTGACCAAATTAACAACATGTAAGTGTAAGAAGCTTATTGTTGACTCAAGTACCAAAGATCGACAAAACGACCGTTATTAACTTAAATAATTACATAATGTTCATATCATTGTAATAAGTGATATAATAAGGATAATGAAGTTGAAAATGGTTCTTAATAAGGTATATATTAACTCTAGTTTATTATTCAGGAGGTTAAAGAACGGTTGAGTCAAGTCGGACACAAGGTAAGGGAATTTCTAAACCCAACTTCCATTCTTTGGGTTAATCTCCTATTTTCAAATTATGTCATGATATTATTATGTAATATCTTGTATTTGTACTTTATTTATGTGTACATATAGTAAATACACATAATAGATATATTTTATTTAAAAAAAATTATCTTTGTAAGGGAATTTCTTAACCCAACTTCCATTCTTTGGGTTAATCTCCTACTTTCAAATTATGTCATGATGTTATTATGTCCTATTTTGTATTTTTACTTTCTTTATGTGTACCTATAGTGAATACACATAATAGATCTATTTTATTTTAAAAATGATCTTTTTAAGGACTTCGTATCAATCTCCTTTCATTGAGGCATATTTGGTTTTATACACAACCTTCTTTTATACGATGTATAAACCCCTTTGACTTTTACGTTTATTCAAAAGGAATCTTTTTTATACGAAGCGTTTTGCTAAACGACAAAAGGGAATGTTTTTCTTTCCGTACTTATGCGGCGACAACGACTTCTCCGCCGCCGTGACCATTATTTGAGTTTCGGCTTCCTCTACAAGCCATCATTTTCTTTTTTAATGAAAAATAAATACAAAGTTTTAACATTCTTTTATTTTGGTATTGAAAATGGTTTTGAAAGCGTTTTTATTATATCAATGTGTTGTATTGATACCTTGTGATTGAAATGTGGAAATGTTATGTTTCCTTTATGCATGTTTTATGTGATACGATTATGTTATGGTTTATGATATGTTTAAACCTATTCATATGAGGAATGTATTGGACTTAATATGTGACGGGTGGAGCCCGCTATAGCTCCTCGATGCATCGGTAGGTCTCATGAGACAACTAGACGTGGAATTGGCCGAGGCCCTTTCCCAATTTGATTTATGGTTTTGGCCGAGGCCTTAATCATTTTAGATGTCTTGGCCGAGGCCTTGACAAAATTTTTCAGAATGTCCGGCATTATACATTCCCTCATTATGAAAGTGGTTATTGATATTGCATGTGATTATTCTGCCAGTAGAATATCCATGTGAAGAAGTGAATGACATTATCTCATTTTACTTTTGCCATATTATGTTGAAGTTCAAGTTTAAAAGGCTTTTGTTTTAGTTATACATTGCCTTAAATGTTAATGTTTATTTATAAAAGCTTCCGCAATATTGTTATCCTTACTGAGCATCTGAGCTCACCCCTTTCAATGTTTTAATGTTTTCCAGGATTTGAAGAAGTATATTATGAATGACCTGCAGGGATAGTCTGAGGGGATATGAAGACAATATGTTGTTGTTGTTTTGGTTTACTTTATGATGTAATGTAACGTTTACAAATGTATCTAGTGTTTCCAAGGCTACTAAACTAATCGGTCTTTCGAGACTTGATCTTTTGTGATCATGCCAATGTTACGAAGTAATGCACCGACTCTGGGTAGCTGGGGTCGGGGCGTTACAACCTGTTTTATTTTCAAAGAAGGATGACAAGATTTTATGCTTGTTTTTCAATTTCCAGAAGTTGAATAAAATTATTGTGAAGAACCAATATCCTCTTCTATGTATCTATGATCTGTTTGACTAGCTGAACAAGGATTGTGTGTTCTCAATGATTGATCTCAGATTAGGGTATCATTAGGTGAGAGTTCAGACATCTGATATACCAAGAACTACTTTCAGGAGCAGGTATGACCTTTATGAGTTTTTCATAATTATTTATGGGCTGAAAAATTCTCTAGAAGTTTTTATGGTTTTGATGAACATGATATTTCATCGGTACTTAGATCAGTTTGTGGTGGTGTTGTTGGACGACATCTGTGTGTACTCTAAGACTCATGACGATCATGACCAACTTCTTGACATCATTCTTGGTACACTAAGAGAGCATCAGCTATACGCCAATATATCTAAATGTTAGTTTTGTATTGACATGGTACACTTTTTGGGGCACATCATCTCGGAAGAAGGTGTGTATGTGGACCCAGAAAAAGTGCAGGCAGTGGTTTCTTGGGAGAATCCCAATATTTTTTTGATATCCAAAACATTTTGGGACTGTATGGTTATTATAGGAGGATAATCCATGAATTTTCTTAATTGGAAGCACTTCTTACTAGTTTGAAAAAGAAATTAATAATGTTTTATTGGATTGAGGCATGTGATAACTCTTTCCAGGAGTTGAATAAGTGCTTGACATCAACACCAATTTTAATCTTACCTGAGTCGGGTGAGGAGTACACAGTGTATTATGATGCTTCAGGGATTGGGCTCGAAGGTGTGTTGATGCAAGGGGATTGAGTAACTGATTATGGTTCTTGGACAAAGAATTCATCCCCAATAGTTATCCAAGATTGAGCTTATGGGTTGTTAGGAATGACGACCTACACCGAATGAGAAAAATATTCCTTGGAATAACGACCTACACTCAACGAGATTTAGGGTGCTTGGAATGAATACGTACACCAAATGAATGATAATAATGAATAATGATTCAAATGAGAAACATGAATTGATACTGGGACTAATGTGATGATTAAATATTAAATTACAATGCGATAATAGTTTAAATTATGTATTGTATTTATTGCTTCATAAATATACATGAACTATCTCTTGAGTGACTTGTTTTAGACACCGTTGGTGGTGGCCTACTAAGTTGTACTCACACCCTATTCAGGGTGCCTGATTGGCACTTGAGTAGACTTTTTTGATTCATGATAGGACAAGGGAAAGGCCCTAGGATACATTGCAGTTTGGGATTGTAGCATGTGAGAGGGAACCAGATGTGGTTCAGGAACCGTTTGTGAATTTTTGTGTCTTTACATTCAGTTGAATTGTAGACAATTGACATTTTCATTTCCATAGCAGGTTTTACCTTTCAGTTGAGTATTGTATTTTAATGTTTTAGGTATCATATGACATGGATTGTTTTCTATTATTATACACTTTAACACGTGGTTATTGTTATTTTCTTATGCTGGTATATTATTCTAATAAAACAGGGTATAGTCTCCCCAAGATTGACATACCAGACCCTCGTTGCTAGTAAACACCCTTTGGTGTACGGGGAGGCACGCTTGAGGTCATGTGTCCAACCAACTCAGGGCACTGTTCAGTGGCTCCCGGGTTGGGATGCCACACATACAAAATCACAAACCATACCCAAGAAAGTAAAAATAAAAATAAAAAACCATAACAATCATTATGGGAATTAATAACATGCCACAACCCATTAACACATTTGGTAATTACATTACATAGCCCATTTCCCTTTATTTTTCCTAACTCACTTAGAATATTAAATAATTACCATACATTATCCCATTTATCATACTCATCAATTCCCATAAGTTAACCAATTTAACCCATTCCTCATTTCACAAGTAATAAATACCTTATACATTCCATGTATATCTCATATGGAATTTATAATGGTCACTTTAATCCAATTAACCCATTTAGAATATTTAACAATCTCTATATATTATCCATTTAAAACATCAATAAAATCATTATCCTTAACCCATACACCCATTGACCCATTTTCATTTACATTTCTTAACCTAAATATCCCATTTATCATTCACAATCCTTTGACCATAAACCAATTACCCTTTTACATTTCATATCTCACATAACTCATTAGAATTTATCCAAAAGACCCCTTATTACATTTTCCATTTCTAAAAAGACCATAAATATTCCTATTTCAAATAAAATTAACATATTAACATGTTCTTTATGGGATCTACATTATCACACATCAATTCCTTATTTAACACTACCAATGTCAAGGTTTGGAAATGTAGGCGCACCCCATGGATGGACCTAGATTAGTTTAATCATAGTATAAGCATCCCATGGGGATAAATAGGGGTTCAATTATCCATTTTTACACTCCTTTTATGAAATCTCACTAAATGAATCAAACACATAATAATAGATAACCAATAATAAAACCAAACATGCAGAAATCAATTCAATGACTATTGGATATAACTTGTAGACCACCTACCTCAAATATATTAATGAACACGCTATTAATCATTTCCTTAGATACAGATTAAAGAACCACTTGGATCCTTAACCTACAATCCTCTAGACAAAAAGGGTTTTAGGGATTCATAAAAAGATAACCAAAGATACAATCCCTAATTCAGAAAATAGGAATAAGAGGGATATTAGACTTACCCTAAGCTTTGATCTACAAATAATGGTGGTCCAAAAGACCAGTAATTGAAGGAGAAACACCCTTGGGAAGATTTTGTAGCTTGAGTTCCCCACTAGGGTTGAGAGGGGAATAATGGGAGGAAAAATTGGGTAGATCTTAAAAATACTGTGATTGATTTGTTTTTAAATTTTCCAACTTTTAATGGGGAACATAGTATTCCCAAAAGGCTTTCCAAACCATGCGAAAGGAATTATCCAAGGGGAGTGAGGTCACATGGTTACCTGGGGAGATCTGCATGTTTTGACTAACCATGCATAATTACACTATCCACGGTCTCATGGTTTTCTTGGGAAGAACGCACAATTTACTTAATCATGCGCAAACTATGCACCTTGCACATGTTGGGCTAGTTTTCTTTATTTTTTTGTGTCTTGAACCCCTGGGACACCCCCAAGGCCCCTGATACACCTAATGAGAATTTAATTATGTAAAAATACATGATTAAAACCAAAATTTAAACAAGGAAATACCTCTACGGAGCTGAGATCTTACATTAAGAAAAAACCAAGAGACTAGAATTGATTAGACAAATTATAGTAAACTTGATACATTAATAGAATAAAAGAAATAAATTGATAGAAACCTTCCAAAGTTAGCTACCTAAACCTAGAACAAGGCTATATTTAATCCCTCATCCTAGAAATGAGAGAGTAAGAGGTATGGAAATAAATAAAAGAAACCATGAAATAAAATCGGAGAGAAAGTGATAGAGGACTGTAATGGCCCAGTCTTAATGTACATGGACATTACATCACTTTTGCAGAATAATTAAAACATTATAAATATAGCCACCCAAAACTATATTAGTCTAGTACCTTTGGAAACTTGTAAACATAAAAATTGGTACATAATTGATATACATTATCTCCCACTTGGTTCTTCTTGACTAGAACTCTTCTTAAACACATCAAACATAGTATATATATTCATAACATAGGGAAGGAATCATAAAAGGGGTGATCTTAGATTATCATTAAGGTAAAAAAGGAAATATATAAGATTAATCATGAGAATAAGAGTATGAGGACATGATCGTAAAAATAGGAGATCATACCTTGCATATCAAAGATCATATACATGAATCATGGAATAATGTTTGGCAGTTCATAAGACATGAATCATAAGAAAATCATGAACATAATCCATGAAATAATAACATAAGAATAAGACATTTAATTGTGGAAGACACATAATCATATAAAATTATTTACATAGTAGTCAAGGAATCGCTTCCACGTCCATATTAGTAGTATGGGTTCACTCCCCATACCATCTTTATAGTCATGGTTCACTCCCGTAACCATCTTAGTAGTATGAGTTCACTCCTAATATCATATTGGTATTCATGGTTCACTCCCATGGCCATCATTATAGTTAATGTTCTCTCCCAAGACCATATTAGTATATCTCATGAGATATAAATCTTTATCCAATGAATTATAGGTAGATATAGGTCCCACCCATATCATAATTAAATCATAAATATACCAAAAAATCAGAAACAATCATACCATAACCCATGAATTGAGATGGGTATCATAAAAATACAGTTATATAATAACCTATATAAAAGTTACAGGTGTCATATTCAATTCATGAAATCATAACTTGTGAAAAGAAGTGGGTTTCAAAAGTATATAACTTTTTAAATAGAAATGAGTTTCATAAACATCGTCCCATCAAAACAAAAATCATTCCAAGATAGAATATGATTGGAAACATTGAATCATTTCACTAGAAAGGCATGAGTAACACCAACATATGACATCTTAGATGGGAAATAATTTTTAAGGATCTTTTAAAAAAATGTCTTGAGTAAAATATTATTTCTTATTAAAAAATTCCTTTTAAAACATGACATTTTTTGAAAACCATTTTCAATGAAAACAAACTTCAAATCATACAAAGGATACTTGAAAAAAAATTTCATCGAAAAATTATAAAAGAATATTGAAAATATTTTGAAAACCTTTTTCTTTAAATACTTATAAAATAATCTTGAAAACATTTGGAAATACTTTTTAGAAAACATGGTTCTGAAGGAACACAAATTTCTGACCGAAGACAGAGGTACAGTTTGACTTTATTAAAAAAAATTCTTGATCACATTATGAAACAAAGAGTAAATAAATGGTACCATTACCTAGATATAAAAAGAATAAATATAGTCTAAGAAAACTCATGAGATTTATTTATAGATGGATCACAAGATTTAATCAATGGAATCATCGTTATAATCAATCCTGATAAATGATGAGATTGTTTCAATAAACTCTTACCACATGGTAACTTGGGATCATAGTATAAATGAAAGAAAATGAAATTACATGAAGTTTAAAATATAATGAAAATAAGACTATTAATTATATAACATTTCAAATGGAAGTATATACACCTCAAAAAATGTAGGTGCATAAAAAAACATGCGACTCCAAGAAGGAAAATTGAAACAAAACTATCTTACTGATTTGGTAATTTTTGAAATAGAAACCCCACAAAATAAAGATAATAGAATGGATATGTAAATACCTGAAAATTTAAGAATAATAATAATAGAATAAATCCATGGGAAATATATACACCCCAAAAATAAAATAGTGGTGAACATGGCATGTTTCCCAAAGATATGAAAAGTGAGATGAAATTCTCTTTCCTTATGTCTCGACTTTCATTGTACATGTAAAATCATCTTGTATAATAAGTATAAGTTTATTTTATATTTATAAAATAACCATATTAATATATATAATACCATATAATATTTCCTTATGAACTTCTATTACCTGTTTATTAAAAATTCCATGTTAACGTAACATTTCGGGTAATAATCGCTTTGTTTATCATATGTGTTTTGACTTTTCATTCTAGATCATCTTAATTAAATCATGATATAATTATTTATAGAATTTAAAACAAAAATTATATATATCATATATATTAATTATATAAAAATTTATAATAATCTATAAAATATAGATATATGAAATGGAATACACCATTCATGGGGATGGTAGGTCGTACGTACGCATAAACACTGTTTCCAATTTCATAACTTATTGAAATAAATAAAGTAAATTAAATATATGTATATACGTATATAATATAATTAAATTATAATTATTATGTCTTATATATAATATTATTTTACTAAACCCATCCTTAATACATTTCATGTAAGGTTTGAATGAATCTAATCGCTTTGAGGAGGTGGTAGTACACACTTCCACAAATGATGTTATCATATTTAAAAAAGATAGAAAGTATAAAGTCATGTTTATAAAACAATTATAGAGGAATAAATATATAATAAATGTCATATATAACATATATAAATATATTTTCAAGTATAAAACCCATCCATGAAATGTGGTAAAGGAAAAACGAAGAAAAATAATTTTATGAGGCGATGGTTCTCCATACAGATAATCTGTAAGTTCATTATCCACTAGATGGAAGTGTGTGTAAGTGAATGTAAAAAACTTATAATAACATAATATTAGTATATTTAGGAAGCTGGTTTTATTATATGATAATGGGATAATAATAATTGAGGTGGTGGAGAATGAAAAGAAAGGAACAAAGATTGAGGAATGATGCTACCTCTTCATTGAGTAACTCATTTTGGTTTTCAGCAAAGGGATTACTTGGATGGATTTATGATGAAGGGAGGATTAAAGGAAGAAATAAATAATGTTGGGAAGTGTATAAGAAAAATATTTTCCCAACAAATTTGGTTTGAGGGGTTTGAATAAGGGGGAGGGGTGGTGGCCTTTTATAGGGAAGGGAGGGGACACACATGACATTTTTGAAAACAAGTTAGGTGTACACAAGTTGTTTCCAAAAAACAGTCATAAAAACCATAAAAACTAAATATTATAAGGTTTATGGAAGAAATAGGGAAGTAAAATGGATGTTGTATAAGTTTATAGGTCATTTTGTCCCTTAATATTACTATATATTCCCTTATTAAGCTTAATTTGACCTTAATTGTTTTAATTAATCATAATCACTTTCGATAATTTTGTTGGAAAAAAATTAATTTTATATTGTTAAAATATAAATATAATAATATTTAAAACTTTTAATATAAATTTTTATAAATTCAATTCACATAATAATAAAAAATTAAGTTTAATGCTAATCTTGCAGAGGTGATGAGAAATCGAGTTTTTAAAGTGAGAATGATCAAAAGTTCATTAAGATTTAATATCTAAATTAAATATAATAAGATTAAAATGAACTAAATTGGATTAATATATGTATAATAGATCTAATTTTACTTTAAAACCAACTTTAAAATATAATTTAAATATTAAAATAAATTAGACGAAAAACGGTTTTAAATTAAAATTCAGTATTTTTTACTATTCATCCAAAAAATGAAGTTTCTCATAAAAATCCCAAAAATTCACCCAAATATAATTTCAAAATTATTAATTAAAAAATGATTTTTATTTTCTCAAATTAAATTTATAAAATTATCTAATGTGAATTTTATTATTTTTCATAGAAGGACATAAAAAGAAGTTCTTTTCAAAAAATAATATTTTTAAACATTTAAAGACTTTACCAAAAATTATATTTTTCATTATCATAATTATAAATAATATTTTAAAATTAGTTATTAATATAAATATTACTAAATTTAGCATCTATGTAATAAAACAATAGTAAAATTATGTTTCATTGAAATTCCATGATGCATGTAACACACACCATGTCAGTGTTGCGTGTAGCACAAGCCAAGTCGGTGTTGTGTGTAGCACAATACAAGTTTTTGTTTCATGTAGAAAAAAATTATCTTGGGGTATATTATAATGGTGTATCATATAAGGAATAAATAACCTAGTGCTTTCATATAACACAATCTATATTCAGTGTTGCATGAAATAAAAAATATAAACAAATATTAAATTAATTCGATTTTTTTTTTCACAAAAATTAAGTGTGTTAAATTATAACTACCTTAAAATGAATTTCTTCCATGAATTTTTTGGGTTATCAAAGGTTTAATACTTGAAATTATCATTCATAGAAACCCACATCATAAAAATTAATACTAAAACATCCTCTAAAAAAAGAAAGTTGGAAACATAACGGTGACCCAAAGTAACACATAACTAGGTTTACATATAGGATAACATAGGTAGGAATTGAAAACGTGGACATGGAAGGTAAATCTAACTATAAAGTTCTGGTGGAGAGTGATAAAGAACTTGATCAGGAAAAATTTAACAATCACAAATCTATAAATATGCAACGATCTAATGAACCATTTGATTCATTGGAAAAGAACGTACTAGGATATCATTTTCGGTTTCAATATCCTTTACCTAGAGTTGAATAATTTTCATGAGAAGTTATACATACTTGATTTTATTCCCATTCATACACAATATCTCACCCTTTGGCCATATCTTGACCAATTTCCACTTCACCTCTTTCTCCAAAAATGAAGGTGAAGTTTTCATTCCTGAAGCACTAATAGATCATGAGATCCATGATAATTCATCCCATGTCTCTTTAGTTACCATCAATACAAGGTTTTTAGATAAGGTTATCCAATATTCATAAATCCTAATATGGTGAGATAATAATTTAATCTCACCAACTTTATCAGATGTTTAACTTAAACTTTCCATAAATGATTAACCTTATAACCCTTCCGAAAGTTGAAAATGGAACGATTTTGGATGAAGGTCACTAAATCTGCTTAAAATTAGTCCCCATATATTATAATGTATCTCTTAATTTTCATATTACAAACATGTGAATACCCCCATTATATATTCTCTTGAAACATGTTAATAACCTGAGTTACAATAAATACTTTTGGAAAACATGAATGCTTCCTTATTATAAATATTTCTTAATATATTCCTTAAATCCAAGAAGCTGTAAACTTAAACCATGATAACATAGAACAAATTTTTCGATAAATACATAGTTAGTTACAAGGTAATTAGTAATATCCAAATTAATTATTCATATCCAATATATATTTAACCAAATACAATTATCTCTTTTTTATAAGTAAAATAAAAATTTCCCAACATCTTGAACACGTCAAGGGTTACCTTCCCTTAATAAAAATATCACATTCACATTAAATAAAATTTATATATATTTATCATCCTTAAAAATATACCTTTTAATACTTAATGAAAAATTATCTTTAAAATATTAAATATTTCATGATTCATATAACATAATCTTTGAATTCCAAAACACAAATACTTCATTCATCCAACTTTATTCTTAAACCATTACTCATGACTCATAATATTTTTCCTTAATACCCTTTTCATATAATATAAAATATAAATCATGTCTTAATGTTACAAAAACCTCTATATAATCATTATTATTACATTTAATGCAAACAATACTATTAGACCAACCCATAACTTTCTCATGTCATTCATGATCTCTTTATCTTCTATAGTATAAAAAATTATCGTACCACCTTCCTGATTCTCTTCATGAGATTTCCACTTAGGAAATAGATTTTAATAATTAACATAATTTCTACATATAAAACATTCAATGTTAAACAAGTTCCTTCTATCCCTTTCCATTGAATAAAACAAAAATGTATAGTGCAAGAAATATTTATCATAATTAAATACTATATAATTATGAAAAATTACTTATAGGGTGTGTAAATAATGGTTTTTACTTATTTAATATATAACCCCTTAGGTTTATCCTAGGTTATTAATAGTCATATTTTATTTAAATCCTTAATTATGGTTCATAAATACATTGTGAATTCCCAAAGAATATCCCTTGGGAGTGTCAAACTAGGTGCACAGTAAGGCCCGTTGTCATATACCAGGTTATGCTGAGTCAGTCCTGACACATCTTGTCAGAGTTGTTACTCCTAGGTACATTTGTGCTAGAACTGCATCCACTTGTAGTATCTAGAGAGGGATTTATATCTAGAAATCCACTCACTCTATCCTTTACCAACATTCTAGAAAATTTTCCTAAATGTTAATTCATCCTTATACTTGTCCTTAGAGACATCTCTATACATATCCTTAGAAATATACCTAGGTATCTCACTAATGTTTTCACATCCTAGTTTCCATATGTTGACTAAACCTTAAATTTCATACCAATTATAACAACCCAATCTTAACATACATGGATATTACATCACTTTTTAAGAATAATTAAAATATCATTCAAATAGATTCCCAAATATCATATTATTCTAGTTCCTTTTGGAAACATGGAAACATAAACCCTGGTACATAAGTGAGTTATATCTCCCGCTAGGTTTTTCATGACTATAACCCTTTTTGGACACATCAAACATGGTAAATATCTTCATAACCTGGAGAAGGAAATATAAAAAGGGATGAGATCAAATGCTCAGTAAGGGGAAATAAGGGAGATATGTAAGAATAATCATGAGCATAAGGGTATGAGAACAAGACTGTGAAAATATAATATCACACCCTATATATTAAAGATCATATAAATGAATCATGGAATAATTTTTAGAAGATCATAATACATGAATCATAAGGAAATAAATAACATAACCCATGAAATAATAACATAATAATAATAAGACATAACATTGTTGAAGACACATAAGTATATAAAATGATTTCAATTTTAGTCAAGGAATCACTGCCAAGGCCATATTAGTAGTATGGGTTCACTCCCCATACTATATTAGTAGTCATGGTTCACTCCCATGTATATATTAGCAATACAAGTTCACTACTCATACCATCTTGGTAGTCATGATTCACTCCCATGGCCATCTTAGTATCCACAGTTTACTCCTAAGACCATATTAGTCTATCTAATGAGATATAAATCTTTACCTGATTCATTGGAGAGAGATATAGGTACCACCAATCTCATAATTAAATCATACATACATGTTCCAAAAGATCAATAAAAATCATATCATAACCCATGAATTGAAATGGGTATCATAAACATATAATCATAACATAACCTATATAAAAAAGAAAGGTTTCATAATCATTTAATCAAAGCATAAACTGTGAAAAGAAGCGGTTTTCAAAATCATATTACCCATGAAAGGGAAATGAGTTTCATAAACATTATTATATCAAAATATAAACCATTTAGATAAAGAATATGAATGGATACATTGAATCATTTACCGAGAAAGGCATGCATAACACCAATATATGTCATCTTATATGGGAAATAATTTTGAAGGATCATTTAAAAACATTAATTGAGGAAAATATCCTTTATTATTTAAAAAATACTTTTAAAAAATTAATCTTTATAAAAATAAATTTCATTGAAAATAAACTTGAAAACATACAAAGGATGCTTGAATACTTTTTGAAATCATTTTTCATTGAAAAATTATAAAATAATTTTGAAAAAAAATTTCCTTGCAAAATTATAAAAGAATCTTGAAAACATTTTGAAATCTTTTTAGAAAACATTATTTTCAAGGAACATAGATTTCTGAACAAAGAGAGAGGTAAAATCAGACTTCATTAAAAACAATTTATTGATCATATTATGTACCAAAGAGTGAAAAATTGGTACCATTAATTGGATATAACATTAATAAACATAGGGTAAGAAAACTAATGAGATTTAATGAGATATTTATCATAATATCTCATCAATGGAAGCATAGTCAGAAAAAATCCCGATAAATGATGAGATTGTTTTAATAAACTCTAACCACATGGTAACTCGGGATCATACTCACAATGTAAGAAAATTAAATTAAATGAAGAATAAAATATCATGAAAATAATTATATACATGATATAACATGTCAAATGGAATTATATACACCTCAAAAAATAATGTAGGTGCATAACAAAACATCTGTCTTAAAGAAGAAGCTAACGAGCCCATACCCAAGTAGTAAGGGCTCCTGCTTAGCATCTAAGAGACCCAGGTTCAAAACCAGGTGGAGGAAATTTTTTGGGTACTGTAGCAGTAATGTAGCAGTACTGTTCAGTACTATAGCAGCTGGAACTATTCACCCCTATTTTGGCCTTCGGGTCACCGGTTTGGGCCTACAGGTCTCTAGGGCCTTCAGGCCATAGGGACTTTTGGAAACATAGACCATGGAGTAGCCCAGTTCAGATAGAGCAGGCCCCAGAAGAGGATCAAAGCAACAGGAGTAACAGTCACCAGAAGAAGAGATAACCAGATTGGAAGAATGAGAGGGTATATAACCACCATTAGGATCAGGAACCATGCATCTTTTTATGGGGAAATACTATCCGATCAGAAATTCAAGGTGGGGAGCTAGGTAATCAATGAGGAATAAGCTGGGGAGGGGCAGTTCAAGTGGGTTGGGCCTACAGGTCAGGTATTGGGCATGGTATGCCATTGGGACTTCAGTTCATGTATTGTAGGTCCTGTCAGGCCTTGTGCCTACAGGTCATGTACGGGTCCCCATTCAACCCTTAAAAGGTGGATTATCTATAAAAAAAAAATAAGTCCTTCGGGCCATTCAGGCAGGGTGTCTCAAAGAAGTAAAATTGAGACAAAACTATCTTACCGATTTGGTATTTGTTAAAACATAATCCCAATGAAATAAAAATCATATATTTGATATGTAAATAAACATAAATTTATTAAAAATAAAAATAAAATACATTCATGGGCATTATATACACCATGAAAATGAAAAGAGTGGTGAACGTGGCATGTTTCACACATATATAAAAACTGAGACGAAATTCCATTACCCTGTGTCTTGAATTTCATAGTACACATACAAGACTCATGAATAATAATTATAAGTTTATTATAAATTTATTATAAAAACATATTCATATAAATAATACCATATAATATTTTCTTATGATCTTATATTACCCATATTTTAACAATTAAATGTTAAAGTAACGTTTTAGGTGATAACCACTTTGTTTATCATACATGTTTTGAATTTTCATTCTTGAAATTGTTAATTAAATCATTATTTACTTATTTAAATAATATATATTAGTTATATAGACATTTATAATAATCTTTAAAAGATAAATATATGAAATATAATATATTGTTCATGGAGATGGTAGGTTGTATATACACGTGAATATTGTTTCCATTTTCATGACGTATTGAAAGAGATAAAGTAAATGAAATATATGTATATATGTATATAATATCTTTATAGTAGAATTATTATTTCATATATATCATATAATTTTACTAAACCCATCTTTAATACATTCTATTCAATCTGTGAACAAATCACATCACATTGAAGAGGTGGTAGTCCACACTTGCATAAAAGATGTTATCATATTTACAAAATATGGAAAGTTTAAGGAAATGTGTAATAAAAGAATTAAAGAAGAATAAAGACATAATAAATATTATATATATTATATATAAACAGTCTGTCTATCATAATTCCCAACCATGAAATGTGGCAAATTAAAAACGAACAATCATTATTTCATGAGGTGGTAGTTTTCCATACACATAAACAATGAGTTCGCAACCCATTAGATGGAAGTGTGTGTAATTGAATGTATAAAACTTATAATAAAAATGTCTTAGTGTGTTTAGGATAATTTTTTTATTATATGAGTTTGGAATAAAAATAATTTAGGTGCTGAATAAAGAAAATAATGGAAAGGATCTTGAGGTAGGATGTTACCTCTTCTTTGAGTAACTCCTTTTGTTTTTCACCAAAGGGCTTCCTTGGTTGGATTTATTTCAAAAGGGATGATTATAGGAGAAAGGGAGGGATTTTGGGAAGTTTATTGGTCAGATATTGTCTAAAAATAAGTGGTTTTATAGGTGTCAATAAGGGGGAGAGGTGGTGACCTTTTATAGGGAAGGGAGGGGACACACTTGGCATTTTTTAAAACAAGTTAGGTGTACCCACGTTTTCACCCAAAAGAAGTCATAAAAAACAAAAAAAATAATGTAAGGTTTATTTCCTAAACATAGACATAAAATTGGGTTTAGAAAAGTTTATAGGTCATTTGGGTCCTTAAGTTTAAGGTTTATTCCCTAATTAAGCTTAATTTTACCTTAATCATTGTAATTAATCTTAATCACTATCACTAATATTTTTGTTCAAAAACTAAGTTGATATTTTTAGAATATAAATATCATAATTTTTACAGCAATGTATGTACAGTTTGAAAATTTTAATTAATAGAAGAGGCACAAATTAAGTTTAATGCTAATCTTGCAAACATGGTGAGAAAGCGGATTTTTAATATAAGAGTGCTCAAAAGTTCATTAAGATTTTATATCTAAATTCAATATAAAATGTTCCAATGAAATAAATTGTATTAATAGATGTATAATTGATATAATTTGACTTTAAAACCAACTAAAAATTTATTTTAACTATATAAATAAATTATACAAAAAAGAAGTTTCGAATTAAAATTTAGTATTTTTCACTATTCATCAAAAAATGAATTTTCTAAGAAAAATAAAAAACTTTCACCCTAAGGTAATTTAGAAATTATGAATTAAAAAATGATATTTATTTTATCAAATTAAATTTCTAAAAGTTTCTAAAATTAATTTTATTATTCTTTATAGAAGTACATAAAAATAGTTTTTTTGAGAAAATTGTATTTTTTAACATTTAAAGACTTTTACAAAAAGTATACTTTTAATTATAAAATTTATAAATAATATTTTAAAATTAGTTATTATTATTATTATTCATAAATTTAAAATCTAGTTTCTAATTATCTAATTTAAATAATTAAAATAAAAAAATGATGTTTTATAGAAATTCGGTGTTGAATGTAACACACGCTAAGTCAGTGTTGCATATAGCACAATCCAAGTCGGTGTTGCATGTAACACAAGACAAGTCGGTGTTTCATGTAGAAAAAACTTATATTGGTATATATTATAATGTTTTAGCATAAAAGTAATGAATAAATTAATGTTTTCATATAACATAAGCTGTATTCAACATTGCGTGAAATGAAAATATCAAAATAGATTAAATTAATTTGAAAAAAATATTTCACAAAAACATAGGTTGTTACAAGGACCCTGCGGTACCACATATTCTTGACCTAGAATTTGGAATCTAGATCCCATGGTGGAAAAAACTAATCCTTCTATTTATATAATCTCTTGGGTCTCTTACAACATTCAATGTCATTAATATGGGTCCAAAAGTCATCCCGGGCGATGAATGATAGTTCCAGGACAAATAATGGTCCCCTATCACACTAAATCTATTCAAAGGATCATTTTTGGTCCTATTTATTACTTTTACATTATGTTAGTATTTACATGATGTGTAAAGTCAAGCCTTGAAATATTCACAACATGATTCATGACTTGTTCTTCTCTCTGTGGCTTGTATTATTTTATGATGTGTATCTTGAAGTACCAGTGAATTTTCCAAATATTCTATCTCAAAAATATTATTAATTGAACTAATATCATTTTGTGTATTACTTTCATGGTGTGAAAATGTATTCCTCCAAGATCTTCGGTCTACTTCTACTCCATATAATGTTGGATTCCGCTTTAATTTTCTAGTGTGGTGCCATGATGTGAAGTGTCATGGATCAGAGTGTACTTTTCTTATCAAATACATTAAATTTGTACCTTTATTTAATTTTACATAAAATATATCATCCTTCGAAATATGAAGAGAAAATTTGGTGGACCGACACGAATTAACAATTAAATAATCAAAATCAGTCCATTTTAATATAAAAAATGTATAAAATAAATGCACTTATTAAAATGGAAAAAAATTACATGTGATATAATTATATCATGTTTATTCAACATAAGAAATTGATAAAAAAAATATATGCTATAAAAGATTAAAATTTTCCATGTCTCATAGTTAATCTTGAAGTAGAGGAGGAAGGAGTTTTTCTAATGGATATGTGGTGTATTATATCATAGTGAATCCCATTGTAATTTGGGTAGCTATGACATGTTTCCAGATACAAATATTTTATTACAATTATAAATAATATTCATGATGATTTCAATCTTTAAAAAGGGACCTTGGGGTAACACATAAGATACCACTAATATGTATTTTTGGATTAATCTTACTAGTCTACATATAAAACAATTTAGGATTATTATAAATAAAAATAGTATTTTTGTTTTAAATATTATAAATATTTAATTAAATAATAGTTATTTTATTAAAAAATTAATGAGAATTTATAATATAA
Organism: Viscum album; assembly: GCA_963277665.1. Classification (NCBI taxonomy): domain Eukaryota; kingdom Viridiplantae; phylum Streptophyta; class Magnoliopsida; order Santalales; family Viscaceae; genus Viscum; species Viscum album. The sequence goes on from OY728155.1 coordinate 1,059,934,946, forward strand.
ATAAAGGGTTATTTCCATTATCAATATGTAAAAATGAGAAAATAATAAATCCCAAATTAGATTTAGGATTTTTCATGATGTAATGGGATTATAAGGTATATTAGATGAGATAAAATCTGAAGTATACCTAAATAGGCTATGTAAGAACTTATTTTTTTTTATCTTATTTGGAGGCTTGATAATTCACCTCCCATGGTAGTTTGAGACTTAAGACACTTTTGGTGGCTATTTAAGGCTCTAAATGACTATTGAAGGTTTTTTTATTGCACTTACATTGGTTGACTATGCATTTATTTTCCTTGAAGGATATTTATTATCTAGAATTATAAATGAAAAGGATGAGGGGTGTTATTATTTATTAAATTATGATAAATCAAAGGTGGTGCTTCGAACTCAGTAAATTTCTTCATTCAAGTGGGTTCTAAAGTTTTTATCTCATGTGAGGTTTTTTGTGTTTCTTTTATCCCTTCTTCCATCCTTTCAATTAGAGTGACTAGAATTACTTGGATAAGAAGTGGATCCTACTAAGGCATTAGTGGTTAACATTATCTATGGATAAATAAGAATACTTAAATTCATTAATTCATGTTTGATATAAATATTTTGAATTTTTTCAAAAGATATTTTTATATTATTATTGTATTAGTTTATTTTTCATTTATTAATATTATATTGGATGGGTTTTATTAATTTTTTTTCCAATATTTAGAGTGTCATTACATTATTGTAATTTAATTACTAAAAGGTGTCTTTTAGAGGCATTTCAAGGTACCACCACTAAATGAAAAACTTTTTATTTTGTATAATATATTAAATAAACATGTGAAAAAATTATATAAAAAATAAAAGGGATTATCCCTCATGAACCCAACAATTCTCTCCTCCCATTTTGGATAGTCAAAGTGTCATTCCTCCATTATTCCTGACAATGGATGGTCTTCCCAGTGATGAGAAAACTTCTTAGAAATGAGCCACCATATCAGTATTGAGACTCCATAGTGTCCACCCATCCAACAACATCGTTGAAAAAACCGTATGATAGATTAAGGTAAAATATATTTTAATTTGTTTAGAGAATGTGTCACAATGGATATTTAGATTGATCCTTCTTCGTGGATTCCACCATGATGCCTGTTGATTTCTATAGTTAATTTTTTTCCTTTAATTTTTATTGGTTGTTTTCTTTTATGTAATTTATATATGGGATAATTAATTATGTGAATGTTAGATTGATAAAAAACAACATAAATTCCATGAATTAAAAAATATGTTATATATTTTATAATTCCTGATTATATTTTTCTTAATTTTTAAAAATTTAATAGATGTATTATCCAATTTAATTTAAGATGAAAATGATATCCAGTATTTTAAAATCAGTATTGGTAAAGTTGATTGAAATACTAATTTTAATTGTATATATAAGTAAAATTGATTTAATATTTTCTTAGTAACTATTTATCTATGATAAAATTATGTTATTAAATTTTTTAAAATTATGTTTTCAATATATATAGATTATTGAAAAATATTTGGTAAGTTTTTTAAACATATTTGTATTATTAACATATATTTAGTTTACACACACACACACAAAAGTTATTAAATATAATTTAGTGTTAAAAAATATTTCTTCTTAATTAAATTAATCTTTATGTTTATATATTGTATGAGTTATTAATAAATAATGTTTATATATTATATGAGTCCATTAATTATTTTAGTTCATGAGTGTTTGTAGGAAATGCATAATTTGTGGTATTATAAAATGAAGAATATTTATTGGATAATTAAACTAAATTTAAAAAACACAAATAATTTGAGTCATAGATTTTGGGGTATATTGAAGAACATAAAAAATATTAAAAATAAATATATTGTGGGGGGAGATATTGAATATCTCTTAAAATTCATAAGATAGATTTTATGTTCAGTTTTCTTGAAATTATTGTATTTTTTTACATTTTAATTGAATTATTTTATTTATTCCTATATTGTTATATAACTATATTTTATTTATAAAAGTGTTGTTAGTTGGTGATATATGAAAAAAAGTTGGATTAAATTACCAAGGAACACACCTTAGTCTGCTAAGGTTTTATTAGATTTTTCAGATTTTATAATATTCAGTCTATATGTGGATGGATGAGTAAAATGTTTACATCATAATTATAAATTTATAATATAGTTAAGGAGACATGAATTTTATGAACACATGATATTGAAAATATTTCTTATGTGTATTAGATTTGGAATGGATAATTGAAAATTGTATAAATTCCGAGTACTGGTGCCTATAAGAAAAATGAACACACAATATCCCTGATAGTGTGAATGAAATCCAAAATACGATAAATGATTATTTTTTAATTATAGGGAAACATTATCAAGATCAAAACATATGAGTATTACCACTCAATGTTGGTATAGATATTAACTTGATAGATGTTGTTTTGGGAACTTTGGGCCAAACAAACCAAGATTGTAATATATCAGTGGATCCTCTTCCAAATATTGTAGAGTATAATGTAAGAGAAAAATTTATAGAGAAGAAATATGTGTTTTATGAATTAGTTGAAGATGGAAATCAATAATTTTATGAATAATTCATTAAAAATTCAAAACTATATTTTCTATTGTGGTTGTGCCATGTCAAGTGTTTATATATAATTAAAAATAAACAAATGTCCATGTTATTGGAATTATTTCATGATTTATTTCTTAAACCAAATATATCTAAGTATTTTGATAATATGAATGAATTTATTAACAATTTTATACTTGATTATATAAAAATACATGCATACACTAATGATTTTACATTATATTGGGGAGATTATTCGAGTAGAAAAGAGTGAAAAATATTTTTGAATTCAAGGAGGAAGTTAACAAGTAATATTGAAAGTTAGAATCAAAATAATACTATGAATAAATGTGAAAAACTCCTATTAATGTTTTCCATTACATTAATTTAAAACACTAATTGTAAATATTATTCACATTATTAAAAATCCCTGATCACATGAAGTGGTGTACTATGTAAAATAACAACGATGAGTTTATATGACATCTAAGATATACATTTAAAACATTTGATTAATTATATTCATATTTATCATATGATCATAGGAATGTGTAATTGGAATTCTATACTAATGAATTAAACCTATTTAATACTTTACATACCATTTGTAGCATTTGGCTGGTCATTTTGATCCCTTAAAATATGCCTTTATGGATGTGTATATAGAAAAAATCCTTCATCACTTCAATTATTATTCTAGGAAAATAAATTCCTATAAATGAAATTAATGTGTAATTTCATCCTATTATTGAAAAAGTAAAAAATTTATGGACTAATAGTGTTGAAACATATGATACATCTACCCAGAAATTGTTCAAAATTCATACTACACTGATGTAGACCATTAGTGACTTCCCTAGACTTGAAAAATTATCTAGTTAGAACAATTTAGGTAGTTTGGGTTATCCAGTTTTTAACTTTTATTTATATCCTTAATTATTATCTTACAATAAATTTCAAAATCTTTATGTCATTATAAATTTCTCATTTCATCACATAGATTTTGGTTAAAAAATTCAAAATTCAATGGAACAATTGATCATATACCACCACCAAAGTTACTTAAAGTTTAAAAAACACTCACACAAATAGTAAATATTAAAGAAGAAATTGGAAAATTCTATCATTTGAATAAAAATGTAAAACATGTCCATTGTACATAAACAATTTATGTTGGAACAAAGTAATGAAAGATTTTTTTTAAAACTAATTATTGGTAATTTAATTTTTTATGTCATAATCATGATATTATGGATATTGAAAAGAATATATGTTATAACATGGATTTATAATTACTTAATGAGAATAGGGAATCAAAGAATCATATTAATACTCAGATGGTCTTAAATTAAATGAATATAATGCATGATATATTCCCATATCAGAATATAAGGTATGATACTATAATTATTTAAATGAAAAAAAGAAAAAATATATTCATTGAAATATTAATTTTTTTTAATTTACATGATGTTTATTCATGTAACATTTCATGATGTGTTAACTTAAAGTATCATAGGTTACATAGACTGAAAATTCAGAATTTACATATTTTATGAGAGGAGTTACTATATTTAGCATTTAATATATTGTTAATTGAAAAAAATGCATTTGTAATTTTTTTGAATATTTTTGTAAAAATTTGTTATTAAACTCTATAACCAATTGATATCGACATGTTTTAGGAAAAAATGAATTGATTTTTTTATACTGAGATGATATTTATTATAATTTTTATTATAATGATGTATTTGTCTATGAATTTGGTCAAGAAAACTAAATTAGAAGGACTTGTATATTATTAATGGATGTATGTAATTGATATCTATTTATAATTTTTTCTCCTTAATTAAATCATTATTTCCAATTAATTACATATAAAATTAATTAATTTTCATTCATTTTTATAGATACCTAGGTAATTATTAATTATATGTAAAAAATAAAGCCCAACAAAAGGCACTATTTATATAGGTTTCCTAATAATAGAGTGTCTTATCTTTTATTTTAGGTACTTGGATAATATTTATACAAGGTTTAATTGAATTATACATATTTATAACATATTAACTCAATATAAATTTTATAATAAATAAATAATTTTTTAAATTGTAGGCTGACCAGTTGGAAAGATCTCAAATATTAAACACTCATAACTAAAATTATTAAAAGAATATATATATATAAATATATGATAAAAAATAGTCAAATTAAAAAACTATTTATTTAGTAAATAGGGATAAAAATTAAGATATTAATAATAAGATGAACAAAAAATGAGACATATATAAAAAATATGTTAATAAAGAGTTGGTATAATGGGTAACACATTAGGTAAGTTCATAAATACTAAAATTTACACACACACACAGATATATATATATATATATATAATAGGTTGAACTATATATTCTATAAATGTAATTATTTATATTAATTTGGGATAGATCATGAATATAAATATTCAAGTTAATGTTTTAGATGATTTGAAGTTCTTGGCTCTGTGTCCTCTAAAGTAGGATAAGAATTTTGATACTTACAATGTGCATATATTCATATTTGTTTTAGTTATATTGGAGAACGTTTAAAAAAAATAGAATAGGTGTATATTTATAGTCATTAGAATGGGATTTTATATATTGTTAATTTATATTTATGTATTAAACTATAATAATAATTTTTGAGTTTTTTTATTCAAACTCAAGTTGGTTAATATTACAAGGGGTCTTAAAACATATCCATTAAAATTTAATTTTTTAAAATTCTCTCTCTTGATAGATATTTGTAGTCCTAAATAATATGATCTATATATCTTGAAACCTTGAGAAACAATGTTATATTAAATGTAAAATTTATATAATTAAAGGTCGAGTGTAGTTGTGCACATGAAATAAAGAGACTATCATGATATGGGTGATGAAGTGGAATAATTAACTTGTGACATTGAATCCCATCAATGATAAGAAATTGAATTATTTATCTATAATGGTATTGAAAATATTAGTATTTTAAGGGATGATAAAATATAATGAATAATTATGGATCATGATAATGATATGACCATTGAAGGAGAAAATCGTTGTATGTGTATTCATCTATTAACATATACATTATATTATTTATTTTTAGTACTATACATATGTTATTATATTTTAAAATATTTTTATGAAATAATTATTTAATTTTGATAATTTAAGTTGTATACTTGTTTTAATTTATATATTTTTTAAAAAATTACATGTTTTTATGATAGGAATGTTGATGAGAAATTTTTTTAGCAGTAATAGCCAATCTACTACACATGGTTCACCCAAAATATATATTTCATTAACTTTTTTTAGTTGAAAACTCATATAAAATATCTATAATTCCCCTAAATCCACCCTAAATACATTTATAACACTTAATACCACTATATATCTCCCTCATAATCATGGTGGTAGTCCGTCAAATTATGGAGGTGATTTTTATTTGTTGATGAAGTAGGTGATCACTCAAATTTACTCATAAGGATATTGGAGAGTCATGATTATAGGTATTCATTTTAATTTGAAAAAAAACTTATGGCATTTTTTGTGTACTAATAGATTATATTTTTTCCCAAATAAATACAAATAATAATGTTAAAGAGATAAACATTAATATTTTAGAAGTGTATAATATGAATGGTTTAATGTCAGTAGAACCATTTGATAGTTTTATTATCCCAAAAAAGAATAATGGTGGAATATTTAGGAAAATATTGGGTTAGTTGGCCAACAATCCAATGACTCTCTCCATTAATTATTTAAAATAGAGACATATGTATCTATTTTAGAAGAACATGGTGTATGATTCCTAGATAAAGGTAGTTTTTCAACATTAATCATAACCGATTAAATATAATATCATTATGTAATAAAATTATAATAATTTGAAATAATTTTTTTTTAGATTCGAGTTCATTTTACTATTCCCAATGCGATCACAAGTATATATATGTTAAAACATTTGGCTAAGAAATGAAATGGTTTTAAATGAATATTTTGGACTGAGTTCAATGATAAATTTTTTATTATTCCATATATGTATAATAAGGTACCTCAAGGGGTACCTTATGAGAAATATATTGTTTTTTCAATATTTATTGAAATGGGAAAAATATAATATTAAATAATATTTTTTTATTAAAATAAATTTAAAAATAATTATATAAATATTATTAATTTACTCATTATTTATTTTAAAAAGTGTCTAGAAAAAATTTATGGAAGAGAGAGAAGTATTTAATCCCTTACACATCTAGTACAAAGAGTTTTTTAAGAAAATGTTCTATTTTGGTTTCATTTTCATGACTTATAATATTTATATATATTAAATATTATGTATTTTTTAAACAAAAATATTGATTTATCACATTACTATATAGATGAAGGAGTCATGGTGGCATGTTTCTAGGACATAAGTATAGTAATATACCCATACAAATATGATGGAAATTATGTGAATGAGTGTGCCAAATATATTGGGGTATAAAATTTATATTTTATTTTTTTGTTATTTTTTTCATTATTTTAAATTTAAATAATATTTTTTTGTCAGTATAAGTAAAGTAATTATGGAATTCAAATACTGCACACTCCCACTCAGTCTCCTAGGATGATCTTATTATAAAATTCATTGGGAAGGATTATCTTGCTCATGTGAACGGTATGGGTTTTAGACCATCCCTATATCAAGTCTTTGGCTAGTAATTAGGGTCATTTATCAAGACCACATCCATTTTTGGTTTCAGTTCTCCTCTTCCTCTAGATAATCAAATATAATTTATAGTTATGAAAAACACAATATAAGGATATATTAGTCATATAAAAAATTAGGATGAAAGGGTCATATATCTATAAAATGGTTTAGCCAAATTATATCAGAAGGTGACTGAAAATGTCCCTAGTGTGAGTGCCTCTATGGGTGAAACAATTTACTAGATTTTTCTATTTTCGTTAAGAACCTGAATTTATATTTCATTAAGTTAATAAATGTATACACACACACACACAAATTTTTTATACTTTTATTTTCATTTAGAAGATGAATTTATTTCTCTTTATGTTAATACACACACACATACACACATGCACACACACAATACTTTTTTTAAATTTAAAATAAATTATAATAATAATTATAGAAGTAGGAAACATAGATATAACATACCATTTTCACTCATTAAGGGGTTTTCATAATAAGGATACATTTTTACCTCCATCTTAATCATGTTGTATGCATTAGGGTTGGTGTCCTATAAAATAACATATTCTCATATACTTTTGATCACTTCCCTATGTATAAAGTTGATATATACATGATGATAATTTTTATCCCATATTTTTGTATACTTGTTATTTCCTTACATAATAATATCCTTAGATTATTGGTTAAATCAGTGTAGTTCCCCACTTTGATAAGAACTTGGGTATGCTATGACATTATTATTAAAGATATTTTCTACGTAATATACACAATTTTTTAGGAAATAGATGATGTTTGACTATTAGGCATTGGGGGATCATATTCATTGATAATTTATCTCATGAATTTCACAAATGGTAATCTTCATGAAGGAAGTTCATGTGGATAAAACTTTTATATAAATTTCATATATCATGTGTATCATTAGAAACTCCTATCTGCAAGCATGTGCATTAGTACTTGAACTTGAGGATGTTTTTATTATATATCTTGAACGGTTCACTTTTATGTATGATGAAAAACTTATCATATATTTACTTAGTGAAGTATCTTATGTTTGGTATGTCATGAGTGGTGTGATTATTGATTAAATAATCAAGAGAGTATTTTTCCCTTATGATTCATGGAGGATGTTATATTTGGCCATTTCAATAAGATGAAAGTTACTTTCTTAAATCCATGGACATAGTGGTTATAGCCAAGGTCACATATAGAAGTTAATGTAAGGTAAACAAACCATTAAGGCGTGATAAAATAGGTATGTGTCTCACTTGGTGAGATATTATTTGACAAAGGGATTATTTTATAGAGTAGTATTCATAGGTGGTTATAGTTCCTATGTACTCTCTCTCATTGGGGATTGATGTGTTTCAAGATACTAATCTTGGTTTTTATATTGGACCCACTACCACAATGAAATAGTTCTAGAGGGCCACACACAAAGTGGATCTAGATTTTTTTTAGATTTAAAACAATCTAATCCTTAGAATGAACTTATTTCATTTTCTTGGATTAATATTTGTTTAAGATATGTTGATCATAATTCAATCCCAAGCTAGTCTTAATTGAGACTATGGAGACAGATTTTATTTATTAAATATTCACAAGTTATTTGGGTTAATGAATAAGAAAATATTTATTTATTAGATAAGTCATTTTGATTTAATGATCCAGTTCCATGCGATTAGTTAAAGGTTTAATTATTTAATCATACATGAATTTATTTAATATATTTATAGTAATTTCCTTGACCCTAGTATCCCAGAGTTAGTGTTTATTTTATTACTTTGGAACTAGATACAATATAGTTTTTTCTTTGAGTACACTGTTATCCCCTTTAAAATATCCCTACAAATGAATCATTATACACTTCAGGGAAACCTAGGGAAATGAAACATAAGAAAGGGGTGAGATCAGACGCTCATTTAGGGTTTGAAAATAATGGAATCTATTACGAATACATAAGGAATAATAAATATGGAAAGGTAAAGAATTTAAAATAAATTCCATTTAATAAATAAATTGATCATAAAGAATAATATGACAAGAATAAATACTGATAAAATAACTCCATATAACTAATCACATAATCTTGAAACTTATTCATGGATATCATAAATAATCAACTAATCAAATGGAAATAAATAACTAATATCATCTTGAGGTAATTCAAAATGATGGATATCATAAACATTCCTTTAATGCATCATTTCAATACATATTGCATAAATGGGTAAGGCCTCAGCCAAATTCCCAAGCTAGTATATCTCATGAGACCAAACGATGTATCGAGATGCTATAGTAGGCCCCAACCATCACTTAATAATTCCAATAAATTCCTATTATGAAAGGTGTTAAACATAATAAAAAAATATTTGTATTGAAAAATAGCATAAGTAATGTTAATAATTTCCCCAATTAGTAAACCTAATCATAAATCATCTCGAGTAATATAGAAAATGTTATCAAAATAGTATGTCCGCAATCAAACTTTTCATAAAAGATATGGATAAACAATAAGTATTATATCATTAAAAAATTTACCTAGTGGAGAATAAGTAAAATAAGGGTAGTTATTATCTATGGATTGAAATACTATAAAAATTCCATTAAAACATTATTGAGGAAAATATCAATTTCACTTTGAAAATCACCATAAAAAACTAAATTTTTTTAGATTATTAGAAAACAATTATTTAAACATAATCATGGAAAATTGTAAAGGAAGATTTAAAATAATTAGTGGTCACAATAGTGGGTAATTATGTATATTCTTATAAGTTAAAATACATTATTTTCATAATTTTTTAAAAAGGATAAAAAGTACATTATTCATAAAATGATAAGAAGATTCCATTACACTTTTTTAAAAAATTTATAAATGGGTAAAAATTCATTTAATAAATCCCTTCAAGAACATTAAAATAATTTTTAAATTATTTTTAGAAAAAATGGATGAGTAAGAAAAAAAGATTTTAGATCAAAGAGAGAAATAAAATATACTTTTCTTAAAAGCATTATCTCAATAATTTTAAGTACCAAAGAGAAGAAATGGTACTATTAAATAAAAATATCCTAAATTACTATAGTATAAGAAAATATATTGGTTTTAATATAGAAATATCAATCAATTCCCCCAAGGGAGTATTAAACATAAATAATCTGGAATAATGATGAGATTGTAAAATAAACCCTTACCACTTTGATAAAATTTGAATTACAAGATGTGTGAAAGAAATAACTTCAAATGAAACTTTAAAATACCTGAATATAAATATATTAATTATATAACATATCAAAGAGGTATTATATAAACCACACAAAAGAAATAAGTTGTGAATATGACATACATCTCATAGAAGTTAAAGTGAGATGAGAAACCATAACCACAGGTTTGGTTTCCTTCATACGTGTATGAACCTATTATATAATAAATATTTATTTATTATAAATCTATTTCAAAACCATAATAATATATATCATATTAAATATTATTTACTTAAAACTTTTTATCACTTATTTATTAACAATTATTTATTGAAAATATTATTTAGGGTGATAGCTATTTCATTTACTTTTATATTTTGGTTTGGTAGTTTCAGTCATTATTCAATGATAATGGTTCCGTAATCTATAAAATCTTAAACATGATATAAAAATAATATATATTAATTATATAATTATTTATTATAGCTTATAAAATTTATAGATAGAAAAATGAGTAACACCATTCATGGAGATGGTAGACTGTACATATGCATGAACACTGTTATCATTTATTTTGATGGATGAAACGAAAGAAAAGTAAATAATAATTTTAGGGTCCTGAAAAATCTACAAAGGAGATTCAACCAAAATCCCCCAAAGAATTGGGGAAAAGAATGGTGAAAATCCAAAGAAGGGACACAAGAAGGACCAGTCCGCGGACCGGTCCCATGAAAACGCGATGTGGCCAGGTTCCGCAAAGAAACCCCCTCCGCGAACCATCTTCATTCACAAAATGGAGGCGGAGATCCTCCGCAGTCACGAGGCAGGATGGAAGCCAATCCGGTTCACCGTCATGAACCGCCCCAATCGCGGACCGCGTCGACCGGTTCAAGCCGCATCCGCTGTCATTCACGGAATGGAGGCAGAACCCTCCGCAGTCACGAAGTACTCCCTGAGGTCAGTTTGCGGGGATGTGAGAAGCGCTCAGTACCCACCGCGAGTCGCGGATTGACCAAGTCAGCCATAAACCGGGTTTACGATTATGGGCGGCCGCAAAAGGTGCCACATGAATGCGGATACATCTCTTTCCCCACTCTATAAAAGGAGACCGAGGGGGAAATAAAAAGGGACTCAGATTCAGGGGAAGAGGTTTCAGAGGAGATCGATCAGACTTGGTGGAAGGATTTCGAAGGAAGTCTTTGGATTTCACAAATAGTGAAGATCCAGTTCGCAAACCAGAGCAGGTATAAACCTAGGAATGAACTAATAAGGAACCGAAAATGCGTAATAATTTGGTGAACTGAAAACTTAAAATAACATAAAAAGAGAAGACCGCGAACCATAGCCCCTCCACTGATGCACTCCCAATGGACCAGGGTGTTTATGCCTCTTTTCTGATCCACCGCACCGCGTAGAACCCTCCTACGCGGGCGAAGCCTCGACTGACGAACCCCCGATCGGTGCCGACCTTGGCTGCCGCTGCTCGTGTGGAACCCCCTGCGTACCAACCTCGTACACGGGTAGAACCCAAAGCCACGAACCCTCCTGGTTTCCAGGATTCCAATCAGTCTGCGGACCATTCTGGTTCGCAGATGGCCTCTCAGTCCGTGGACCCTCCTGGTTTGCGGACGACCTCTCAGTCCGCAAACCACCCTGGTTCGCGGATGGCCTCTCCAGCCGCGTAGCACTTCTCTACGTGAAGGGCTCCACCACCCATACCCCTGTGTGGTCTGCCAAAACCTTTGGAGTTCCCATTCCCCGAGCCAGATAAAATCTTTCCAACCTGGTCTGATCTCCACAACCTCCTCATTGGCCTACTCATCGGCCCCGAGCTTAGGCCTCCACCAGAGCCACCAGGTCCGTGTGGTGTAACCCTCAGGTGCCTCAGCGCACCATGTTGAGTTCATATACCCACTGTAAGTAGAGGCGAAGGGTTTTCCCTGACCCTTGAGTAGATTCCCGAAGCATTCCAGGGTTCACATTCCCATGCTATTGTGGAGTCCAAGCTCGGGAATCCACTTTCTGCCCCTCCATTTGTTAAGGGCTTCCCAGGGATAGTAAAATACCCATTAGAAGGAACCCTCATGCACTGCAAGAGAGTATATGGGCACACAAGCACCCCCTTTCCCTATCCCACTGTGCTTTGTTGCCCTTGGGCCTCCTCAGAGTGTAAGCCCCAATCTATCATCATGTGACTCCCTCATGCGTAAGCCCCACTCTACTTCTCACGGACGCACCTCTCATGATGTGATCCTCTGTTCCCTACTGCCTCTTGTTTCTCACACCGAGCATGACTCACGTGGGCTTAGAGTAAGCATCGACCATGACATCCTCTTATGGGCCTCCACAGAGTATAAGTCCCAATCCATCAACCTGGGCCTCCTCAGAGTGTAAGCCCCAATCCATCATTCTGGTCCACCTTAGAGCATAAGTCCCAAGCCAATGTGAACTACGTGGACTTTGATACCTGCCTCCAAGGCAGGGTACATAGGAAGCCTCCATGAGGTTCAATCCTACCACCTGGTTGTTCCGAAAACCTTCACATCTGTTCTCCTTTGTCCCGCATGATGATAAAATGTACATGCGAACTACGAGGACTTTGATTCCATACCACAGGGATATGTAGGAATCCTCCATGAGGTTCAAGCCCGATCAACAGTAGACCCTCTGGGTCCACCTTCACATCGGTCTTCCGATGCTCCCATGCGAAGTACATGGACTTTAATCCCTGTCCCCTAGGCAAGTTATGTAGGAAGCCTTTATGAGGTTCAATCCCAACAACCGTTTGATCCGATTATCTTCACATCGGTTCACCGTGCCACTCCTAGTGTCACCTCAAGCGAGTTCTGACTCTTCGGGGTCATTAATCCAATGAGGGATTTTAAACCTCGGGCATAAATGATTCTGAACCCCTGCGTCCAGTTGACCATTGCCCATCGGGGTTAAATCCATGGATACGATGTTTGGGTATAAACCAAAGATTCGCGAGCATATGAATATGTCTTAAATCTATAAGAGAGTCCCAGAACAGGCAATAATTACCCCCAAAAGGGTGTGATGAGCCCGACTTCCCATCCTCTCAACCAATGTGAGTTCTTAAGCGTCGTTGGTCAGACCATCCAGCGAATGCCTGCCTTTGGAAAGCAGGTCCATGCGTCATCGGATACGGAACCATTGGATGTTTTGGGACCGAAAACCCCGAAACAAAAATGGTGAACCCGACGTGAATCTTTAACCAAGCATGACAGATTTAACCTAATTCCACTATGTTCCCCCTTTTACTCGCAGGGAGGTCCATGAAAGGTCATTAATTACGCATGGGATCATGAGATGCTACATTGACGGGTTTGCAGTTTGTATTTGTTAAAATATTTTACAGGTACTACCTTCAGTACTCCATTCGATCTAATGGAGTCTCGAAGGAACTCACAAGCGTGTGATTCCAACTACGCAATGACAGGACATCCTCACCTACGGAGGACCCCGTCACCCACCCAACATCTTCAACACTGGGTCTCGGACGCGCTGATCCGAGAGTACAATGTGAACGGTACTCTGCCAACGGTGGGGGAGGCCATGTACGACCTCCAATCCGCCAGGACTCACCGGTTTCCTGCCCAACAGTGGCCGCAAAGGCAGATCTAGACAGCCCCGGTTGCTGTCTCGAACCGTTTCGGGAGTCTATCCCCGGAACGGGACAATGCGTACCTCTCTTATCTTAGGGAGGCAAATGAGGTCGTTGTTTAGGACTTCATCCCCACTGAACGGTGGTTCCTCTCCAAGGCCCCCGCCGATGGATGTCATCGCGGTCATGCCGGGACCCGACATCATCATGCTAAGGAGAATGTCTCCCCGAGGATTCAGGCCCACGCTCACCGAGATCCGGCCCCTCACATCGCCCAACGAGGGAAGCAGACATACAATCAGGGACCGGTCATCACCCTGGTCCCTGAGGAGAAGCTCCGCTGCCTAGCCACGAAGACGTACCATGAACAGGAACCTACACCTGTTCGCTCCTCCCGAGCCCGCCATCTAGACATGGCAGCATCATACAAGCTGGCGCACATCCTTGCCGAACTCCATCAAGATCGTTTCTCATACAGGACGACACTTACCAGGCAGGCACCTCTCCCTACCCAGGGTCGTGAAGCCCACCAGCTTGACGTGGTGGCGACCTGGTGCCTGCAGGACTAGCTCCCAGCAGTTGCTTCTGACGCCCGCCATCCTGATATGGTGGCGATCAAAAAATCCCGCCACCGAGATGTGGTGGCAAATCATAGGTGGGCACGTCTCCCCGCCAACAAGGGACACCGACTCGATATGGTGGGAAACCAATATATGCAGGGATAGCTCCCTATGGATGCAAGTACAATCCACCATCCCGATGCAGTGGCAAATGGAGAGATAAACCGTCATATCCTAGTACAGGGGCAGATTCGTTCACCTGCCCCGACACAGGAGAATTGTTAGTACCCACTGACCACCAGAGGAACGGAGCAAGATATTCCTACTCCGATACCGAAATGGGCCTTCATACCTGTTCCAGCCAAAGATGTCTCTCTACATATCCTGGTAATGATGGAGGAGCAGGTATCGATCCCAGATCATATCTTGAAGACTTTCTACAATGTAATTGCATCAGCGGCAACATCAAGGACTCATGACTATGAGCCTGTCTCCCCAATTGAGGCAACTCATCTAAGAGACGAGATAGCCACCACATAGTAGATCTGCATCCCAACTTCTACCCAGAAGGGTCACCGGCCATATTCCACGACGCAAGGGAAACCAGATCGAGCAGCTTCACTCGTTCCAACTGGGGGACACTCGTCCATCACGGTGGATGCTCCAGAGTAGGCATATATCCCTAATAGATGTCATGATGTTCATCAGCATATGCCGGCAGCATCACGAGACCCAATTAGAGAAGGACCCAAAGGTAAAGGCTGTTGTCAATAGCAGATGGTCCCCGCTTCCCGCAAAAGAGCTCCCCGAACATGCCAAAGGTAGCTGGAAAATAAAAAGGGAGTTCATGAATCCACTCTGCTGGAAGCTGGGGTTTCTAATGCTGCTAAACACACATCGCAGGCTCAGAACCCTTCCCAACCATTACCATATTATGGGAGTGGTAGTAGCAGTTGCGAAGGTCCTCCCCTCAATGTCTCTACCAGAAGCTTTGAAGGTCCTCATCAGAGCACCCGTGCGGGCCTTCCCCGCGAGCATATGGCGATCGATCACGAGATCCCCTCTTTTGATGTGAGTTACGGAAACCCTCCATGTGACCAGAAGATCGAGCAGCAAGAAGGTCCTCCACTTGCTGTGATCCACCCTAAAGGTCCTCCCTGGGGTATGCACTGCAATCACTCTCCATACAGTGGGACCACAAATTATGAAAGTTGTCCTTGCTATCATATTTGAAACTCTTAAGGCCCTCCCCGCAGTGACGTCTCATCACGACAAGAAGGTCCTCCCCTTGTCGTCACCTTCCCTGAAGGTCCTACCCAGGGGTTACGCTGCAACGACACTCTGCGCATCTGGGCATCAGATCACGGTGGTAGTCCTCACCACCCTGATAACGGAGGTCCTCCCCGTAGAGATGTCAAGCAACAAGACGGCCCTCCCCTCGTTGCGGTACATTCTAGAGGCCCTCCCCATGATGTATCCCGCAGATATTCTCCCAGCGGCAGCAGTAATCGTAGTCCTTACCATTGCCGCAGTTGTGATGGTAGTCCTCGTGACCATAGCCGCCATTGAGAAGGTCCTCCTTGCATTGGCCCAAAGCAACAAGAAGGTCCTCCCCTTGTCATAGTGTGTCTTGAAGGTCCTCCCCAGGATGCACATCGAACGTCAATCCATGATGGTCATCCTCACCATGATGGAATTTGTTGTGAAGGTCCTCCCAGTAACGACGCTACGCATCCAGAAGGTCCTCCCCTTACTGTGACACGCCTTGGAGGTCCTCCCCAGTGTGTGCACTGTAAAAGTCATCTATACAGTGAATCATCAAGAAGTAATGGTATTCCTCACCATTACATCCACCATTGCGGAGGTCCTCCCCGTAATGACATATCATATCGATAGGAAGGTCCTCCCCCTGCCGAATCAAGCACAGAGAATCCCTCGTATGCCGAGGCACTCAGAAGGATGGGATCAAGCATGTCAGATTCCCAGTTAGTCACCGAATACATACTTCTTCAATCAGGAGATGGTCCAGGGCCACGTTCATCCTCTGAACCACCTATGAATTTCCCACATAATGATTCGACACCTACCAGTCCCACTAACTCTGACTACACTGACAGTGAGCGTCTCAGTTGGGCTGAACAGGTAGAGGAATCACTAGCAGAGGAGTATGCCGACATGTTTCACCTGAGGAAATGACTGGCCATGGATGATATACCAGTTATGTTTTGGCCTACAACCACCTCTCAGTTCGATATTCCTAGAGAGTTGTCAGAAGAATGCATGCACGACATACACCATAATATATGGACAACCCTCTACCGACTGAAATCAAGATTTCAGCCCTACGATGGGTATGTAGACCACGTCAAGACAATAGGAGACCTCCTGCGTCACATCGTCCTAGAATCTCTTCCTTCATCACGACAACAGTGACCCGAGAGGCGTAAAGGAAACATGGAGATAGCCTGACTCCGTGAGCTGCACCAACTACGCCGCCTCATCGATGATGCTCCAACATGAGTCCATATCAGGGGATGGGGAGAACATGGAGATCTTCATTTCACTCCACTCCCTGCCTAGAAGAACCCGTTCGGTATGGTGTCTTGCAATGTCATCACGTCAAGACGACAATCGAGTGGTCCCCCAATTCAGGAAAGGAAACACACCCAACAGATTCAGGCCTTGAGTAAGTCCCAGAAGAATCAGGCCCAACGAGAACAAGCCATTCAAGAACTCCTAAATCAGGCCACCGAGAGCATACAACATGACTCTCGCCTAAGAGAGGCCAATCAACAATCTTTGCCTGCCTCCCATTAAGGGATTGTTCCAAAGGTGAATTCGGCACCAAATCTGGTTCACCCGCAAATGGGGGTATGCGAGATCAGGCAGGTCGCGACAGAAGCAGCCACTACCTCAATCTAGGGTCAACCCCATCCTATAGGGATGGGGGGATTTTTAACAAAAAATTCCCTCGTAAGACCAATAAAACCGGGAAGAGACTCAATGTCTGAGGAGCGGAGCCAACCCCAGCCCTCAGGGATGGGGGAATTATTACCCCCCTCAATAACAACCTCCCCCACGAGAGTCAGTATTATCTCATCTAGGGAGGAAAATTAGAAGAGGAGGTTCCTGTCTTATCCCTTCATTTGAATCATCATCCCCTCTGAGAGGAAGGTGCACCGTATGGTCACATAAAAGAACTCTCCACATCACCCTTCATCAAGAAGTATGAAGGCAATCCCAGGTCATGAAAGGGATGGCCAGTAGAAGACATAGGAGATTCTCTTCCCATATGGAAGATGACATCTCCTCCACCCCGTGATATGCATTCATTAACTCCATAGAGGCTAACCCCATGGGTGACACCGGGGAAAATGCAAATCCGGATGGATTGGGAGATGACGGTTCCGGACAGGCTGTGACTAACATTGAACTACCAGGTGTGCACACCCGGAACTAGAGGGCCGCCCTAAATATGGCCATCCTTCCAGCAAACCCTCCTCTACCTACCCAGCGAGCTTCCAACAAGGATAAGAATAAAGTACTGGTTACCCTTAACCCGCCTCCTTCTCTCGACAAAGATGAGACACTCACGCTCGAAGAGAGATTCGCTCGACAGGAAGAGGAGATGAAATAATTGAGGTGGCTTAACGCCGAGCTACTCCAGAGGAATTGCCTTATTGAAAGTGAATCCCAGGAGGAGCCACATCATGCACTCCCAACAAGTGCACCTCAAAGACTAAGGTTTGCCCCAGAAAATGAAACACGGTCAGGGCTCCCATCCAACAAGGCGCCCAACCCGTCCAACTACCTAAATGTAGATTCAGACAAATACCAAGACTTCCCTCCACTCAGGAAGAAACTGGAGAGAGTACGCCTAAACCCTCCGAAGGTTCCAAAACTGGCACATGCACCCCTAGTGCTGGCCAATCCGGATCCTCAGGAAATGCCTCGGGCTATGCCTACCCAGGACTGGGCCCAACAGGATGTAAACCAGGGTCTCACCAACACCATCGAGGCACTAACAACACGATTGGAAGTGAGGGAAGGTCGACGCGCTTCGATACAGCCAGAGCGGAAACCCTAACCGGATTGGGTGAGCAACACACCACCTCCACCCAATTTTGGGAGCCCTGTATTCCCTATCTTTAATGGATCAGGCGATCCAGAACATCATTTGATGCACTATGCATCCTATTGCAACCCTATTATGGGAACTCTGGAGCAACAAGAAGCAGTAAAACTCAGATGCTTCATATGGAACTTGCAAGGATCTTCCTTCATCTAGTATACGAGTCTGCCAGCCCAGTCAATAAAGAGCTGGGAAGACCTTTGGCAGCAGTTCATGTTCCACTTCAGCTCAACGTTACCCAAAACAACGGTCAACGATCTCATGAACTGCAAGCAGAGGGAGAATGAGAGGGTCTCAAATTTCATCGCCAGATGGAAGGGTCTAACATATTCCCTGAACAGGACAATGCCTCAAGATGATATGCTATCCATATGCATCGATAATCTTCGAGATGAGTTGCGAACACCGCTCATACCAGTGGAGTGCACCACTGGCTTCTGCCATCTCTCGACCATTGCCCAGAGAATTGAGGACTCCCTGCAGCGGACTAATTCGAGGTCCCGAATAGCCTCGCAGGATCCTGGGAAAAGAGCCCCTAGAGCTGAAGAGTCTGTCGTCACACTCATGCCAGCCCCTGTGCCCGCTCCACTACTCAGGCCTCCACCAAATCGTCAAGGGCCTCCTGCATATTAGCGGCCGACTCCGCCTAAACAGGACGATCAGTGAGGACCGAAGTGGAACCAGTTTGAGGAATGAAGAAAAAAAGTATACTCGTTCCGAGACGATCAAGTACGCGGCTACTTCTTTGCCACCATGAACTGAAACTTCCTCCGCCTCCCAGAGCCAAGGAAACCTGAAGAGGTCAGCCGTGATGACATTCCAGATTACTTCCCCTACCATCGGATGTTAGGGAACAATATCCGAGAATGCTTCTTCTTCAAAGACCTCCTGTAGAGGATTGTAGACTCTGGACAGGTCGAGCTGGGACCACCCCCAGCACATGTGGCATCTGTCTCTACCACCAACTCCAACAAAGATGAGAGGTGGCAGAAAGTCACCAGCAAGCTGGGGTAGAAATTTGAAAATTGGATGACTCGGAATACTATCAACCGAGCCCAGGGCATACTCCGAGCTCAACTACAGTAGCCGGTGTTGCCACCAACGTCTCGTGAAGTCTTAGAGCCGACAGTATTGAACTCACAACCCTCCACGAGATGGTCATCCGGGCATAATCGAAGGAGGAAACAATCGCAAGAGGAGCAGTCCGCAATAGGGTCAAAGTTAGTACTGACCCTGGCAGATTATATGCCCTCAAATTTGGCGCCACAAGCACTGACCCACCAAACGACACCATCAGGGACAACCAACTTGGTTGACCTGTCAGAGGATGAAGAGCCAATATTTGGTTCTATTAACGTCATCCATCTAATGGAATCATTCCCTGATGAAGGGTATGGTTACGAACCCATGGTCCCTACACGAGGAGCCCGGAGGAGGAATCACAGAGGTAGGGGATACCATGGGAGGCGCAACCGCGACCGAAACCAACCCCATGGTTGGACCCCGGCCCAAACAGTTTGTATCACGGAAACCCGTGGGAGAGCCCTTCAACGGACTCAGTAGGAGAAAGAATGCCCCTCCACTTCCACAGGCAGCCACTCTGGCCTTATTGTTCTGTGATACCCACTAGAGGAGGAGCAAGTATTTGGCCTCCTAGTGCGCACAAACAAACTGGACGGGCCAAGTCCTCAAAACATGGGAATTCCATAGATATCCGACCCCGTGACCGGTCCTTCCTCGTCAAATGCTCTATCCCCTAAAGCACCCGCTAAGACTCTCCCGCCAAAGGAGAAGTGTCGGCCACTGGGGCAGAAATACGATATCCTTAAGAAGCTGGCATCGGTACCAGCCAAGCTATCAATCCTTAATTCCCTAAGTCTGTCAGCAGACCTCAGGGAGGTGGTTATAGAAGCTTTGATTATACCCTAGGAGTTTCAAGCTGAGGTAGCTTCCACCAAAATTTACCGGACAGAGACTGACCCGGCTAAATGCAATGTGGTGATTTCCTTCACCGATCAGGATGAAGATGACATCATGCAAGGACACATCAGACCACTATATGTGTCCGACACACTGAATGGTATTGAGGTTCAGAAAGTCTTTATAGACAATGGATCTGGAGTTAACCTCCTTCCCCTACAGACACTCTGTAAGTTGGGCTACATTGAGGATGACCTAATTCCCTCGGCCATGACTCTATTGGGTTACAACAAGAGTGAGCAGAAACCAATGGAAAAAATTAAGCTAAAGAACCATTTTGGTGACCTGGTATCCTACACAGAATTCCTGGTGGTCCGGCAGAGCACATCATTCAATGCCCTGCTAGGAAGGTCGTGGCTCCATAAGCACATGGCCCTTCCTTCATCATACCACCAATGTATCATGTACTGCGTCAATGGACCAAATGGAACGTTGCACGCTGAAAAGTCACCTTTTGAGCTCTCTAAGTCACATTACATTGACGCCAGGTTCTATGAGAAAAAGAAAAAGAAGTATTTGGTTGAGGGTGTCAACTGGATCCCTGCTCCAAATGGGCTGGAAATGGTTCCTGATGACCCCGTTAGGAAGCTTGGCAGAGATTTTGTCCTGGCCATCAACCATGTTGAGAGTAGAAGTTCAAGTAAAGACACACATTCAGATATCCTTAGGACTTCAGTCACGATGGCCAAGAACGACAATGCGGGAACGTCCGCCAACCCTCGATTTGGGGATGAATACTCAAGCGAGGATGCCCACGATGCCTCTCCCTCAAAACCTTGAAGGCTCAGACTGGAAGATCTCTCCTCATCAGATTAAGAAGATGAGGACTTGGGAGAAGAAGAGGGGGAAGATATTAGGGATGCACCTCCTACATTTGAGGAGGGTATCTCCACCATAGTAGACGAGCTCAGGGAAATAAAACTGGGTACCGAGGAAGATCCGAGGCCTACTCTCATTAGTGTAGCCATGTCCCCCAAGGAGCACGAGGTATATACCTCTTTCCTGAGGCAACATTGGGATGTTTTTTCCTGTAATTACACAGAAATGCTGAGACTCTATTCTGAAGTGGCGACGCACCACCTGGGTCTTCCATAAGACCACTGAGGCTATAAAAAAGCCGCTAGAAGGACGCATCCCTCACATGCCACCAAAATAGAGGCTGAATTCGATAATCTCATTAATCCAAGCTTCATTCGAGGGGTCCAGTACCCCATTTGGTTGGCCAACATCATCCCTGTCAAGAAAAAGAATGGGCAAATCCGTGTCTGCATTGATTTCAGAGATCTCAATCGGCATTGCCCGATAGATGAATTCCCGGTCCCAATCACCAAGTTGTTAATCGATGCGACAGTTGGGTACGAGGTTCTATTCTTCATGGACAATATTCTGGATATAATCAAATCAAGATGGACCAAGAAGACGAAGGATCCAATGCCTTCAGGGCCCCTCAAGGGGTATTTTGTTATAGGGTCATTCCCTTTGGTCTCAAGAACACTGGAGCCACATATTAGTGTGCCATGCATCGGATCTTTAAACCATTCCTGGGGAAATTCGTTGAATATTACATAGATGACCTAGTGTTCAAGTCCAAACAACGCTCAGATCACCTGTCAGACCTTGAGGCCATCTTCAACAAACTCCGACAACATAGCTTGAAGATGAACCCCTTGAAATGTGCCTTTGGGGTTACCTCAGGGAAGTTCCTTGGCTTCGTCGCACTCCATCGTGGCATCGAAGTTGACCCTGAGAAGACAAATGTTATCCTTGGATTACCACCTCCCCGAAATCTCACCGAGTTGAGTGGATTCCAAGGAAACCTCGCCTATATTAGGTGGTTCATAGACAACTTGGTAGGAAAACGTTTTCCCTTCACAAGGTTAATGAAAAAGGGGGTCACGTACCAATGGACGAATGACTTCCAAGAGGTGTTCGACAACTTGAAGAAGTACCTCTTAATCCCACCGGTTTTCATGCCCCTGGTTGAAGGAAGACCTCTCATCATGTACGTGAAAACCTTAGAGCGATCACTGGGAGCCTTCCTAACACAAAAGAATGACACAGGCAGTGAAAATAGTCTCTATTACCTTAGCTGAACAATGATTGATGCTAAGACTCGATACTCAAACATTGAGAAGAGCTGTTTAGCCTTGGTCTTCACGGTTCAAAAGTTGTGACATTATCTGCAGCATCACGAAGTCCATTTGATCTCACGGAGTAACCTTCTCTAGTACATCCTCACCTGCCCGATGCTAACCGGACACCTATCCCAATGGGAGGTCATCCTGCAACAATTTGACATCCAGTTTGTGCCTCAGAAATCCATCAAGGGCCAGGCATTGGTATAATTTCTGGCAGAGCACCATTTGACCGGGACCACTGCACCGGACGCCGAGCTACCTGATGAAGACATCTTCTCGATTTGAGAGGAGTTCCCAGCATGGGAAATGTACTTCGACGGCGCATCCCGAAGCCCAATCGGGAGGAGGATGGAGGATCCCAGATTCAACAAAGTAGGTTTGGGAATAATACTCGTGTCCCCAGAAAACGTAGTCTTTCCACATTCCTTCGTCCTATTAGAAGGATGTAAAAATAATGAAGCGAAGTATCAAGCTCTCATTGCAGGCCTGGAACTCACACTCCAGGCACAAGTACAACTCCTTAAGGTAAAATGTGACTCGGAGCTGGTCATCAAGAAAGTCAATGGTGACTATGCTATTAAAAAGGAGGATCAGATCCCCCTTTTTGACCATGTCTAAGGGTTAATGGATGAGTTCTCCACAGAACCAACATTGACCTATATTCCACATTCTTGAAATGATCAGGACGATGCATTAGCCAATGCGGCCACATCCCTAGCTGACCTAGACCGGGATGAAACGATTATCAGTATTGCTCACTATCGAATGGTATTGCGATTTGTTCAGACCAAGATGAACGAAATCCATGAAGTCATCCCTGTCCCCAAGCCATATGCTCCTGCCACCAGCTGGATGGCCCCTATTGAAAACTACCTACAATGGGGAGAAATTCCATTAGACAGGGCTGAATGAGAGAAAATACGGAGAAGGTCAATCAGCTTTGTCCTATATGGCGGCGTGGGTCAGCAAGAAGTCCTCTACAAATGAGGCCTCGATGGAGTGCTCCTAAGATGTATTGACGGAGAAGAAATCATCACTGTCAGGAATGAAGTGCATGCTGGAGCATGTGGAGCACATAAACCAGGGACCAAGCTTTAACATCAGGTTTGAAGGCTTTGGTACTACTGGCCCACATGGGCTTGAGACTGCGAGAGTTTTACCACAAAATGCCACTCATGCCAGATTCATGCCAACTTCATACACCAACCCCCGGAGTTACTTCATCAAACCAAGTACTCTTGGCCATTTTCCATATAGGGGATGGACGTTGTGGGACTATATCCTCCCGCTATGGCCAAACAGTTGAAGTATATCCTCAGGGAAACCGACTTATTTTCCAAGTGGGCAGAAGCCATACCCCTCAAGGAAGTTGGGTCAAGAAATATTGTCAGCTTTGTGAATACGAATATCATCACAATATTTGGTGTCCCTCATACCATACTGATAGACAACGACACCAACTTATGCTCTGCTGAATTGGATAAACTATACCGCGAGTATGGTATCAAGGCTAACCACTCATCCCGCTACCATGCAGCAGCCAACGGACATATAGAGGATTTCAACAAGACCCTGTCCAAAATTCTCTAGAAAATGGTGGACAAAGACAGGAATTCATGTCCGGATAAACTCCTCCATGCGTTGTGGGCTTATCGATCCAAAATCCGCACCGCTACTCGGGCTACCCCGTACTCATTGATGTACAGCACAGAGGTGGTCCTACCCATTGAACTCCAACTTCCCTCACTCCGTGTTTCCATCTGTGATCAATTATCCGATGATGAGAAGTCAAAAAAGAGGCTAGGTGAATTGGAACAGCTAGACGAGAAGAGGTTGCACACCTTGCACCATCTGGAAGTATACCAGAACCGGATCGCACGAGCCTTCAACAAAAAAATTCGTCTTCGGTCTTTCTTGGAAGGAGATTTAGTGTTCGTCCTTCGGAACCCAATGATACCTGGAAAGAAACCTCCAAAGATGGAAGCCAAGTGGGAGGGACCATATGTTGTACACAAGGTCTACTCTGATGGATCATATACTCTGATCTCCATGGATGGACAATTCACCATGGCCCCTACAAATGCAAGATTCCTGAAGAATTATTTCACATGATAACTAAAGGTGTATGCCTCGTCTGAGCAGCATGTCATTAAACTGCCAAGCACCCAATGGTCCAAAATCTATGACCTTAAACTAAGAATATCACATCCCTCACAACATGACGTTAAACTTCCTGGAGTATATCCTCACCGCATGGTGTTAAACTGCATGGAATATAATAATGCCCTATGTCCTCACCGCACGACGTTAAACTGCATGGAGTTCGTCCTTACCACACGATGTTAAACTGCATGGATAATAAAAGTTAAAAATTCCCTCTCCCCTTGTGTATGGACCAGACCTACACGGGGTATACTTCTTTCAGAGAACTACGTGCGGCTTGATTCCTACCCTCGCAGGATACGTAGTGAGGCCAGGGTTCCCCGTCCTGGCCCAGCCCCCTGAATAAATGTTAAAAATGCCCTCTCCCCCCGTGTATAGACCAGAACTTCATGGGCTATACTTCTTTCAGAGAACTATGTGCGGCTTGATTCCTGTCCTCACAGGATATGTAGTGACACCAGGGTTCCCCGTCCTGGACCAACCCCATGAATAAAAGATAAAAATGCCCTTTCCACCTGTGTATGGACCAGACCTGCACAGGGTGTACTTCTTTCAGAGAACTACGTGCGGCTTGATTATTGCCCTCACAGAATACGTAGTGATGCCAGGGTTCCCCATCCTGGCCCAGCCCCCTAAATAAAAGATAAAAATGCCCTTTCCCCCCCATGTATGGACCGGACCGGCACAAGATGTACTCCTCGTCCTTTCCGCACGACGTAAAACTGCACGGATAACAGTATTTAAAAAAAATGATCCCTCTTCCCCGTATATGGTCTAGACCTGTACGGGGTGAAGTTTTGCGTCCTTTCCACATGACGTTAAACTACACGGACAATAATGTTAAAAATTTCCCTTCCCCCATGTACAGACCAGACCTGCACGAGGTGTATACAATCATCCTTACCGCATGACATTAAACTACACGGACTCCGTCCTCACTGCATGGCGTTCAACTGCACAAAATTTATCCTTACCACATGACGTTAAACCTCACGGACTTCATCCTCACCACAAGACGTTAAACCACACGGACTTCGTCCTCACTGCATGACGTTAAACTTCACGGACTTCGTCCTTACCGCATGATTTTAAACTGCAGGGACTTCATCCTTACCGCATGACATAAAACTGCACGGACTTCACCCTTACCGCATGATGTTAAACTACATGGACTTCGTCACAAACCACCCAAGAAACATGGAGAAATGAGATGGAGATACTCCTTGCACATTTGGATGCATCCTATCCATACATCAGACTCCACAACCCGGATAATTATGGATCTTCATAACCATTCATGGCCATCGGAAGTGGAAAGTCACCGAACTGTGGAAACCTTTGCATGACTATGCATACCATGCCCTTAGCGGCTCTACATATTTATAGGCCCTGGACCGTCTACCAAAGGCATGATTTCCTCGGGCGACACTCTTCCTAGCTCCGTACACCTACCGGCCTCAGAGCCCCTGTATCACATCTCCCGATCCAAAAATTTATGGAACAGTGGTTTAGAAGTTCATTCCCCATTTGAAATTCAAATGTTTCCAGGGTACCCCTACCTGGCTAGCCTATGTGTCCACCGGTGGTTCACATAGCAACCCGCATCGACAAACATCAAGCCAGGATTAAGCTACTTTGACTCAACAGACAATTGTAGTGAAGATGTTTCTTGTATACTCGGACACCATTATCCCCACGTGCCGAACTCTGCACTGTGAGAAATCTTGGATTTTCATAACCATTCATGGCTATCGGATGTGGAAAGTCATCGATTTGTGGACACCTTTGCAAGACTATGCATACCACGCCCTCTTCGGCTTTTCATATTGATATCCCCTGGCCCATCTACCAATGGAAAGATTTCCTTGGGCGGAACACTTCATAGCTCCATATGCTTACCGGCTTCAGAGCCCCCACACCACACCTCTTGATCCAGAAAAACTCAAAGTTGCAGTTTACAACCTTCACCCCCCACCTTGTTCCAAGTATATTAGAACATGTTGACCTAGTTATCCTTCAAGTAACCGTAGCAATAGTCACCCAATGGTCCGAGCTCTATGACCACTAAACTAGGAGTACCATGTCCTTACCACATGACGTTAAACTACATGGAGTAAAGGTACACTAACGTGTGAAAAATAAATCAGCGCTGTTTCGCGCGGAATCTGGGGATGACCTCCTGGACGAGAGATTCAAACGTTCCGATCGGTTTCTAACGGGTTTGTTCGTAGAACCGGAAACATCCAATGATTCCACATCCGTTTGGACCTACTTTCCAAAGGCAGGCGCTCATTAGATTGTGGGCTAATGAGGCTTAGGAATTTTCATTGGTCGAGAGGATGGGAGGTCGGACTCATCACACCTTTTTGAGGGGAATTATTGTCTACTCCGGGACTCTCTTTATAGATTTAAGTTAAGTTCGTGAATCCTTATTACATTACCAAGTATAAAATGAGCTTTCCTTTAGTTTTAACAATCAATGATTAAATATGCAAGAATTTTAGAAAATCTTTTATATGTATTCGAGGTTCTTCATCAATATAGAATCATCTATATTTGTTTAGAGATTCTTGGTCAATGGTATCCTTCAAAACATTTATATAAAAGTCTCTTGGTCATTTTGATGACCAGGCTGGTTTTAAAGCCACTCAGTGGGGCACTTGAAGTTTATCGTCATTCAGAAGGACAGAGATTATTTCAATGTTGGGATCGAACCCATAAATGGGCTACCTACGTATCCTTTGTTTTGAAAAAGGAATCAGAACCCACGTAGTTCGAGGAATGGGATATGATGTTTTATGATTGATGGCTCAAAGATGAATGTCATAATTACTTTTACACTCTAAGCTCACGTGAGTCATGCTCGGTGTGAGAAACAAGAGGTATTGGTAAAATTCAGACAATTGTGCCATAAAAGATGCAATCATAAGAATTTTTTTGGGGCTTATGTATAGATGACTGCCCAGATAGACGAAAGTTTAGGATTTACTTTTAGGGAGAAAATCCAAGAACAGGGTCCACAAAGTTATATGTGCTTCATGGAGATTTGAATACTCTAATCATGGGGCTTACTCCTAAGGAGGATGCCCAAGTTAGGAGGGGACTTATGATTGGGTTTTATTCCTGAAAAGGAAACCCAAATCAAAGGTAATTTATGACTGGTTAAGAGAAATTTTAAGAGACTTGGGGCTTACTCCTAAGAAGGATGCCCAAGATTTATGACTAGGATTTATTCCTGAGAAGGAAGCTTAGGTTAGGGGACTTGGGGCTTACTCCTGAAAAGGAAGCCCAAGGTTATGACTGAGTCTTATTCCTGAAAAGGAGACCCAGGTTAGGGATTAAGGTTTGGGGCCTACTCCTGAGGAGGATGCCCAAGATTAAAGGACTTGATTGGGGCTTATTCTTAAGAAAGATGCCCAAGTTAGGTTTTTATAACTGAGGATTTATTCCTGAAAAGGAGACCCAGGTTAGGATTCTCTCATCTTAAAGGATGAGGTTGAAATGAATGAACTCTCAATCTTTGGTGATATAAAGATGTTTAAATCACTAGGTTTTGAGAGATATTTCACAGAATTCCTTTCAGATAAGGATGTCAAATCAAGAAATCATGCCATAAATGGCTTTGAAGAGTATCTTGAAGACTGAATCTTGAATAGGAAGGGTGAAATGGCTTAAGAGGGGTAAAAATGGGCAAGATGGGCACCCAAAAAGATAGGGGCGCGCAAGTCCTGAAAGGCGCGCAAGTCCTACGGCGGCGCGCAAGTATTGGTCGCGCAAGTATACTTGCGCGACATTAGGGGTACTTGCGCGATTTTCAACCAGAGTTGAAATACTTGAGCGACTCTTTATTAAACCCTTTACCATTCTCTTGAGGTTCTTCCAGAAGAGGGACGCGCAAGTTATATTGGAGGAATTAAGTCGGCGCGCAAGTGTTTGATAAGTTTCAACACTTAGGCCTTCCTTTTTCTCTTTAGATCTTCCGTTCTAGGTAAGAAATTACCTTAGAAGTGTTTCGGAAGCTTTGAGAAGAGACTTGGGCGTCGGGAGCTTCAATCCGTGTTTCTGGAAAAAAGATCCTTTCAATGGGGGGCCCACAGGGTCTATTTATAGGAAAAAGAAGACCCCGGGCGGTTACTAGGCGGTTACCAGGCGGTTACCACATATGTCGCGCAAGTCCCTTGCACGAACATGTGGAGTCGCGCAAGTATTGAGGCGGCGCGCAAGTGTACTTGCGCGACCAAGAGGGAATTTGCGCGATACATGGGCAATGTTCTCCTTTTTTATCCCTTTGTCGATTTTTGATGTTTCTTCAAAGGATTAATCACTTTGAGCTCAGATATTCCGTTTTACGAACTTTAGATTCCGTGATGAAAGGAGCATCAACAAAAGTCCCCCCTCAGAGTTGGATCCGGAGAGAAAATGAGGATTTGACTCTGAGGAAATCGAATCCCTCTAAAGGAAAAGGGCGGCGCGCAAGTCTTCAATGCACAGAAGTCGGCGCGCAAGTCTTCGTCGCTCAGGCATTGAGCACTCTGGATGCGGCGCGCAGATAGGCCCCCTGGCCTATAAATACACGGCTTCCGGCCGTAGATGGCATCTGAAGTTCCGGATTTCTCGAGCTCTCGCCGCGCAAGTCTTCCTCGCCGCGCAAGTCTCTTGTTTTCGCTGTTTCTTCGCTGTCGCGCTACTCTCAAGGTAATAGGGCTTGCGCGGTAATACTTGCGCGACCAAAACTTGCGCGGCACATGTACCACTTGCGCGCCTTAATGCCTTAGCCATTTTTTTCAAATTCTTTCACAAATTTTATGAAAAATTAAACCCATTTAAGAGTTTAATTTATTCAACTCCTGTGCAGATTCAATGGCTCTTAGACCTGGATTACCTGATGAACTGGCTAGCAAGCGGATAGATGATATGATGAATATCATTGGCCCTGATTACTATACTGTCAAAAACAGCACTCTTCCAGATTTGGCTAAGTATCTGAAGAAATATCATCACGACTTTCCTCACTGCACTTACCTACCTTTGTATGGTCATGGTCATCTGCAAGAAGTCATTATTCCAGAAGTACAGAATTATCTTCCATTTTCTTGGTTTCAGAATTATACCAATTTTGCTTCAGCAAATATCTCAGGCAGAGGAACATTTCAAACTGCTGGAACAGTGGAGAAGGCTTATGTGATGCATCATAGCCCTTGCACACCAGATCTGAAAAAACATACACCTGAGCTTCAACCACATTGTCATCCTTCAATCTTCCGAAATGCTCAGATGGATCAATCCAAAGGCTGGAAGAAAAGTTGGGATTTCCGTCCTGGGGGAGGTGTGAAACCAACTTGGATGTGGGTATACTGGGTGCGACAGACTTGCGCAGAGTTTATTGAGGATCTGAAGAGAGCTGCAATATATGAGGCTGTTTGGGTTGGGAAAACATATATTTACAGACATGATATCTTTGTGCCAGAGATACTCAGCCATTGGAGTCCAGCGACTAATTCTTTCCACTTGACTCATGGAGAAGTAGGTATCAGTTTGTGGGATGTCCACAAGATTTCAGGAGCTCCAATCTTGGGCGATATGTATGATGAATTCATTCCTCCCAAGGTGACTTGGAATGATCCAGAGAAGACTCCTGCTTTGGCTCGAGAATTATTCAAAATCTTTCACAAGCTCAAGAGTTCAGAGACCTCATTAACTCATTTCAGAAAAGATATACATCCGGAAGAATGGATGAATGTGTTTCTTACTGAGAAGAAAGGGATGGAGCCATAGGAAAAAGGATCCAAGAAAAAGAAATCCAAGGATACCCGGCCCAGACGTCCTACCACTTGTCCAAAACCTGAGAAGAGAGGAGCTCCTGGCACATTCTGGCCAACTCTAGAAGCAGGAGAGTTTGAAAAATGGGGCTATGAAGTGAATCAAAGAATTCCAAAGAAAACTCGTCTGGCGGGTTTCTTGGCAATGTGGCTCAGTATCTATCTCTTGCCGGTCAGGGATTCGAAGGGAGGCGTTAGGCCAGGGACCTTTGTCATTGCGGCCAAGTTGGCTGAGGGAAAAATGGTTGGGTTAGCTACCCCCATTTTAGCAAAGATCCACAGGAGTTTACTTCACGTCTTCCAGGGTAAATCTCCATTAAGAATAGTGGGACCATTCCAGGTTTTGTGGGGATGGATCGCCACTCACTTCAGGACTTACAATGTACAGAATGGATTACAAATTCCTGGAAGCTCTTTCAGACCGTCAGTGCAAGCATTCTCTGGAATTTCTCCATTAGATGTCAATGGTTATGACATAAAAGTAAGACTAAGCATGTATAAGGAATTCAACTTCTTTCCTTATGGAAGTCCGCCATCTGGGCGGTTTGTTGATGATGGGAAAGCCCCTTTGGATTTGAGGGCATACATGCTAGCTTGCAGGGATGGCGTGTTAGTAGCCAGGATTGATGGAGAAATCATATGCGAGGCCTATGCTCCATATAGATTTGCACGCCAATTCAAATGTTTGCAACAGATTGTTGTATCCCCTCCAGTACATGTCAGGTTAGAGCAACATCCGATGGTTGCTCGACAACTATGGTTGCTGACATCAAGAGAGAAGACTGGGGCAGTATTTGATCTACCAGTTGAAAAAGCGGCACATTATCTGACTACATTTTATGCCGAACACTGGATAGCATCATACACCAAAGGGATATTGAATCATCCTGTATATCAAGTGGGAAAGAGGAAGAGGACTGTAGAGAAAGAAACTCTTCCTCATGAAGGTGATGCTTCTCCTCCTGAAATAGGTTCAACAGACTCCTCCTCTAGAACTGATTCCTCGGATTATCATGATGGGGATGATGAGGCACAACTGGCAGCAAAGCGGTTTCGTGCCCGATATAATCCTCCGGCCAGAGTTAAAAGACCCACTCTATCAGCTCCTGGTGAGTTATTTGATTGTAATAACTTCAATCACTGCTACTTTATAAAGTAATAAGTCTCACTTTCTTATTCTCTATCTGTAGTTGCAGGAATCGGGAAGAAATTAAAATAAAAAATTGTAGGACCTTCCTCACAGCCTTTATATCTAAGACCAGAGGCTGTTCAGCTATGGCAGAGCTTATACTGTGATACTGAGACCGCCTGGCTGGATTTGTGTGAGGGCCTACAACTTCCTGGGATAAGATATCTTCTAGCTTCTAAAGACCTTCAATACGGAGATAACCCCAATGAAGTGCGAGCTTATATCAGAGAGCTGGAAATGCTCATATATGCCACTGATAATTCGGTTCCTATCACCAGGCGGGTGAAGGAAATGATTGATCGTGGCACCACTAAGGGGGCTGGTGGTTCTGGAGATGAGGAGTGGCAAGAGTACGTGGCTCCTGAAGATGTAAGTTTTCTTTCCTTATTTTCTTTGCAACTTGATTTCAGTTGAAGCTTTGTTACTTAAGGAAGTTATTTTCTTCATCTTGCAGCTTGCAAAGAAAGGGACCGGGGTTCCTTCGCCACAATATAGCCCTGGTGGTACTGCTGTTGGGGCTGCTGCTGATTCTCCTCGCGAACCAGGCGAGATATCTCCAGGCCAGCAGGCCATGAATGAGGCACTGGACATAGCCTTTCATTCGCCAATCCAAGTGCCAATAAAGGAGACAACTGAAACTCCAAAAAAACAAAAGAAGCCAAGGCAACGAAGGAGGAAATCCTTAGCTAAACGTTTCATTAGAAGTGGTAAGTCCTTCGAACAATCATGAGTTTATACCCATAATCATATGGTTACTCATATTTCTGAGGATTGCAGGGGCTTCTTCAATTTCCCCCTTGAGGGAAGGGACTGATCCTTCTTCAAAGGTCGTGGAGGGTGCTGTAGAACAACCACAGACTCAAGCTAACTTGGTTGCTCCTAGAGAAGAGCTACCATCCATTCCCAGTATCCCTCCCACTACTGAAGATGTTGTCCAGGGTCAGGGGTTGCAGGACATAAGTCAGCAAGAAGATGTAGCAAATGCTCCCACTGGTGAGACTAACCAAGATTTTGAAGTATCATTAGATGAAATGATGAATCAAGGAATGACTTTTGAAGAATTTTATGATCATGCTAGATTGTCATGTGATTTAGAAGACCTTGGGCGTGAGTGTTACCCTTCGCCCAAATTTTTCTTTTAAAAACAAAACATATTTCTAATCATGATGTAAAATAATATGCAGTTTCTTCCGTAGAAGCTGCTGAACTGCCAATGCCCGAAGAGGGTGTGGACACTGATGTCAAACCTATTATTGCAGAAACATTAGCTCAAGTAGAGCTAAATCCAATAAACTCTCCTGAGACCCATCTTGAAAATCCTGTTGAAACCGGGAAAGATGGGGAGAGGTCTTCTCATGTTGCTGAACCACCATTGGGTAAGGGATAACAATATTTATGATTGTACTTTATTTGCAAGACAATCCATTCTTTTGTTATCCTTTAAGATTCAACTAAAATCTTTCAATTGATCATGTAAGGCCATCAACTGTAATGGCTAGATCCGGAGATGAGACTTCAGCCTCTGCCCCAACGGGAATTGAAAGTGAAGAAGCCCAAGTCAGAGGGGAAAGAGCAGGACGAGGCACTTCCTTAAGCATGTTAATTCCAGATTACATACCCCCTTCTGACGAAGATGTTGAATCAGATCCAGAGATGCTCAAAGCGTTCAGCTTTTCACGACGTAAGGCATGGAACAACATATGGAACATCATATCGGGGGTGCCTTTAGAAGAGCTACCATCAAAAATTTCCCGATTGTCATCCCAATTTGTTATAATGGGACTTGGTGGTTTTGGGTATGAAAAGATCCATGCTGCGGTGAAACAGATTATTTTCAGGAGGGAGCAAATGCAGACAAGTCGCGAAGATTTGACCAGAGTGAAATTGTCAGTCAACATAGGCGAATTTGAGGCTGCGATATCCCAGGCTGAAGCTGATTATGCTGTCAAGATGAAGGATCTGAAGCAAAAAATCAAAGAAAAGGTCGTCCAGCAGGTGCAGCTCCAGCAACAGTTAGATGCTGTTACTGGGGAACTTGATCAGCTTAATAAATCATTGGATGAAACTCATATGAATGGCATGAAAGCCATTGCAGATGCTAAGAAGGCACTTCAGCAAGCTGAGAAGAGTGAAGCTGGTCAAGTGCACGAGCTTCAAGTAACTGTTGATAAGGCTCAGGATGCTATACATCAAATGAAGACTTATGTTGACAATCTTCTGTAATTCTTGAAAAAGAGAAGAGATTCCAGTCTGTGGATGTCCTTCTAACTCTTGTGTATCAATGAAAAACACTTTTGTCTTCAATCATTTGTACTTGCATTCTTCCATTACCTGCTTCAAATTTACTTAAGCCAATGGGCTTAGTAAGCATAGTTTGATTTTTACTAGGATTATTACAAATAACCCTACAAACTTTGAACCTTTTAACTGCTCAATATTACCTAAATCATACAAAAAATGTATATTTAGTGAGCTGGAACTTGACTTTTATTCAGAGTTCCTTTGTCTTTTGTGTGGGCAGTTTAAAGTCATGCAAGCCGGACATAAAGGGGCTAATGTTTAAGGTCGAAATAGCTTTGACCGGAAATTAAAAAAAAATGGATTCAATTCCTTGACAATTTATCTGAAAACATATTACCATACTCAAGTATGAGGGAAAAAATGTAAACTATGGCTTAAGAATATTTGAATCTGAGGAATGACATGAAAAAGAGCTAAAAGGCATTAGAAGAAGTAGTTTCCAATAATGAAGTTACTATTATTTAACAAAACCCATTAGGGGGTTGAAATATGCAGGGCCACCTATGGGCATTGGCTGCATAGTCAAATAAAATAGCATCTTTTGGCTGACAAGTCTGTTATGTGGACTGTTTATGCAAGGCCACCTATGGGCACGTGCTGCATAGTCAGGCAAAAGAACTCCCAGAAATTTTACTTTCCTAGTGCTGAAAGCTAGTGAAAGTTTATGGAGATTCAAATTTTCTAAAGCATAGAGTTTGTTGTATGGAAAAAGGTACTTGAATATGGAGAAGATATTTCCAAACAAGAATATCAAAGAACTGGATGAATATCACTCCTACGAAGGTCTGACCCAAACGTAGGGAAGAAGAATAAACCATAGACTTGAATACTTTTAGATCATGAAAAAGGATATGGGACAAATACGTTAAGGATGGCTATTTTTGCGGATCCCTACATACTGTCGTTTAAGACAAATAAGGACAAAAGAGGCATTCTTCCCAAGAATGAAGTTACTATTATTTAACAAACCCGTTAGGGGGTTGAAAACATGCAGGGCCACCTATGGGCATTGGCTGCATGGTCAAATAAATAGCATCTCTTGGCTGACAAGTCTGTTATGTGGACTGTTTATGCAAGGCCACCTATGGGCACGTGCTGCATAGTCAGGCAAAAGAATTCTCAGAAGTTTGACATTTTTGTGACTATAAGTCATGAAAAGGGTTATGAAGATCTGAAAATATTTAAGGTTAGGATTATAATACATAAAGATGGGTATTTTCCAATGTATATAGAGATACATAGGTCAATGAAAACCATAATCATGTTGTGGCTGGGTCCTGAATTGAAACTTGGACTTCACTACGTATCTCATAAGAATGAGAATCAAGCCATACGTAGTTCTTGAAATGCAGTTTAACGTCGTGCAAGACGAAAGTATGAGTGATCTTAGTTTAGGGTCATAGAATTCGGACCATAATAATGAATACACAGTGTGTGTTTTCATGAAGACTTTTCAGCCAAGGGACTGAAAGTGAAATTTGGGGTTAGGCCCAAAAGACTTGGGACTGGATTCGAGGGACACTCGAATGTTCCTACGTATCCCATAAGGATGGGAATCAAGTCCACGTAGTTCTAGATCTACCCTTTGTACAAATTTGGTTCGTACATGTGAAGGGTGAAAAGGGGACTTTAGTGCAATGATGGTTTTAACCTAAGATAAAAAGTTTAGGCATTACCATGTATGTACGTAGTCTTTTGAAAAAATGAAAACCATGATTGAAAAAAGAATCAATGTTAATAATGGTTCCTTCTCAAATGAGGAAATCAAAGAATATTGTAGTTTATTGTCGTACCGGACAAAAGTGTTGTATAGTTTAACGTCATATAACAAGGACGAAAGTGAATCAATGTAAAGATATTGATTCCAGGGGTGGTTTCACAAATCATCATCATATGAGATGGTGGTGAACCAATGTGAAGAGATTGTTTTTGGGCTTGAACCTTTGGGAGGTTGCCTACATACCCAGCCTGGAGGGAAAGGATCAAAGTCCGTGTAGTTCAATTAAAGAATGAATTAATGATCAAGTTGTTCTTGTGGACAATGATCTAAAAAAATGTTGTTGGGACTTACACATGGTTAGTGGCCCAAAGGGAGTGTTATGGTTGATGTTCGCTCTAAGCTCACGTGAGTAATACTCGGTGTGAGAAACAAGAGGTAATAACAACCTTAACGATGCACAGTTTAATGTCATGTAGGACATATCAAGGACTTTCTGTACAGTTTAGCGTCATGTAGTTAGGACGATGGGGACAATACAGTTTAACGTCATATTGGACGAAAGGGGGATTGTGCAGTTTTAATGTCATGCTGGACTTTTGATGATTATATAGTTTAACATCTTTCCGGACGTGAGGGACTTTTATACAGTTTAGCGTCATGTAGTTAGGACGTCACAGTTTAACGTCTTGCTGGACATATTTGCAAATAGTTTATGGTCGTATACATGGACCAGGAATGATGCAGTTTAAAGTCATACGGGACCATTGTTGTATAGTTTAACGTCATATAGCAAGGACGAACTGGTGCTGTACAGTTTAAAGTCATGTAGCTAGGACTAAGGTGAACCAATATGAGGATATTAGTTCTGGGGATTTTTTTACAGTTTAATGTCATGCTGGACGATGAAAGCGCCACACAGTTTTAATGTCATGTTGCTAGGAAAAAATATAGTTTAATGTCATCTCGGACATATACAGTTTAGTGTCATGTAGGACATATTAATAACCAATGTGACATTTTAACGTCATGTTGGACGATAAGGGAACTGACACAGTTTAACGTCATGTTGGACGATGAAAGTGCCACACAGTTTAATGTCATGTTGCTAGGACACAATATAGTTTAATGTCATCTCGGACAAAATATAGGAACTTTTATACAGTTTATTGTCATGTAAGACAAAATCAGGGACTATGCAGTTTAAAGTCTTGTAGTTAGGACTATTGGTGCTGCACAGTTTAGTGTCATGTTGCAGGGACATAAGTGCGAATAGTTTAAGGTCATATGCATGGACCGTACAGTTTATCTTCATGCTGGACGTATTATAGTTTAATGTCATCTCGGACAGAATATGTGACACAGTTTAATGTCATGTTGGACGAAGTTGTAGTTTAAGGTCATACTGGACCATGGTGTTGTTTAAGGTCATACCAGACCTTTTCTGTATGAACCAATTGTAAGTTTTGGTTCTGGGAACAATATTTTGTGTTTATACAAAATACTTCTTCAGAAATCTGGCATTAGTTGGAGTCGTGATGTGTTCTCCATCCATTGAAATCAGAGAATACGCTCCATTGGAGTAGACCTTATGTACTGAATAAGGTCCTTCCCATTTTGGTTCAAGCTTGGGAGGCTTCTTTCCTGGTATCATTGGTGTTCTGAGAACCAATACCAATTCTCCCTGAATGAATGAACGAAGACGAACTTTTTTGTTAAAAGCTCGTGCTATTCGATTATGATAGATTTCCAAGTGGTGCAAAGTGCACAATCTTTTCTCATCTAACTGTTCCAATTCATTCAACCGCTTTTGGGATTGCTCATCTGTTGATAACTGATCACAAATGGCTATTCTGAGTGAGGGCAATTGAACGTCAATTGGCAAGACTGCTTCTGTTCCATATACCAATGAATATGGAGTAGACCGCGTTGCATTGCGAGTGGTAGTCCGATAAGCCCATAAAGCATGATAGAGTTTATCAGGCCATGACCTCTTATCTTTATCCACCATCTTTTGCAGTATATTTGAAAGAGTCTTGTTGAAGGCCTCTATCTGGCCATTAGCCGCTGCATGATATCGAGATGAATGGTTGGACTTAATGTTGTATTCTTGATACAATCTCTTTACCTCAGAAGAACAGAAGTTGGTGCCGTTGTCTGTCAATATGGTATGAAGGACACCAAATCTAGTAATGATGTTAGACTTGATGAAGCTAACAATGCATTTAGAACTGACTTCTTTGAGAGGTACTACCTCTGCCCATTTGGAAAAGAAATCAGTAGCAGTAAGAATGTACTTAAACTGCTTGGCCGTAGCTGAAGGGTAAGGTCCTATCACATCCATTCCCCATGTGGAAAATGGCCATGAGTATTTAGCTGTATGAAGCAACTCTGGAGGTTGATGAATGAAATTGGCATATACTTGGCATGAATGAAACTTCTTTGTGAAATTAACACAATCTTGTATCATTGAAGGCCAGAAGTATCCAAGTCTTCGAATTTGATCAGACAATCTATGTCCAGACTGGTGGGCACCACAGACTCCTGCATGCACTTCTTTTATGACAACCATTGTCTCTTCACCATCAATACATCTGAAGAGAACTCCATCAAAACCACGTTTGTAGAGAATTTTCTCGAGGTGGTTTGGACCATCATAAAGAGTAAAATTGACCACACGTCGCCGAATTTGTTCTCTCTCGGCTCTATCAGGTGGAAGTGTTCCATTTTGAAGGTATTCCCTGATAGGTGACATCCATCCTGTAGTATGACCATATGGTTCAGGAATGGGACTAATTTCATTAATTTCCTCTGTTCTGACTTGAACATAAGGTGAAATTGCACGACGGTGGGCAATACCGATGGTTGTCTCGTCCCTATTTGGATCTGCTAAAGCTGTGGCTATATTAGCCAGTGCATCAGCTTGAGCATTTTGTGATCTTGGGACATAAGAAAATGTCGGTTCTGAAGGGAATTCCGACATTAACTCTCTGACGTAATCATACAAAGGGATTAATTCTTCTTTTCTGATGGCATAATCCCCATTGACTTGTTTGATTACCAGGTCTGAATCACCTTTCACCTTTAAGTGATTCACTTGTGCTTGAAGCGCTAACTCCAAGCCTGCAATGAGAGCTTGGTATTCAGCTTCATTATTGGTACCACCTTCCCACAACAAAAAGGAATAAGGTAACACTGCCTTATCTGGAGAAATGAGCACAATTCCTAAACCAACTTTGTTGAATTTAGGATTTTCCATTTTCTTCCCTGTTGGACTTCTAGAAGCACCATCAAAATACATTTCCCATGTTTGAGGATTCTCTTGAATAGAAAAAACTTCCTCATCAGGGAGTTCGATATCTGAATACGTGTCTTCCACTGAAGGGTGTTCAGCCAGGAAATCAGCCAGAGCTTGGCCCTTAATTGCCTTTTGAGACACATACTGAATGTCGAACTACTGTAGAATAACCGCCCACCTTGCCAGACGTCCTGTAAGCATTGGACGACTAAGGATGAATTTGAGTGGATTATTACGAGATACCAATTGGACCTCGTGATGTTGCAGGTAGTGTCTCAGTTTCTGAACTGCAAAGATTAATGCTAGGCAGCACTTTTCAATACTCGAATACCGGGTTTCTGCTTCAAGCATAGTTCTACTGAGATAGTAGAGACTATTTTCATTCCCAGCATCATTCTTTTGAGCGAGAAAGGCACCCAATGATCGCTCTAAAGCTGTCACATAGAGGATAAGAGGTCTACCCTCAACAGGTGGCATGAGTACTGGTGGACTTAAGAGGTATTTCTTGAGAACATCAAATGCTTCTTGACATTCTTTAGTCCACTGGTAAGTGACTCCTTTCTTCAATAATTTGGTAAAAGGTAAACTTTTGCCTGCCAAATTGGCGATGAAACGCCGAATATAGGCTAAGTGTCCTTGAAGTCCTCTTAATTATTTCAAATTCTGAGGAGGTGACATACCAAGGATTGATTTGGTCTTCTCAGGATCGACTTCAATACCACGATGGCGTACAACAAAGCCGAGTAATTTTCCTGAGGTTACCCCAAAAGCACATTTTAAGGGGTTCATCTTCAAATTATGTTGTCGAAGATTGTGGAATATGATTTCCAAATCAGCCAAGTGATCAAAACGTTGTTTGGATTTAACCACCAAATCATCTACATAGCATTCAACAAATTTCCCTAGAAAAGGTTTGAAGATACGATGCATGGCGCGTTGATATGTTGCACCTGCATTCTTTAAACCAAAGGGCATCACCCGGTAACAAAACACACCTTGAGGAGCTCTGAAGGCTGTATATTCCTCATCTTCTGGGGCCATTCGGATCTAATTATATCCAGAATATCCATCCATGAAAGAAAGTACTTCATAGCCAGCCGTCGCATCAATTAAGAGTTCTGTAATCGGAACTGGAAAATCATCTTTGGGACAATACCGATTAAGATCTCTGAAATCGATGCAAACCCTAATTTGTCCGTTATTTTTCTTTACTGGGACAATATTAGCCAACCACTTGGGATATTGAACTTCTCTGACGAAGTTAGCTTTGATAAGCTTATCCACTTCAGCCTCGATTTTGGAAGCATAGGTTGGGTGTGTTCTTCTCGCGGCTTGCTTGAATCCTCGATGTTCTTTTGGCAAACCCAAATGATGGGTGGCAACATCAGGATCAAGGCCAGGCATCTCTGTATAATTCCAAGAAAAAATATCTTTATTTTGCTTTAGAAAAGAAATATACATCTCTTGTTCTTCAAGGGTCATGGCCGCACTAATTAAAGTGGGGCATGGATCTTTCTCTGTACCCAGATTTACTTCTCTGAGTTCATCCACAGTGGTAGAGATACCCTCTTCAAATGCTGGAGGAGCATCTCTAAGATCTTCCTCTTCCTCTTCATCATGTGTTATATCTTCCGTTTCTACTTGCAAAGTAGATGAAAAAATGAAATTTTCATGATCATAAGAGATGTCAAAATTTTCACATTTTGAAGAAGAAGCTTCCATTTCCGACCCTATTGATGAAAAAGGGTCTTCTTTGGGAAATAAAGAGGAGATGATGGATTGAGAATCGACATCAACATTCACCTCTGGTGTTGCTATAACTTCTTCTGGCCTGATTAGCGAAGTATAGACTTGTTGGATTTCAGCAGACGAAATGAAAACATCACCACTTATGCTTTCATCACTGCTTGGTAAGTTACCAATTTCTCCCATGTTGTCTGGCTCGATTGCCGTAATTGACATTATGGATCTTTCCATAAGAGTATTTTGATTTGGGCCTATTTTGTCAATTTGACTGATAGGTAACACATAATCTATACTCACATGTGAAAATGGATTTATTGGAATTTTTTCCAAACCATATGGAGCATTAACTTTGGTAATTTCCTTCATTGTAGATTTTTCTCTTCCCTTCATGTGATAAAATTCCGCCTCAATGTATTGAGACTCACATGTTTTGAACGGGGCCTTATCACCATACAATGTTCCAACTTGACCATCGAAACAGTATTTGAGACATTGATGGTATGATGACGGAATAGCTGCATGCTGATGTAACCAGGGTCTTCCAAGCAAGATATTGAAAGCTGAGTCTTGATCAACAATCATGAAATCTGAATTGGAAACAAGATCTCCAAACTGAGTTCTGAGCGTAACTTCTCCCAGTGGTTCTTGTTCATTTTTATCATATCCTTGCAACATCATGGTAGAAGGAGATAAATCAGATTCCGTGAGGCCCAATCGACGAAGTGTGCGAATGGGCATGAGGTTGACTCCTGAACCATTGTCAATAAAAGCTCTTCGAACATCTATACCATTGACTTTGCCAGATAGGTACAAAGGTTTTATGTGCCCATGCACAACATCATCTTCATCTTTATCAGTAAAAGATATCACTGCATGGCATTCTGCAGGATTATTCTCTATGTGATAAATTTCAGCTGCAGCAATTTCAGCTTCAAACTCCTGAGGACTTGACAAAGCTTCGATGAGTGCTTCCCGAAGATCTTTTGATAGATTCAAAGCATCCAAAATTGATAATTTGGCTGGTACTTGGGCCAAGTGTTTCAATATATCATACTTTTGATCTAGAGGCCTGCGTTTCCCAATAGGAATATGCGGTTTAGCAGGTACCTTGGAAGCAGATGCTTTGGAAGCTGATGCCTCTTGTATTGAAGTTGGCAACATCTTTGGTTTTGGAAAATTAGACTGATTAGATCCATTTACTTGCTGAGATAAAGAAGATGGAACATTTAATCGGTCTTCCAAAATAACTGTGCCGAAGCTGAGTTGGCCATTGGCAGAAGAACTTGCTTGTTCATTTTGAGCTCGCTGAAGGGCTCTACCACGAGTTTCTACTGCATATACAGTGCTAGCAGGGGTAGAATTAGAGTAGTGGCTTCGGAAAGATCCACGTCTTCCCCTATATCCTGAACCTCTAGAACTTCCTCGGGTTCCTTTATTTGATACAGGGAATTCAGGCTCATCAAGACTGGAATATGAATCTGTTAATTGAATCATATTAACAGAACCAAAGATCAATTCTTCGTCTGATAAAGACTCTGCCAAGTTAGCCTGTTTAGGCTGTGCCGTTTGGTGGGACGGTGCCCGTGGCTTTGAAGTAGATGGCATGAAATCTGCCAGAGTCAAAGACAATTTAGGCTTTGATACATACTCATCTTCTCCTGATTCCTCTTTCTTCTTTGAATTGCGCTTCCCTTTTGAGGATTTGTCCTTTGATGGAGGCTTTACTGCAGCTTTTGTAGGAGACACAATTGGCTTCTTCAATTGTGTTCGCAAAATGGAATGGGTCTGATTGATTTTCTTTCTGACCATCCAATCATCATATTTTTTCGCAGTTTTGCTTTTGACTTCCTGCCACTCGCCTCCTTCCTCTGGATCTGTAGCGGTAATACACGCTACATGAGCTGAAGAACCCTTCAATTTGACTTGTCCCAAGTCAACCATCTTTTGTAGGAGGTCTTTAAAGACAAAACACTCCTGGATGGGATGTCCCAATATTTGATGAAAGGGACAATAATTGGGACGGTCTTCATCTCCTTCCTTGTTTGGTCTCTTCGGCACTGGTAATTGAACCAAATTATTTTCCAGAGCTGAAATGAAGTAACCAGGAACTTTCTCACTTCGAAAAGAGTATGTTTTACTCTTCATATCCTCAAATTGTTTTCGTCGTTGATCTTTTTGATCATTT
The DNA here is from genome assembly GCA_963277665.1 of Viscum album. NCBI lineage: Eukaryota > Viridiplantae > Streptophyta > Magnoliopsida > Santalales > Viscaceae > Viscum > Viscum album. The sequence goes on from OY728155.1 coordinate 1,059,978,318, forward strand.
GGACGAAACAACCTTTGTTGTTGGCGTTCAGGAGGTGGAGCACTTCGAGAAGATGAAGGTTTTGAAGTAGAAATAGGTACAGGTGCCTGTTTAAGCATAACTGTAGCAGTTTCTGCTTTACCCATTCTTCTTCCTGGAGCTGATGGAATTACACGAGATTTAACCTTAGCCTGCATAAGGGAATCTTCAATCTGTTGAGCGATTGAAGTAAGGTCTCGAAACCCTCCTGTGTATTTCACAGGGATCAATGGCGTGCGTAATTCGTCACGCAAATTTGCCACACAGATTGTCAACAATTCCTCCCGAGGGAGTGATAAACTCAAGGAATACGTTAATCCCTTCCAACGAGCAATGAAATCAGAGACTCTTTCATTCTCCCTTTGCTTGCAGTTTGTAAGATCGAAAACTGTCGTTTTTGGCAAAGTTGAGCTGAACTGAAGAAGGAATTTTTGACGAAGATCCTCCCATCCGATGACTGACCGGGATTTCAAGCTTGTATACCAGACAAAAGCTGGTCCTTGCAAGGTTCGCACGAAGCATCTGAGTTTCACTGCTTCTTGTTGCTCTGGAGTTCCCATCATAGGATAACAACAAGACACGTAATGCGTCAAATGTTGTTCAGGGTCACCTGATCCATTAAAAGTAGGGAAAATAGGGTTTCCAAAACTGGATGGAGGAGAAATTGAATCTACCCATTCAGGGTAAACTTTCTTTTCAGGTTGAACTTGCGCCCGTTTCCCTTCCATAGTTTCTAACCGAGCTGTTAATGACTCAATAGTAGTTATTAACTTTTGAGAAACGTTAGGTTGAACTTGGTTTTGGGTAGGTGCAATGAATGGAGCTTGGACAGCCGTGGAGGTTGGTGCTGCAACTAATGGTAGTGCTGCCAACCGTTGTTGCGTTTGACCCGTAGGATTAGACCTCTGTGGGTGTACTGATAAGGGAGGATATTCCTGATCCATCTCAGTAGTTACAACAAATTCCTTCGGCTGTCGGACTTCAGCATTCTTAAGAAGAAGACTACTCTGAAGTAGTTCTGCATTCAACCTTCTTAATTCTTTCATTTCTTCCTCCTGTTGTGCAAACCTTTGCTCTAATGAGAGCGATTGACCTCCTTCAGAGGAAGGGTGATAAGTAACCTGATTCTTTCCTTTCCCCTTATTGGATCCTTTTCGGAGAGGGGGAAGTGGGTTACTTGAAGGAATACCCAGATTTTGGGTAAGCCTTTGATTACGTGTGCGCACACCTTCTTCATTTAGGTCTGTGTGCGCAACTTCTTGAGCAGGAACCTCTTCATCTGATCCCTCTGATTGAGCCTCATCTGGTGAATCAGCAGCAACGGCAGTGATGACATTAATGGATGCATATTTCATGGAATCCTTTCTATCAGCATTTCTGTGATATTGTCTCCTTTTATGTCCATGATAAGGCATGGCATTCCGTTGACTTGATCCCTCAGGAATTTCTTGGAGAACCGTCACTTGGAGAGAATCTCCTGACATCTTGGCTCTTCGTTCCTCTTGAGGCTTATTCCCTAATCGAGAGAATACTGACTTTCTCTGAGGGAGGGATTGAAGATTTGAAAAAGTCCCCAGTCCGGTGGACTGGGGGTGTTCCTGTTGCTTCCGCTCAACTCCTCGAATCCCATTCGTTGATTCTGAGGGTTGGGTTAGAGAAGTCCCCAGTCTGGCAAGCTGGGGTGTCTCTTGACATGCTATGTCTGAGATCTTTTTAAAATCTCTCTTGATCTTGCGAATCTTAGTTCGGAAATTAGCTGGATGCAATAACCTGTATCCACTTTTATCACCTGGTTCAACAGACCGTTGGATGATTTCCGAAACTTCTGTCATTTGATGACGTGTTTGCTCCAGACGAGAGGCTTGCGCAATATTCTCGCCTGCTTGATGTAGGAGCAATTCAACAACCTGTTCTCTATATACTTGATTTTGAGAGGAACTAGTTGAAGCTTGATCTCGAGCAAGATTTTGATTATGAACAAAGCCCATTGACTGTGGCCGGCCATGGGCAATAACATTGCATGAGACCATTGTCGGCGGGCTTTGCTGACCAGAAAGCACTGTGAAATGTAGTGCTCTGTGAATACCCCATCTTCTGATATGAACATTAGATGGAGCATTGGAAATTAACTGACGCAATCTTCTTAGTGCGCCAAGGCATGAACGTTGAAGGGTTCTCTGTTGCTTTTCAGCCTTCGGATACCGAGAGACTGATAGAGATGCCAAATCAATCTGGCGTTGTAACCCTTCTATTATCTTAAGATGATTTTCATATTCATCGTAAGATAATACCTTCTTCTTTAATTGACAAAGAGTTTTCCATATGTTAAGACGAATATCATGGATTCCATCATCCGTCAACATCTTTGGAATGTCATACTGTGAATCAGCCAAAGGCCAAAACATGACTGGTACTTCACCTTTTGCCAGTTTTTTCCTCATGTCCAGCATTTCCTCTTTATCATTAAATGAAAATTCTTCTACCTGTTTGGACCAGAGTTGGTGTTTCCTTGTTGCTTCATCGGATTCAACAAGATTGGTAGAGGAATCACTATTCATGCTGGAAGATGAATGACCCAGGGAAGGTTCAGAGAATAACCTGAACCCCAAGCTATCTTCTGATGGAGAAAGAGTTTCACCTGCCGATAGTAAAATTTCAGACATGACTGGTTTTACGTTTGCAAGTTCCTCGAGATAAGAGGGCTTTCTCGTCACTACATTGCCTTCTGAAGAATTTTCGAGACAATGTGAATCACTACTGCGGAGAGGACTTTCGCAGCGAAGTTCATCACCATGAGGAGGACCTTCATGATGGGTTACAGCAAAAGATGAGATCTCTTGATCCTTGGTCTTCTGACCACACAGAGGGTTCCTGTGGTTCTCATCTGAAGAAGAAACTTCAAGATTGACCGAATTTTCATGAAGCAAGTCTTCATGAGGAAGTGTCTATTGAAGACCTTCAGGATTAATGTTCCTGTTATTGGGAACTGAGGGAGTAGAATCTTGAATTCCGACAGATAAATGTCTGAGGGCTTCAAGAACTCCAGCATCGAGCAAGGCCTTGTTGCAGATTGGCCTTTGATCTCCTGACTGTGCTGGGCGGATCTTTTTCTTAGATGCCTTCTTACTCGCTTTAGAAATCACTTGATGACGAAAGTGATTGCTCTGAGCAGGTGTATGTGCCTGATCAGGAAAGATGGTCAGGTTAGGCTGACGATCATCTCTCAAATCAGGTGTATGTGCCTGACTTGGCTGTCCATATGATATGGGGGAGTAGGCCCCACAACCCTCTTGGACTGGAACAGATGTGTGTGTCTGTTCCGGAGTGAATTGTTGATGTGTCACTCCACTGCTAGGGATAGATTTATGTGTCTGTCCCTGAGATGATGCTGAAGCTGTTATGATATCCTGGCAAGCATCCAGAATATGAGCAGGAATTTGCTTCTGCTCTTTCACCATTGACAAAATATGTTTGGTGACTTCAGCCGCCGGAACAGGGATATACGTCCATTCCGGGCTTGGAGTAGGTGTATGTGCCTGCTCCTGTCCTCCTTTTCCTGTCAGTGAATCCTGACAGTACTCAAGTGTGGAGGCAGAGAGTTTAGTCTGTCTCCTGTTTGTCATCGGGGCTTTCCGACTGACTTCTCCGTGCGCTACCAAACGAGACTGTTGGTAGGCTTGATTAGTATTAGCAGGTGTATGTGCCTGCTGATTACACTTCGCCAAACGCGGTTGATGAGATCCACCATATGTAGTCAGACGAGCCTGCTGACTAACTGCTGATGTATAAGCAGGTGTATGCTCCTGCCTATGGTACTCCGCCGGAATTGCCTGGCGGGATCGGCTTGATGCTGCCAGACGAGTCTGCTGGACAATGGGATTAAAACCGGCAGGTGTGTATGCCTGCTCGTTGTTTGCCACCAAGTTAGGTTGGTGGACTTCTCCGGAGATGGCAGGGATGACAACCTGCCTATTGTTAACCGGATTCCGTCTCTGGCGATTCATCTTGCCTGCTCGGGTTCGAGGAACCTGAGCTGAACGCCTGGAGTCGGTACCCTCATCATGTTGAGGGCGCACTACCGCACGAGTCTGGCGGCGATTGTTGATGGGAGCCCTTGAGAAGGACTCCTGTCTTTTTGAATTAAGGTCCTGCGGGACCTGCTCATTCACTTCCTCGGAGTAAGGGAGTGAATGGAAATTGCGTTCCGGGGATAACGACCCGAAACGGTTGGAGAGGGTAGTCAGCACCGTCTGCTTCTTGATTGCTGGTCGCCGTTGTCCGGACGACCAGGTAGAATTGTTAACTTGGAGGGCTTGACGAGCGGCCTCCAGAGTTTGGATAGTACCGTTGCGACGGTACTCCTTAACCAGTGCATTAGAAATACAGCGTTGAAGACGCTGAGTTAGTGATTTCATCCTCAGAGCGGATGATGTTCCAGCAGGAGTAGCAGTATTGGTTTTCAAGGCAGCAGACCTCACAGTAGAGGTGTTCCCAGCAGCAGTATTCACAGGGGTGAATTTAAGGAAAGCCATTTTTTGTAGAAGATCTTGAAAAAAGAGTGCCTATTCCATGTAACAGACATAATCAAGATGAATCCGGCTACTGCATCTTTTGGATGATCATATGTCAATGATTGCCTTGTTGGCCCAAAGGGCCTAACAGATAAGAAGAACATCACTTTAACTTGGTTAAGGTTTCACGTCGGGTTCACCATTTTTGTTTCGCGCGGAATCCAGGGATGACCTCCTGGACGGGAGATTCAAACGTTCCGATCGGTTTCTAACGGGTTTGTTCGTAGAACCGGAAACATCCAATGATTCCACATCCGTTTGGACCTACTTTCCAAAGGCAGGCGCTCATTAGCTTGTGGGCTAATGAGGCTTAGGAATTTGCATTGGTCGAGAGGATGGGAGGTCGGACTCATCACACCTTTTTGAGGGGAATTATTGTCTACTCCGGGACTCTCTTTATAGATTTAAGTTAAGTTCGTGAATCCTTATTACATTACCAAGTATAAAATGAGCTTTCCTTTAGTTTTAACAATCAATGATTAAATATGCAAGAATTTTAGAAAATCTTTTATATGTATTCGAGGTTCTTCATCAATATAGAATCATCTATATTTGTTTATAGATTCTTGGTCAATGGTATCCTTCAAAACATTTATATAAAAGTCTCTTGGTCATTTTGATGACCAGGCTGGTTTTAAAGCCACTCAGTGGGGCACTTGAAGTTTATCGTCATTCAGAAGGACAGAGATTATTTCAATGTTGGGATCGAACCCATAAATGGGCTACCTACGTATCCTTTGTTTTGAAAAAGGAATCAGAACCCACGTAGTTCGAGGAATGGGATATGATGTTTTATGATTGATGGCTCAAAGATGAATGTCATAATTACTTTTACACTCTAAGCTCACGTGAGTCATGCTCGGTGTGAGAAACAAGAGGTATTGGTAAAATTCAGACAATTGTGCCATAAAAGATGCAATCATAAGAATTTGTTTTGGGGCTTATTTATAGATGACTGCCCAGATAGACGAAAGTTTAGGATTTACTTTTAGGGAGAAAATCCAAGAACAGGGTCCACAAAGTTATATGTGCTTCATGGAGATTTGAATACTCTAATCTTGGGGCTTACTCCTAAGGAGGATGCCCAAGTTAGGAGGGGACTTATGATTGGGTTTTATTCCTGAAAAGGAAACCCAAATCAAAGGTAATTTATGACTGGTTAAGAGAAATTTTAAGAGACTTGGGGCTTACTCCTAAGAAGGATGCCCAAGATTTATGACTAGGATTTATTCCTGAGAAGGAAGCCTAGGTTAGGGGACTTGGGGCTTACTCCTGAAAAGGAAGCCCAAGGTTATGACTGAGTCTTATTCCTGAAAAGGAGACCCAGGTTAGGGATTAAGGTTTGGGGCCTACTCCTGAGGAGGATGCCCAAGATTAAAGGACTTGATTGGGGCTTATTCTTAAGAAAGATGCCCAAGTTAGGTTTTTATAACTGAGGATTTATTCCTGAAAAGGAGACCCAGGTTAGGATTCTCTCATCTTAAAGGATGAGGTTGAAATGAATGAACTCTCAATCTTTGGTGATATAAAGATGTTTAAATCACTTGGTTTTGAGAGATATTTCACAGAATTCCTTTCAGATAAGGATGTCAAATCAAGAAATCATGCCATAAATGGCTTTGAAGAGTATCTTGAAGACTGAATCTTGAATAGGAAGGGTGAAATGGCTTAAGAGGGGTAAAAATGGGCAAGATGGGAACCCAAAAAGATAGGGGCGCGCAAGTCCTGAAAGGCGCGCAAGTCCTGCGGCGGCGCGCAAGTATTGGTCGCGCAAGTATACTTGCGCGACATTAGGGGTACTTGCGCGATTTTCAACCAGAGTTGAAATACTTGAGCGACTCTTTATTAAACCCTTTACCATTCTCTTGAGGTTCTTCCAGAAGAGGGACGCGCAAGTTATATTGGAGGAATTAAGTCGGCGCGCAAGTGTTTGATAAGTTTCAACACTTAGGCCTTCCTTTTTCTCTTTAGATCTTCCGTTCTAGGTAAGAAATTACCTTAGAAGTGTTCCGGAAGCATTGAGAAGAGACTTGGGCGTCGGGAGCTTCAATCCGTGTTTCTGGAAAAAAGATCCTTTCAATGGGGGGCCCACAGGGTCTATTTATAGGCAAAAGAAGACCCCGGGCGGTTACTAGGCGGTTACCAGGCGGTTACCACATATGTCGCGCAAGTCCCTTGCACGAACATGAGGAGTCGCGCAAGTATTGAGGCGGCGCGCAAGTGTACTTGCGCGACCAAGAGGGAATTTGCGCGATACATGGGCAATGTTCTCCTTTTTTATCCCTTTGTCGATTTTTGATGTTTCTTCAAAGGATTAATCACTTTGAGCTCAGATATTCCCTTTTCCGAACTTTAGATTCCGTGATGAAAGGAGCGTCAACAAGCGCAGGGAGCTCCCTAAGCTTTAACGACAACCAGGGACGTGTATGCCCAACATATTCAGACATTTCCTTCCCCGATGACAGAATTCTTGGCTTGGACAATTGCGGATATTCATAACCATTCATGTCCATTGGAAGTGGAATGTTATCAAACCGGGGACAACTTTGTATGACTATGAATACCTTTCCCTCAGCGGCTCTGCATAATGATAGCCCCTGGATCATCCACCAATGGAAAGATTTCCCCAGGAAATAATTTTCCTAGCTCCGTACGCTTAATGGCCTCAGAGCCTCTATAACATCTCTCCTGATCCAAGAAGCCCCAGAACCATGATTTACACCATCAAACCCCCTCCACATCTTGGACATGCCAGGATACTCAGGCCCAGTTACATTCTAATCAAGAGCGGCCTTTTTAATTACGTTTTTACCAAACAACGTTAAACTGCACGGTCAATCTTCCTTGCTGCACGACGTTAAACTACACGATATTGGAAAAGGAAAGAAAAATGCCCCTCATTCTCTCTGCATGACATTAAACTGCACATCATCCTTTAATAATGCTCTTCGTCTTTACCAAATGATGCTAAACTACACGGTCGAACCCACCATGGGTTCAGTAAGGAACAAAAGATTTTCTCTGTCCTTCAGTGCACGAGTCAGACCGACACAAGTCACCGTCTCAAACCCACATGAGAAGGGATTACTTCACCCATTCTCGGGAAGTTTAGTCTAGATGTTTCCCCCGTATCCAAGAACCCTCTCATCATAAACCATACTCGACACTCAGAAAAAGCCAAACTCTCATAAGCCACCCCTAGTGGTCCCAAATATCAACTTCTCTGAAGTTTCTTGGATATCGGGGGAATACAATCATTGACCTATGGACACCTTTGCATGACTATGCATACCATGCCTTCAGCGGCTCTGCATATTGATATCCCCTGGCCCATCTACCAAAGACAGAATTTCTTTAGGCAATACTTCTCTCCATACGCCTCTTGGCCTCCGAGCCCCCATGTCTATCCCGGGATTCGGAAAACCTCTGAGTTATAGTTTACCAACCTCTTTCACAACCCTGCCTAAATATGGTCGAACGTCTCTGACAAGATTACCGAGGACTAGAAGAAGTCATTCCATTTTAAATGATGTCCCAACTGCATGACTTTAAACTATGCCAAGCCCCAACCGTTCTTTATGCTAGATAAATGCGTAGGATAGGAACATTTCTTCCACATTCCTGATTGATATAGATGTTCTGAAAACCTTCAGACATCACATACCCTTTCCAAGCCACCCCCGACAGTTTACATAATTCTTTAGGCCACCCATGGTGGTTTCCATAAATCGGAATTTCATGAAGTCCTATGGACATCAGAAATGGAGAGTCATTGACTTAAGGACACCTTTGCAGGACTATACATACCATGCCCTCAGCAGCTCTGCATATTGATCTCCCCTGGCCTATCTACCAAAGGTCATATTTCCTTAGGTGATGCTCCTCCTACCTTTGTACGCCGATGCGGCTCCCATGCCTTGAGACACGCCCTGCATGTCATTCAAATTTAATCATGTTCCCCCCACATGCATCTAAAGGATATTGAGACGTCTTTTAATCAACCAAAACTCATTGGGGCCCTTGACCCACCATACTTGATCAAATATGTTCGACCTAAAACATCAATAATGATAGTCTTGATGGCCGGACTTTAAACCACCCATGAAAATGGCACAAAAATCCTGTTAGGCCGAAAACCCAAAAAGGGCGACCTAAGAAAAAGTCTGGTCACACCCACTGGGTTCACACTAAATGATTCCAGTAAAAATTAGGTTATGAAATGAAGAGACAAAAATTCTGTAGGGATCTTCTACAGATCCCTTGAAATAGTCAAACTATGCTCGTTGGACCCCGTGGTCTAGGCAAAAGTTAGAGCTTGTTTTCCTGAGTTAGGATTAATTTTGATTCAGTGAATTGTTCTTTACACAACAATTGTTCTAGTAACAATCAAATTTCACAGCAGTAAATGATTGACAGAGACTGTATTTTGTTCGAACAAAAAAAGGGAGGATGTTCAAAAGATGGGGTCTCTCCCTCACGAAAGAAAAGGAAGAGGGGTGAGTAAAATAGTGAGTACAAGAGTGGTTCTGATAGTCACAAAGGAGTCTGGCTTGCTCTCTCCACCAGATCAGTGACCGTGCGGTGGAGGTCATTGCAAGACCGTTCCAACATGGCCTTCTCCCTGACTTCAACCTCTTCCACCAGACAAGTATGCTCCACTGTTGTTTGGAGATCATTGATCACTTTTCTGGTGGCTTCAAGACGACCGGTCACAGCTGAAAACCGATTCCTCAACATCACTGCCCGTTCTCCACATTCATGAAACTCGGAGGATAGGACAGCTGCCTGATCTCGAGAGATCGCCTCCTGTGATATCAATTGACGGAGCTGTACGGTGGCTTCCTTCACGGCTCGGGTCCTGAAACGAGCGGCAGCAAAGTGAGAAAGTTTGCGTTCACTAGTGGAAGCTTCCTCATGGGCCATTACAACTTGTAAAGCAAGAGAGTGGAATTACCGATAGTCAAAGCCACCCGATCCCAAACCCAGGAAGAGCTATCGAAGAGCTTTAGTCTTAGTTTCCATCTCAGCGAGAGGAGTTTCTGCAACGATCTCATACATCCGAGGCCAGGCCCACCTGTGCACCACCCGGTGGTCCGCCATGACATGAGGATCTTTGGTATCCTCACCGGATAGCACGAGAACGAAATCTGGCATTGCAACCAGCGCAGGAATGTGCTCGCTAGAAGTTGGTTCCGGAGCTGGAAAGTCTGGAGCCTCTAACCCTGGTTCAGGCTTGGGAATCAAATTGCTAAGCCAAGTATCAGCTGGAAAAACTTCTGGAATTGTCTCGCAGAGACCTGGAACCATAGGGTTGTCCTCATCCACGTCCAAGAAGGATGAACCCGTCAGAACTCCGGCCACCGCAGAGCTGGGAGAGGAAATTCCCCTGAGCCACCTTGATCAATGAGCCATCAGTCGATCCTCCCATAGAGATGATGAGGAAGGTGCGGTGGATGAAACAACCGCAACAACTCCTGATTTGGGAACCTGGCGAACGACCTTCCCCAGGATCCCATCGGGATACTATTTTTCCCACGCCTTTGTATACTCCATGGAAAGGTTGGCGGACGCCCCCATGACAGGCATGGGAATGCTCGTGTCAGATCCCTCCCGCGTCAACATCAGCCACCATTGACGAAGTATGGCCGGGTGCAGTCCTCAAGCCTGAGGAGGAGGAAGGGAAACCTGGACTTGCATGCACCCAAACTAGCGAGAAAAACGATACGGGACATACAACTCACACAGAGAAACCCTGTCGATCTGTGCAGACAAAAATCTGTCCCTCAGAGAGATCATGTAAGAACGATCCTCCAGGCTCCCCCGGCAGTTGTCAACTTAGAATCCAGAAGGGGTAGGGTAGGGAGTGAAAGAAAACTGGGAAAAGTCACTTAGTAGCTCGAGGACATCACCAGGGCTGAGGGATTTCAATCGAACTCCAGCTATATTAAGTAGGGTAGGCCGAAAGGTAAGAAGCGGGATGACCGTGTCGTGACGATACTCATAACAGCGATAACGATCCTCTACCCAGCCATACAAAAATTGAAATGGCTCGCTCAGACAGAAGGGTGGCCCGCCCTTCTGCATGTGACCCAGGAGTTCATAAATTTGAGCCAATGTGGGCACGACCAAATTCACCGGGTGGCCCTCTGTTAGCTCAGCTTCCATCATCAGGGTGCATGCCCTGACGTCGGGATTAATATCTAGAGAAGGGAATAGCCACCCGCTCAGGAACATAGCAAACAAACCCGCCAGCTAGAGCATAGGTGACACATCGGGGCGCACCTCGTAACCCCATGAAAGGTAGTCACCCGCATCCAGAACCACCCAGTATGAACCTGAGGAGGTTCATGACTATTGGGAAGGATGAGTCCTGGGGCTCTTGATCTTCAGCACATGACCAGTGGTGTTTAGAAATAACCCTATCCAGGTATTATAGGGAATAAGAGAGTGGGCGCGCAAGACCTGACCCAGTGATTTCTCCTCCATAACCAACTGATCTCTTTCCAATAAAGGCACTTGTTCGACGTCGTCCCATGCATCAGGGGTAGGCAGAAATTCGTCATACATTTCACCGATAATCGAGAGCCCTCCCAATTGATGAATATCCCGCAGACTAATGCCAACTTTACCATGGGAAAGGTGGAAAGTATTAGTGCTTGAAAACTAGTGACTGAGTAGGTCTGGAAGGACCAAGGATGGTGGGTAAATAGAAAATTGGGAAGCCCACACTACGGAGTATAAATAGACTGATTCCAGTGATTCGGGAGACTCCTGACAGTGATGGTGGACCCAACAAGCCCAAGCCCTGTCATTTGAGAAGAGCCCACCAGACCAAAGATCCCACATAGGAATCCACCCCACATCGTGATCTACTTGATCAAAGTTGATAATAGAAGGGTAACTCTTGAAGACAACTTCCTAAGAAAAGTTGTGGGCATTCTGATCACTTTGGGTCCAAAAAGAGCCTCTCAAAATGAAGGTGTTTTTCTGGCCAGAGTCGGAAACCATCTCCCCCAATTGGGTAAGGTTCTCCTGAATACACTTGGACGACGCTTCCAAAAAAGGGGAAGGAAGATCTGAGAAAGTGGGGGGAATAGGGACATCGTCTTGAAGAACGAATCCATGAAGCAGAAGATGATTTGATAGTGGATAATCCAGGAGATCAGGAGGGAGAAAATCTTTCAAGACACCATCGTCAGCAATGATGGACTAACTAGGGTCCTCTTAGATGTTCTCCGATCTATGAATCATAGCTAAACGTCTCCCTGAATTAATTGGGAGAGGCTCTATAGCGGGCCTCAGTGCAGAACGAGGGGGAACCATATTTTCTCCCTATATGATGAAATCCAACAAGCGGTTAGTTTGGAATAAAATTTTTCAGAAAAAAATACCAAATATATGGCTGAGGAGCCTTCATAGAAAAGTCTGCGAGGAGGCCTCGAAGGGTGGTTCACGATGACAACATCCCACGAACCAGCCCATAGCGAAAGTAGTTCACAACACTCTAGACTGTGGGGTGTTGGCCAGAAAACCACAAATGAAGTTGCTCCACAGAATTTCAATCCTGAATTTTAGTGGTTCAGTTCGGAAGACTTCGAAGTTTTTAAGGATTTCAGTTCGCGGACCATCAACATCGCGGAGCGAGTTCCTCCACAGTTCGTCGTGACTTAATTTTTAATTAATTAAGAGTAATGGTTCGTAGTTAGGGAATTGGTTCGCGGGTGAAGGCGACCGCGAAGGTGGAATGGTTCGCTGAAGACGTAGCCAGTTCGCAGACGAAGCACTTCACGAAGGAACAAGCGCGCAAAGGTGAGGGAGTTCTGGTTTCATGAAGAATTTTGTAAAGGAAAAATGAAGGCCCCCACCCATATTTATAGGCGTGGTCCCCTACAGGGTCCACTTCCCTACCGCAAACCATCTCAGTTTCAGGACCACTTTTCATTAGAATGGCCTCCTCTTCATTCCGATTGGACCCCATTCTGATGGGGGGCATTTTTAGGGTCCTAAAAAAATATGCAAAGGAGATTCTACCAAAATCCCCCAAAGATTTGGGGAAAATAATGGAGAAAATACAAAGAAGGTACAGAAGTAGGACCAGTCTGCGGTCTAGTCCCATGAAAATGTGATGTGTCCAGGCTCCGCGAAGCACTCCCTTTGCGAACCATCTTCGTTCACGAAATGGAGGCGGAGATCCTCCACGGTCGTGAGGCAAGATGGTCACTAATCCGGTTCACCATCATGTACCACCCCAACCGCGGACCGCGTCGACCAGTTCAAGCTGCATCCGCTGTCGTTCGCAGAATGGAGGTGGAACCCTCCGCGGCCGTGAAACACTCCCTATGTTCGGTTCGCGGGGTGGGGAGAAGCGCTCAGTACCCACCGTGAGTCGCGGATTGACCAAGTCAGCTGTAAACCGAGTTTTCAGTCATGGGCCACCGCAAAAGGTGCCGCGTGACCACAGATACATCTCTTGCCACACTCTATAAAAGGAGACCAAAGGGGAAAAAAGGAACTCAGATTCAGAGGAAGAGGATTCAGAGGAGATTGATCAGACTCGGTAGAAAGATTTCGAAGGAAGGATTAGGATTTCGCAAACAACGAAGTTCTAGTTCATGAATCAGAGCAGATATAAACATGGGAATGAACTAATAAGGAACTGAAAATGCATAATAATTTGGTGAACCGTTAAATAAAAATTACATAAAAAGAGAAGACCATGAACCATAGCCCCTCCGCGGATGCACTCCCCGTGGACCAGGGTGTTTATTCTTCTTTTCCGATCCTCCGCACCGCGTAGCACCCTCTTACGCGGGCGAAAACTCGACTGACGAACCCCTGATCGGTGCCGAACATGGCTGCCGCTGCTTGTGTGGAACCCCCCACGTACCAAACTTGTACATGGGAAAAACCTGAAGCCGTGAACCCTCCTGGTTCGCGGGATGACAATTAGTCTGTGGACCATTATGGTTCATGAACGTCCTCTCAATCCACAGACCCTCTTGGTTTGAGGATGGCCTCTCAGTCTGTAGACCACCCTGGTTCACAGACGACCTCTCCAGCTGCGTAGCACTTCCCTATGTGAAGGGCGCCACCGACCATACCCCTGTGTGGTCTGCCAAAACCTTCAGAGTTCCCATTCCCTGAGCCAAATAAAATCATTCCAATCCGGTCCGATCCTCCACAACCTCCTCATTGGCCTACTCATCAACCCTGAGCCAAGGCCTCCACCAGAGCCACCAGATCCATTTGGTGTAACCCTTAGGCGCATCATCACACCATTTTGAGTTCACATACCCAAGATAAATAGAAGTGAAGGGGTTTCCCCGACCCTTGAGCAGATTAACGAAGCATTCCCGGGTTCACATTCCCACGGTAATGTGGAGTCTGAGCTCGGGAATACCTTTTCTACCCCTCCACTTGTTAAGGGCTTCTCAGGGATAGTAAAATACCCATCAGAAGGAATCCCTCATCCATTGCAAGAGAGGATATGGGTACAGGAGCACCCCCTTTCCCTCTCCCACTGCACTTTGTTTCCCTTGGGCCTCCTCAGAGTGTAAGCCCCAATCTATCATCATGGGCCGCCCTCATGCGTAATCACCACTCTACTTCTCACAGACGCACCTCTCGTGACGTGATCCTCTGGTCCCTGTTGCCTCTTTTTTCTCACACCAAGCATGACTCATGTGGGCATAGAGTAAGAATAGACAATGACATCCTCTTATGGGCCTCCTCAGAGTGTAAGTCTCAATCCATCGCCCTGGGCCTCCTTAGAGTGTAAGCCCCCATCCATAATTCTAGGCCTCCTCAGAGCGTAAGTCCCAAGACAATGCGAACTACGTGGACTTTGATCCCTGCCTCCTAGGCAGGGTACGTAGGAAGCTTCTAAGAGGTTCAATCCCACCAATCGGTTGTTCCGACAACCTTCACGTTGGTTCTCCTTTGTCCTGCATGACGATAAACTGTACATGCGAACTACGAGGACTTTGATTTTCTACCACAGGGATATGTAGGAAGCCTCTATGAGGTTCAAGACCAATCAACAGTAGACCCTCTAGTTCCACCTTCACGTCGGTCTTCCGATGCTCCCATGTGAACTACGTGGACTTTGATCCCTGCCCCCTAGGCAGGGTACATAGGAAGCCTTTATGAGGTTCAATCCCAACAACCGGTCGACCCGATTATCTTCACATCCGTTCACCGCGCCACTCCTAGTGCCTTCTCAAGTGAGTTATGACTCTTCGGGGTCATTAATCCAATGGGGGATGGTAATCATCGGGCATAAATGATTCTGAACCCCTACATCCAGTTGACCATTTCCCACTAGGGTTAAATCCGTGGATACTATGTGTTGGTATAAACCAAAGATTCGAGAGCATATGAATAAGTCTTAAATCTATAAGAGAGTCCCCGAACAGGCAATAATTCTCCCCAAAAGGGTGTGATGAGCCCGACTTCCCATCCTCTCGACCAATGTGAGTTCATAGGCATCACTGGTCAGACCATCCGGCGAACGCCTACCTTTGGAAAGAAGGTACACACGTCATCAGATATAGAACCATTGGGCGTTTCGAGACCGAAAACCCTGAAACAATAATTAAACTTTAAATAATAATTAATATCTAATATATATCATTTAATTTTAAAAAATTCATCCTTATTACCATACATTTCATAATAAAATGAAAAACAAATCACATCGCTTCCTAGAGGTGGTCGTCCATACGTACACACAAGCGACGTTTTCATTTTCCAAAAGATTGATAGGTAATATGGAATATGGAATATTATAATTACACAAGTATAATTATGTCATAAAAATAATATATATATATATATATATATATGTTATATCAATCATGACATCCATCCATGAGTGGTGGTGATGGAAAACGAATTACATCGATTCACTAGGCGGTAGTCCACTGTACACACGATCGACAATTTTCTTTCCCATTTGATATAAGAGGAGATGGATATAAGTTATTACATTAAAATAATAACATTAAATTATATGTTAAATAAAGTTTTTATTATTTTAAAATATTTTATGTATATTTTGAGGAGGTTTAAGAAGAAATAAAATAGAAATTCTTGTTTAAGAATGATACCTCTTCTTCAAGAACCTCTTTAGGTTTTCACCAAAAGAATTCATAGAAGGTTTTATGATCTAAAATTGGAATATAGTTATTGTGTATGGGTGTAATTAATTGATTTGGGTAGGTATTTGATGTAACAAAATGCTCTGTATGTGTGAAGATGATAGGTGAGGTGAGGGTGTGTGCTTTTATAAGTGGGGGGAAGGACACACTTGGAATTTTTGAAAAGAATAAATTATACCAATGTTTTCATATGACACAAGGCTAAAATATGGATCATTATAAAACATATATGATATAAGGTCTAAATATTTCTATAAAATAGTAATTATACATGTTTTTTCGGTCATTTTATTCATTATCTTCTTTGTTTGACCCCCGATAAACCTATTTAAAACTTAACCGCAGTAATTAATTTTTACTGTTTTTTACTATTAATTATGAACAAAAAATATATTTAAAATATTAAATAATATTAATTATGATTATTTAAAATATGGAATTAATTTTATAAAACACAATTGATAGAAGTGGTATAATTTAATTTAAAATTAAACCTGCAGGTGTGATGATAATGCATTTTTCCGAAGAAATGTTTTCTTAAGTATAAAAAAAATTTATATAAAATTTAGACATAGAATTAATTAAAACGATCTAAATTGAATTTATAATAATATAATTTAACAATTTTTACTTTTAAAACTATTCTGAAACAAAATGAAACATTATAACTCCTTAAATAAAAATGTAATTTTCAATAAAAATCATTATTTTTCACTATTCATCAAAAAATTAAACTTTTCAAGAAATTATAAAAATTAACTCTAATATAAATTTGAGATGATTATTTCAAAAATTGATTTTAATTTTTAAAATAAATTTTAAAAAAATTAAAATAACTGCTTTAAAAGAGACATAAACGTTTTTAGAAAAATACAGTTTTAAGCATAAAACTAAATTTATTCTTATCCCATGATTATAAAAAATATTATAAAACTAATACACATTTTTATTTTATATATAGTATATAAATTTAATTAAAATAATTCACTAATATTAGTTAATTAAATTTATTATTATTAAAAGACATTAAAGTCATTAAAATAGTTTTTCTGGTAAAAATTTATTTTAATTTCAAATGATTTTTATTTTTATTTATAATTTATTAGTAACCAATAAATTTATTCTATATGCGTTTAAACCATATAATTTTGATAATTTAGTTAGTCCAATTTTTACCTACAAACCTAATAACTTATTTATAATGGTCATATTTATATAATATATTTCATGGGTCATTTATTCTCGGTGTTTCATTTCATATATGTTATCAAACATAATGTTCTTGTATTAAAATATCGAGGTGTTACATTCTACAAAAATTTAATAAATTTCATCCTAAAAATTTGATATTGTTCTCAAAAATAAATGGTTTTACATTTTAAAATATTTTATTGAAATCCCACATCGTAAAAAGGGTTAATAACACTCCCCTGTGATGATAGAGAAAGAGAAGTATGAAGGTCATCTAGAATAATCCATAACTTGGTTTCCAAGTATTAAAACATTAGTGGTAAGTGAATATATAGCCATGAAAGAAAAGATAAATTCCAAAATAATTATGTAGAGTGATAGAGATAATTGATCACAAGAAAGTGAATAATCTTGATAAAGTTAACAACCAAAAAGCCATAAGTCGATGAGGTGTGAAAAATACCATTGATTCATCAGAAATGAATGTAATTGGATAATGTTTTTTTTAAATTTTTTTATTAAGGATGAGTAATTAATTTACCATATATATAAATAACATATGTAAATATATTTAATTAATAATTATAATTTCATCCTTTAATCAATTCACACCACAATATCATCAATGGGTATTCAAGATGTTTTTATGCCTGAAGCACTAAAATTAACTTCTAACAGATCACATAATCCACGAAGGATAATAAGTTATTCATCCATTATTTACTAATATAAAAATTATTAGAAGAGTTTATCCAATGTTGATAAATATAATATATTAATATCTAAAATTTTACAATTAAATTCATGTTTTAACATATATCATTCCTTAAATAAATAAATATATATCCCAAATAACAATAATAACCTCAACACTCGGGAGTGCTTTAACCTAAAATGTTTTCTCATACACTTCATCTTACACCTATAAAAACATGATATAATTATTTACAAATATTCCCTCACATTAAACATAATGGTTTTATATATATCTCAACCCAATAAAACATCTTCTAAAATATCATTAATCACCCCAAAATCATAAAATATATGAAAATATTTGATACTAAAAAATATTTCCCAAAATAAACTTAATATTTATCCATCAAATAAATTTAATAAATATAATTTCATACTGACCAGGATATCACATAGTCTAGTGGTAGGTTTTGTATCCTTGTCACCTTTTAGTTGTGGGTTCAATCCCCACAACCTTACAGGATGCGACAGATTGTCACCCGAAATACAGGTTATAATTTTTCAAAAACTATATTAATATAATTCCTATAACATCATAAAATTTTAATTACCCATAATTACCTCCACATTGAAGATAATATGATCCTTAAAGGTTACCAAAAACATTAAAATTATTTCCAAAAAATGTAAATTCATTCTTCCTTAAATAAATTTTTCACAAAAACATATAATAAACCAATAAGATATATTACCACAAATGTCTCCAAAAATATCTATAATATTGATAAACTACCATTACATAAAACCTAAAAAGGGGTGTTTAAGACTTTTAACTTATGATCAACCTTAAACTCATATACCCATAATGGTATCCAAAACTCTAAAGTTAATATTACTTGAAGACATATATTCTTCCAAAATAAACACAATAATAAAATGTTTCATGATTCTTGTAACCAAAATACCATTATTAAAAATAATTCTTCAAAATAGTTGTTTATTACCAACACATAAATACTTAAAAAAATTATATTCAATGATTGGTATAACATATTTCCTTCATTGGTATATGAGCTAACCTTTAGAGGAGGGAATTGACATGGATAATTATCAGGTTCCCCACATTTAAGGCAATAAACAATAAATGGATATCTAGGATGAAATTTATTTATATCTATTAAAAAAATCATTTTTACTCATAAATTCATTGATCTTTGACCTTATTTTCCTCACATAAACAAATTTTCTATTCATTTAAGATATCATCATGGGTGTATCTTTCCAAATTTCTGATGTGAATAAAATTGATCCTTCTTTCCTCCATGGTCTCTACCCCTTTTTATCTTGGTAGACTCCATGATTTTATTCTTTAGTTAGTTTTAGAGTTGGTTAAGGTATATTTTTTAATAATATATTGGGATAACTCATTAAGAATAATGAAAATATTTTTTTATTTCAGTCATCATCACATTTGGTTTCTCAGAATAACCGTGTTGTTAATCAAATTTAACATTTACATAATTCATCCAAGTTTTAGCCATCGAATGGATTAAAAAATTATAGTGTGGTAAAAAATAATCATAATTATGAAAAATTAATTATAGGATTTATAAATCACGATGCCTTATTTTCAATTTATGGAACCTTAGCTTTAACCTAGGTTATTCATTTTCACCATCAATTTATATCCTTCATGATGGTTCATAAAGAAAATATGATTTGACATTAGCATATCCCCAAGAGTGTAAGACTAAGTGTGAAACAAGGCCAATTTTCATGCACTATGTAATAATTGAGTTAAAGATTTATGTGACCATTTTAGAGTTATTAAAATAAGGTAGAACTATACCAATGCCGCATCCACTTGTAATATCCAGACATGGATGTATTTCTAGGAAATCTATATAATATCTAACTTACTAAAACTTTAGGATTCTATACTATTCTTAGGCTTATCCTAAAATTTAGTCATATGGTTATGTTTTCTATACTATTTTTTTCTAAATCTATTTCCCAAGGTTTCTACTAAACTTCTCTTGTAAAGACCTCAAACCTTGTATCCTAGAGTCGGTGGTTACTTTATTATATTGATAATAGATACAACGAATCTCATCCCTATGGGCCAAATAGTTTATTAGTCTTGCAAAATTAGATACATACTTGAATATTCTATTACAATTGAAAACATAGAAACAACATAGTATTTTATTTGGTTACACTATTATTTTCTTTATTATATCCCTGCATATCTATCATTATACACTTCTTGGCATCTTTGGTAAAGGAAACATAATAAATGGTTGATCTTAAATGATCAGTATGGGTATGCGTATAATGAAATCTATCATGAATACATAAATCTTAATCAATATGTAAAGGTAAATAATTGAAATAAAATACCATTTAATCAATAAATTGATCATGGATAATAATATAATATGAATAAAAGTTCATTAAATAATTACATATATTTAATCACATAAGCTTGAAACATATCCATGGATATCATAACTAATCAAATAATCACATGGACATAAATAAATAATCAAACAATGAAGTAATTAATAATGAGATACATCATAAAAAATAACTTCAAGGCCTCATGAAAATATATTTTATATAAATGGGTAAGGCCTCGGTCAAATACCCAAGAAAGTTTGGCTCAGGAGACATACCGATGTATCGAGGGGCTATACCAGGACTCACCTATAACTTATTATAATGTATAAATCATATGAAAGGGGATATACATAATCAACATAAATATTCATATTTATAAATATTAATGAAATTTTATTAATTTCCTTTATCAATAAACATAATCATAAACAATCGAGAGTAATATAGAAAATGGAAACAAAATAGTTCATCCCTATTTAAACTGATAAAAATCTATTCCTAAAAATAATATGGATTTTATCATTACAACATATCCCCATTTTATCATAATTAAAATAAGTTTTTTTTCATTTATGAATATAAATACAATAAAAATGTCATTGAGAACATTTTTGAGTAAAATAACATTTTCAATTTGAAAAAAACTTTTAAAAACTAAAAATTTCAAGAATATTATGAAAACCATTTTATTTGAAAATAATCATGAACATTTTTGAAGTAATATTCAAAAAAATTATTTTTCATGATGGAGGGTAGTTCCACACATGTCATATAAGTTAAAATATATTCTTTTTACAATACTGTAAAAGGTTAAAAAGTACCACATTTGGAAAATGAAAAGAATATTCATTTCAAAAAATTTTGTAAAACTAAAACATGGGTAATAATGTATCGAATAAATACTTTTTTTTATGTTAAAAATAATTTAATTTATTTTTAGAAAACATGGATATGGAAGAAAAAACATTTTCTACTGAAGATAGAAATAAAGACAATTTTTCAAAAAAACACTTTCTTAAACATTTTAAGTACCAATGATTGGAAAATGGTACCATGATTTTAAAATTTTAAGAATAACCATATGAGAATAATTTATATTGGGTTTGATATATAAATCTCAAAAAATTCCCCCAAGGGAGACATAAACATAAAAAATCCGGAAAAATGATACGATTGTGAAATAAACCCTTGCCACTTTGGTAACTATTGAATTGTAAGGCCCATAAAAGTAATTACTTCAAATGAAACTTTAAATACCAAGAATATAAAGATATTAATTATATAAAAAATCAAATGGGTAGTATATACACTACAAAAAATAAATAAGCAGTGAATATTAAATACATCTCATAAAAGTAAAAGTGAGATGAGAAACCCTTACCACATGTCTGATTTCCTTCTTACGTGTAAGAAAATCATATATAATAAATAAAAATTTATTAAATAAATATATATATATAAATATATATTATATACATACTAATATATATCATACCATATATTATTTACTTATAAAATTTTATCATCCATTTAATAACAATTATTTATTAAAATTACAATTTTGGGTGATAACTATTTCATTTTTCTTGCATATTTTGGTTTAGTAATTTCGGTCATTTACATTTATCATAGTTACATAATTTAAAAATTTTAACCATGATATAAATATAATTTATATTAATTATATTTGTGTTTATAATATTCTATAAAATTTATATATATAAAAATGAGTTGCACCATCCATGGATATGGTAGACCGTACATACACATAAATGTTGTTTTCATTTTTTTGATGGATGAAAAAAGATAGGTAAATAATAATTAACATTGAAATAATACATATTATATTATATGAATATTTTTTCATTAAATACATCCTTATTACCATCAATGTGAAAATAAAATGAAAAATGAATCACATCGCTTCGTAGAGAAAGTTATCCACACATACACATGAGTGACATTATCATTTTACAAAGGATTGGAAGGTAATAAGGTAGATGAAATATAATAATTATATAAGTATAATTATGTAATAAATATCAGATAAAAATGTTAAATACATCATTATATCTAAAACATGAGAGGTGGTGATGGAAAACAAATTACATCAGTTCATGAGGTAGTAGTTCATTATATACATGATCAACAGTTTTATTTTCCATTCGATAGAAGAGGAGACAGATATAGGTTATTACATTAACATAATAACATCATAGTATATTTTTTGTATTGGTGCTATTATTTTATAATATTTTATGAAGATTTTAAGGATGTGGAAGATGAAATAAAATATAAATTCTCGGTTAAGAACAACACCTCTTCTTTAGACAACCACTTTATATTTTCACCAAAATCCTTCCCAGAAAGGTTTTTTGATCAAAATAAAGATTATAGATAATGGGGGGGGGGGGTGGGGGTATGGAAATTATTTGGTCATATATTGGGTGAAAAAAAGTCTTTTGAAGTGTAAAGTTTAGAATAGAGGGTGTAACGCCCCGACCCTAGTTACCCAGAGTCAGTGCATTATTTTAATAAATTTGTATGATTACAAGGAATCAAGTCCCGAAGGACCGATCTGTTTAGAATTATTGGAAAATATATTACATACATGAATATTACATTACAATTTATTACATACAACACAACATAAATAATCCTTTATGAACTCCATTATTCCCATATCTTAACCCAACATATCAATCACAATACACTCTTAGAATCCTGGGAAAAATAAAACATAGAAAGGGATGATCTCAAATGCTCAGTAAGGGTAAGCAATACAACAGAAGATAACATAAATATTAAGCATGGTGAATAATTGAAACCACATGCCTTTACCAATAATAAAAATTAATAATTTTATGGAAGGAATATGAGATGAGTAAATAATTCCATAATAAAACATAATCATGGGAATTCTACTAGTCGAATGACCACATGAACCATCAATATTATTTTCATAATGAGGGAATGTATAATGCCAGACATTCTGAAACATTTGGTCAAGACCTCATCCAAGAAATCTAAAAATGATTAAGGCCTCGGCCAAAACCATATATCAAATTGGGAAAGGCCTCGACCAATTCCATGTCTAGTTGTCTCATGAGACCTACCGATGCATCTATGAACTATAGTGGGATCCACCTATCACCTACTAAGTCCAATACATTCTTCATATGAAAAGGTTGAAATATAACATAAACATTAATATTAAAACCAGCATATGAAATGTAAATACTTTAACCAGAAACCATGAATGGTATAAAAATAGCACATCCATAGTCAAACATATCACAAAACCTTCAATACAATATGGAAGTTTTGTATCATAATAAATCAACTTCAAACAAGTTTAAAATCCATCAAAGGATGCTGACATAAATGAAATTGATTTGTAAAACTCTTTGAGAGAAATATATATTTTTCATGAAAACATTTAAATGTTTCACAATTTAAAAAGGAAGACATTTAAAGACATTTTTGAATCCAAGTGTCCCATAACACTTTGAAACTTTGCAAAGGAATTATCATTTTAAAAACATTCATGTCCATATAAATAAATCCTTAAAAACCATTTTGAAAACATGGATATTAATGAGAAATATTTAGAAGAATAAATATTTAAAACACTTAAAATGATGTTTTAGTAAAGAAGTACCTTAAAAACAATCCCATTGAAAACTCTTTTATAAAACATGTACATGGATAATAAATATGTCCCAGTAGATACTTACGTAAAAACAACCTCAGATAATAAAGAGATTGTGAAATTAACCCTTACCTCGTGTCCGACTTCACCCGTTCGTTCTTTAATATCCTAAATAATAAACCAAAGTTAAATTATAATTGCTTAAGAACCTTTTTCAATTTAATTATTCCTTTTATATCACTTATCACCATGTTATGAACATTATGTAATCATTTAAGTTAATAACATTCATTTTTTCTATATTTGGCACTTGAGTCAAAAATGAACACCTTATAGTTAAAAGTTGTTCACATGGTCAAAATTTCATTATATCCAGAATGATATTCACGATTTAGATATCATATATATCATATATATCCAGTATATACATGTATTTATAAAAGTACATATCATTTGGGGTAAGAAATGAAATGCACCGTTCATGGAGACGGTAAACCGTACGTACGCATGAACGCTACTTTCATTTCTATTTATTATTTTAATGGAATTAATACATAATGATATATAGATATATTATAATTCTAGTATAATATCATATATAATATCATTAACTCAATCCTTTATATGTCCCACATATGGTATTAACGAGTCATATCACTTTGCGGGGGCAGTAGTCCGCACTTCCTCAAATGAAATTATCACGTTTACCAATAATGGAAACCATTAAAGTATGCTATAAAATAAAAATACAGAAGATTGAAGAAAGCATAAAAATAATATTTATCATATATAAATACAGTGCCATCATAATGGCCACAATGAAGGGTGGTAGGTGGTAGTTGAACAACCATTGTTTCATGAGGTGTTAGTTTTCCATCCGCTAAAACATTATTTTCTTCACCCATTAGATGGAGGTGCGTGTAAGTGTAGTTTGAGTCCTTCTCATAAAAACATAATAATATATTGAGTATACTGGTTTTGTTATAAAATAAAGGAATAAAAAGATTTTAGTGGTTGGATAAGTAAAATAAAAGAAAAGAATTTAAGAGAAACTATTACCTTTAATTTGGGTAAGTTCCTTTGGATTGAACCAAAAAGAATTTTTGAAGTGCCTTATGCCTAGGATAAGGCTTCTAGGAGGAGGCTAGGGATGTAGGGAGATTAATTTGGTAGAGTTTGGATGAGACTTAAGGCTTTATAGGTGTGTGTAATTGGTTAGAAGTGGTCTTCTTTTATAAGGGGGAGGAGGGGCTCTTTGGGAAAGTGTAAAAATATTATTTTATTTTATAATGATATTAGGTTTCTAAAGGTCCAAAAATCATTATGGTAGAAGATAGGATGACTCATGGTCGAAATAAAATCATCCAATAAGAATTGAAAATGTTTTGGATATTATTTTAATATTTATAATATAATTTATTTAAATCATTTGTTAATGAGGTAAATACTGCACCATTATTATGTCATAAATAATTTAATTTATTCGATGTCTAAAAATTATAAAACAACTACCATGATGTAGGAAATATTTTTATCTTTCCAATGAATATTTATAGTAAAAAATTTTACATATATAACACCATATAAAAATTAATTACTAAAAGATTTTCGTTTTTGTCAATTTTGCCTTTAATTTAAATTAATTAATCTAAAGTGTCATTATCATTTATAAGTGGCTCCATGGGGTCCCCAAATTGACCCAAGGATGCCCATGGTTGGATAATACTCATCAAATAAGGTTAAGACATGTGTTAAGGTAATTTTTAACTATTACAATATTCCTTTTACCTTAAATTACCCTATTTACCTTTAACCGCGGTAAATAAAAGCCAAAAGTTACTATTCACCAAAAACTATTTTCATCTTATTGAACCAAATTTTACTTAATAACAACAACCATGTATGTCGGATTTTAGAAATTTAATTCACAGAAGTGGTAAATTTTCATTTAAATGAGAAAGTCAGTTTTTTAACTACTACTAAGTGGTTTCACTATTCATCAAAAAATTGATGTTTTTCAGAAAAATACCAAAAATTCAGCCTAATATATATTTGATATTTCAAATTATAAAATGATGTATATTTTTATAAATTAAAAACATATAAGTGGAATTAATTAATTTAAAATTAAATCTTGTTGTTAAAACCATTAGTGTATTTTTATGAAACAATAACTATCAAAAGATTGATACTTGTTTATGTCCAATTTCAAAGTGAAATTAATTCTAATAAAAAAATTGGATTAAATGGTAAAAATATATTCTAATTAACTTTTAAAAACCATTTAAAAAGATAATCTAACCATATAAATAAATTATATTTAAAGGAACTTTTGAATTAAAATACAATATTTTTCACTATTCATTAAAAAGTGAACTTTATCGGAAATATTCCAAAAATTTACACAAAGTAAATTTTGATGTCCCCATTCTAAAGAATAGATTTATTTAGTAAAATTGAATATATATAAGTTTAAAATATTTT
The DNA here is from genome assembly GCA_963277665.1 of Viscum album. Classification (NCBI taxonomy): domain Eukaryota; kingdom Viridiplantae; phylum Streptophyta; class Magnoliopsida; order Santalales; family Viscaceae; genus Viscum; species Viscum album. The sequence continues at coordinate 1,060,004,489 of OY728155.1, forward strand.
ATTTAAAAAGGGTTCTCCATTAAAATGTGGTAAAATTTCATTTTTTTAAAAAAAATACTTCTTTTATCTGAAAAAATGAATTGGTTCTTACATTATATCTAAGAAACTCATAATATGGATTCTAAAATTATTAGAATTATATAAAGTTCAAAATTTAGTCAATACTATTCATAACCGCTTTTGAACAGTTAGTTTGGTATGTTGTGGTGCACTTGAAATCGGTGTTGCGTGCAGCGCAAGTTATTGAATTACTTTGAAGAAATAACGTACTATGAAATCATGGGGTGTTACATTTTTTCTGTCTTTAATAAATTAAATCCTCACAATTTTAAATTGTTCTTCGAAAATAAAAGATTGAAAATAGAAAATACCTTTGTGGGAAAACCCAAATCGGGTATTGGGTTAATAAGATTAAGTCTTAATAAGAGGAAAAGAGGAATGAAAAAGTCACCACCAAATTATGATCTCGATTTGGAGAAAATTGGTGGCAATTTGAGACACATAATTGGAGGAAAAACATAAATATTTATAGGGAGTGATTGAGGTCACCAGTCACAAACAATTGTAGAATTGAGGGCCTCAGATCCATCAATCTATGATGATTTAAAATATCATCGGTTAAACAAAACATAAGGTATTAGGATAACACATTTTTAGTTTTAAGATCCCTTACCAAATGTTTAAGAATTAATTTCTTCATAGAATAAGAGAAGAAAAATATATATATATATATACTTGAAAAGTAGAGTTTCATCCTTTTACTATTTTCTAACAAATACTCATTTTTCTCCATAAAATATAATAGAACTTAAAAAAATATTCTATTTATCTTATTCACATAGGATTCCAAAAAAATGAATTTATAATTCATCTACCAGAACTTTTAAAACAAACTAGATTAATTAATCCAGGACATCACGTGGTCCAGTGGTGGGTGATACACCCTTGTCGCCCTTCGGTTGCGAGTTTAAGTCTCATGGCCTTACCGGACGCAACGGGTTGCCACCCGACCTCCGGGTTTTTTTAATGGAAATACAAAAATAACCTCACACTAGAATTATCCAAAATACTTCTATACAAACTCACAGTCCAGAATTTATAAGGAAGGTAAACATAATGAAGATCCTTTTTTCCACGTAATAACATGTGAACACCTTCATCATGTTTTCTATTAAAACAATGTAACATCCTGAATTACCATAAAACCTTATTGATTACATTCATTCTCTCTTATTACTTATAGAATAATGGACATACTCCTTCTATAAAAAAATGTTGTAAACTCCAAAAATGATGGAATATAAAAATAATTAATCAGTTTTAATGTAGTTAAGAATATCCAATATAATTTATTCAAATCAATCATGCATTATTCAAAAATCACTCCCTCGGTATCAGAACCATATTATAGTTTATCTTTCTCCCAACAATATATTTTCCAAAAATTTAACCTGAAATTGAGTCACTTTTCATTGTTCCACACAATCTCAAGTCCTTAATGAAATAGTACTACAATACAATCCTTATATACTCTATAATTATTATAACATGTACATAATTAATACAATACTAAAACTAAACAATACTTTAATAACAACGTAAGAAATATAATCATTCCTCTTCATCTTTGGTAGTATCATAACTTTATTATTATCCAATAACTGCATTTGGGGTATACTATGATGATTTTGACATTGATTCGTGTAGTGTCCCAACTCCTTACAGATGAAGCATTGTACATTGGAAACTTTTTTCTTACCCTTGAAATCACGTACTTGGTGTCCATTTTCTCCACACTTATAACAAACTCCCATTCCCTTCTAGAATTTCCCAAGGTGATTCATTCCACAGTTATCACATATGGGAAAATCCTTCTTTTCCCTCTTCCCTTTATCCATATTTCTCTCTTCCATCCTTTTCTTCTCTTTCTTCCCTTTAAAGAAATAGAACTTATAGAATTCTTTACTTACCTTATTAACACATGATACTATTTCTTCATATGTTGAGAATACATGGGAGACTATTTCCCTTCTAAATGTTGTCTTAACAACGTGAAAGTTATGATCCTTCTTACTCTTTGAATTATACGTATTGTTAGAGTTCACATTCCTTCTAGTGGGTGCCATTTCAAAACAATGGCATACACTAGGTCAGTTTATGTATAGCAATGAATAATTCCAAACTTGTAAAATACCTAATGTAAATTGAATAGTTTATGTATATAATCCATAATCATAAAAATATTTTCTTTTGATAAGGTATGTAATCATAAATCCTTCATAATGACTTGTAATGAAAATGAGAATTATCCTAAGCCTATCCCCCAGGAGTGTATAACTAAGAGTGCAGCAAGGCCTGTTGTCGTGCACCAGTTCCTATTTGAGTCTAGCTCAAAGTGGTGTTTCAGGTTTTACCCCTAGGTACATCTGTGCCAGAGCCACCTTAACCTACTCGTATCCAGACAGGGATGTATTTTCTTGGAAAACTCACAAAATCTCTACATTACCAAAATTCTAAGAATATCTTCTATACTAATCCTCAAAGTCTATCTTAGGGACATGTGTTCTAATCAGAGTTTATCTAAATCTAGTTTCCAAGGTTTTTTCTAAACTTCCTCTGATACTAACTGCAACACCCCGACCCCAGTTACCCATAGTCGGTGCATTATTTTAATACATTGGCATGATTACAAGGAATCAAGTCCCGAAGGATTGATCGGTTTAGCAGTCTTAGAAAATTGATTACATATATGAATGTTACATTACACTTCATAACACACAACACAACATAAACAATCCTTTATGAACACCATTATTCCCTTAGCTTAACCCTGTATATCAATCACAATACACTTCTTGGAATACTGGGAAAAATAAAACATAGAAACGGGTGAGCTCAAATGCTCAGTAAGGGTAAGCAATACAGTGGAAGGTAACATAAATATTAAGCATGGTGAATAATTGAAACCACATGCCTTTACCAATAATAAACATGAAAATTTTTATGGAAAGAATATGAGAAGAGTAAATAATGCCCTAATTAAACATAATCATGGGTATTCTACTAGTCGAATGACCACATGAACCATAAATATTATTTTCATAATGAGGTAATGTATAATACCGAACCTTCTAAAACATTTTGTCAAGACCTCGACCAAGATGTCTAAAAATGATTAAGGCCTCAGCCAAAACCATATATCAAATTGGGAAAGGCCTCGGCCAATTCCACATCTAGTTTTCCCATGAGACATACCGATGCATCGAGAAGCTATAGCGGGATCCACCCATCAATTACTAAGTCCAATGCATTCCTTATATGAAAATGTTGAAATATAACATAAAAATTCATGTTAAAACTAGCATACAAAATGTCAATACTTTTACCATAAACCATGAATGGCATAAAAATAACACATACACAGTAAAACATATCACAAAACATTCAATATAATATTGAAGTTTTGTATCATAATAAATCAACTTCAAACAAGTTTAAAATCCATCAAAGGATGTTGACATAGATGAAATTGATTTGTAAAACTCTTTGAAAAAAATATTGATTTTTCTTGAAAACATTTAAAAGTCACACAATTTAAAAAGGAAGACATTTAAGGACATTTTTGAATCAAAGTGTCCCATAACAATTTTAAACTTTTCAAAGGAATTAACATTTTAAAAACATTCATGTCTATATAAATAAATCCTTAAAACCCATTTTGAAAACATGGAAATTAATGAGAATGATTTAGAAGAATAAATATTTAAAACATTTAAAATGAAGTTTCAGTAAAGAAGTAACTTAAAAATAATCCCTTTGAAAACTCTTTTATGAAACATGTAAATGTATAATAAATATGTCCCAGTAGATACTTACGTAAAAACAACCTCGGATAATTAAGAGATTGTGAAATTAACCCTTACCTCGTGTCTGACTTGACCCGTTCATTATTTAATATCCTGAATAATAATCTAAAGTTAATTTATACTTTCTTAAGAACCTTTTTAAAGTTTATTATTACTTTAATATCACTTATTACTATGTTATAAACATTATGTAATCATTTAAGTTAATAACGTTCCTTTTGTCGATATTTGGCACTTAAGTCAAAAATGAACACCTTATATTTACATATTGTTCACATGGTCAAACATTCATTATACCCAGAATGATATTCATGATTTAGATATAATATATATCATATATATCCAGTATATACATGTATTTATAATAGTACATATGATTTTGTGGTAAGAAATGAAATGCACCGTTCATCGAGACGGTAAGCCGTACGTACTCATGAACACTACATTCATTTTTATTTATTATTTTAATGGAATTAAAACATAATGATACATAGGTATATTATAATTCCAGTATAATATCATATATAATATCACTAAATACATCCTTCATATGTCCCACATATGGTATTAACGAGTCATATCACTTTTAGGGGGCGGTAGACTGCACTTCCTCAAATGAAATTATCGTGTTTACCCAAAATGGAAACCATTAAGGTATGTTATAAAAGAAAAATACATAAGAATGAAGAAAACATAAACATAATATTTATCATATATAAATATAGTTCCATCATAATGACCACCATGAGAGACGGTAGGAGGTAATTGAGCAATCATCGTTTCATGAGGCGTTAGTTTTCCATCTACAGAAACATTATGTTCTTCACCCATTAGATAGAGGTGTGTGTAAGTGTAGTTTTAATAATTTTCATAACAAATTACTAGTATATTTAGGATATTGGTGTGGTTATAAAATAAAGGAATTAATATATTTTAGGGTTTGGATAAGTAAAATAAAATAAATGAAGTTAAGAGAAACTGTTACTTTTAATTAAGGTAACTTCCTTTGGTTTGAACCAAAAGGACTTCTTGAAGTGCCTTCTACCTAAGGTAAGGCTTCTATGAGGAGTATAGGGATATAGTGAGATTAATATTTTAGAGTTTGTATGAGCCTAAAGGCTTTATATGTGTGAGGAATTGGTTAGAAGTGGTCTTCTTTTATAAGGGGGGGGAGGGGCTCTTTAGGAAAGTGTGAAAATATTATTTTATTATATAATGATATTCGATTTCTAAATGTCCAAAAATAATTAGGGTAGAAGATAATATGACTAATGGTAGAAATAAAATCATCCAATAATAATTGGAAATGTTTTTTATATTATTTTAATATTTATAATCAAATTTATTTAAATCATTTATTAATGAGGTAAATAATACATCATTATTGTGTCATAAATAATTTAATTTATTCGATGTCTAGAAATTATAAAAAAATACCATGATTTAGGAACTATTTTTATATTTCCAATGAATATTTATAGTCAAAATGATTACTTATATAACACTATATAAAAATTAATTACTAAGAGTTTTTTGTTTTTGTCAAATTTGCCTTTACTTTAAATTAATTAATCTAAAGTGTCATTATCATTCATAAGTGGATCCATGGGGTCCCAAAATCGACACAAGGATGACCATGGTCGGCCATAGCTTATCCAATAAGGTTAGGATATGTGTTAAGGTAATTTTGAATTATTACAATATTATTTTTCCTTGAATTACTCTTTTTACCTTTAACTGCGGTAAATAAAAGTCAAAAGTTATGATTCACCAAAAATTATTTTCATCTTATTGAACCAAATTTTACTTACTAACAACAACCAAGTATTTATGATTTTAAAAATTAAATTCATAGAAGTGGTAAAATTTCATTTAAATGAAAAAGTCAGTTTTTTAACTACTACTAAGTGGTTTCACTATTCATCAAAAAATGAAGTTTTTTTAGAAAAATACCAAAAATTCAGCCTAATTTATATTTCATATTCCGATTTCAAAAATGATATCTATTTTTCTAAATTGAAAACATATAAGTAGAATTAATTAATTTAAATTTAATTCCCTTTGTTAAAACAAATAGCTTGTTTTTAAGAAATAATAACTACCAAAAGATTGATACTTGTTAATGTCCAATTTCAAAGTGAAATTAATTCCAATAAAAACCATTGGATTAAATGGTAAAAATTTATTCTAATTAAACTTTAAAACAAATTAAAAATATAATCTAACTATATAAATAAATTATATTAAAATGAACTTTTGAATTAAAATACAATATTTTGCACTATTAATTAAAAAATGAACTCTATCGGAAAAATTCCAAAAATTTACACAAAGTAAATTTTGATGTTCCAATTTTAAATAATAAATTTATTTAGTTAAATTTAATATATATAAGTTTCAAATATAGGATTTAAAAAGGGTTCTTCATTAAAAGGCGGTAAAATTGCATTTTAAAAAAAATACATCTTTTATCTAAAAAATTGAATTTGTTCTTACATTATGTCTAAGAAACTCATAATATGGATTCTAAAATTATAAGTATTATATAAATTATAACATTTATTTAATACTATTCATAACCACTTTTGAACGTTTAGTTTGGTAAGTCGTTGTGTGCTTGAACTCGGTGTTGCGTGTAGTGCAAGTTATGGAATTTCTTTGGATATAAGGTACTATGAAATATTGGGGTGTTACATTCTTGTCTACTTCAATAAATTGAATCCTCGCAATATGAAATTGTTTTTCAAAAATAAAAGGTTGAAAATAGAAAATACCTTTGTGGGAAAACCCACATCAGAAATTGGGTTAATAATATTTCATCTTAATAAGAGGAAAACAAGAATGAAAAAGTCACCAACAAATTATGATCTCTAGTAGGAGAACATTGGTGGAAATTAGGACACATAATTGGAGGGAAAACATAAATATTTATAGAGAGTGATTGAGGTCATCAGTCACAAACAATTGTAGAATTGAGGGCCTCAAAGACATCAATCTTTGATGATTTAAAATATCATCGGTTCAACAAAACATAAGGTATTAGGATAACTCATTTTTAGTTTTAAGATCCCTTAACAAATGTTTATGAATTAATTTATTCATAGAATAAGATAAGAAAAAGAATATATATATACTTGACAAGTAGAGTTCCATCCTTTAATTAATTTCTACCACAAACTCATCTTTCTCTCTAAAAGATAATAGAACTTAAAAAAATATTATATTTATCTTATTTGTATAGGGTTCCAAAAAAATGAATTTATAATTCATCTACAATAAATTTTAAAAGAAACTACATTAATCAATCTAGGACTTTACGTGGGCCAGTGGTGGGTAATACACCCCTGTCGCCCTTCGATTGCGGGTTCAAGTCTCGCGGCCTTGACGGATGCGACGGGTTGTAGCCCGACCTCCGGGATAACCTTTTTATGTCAATCCAAAAATAATCTCAAACTAGAATTATCCAAAATTCTTCTGACCAAACTCACAGTCCAGAATTTATAAGGAAGGTAAACACAATGAAGATTCTTTTTTCCACGTAATAACATGTGAACACCTTCATCATGTTTTATTTTAAAACACTGTAACATCATGAATTACCATAAAAACATATTGATTACATTCATGATCCCTTATTCCTTATAGAATACTGGATATACTCCTTCTATCCAAAAATGTTGTAAACTCAAACAATGATGGAGTATACAAATAATTAATCAGATTGAAGGTAGTCAAGAATGTACAATATAATTTATCCAAATCAATCATGTATTATTCCAAAATCACTAACTTGGTATCAGAACCATATTATGGTTTATCTTTTTCTCAACCATATATTTTCAAAAAATTTAACCTGCAATTGAGTCACTTTTCTTGGTTCCACACAATCTCAAGTTCTTAATGAAATAGTACTGTAGTACAATCCTTATATACTTTATAATTCTTATAACATGTTCATCATTAATACAATACTCAAATGACACAATAATTAATAACAACTTAAGAAATATAATAATTCCTCTTAATATTCGGTAGTGTCATAACTTCTTTATTATCCAATAGTAGTATTTGGGGTATACTCTGTTGATTTGGACATTTATTTGCGTAGTGTCCAAACACCTTAAAGATGAAGCATTGTACATTGGAAACTTTTTTTACCCTTGCAATGACGTACTTAGTGTCAATTTTCTCCACACATATAAAAAACTCCCATTCCCTTCTATAATTTACCAAGGTGATTCTTTCCACAGTTATCACATATGGGAAAATCCCTCTTTTCCCTCTTCTCTTTATCCATATTTTTCTCTTCCATCCCTTTCTTCTCTTTCTTCCCTTCAAATCCATAGAACTCAGAAAATTATTTACTTATCTTATTAACACATGATACTATTTCTTCATATGTTGAGAATACATGAGAGAATATTTCCCTTCTAAATGTTTTCTTAACACCGTGAAAGATATGATCCATCTTAATCTTTGGATCATACGTATTGTTGGAGTTCACATTCCTTCTACTGAGCGCCATTTCTAAACAATGGCATACACTAGGTCAGTTTATGTATTGCAACGAATAATTCCAAACTTGTAAAATACCTAATGTAAATTGAAAAGTTTATGGATATAATCCATAATCATAAAAATATTTTCTTTGAGGAGGTATATACTTTTAAATCCTTCATAATTATTTGTAAAGAAAATGAGAATTATCCTAAGCATATCCATCAGGAGTGTCGTAACCAAGAGTACAACAAGGCCCATTTTCGCGCACCAGTTCCCATTTGAGTTTAGCTCAAAGCGGTGTTTTCAGGTTTTACCCCTAGGTACATCTATGCCAAAGCCGCCTCTACCTGCTCGTATCCAGACTGGGATGTATTTTCTTGGAAAACTCACAAAATTTCTACATTACCAAAATTCTAGGAAGCTCCTCCATACTAATCCTCAAAGTCTATCTTAGGGATATGTGTTCTAATTAGAGTTTATATAAATATAATTTAAAAGGTTATTGCTAAACTTCATCTGATACCAACTGTAACACCCCGACCCTAGTTACCCAAAGTCGGTGCATTATTTTAATGCATTGGCATGATTATAAGGAATCAAGTCCAGAAGGACCGATCAGTTTAGCATTCTTGTAAAATAGATTACATACATGAATGTTACTTTACACTTTATAATATACAACACAACATAAATAATCCTTTATGAACTCCACTATTCCCTTAGCTTCACCCTGCATATCAATCACAATACACTTCTTGGAATCCTGGAAAAAATAAAATATAGAAAGGGGTGAGCTCAAATGCTCATTAAGGGTAAGAAATACAACGGAAGATAACATAAATATTAAGCATGGTGAATAATTGAAACCACATGCCTTTACCTATAATAAACATGAATACTTTTATGGCAGGAATATGAACTGAGTAAATAATGTCATAATAAAACATAATCATGGATATTCTTCTAGTCGAATGACCACATGAACCATCATTATTATTTTCATAATTATGGAATGTATAATGCTGAACATTCTGAAACATTTTGTCAAGACCTCAGCCAAGACGTCTAAAAATGATTATGGCCTCGGCCAAAACCATATATCATATTGGGAAAGGCCTTGTCCAATTCCAAATCTAGTTGTCTCATGAGGCCTACCGATGCATCGAGGAGCTATAGCGGGCTCCACCAATCACTTACTAAGTCCAATACATTCCTCATATCAAAAGGTTGAAATATAACATAAACATTCATATTAAAACTAGAATATGAAGTGTAAATACTTTAACCATAAACCATGAATGGTATAAAAATAGCACATCCATAGTCAAACATATCAAAAAACCTTGAATACAATAGGGAAGTTTTGTATTATAAGAAATCAACATCGAACAAGTTAAAAATCCATCAAAGGATGTTGACATAAATGAAATTGATTTGTAAAACTCATTGAGAGAAATATGTATTTCTCATGAAAAAATTTAAAATTCACAAAATTTAAAAAGGAGGGAATTTAATGATATTTTTGAATCAAAGTGTCCCATACCACTTTGAAAATTTTCAAAGGAAATAACATTTTAAAAACATACATGTCCATATAAATAAATCCCTAAAAACCATTTTGAAAACATGGACATGAATGAGAATGATTTAGAAGAATAAATATTTAAAACATTAAAAATGATGTTTTAGTAAAGAAGTACCTTAAAAATAATCCCTTTGAAAACACTTTTTTGAAGTATGTACATGGATAATATATATTTCCCAGTAGATACTTATGTAAAAACAACCTCGGATAATAAAGGGATTGTGAAATTAACCCTTTCCTCATGTCTGAATTGACCCATTTGTTCTTTAATATCCTGAATAATAAACTAAATTTAATTTATACTTTCTTAAGATACTTTTTCAAGTTTATTATTCCTTTTATATCACTTATTACCATGGAATAAACATTATGTAATCATTTAAGTTAATAACATTCGTTTTGTCGATATTTGGCACTTGAGTCAAAAATGAACACCATATAGTTACAAGTTGTTCACATGGTCAAAAATGCATTATATCCAGAATTATATTCATGATTTAGATATCATATATATCATATATATCTAGTATATACATGTATTTATAATAGTACATATCATTTTTGGGTAAGAAATGAAATACGGAGACGGTAAGCTGTACGTACGCATGAATGCAACTTTCAATTCTATTTATTATTTTAATAGAATTAAAACATAATGATAAATAGGTATATTATAATATAGTATAATATCATATATAATATCATTAACTCCATCCTTTATACGTCCCACATATGTTATTAATGAGTCATATCACTTTGAGGGGGTGGTTGTCCGCACTTCCTCAATTGAAATTATCACGTATGCCCATAATGGAACCCATTAAGGTATACTATAAAAGAAAAATACAGAAGTATGAAGAAAAAATAAACGTAATATATATCATATATAAATACAGTTCCATCATAATGGCCATCATGAGAGGCCATAGGAGGTAATTGAACAATCCTCGTTTCGTGAGGCGTTAGTTTGCCATGCACAGAAACATTATGTTCTTCACCCATTAGATGGAGGTGTGTTTAAATGTAGTTATAATCATTATCATAACAAAATACTAGTATATTTAGGATTCTAGTTTTGTTATAAAAGAATCGAATAAAAAGATTTTAGGGGTTGGAGAAGTAAAATAAAAGAAAAGAAGTTAAGAGAAACTGTTACCTTTAATTTGGGTAACTTCCTTTGGTTTGAACCAAAAGGACTTCTTGAAGTGCCTTCTGTCTAAGGTAAGGCTTCTAAGAGGAGGAAAGGTATGTAGGGAGTGTAATTTGGCAGAATTTGTATGATACTAAATGCTTGAGAGGTGTGAGGAATTGGTTAGAAGTTATCTCTTTTTATAAGGGGGATGAGGGGCTCTTTAGAAAAGTGTGAAAATATTATTTTATTATATAATGATATTCGGTTTCTAAAAGTCCAAAAATCATTAGGGTCAAAGATAAGATGAATCATGGTCAAAATAAAATCATCCAATAAGAATTGGACATGTTTTGGATATTATTTTAATATTTACAAAATAATTTATTTAAATCATTTATTAATGAGGTAAATACTGCATCATTATTGTGTCATAAATAATTTAATTTATTCGATGTCTAAAAATTATAAAAAAATACCATAATGTAGGAAATATTTTATATTTCCAATGAATATTTATAGTCAAAAAGATTACTTATATAACATTATATAAAAATTAATTACTAAAATATTTTTGTTTATGTCAATTTTGCCTTTACTTTAAATTAATTAATCTAAAGTGTCATTATCATTCATAAGTGGCTTCATGAGGTCCCAAAAACGACCCAAGGATGCCAATGGTCAGAACGTACTCATAAAAGAAGGTTAGGACATGTTTCAAGATAATTTTTAATTATTAAAATATTCTTTTTACCTTGTATTACACTATTTACCTTTAACTGTGGTAAATAAAAGTAACAAGTTACTATTCAGAAAAAATTATTTTTCATCTTATTGAACCAAAAATTACTTACTAAAAATAAACATGTATGTCGGATTTTTGAAATTCAATTCACAGAAGTGGTAAAATTACATTTAAATGAAAAAAGTCAGTTTTTTAACAACTACTAAGTGGTTTCGCTATTCATCAAAAATTAAAGTTTTTTGGAAAAATACCAAAAATTCAGCCTAAGATATATTTGATATTCCGAATTCAAAAATGATTTCTATTTTTCTAAATTTAAAAGATAGAAGTTTCATTAATTAATTTAATATTAATTCCCGTTTTTAAAACAAATAGCATGTTTTTAAGAAACAATAACTTTCAAAAGATTGATACTTGTTTATGTCTAATTTCAAAGTGAAATTACTTCTAATAAAAAAAATTGGATTAAATGGTAAAAATATATTCTAATTACAGTTTAAAACAAATTAAAAATACAATCTAACCATATAAATAAATTATATTAAAATGCACTTTTGAATTAAAAAACAATATTTTTCACTATTCATTAAAAATGAACTTTATCGGAAAAATTCCAAAAATTTACACAAAGTAAATTTTGATGTCTCCATTATAATGAATAAATTTATTTAGTAAAACTGAATATATATATGTTTCAAATATTGGATTTAAAAATGGTTCTCCATTAAAAGGCGGTAAAATTGCATTTTTTTAAAAAATACTTGTTTTATCTCAAAAAAATGAATTTGTTCTTACATTATGTCTAGGAAACTCATAATACGGATTCTAAAATTATAAGAATTATATAAACTTCAAAAATTAGTTAATACTATTCATAACTGCTTTTGAACCGTTAGTTTGGTAAGTCGTGGTGCGCTTGAACTCGATGTTGTGTGTAGTGCAAGTTATTGAATTACTTTGAAGAAATAATGTACTATGAAATCCTGGGGTGTTATAGAGGGGGTGTCCTTTTATAAGTGGATGGAAGGAAATACTTAAATTTCTCGAAAATAATAAATTATAACCACATTTAATATAATAAAAAAGGATAATGAATGGATAATTATTGAATATTAGATGCTATAAGGTAAAAATAGTTTCATAAAATATGAATTAGAAAAAGTTTTGTGTCTAATTTTAACCCTTATCTTCATAGTCTAACCCCTAATAAACCCGTTTTAACCTTAATCTCGATAATTTATTTTTACTGTTTTTTCTAATAATTATGAAAAAATAAGTTTAACATATTTACTAATATTAATAATTTTTATTCAAAATATATAACCCATTTTTCCAAATTAAATTAATATATGTGGAATAATTTAATTTAAAAGTAACCCAGTGAGCATGATGAAAATTTAGTTTTTCAAAGATAAGTTTTCTTTAGTATAAAAGACATTTTACAAAAAATTTGAATATATAATTGATTAAAATGATCTAAATTGAATTAATAATAATATAAGTGATTTAATTTTACTTTTAAGACAATTTTAAATTAAAATTTCCTTTGTAAATGCTTCAAATGAAAATAAAAGTTTCAATAAAAATCATTGTTTTTCACTAACCATCAAAAAATTATTCTTTTTTAAAAAAATTCAAAAAAATACACTCTAAGATAATTTTGAAATTATGATTTAAAAAAACAATTTCATTTTTCAAATAATTTTTCTACAATTGTAAAAAATTTATTTTTATCTAAGTGCACAAAACACGACATAACCATTTTTTAGATCAATATGACTTTTAAGAAAAAAACTAGACTTATTCTCATATTATGCCTAGAAAATATGATAGATGAATGATAAAACATTTTTTTGAATATATAGTATATAAATTTTATTAAAACCATTCACTAGTTGTATTTAATTTAATTTATTAAGATAAAAACATATTGCGTGAAAATTTGTTTTTTCTGAAAAAAATTTCTTTTACTTTAAAATTAATTTTATTTTCATTTATAATAAATTTATAACCAATGGATTTTTTTTATACATGTGTAATCCATATAAATTTAATATTTTAGTTTGTACTATTTATACTTTTCAATTTAACAGCTAGCTTATAATGGTCATATTTAAATAATATATTTTTCTAGTCATTTAAGCTAGGTGTTTCATGTCGTATATTATATCTAGAATAATGTCACTCTTTTAAAATATTAGGGTGTTATATTTTTTAAATTATTTAATTAATATTCATTAAATTATCTGGGGCCAATCCACTTTATTAAAATAAGGAAAATTTGGCCCCTTTTATAGTTAAGAAAGGAGGAAACCCATTACAAGTCACAAAGAACAATAATTCACGGCCCAAAGGCCCAGAACAACAAGAGTATTGGGGGACCATAGATCAAATAACAAAAAGTTATAAACCTAACCCAATGAACCATTTCATTATAGGAAAAAGTCTTCAAGGAAAAAATAATACAATGGAAGCCCTACCTACCTCCACTAATCAATCTTCAATCACCAAAAACTGTACCAACATGCTACACCACACCCCTAAAGGAAACCCTAGGTGGAGCATACCACATCCACCACCATGATACCACCACCTTTAACCCTATACTCTACTTCCATTTATTTATTTATTAAATAATAATAAATTAGAGGAAATCATTTACTTATTTTATTAAATATATGATTAATGGTGGTGTGGAATTTATTTTAAGAATATGAAAAAGCCTAGAGACCTTTTTGTAGTCTACATATATTAAACCTTAGATATAAATCCATTAATAAGTCATATATTAGGGTAATATCTATATATATTCTTATTCTATCAATGAGAGAGGGTTTTTCACAATAAAAATAATTCTCTCGATTCTCTCAAGATATGAGAGAGAAACACACAAGTGTGGTGTGTACGATTGAAAAAATATATTTAAAGAAATAAATCCATTGAGATAGCACATGAAGAATCAATAAAAACAACCCGATCATAATTACCTACAACTCTTATACATAATATTAAATCATTTTTAACATAAATATCCATAAAAAACCTACAAGTATATAGTTCCAATGTCTTTGGAAAATTAGAGACATAATAAAACTCTTTTAAATGAACTATATAATAATTTATTTTCATATTACTAAATTTATCCTATATATCACCATGATCCAATCAATTTATAGGATATATTGGGGATTTACATAAAATAAGGGGTGGGATATATAGCTTTGTAATGGGAAAACATGGTTATCATGAGATAATATATCACAAGAGTAAAAAAATAATGACTTATAAAAATAAAAGAAAATGATAAAAAACAGTCACATTGAATCATGTAATAAGAAATAGAATATCATAAGAAACATAAAATTTGGCACATACATAATTCATGTCATCATAAACATAGTTCCCAACACATTTCCATGACATTATAACATTATGGATGAGGTTAACCTCACCTAGCCCACACAAAACATTATGGAAAAGACTATCCACCCTCACCAAAACATAATGATCTCATTAGATAAATCATTACCCAATAAATTAGTGGTATATATAATTTTAGGCCCACCCATCACATCATAATATTTTATGAATACGAATGCAATAAATAAATAAAACATTCATAAAAAATAAACATGAATTAAACCCATGAGAAATAAATGAGTAACATAATAAATATATAAATATTTAACCATCAAGGTATATTTCAGGATCATAAGAAAATAATCGATTAAGGTATATTGTATATTCATTATAAAATAAAAGATCATTTTCATGGAAATAGATCTCAAATTGAAGTTAATATCATATGAATAGAAAAGAAGATGTCATAAAATGAAATAATTTTATCCAACATTTATGTAAATAGAAAAAATCTTTAGAATGGATAAGGGCATTGAGTTTTTATAAAACCAAAGAAAATAAAAAAAATCATGTTAAAATAAAGAGTGGATTTATAAATGAAAAAGATGGCTCCTCAATCACCCGATGCTCCAGGGGATCCCATATCCTCTCCACCTTCACCTTCCCACTAGGGTTTCATGGTTCTTATCAGTGAAAATTGTTATCATCACTTCTCACAGTTTTCTTTCTCTTCATAATCTTTTCTTCTCCATACCTCATCTTTCCTAGATCTTTTTCTGTTGTAGACACCCCATGTGTCTCACTGGCCCTCTTTCCTCTTTACACAGGCACGTCATACCTCCATCATGGGTCTCGGTGTAAGAGAATTAGACAGATTAGGTTGGAATCGGTAGTGGAATTTTGTTTCTACCTTCTCTTATGCTCTCAATTTCCAAGCCATCATTCTCGACCACATCTTGGTTGGGCTCGATGCGGGTTTTGGGTCAACTTGGGATGGTACTAGAGGGGGAGAGAGAGTGGCCCCAGTCTTTTTCATTGTATGCATTGGATTATTTTCTTCCTCTTCTCGGTTCTTTCCTCTTATACTGATTTGGATTTTTTATGTTGGTATCGGTTTCACTGGGATCCTTCACGGTGATGGTATCAACCCTCTTTGGAGGTCATAAGCCATTTTTCTTTTCCTTGGTTTCATGTCCCATCTATCCTCTCCAAGACTTTTAGGTGTGGTGGTTCCCCAAAGCTTTGGGATGTGGTTCTCGAGCATCTAGAGATTTACAGGAGGTGTGATCTTTATTTTATAGTTAAGTGCATTGGTAGTACTAAAGAAAGGTACGTTCTAAAAATGGTGTTAGTTTACTAATTCTATGGAGGTCTGTTTTGGTGTTATTTTGGGGTGACGGTGAAAGATTCCAACATATGGTTATATCCAATGAATAGGTGGGGATAAAAGTTGATGATGAAGACATTGGTGATGGATGGTGATGAAATTTTAGATCAGATTCTATTTTTGGTGATATGTTTTGTTCATTTATGGTGTGGATGATGAAATCTAGTGGACATCTTCTCTGGATTCTGGTGTGGTGATTGGAAACAACAAATTCTCTAGTGGATGTGTAGGTTGCGATTGTATACTGTTGATGACAATAATTTTATGATGATGATGGAAATTTATTTTTGGGATGACTATGTGGTGATGATTGGTTTGATTTCTGTCAGGGTTTTCGACAAGAAGCAGGATATGGCCTTAGGCGTTGATGCGTTTGTTTTTTTAATTTTGAAAATCAAAATTGGAAATTTGAATATGATGTTTTATGGTCGAATGCATGGAAGTATGAATTTTGTTGATTCCCACTTAACAAAAAATCCAGTTTTCAAAATAATAATAAAAAATGTATTGGAGGGAATTTAGAAATCATAGAAATAAAATAATATTTTAAGAGTGGAATATGAAAAGGATGAATAAAATGAACTATTCTCATTATTGGATTTAACTTAAAGAATTATTATAAATAGAAATAGAGAGATATGAATATACCTAGAAAATAAAAGGATAATAATATATTATAAATCAGTTAAATATATATAAATAATATGGAATGAAAACAAATTAATTAGATAAATAGAGAGTAATAGCTAGGGGTGATATATAATAAATCATCATGAATGAGAAAGAGTAGGAAACATATCTTATCTCAAGTCCTTTATTGAATTATATACTGCACTTACCTCTTTAGTAGTAAAATTAAATCATGAATAACTCTATTCCATACCTTTTTTTATATTTATTTTATATTCCTAATTTATTTATTAGCATGTTTTATTCGTTATCTACTCAACAAAGGGCCTACGACCATGTGAAAAGACATGTTTGTAGCCCAAAAAACCATGGATATTTATTATATAAATAGTGAGTCCAACTATGGACCCTATTGTTACAGTAATATGGGTATGTGGATCAAGATTTTATTATAATGGGTGCATCATATGGCCATAAGATACCCATATTTAAAAATATACAGTACTATTTGGTTTATGAAAAGCTCAATGAATCACCTAAACACAACCACTAATACAATAAAACATAAAAAATACAAAATAACATATAATATAATCATCATAAACTGAAAATATAGTATATAAAAAAATTGATACTCATAATAAGTATCAATATGATCATAACCCTCCCTACAACCACAACCACCACCCTCATAAACATCTCTTACAAAAATACCAACATCATTATTATTTTTCCCATCACAAACTCTAACACTGCCACTTTCATCATCATCATCATAAGAATCACCATCATTATCTACACCAAAAACAGTAGTAGGAGAAGAGGAAAACTCATAAATAAAGAACATTTTCATAAAATAGGTATCAATTACAACAACACTCTCTTGTGTAAGTGAATAAGAAAGAGCACACATGGATTTCATGATACATTTAATTATCCTGTTTTTTCACTGAGAATATTCTTCCACTTGTCACATTTATTATTTGATGGTATAATTTATTTATTACACTATAACTATACTATAACCACTATCTAATGAACATTTTTATAAGGCTAATATTTAAATGGTACAATATCCTTCCCAGGTCAATAACACACTCTGCCTCAATTCTCATCTATTAATACCTGATGTAGATGGTCATTTGGGAAAAAAATTAGGGTTTTTTTTCTTCAAGTTCATAAATATATTTCCATTAAATAATATATTAAATTATATAAAATGATAAAATAATGTAAAGTAATAAATTTAATTAAAACAATATTCACTAGAATATACTTATAATTGTATCCGAGGTTTCTCTATTTACCATGATTCCATCTTTATTTTTACTAATTTTATAGAACAAGTTATATTGAGGAAAAAGACCCTCTATCATTAATGAATTTTTCAAAAGAAATTCTATAATGTCCTAGGCTTAACATACATGGATATTTCATCATTTTAGAGGAATATTTAGCACATTACAAATGTACATATTGGAGGACCATAATAGTTAAGTGAAATTGGAAACTTAGAAACTTGGAAACATAATATTTTATCATGGTGAAATATTTTAAAATTTTACCTTAAAGATCTTCCCCTTTAGTATTTCCACTTAAAACCTTTCTTTATAACCAAAGGAAAGGAAACAAAAGAAAGGGGCGAGCTCAGATACTCAGTAAGGGTAAATAAAGTGAGATATGTAATCATAACATGCACATAAGGGTATGATAACATGATCAAATCATTAAAAGATCATACCCTACATATCAAAGATCCAAATCCAGATTCATGGAATAAATATTGGCAGTTCATAATACATGAATCACCAGGTAATAAATATTATAATCCATGAAAGAAAAACATAGGAGTTAGACATGGAATTTTTTTCAGACACAAAAACATGTAAAATCATTCACTAATTAAAGTATGATTTCCAAAACTTATCTGGGAACTTTATAGGTAATACACCTATTAAGCTGGACACACCACCATCCCTACTTGTATTCCTTTCCTTATAGTGGATCAGGTTATACCTTCTTCCCTTAGTGGATCAGGCCCCTCAACTTATTCCCATCATTATATTATAAGATATAAATCTTTACCCAATATATTGGAGAGATATAACCTCTCACCCAATTCTATATGGGATTCAAATTTGTATAATATGTGAAGGGATTACCAAATGCTATACGGTCCTCCCTATAATATATGTTGTGATGGGATTAACCGACACTATCTAGGACACCCCATCGTATAATCTATAACAGGCTTACCTGGAGCTATCTGGGCCAACCAATTATTTAAGATATAATAGGACTACCAAACGATATCTGGGCCACACCATTGTATAAGATTTAACGGGATTACCTGGTGCTATCTGGGTCACCCCATCATATAAGGTATAACATTCTTTCCCATCGCTATATGTTCTACCCCATCGTATAACCTGTAATAGGATTACCCGATTATATCTAGGCCACCCCATCATATAATCTACAGTAATGAAATACATCATGAATAAATTAAAAAGATATTTTTATCATCCTAAAACTCATAAAAAAATTTATTATTTCATAACTTGAATAACCCATGGAAATTAAATGAGTGTCATGTCAATCTCTTTGAAATGAGATTAGCCTATTGAAAAGAAATGAGTTTTATAATAATATATTTGAATCATGATTATCCCATGGAAAATAAACAGGTTCTATAAACATCATTTCATAAAAACATAAACCATTTAGATAAATAATATGAATGGTATAATTTGATCATATCCTTAGTAAAGCATAAAATATATCAAAGGAAATCATCTTATATGGAGAATTATTTTGAATGATCACTTGGAAAATAACCATTCTTTGAAAAATCACTTTTTGAAACATATAACATTTTCCAAATCATTTTCTTGTAAAAAAACTTTTTATACAAATCAAGGAATAATTTAAGTTCATTTAAAAAATTTCTTTAGGAATGTATCATTTTCAGTTTGAAAAACTATTTTTAAAATATAAAACATTTTGAAAACCATTTCCATTGAAAATAACCTTGAAAACATATTAAGGATGATTTGAAAAACATTTAATCCATTTATAAAACATAAAACATTTTTAAAATAATTTTCCTTGAAAATAATCTTAAAATTCTTTTTAAAACACTTTTACACTATTTTTAGAAAACATTGTTTTGAAATAACAAAGATTTATGACCGAAGGAAAAGATAAGGTCCAATTTTCTTAAAAAACATTTTTAATTATTTTAAGTACCATAGGGTAGAAAAATGAAACCATTACTTAAATATATCTTGAATAACCATATTATAATAAAATTCATGATAGTTCATGAGATATAGATTATAATATTTCATCAATGGAATCATAATCATAAAAAATCTCGATAAAAGATGAGATTATAGAAATAAACTGTCACCACTTTGGTGACGTTGAGTCATAATCCCCATGAATAAAGTTTATTATATCATGAAAATAAGTATATTAATGATATTACATTTCAATGTGTTGTTTATACACCTCATAGAAGAACATAGGTTCATAACAAGGTATGTGACTCAAGGAAGTGAAATTGGGACAAAATTACATTACTTATTTGGTAACATTTGAACCACAAACCCTAGCAAAAAATGATCATAAAATTGATATGTAAATAATCATAAATTTGATTATAATAATAATATAATACATTCATGTGAAATTTATATGCTACACAAAATAACTGTATGGTGAATATGGAATAACTCCTTTAGAAATAAAAGTGAGACTAGAAATCCCATACCACTTGAGTATCTTTTGAATCATGAGATCCATGAAATTATAAAATCAATTAAATATTTTAAAATCATGAAATAAATTAAATTAATTATATAACATGTAATAGGTATTTATATACACCACACAACAAGAATACGTAGTGAATATAGCATATAACTCACAGAAATAAAAGTGAGACGAGAAAAACCTTACCTTAAGTGTTGAATTTATTTGAACACATTAAAACCACATGTATAATAATAAAGGATTATTAAAATTCTATAAAATAACAATTTTATAATATACCATACCATATATTATTTTATCATGCCTTTATATTACCCTTTTATTAACAACTCCTTGTTAATATTATGTTTCCGGTAACCACAATGTTTTTCTGATATGTTTTGAGTTGTAACTCATGATCCTCTTACTTAGATAAAGATTTAATTATTTATAGAATGTAAAACATGATATAAATATCATATATATTAATTATATATGTATTTAAAAGAATATATAAAATATATAAATATTAAATGGAATACATCGTTCATGGAGACGGTAAGTCGTATGTATGAATGAACATTGTTTCAGTTTTCTTATCATATTGAAATAAATAAAGTAAATGACATATATGGAAATATAATATATATATATATATATATATTATAACTGAAGTAGAATTATTATTTCATATATATCATATATGTTTACTAAAATTATCCTCAATAGATTCCATGTAAAACATGAACAAATCACATCTCTTTGAGAAGGTCGTAGTCTAAACATCCACAAAAAAAGTTATTGTATTCCCCAAAAATGGAAATCATAAAGGTATATGTTATATAATAATTACATAATAATAAATACATCATAAACATTATATATATCATATACAAATATTAGTTCAATCATTATTACTAACCTTTAGAGGTGGTAATGGAAGAACGAATGACATCAGTTCACGAGGCGGTATTCTGCTCTATACATGAATGATGATTGCATATCCCATTTGATGGATGAGTGTCTCAGTATAGGTATTAACCTTAAAAAAATACAATTATATTTAGTAAAATTAGGTTATTATATAATATTTACATAATAATATTTGAGGGTGAAATGAATGAAATAAAACAACAGTATTTGTGTAAGGATGTTACCTCTTCTTTAGGTTACTCCTTTTGGTTTGCACCAAAGGGATTCCTAGGTTGTCTTTATGCCCAATGCGAATCATCTAGAATAAATAAATGGAATTTTTGGGGAATTTTTGGTAGGTTTTTTCTGATCCAAAGGTCTTCAAAGGTGTGGATAAGTGAGGGGGTTGAGTTCCTTTTTATAGGAGAAGATGAGTGACATTCTTGTAAATATAAAAAGGTAAACAATACTGAGAGGTCTCCCTTAAATAATGTTCCTAAAATAATGGTTCATTTTATAAAAAACGGATTATATGATCAAAATATGTCTATAAAGTGTATTTTTAAATGTTTCTATGTTATTTGGACACTTAAATTAATGTTTAATCACTAAGTAAACTCATTTGTATATTAATCACTATAATTAATTTTAATAAATTCCGCTAATATCTTTACTAAAAAAATAATTTTACCTGACTAGAAAATTTAAATAATTCTTATTATAATTATGGAATCATTTTTTAAAAATTATAAACACAAAATAATTAGAAATTAATTTAAAATTAATCTCACAGATGGGATGTCATGAACCGAATCTGGTCGTAGCCAAAACCAGCACCAGACCCAGCTTGTGACAAGACCTGAAGGGCATTCACTATCCCCATGGGCTAGCACAAGTTCCCGGGTATGATTTATCTTGGTTTGGGAATGATTTACTCGAATATGTATAGATAAAACACTAAAAACATTTGATAAAATGAATCGGAAAAATTCATTCCAACAAGGTTTATAAAAAAATCCAGAACTGAATACATAAGTTCAAATGAAATATAAAAGGTCCAAAGACACAATGAAACAGAAACAAAACATCCCCATGTACTCCACATGACAAGGGGTCATCACCCCCAAGCAGTCTCCACTACTCCGCCCTAAGGATGGGGACTAACACCCTGAACCGCCATCACCCATAGCCTTTTCTTTACCTGGGTCAAAAATAATAATGTATACTTACACCCAAGTGGTGTAATTAGGGTGTGAGTCTATTCACAATAAGATACCACCCAATGATACCAAGGTGCATGCAATACAAGTTCAAAAAGCAAGCAGTTTTAATATGCAATGAAAAGCGGCGACAAATTCCAAGAAATGCAAATTTAAATTGAAAAACTTTTTCAAGATAAAACTTTCAGAATATTAACAAATTTAAATAGGCATGTTATATACTGAAATATAATTCCAAAGACACCCAAATACAATGGAAAATACAAAAAATCCAATGATCAACAAAATCTGGAACACCCCTAGGCACTAGATATTCTCGGGCCCCATGTACCTCGTACCTCGGTGTAATGTAACCATAGTAAAATTGGTTCTTGTGCACAAGACACTATTAGGGAACATACCCATAACATATTGGTCCCCAATAATCATCCACATAGTTTAGTTAGAGTTCTCTTTATCCAAATTCTAGGTGAAACAGGGACAAAATCCATCTAGTCCACTAGCCGTACTTGTACACATCCTCCCCACCTAAGTACCCAGGCTTCCCCCTTTTTTCTCAAAATATTTCAGCATTTAAAACATATAAATTTTAATTTAAAACATTACTACTGGTCACATACACCAAATTCAGTATCTATCGCATTTTATACCACTTAGAACACACAACAAACACTTTGATTTTGAATAAAACAATTTCTCAAAATCTCGTGTTGTTTTGCACACAAAACCCCTTAAGAATCCCAATTGTACACTATGTTCACACTTTTAAGTAAAAAAAACAGTAAATTCATCACAATACATTTCAATTAAAACAAAAAATCAATTTTCGGGCATCCCCATGTTAAACAATAAGTGATAACTTTGTAAAACCTTCATTTCCACACAAAAGTGGAACCAAAACTTCACTTTCTTTACAAACACAATTAAAACCCATTATTGCAGAAATAAATAGAGGGTATAAACATTATAAAAAGCATTTTAAGACTTATTAAAGTTCAATAAAAACAAATAAGTATTTATAGGGAATCCCAAAATAAACAAATAAAACATTTCTGTGTAAAACCCCCAATTTCACACCAAATTGGCATTTAAAATTCAATTGTAATAGAAACATCATTAGAAACAATTTATTAAGCAATAAAAAAATTATATAAACCTGAAAATATGATAAATACAGCATGCTAATACACAAATATTTCATCAAAATTGGAATCACCTACCAAATCAAATGAAACCCTTGAATCCTTTGTGTGAAAACACAAACGCACCACCGCCGCACCTCAAGGAGGATAGATCAAACTTCAACATAGAAAATTGGTCCAAGAAAACCCAAGGTTAAACCTTAGGTTTGACACCTCACACTCTGGAAATTTTTGACTTCATATATAAGGGAAGAAACCCTAAGCACATTGAATGAAACCCTAAGAAAAATGATAGAAGAATGAAGGAGACTCACTCACTTGAGGGTTCATGAAGAAATCGCCCCAAATACACCAGTGGATGAATTTTAAAATATCAAAAAATTCAATTGATGTTGGAAAATGAAATATAAGGTTAATTTAGAACTATAATGGGGGGAAAAGAGTGAATAATGAAATATTTATGAAGGAATCAAATTACCTTTTTAAATCTGGATGAAATGTAAGTGCTTCAGAAGATTCGACCTAAACCGTGAGGAAAATGAGATGAAAATAGAGTGGGAGGATACTGGACGCGCGTGTTAGTTCAATGGGCGTGTGTGGATCTTGGAATAACCAAAAAATCATTAATATTGAATATGTTATTAATTAAACAACTTTTATTTTTAAAACTGGAATTGAGCTTTTTGGCAGGCCCAATCCCTTAAATAAAAACCCATATACAACTTGGTTATGGATTTATAAAGGCTCTAAAATAAAATGGTTGTGTTAATATGTTAGGGGAGACCATTTAAGAATTTTAATGGGGAAAAAATATTAAAAAATAAAAAATTTATAAAAGAAACAAATTTTATTTTTAAATATGGAATTGGGCTCACGGTTTGGCCCAATTCATGAAAACTCACCCATTCCACCATAAAAGCATGAGAAACCCCAAAAACAAATCATAAATGGAAACTGTAGAGACCCTAATCCTAACTTACATTGACATTACATTACATTTGAGGAATACTTAGTACATAACAAAAACACACACACAAGGATCGTAATAGTTTAGTGTCTTTGGAAACTCGGAATATAATCTTCTAATCCTGGGGAAAGATCTTCAACATCTCCCATAAAGATCTTCCCTTTTTTTAATACCTAAAACCTTTCTTTATATCCTGGGGAAAAGTAAACATAAAAGGGTGAGTTCAAATGCTCAGTAAGGGTAAACAAAAGAAATATCAATCACATCATATACATAAGCACATAACTTTTGGAAATCTTAACCTGTAAAAGAGATCATAATTTCATAACCTGGGATAACTCATGGTAGTGAAATGTAATCACAATAATCATAACATAAAACATTAAACTTTGTGGCATGCACACATAATCATAGAGAATAATTTCTTGTAAGTCAATACTCATTGCCAAGACTATGCTAGTGGACAAAGTCCCTTTCTGAACCGAGTCACCCTCGTTTCAGTCCTGTTTCACTGAACCGGTATAACCCACCATTCCAGCCATGTCTATCTCATGAGATATAAAATCTTTACCCAATGCATTGGAGGGAGATATAGGTCCCACACATCTTATAATTATACCATTCTTATGTGTGCCACAAAATCATAAATCATACACCATTGCATAACCCATGAAATAAAAATGGGAATCTTAAACATTGTGACATCATAAAACAATTCATATAAGATAAAGGAATTCATAAAAATAATTTCATCACAACATAATCAAATCAATGTAATAATAGGGATAGAAACAGAACCCTTTATTATCTTAGATGGAAAATAATTTTGATAAAACACTTGTACTCCATTCTTGAGAAAAATATCCTTTCTACATCAAAAAAAACACTTTTCCTTTTTTAACATGTCATACAATTTTAAACTAAAAGAAGTTGTTTAAAAATAAACTTGAAAACTTGTAAAGGAATCTTCTTGGAATTAATGTTTTAAAAATTCATTCATGCCGTATAAGTTAAAAAAACATTCTTCTCGTACTTTTGTCAGAAAAGTCAAAAAGTACCTCGTATGAAAAAAGACAAAAGATTCCTTCCATATATTTTATTAAAAAACTCACCGAAGGGTAAAATTGGATATAAACTATTGTAGAAAGATATAAATATTACATATTTAGGAATCATGGATGTGGATGATAAAATACACCCCAGTAAATACAAAAGTATAAACAATCTCGGATAAAAATGAGATTGTTATATTTCCCTTACCTTAGGTCCGATTTGCTTCATAAGTGTCCGAACCTCCTGTATAATGATTTAAATAATGTCATTGACTTATTACAGAATCATATTCATTTTTATTATATCATATATGGTTCACTTATGACTTTATATTATCCATTCTTTTGTAAATTAATGTTAAAGTAGCGTTTTGGGTAAAATCATCTCATTTGTCGTTCGAGTTTTAACTTGTAATTATTCATATGATTACTTAGATAATGATTAATTAATTACAGAATATAAAACATGATTTATATATAATATATATTCCGAATATATATATATATATATATATATATTAGATCAGTAAATGGAAAGAAATACACCATTCATGGAGACAGTAGACCGTTAGTACGCATGAATGCTATTTTAGTTTCCTTATTGAGTTGAATGGAATTAATTAGATGACATAAATATATATAAACATAAATCCAGTAGCTTTATAATGTCATATATTTCATTATTATTGCTTATATATACTTTATAATCATTCTTAAATGGTTAACATGGAGAATGAATCTCATCGCGTCGTGGAGACGGTAGTCCGTACGTACGCATGAGTGATGATATCATTTCCATAATTATTGAATTGAATTGGAGTGGATGATAAAATATATCAGAATCATTATTATGTTATAATATCTATGTATATTTATTCTTTACACCATAATACCCATCCATGTAAGGTGTTGGTGGAAAAGCAGATTACACCACGGCCTGGAGACGGTATTCCGTAGGTACGCACGCGCGGTGATTTCGTTTTTCGTAGGATGGATAGACGGTGAAATAGGGTTGTTTCATACTTATAATAACATATCAGTATATGAGTGATACTGATTTTATTACTTCATAATGAAACAATCTTAGAAGAAGAAGTGGAAGAAGAAATAAAGGTGAAAGAATTGGTAACGGAAATTACCTCTTCTTTGAAGCGCCTCTTTGAGACCTCCTCTTAGGGTACCAAAATTGGTCTTTGAGGAAGACCAGAACCTCTAGGATGTTTCTAGGGAAGTGGAGAAGAGAATTTGGAAGAGGTTGGCCGAGATTGAAGGCTCAAAGTTGTGTGAGGAAGAGAGGGAGGAGGTGCCCTTTTATAAGGGAGGAGAGGGGCACCTTTGGAATAACTAAAACTATTATTTTATTATAAAGTAAAATTCGGTTATAAATAGCTCCAAATTGATTTATTTCTAAGCTGAGGTGGGGATGGGTCGAAATCCTCTCATCCAATAGGATTTATACAAGTTTAGGTTATTATTTTAACCTTATCAATTAGATTAAACTCTAAGTTAAATAATTTAACTTTTACCGTGTCTTTTTTGTTTTCTTACACTATATGTTTAATAAACTTACCATAAAAGACAAACGAACCCCAAGTTGTTTATTATTAATATATATAACCTTATCTAAGTCATTTGGCCGAACCTTAGATTTTTATGAATTAAATAACAATTAATAATATAATATTTGTTTTAAAAACTATTTTATGTCAATTTTGACACTATTTAGTAATTGATTTTTGTGAAAATCATAACAGAATGATAAGTTCAAAAAAAGTTAATTAAATCAATACTAACATGTCATATTAACATAGAAAATTATTGTAAATCATAAAAAGTCTTAAATTACATTTATTTTGGTATTTATAACATCAATTATGTCAATATTTCATTAATAAGATAATTACTGCATCATCTTTGTGTCATAAATAAATTAAATTATTTGATGTCTAAAAATTACAAATAAAATACCATTATGTAGTAAATCTTTTTAGATTTCTAATTAATATTTACAATCAAATTTATCTTATGTATAACCCTATATTAAAAATGTTTTAGTAAATAAACTTTTATTTTAACTCTTTTAACCCTTCTTTAAATAAATTAATAATAAATGTCCTAATCTAATCCAAGTGGGACTAAAAGGTCATATTTTATTCATAAGTTTGTTTTTGGTCGAATTACACTTGTCCAATAGAATTAGGACATGTGTTAGAGTAATAATAATATCATTTCTACCCTTAATTACCCTATTTACTTTTAACCGTGGTAAATAAAAGTAAAAAGTTACTATTCACCAAAAATTATTTTCATCTCATTGAACCACATTTTAATTACTGACATCAACCGTGTCTCTCAGATTTTTGAAATTCCACTCACAGAAGCGGTAAAATTATGTTTTATGAAAAATTCAGTTTTTTTAACTACCACTTAGTGGTTTCACTATTCATCAAAAATTGAAAGTTTTCAGAAAAATACCAAAAATTAGGCCTAAGCTATATTTGATATTATGAACTCAAAAATGATTTCTATTTTACCAAATTCAAAACATATCGGTTTCATTAATTAATTTAAAAATTAATTCCCGTCGTCAAAACAAAAGGCGTGTTTTTAAGAGATAATAACTATCAAAAGATTGACACTTGTTTATAACTGGTTTAAATGCGAAATTATATCCAATGACCAACATTGTATTAAATTGAAAAAATATATTCTAAATATACATTAAAACCACTAAAATTAATAATTTATCACTATTAATTATTTCGATTGAAAAAGTTGTTTTTAATTAAAATTTAGTAATTTCCACTATTCATCAAAATATGAAAGTTATCCAAAAATTACCAAAATTTCACCCTAAGATAATTTCGATATTCCGAATCCAAAAATGAAGTCCATTTTGAAAAATAAAATTTAAAAAATTTCAAAAAGTGGTTATTACTATTCATAACGGTTAGTTTTAATAATATTTCAATAGCATATCGTTGTTTAGTGAAACTCGGTATTGCGTACTACACACGCTATCAAGGAAGTTCGCGATTGCGTGTAATGAATGGAAAGTCAAGGATACGTGTTGTTCAAGCTCCTTTTGGTGTAGCGTACAACACAAGACATTAATGAAATTAAAAAGAACATTTTTCATAAAATCTCGGGGTGTTACATTCTACCCCCGTTAAAATGAATTTCGCCCTCGAAATTCGTCGGGGTTATAAATGATTTACTATTAGAAAGTTTCTTTAATCGAAACCCACATTGTAAAAAGGAATACCAAAACCAATCTTTAAAAACAAAAGTATTAAATGTAACGGTTACACAAATAAACTAATCACTGGGTTTCCACATAGGTGAAAATATGGATATGGAAGAGAAATCTAACCATCATGTTCTGATGGAGAGTGGTAGAGAACATGGCTATGGAAAATCCAACAATCACAAATCCATAAATTTGTGACGATATAAGGTACCATCTGATTAATCAAATATAAGAGCACTAGGACAACATTTTTGGTTTTCAAGATCGTTTCCCTAAAGTTGAAGAATTTTAATTAGAATAAATACTTACTTTATTTTGGTACAATCTCACTGTTGTTCGTGCCCTGAATAATTTCCACTTCATCTCTTAAATAAATGAAGTTGAATTTGTTATTCGTGAAGTGTTAGCAGATCATGTGATAGAATGACGGGTCATTCCGTCTGTCTCAAACAAAAGGTTAGCAAAAGTTATTAAATATAAGGCATTCTATAGTAAGATTAATCATATATGGTTCCTAAAATGGACTTATACTTCATATATCATACTTCTTAATATAATAAAACTAGTTTATACTAAACAGGGACTTCCTGTAGGCCAGTGGTAGGCGATAAAGGCCAGTCGCACTTCGGTTGTGGGTTCGATTCCCACAGCCTTTTCCGACGTGATGGGCTGTCACCCGTCCCGCAGGTTGTCCTTTTTCTAAAACTACATTACTATAACATCACATAAATAATATCAAAAAAAGTTCTATCCTTAAACAATACTAACTTATGTCCAACATAATCCATTCCAATCTTTAGGCTTATCTAAAATACTTCGGTCCAAGCTCATAGTATAAAGAAAATGATTACTTGAAATGTCATCAACTAAGCATGTGAATACCATCATTTGTCCCCCATATATCTTGTTGGTCACATTCCAATCATGTGAATACCTTAATCATGTATTCTCTTGAAAAATGAATACTTATTGAACCTTAGTGAAAACATTAATGCTTTCAAAATTTAACTCTTACCACATACCAAAATCAAAAAATTCAATATACTCAAACCATGATATAACCTTCTCCTTATATCAGTCATGAGCTCATGAATACTATCAAACATTTAATTTTCTCCTTATCCCTTCATTATGCGCATATCATCTTCATTCCAAAAATATCTGAATAACATTTCATAGATACTGGTATCATTAATCACACACTTTCAAAACTCAAGGAAGGACAACAATGTAACAATCCTTAGATGTCTCTTTATTCCATAGTACCATGAGATTCTTTACACTTGATAAACATGTAATCATTACACTACCTTCTTAAACCATTGACCGAGCTTCAACAATTCTTTCATCTCACATATCATTTGTAGTCTCTTCATCATTATCAACATAAATACTACCCATACGGCCGTACTGATTCTCTTCATGAGACTTTCCCTTCGAGAATTGGTTTGTATAATGCCCGTACATTCCACATTTAAAACATTTAACCTTTGTTGATGTCGTAGCAATACCATTATCCTCATCCCTGGTGTTAACTGAACCTTTTCCTTTGCACTTACTGGCTTTGTGTCCTTCTTTTCCACACCCAAATCATCTTCCAGTTCCTTTGAAACATTCTCCTTGATGCCTCTTCCCACATGATTTACATAGGGGAAATTGAACTTTCTTTCCTCTATGATCATCATGAAACTCCATCTTTCTCTTATTAGCCGAGTCAGGAAACATACCAAATTTTACTTTATTGATCATATTATGAGATTGCTGATTCGGCATAATAATGATGTTTGGACTTCCAAATCCCATTTCATTTGGTTTCTCATGAAGAATATAATTCCATTGACCATCATATCCTCCATTATCGTGAATCATCTTGTTTCCATCCATTTTCGAAAACCCAAAAAGAATAGTGTGAGAGGAAAAAATCATAATAAAGGGGGAGTAACTTCAATATATAACATCTTTGGTTTAATCTAATATTGTTACCATAGTTCTAGGACTATATCCTATACGTATACTTATCCTTAGGGACATCCCTAGACATACCTTAGAAATATCTCTAGGGATCTCACTAATGTTTTCGCATCCTAGTCTCTAAAGGATGACTAAACCTTTCCTCTGATACCAACTGTAGAGACCCGAAGCCTGACGTACATTGACATTACATTACATTTGCGGAATACTTAGTACATAAAAAACACACACACACAAGGATCGTAATAGTTTAGTGTCTTTGGAAACTCGGAATATAATCTTCTAATCCTGGTGAAAGATCTTCAACATCTCCCATAAAGATCTTCCCTTTTTTTTAATACCTAAAACTATTCTTTATATCCTGGGGAAAAGTAAACATAAAAGGGTGAGCTCAAATGCTCAGTAAGGGTAAACAAAAGAAATATCAATCACATCATATACATAAGCACATAACTTTTGGAAATCTTAACCTGTAAAAGAGATCATAATTTCATAACCTGGGATAACTCATGGCAGTGAAATGTAATCACAATAATCATAACATAAAACATTAAACTTTGTGGCATGCACACATAATCATAGAGAATCATTTCTTGTTAGTCAATACTCATTTCCAAGACTATCTTAGTGGACAAAGTCCCTTTCTGAACCGAGTCACCATAGTTTCAGTCCTGTTTCACTGAACCGGTATAACCTACCATTCCAGCCATGTCTATCTCATGAGATATAAAATCTTTACCCAATGCATTGGAGGGAGATATAGGTCCCACCCATCTTATAATTATACCATTCTTATGTGTGCCACAAAATCATAAATCATACATCATTGCATAACCCATGAAATAAAAATGGGAATCTTAAACATTGTGACATCATAAAACAATTCATATAAGATAAAGGAATTCATGAAAATAATTCCATCACAACATAATCAAATCAATGTAATAATAGGGATAGAAACAGAACCCTTTATTATCTTAGAGGGAAAATAATTTTGATAAAACACTTGTACTCCATTCTTGAGGAAAATATCCTTTCTACTTCAAAAAAACACTTTTCCTTTTTTAACATGTCATACAATTTTAAACTAAAAGAAGTTGTTTAAAAATAAACATGAAAACTTGTAAAGGAATATTCTTGGAAATAATGTTTTAAAAATTCATTCATGCCGTATAAGTTAAAAAAAACATTCTTCTCGTACTTTTGTCGGAAAAGTCAAAAAGTACCTCGTATGAAAAACGACAAAAGATTTCTTTCATATCTTTTACTAAAAAACTCACCGAAGGGTAAAATTGGATATAAACTATTGTAGAAAGATATAAATATTACATATTTAGGAAACATGGATGTGGATGATAAAATACACCCCAGTAAATACCAAATTATAAACAATCTCGGATAAAAATGAGATTGTGATATTTCCCTTACCTTAGGTCCGATTTGCTTCATAAGAGTCTGAACCTCCTGTATAATGATTTAAATAATGTCATTGAATTATTACAGAATCATATTCATTGTTATTATATCATATATTGTTCAATTATGACTTTATATTACCCATTCTTTTGTAAATTCATGTTAAAGTAGCATTTTGGGTAAAATCATCTCATTTGTCGTTCGTGTTTTAACTTGTAATTATTCATATGATTACTTAGATAATTATTACTTAATTACAGAATATAAAACATTATTTATATATAATATATATTCATAATATATATATATATATATATATATAATAGATCAATAAATGGAAAGAAATACACCGTTCATGGAGACGGTAGACCGTTCGTACGCATGAACGCTATTTTAGTTTCCTTATTGATTTGAATGGAATTAAGTAGATGACATACATATATATACACATAAATACATTAGCTTTATAATGTCATATATTTCATTATTATTGCTTATATATACTTTATAATCATTCTTAAATGGTTAACATGGAGAATGAATCTCATCGCGTCGTGGAGACGGTAGTCCGTACGTACGCACGAGCGATGATATCATTTCCATAATTATTGAATTGAATTAGAGAGGATGATACAATATATAAGAATCATTATTATGTTATAATAACTATGTATAGTTATTCTTTACACCATAATACCCATCCATGTAAGGTGTTGGTGGAAAAGGAGATTACACCACGGCGTGGAGACGGTATTCCGTACGTACGCACGCGTGGTGATTTCGTTTTCCGTAGGATGGATAGATGGTGAAATAGGGTTGTTTCATACTTATAATAACATATCAGTATATGAGTGATACTGATGTTATTACTTCATAATGAAACAACCTTATAAGATGAAGTGGAAGAAGAAATAAAGGTGAAAGAATTGGTAACGGAAATTACCTCTTCTTTGAAGCGCCTCTTTGAGACCTCCTCTTAGGGTACCAAAATTGGTCTTTGAGGAAGAACAGAACCTATAGGATGTTTCTAGGTAAGTGGAGAAGATAATTTGGCAGAGGTTGGCCGATATTGAAGGCTCAAAGTTGTGTGAGGAAGAGAGGGAGGAGGTGCCCTTTTATAAGGGAGGAGAGGGGAACCTTTGGAATAACTAAAACTATTATTTTATTATAAAGTCAAATTCGGTTTTAAATAGCTCCAAATTGATTTATTTCAAATATGAGTTGGGGATGGGTCGAAATAATCTCATCCAATAGGATTTAGGCAAGTTTAGGTCATTATTTTACCTTATCAATTAGATTTAACTCTAAGTTAAATAATTTAACTTTCACCGTGTCTTTTTGTTTTCTTACACTATATGTTTAATAAACTTACCATAACAAGACAAAAGAACCCCAAGTTGTTTTTTAGTAATATATATAACCTTATATAAGTCATTTGGCAGAACCTTATATTTTTATGAATTAAATAACAATTAATAATATAATATTTGTTTTAAAAACTATTTTATGTCATTTTTGACACTATTTAGTAATTGATTTTTGTGAAAATCATAACAGAATGATAAGTTCTAAAAAAGTTAATTAAATCAATAATAACATGTCATATTAACCTATAAAATTAGTGTAAATCATAAAAAGTCTTAAATTACATTTATTTTGGTATTTATAACATCAATTATGTCAATATTTCATTAATAAGATAATTACTGCATCATCTTTGTGTCATAAAGAAATTAAATTATTTGATGTCTAAAAATTACAAATAAAATACCATTATGTAGGAAATCATTTTAGATTTCTAATTAATATTTACAATTGAATTTAGCTTATGTATAAACCTATATTAAAAATGTTTTAGTAAATAACTTTGATTTTAACTCTTTTAACCCTTCTTTAAATAAATTAATAATAAATGTCCTAATCTAATCCAAGTGGGCCTAAAAGGTCATATTTTATTCCTAAGTTTGTTTTTGGTCGAATTACACTTGTCCAATAGAATTAGGACATGTGTTAGGGTAATAATAATATCCTTTCTACCCTTAATTACCCTATTTACTTTTAACCGTGGTAAATAAAAGTAAAAAGTTACTATTCACCAAAAATTATTTTCATCTCATTGAACCACATTTTACTTACTGACATCAACCGTGTCTCTCGGATTTTTGAAATTCTACTCACATAAGTGGTAAAATTAAGTTTTATGAAAAATTCAGTTTTTTTTAACTACCACTAAGTGGTTTCACTATTCATCAAAAATTGAAAGTTTTCAGAAAAATACCAAAAATTAGGCCTAAGATATATTTGATATTATGAAATCAAAAATGATTTCTATTTTACCAAATTCAAAACATATCAGTTGCATTAATTAATTTAAAAATTAATTCCCGTCGTCAAAACAAAAGGCGTGTTTTTAAGAGATAATAACTATCAAAAGATTGCCACTTGTTTATAACTGGTTTAAATGTGAAATTATATGCAATGACAAACATTGTATTAAATTGTAAAAATATATTCTAAATATACTTTAAAACCACTAAAATTAATAATTTATCACTATTAATTATTTCGATTGAAAAATTTGTTTTTAATTAAAATTTAGTAATTTCCACTATTCATCAAAATATGAAAGTTATCCGAAAATTACCAAAATTTCACCCTAAGCTAATTTCAATATTTCAAATCCAAAAATGAAGTCCATTTTGAAGAATAAAATTTAAAAAATTTCAAAAGGTGGTAATTACTATTCATAACGGCTAGTTTTAATAATATTTTAATAGCATATCGTTGTTTAGTGAAACTCGGTATTGCGTACTACACACACTATCAAGGAAGGTCGCGATTGCGTGTAATGAAAGGCAAGTCAAGGATACGTGTTGTGCAAGATCCTTTTGGTGTAGCGTACAACACAAGACATTAATGAAATTAAAAAGAATATTTTTCATAAAATCTCGGGGTGTTACAGAAATTAAATGAAATTTAACTTTAAAATAATTCATTTATGTGACAATTCTCTCCACCATGAAAACTTTCCATCCTCAGAAAGCTACAACAAATCCAGATACCAAAACCAAACCCAACCGATAAACCAAGATGTACTTCTTTTCCAAGCTTCGCCCCCAAGGGCCGAAACACCTCTAGTGATCAATTAAGGAATGAATAATTTCACAACCCAAACTTAAACCACTTTCCTAAAATGATAAATCATATTCATACTTTATCCCAAAATGAAACTTCTCGAACACTATCCAAACAAGACTCAAGAAATTCACCCAAACAAACAACAACTTCGAACAAGGTTACACTTACCTTACATTAACTATACCATTAGGAGCTCTCCAATCCCAACAATTACTCAAGGAAGATGTTGGTATCTAGATAGTTACGAATGGGACTAACTACCACCAAGCCAAGACCATGGATTAATTTGAGCTATTGGTATGGGGGGACACAAATAGGCACCCCACCATAAGAGGCAACCTATATTATTTTCTGAGACAGAATGAAGACACTAATAGGGGGCGGCCCAAATGAACTCACTAGTAAAAAGGGTATAAATCCATTCAGTTTTTTTGAAGTAATGTACATGAGAATAATAGTGGGTTTCCCCACCATAATAACCAACCATGTTAACCGACCAGTATGGCCGACACAGAAAGACCCAATTTTTTTTAAGATTTGGGAAGGGCGCAGGGTCAGTCCGCACGGTTTGGGAAATTCTGCACTAACTATGTAGCTCATTCTTTTCGCATGTCTTCCTAGAACATGTTCACTACTAATCATACAAAAATTGTGTTCCCAGAACGTCTATCAAAATTTCCAACCATTCTCTAATGACTCGTTGGAAACCAAAGGGGGAGGGAATGACATTAGGTGATGACATGG
Organism: Viscum album; assembly: GCA_963277665.1. NCBI lineage: Eukaryota > Viridiplantae > Streptophyta > Magnoliopsida > Santalales > Viscaceae > Viscum > Viscum album. The sequence continues at coordinate 1,060,041,259 of OY728155.1, forward strand.
GCACAAGGGCCTCAACCTATTTCCACTGAATGGGAACAATGGAATAAAGATGATGAAACTAGATGTTTAAACTATTACTATCATTCATAATGAGGATAATACATTGTACATGGGTTTAAAAAACCTTGGTATTTCCCTTGACTACAAGTCATCTTCTCTCTGAGACTTATAGATGAAGCTCAAATGATTAAAGCATCTTCGACATCCTAGTTAGGCTTTCGAAACCCCCCTAAATGATAATTCTTCTTTTTGTGCCACAAAAAAATATACTGAAGTCCCCTATAAGATTACCAAGACATAACACATTCCAAAGTCACGTCACCCTAACTCGATATTTCACTGAAACAAGGGATTAAAAAATGAACACACATCACACCTTGTTTCTTCGAGTGAGAAATTATACGAGTAAATAACACCTATAGTAACCTTCCTCTAAAATGAATGATTTTGAAGTTTTTCTAAGGGATAAATTCTCCCAACATAAAGAGACTCTCAAAGGAATTCATGACATTCACCTTTAATGTCAATAGAGTGCACGAAATCACAAGGCTTCGCCGAACATGACCATTGCGACTGATATAAACAATGCATGGAGTAGGACCTTATACAACATCCCCAAACAACAAAAAATTCTATAAAGTGTCCACAATATCCTCTCGTGACCATATTTCCCACACTGGTAGTTTAGTTTGAACTCCTTCTTCGAAGAGACTATGATGGACCGAGAAGACCTCTTAGACACCATCCAGATACTCATCCATGCTAACAACCCCAGACCACTTCCACCTTCACGAAATCAGGAAATTTAAGAGGCTAAGGTATCTTTCAACCTTACATGATCACTCTACCACTATATGAGGACACACACAACCAAGAAAGGAAAGGGTGTAGACTCAATCTAAAAATATCAAGAAAAAGATTCCTTATATTGATCAGCTGGAGGGTCTTCAAACATCGAAACAATCCAGGTTGCACTTTAGTTGTGCACTAACCTTTAATGGGGTGTACCTTATCCAACGATTGAACCCAAGGACCCAACCAAGATGGTACATTAGTCATGATATACCAAAAACCAGATCCAAACACATGAAGGGAACCACCGTAAAGGTGTCCCAAAACATTTTTCAAAAGAGACCACTAACCGTCCCTACAACACAACTTATTGAACAAACCCTAACCCAAAACACAGTTCAAACAGGAGGGGTTCTTGAACTCAAATCACACCACAACATCAAATTTTTAAAAAACACATAATACACGCCATCCCAAACTATTTATCAAGACATCATGTTTTTTATTAAAACAATTTCTTGGAAAACAAACAGTTCAGCGGTAAGCGTATCCACCAATGGTACCCCATGGGCCTCACACATGCATGTTTTTGTGCCACACTAGGAACCCTCATCATATCCGTTCCGGAACTCATCCATTCATGCCATCAACCATCCATCATCCCATATAACCACATGCATGTGTTCACTCACGAAAATACTAGAGGTTAAAACAAATATTCTTTCCACTTTTCAAAAAAAAAGCGGTCGACCAACACATCCTTTTTCTCAAAACCACTAACCTGGAGATAAAAATCCCAAATGAAATCTTACTAAAAGTTTCAGAAAGACACAACAATTTAAACAAGAATTCACTTTCATGTTATTCACATCAATTTTATATCATCTTATCCCATTAAAACACCCTTTGATTGTTTAGAAAACTCTATTTGAAACACATTTTCAAAACCAAATTTAGTATAGTTTCTACTTTTAAAACGAGGTGTAATCACACCAATTTCCATTTGAATATAATTCTGAAAATTCAGTTCCAACATTTCATAAATCAAACCATTCCATCTTTATTTGAAAATCCTTTCACAAAAACTTTACACTTCTTAAAACCAAGTCACTTTAAAACCAAAGTTCCAAGATTTCAAAATTAAAGAACACAAGATAATGTGAGAGGAAACTAGTTTCAGTGGGTGACTTGGAAATATGGTTGACGACCATATTCCAATCACTTCACTGTCACAAAGAGTGTTTTATGGAATATCCTCGGATCCACATGGCTTTCCAGGCCCTACGAGCTCACTGAGACCATTAACCCAACTCTCTTTTCATTTCCCCTAATCATCATTAAACCAAGAAAACCAAAGGACTCTTAAAGGTCCTGACTTCCACTATAATCTTGAATCCCGTCATGAGGTGTGGTGATTAGCCACACTACTCATAACCGAAACTCTATGTCCCAACATTCCTAACTCCAGACTATCCCGATTGTTCCCAAAATAACATGACCCAAATAGAACGAACCTCCTATGATACCATTTTGTCATGAACCAAATCTGGTCACCGCCAAAACTGACACCAGACCCAGCTCGTGACAATGCCCTAAGGGAATTCCCTATCCCCATGGTCTGGAACAAGTTCCCAGGTATCATTTATCATGGTTTGGGAATAATTTATCCGAATATGCATATATAAAACACCAAAAACATTTGATAAAATGAATCTGAAAAATTCATACCAACAAGGTTTATACAAAAATCAAGAACTGAATAAATAAGTTCAAATGAAATAAAAAAGTTCCAAAGACAAAATTAAATAGAAACAAAATATCCCCATGTACTCCACATGGAAAGGGGTCATCACCCCCAAGCCGTCTCCACTACTCCACCCCAAGGTTGGGGACTAACACCCTGAACCGCCATCACCCTTAGCCTTTCCTTTACCTGGGTCAAAAATAATAAAGTCTAATTACACCAAAGGGGTGAAATTAGGGTGTGTGTCTATGCCCAATAGGATACCACCCTATTATTCCATGGTTCATGCAATATAAGGTGAAAAATAAAGTAGTTTTAATATGCAGTGAAAAGCGGCGACAAATTCCAAGAAATGCAATTTTAAATTGAAGACATTTTTCAAGATAAAACTTTCAGAATGTCAACACATTTAAATAGGAATGTTAGATATTGAAATATAATTCCAAATATTCCCAAATACAAGGGCTAAAACAAAAAATCCACTGAGCAACAAAATCGGGAGCACCCCTAGGCACTAGATAGTCTCGGGCCCCATGTACCTCGTACCTCGGTGTAATGTAACCAAAGTAAAATTCGTTCTTGGGAATGAGTCACTAGTAGGGAACATACCCATAACCTAGTGGTACCCAATCATCACCCACATAGTTTATTTAGAGTTGTCTTTATCCAAATTCTAGGTGAAACGGGGACAAAACCCATCTGGTCCACTAGCCGTACTAGTACACATCCGCCCCACCTTGGTACTCGGGCTTCCCCCTTTGTGCTCAAACAATTTCAGCATTTAACACATATCAATTTTAATGTAAAACAACACTAATGGTCACATACACCAAATACAGTAGATATCACATTTTATACCACTTAAGACACACAACAAACATATTTATTTTGAATAAAACAATTTCTCAAAATCTCATGTTGTTTTGCACACAAAACCCCTTAACAACCCCACTTGTACACTACGTTCATTTAATTTCCATTTATTCTTTGTTTTTGGAAAGTGAAAACATGGACATGAAATAGAAATATAACTATGAATTTCTGATGAAGAGTGATAAAGAACACAGATATGATAAAAAACAATCTCAAGTCCATAAGCCAAAGAGGGTTGAAAAAGGTCATTAATATCATAAAAAATGAATATAACATGACAACCTTTTATTTCAAGACCATTTTCTAAAAGTTGAATAATTTTCATGAGAAGATATAATTACTTGATATCATCACAATCTATCCCTTTTATGTACCTTGATCGGATCCTATTTATCTCTTATTCTAAGAAATAATGGTAAATTTTTCACTCATGAAGCATTAGTAGATCATGAGATCAATAAATAGAATGATAGGACATCCCCTCTATCTTTATAACAAAAAATGGTTATAATAATTTAACCAATATGAAATAATCCTTATATAGTGAGATGATGCTTTAATATCTAAAAAATCATCTGTGTTTTAACACAAACCATTCAATAAATGGTTAACCTTATAACACTTCCAAAATAAAATCCCCCTTTATTACTTAAATATGATCTTGTGTTATACCAAAAATATTTCCATTGTAAACTTGGGTCTATACTTTTACTGACAGAATATCAAATGTGATTTTATTATTCTAGAATCCATGTGGAGGGAGATAATCACATGAAAATCCCCTAAAAGATAAACAATTATATTTTTATAGGGTTTATTCCTACAAAATCATACATGAAGTTCCCCAACTAAGGAGGGGAAGATACATGCTCCCTAATTATTATGGTTTACTTCATCTATTATGATTGAATAATATTTATCTTTTCCCTTCATCCTCATAGGTTGTATTGGATAATTATCAATATTAGCACTTGGACTGGGGCATTGATTTGCATGGTTCCCAAACTCCTTTAACTTAAAACACTAGATTATAGGTGCTGCATCATTTGTAATTATTTTCTCCTCCATTACATTAACCATACTTTTAATTATATTTGGAAATTCACAGAATTTATTATCCGACTTTCCAAATTTAATGCACCTCCCAGTTCCAGTCAAGATATTCCATTGATGCTTCTTCCCACATTTCTAGCACACACATGCTTGGAATTTCTTTCCACCATTTCAGTTTTCATGAGAATAAATATTTCTTTTCTTATCAAAACTAGAGGAATTGTGGGAATATCCTATTTCCATTTCTACATTTAGTAAAAATCTAAAGACTTATTCATAACTACTAGAGTCTCTTATATACAAGTCCTTTCGTAGAAATGGTTTCAGGCCACCAAGGAATCGATCGATTTTGCTTTTAGGGATGGTGGTCAAACCAGAAGCATACTTTTCAAGTGTTTTAGACTTATCTTTATAGGTGACAATAGTTTTATCCACATTTTTCTTTAGCTCAATGAATTATTCTCCAATTTTTTTTCATATAATATGAGAAAGTTATTTTCTACAATATAACCCCTTAAAATCTTTCCATTCTATATATTAAATTTCTTCTTATTCACTAGTGTTCTTAATAATAGTCCACCACTGATCTGCTTCATCTTAAAAATGATAAGCATCCAAGGAGAATTTTCTATTCTTTAAGAACTGAAGAATGGAAAATATCTTTTTAGTTGTACCAATCCATTATTCATAAACTAGTGAATCAGGGGAACCACTAAAAGAAGGTGGAAATTTCATCCTGAAGGACTCAAAAAAATTCTATTACCTCCTTTTCTCTCTTGGAAGTTCAATATGATTCATAGATTGATTTTTTGGAGTATATAAAAAATTATTTGCATCCTAGGTCCCATATAATTTGGTTGGTCAGGAGTAAAATCATCACGTTGTACGTTGAACTCAATATTAAAATGGTTCCTTTAGGTTTCATCCCATGACTAAAACCATCAAGTATATCATGAGGAACACTTATCATAGAGGAAAACTACATAATCATAAAAACTACTTATATGATTTCTAAATCATAACACATAATTATTTAACCTATAAAACCTTTAGTTCATGCTATTCCATTAAAATTAATTATCTATATAAATCCTTCATGTTGGTTCATAATGATTTTATGAATTCTCAAATAATATTCCATGGGAGTGTCAAACTAGGCGTGCTGTAAGCCCTGTTATCATGCACCTGTTCCCAATTGTGTCTAACTCAATATTTTGTTTTCAGGGTTGTTACACATATGTACAACTATTCCAAAGCTACATCCACTTATATTATATAGATAGGGTTTTAATTTCATAGAAATATCTATCTTAATCATTTAACAAAATTCTAGGATTATTTATTATACTTTGATTCATCTTTAGACATATCCTTAAATACATCCCTAGACATATCCTTATAAATATCCATAGGGATCCCACTAATGTTTTCTGATCCTAGTTTATGAGGGTTAACTAAAACTTTCCTTTAATACCAACTAAAGTGACCAGGGATTAACATACATGGTTATTACATCCTTTTATATGAATATTCAGGACATTACAAAAGTATATTCTTGAGTACCATAATAGTTTAATGTCTTTGGAAACATGGAAGCATAATATTCTATCTTAGTGAGCGATCATCAAAATATCCCTTAAAGATATTCCCCTTTATTACTCCTATTTAAAACATTTCATCATAATGTAGGAAAAGTAAACATAAGAAAGGGGTGAGATCAGATGCTCAATAAGGGTAAACAAACAAGATATGTATGCATAAGATGCACATAAGGGTATGAGTACATGATCATATCATTATAATATCATATCCCACATATCAAAAATCATAATAGAGAGTCATGGAATAAATATTTTGAGTTCATAAGACAAAAATCATAATATAATAAAGAGATTTATCCATGAAATTATAACATATGAGTAAGACATGGAATTTGGGGTAGCCACATAATCATGTAAAATCATTCCTTAAGTTAAGGGTAATTTCCAAAAAATATCTGTGCACTTCATGGTGACTATAATTATTAGGTGGGACACACCACCATATCCACTCACAGTCATTTCCTTATAGTGGATCAGGTTATACCTTCTTCCCTTAGTGGATCAAGCCCATCGACTTTTTCCCATCATTCTTTTTAAGATATAAATCATAACCCAATGCATTGGAGAGCTATAACAGCTTACCTGAAGCTATTTGAGCCACCCATTATTATAATATGTAATAGGATTAACCCATGATATATGGGTTACCTCATCTTAAATATAGTAATGGGAATACCTGGTGTTATTCAAGACACCCCATCATATAATCTATAATAGGCTTACCTGACTCTATATGGGCTACCCTATCATATAAGGTGTAATGGGCTTACCCAATACCATCTGGGACATCCCATCATATAATATGTAATGAGATTAACCAACACTATCTAGGACACCCCAATGTATAATCCCTAATGGGCTTACCCAACGCTATCTGGGCAACCCCATTGTATAAGCTGTAACAGGCCAACCCAATCCATCTCGGCCACCCCAACATATAAGCTATGTCAGAGAACTACAACATGAATAAATTAAAAATATCTTTCATATAATCATAAAACTTATTAAAACAATTTTTCTTTCTTAACATGATTAACCCATGGAAAATAAATGGCTTTGATGTCAATCTCTTTGAAACATGATTATCCCATTGAAAAGAAATTAGTTTCATAACAATCTATTTGAATCATGATTGACCAATGGAAAATAAACGGATTCCATAAACATCATGATATTAAAACATAAACCATTATGAGAAATAATATGAATGGTATCATTGGATCATATTCCCAGTAAATCATTAACTATATCGAAGGACATCATTTTATATGGATAAGGATTTTGAAAGATCACTTGGAACATAACCTTTCTTTAAAAAATAAATTTTTAAAACATATAAATTTTTCAAAATAATTTTATTTGAAAAAAATTTTAAAAATATATAAAATAATCAATAAAATTCATATAAAAAGTTTCTTGATGAAAATATCCTTTCTCTTTTAAAAACACTTTTTAAAATATAAAACATTTTGAAAACCATTTCCTTTAAAAATAACCCAAGAAATTTATAAAAGAAGATTTGAAAAAAATTTGAAGTAATTTTTTAAAACATAAAACATTTTTAAAATACATTTACTTGAAAATTATATAAAAATTTCATTTAAAAAATTCTAAAAATATTTTTAGAAGACATTGTTTTGAAAGAACACATATTTCCTACTGAAGAGAGAGATAATGTCGTATTTTCTTAAAAAGACTTTCTTAATTTTCTTATTTACCAAAGAGTGAAAAGATAGTACCATTAATTTAATACATCAGGAATAACATGAAGATAATACAATTAATTAGAGTTATTAATATATGGATCATAATATTTCTTCAATGGAATAATAATCATAAAAAATCCCAATAAACAATGAGATTGTAGCAATAAACTGTCACCACATTGGTAACATTGAATCATAATAAAAATGAAATAAAAACATGACAATAATATTAAAATATCATTAAAAAAAGGATATTGATGATATTACTTATAAAATTTTAGTATATAAACCTCTTATAAGAACATAGTTGTATAACATTGCACGTGTCTAAAAGAAAATAAATTAAGACAAAATTACTTTACCGATTTGGTATCTTTTGAGCCATAAAACCCGAGAAAAAGAGATCATAAAATAGATATGTAAATAACCATAAATTTAATGGAAATAATAAAATAATAAATTCATGGGAGGTATATACACCACACAAAATAAACAAGTGTTGAATATGACATAACTATCACAGAAATAAAAGTGAGACATGAAATCCCTTTACTACTTGAGTATCTTTTGAATCATGAGATACATGAATTAATGAAATAAATTGAAACTTTAAATACTATGAAATAAATTAAATTCATTATATAACATGTAATATGGATTTATATTCACCAAAAAATAAGAATAAATGGTGAATATATCTTATATCTCACAAAAATAATAGTGAGACGAGAAAAACCTTACCTTATGTCTTGAATTTCCTCGTACCTGTTCAAAAATACTATATAATAATTATAGGACTATTATAAATCGAAAAAGTAACCATATTATTAAATATCACCCAATATTTTATTTGATTATTACTTTATATTACATTTTTATTAACAATTTCATGTTAATTTTATGTTTCGGGTAATAACTATGTTTTTCATATATGTTTTGAATGGTTATTCTTGATCCTCTTACCCATATCATGATTTAATTGTTTAAAAAATAAAAAACATGATATAAATATAATATATATTCATTATATAATTATTTATAATTATCTATAAAATATATAAATATGAAATGGAATACACCGTTCCTGGAGACGGTAGGTCGTACGTACGCATGAACACTATTTTAGTTTTCTTATCATAAATAAATAAAGTAAATGATATATATGAATATATATATATATATTATCATTACAGAATAATAATTATTTCATATATATAATATAAGTTTTCTAAACTCATCCTTAATAAATTCCATATAATGCGTGAACAAATCACATCGCTTTGGGGAGATGGTAGTCCACATGTCCACAGATGAAGTTATCGTAATCCCAAAAAATGGAAAACATGAATGTATGTGTCATATAATAATTATAAAATCAAAAATACATCATATATATCATAAATGTCACAAATATCATATAAAAACAGTAATTCCATCATTATTCCCAAGCTTTAGAGGCGTTAATGGAAGAATAGACGATATCGGTTCGTGAGGCGGTAGTCCGCCATACACACGAACGATGTTTGCGTATCCCATTTGATGCATGTGTGTGATAGTGTATGTAATAATATTAAAAAAAACAAATACATATATTTAGTAAAATTAGGTTGTTATATAATCTTGATATAATAATAACTAAGGGGTGGAGAAATAAATAAAACAAAAGTGCTTGTGGAAGGATGTTGCCTCTTCTTTGGGTAACTTCTTTTGGTTTGCACCAAAGGGTGTCCTTGGTTGGATTTATTCCTAAATTAAGGAATCTTGAATTAAGGGAGGGATGTTTTGAGGATATTTGGGAATGTTTATACCATTCTAAATGGCTTGATCAGTGTGAATAGGTGTGGTGGGTGAGTTCTCTTTTATAGTGGATGAAGAGTGACATTCTTGTAAATATAAAAAGGTAAACACTCTTGAGAGGTATACCTTAAATAATGTGCCTCCAATCTTTGTTATGTTTCAATAAAATGGATTATATATTCAAAATATTTCCGTCAAACGTTTTTTGGACATTTTTATAGGTTATTTCCCCCCTTAAGTTAACATTTAATCAATAAGTGAATTCATTTTTACCTTAATCTATTACTTAATTTAAATTAATTTCACTAATATTTTTAGTAAAAAACTAAGTTAACCTTAATATGAATTTTAAATTATTATAATTAAAATTATGGAATCATTTTTTATAAATTCTAAACACATAATTGTTATAAATTATTTTAAAATCAATCCCATAGATGGACAGAGATAATGAGTTTTTAAAGTTAAAAAGTTCAAAAGATTGAAATGTTTTTTACCCAATTTCAATGTGAAACTAGTTATAATGAAATAAATTGGATTAATTTATGTATAATTAAACTATTTCTTATTTATAACCAAATTAAAATATAATTTATCTATATAAATAAATTATATGAAAAATAGTTTTCTATTAAAATTCATTATTTTTTAGTATTCATCAAAAAAAGAAACATCTTAGAAAAATAAAACCAATTACCCAAAGTAAATTTTGATATTATGATTTAAAAAATGAAGTTTATTTTTTAATAAAATTTATAAAATTGTAAAAAATTATATTTAAAATTGGTGGACCATTAAAAGGTGGTAAACGTACCTTTTCAAAAGAATATATATCTTTATGTGTAAAATTGGATTTATTTTTATCTCTTATCGAGAAAATGCATAAGATGAACATTAAATAGTTTATTTATTAAAATATATATATTTCATTAAAATAATTTAACAAAATTGGTTTAATGAACTTATTTATGTATGATGTGTTTTATTGCATAAATATATTTTTTTCATAAAAATATTTCATATATTATCAAAATAGTTTTATTTTCATTTTTAGTTAATTGGTAACAAAATAATTCTTTTTATATGCATGTGTAAACCCTGTTTTTATAATTTAATTCATCTTATTAATAACCACCATTACGTTGGATAGGTGAAAACTATAATAATATTTTAATAATAATATTAATAGTATATTGTAGTCTGGTGAAACTAGGTCTTACATTTCCCACAAGTTATTGATGGAACTCAACATTATGTTTAACACAAGAAAATCATAGTGTTGCACACACCATAAGAAAATACAAGTTTCTCATTTAGTAAAATATTAAATTGGTGTTACATAAAATACAATAATAACTTATTGCGTTCATATAAAAAAATCTATATTCAGTGTTACATGATATTAAAAATAACAAAAAGATTAAATAGATCAAAAATAAATTTCAAAAAATTTCTGGGGTGTTAAAAAAAGTGAAATAAAGCAGAATTTGATAATTTAACTAGAAAAAAAAACATATAGGTTGAATATATAACTTATCCATGTAATATAAAGCATAAGTTTTATTTAATTAAAATAAAATATTATAATTATTTACTAAAGAAATAAAAAAAATATCATAAAGGAAAACAAATTCCTAAAAAAATATGAAATTGAAAACAATCATAGTGTAATTTAAGAAAAAATGACATGGAAAATAAAAAATCAACCTACCAAAAAAATATATGGATATATTATTCACTGATGAAACACGACACAACATCAATTTAGGGCCCCTCCAGGGTAGTATCCAGTCCTTTTAAGATATTTTTAATCCTTTTATTATTTAATTTAATTTCTATTATGTCCTCCAGCTTAGAGATATTTTAAGGGTGAATTAGTATTTTATTTTTTAGGGATTGAACCTATAAATTGGTGGTATAATACTAGTTTTATTATGTTATGATTAGATTAATAATATTTTTTAGATTGTTATATTATTTAGGTGTTATCCACATGTTCCTCTAGAGCTCATCATACAAGGAGTTGTTTATCCCAAATTTACTGCATTTGTTGGCATCAACCCTTGTGATTAAATATTTTCTGAAATTTTATTAAATTATATTCTCTAAGTAATAACCAGTATATCCTTACTCTTTTAAATACCCTCCATCCTTACTCACATGACCCCAGAATTTCCACAATACCCAGAAACGATGGTGAGTCGTAACATCCCCGCTCCAGTCTGTCATCCCAACTTTTCTTAACTACATCAATTAGTATCAAAGCAAGGACCATGTAATTACAATCTAAATCAATTATCATGTGCACTCACATCTAACAAGAAGAATATTCTATTTTCACCTCTACATATTTTCTTGTCACACCCATTTCTTCTTCAGTGATGCTTCACTTCCATCCAGTTAGCCAGGGTCCAGCTGTCCACATAAAGATAAAAAAAACATAAAAAGAAAAGGAAAAAAGAAAACATCAAACCATGGTATATCTTCTACATGTTCCACAGTACACACCCTTTTATTTTATCTTAACCTAAATTAAAACTCCCACAACTTCCAAAACTAGTATTCACCTAGACCTCACTCATTGTATATTCCCAAAACCATCTTGTAAACTAGTCCCTCATGTGACACTACTTCTACTTTGCACAACTTCTATAATGTGATTTTTCTTTGCATGAAAACCACAGAAACACACCCAACCTCTATATCCCCATGAAAATCCAAGAACTTTTCACATGGGTTACTGAGAAATGAATAAAAGGGTTAAAAAAGAGAAGGGTAAAATGGTAAAAATAAAGCACAAAGAAGAAGAAAATTAGTGGAAATTGGTATGGCCATGTGTTAACCCACCAGTGTATGACTCATCAACGTACCCCGACTGTATGAATCTTACTCTTCATACCAGAACTAGGGACATAATACTTTCTTAAATATTAGTTCCATCACTTGTGGAATAGAGACACATCAACTTCTTTATTTATCATGTGTGAAAAAAGTGAAATGACAGAATCTATCTCTCCTAAATTAGACCAAGAAAATCTTGTTATAAAAAATTATTATATATTATAGATTCAATATTGAGACAAGTAAAAAATATTTTTAGAGGAATTTTGAGACCATCTCATTATTCCCATGACACTACCTTAGGTTCTGACTACCTTTACACCCCACCAGGTCATTATTGAACATGTTTGTAATGAAGCTGTTGTATAAAATTCTTTAGTAGAGATGATATAAGAGTTAGACCCAATCATGAAAGGTGAAGAAATAATTATTCCACTAATGAAGTTTATTTTCACATACTAATGGTTGGAGACACTACCATTATATCACCTAAAAAATAATTTTCTCATGTTGCATCATTACAAGTTATTGGTTACATTATAAGAACTCCTTAGAATATGTCATGACTCCTATAGATGGTCGAGGGTAATATTATTCATTTTTCTTTCATTGAGATTAAATTAGATTTAAATCCATGGTCAAAGAGATATGGTTACCCACATGATACTAATACAGACTAGAAGATACAACCAAACATAACAATGATAAATCATGAATGTTGGAAGGAGTTAATGGTGTTTACTAAAAATATGAACTTTGGATTGAATCATTATGTTCATTGAAATTAGTCCATCTCAATGAATCATGTGTAAGAACCTTTATAGGATGTTAACTATGGTTCTAAATTATTACATAATACATGACTCCTTCAAGGTTTCCTCCCTGAAAGAGAATGAATAATCACACCATTCTATTATACGTAGATTAAAATATTTATCCAATGGTACTTGATGGTGATTCCATTCCACGTGGGGGAGTATTATACAAAACTGATTCAGGTCCCCTCTAGAGTAGTAAAAAATGACCTCATGGCCTTTTATTTCCTTTTATTATTATATTTAATGAATATTTTTACCTCTCTTATATGGACAATTTAAAGTATAATTAGTATTTTATTATTTTATGATTTGAGCCTAAAAATAGAATTTTTTCTGTTAGTTTTATATGTTTTTGATAAGATTAATATAATTTAAGAGATTATTCTCTACTTTGGGTGTTATTATTTTGTTCCTCCCGAGTTTCTGTTATAAAGACTCATTTATCCCCACTATGCTACATCAAAATATTAAGGAAATGTTTAGTTGTGTGTGTATATTTTATTCTTTTAGATAAAACACTAAATTATTTTAATGGATGTTATGAAATAAAAGTATTAATTTTTTTTATGATAAATAACGATTTAGGAAATACATTTTACTATTTAGTTATAGTTTTATTTAATTTTATTTTTGAGAAACATATTTTTCATGTTTGTGAGGGGTTCATATGGACCAACCAACACTTTTTAAAATATAATAAGTGATTATAAACCCAAAATCCCAATAACACCATACATGAAACAAAAAACCATGCTGAATATATAAAATGAAGATACTATAGTGCACACCTTACACTGATGAGATATTTTTGTCACTTTTATTATTACACATTCTTGATGAAGAATACTAAATGGTAGCTATTGGACTGCCCTATCTAATGTGGATCCATAGGTAGAAACCAAATCACTCATAAAAAGGATGATACCCTTTTAACTCTCAAGATAAGATAGTATATCAATGTTTAATGAGAGGATAAGGTAAATAGCTTTAAGGAGAGGGATCAAATCATTTTTGACTCACTCCACCCATCAAATGGATACTTTCACTTTATAAATCCCTTGAGGAAAATCCTTGAGGGAACATAAATTAACTCATACATTATGAGTTAATGAATATAGTTTCATTGTATAAAACCATCATACTTTACAACCTATTTATAATTTCATATTATGAAATAGAAAATTTAATGATATACACTTTGGATAATAATCAGAATGAATTAACTTTGATAACTCATTAATATGAATGCATTACGATATGCACATATCAAAAGGCATAAAAAAAGGTGGTAGTGTCACAATATCATATATAAAAACCAATGATATATGTATATTGTACCATATGATATTGAAAAAAATCATTATATGTGTTTAAGTCTTTTGGAATATCTCCTTTAATATCCCACTTGCACTAAAGACACATATACTTTACAACATTTCACTTCATAATGTATCATATATAGTAACTTGTGAAACCAAATTCAAAACTCCTTTTTAAACAACCTAGTTAATTATAGAATAAATAATTCTCAAATTTTTTAGAAGTTATGAATTTGATAGATATATTCATTATAAAAATATAAATTAAATTTTAAATAAAAAAGGAAATATTTTTATTAAAATATTTTCATATAAGGCTTTATTTAAAAGTTATATTTTAAAATTAAAGAATTTTAATTTGGAAAAATTAATTTAATTTTTTAATTCATCTTGTTAAAATTTTCCTGACATGATGTTTTAATAATTTTATGAAAAGATACATTTTCCATGAATAGTAAAAATAATGATTTTTATTGAATTTTTTTTCCATTTAAAGAATTTAAAAAGTTATATTTAATTTTAGAATTATTTTAAAATTTAAATTAGTTCAATAATACTATGATTAATCCAATTTTGGTCATTGGAATCAATTTTATGTTGAATTTTGATGTAAAACGTTTTATACTTAAGGAAACTTTTACTTCAGAAAACCGATTTTCGTCACGCTTTGTAGGATACTAATAAAATGATTTTCTTTCCACTTATAGAGATTGAATATTTTAAATTTTATTTCATTTTTATAATCATAAAATTAATATTATTTAATATGGTCAACATAATTTGTGGTCTTAGTGAATTTTAAAAATAGTTAAAATTCATGATCATGATAAAAAGGTAAATCAGGTTAAATCAGGTTTAAAACAATAAGTGATAAGGTAATGTTTTTTCATTTTAACCTTATTAGATGAATTTATTTTGACCCATATCACATTTGTATCAATGGTCTTGTGTGGGGCTTGGAATAACCAAAAAATCATTAATATTTAATAAGTTATTAATTAAACAACTTTTATTTTTAAAACTGGAATTGAGCTTTTGGGCAGGCCCAATCCCTTAAATAAAAACCCATATACAACTTGGTTATGGATTTATAAAGGCTCCAAAATAAAATGGTGGTGTTAATATGTTAGGGGATACCATTTAAGAATTTTAATGGGTTAAAAATATTAAAAAATGAAAAATTTATAAAAGAAACAAAATTTATTTTAAAATATGGAATTGGGCCCACGGTTTCGCCCAATTCATGAAAACTCACCCATTCCACCATAAAAGCATGAGAAACCCCAAAAACAAAGCATAAATGGAAATTAAATGAAATTTAACTTTAAAATAAGTTATTTATGTGACAATTCTCCCCACTATGAAAACTTTCCATCCTCGGAATGCTACAACAAAGCCAGATACCAAAACCAAACCCAACCGATAAACCAAGATGTACTTCTTTGCCATGCTTCGCCCCCAAGGGCCAAAACACCTCTAGTGATCAATTAAGGAATGATTAATTTCACAACCCAAACTTACACCACTTTCCTAAAATGATAAATCACATTCATACTTTATCCCAAAATGAAACTCCTCGAACGCTATCCAAACAAGACTCAAGCAATTCAACCAAACAAACAACAACTTCGAACAAGGTTACACTTACCTTACATTAACTATACCATTAGGAGCTCTCCAATCCCAACATTTACTCAAGGAAGATTTTGGTATCTAGATAGTTACGAATGAGAATACCTACCACCAAGCCAAGATCATGGATTAATTTGAGCTATTGGTATGGGGGGACACAAATAGGCACCCCACCATAAGAGGCAACCTATATTATTTTCCGAGACATAATGAAGACACTAATAGGGGGCGGCCCAAATAAGCTCCCTAGTAAAAAGGGTATAAATCCATTCAATTTTTTCGAAGGAACGTACATGACAATCATAGTGGGTCTCCCCACCATAAGAACCAACCATCTTAACCGACCAGTGTGGCCGACACAGAAAGACCCAATTTTTTTTAAGATTTGGGAAGGGCGCAGGGTCAGTCCGCACGGTTTGGGAAATTCTGTACTAACTATGTAGATCATTATTTTTGCATGTATTCCTAGAACATGTTCACTACTAATCATACAAAAATTGTGTTCCCAGAACGTCTATCCAAATTTCAAACCATTCTCTAATGAATCAATGGAAACCTAAGGGGGAGGGAATGACATTAGGTGATGACATGGGCACAAGGGCCTCAACCTATTTCCACTGAATGTGAACAATAGAATGAAGATGATGAAACTAGAGGTTTAAACTCTTACTATCATTCATAATGAGGATAATACATTGTACATGGGTTTAAACAACCTTGGTATTTCCCCTGACTACAAGTCAGCTTCTCTCTGAGACTTATGGATGAAGCTCAAATGATTAAAGCATCTTCGACATCATAGTTAGGCTTTGGAAACCCCCCTGAATGATAATTATTCTTTTGGTGCCACAAAAAAATATACTGAAGTCCCCTATAAGATTACCAAGACATAACACATTCCAAACTCACGTCACCCTAACTCGATATTTCACTGAAACAAGGGATTAAAAAATGAACACACATCACACGTTGATTCTTCGAGTGAGAAACTATATGAGTAAATAACACCTATAGTCACCTTCCTCTAAAATGAAATATTTTGATGTTTTTCTAAGGTATAAATTCTCCCAACATAAAGAGACTCTCAGAGGAATTCATGACTTTCACCTTTAATGTCAATCGAGTGCACGAAATCACAAGGCTTCACCGAACATGACCATTGCGACTGATATAAACAATGCATGGAGTAGGACCTTATACAACATCCCCGAACAACACGAAATTCTAGAAAGTGTCCACAATATCCTCTCGTGACCAGATTTCCCACACTGGTAGTTTATTTTGAACTCCTTCTTCGAAGAGACTATGATGGACCAATAAGACCTCTTAGACACCATCCAGATACTCATCCACGCTAACAACCCCAGACCACTTCCACCTTCAGGAAATCAGGAAATTTAAGAGGCTAAGGTATCTTTCAACCTTACATGATAACTCTCCCACTACAATAGGATACACACAACCAAGAAATAAATGGGTGTATACTCAATCTAAAAATATCAAGAAAAAGATTCCTTATATTGATCAGCTGGAGGGTCTTCAAATGGAAAAACAATCCGGGTTGCACTTTAGTTGTGCACTAACCTTTAATGGGGTGTACCTTATCCAAAGATTGAACCCAAGGACCCAACCAATATGGTACATTAGTCATGATATACCAAAAACCAGATCCAAACACATGAAGGGAACCATCGTAAAGGTCTCCCAAAACATTTTTCAAAAGAGACCACTAACCGTCCCTACAACACAACTTATTGAACAAACCCTAACCCAAAACACAGTTCAAACAGGAGGGGTACTTGAACTCAAATCATACCAAAACATCAAATTTTTAAAAAACACATAATACACACCATCCCAAACTATTTATCAAGACATCATGTTTTTTTATTAAAACCATTTCTTGGAAAACAAACAGTTCAGCGGTAAGCGTATCCACCAATGGTACCCCAAGGGCCTCACACATGCATGTTTTTGTACCACACTAGGAACCCTCATCATATCCGTTCCGGAACTCATCCAGTCATGCGATCAACCATCCATCATCTCATATAACCACACGCATGTGTTCACTCACGAAAATACCAGAGGATAAAACAAAGATTCTTTCCACTTTTCAAAAACAAAGCGGTCGACCAACACATCATTTTTTCTTAAAACCACTAACCCAGAGATCAAAATCCCAAATGAAATCTTACTAAACGTATCAGAAAGACACAACCATTTAAACAAGAATTCACTTTCATGTTATTCACATCAATTTTATATCATCTTATCCCATTAAAACACCCTTTTATTGTTTAGAAAACTCTATTGGAAACACATTTTCAAAACCAACTTTAGTATCATTTCTACTTTTAAAACAAGGTGTAAGCACACCATTTTCCATTTGAATATAATTCTGAAAATTCAGTTCCACCATTTCATAAATCAAACCATTCCATCTTTATTTGAAAATAATTTCACAAAAACTTTACACTTCTTAAAACCAAGTCACTTTAAAACCAAAGTTCCAAGATTTCAAAATTAACGAACACAAGATAATGTGAGAGGAAACTAGTTTCAGTGGGTGACTTGGAAATATGGTTGAAGGCCATATTCCAATCACTTCACTATCACAAATACTGTTTTATGGAATATCCTCGGATCCACATGGCTTTCCAGGCCCTGCGAGCTCACTCAGACCATTAACCCAACTCACTTTTCATTTTCCATAATCATCATTAAACCAAGAAAACCAAAGGACTCTTAAAGGTCATGAATTCCCCTATAGACCTGAATCCCGTCATGAGGTGTGGTGATCAGCCACACTACTCATAACCAAAACTCCAAGTCCCAACATTCCTAACTCTAGACTATCCCGATTGTTCCCCAAATAACATGACCCAAATAGAACAAACCTCCTCTGATACCATTTTGTCATGAACCGAATCTGGTCACCGCCAAAACTGAGACCAGAACCAGCTCGTGAAAAGGCTCGAAGGGAATTCCCTATCCCCATGGTTTGGAACAAGTTCCCAGGTATCATTTATCATGGTTTGGGAACAATTTACCCAAATATGTATATATAAAACACCAAAAACATTTGATAAAATGAATCTGAAAAATTCATACCAACAAGGTTTATACAAAAATCAAGAACTGAATAAATAAGTTCAAATTAAATAAAAAAGGTCCAAAGACAAAATGAAATAGAAAAAAATAGCCCCATGTACTCCACATGAAAAGGGGTCATCACCCCCAAGCCGTCTCCACTACTCCACCCCAAGGTTGGGGACTAACACCCTGAACCGCTATCACCCTTAGCCTTTCCTTTACCTGGGTCAAAAATAATGAAGTCTAATTACACCAAAGGGGTGAAATTAGGGTGTGAGTCTATTCCCAATAGGATACCACCCTATGATTCCATGGTTCATGCAATACAAGGTGAAAAAGCAAGTAGTTTAAATATGCAATGAAAAGCGGTGACAAATTCCAAGAAATACAACTTTAAATTGAAAACATTTTTCAAGATAAAACTTTCAGAATGTCAACACATTTAAATTGGAATTTTAGATACTGAAATATAATTCCAAATATGCCCAAATACAAGGGAAAATACCATAAATCCAATGAGCAACAAAATCGGGAACACCCCTAGGTACTAGATAGTTTCGGGCCCCATGTACCTCGTACTTCGGTGTAATGTAACCAAAGTAAAATTTGTTCTTGTGCATGATCCACTAGTAGGGAACATACCCATAACCTAGTGGTCCCCAATAATCATCCACATAGTTTAGTTAGAGTTGTCTTTATCCAAATTCTAGGTGAAACAGGGACAAAACCCATCTGATCCACTAGCCGTACTAGTACACATCCGCCCCACCTAGGTACCCAGGCTTCCCCCTTTGTGCTAAAAAAATTTAACCATTTAAAACATATCAATTTTAATGTAAAACAACACTACTGTTCACATACACCAAATACAGTAGCTATCACATTTTATACCACTTAAAAAACACAACAAACACATTGATTTTGAATAAAACAATTTATCAAAATCTCATGTTGTTTTGCACACAAAACCCCTTAAGAACCCCACTTGTACACTATGTTCATTTAATTTCAATTTATTCTTTGTTTATGGAAAGTGAAAACATGGACATGAAATAGAAATATAACTATGAAGTTCTGATGAAGTGTTATGAAGAACACAGATACGATAAAAAAAATCTCAAGTCCATAAGCCAAAGAGGGTTGAAAAAGGTCATTGATATCATAAAAAATGAATATAACATGACAACCTTTTATTTAAAGACCCTTTTCTAAAAGTTGAATAATTTTCATGAGAAGATATAATTACTTGATCTCATCACAATCTATCTATTTTATTTACCTTGATCGATTCCTATTTATCTCTTATTCTAAGAAATAATGGTAAATTTTTCATTCATGAAGCATTAGTAGATCATGAGATCTACAAATAGAATGACAGGACATCCCCTCTATATTTATAAAAAAATGGTTATAATAATTTATCCAATATGAATTAATCTATATATAGTGAGATGATTCTTTAATATATAAAAAAGCATCTGTGTTTTAACACAAACCATTCCATAAATGGTTAACCTTACAACACTTCCAAAATAAAATCCCCCTTTATTCCTTAAATATGCTCTTGTGTTATACCAAAAATATTTCCATTTTAAACTTGGATCTATACTTTTACTGACAGAATATACAATGTGATTTTATTATTCTAGAATCCATGTAGAGGGAGATAATCACATGAAACTCCCCTAAAAGATAAAAAATAATATCTTTATAGGGCTTATTTATACAAAATCATACATGAAATTCCCCAACTAAGGAGGGGAGGATACATGCTCCCTAATTATTATGGTTTACTTCATCCATTATGATTGAATAATATTTATCTTTTACCTTCATCCTCATAGGTTGTATTGGATAATTATCAATATTAGCACTTGGACTAGGGCATTGATTTGCATGGTTCCCAAACTCCTTTCACTAAAAACACTGGATTATAGGTGCTGCATCATTTGTAATTATTTTCTTCTCCATTACATTAACCATACTTTTAATCATATTTGGAAATTCACAGAATTTATTATCCGACTTTCCAAATTTAAAGCACCTACCAGTTCCAGTCAAGTAATTCCATTGATGCTTCTTCCAACATTTCTAGCACACACATGATTGTAATTTCTTTCCACCATTTGAGTTTTCATGAGAATAAATATTTCTTTTCTTATCAAAACTAGAGGAATTGTTGGAATATCCTATTTTCATTTCTACATTTAGTAAAAATCTAAAGACTTATTCATAACTACTAGAGTCTCCTATATAAAAGTCCTTTCGTAGACATGGTTTCAGGCCACCAAGGAATCGATCGATTTTTCTTTTAGGGATGGTGGTCAAACCAGAAGCATACTTTTCAAGTGTTTTAGACTTATCTTTATAGGTACCAATAGTTTTATCCACATTTTTCTTTAGCTCAATGAATTATTCTCCAATATTTTTTCATATAATATGAGAAAGTTATTTTCTACAATATAACCCCTTAAAATCTTTCCATTATATATATCAAATTTCTTCTTATTCACTAGTGTTCTTAATAATAGTCCACCACTGATCTTCTTCATCTTACAAATGATAAGCATCCAAGGAGAATTTTCTATTCTTTAAGAACTGAAGAACGGAAAATATCTTTTTAGTTGTACCAATCCATTATTCATAAACTAGTGAATCAGTGGAACCACTAAAAGAAGGTGGAAATTTCATCCTGAAGGACTCAACAAAATTCTGTTACCTCCTTTTCTCTCTTGGAAGTTCAATATGATTCATAGATTGATTTTTTGGAGTATATAAAAAATTATTTGCATCCTAGGTCCCATATAATTTGGTTGGTCAGGAGGAAAATCATCACATTGTACATTGAATTCAATATTAAAATGGTTCCTTCAGGTTCCATCCCATGACTAAAACCATCAAGAATATCATGAGGAACACTTATCATAGAGGAAAACTACATAATCATAAAAACTACTTATATGATTTATAAATCATAACACATAATTATTTAACCTAAAAATCTTTTAGTTCATGCCATTCAATTAAAATTAATTATCTATATAAATCCTTCATGTTGGTTCATAAGGATTTTATGAATTCTCAAATAATATTCCCTGGGAGTGTCAAACTAGGCGTGTTGAAAGTCCTGTTATCATGCACCTATTCCCAATTTGGTCTAACTCAATATTTTGTTTTCGGGGTTGTCACTCATATGTACAACTATTCCAAAACTACATACACTTATATTATACATATTGAGATTTAATTTCTTATAAATCTCTATCTTAATCATTTAACGAAATTCTAGGATGATTTCTTATACTTTGATTCATGTTTAGACATATCCTTAAATACATCCCTAGACATATCCTTATAAATATCCATAGGGATCGCACTAAAGTTTTCTGATCCCAGATTATGAGGGTTAACTAAACCATTCCTTTAATACCAACTATAGTGACCCTGGATTAACATACATGGTTATTACATACTTTTATATGAATATTCATCACATTACAAAAGTATATTCTTGAGGACCATAATAGTTTAATGTCTTTGGAAACATGGAATCATAATATTCTACCTTAGTGAGTGATCATAAAAATATCCCTTAAAGATATTCTCCTTTATTTCTCCTATTTAAAACATTTCATCATAATGTAGGAAAAGGAAACATAAGAAATGGGTGAGATCAGATGCTCAATAAGGGTAAACAAACAAGATATGTAAGCATAACATGCACATAAGGGTATGAGTACATGATCATATCATTATAATATCATATCATACGTATCAAAAATCATAATAAAGATTCATGGAATAAATATTTTGATTTAATAAGACACAAATCATAAAATAATCAAGAGATTTATCCATGAAATTATAACATATGAGTAAGACAAGGAATTTGGGGCAGCCACATAATCATGTAAAATCATTCCTTAAGTTAAGGGTCATTTCCAAAAAATATCTGGGCACTTCATGGTGACTATAATTATTAGGTGGGACACACCACCATATCCACTCACAATCATTTCCTTATAGTGGATCAGGTTATACCTTCTTCCCTTAGTGGATCAAGCCCATCGACTTTTTCCCATCATTCTTTTTAAGATATAAATCATAACCCAATGCATTGGAGATATATAAAAGCTTACATGAAGCTATTTGGGCCACCCATTATTATAATATGTGATTGGATTAACCCATGATATATGGGTTACCTCATCTTAAATATAGTAATGGGCATACCTGGTGTTATTCAAGACACCCCATCATATAAGCTATAATAGGCTTACCTGACTCTATATGGGCTAACCTATCATATAAGGTGTAATGGGATTACCCAATACCATCTGGGCCATCCCATCATATATTATGTATTGAGATTAACCAACATTATCTAGGCCACCCCAATGTATAATCCCTAATGGGCTTACCCCGCACTATCCGGGCAACCCCATTGTATAAGCTGTAACAGGCCTACCCAATGCCATCTGGGCCACCCAATCATATAAGCTATGCCAGAGAACTACAACATGAATAAATTAAAAATATCTTTCATATAATCATAAAACTTATTAAAACAATTTTTCTTTCTTAACGTGATTAACCCATGGAAAATAAATGGGTTTCATGTCAATCTCTTTGAAACATGATTATCCCACTAAAAAGAAATTGGTTTCATAAAAATCTATTTGAATCATGATTGACCAATGGAAAATAAACGGGTTCCATAAAAATCATGATATTAAAACATAAACCATTATGAGAAATAATATGAATGGTATCAATGGATCATATTCCCAGTAAATCATAAACTATATCGAAGGACATCATTTTATATGGAGAAGTATTTTGAAAGATCACATGGAACATAACCTTTCTTTAAAAAATAAATTTTTAAAACATATAAAATTTTCAAAATAATTTTATTTGATTTTTTTTAAATATATAAAATAATCAATAAAATTTATATAAAACGTTTCTTGATGAAAATATCCTTTCTCCTTTAAAAAAACTTTTTAAAATATAAAACATTTTGAAAACCATTTCCTTTAAAAATAACCCAAGAAATTTATAAAGGAAGATTTGAAAAAAATTTGAAATTTTTTTTAAAACATAAAACATTTTTAAAATACTTTTCTTTGAAAATTATATAAAAATTTCATTTAAAAAACTTTAAAAATTTTTTTACAAATTTTTTTTTTGAAAGAACACAGATTTCCGACTGAAGAGAGAGATAATGTCATATTTTATTAAAAACACATTCTTAATTTTCTTATTTTCCAAAGAGTGAAAAGATAGTACCATTAATTTAATATATCAGGAATAACCCAAGGATAATAAAATTAATTAGAGTTATTGATATATGGATCATAATATTTCTTCAATGTAAGCATAATCATAAAAAATCCCAATAAACAATGAGATTGTAGCAATAAACTGTCACCACTCTGGTAACATTGAATCATAATAAAAATAAAATAAAAACATTACATGAATATTAAAATATCATTAAAAAAGGATATTGATGATATTACTTATAAAAGTTTAGTATATAAACCTCTTATAATAACATAGTTGTATAACATTGCACGTGTCTCAAAGAAAATAAATTAAGACAAAATTACTTTACCTATTTGGTTACTTTTGAGCCATAAAACCCGAGAAAAAGAGATCATAAAATGGATATGTATATAACCATAAATTTAATGGTAATAATAATATAATAAATTCATGGGAGGTATATACACCACACAAAATAAACGAGTGTTGAATATGACATAACTATCACAGAAATAAAAGTGAGACCTGAAATCCCTTTACTACTTGAGTATCTTTTGAATCATGAGATACATGAATTAATGAAATAAATTGAAACTTTAAATACCATGAAATAAATTAAATTCATTATATAACATGTAATAGGGATTTATATTCACCACAAAATAAGAAAAAATGGTGAATATATCATATATCTAACAAAAATAATAGTGAGACGAGAAAAACCTTACCTTATGTCTCTAATTTCCTTGCACCTGTTCAAAAATACTATATAATAAATATATGACTATTATAAATCTAAAAAGTAACCATATTATTAAATATCACCCAATATTTTATTGTATTATTACATTATATTACATTTTTATTAACAATTTCATGTTAATTTTATGTTTCAGGTAATAACCACTTTGTTTTTCATATATGTTTTTAATGGTTATTCTTGATCCTCTTACCCATACCATGATTTAATTGTTTAAAAAATACAAAACATGATATAAATATAATATATATTCATTATATAATTATTTATAATTATCTATAAAATATATAAATATAAAATGGAATACACCATTCCTGGAGATGGTAGGTCGTACGTATGCATGAACACTATTTTAGTTTTCTTATCATAAATAAATAAAGTAAATGAAATATATGAATATATATATATATATATATTATCATTACATCATAATAATTATTTTATATATATAATATAAGTTTTCTAAACTCATCCTTAATAAATTCCATATAAACTGTGAACAAATCAAATCACTTTGAGGAGATGGTAGTCCACATGTTCACAGACGAAGTTATCGTATTCCCAAAAAAAGGAAAACATGAATGTATGTGTTATATAATAATTATAAAATCCCAAATACATCATATATATCATAAATATAACAAATATCATATAAAAACATTAATTCCATCATTATTCCCAAGCTTTAGAGGCGTTAATGGAAGAACAGACGATATCGGTTCGTGAGGCGGTAGTCCGCCATACACACGAACGATGTTTGCGTATCCCATTTGATGCATGTGTGTGATAGTGTATGTAATAATATTAAAAAAACAAATACATATATTGTGTAAAATTAGGTTATTATATAATCTTGATATAATAATAACTAAGCGGTGGAGAAATAAATAAAACAAAAGTGCTTATGGAAGGATGTTGCCTCTTATTTTGGTAACTCATTTTGGTTTGCACCAAAGGGTGTCCTTGGTTGGATTTATTCCAAAATTAAGGCATCTTGAATTAAGGGAGGGATGTTTTGAGGATATTTGTGAATGTTTTTACCATTCCAAATGGCTTGATCAGTGTGAATAGGTGTGGTGGGTGAGTTCTCTTTTATAGTGGATGAAGAGTGACATTCTTATAAATATAAATAGGTAAACACTCTTGAGAGGTATACCTTAAATAATGCGCCTCCAATCTTGGTTAGGTTTCAATAAAATGGATTATATGGTCAAAATATTTCTGTCAAATGTTTTTAGGGCATTTTTCTAGGTTATTTCCCCCCTTAAGTTAACATTTAATCAATAAGTAAATTCATTTTTACCTTAATCTCTTAATTAATTTAAATCAATTTCATTAATATTTTTTGTAAAAAACTAAGTTAACCTTAATATAAATTTTAAATTATTATAATTAAAATTATGGAATCATTTTTTATAAATTCTAAAAACATAATTGGTATAAATTATTTTAAAATCAATCCCATAGATGGATAGAGATAATGAGTTTTTAAAGTTAAAAAGTTCAAAAGATTGAAATGTTTTTTTACCCAATTTTAATGTGAAACTAGTTATAATGAAATAAATTGGATTAATGTATGTATAATTGAACTATTTCTTATTTATAACCAAATTAAAATATAATTTATCTATATAAATAAATTAGATTAAAAATAGTTTTCCATTAAAATTCATTATTTTTCAGTATTCATAAAAAAAGAAACATATTAGAAAACTAAAACCAATTACCCAAAGTAAATTTTGATATTATGATTTAAAAAATGAAGTTTATTTTTTAATAAAATTTATAAAAGTGTAAAAAATTATATTTAAAATTGGTGGACCATTAAAAGGTGGTAAAATTACCTTTTCAAAAGAATATATATCATTATGTGTAAAATTGGATTTATTTTTATCTCTTATCGAGAAAATGCATAAGATGAACATTAAATAGTTTATTTAATAATATATATATATATTTCATTAAAGTAATTTAACAAAAGTGGTTTAATGAACTTACTTAGGTATGATGTGTTTTATTGCATAAATATATTTTTTTCATGAAAATATTTCATATATTATCAAAATAGTTTTATTTTCATTTTTAGTTAATTGGTAACAAAATAATTATTTTTATATGCATGTCTAAACCATATTTTTGTAATTTAATTCATCTTATTAAAAACCACCACTACAATGGATAGGTGAAAACTATAATAACATTTTAATAATAATATTAATAGTATATTGTAGTATGGTGAAACTAGGTCTTACTATTCCCACAAGTTATTGAAGGAACTAAACATTATGTGTAACACAAGAAAATCATAGTGTTGCACACACCATAAGCAAATATAAGTTTCTTATTTAGTGAAATATTGAATTGGTGTTACATAAAATACAATAATAACTTATTGAGTTCATATAAAAAAATCTATATTCAGTGTTACATGACATTAAAAATAACAAAAAGATTAAATTAATCAAAAATAAATTTCAAAAAATTTCTATGGTGTTAAAAATAGTAAAATACAGCAGAATTTGATAATTTAACTTGAAAAAAAACATATAGGTTGAATATATAACTTATCCATGTAATATGAAGCATAAATTTTATTTAATTAAAATAAAATATTATAATTAGTTACTAAATAAATAAATAAAATATCATAAAGGAAAACAA
This sequence comes from Viscum album, assembly GCA_963277665.1. NCBI lineage: Eukaryota > Viridiplantae > Streptophyta > Magnoliopsida > Santalales > Viscaceae > Viscum > Viscum album. The sequence goes on from OY728155.1 coordinate 1,060,069,223, forward strand.
ATTCCTAAAAAAATATGAAATTGAAAACAATCTTAGTTTAATTTAAGAAAAAATGACATGGAAAATAAAAAATCATCCTACTAAAAAAATATGTGGATATATTATTCAATGATGAAACATGACACAACATCAATTTAGGGACCCTACAGGGTAGTATCCAGTCCCCTCAAGATATTTTTAATCATTTTATTATTTAATTTAATTTCTATTGTGTCCTCCAGCTTAGAGATATTTTAAGGGTGAATTAGTATTTTTTTTAAGGTATTGAGCCTATTAATAGGTGGTATAATACTAGTTTTATTATGTTATGATTAGATTAATAATATTATTTATATTGTTCTATTCTTTAGGTGTTATCCACATGTTCCTCTAGAGTTCATCATACAAGGAGTTTTTTATCCCAACTTCTCTACATTTGTTGGTATCAACCCTTGTGATTAAATATTTTCTGAAATTTTATTAAATTATCTTCTCTAAGTAATGACCACTATCTTATTACTCTTGTAAAATCCCTCCATCCCTACTCACATGACCCCAGACATTCCACAATACCTAGAAACGATGGTGAGTCGTAACATCCCCGCTCCAGTCTGTCATCCCAACTTTTCTTCACTACATCAATTAGTATCAAAGCAAGGATGATGTAATTACAATCTAAATAAATTATCATGTGCACTCACATATAACTAGAAGAATATTCCATTTTTCACCTCTACATATTTTCTTGTCACACCCATTTCTTCTTTAGTGATGCTTCACTTCCATCCAGTTAGCTAGTGTCCAGCTTTCCACATGAAGATAAAAAACACATAAAAAGAAAAGGTAAAAAAAGAAAACATCAAACCATTGTATATCTTCTACATGTACCAGAATACAAACCCTTTTATTTTATCTTAACCTAAATTAAAACTCTCACAAATTCCAAAACTAGTATTCACCTAGACCTCACTCATTGTATATTCCTAAAGCCATCTTGTAAACTAGTCCCTCATGTGACAGTACTTCTACTTTGCACAACTTCTATAATGTTATTTTTCTTTGAATGAAAACCTCGAAAACACACCCAGCCCTTATATCCCCATGAAAATCCAAGCACTTTTCACATGGGATACTGAGAAAAGAATAAAAGGGTTAAGAAAGAGAAGGCTAAAATGGTAAAAATAAAGCACAAAGAAGAAGAAAATTACTGGAAATTGGTATGGCCATGTGTTAACCCACCAGTGTATGACCCATCAATGCACCCCAACTATGTGAATCTTACTATTCATACCAGAACTAGGGAAATAATACTTTCTTAAATATTAGTTCCATCACTTGTGGAATTGCGACACATCAACTTTATTTATCATGCGTGGAAAAAGTGAAATGAGAGAATCTATCTCTCCTAAATTAGACCAAGAAAATATTGTTATAAAAAATAAATATATGATAGATTCAATATTGAGACAAGTAAAAAATATTTTTAGAGGAATTTTGAGACCATCTCATTATTCCCATGCAACTACCTTAGGTTCTGACTACCTTTACACCCCACCAGGTCATTATTGACCATGTTTGTAATGAAGCTGTTGTCTAAAATTCCTTAGTAGAGATGATATAAGAGTTATACCCAATCATGAACGGTGAAGAAATAATTATTCCACTAATGAAGTTTATTTTCACACACTAATGGTTGGAGACACTACCATTATATCACCTAAAAAATAATTTTCTCATGCTGCATCATTACAAGTTATTGGTTACATTATTAGAACTCCTTAGAATATGTCATGACTCCTATTGATAGTCGAGTGTAATATTATTCATTTTTCTTTCATTGAGATTAAATTAGATTTAAATCCATAGACAAGAGGATATGGTTACCCACATGATAGTAATACTGACTAAAAGATACAACCAAACATAACAATGATAAATCATGAATGTTTGAAGGAGTTAATGGTGTTTACTAAAAATAAGAACTTTGGATTGAATCATTTTGTTCATTGAAATTATTCCATCTCAATGAATCATGTGTAAGAACCTTTGTAGGATGGTAACTATGGTTCTAAATTAGTACATAATACAAAAATCCTTCAAGGTTTCCTCACTTAAAGAGAATGAATAACCACACCATTCTATTCTACATAGATTAAAATATTTATCCAATGGTACTTGATGGTGATTCCATTCCACGTGGGGGAGTATTATACAAAACTGATTCAGGTCCCCTCTAGTGTAGTAAAAAATTACCTTATGGCCTTTTATTTCCTTTTATTATTATATTTAATGAATATTTTTACCTCTCTTATATAGACAATTTAAAGTATAATTAGTAATTTATTTTTTTTAGGATTTGAGGATATAAATAGGATTTTTTCTGTTAGTTTTCTATGTTTTTGATAAGATTAATATAGTTTAAGATATTATTATCTACTTTGGGTGTTATTATTTTATTCCTCCGGAGTTTCTCATACAAAGACTCATTTATCCCCACTATGCTACATCAAAATATTAAGGAAATGTTTAGTTGTGTGTGTATATTTTATTCTTTTAGATAATACACTAAATTATTTTAATGGATGTTATGAAATAAAAGTATTAATTTTTTTATGATAAATAATGATTTAAGAAATACATTTTACTATTTAGTTATAGTTTTCTTTAATTTTTTTTATTGAGAAACATATTTTTCTTGTTTGTGAGTGGTTCATATGGATCAAACAACACTTATTAACATAGAATAAGTGATTATAAACCCAAAATCCCAATAACACCATACATGAAACCAAAAACCATGCTGAATATATAAAATGAAGATACTATAGTGCACACCTTGCACTGATGAGATATTTTTGTCACTTTTATTATCACACATGCTTGTTGAAGAATACTAAATGGTAGCTATTGGACTGCCCTATCTAATGTGGATCCATAGGTAGAAACCAAATAACTCATAAAAAGGATGATACACTTTTAACTCTCAAGATAAGATAGTATATCAATGTTTAATGAGAGGATAAGGTAAATATATTTAAGGAGAGGGATAAAATCAGTTGTGACTCACTCCACCCATCATATGGATACTTTCACTTTATAAATCCCTTGAGGAAAATCCTTGAGGGAACATAAATTAACTCAAACATTATGAGTTAATGAATATAGTTTCATTGAATAAAACCATCATACCTTACAACCTATTTATAATTTCATCTTATGAAATAGAAAATTTAATGATATACACTTTGGATAAAAATCTGAATGAAATAACTTTGATAACTCATTAATATGAATGCATTACGATATGAACATATCAAAAGGCATAAAACCAAAAAGGTGGTAGTGTTACAATATCATATATAAAAACCAATGATATATGTATATTGTACCATATTATATTGATCAAAATCATTATATGTGTTTAAGTCTTTAGGAATATCTCCTTTAATATCCCACCTGCACTAAAGACACATAGACTTTACAATATTTCACTTCATAATGTATCATATATAGTAACTTGTGAAACCAAATTCAAAACTCCTTTTGAAACAACCTAGTTAATTATAGAATAAATAATTCTCAAATTTTTTAGAAGTTATGAATTTGAAAGTTATATTCATTATAAAAATATAAATTAATTTTTAAATAAAAAAGGAAATATATTTTTTAAAATATTTTCATATAAGGCTTTATTTAAAAGTTATATTTTAAAATTAAAGAATTTTAATTTGGAAAAATTAATTAAATTTTTTAATTCATCATGTTAAAATTTTCATGATATGATGTTTTAATAATTTTATGAAAAGATAAATTTTCCATAAATAGTAAAAATAATGATTTTTATTGATTTTTTTTCCATTTAAAGAATTAAAAAAGTAGGATTTTATTTTACAATTATTTTAAAATTTTAATTAGTTCAATAATACTATGATTAATCCAATTTTGTTAATTGGAATCAATTTTATGTTGAATTTTGATGTAAAACGTTTTATACTTAAGGACACTTTTACTTCAGAAAACCGATTTTCGTTATGCTTTGTAGGATACTAATAAAATGATTTTCTTTCCACTTATAGAGATTGCATATTTTAAAATTTATTTCGTTTTTATAATCATAAAATTAATATTATTTAATATGTTCAAAATAATTTTTGGTCTTAGTGAATTGTAAAAATAGTTAAAATTCAAGATCATGATAAAAACGTAAAGCAGATTAAATTAGGTTTAAAACATTAAGTTATAAGGTAAAGTTTTTTCATTTAAACCTTATTAGATGAATTTATTTTGACCCATATCACATTTGTAACAATATTTATTTTTTTATGGGACTCTATTCCATGTATATGATGTATATAATAATTTAAGTAAAGAAAAAGAAAACATATCACCCATTTGATTTAAAATTTTAATGATTTATTCATATAGGGAAAAAGCACGTTGTGAACCAATATTTGTGATTATTGATAGAATAATAGATTTATCTTTTTTATTATAATTTATTTATATTTTTTATTAATTATATAATTACCTTAAATGCTAATGAAATGCTGATACAATATTCATTCAATTGATAGAAAAATAAAATAAATAAATTTAAAAATATTAAAATTAATATAAATTGAATGATATATTATGCTATATTTTTTATACTTATATAAAATGTGATACAAAATTTAATGGAATATATTTGAAATCAATATTTGTCTTGATGTTTTAAATTCAAATTAACTGAATAGTGTCAAAATTAATATTCACTCAATTTTATAATAATTAATGTTTTATTAAATGATTTAAATTTCCTAAAAATAATATCTTCAACCATGAAAATGTTAAATAGTTGGTAATATCCACCATAGTACATTTATATGTCCTTTTTTATTTTAATAGAAAATTTTTTGACCCCTAAAGAGTAAAAACTTTAATACCACTATAATTATCAAAAAGGGTTAACATAGGTTAAAACTAAACGGTAAGGGTGAAAAAAACACCTAAACATGTAAAATTTTCATTTTATGAGATTATTTAGACTTAAAATAATTATATATTCTAATATTATCAAATTAATTCCATTTTATATGAATATTAGTTTATATTAATTTAATTATTTTATATATTCGAAGAATTCCCTGTAGTTATAAAGGGGAACCTCCTCTCATCTCTTCTTCGCACATCAAAAGACTTTTGGTTCAGAAAATACCTAAAAAAACAACAAGTTACATATATAACCACATACTATAAGACTTTTTTTTATCAAAAAACCATCTTAGGCAAGATTTATGTTCAAACCTAAAGTGGTTTTCCAAAGAAGTGTTATAGTTCTCAATCAAGTATTTTCTTTTTATTTATTCTTCAACAAACTTCAAATATTTTCAAACCATTATGAGATAATAAAAATATTTCTTAAATATAATTATATGTTATTATCCTAATGTAATAACATATATACATATCCTTTTCCATTAATTGGAATGAAAAACCATCGTTCGTGTGTACAGCGAACTACTGCCTCACGATCCGATGTAATTCGTTTCCCATCACCTCCTCTTATAGCTGGTTGTAATGAGGGATTTAATTTATAAATATTATATTTATTAAAAATATTTCATTTTTAATATATATTATATCATTTACATGCTTACCTTTCCATTTAATGAAAAATGATATTGTTGTTTGAGAATACGTGTGGACTATCGCCTCCACAAAGCGATGTGATCCGTTTTTCATCACCACACAACATAGATGATTTAAATAAGTATATTTAAAGAAATAATATGGAATTTATGATATTTTTATTATTCTGTAAATTTAAAATAATACTTAATTTTTTCCATAATGATTCTTGATAAATGGAATCTTTAATCATGCGTTAGTACAACCTACCATCTCCATGACTGTAACTTAGTACATTTTTCATAACCATATTTCATGATTAGTTTTAAAAATATAATTTAATTAAAAAGTGAAAATTATTTCATGATTATTGTTCTTGATATAATAGAATAATGAACTATTTGACCATAGTTAATACACCAAAGTTATTTTAGACATATGTGCTGAATATCATCAAAACATCCTACATGAACCTTGTATTGATTATAACATCGTAAAAATATTAATAAAATTGAAAAAGTTTATTAAGAAGGTAAATAATTAATAAAATTTTATTATCCATAAAGATAAAAAAACATACTTGATGACTTGGACTAATAGAAAGGGACTTTCTTTTAAAAACACTATTTGAATTATTCCATTTACAACTATTTTCCCTAAAAGTCCATATTTTTAAAAATATCTTATTAATTTATTTATATTGACATAAAATAATTATAAATTAAATTTTATTTATATTTTTAATTCCTTTAAAAGGTTTTAAAAATTATTTTTTATAGAATATTTTGACTTTGTTTATAAAAAGACAAAATGAGTGATTAATTTTAATGTATATGACGACAATGACTTTTCCCACTGCTGAAATCATGATTTTATTTTGGGACTCTATTACAAGATTTAATTTTTTATTCAAATAAAATTTCTATTTCCCTTTATTAAATTTATTTTAGTTTTGAAAATAGGGTTTTAAAAGAAAGGGTATTTCAATATGTGAATGGGTTTTTCATATGGGTTCAAAAGAGTTTTTCAACGGTTTTATGTGGAAAATGTGTAAGAATAAAATGTTTTATTCATGATATAGTAGTTGGGAGTTATAAATGAGAAATGTGTGAGAATTATAAAAATTTTATGATGGTATGAAAATAATTATAAATCAACAATATGGGTGAGGCTGATATATATTATATAAAGGGTGTGCCCCTTTATAGATGTACTATGAAATGGTTAATGTTCCATGTAATCAAAGGGAAAAATGTGGAATTTTGCCAGTGTGGTTTATCTTATGAATTTAACCAGGATAAATTTATGCATGACATGGTTTTAAAACATGTTTTGAATATGATTCTTAAAGGTTCCTAAAAGGGGTTTGAATTGTTTTTAGGTGTTTAAAAGTGTTTATTGGTGAAAATAGTGTGATTTTTTCATGAGGAAATTATTTATTTCATAGAGTCATGGAATTTTTTGATAAAGGTAAGTATTTTATGGGGTTTCATGATTTTCACTAGATGAATGAACATCCTCTTTTTTATGCCCCTTTCTAAATATTTTTTTTACTCATATGATTTTTTAAAATGTTTTAAGAGGATTTATGGATGGTTAAGGACAAAGAATATGTCAAGTTGAAAATTATGAAGATTTTATAGGAAATGAAAATTTGTTTCATTTTAAATGTTTTATATTGTGGTAAAAATTGATACCAAATAGAAGTTTCCACATTGTAATATACGGTGTTTTATGTAATATCTATGATGAAATTCTTTTATTCTCTAAAATTTATAGATCCTCAAGTATGCAAGAAAGTTAATTACAGGTCACTAGAAAAAGGTAATATTTAAGTTTGAGTCCTTATAGTTGGTATCAAAGTGAGTTTTATATAAATTTAGAGTATAGTATAATTTTAATATCAAACCTTTGAATTTTTTTTATTCATAATTAAGTTAAATTGATATATCATTTGAATATTACCATGTTTCTTCATTTAAACAATATTTTTCTAGAATGGTTTTCCACAATGAAATTAGTGAAGTTGTAGTATGAAGGCACCAAGGGGAAAATATGCTTCCAAATAAGAATCTGAGAACCGTTGGAATTGTAATTGATAAATTTCTTACAGAAATGGATCAATTAATGTAGTCTATAAATGGAGGTGACATCTATAATAGAGAGAAACAATATTTTTCACATAGGAACCTGTTGATAGTTTATCATTTCATGTAATATAATCCGCTAGTTTTTTATTAAACATTAAATATAGTGGTGGTTTAAGGATTACCAAATTACCTAAAAAAGATATTTGAAACCATGGGATGTTCAGAGAATCACAAGGAAACCCTTTCCATTCATCATTTTGAAGATGAAACTGATCACTAGTGGTCTTTTGTTAAGAATACAATAGAGAAAAATGGTATATATTTTATTTAATGGGACACATTTATTAATATTTTACTTGAGAAATATTTTTCTATAGTTTTTCCTTAATATATAGATGAAATTATTGGAATTGGGGAAAATGATTAAGATACAACAGCCACATATAAAGAAAATTTTAATGGTTTTCCAAGTACGCACCATATTTTATTCAAGAAATTGATAATAAAATTAATAGATTTTAATCCGGATATAAACCATGTTTATAAATAGATTTGGTAACATTAAAATTTTAATGTTATGAGAAAGTTTTTCATTGTGCTAAGAAAGTTGAGATGAAGTTTACCGATACTTATGTTCCCTGAGAAGAAAAAATTAAGAAAGGTCAATGTGAAAAGAAACATAGAAGAAACTAATTAGTAAGTATGTAGGTATTCTCCAACCAGGTTCCTTGTTCGGTAAAAGAAAATCTAGGTAATTTTTGATAGGATCTATAAAGTTTTACCAATGTGATAAGTTTGGTTATAGGGTTTGTGATTATAAAGAAAAGAGTCCCGAACAATCCAAGAATGGGGTAATAAATAGCCACACAGTGGTGAGGTGTTTTAATTGTAATGAGTTTAGATATTATTCTAGTGTGTATTCAAAGTTAATTGATCAATGTATATATCATTAAGATCAAAAAGAAAAATGTTTGGAAATGTATCTTTCTACTACTATGGTCGATGCAAGTTCATCTATTGAAGTGGAGATAAGTATGTTAATTGTTTATTCAAATTATGAAAATGACCAGTTTAATTATGGATGTTCAAATTCTTTAATTTCTGAGAAGATTTCATGTAAAATTTGAATATCACCTCAAGAAAATAAGATACAACTTTGGGTGAATACTACAGGTCATAATATTAAGGAAACTAAGATTTATAGCAATCTGTATATTGTCAGTAGTGGTATGGTCTTTCCAAAATATCTTATTGAATTTCCCATGGTAGAGTTTGATATTATTTTTGGGTATGGATTGGATTTTAGTTTATCATGCTAAGATATATCAGAAATATAAGAATGTTTTATTCAATGATTTCATACCTTTTATAACCTATAAAGAATATGAGAAATTTATTAGAGATATCAGTGAAAGTTACATAGCCTATAATGTTAAAAATAAATAAATTATTCAAATTAGTGGTGTTCTAGTATTAAATGAATATATGGATGTATTTCTTGATGATTTTCTGGTTTTATTCATGATTGGGAGGTTCAGTTTATTGTTGACTTAGTTCTTGATGCTAACCAGATTTCAAATCCCCATTATCAAATAGACTAAGTAGAACTTTTAGAATTGAAAATTTAGTGGAAATATTTAATAGATAAAGTTTTCATTCATCTTACCAATTCACTATGTGGTGATCTTATTTTATTTTCTAAAAATAAATATGGTTTAATGATACTTTTCATTGATTATAGAACCTTGAATAACATCATTGTTAAAAAAACCTTTCTCTTATATTGATTATCTTTTTGATCAAAACTACAAAGTGTAATATTTTTCAAAGATTGATATTAGGCTAGGGTACCATAATTTGAATTCGGAGGGGGAAGATATTCCAAATACAACATTTTGGACTATATACATACATTATGAATTTTTAATAAATTCCTTTGTGTTGTCTAATGTACCAACTATATTTATGGATCTTATGAATATAGTTTTATATGAGTTCTTATATAAGTTAGTGGTTGTATTCATTGATGATATATTGTTATATTTTAAAATTCACGAGGATCATGAAAGATACCTATGTACTATTTTATGAAACATAAAATAAAATAAACTATATATAAAATTTAGTAATTGGGAATCTTGGTGAATTTTTTTTTATTTTCTTGGGAATATTGTTATAAATATCAAATAACTGTTGAAATTTATAAATGAGAAGATGTTTAATAATGTACAAGAACAAAAAATTTCACAAATATTCACAATTATTTTTGTATTAGTGGTTTACTATCGGTATATTTTTCAGAAAATTTTCTTGGTTATTTAGCCTACTAATTATGTTAACATGAAAATGAGTTAAATTCATCTAGGAAAAAGAATATGGTCATTTTTTATAAATTAAATAGAAGAATTGTGAATTCAATTCTTTCCCTAAACTCAAGAAATAGTGAATTTATAATCTACAATGATTGTTCATTGAAGGGCCTTGGTTGTTCCCTGATGCAGAATAGTCAGGTAATTAGCTATGCTTTACATCAATTGAAACCTTATGAGTTAAATTATACTATATATGATATTGAATTAGATACTTTGGTTTTTATTTAAAATTTTGGAGGAATCATTTATATATATTAAATTGTGAAATATATACATATAATAAAGTTTTTAAGTATATATTCACTCATAATGTGTTGAACATGAGGTAGATAATGTGTCTGGAACTGATTAATGATTATGAAAACACAATTCATTACCATACTGAAATATCAGGCAAATTATCCTATGATTTGAGTCATAAAAATAATTCTTAATTAACCATGTTATATTTAAAACATTAAAATTTGGTTAATTATTTAATGAATTTTTACCTAGAAGTTGTTGATGAATGAATTTAGTCTCTTTTATTTCAGGTGTTAGTAAAATCATCTTAAATAATTAATAAATATTATAAGGAGGGTCATATTTTATAGGAAAAGGTAAAATATATTAAGAATGGAAAATTTCTATAGATTAATATTGATTAAAATGGTGTTATATGGTTTAGAAAAAAATTATGTGTGCCTTATGATTCCTTGATGAGAATATAATCATTGACTGAACCTCATAGTTCACTATTTTATGTTCATCATAGAAAAACTATAATGTATGGTGATCTTCAAAAGAATTACTGATGGTATGGAATAAAAAGATATATTGTTGAATTTAACATGAAATTTTTTATGTTAAAAATAGTTTAATGAAAAATGAAAATTAATAAAGGGTATACATTAACTTTTTCAAGTAACAGAGTGGAAATGAGAAAATATATCAATGGATTTTATGGTGGTATTACTAAAGACATCTTGAGGTAAAAATATGATCTAGGTTATTGTTGATTAATTAACTAAATATGTGAATTTCTTTTATATTCAAGATACTATGTCATTAGATTAGATTTATTGACTATACCTCATGTTTATAGTCTGGTTAAATGGAGATCCTCTCTTTATTTTATTAGATCATGATCCCTAATTCACCTCTAATTTTTATAAAAGAATTCAGAATTTGATGGGTACTAAATTAAATTTGAGTACATGTTTTCATCATAAATATGATGAAAATTCTGAGTGAAAGAGTCAAACCATAAAATTAATTCTTCTTTCTTATTCAATGGATTACAAGGGAATTTGGAATCATCATCATTCAAAGGTTGAATGTTCTTTTAACAAAAATTTTCATTCCAGTATATATATGGAACCTTTTAAGGAATTATATGGAAAGTGTTGTTAAACTCAAATTTTTAGGATGATACAAGAGAAAATAAGTTGACGGGACTAGATTTGGTGGGGGAAATGGTTGAGAAGGTGAAGATAATTCAAAAACATAGGATAATGGCTTAGATATTTCATAAAAGTTATGTGGATGACCTAAGGAATGATCTTTCTTTTGAGGTAGGTGGTTATGGTTTTTTTAAAGTATCTCCATAGAAAAGTGTTATGAGTTTTGGTAAAAAGGTAAACTTCAATCAATAGTTCATTAGACGATATGAAATCCTAAATATAGTTGGATCAGTTGGATATCGAGGGGCTTTTCTTCCTAGTTTATCCCTCTTGCACAACGTTTTTCATGTTTTGATGTTAAAAAAATATGTTCAAGATTCATCTCATTTTCTGAGCCGTGAAGTAGTTCAGTTAGAAGAGAAACCATATTATTAGGAACAAAATATTCAAATTATTTACCATAGGAATCATGTTTTAGGGAATAATTTGATTCTCCATGTTAAGATTTTGTGGAAAAATCATATAGTTGAAGAAACAACATAAGAATATAAAAATGTTATGAAGGAAAGATATCCCCACTTGCTTAACAGGTGAATAAAATTGTGAGGATGTAATTTTTAAAAGGGGGGAAGAATATAAAAACCCAAGTAATAATATAATAAAAGATTTAAATTTTTATTATCCTTTATTAATTAGATATTTAGATTCAATATAAAATTATTTTGTAATTTTTAAATCCAAAAGAAAATAGTTTTATTAAACTTTTTTATAAAGTTTTATTTGAAAGTTTAATATTATAATTGTTGAATTTGAAGATTAAAAAATCAATATCAAGTATTAATTCATCATTTTAAAATTATCCTTAGAATAATTTTTGAGAATTTTCTAAAAGGATTAATTTATGATGAATAGTAAAAAATACCTATTGTTATTGATAATTGTCTTTTCATTTAAAGAATTTACAAAGATAAATTTTGTTTTAAAATGGTTTAAAAATTAAAATTATTTCAATTATACTATTATTAATCCAATATAGGTAATTTTAATCTAGTTTATGATGAATTTTGATATAAAAACCTTTTATACATAAGGAAACTTTTGCCTTAAAAAACCATTTTTCATCACGCTTTACAGGATACTTATAAAATGAATTTATGTATCTTATAGAGGTTGAATTTTGTAAAATCGATTCCATAATTTAAATAAACATAAAAAATATTATTTAATAAGTTAAATTTAATTTTTGACCTTATTTAATAGTAAAAAAGTATATATTTGTGACCATGGTAAAAGGGTAAATCAGGTAAAGATAGGTTAAAAACTAAGTGATAAGAACACCATTTTTTAGATTCAATATTATTATAAGAAGGTATTTATACCCTTATCACCTTAGGATATATAATTATTAATACATGGAACAATTTTTCAGGAAAGTGACCTACATAATAATTTAATTAAATAAAAAGAAAAAATTTCACCTTATTGATTTTAAATTTTAGTTATGTGTTCTTAATGGAAAAAAGTAATCTGTGGAAGCATATCGATAGTTATTTTGAGAATAATTGATTTATTTTCTTGATGAGAATGTATTTATAATTTTTAATAATAATTAATTATTATTTTCTATTAATGTTTTAAGATAAATATAAGTTGTTATAAAGGTGTTGATAGAATATATTAGAATTCCATATTTATATTTATGTTTTTAAAGTCAAATTAATTGAATAGTGTCAAAAATAACATTAATGAATTTTTATAATAATTTTTTTATTAAATGATTTAAAATTAATAAAAAATTTATCTACCACCAATTAAATGGTATATGTTTTTCAATAGAAACTATGTTCTAATTATGGGCCATTTTTATTTTTATAATAACTTTATTTACCCCTATTGAGTAAAAAATTTAATACAAGTGTAATTGTTAAAAAGGGATAACATAGTTTAAAACAAAATGATAAGGGTGAAAACATCACCAAAAATCATCCAATTTCTATTTTATGTGATTATTTCCACTCAAACTCACCTTATATTATAATATTATTAATTTGAATCCAGTTATCTAAAAATTAATCTATATTAATTTAATAATTTAGGAAATACCAATAGTGCCCCTCCCCTCACTTATAAAAGGTCTCCTCATCCACTATCTTATTAATGATTCGAAATACTTTTAGTTCCACCAATACCTACAAAAAAACCTTCCTTACATCCCTAACCACACCCTAGGGACCTTGGTTTGATCATAAAACTGACCTAGGAAATAATTTTGGCTTAAACCTTAAGAGGTTGCCCTAAGAAGAGGTATAGTTCTTAATCATGCATTTTTAATTTACTTCTTCTTCTGCCTCTTTAAAATCTTGTTCAATCATGATGAAATAATAACACATGTATCTTCTATATAATTAGATGTTATTATATTTATAAAATAACCTATATCCTTATCCTCTTCCATCGAATAGAAAACAAAACAACCGTTCATGTGTGAGGAGGACTACCATCTCGCGAATTGATGTAATTTGTTTTCCATAACCTACTCCTAAGGAGTTTTGTAATTATGGATTTAATATATATATATAAATATATGATATTCATGTCAATTTTATAATTATAAAAAGATAACATATCATTTAATTATTTACCTTTTCATTCACCAAAAAATGATAACATCGTTAATGTGTACAAGTAGACTACCGTCTCCATGAGGAAATGTGATTCGTTTTTTATCAACACATCACATGGATGATATATATAACCATATCTAAATAAATAATATTTTATAAATTATATTACAAATATTATAAAAAGATAAATTAATACCTACCATCTTTCCATAATTATCATTGAGAAATGAAAGCATTATTCATGCGTATATACAACATATTGTCTCCATGATTATAATGTAGTTTATTTTCAAAAGAATATTTCTGGATTAATTTTAAAATTATAATTTATTTACAAAAATGATAATTATTTCATGATTATTATTCTCGATATGATGTAATAATATCCACTCTGACAATTGTTAATCTACCAAAGTCATTTTGAACATATTAGGAGAAAATCATCAAAATTACCAACATGAAATTAATAGATTATAAAATTTATTAGAAGGTAAAAAATTGACATAATATTATTATTTAGGAATATAGAGAATGTACATGATGAGTTAGGCACAAGGTAAGAGACTTTATTTAAAAAATCATCTTTTAAATTTTCTCTAAAATCTCTTTTTCTTTCAGGTATATAATTTTAAAAATATCTTATTAATGAATTTATATGGAAATAAAATAATTATAAAGGAAATTTTATGCAACACCCCAAGCTTCTATGGTACGCTTCTCTTTGAATAATACAATAGCATATGTTGTACGCAACTTTGAGTTCAACACACCACAACTTCTCAAACTAGCCATTATGAATAGTAATACCCACTTTTTGAAATTTAATAAATTTTATATTTCAAAATGGACTTCATTTTTGGATTTTTAATATCTAAATTAGCATAGGGTGAATTTTTGGTATTTTTTCTGAAAACATTCAAATTTTGATGAAAAAAGAGAAAACACAGAGTTACCATTTAAAACC
Source organism: Viscum album (assembly GCA_963277665.1). NCBI lineage: Eukaryota > Viridiplantae > Streptophyta > Magnoliopsida > Santalales > Viscaceae > Viscum > Viscum album. The sequence goes on from OY728155.1 coordinate 1,060,084,244, forward strand.
AAATTTTTATTTAAATAATTATTTATTTTATTTAAATTTATTTTATGAAAAAATAGATACATAATACATATATAAGTTAAATTTAATTCATTGGAGTCAATTTATAATAATTTTGAATATATAAAAATTTTATAGAACTTTTCACCGTCTTTTACCCATCTCCTAGGAGAATTTGTGAATTCACATAAAACATAATTTTACCACTTCTGTGAGTGGAATTTCAAAAATCAGAGATACATAGTTGATATCAGTAAGAAAAATGTGGTTTAATAAGATGAAAATAATTTTTGGTGAATAGTAACTTTTTACTTTTACTTACCACGATTAAAAGTAAATAGGGTAATTAAGGGTACAAATGATATTATTATTACCCTAACACATGTCCTAATACTATTGGATAAGTATAAATCGACCAAAAAAACATTAGGAATAAAATATGAACCTTTTTGGTCCACTTGGATTAGATTAGGACTTTTATTATTATTTAATTTAAAGAAGAGTTAAGAGAGTTAAAATCAAAGTTTAATAACTAAAACATTTTTAACATAGGGTTAAACATAAGTAAATTAGACTATAAACATTAATTAAAAAGATAAAAAATATTTCCTACATAATTTTATTTTATTTATATTTTTAGACATCAAATAATTTAATTTATTTATGACACAATGATGATGCAGTAATTATCTAATTAATGAAATATTAAATAATTAATATTATAAATATCCAAATAAATGTAATTTAAGACTTTTTATGAATTAAACTAATTTTTTAAGTTAATATGAAATATTAGGGTTGGTTAGATATATTTTTTTGAAGTAATAATGCTATTATGAATTTAGCAAAAACAAAATACCAAATATTTTCAAAATTGACATAAAATAGTTTTTAAAACAAATATTATGTTATTAATTGATATTCTATTTCTAAAAATATAAGGTTAGTAAAAAAGACTTGTACAATGATACTTGTATCATTAATGAACCACTTGGGGTTCTCTTGGATGTATATAGTTTGTTTATTAACCATATAATATAAAAATACAAAGAAACATGGTAAATGTCAAACTATTTAACTAAGAGTTAAATATAAAAGTTAAGGTTAAAAAAGTGACCCAAACATTTATAAAACCAATTGGTTGAGTGTTTTTAGACCTATCCCCACCTTAGAATTTAAATAATCCATTTTGGAGCAATTATAACCAGAAAATTATTTTATTATAAAATAATATTTCTAACTTTTCCTAAGGTGCCCCTCACCCCTCTTATAAAAGGGCACTCCCCCTTCTCTCTAATTAACACCTTCAAAGCCATTTTTTCGCCCAAAACCTGCCCAAATACCCTATTAAATGTCATACCTTCATCCTAGAGGACCTCCTTTAGTCAGAAAACCAACCTAAGGAGCCCTTTTGATCAAATCAAAAGGAAGAACCCGAAGAAGAGGTAAATATTTCATCATCTATTTCAAGTTCATTTCTTCTAACACTTCCTATTTATTTGTTATTTACATTATAAAATAATAACTCCAGTAACTTCTATATACTGTGATGTTAGTATAAATATGGTATAACCATATTCATTATTCTATCCATCCTTTGAATGACATGTCACCATAGGTGCGTACGTACGGATTACCGTCTCCACATCATGGTGTAATTTTTATTCAATACATTATTATTTGGATGGGTAAAATAATGATGTGTAATTGATGTAAATAATAAATATAACATGGTAATGATTCTGTATATATGATATAACATCCAATTATATATTATTTTAACAATTATATTATCTATCGTGCAGACGTACGTATTACCTTCTCCATAAACACGATGAGATTCATTCCCCATCGTATCCATTCAAGAATAATTTTCATTAGATGATTAAAAATAATGTTTAAAGACTTAATATCATTATGAATATGAATACGTTACATCCTATCCATAATAAACATTACTTACACAACAAATCATATAAGGGAAAATGAATCAGTTAACACCCGAAACGACGATAATACTAAGATATTATTTACAACACAATGTTAAATGACCATATATGATATCATATAAATGTATATGATTATTGTATAATTTAATAACAATTATTTCACCATTATAAAGGTGTTTAACCTACCCTAGACTAATGAAAATTACAAGGTAAGGGTTATTTCACAATCTCTTCATTATCTGAGGTTGTTTATACGTAATTATCTACTGGGACGTCTTTATCATCCACATCCATGTTTCCTAAAAATGTATTTCAAAAAAGTCTTACTATTTTATAGACTATGTTTTAAAGTCACTTATACCCTTGTTTGAATTTTTATAAGATTTATATAAAGGAATCTTTCTGTCGTTTTCCAAATAAGGTCCTTTTTAACCTTTTCGACAAAATTAAGGTAAGAATGACGTTTTTAACTTATACAGCGGGTGCAACTATTTTACACCATTATAAAATTGTTGAAGCTTCCCTTAAAATCTCATAAGAATATTTTCAAAGTAAATGTTTTCTTTTATAATTACGCGACTTTTAAATGATTTCAAGAAAAGAGATATTTCTCTCAAATAGTTTTGATTTAATCTATGTTAATATCCTTTGATGGATTTTAATCTTATTTGAAGTTGATTTATTATGATAAAAAACATAAATATTGTATTGAATGTTTTGTGATATGTTTGAATGATGATTTGTTATTTTTATACCATTAATGGTTTATGGAGAACGTATTGACATTTCATATGCTAGTTTAATACGAATGTTTATGTTATGTTTAAACCTGTTCATATGATGAATGCATTGGACTTAGTAAGTGACGGGTGGAGCCCGCTATAGCTCCTCGATGCATTAGTAGGTCTAATGAGACAAACTAATGTCTTGGAACAAGTCCTTGACAAAATCGTATTTGTAGTCTTGGCACAAGGCCATGACTATGTGGTTATGGAAGCTTGACATTATTCATTCCATCATTATGAAAGTGGTTATTGATATTGCATTTGATTATTCGACTAGTAGAATATCCTTGTGAATAATTAGATGGAATTATTTCATTTTATTTTTTCCATATTATTCTGAAGTTAAAGTTTAAAAGGCTGTTGTTTTAGTTGCAAATTGCCTTAAATGTTTATGCTTATTTATGAAAGTTTCCACTATATTGTTATCCTTACGGAGCATCTGAGCTAACCCCTTTCTATGTTTTATTTTTCCCAGGATGTCAAGAAGTATTTTATGACGGAACTGTAGGGATATTCTGAGTGGATTTGAGTATGGAATATGGAGACTATTTTGTTTTAGTTTTTCACTTTATGATGTAATTTAAGACTTATGAATGTATCTAGTGTTTTCAAGGCTACTAAACTAATCGGTCTTTCGAGACTTGATATTTTGTTATCATGCCAATATTATGTAATAATGCACTGACTCTGGGTAACTGGGGTCGGGGCATTAATGTTGTTATCAGAGGAAGTTTATTACAAACCTTGGAAGCTAGATTTAGATAAACTCTGATTAGAGCACATAGCTCTAAGATAGACTTTGAGTATTAGTATAGAATAACTTCCTAGAATTTCGGTATTGTAGTGATTTTGGGAGTTTTCCATGAAATAAATCCCAGTCTGGATACGAGCAGGTAGAGGCAGCTCTGGCACAGATGTACTGAGGGGTAAAACCCAAAAACACTGCTTTGAGCTAGAATCAAACGAGAACTGGTTCATGACAAAGAGACTTGCTGCACTCTTAGTTATGACACTCCCAGGGGATATGATTAGGATAATTATCATTTTATTTAAAAACCATTATGAAGGGTTTATGAGTATATACTTCCTCAAAGAAACCATTTTTTATGATTATGGATTATATCCATAAACAGTTCAATTTATATTAAGTGTTTTAAAAGTTTGTAATTATTTATTTCAATTCATAAAATAATCTAGTTTATTCCATTGTTTAGAAATGGTCCCTATTGGAAGAAATGGAAATTGAATCAATGTACGCGCTACATGTAGGGATTTCCCTCCTGCTTAAGATAATTATAGTAGAGCTAGTGATACAACTGGTGCTGATCAACTTATCACCATACTCGGACAACTCACTCAGGTTATGAATAATAACCTTACCTGTATGGAGCACCCTAATCCACAATGTGGAGGATAAATGTTAGATCGATTCATGAGAAAAAACCACCAACATTCAATGGGATTAAAAATCCATTAGTATCTGAGAAATGGATAAATTCCTTAGAGAAAATATTCCATACCTTAGAGAGTAGTGAAAGGGAAAAAGTTATCTTGGAAGTTTACCGCCTCACTGGAGTTTATGATCAATGGTGGTCATTGACTCAAAACACAAATGAAGATGATGAATTATCAAATATGGAATGGAGTGAGTTTAAAGAGATTTTCTTAGAGAAATACTTTCCTCGTGACCACTGAGCATATATGGAAATGAAATTTCTGAGTCTGAGGAAAAAGGAGGATGAGAATGTCGCAAAGTATGAGGCTATGTTTACAAGGTTAACAAGGCATGATGTAGATCATATATATAACCCAAGAAGTAAGATTGATCATTTCTTTGATGGGTTAAAACGGTTTCTCTGTCGAGCATTAGTCTCACAATCCTTCTCATCGTATGAAGATATTTTCTAATGTGATATCAAGACAGAAAAATAATTCTCTAAGACTTACGACTTTAAAGAAAAGCAATAAAACAAGAGATCTTCTGATCACTCTGAAAATATGAATAATAGGAATAAGGGAAAAGTTGAATATCCATCCTGTAGTAAATGTGGGAAGAAACACCCTGGTACTTTCCTGTAGGGAATGAGAGTCTGTTACAAGTGTGGTGAAAAAGGCCACCAAGTTCGTGATTGCAAGGGGAAGAAAGAAGATACTGATGTTCAATGCTACAATTACAGGGAGATGGTACATTATGAAAATGGATGTCCTAAGAGTCAGGGAAAATTACCCCAAAAAAGGCAAAGGGTTCAATACCAAGCTTATACGATCACTACTGCTGAGTTTGAAGCTCCGAAAGACGTGGTGGCAGGTAATCTAATGGTTTCCTCATGTTTAGAAAATGCTTTATTTGATTCTGGATCGTCGTATTGTTTCATATCTTCTCAGTTTGCTAAGAAAATTAGATATTTCAAATTTTATTTAACAAGGTAATTGTCAGTCAAAACTCTTAAGGGAAGTATCATTGCTACAAAGTTCTTTGAATCAGTTCCCATTAGGTCATATAAATGTTCTTTATCTACTGATCTCATCATCATAACTATGATTGAATTTGATATAATCCATGGTATGGATTGGCTTTCTAACCATGATGCAAAAATTTATTGTAAGAAGAAGGAGGTTACTGTTTTTGATGATAATGATAAGGAACACCTTATCTTTAGAGAAGAATTGTCACCACCTAATTCTTATCTAGATCCACCCCCAGTAGCTCACCTAGTTCAATTATTGGGGAGGAAGAGAATTAAATGACTATGGGTGAGGAAAGTGATGTTCAAATAGAGGGTGTACCTATTGTGAAAGAATATGTTGATGTGTTTCCAAAAGATTTACCTGGACATCCTCTAGAATGAGAAATTGAGTTTTCCATTGATTTAATTTCTCGTTCAAGGCCCATATTGTAGAACCCTTATATAATGTCCACTGTATAATTAGTGGAACTAATGAAACAACTAGAGGAATTGAGTAATAAGGGATTTATTCACCCTAGTGTTTCTCCATGGGGATCCACTGTTCGTTTTGTTAAGAAGAAATATGGATCTATGAGGTTGTGCATTGACTACAGGGAGATCAATGCTATAATAATAAAGAACAAGTATCCCCTACCTCGCATTGATGATTTATTCGACCAACTTCATAGAGCTCAATATTTTTAAAAGATTGAACTTCGATCTGGATATCATCAGTTTTGTGTGATGAAGGAAGACATTCCGAAAACAGCATTTCGAACTAGGTACGGGAATTACAAGTTTACATTAATGAATTTTTGGCTGACTAACACACCCTCTATTTTCATGGATCTTGTAAATATGGATATAGGAATAACCATGGAAGGTTAAACAAGAATTATTTTTCAAATGGATTCCAAACCATCTTTACTAGAAATGATAAAGAGTTCTCAGACTGATGATGTAACACCCCAATATTTCATATTACGTAATTTCTTCAATGTAATTCAATAACTTGCACTACACGCAACCCCAAGTTCAAGCGCACCACGACTAAATAAACTAGCCATTTAAAAGTAGTTATGAATAGTATTAACTAAATTTTGAACTTTATACAATCCTTATAATTTTAGAATCCATATTATGAGTTTCATAGACATGATGTAAGAACTAATTCATTTTTTTAGATAAAAGAAGTATTTTTAAAAAAATGAACTTTTAACGTATTTTAATGGAGAACCCTTTTTAAATCCAATATTTGAAACTTTTATATATTCAATTCGACAAAATAAACATCTTCTTTAGAATCGGGACATAATAATTTTGATTCAATAAATATTTGGTGTTTTTCTGATAACTTTCATATTTGGGTATATAGTGAAAATTACTATATTTTAACTGAGAACAACTTTTGTAATCAAAATAATTAATAGAGTTAAATTATAAATTTTAATGGTTTGGAAGTAAAAATAGATTATATTTTTACCATTTAATCTATTTCTGGTCATTGTAAGTAATTTCACTTTGATATTGGACATAAACAAGTGTCAATCTTTTGATAGTTATTGTTTCTTAAAAATACGCCTTTTGGTTTTGACAAAGTGAATTAATTTTAAATTAATAAATGAAACCTCTATGTTTTTAATTCAGTAAAATATACTTCATTTTTGAATTTTTATTATCAAAATTATCTTAGGGTGAGTTTTTGGTATTTTTCTGAAAACTTTCAATTTCTGATGATTAGTGAAAAACACTGAGTTATTGTTTAAAACCGACTTTTTATTTAAATAATTATTTATTTTATTTAAATTTATTTTAGGTCAAAATAGATAAATAATACCTCTATATGTTCAATGTAATTCATTGGAGTCATTTTGTAATAATATTATATATATAAAATTTTATTGAACTTTTCACTGTCTTTTACCCACCTCCTGGGAGAATTTTCAAATTTGCACAAAACATAATTTTACCGCTTCTGTGTGTGGAACTTAAAAAATCCGAGAGACACGGTTGATATCAGTAAGAAAAATGTGGTTCAATAGGATACAAATAATTTTTGGTGAATATTAACTTTTTTACTTTTATTTACCACAGTTAAAAGTAAATAGGGTAATTAAGGGAAAAAATGATATCATTATTACCTTAACACATGTCCAAATTCCATTGGATTAGGGTAATTCTACCAAAAACATCATTTGGAATAAAATATGATCCTTTAGGTCCACTTGGATTAGATTAAGACATTTATTATTATTTAATTCAAAGAAGAGTTAAAATAGTTAAAATCAATGTTTAAAAACTAAAACATTTTTAATATAAGGTTATAAATAAGATAAATTAGACTATAAATATTAATTAGAAAGATAAAAATATTTCCTAAATATTGGTTTTTTATTTATAATTTATAGACATTAAATAATTAAATTTATTTATGACACAAAGGTGATGCAGTATTTTCTTTATTAATGAAAGAATGAAATAAATGGTATTATAAATGTTAAAATAAATAAAATTTGAAAGTTTTGATGCCATACACTAATTTTATAGGTTAATAAGACATTTTAGGATTCATTAAATTAATTTAGTTCTAATTAATAATGTTGTTAGGATTTTAACAAAAATCAATTATTAAATAGAGTCAAAATTGACATAAAATAATTTTTAAAACATATATTATATTATTAGTTGATATAATATTTATAAAAATATAATTTTCAGACAGAAGACTTATATAATGATAGATATATCATTAATTAACCACTTGGGTTTCACTTGGCAATTTATAGTAAGCTTATTAACCATATAATATAAAAATACCAAGAGACATGGTAAATGTCAAACTAATTAAATAAGAGTTAAATCTTAAAGATTAGGTTAATATAGTGACCAAAACCTATCTAAAACCTATTGGTTGAGTGTATTTCGACTCATACCAACCTTATACTTGAAATAAATCAATTTTGAGCCATTATAAACCGAATATTAATTTATTATAAAATAATATTTTAAGTTTGTCCTAAGGTGCCCCTCACCGCTCTTAAAAAAGGGAACTTCCCCTTATCTCACATTCAGACCTTCATAGCCATTTGTATCTTCCTAACTCCTCAAAAATACCCTATAAAATATTCTCCCTTCATCCTAGAGGCCTTACTTTAGTCATAAAGCCAACCTAAAGAGCCCTTTTGATCAAATGAAAGGGAACAACCCGAAGAAGATGTAATGATTTCACCACCCTCTTTCAAGTTCTCTTATTCTGCCACTTCATATTTATTTGTTGTCTCCATTATAAAATAATAACTCTAGTATCTTCTATATAATGTAATGTTATTATAAATATAGTACAACCATAATCATTATTCTATCCATCCTTTGAAAGACATGTCACCATACGTGCGTACATACGGCTTACCGTCTCCATGTCGTGGTGTAATTGTTATTCAATACACTATTATTTGGATGGGTATAATAATGATGTATAATTGATGTAAATAATAAATATAACATGTTAATGATTCTTTATATATGATATAAAATCTATTTACATATGATTTTAAATCAAAAGAATGATATTATCGCTCGTGTGTACGTACGGATTACCGTCTCCACGACGTGATGAGATACATTTCCTCATTCACCATTCAACGATGATTATAAAACTTATATAATTAATAAGTATGTAATATATGACATAATGATGCTAGTAGATATATATATATATGTATGTATGTATGTACTTACATATATCTTATTTACTTACTTTTGTTCAATACGATATGACAACAGAAACAACGTTTATGCGTACGTACGACCTACCGTCTCCATAAAAAGTGCCTTCCATTTACTATATACATCTGTTATAAATATTTATATTATAAATATATATGATATAAAAATCTTTTTTATACTCTATAATTATTTAAATCATGACCTAAATGATACGGTCAATAATAACATGTTAAAACACGTACGATAAAGAAAGCGATTATTACCCAAAATGTTAATTTAACATGAAAATCATAATTAAATGGGCAATATAATGTCATAAATGAATCATGTATGATATAATAAATATGAATATGGTCCTGGTATAATCTAATAACATAAAATGGTCATTATACAGGTGGTTAAACGTACCCTCGACCAAAGTAAAGTGAAAGGTAAGGGGTTTCTTATCTCACTTTTAATTCCGCGAGATTTCCATTGTTCACCACTTATTTATTGCATGTGGTTTATTTTGTACTTCCATTTGATATATATTATCATTATTATATTTATATTCATGTTATTCTATGATTCATTTTGTGGTTATTCACTATTGTTCATACAAATTTATTGATAACAATGAGGTAAGGGTTAATTCCTTAATTTCATTGTTATCCTAGATTGTTTATGTGTATCTACTGGGACATATTTATTATCCATGTCCATGTTTCATGAAAGGATTTTAAAAGGTATTCTTTTAAGGGAATTTTTTTTACAAAATCATCATTTTAAATGTTTTAAATATTTATTCTTTTAAATCATTCTCATTAATTTCCATGTATTAAAAATGGTTTTTAAGGATTTATTTATATGGACATGAATATTTTTAAAATGTTAAATACTTTCAAAAGTTTCAAATTGTTATGGGAAACTTTGATTAAAAAATTTATTTAAATGACTTCTTTTCTAAATTTTGTGACTTTTAAATTTTTTTCAAGAAAAAGGGATATTTCTCTCAAAGAGTTTTAAAAATCATTTTCATCTGTGTCAAAATACACTAATGGATTTTAAAATTGTTTAAAGTTGATTTATTATGATAAAAATCATCCATATTGTATTGAAGGTTTTGTGATATGTTTGACTGTGGATGTGTTATTTTTATACCATTCATGGTTTATGGGTAAAGTATTGAAATTTCTTATGCCAGTTTTAATATGAATGTTTATATTATGTTTAAACCTTTTCATATGTGGAATGCATTGGACTTAGTAAGTGACGGGTGGAGCCTGCTATAGCTCCTCGATGCATCGGTAGGTATCATGATACAAACTAGTGTCTTTGCACAAGGCCATGAAAAAATCTTATTTGTAGTCTTGGCACAAGGCCCTGACTATGTGGTTATGAAAGTCTGGAATTATGCATTCCATCATTATGAAAGTGGAATTTGATATTGTATGTGATTATTCAACTAGTAGAATATACATGTGAATAACTAAGTGGCATTATATTATTGTATCCTTGCCACATTATGCTGAATTTTAAGATTAAAAGGCTTTTGTTTTAGTCTTATACATTGCTCTAAATGTTTACGCTTATTTATGAAAGTTTCCGCTATGTTGATATCCTTACTAAGAATCTGAGATCACCCCTTTATATGTTTTAATTTTATTAGGATACTAAGAAGTGTATTATTATTGATAACCAGGGTTAAGCTAGGGTATTAATGGATTTCTCAAAGGATCATTTATGTCGTGTTTTATTTTCTAATGTGTAAGGTAACGTTCATTTATGTAATCTATTTTCTGAGACTGCTAAATTGTTTGGTCTTTCGGGACTTGATTCCTCGTAATCATGCCAATTTATTAAAATAATGCATTGACTCTGGGTAACTGGGGTCGGGGTGTTACAGATAATGAAGAGCTTCAAAATAAGATTAAAGTTGTGAATGATTGGAGATTGAGTGACTTTGTGTATGAAGATGGAATTTTGAAATTTGGGAAGAGACTTTGTGTTCCTGATACACCTAATCTAAAAAGGGAATTGTTGGATGATTCTCATAGTTCCAATTTTTCTATACACCCTGGTAGCACTAAGATGTATTTATATTTGAAGGAAAATTTTTTGTGGGAAAAAATGAAGAGGGAGATTACTGATTTTGTGTCAAGAAGTATGGTTTGTCAAGAAGTGGAATCTGGAAGGCAATATCCTGGAGGAGTCTTGCAACCTCTACCCATACCTGAGTGGAAATGGGATAATATCATGATGGACATTGTCATGGGACTATCAAATACTCCTAGAAGAAATAATAAAATATGGGTCATTGTTGATCGTCTTACCATGTCATCACATTTTATTGCTACAAGAGAAGATATACCACTTGAATGTCTAGTAAGACTATATATTAATAAAGTAGTGACACTTCATGGAGTACCCCTATCGATTATTTTTTATCGTGATGAACGTTTTACATCAAGATTCTAGAAAAGTCTTCAGAAATCCCTGGATACTAAACTTTGTTTGAGCGCTGCCTACCACCCCCAAACTGATGGACAATCAGAATGGACTATTCAACCCTTAGAAGACATGTTGAGATCATTCTCACATGACTTTCAAGGTATGTGGGATCAATATTTACCTCTCGAAGAATTTTCTTATAACAATAGATTCCATTAAAGTATCTGGATGGCACCATATAAAGAGTTATATGAAAAGAGATGTCGTACACCAACCTGTTGGGATGATGTTGGTGAAAGAAAACTCGTAGGCCCAGAAATTGTGGAAGAAACGATGTAAAAGGTGAAGGTAATCCAAAACCACATCAATGAAGCTCAAAGTAGACATAAGATCTATGTCGATAACCAAATGAATGATTTGGAATTTCAGGTAAGAGATCATGTTTTCTTGAAGTTATCTCCATAGAAGGGTGTTATACGTTTCAGTAAGAAGGGAAAATTGAGTACTAGGTACATCAGACCTTTCAAAATTCTAGAAAAAATTGGGGCTGTAGATTACCGTTTGGAAATACCGTGAAGTCTCTCCAAATTTCATGATGTGTTCCACAAATCACTGTTGAGAAAATACATGCCTGACCCAACAGATGTACTCACCTATGAGGAATTAGAACTGGAACCTGATCTGTCTTATTGTGAAGAGCCTATCAAGGTTCTTGACACAAGAGAGAAAATGCTGAGAAACTGGACAACTCATCTGGTAAAAGTTCTATGGAGAAACCATATGATGGAAGAGGCAACATGGGAACCTGAGGAACTTATGATGAAGAACCAACCGATTATTTTTTATGCTGTAATATTATAGAAACTTTTAGGAAGAAATTATTTGAAGGAGGGGAGAATGAAACGCCCCAATCTTCCATGGTACGCTTTTCTTTGATAATAAAATAGTGTGTGTTGTACGCAAAATTGAGTTCTAACACACCACAACCACTCAAACTAAACATTATGAATAGTAATACCCACTTTTTGAAATTTTATAAATTTTATCATTCAAAATGAACTTCATTTTTGGATTCAGAAAATTGAAATTAGCTTAGTGTGAATTTTTGTTATTTATCTGAAAACTTTCAATTTGGATGAATAGTGAAAAAACACTGAGTTATCATTTAAAACCGAATTTTTATTTAAATAATTATTTATTTTATTTAAATTTATTTTAGGAAAAAATAGATACAGAATAACTATATAATTTAAATGTAATTCATTTGAGTCAATTCATAATAATTTTAGATATTTAAAAATTTTATAGAACTTTTCACCGTCTTTTACCCACCTCCTAGGAGAATTTGCTAATTCACATAAAACATAATTTTACCACTTATGTGAGTGGAATTTCAAATATCCTAGAGACATAGTTGATATCAGTAAGAAAAATGTGGTTCAATAAGATGAAAATAATTTTTGGTGAATAGTAACTTTTTACTTTTATTTACCACGGTTAAAAGTAAATAGGGTAATTAAGGGTTAAAATGATATTATTATTACCCTAACACATGTCCTAATACTATTTTATAAGTATAATTTGACCAAAAACAACCTTAGGAATAAAATATGAACCTCTTTGGTCCACTTGGATTAGAATAAGACATTTATTATTATTTAATTTAAAGAAGAGTTAAAAGAGGTAAAATCAATGTTTAATAACTCATAAAATTTTAATATAGGGTTAAACATAAGATAAATTCGACTATAAATATTCATTATAAGAATAAAAATATTTCCTACATAATAAAATTTTATTTGTATTTTTTAGACATTATATAATTTAATTTATTTATAACACAATGATGATGCAGTAATTACCTAATTAATGAAATATTAAAATAATTGATATTATAAATTTCTAAATAAATGTAATTTGAGACTTTTTATGAATTACACTAATTTTATATGTTAATATGACATATTAGGGTTGGTTAGATAAATTATTTTTGAAGTAAAAATGTTGTTATGAATTTAGAAAAAACAAAATACCAAATAGTGTCAAAATTTACATAAAAGGGTTTAAAAAAAATTATATTATTAATTGATATTCTATTTATAAAAATATAATGTTAGGAAAAAAGACATATATAATGATATGTGTATCATTAATTAAATACTTGGGGTTCTCTTGGAAGTATATAGTAATTTTATTAACCATATAATATAAAAATACAAAGAGACATGGTAAATGTCAAACTATTTAACTAAGAGTTAAATCTGAATGTTAAGGTTAATATAGTGACCCAAACCTATATAAAACCTATTTTTTGAGTGGGTTTCGACCTATCCACACCTTATCCTTTATTTAATATATTTTTGAGCCATTAGAAACCAAAAAGGATTTTATTATAAAATAATATTTCTAGCTTTTCCTAAGGTGCCCCTCACCCCTCTTATATAAGGGAACTCCCCCTTATCTCTAATTCACCCCATAGAAGCCATTTTCCTCGACCAAACCCTCCCCAAATACCCTCTAAACTATCCTAACTTAATCCTAGAGTCCCTCCTTTAGTCATAACGCCCACCTAAAGAGCTATTTTTATCAAACCAAAAGGAAGAACCCGAAGAAGAGGTAAATATTTCATCACCTCTTTCTAATTCCTTTCATCTTCCACTTCCTCTTTCTTTGTTATTTACATTATAAAATAATAACTCCAGTGTATTCTATATACTGTTATGTTATTATAAATATGGTACAACCATATTCATTATTCTATCCATCCTTTGAATGACATATCACCATACGTGCGTACGCACGAATTACCGTCTCCATGTCGAGGTGTAATTGTTATTCAATACATTATTATTTGGATGGGTATAACAATGATGTGTAATTGATTTAAATAATAAATATAACATGATAATTATTATGTATATATGATATAACATCCAATTATATATTATTTTAATAATGATATTATTGCTCGTGTGTATGTTTGTATTACCATCTCCATCAACGCGATGAGATTCATTCCCCATCGTATCCATTCAAGAATAATTTTCATTAGATGATTAAAAATAATGTTTAAAGAAATAATATAATTTTGAATATGAATAATATACATCCTATCCATAAAAAAAATTACTTATGTAACAAATAATATAAACTTAAACAAATCAGTTAACACTCGAAATGATGATAATACTAAGATATTATTAACAAAGCAATGTTAAAAGATCATATATGATATAATATTAATATATAAGATTCTTGTATAATTTAATTTCAATTATTTCACCATTATACAGGAGTTTAACCTACCCTTTACCAAGGAAAATTACTAGGTAAGTGTTATTTCACAATATCTTCATTATCTGAGGTTGTTTATACGTAATTATCTACTAGGACCACTTTATCATCCACATCCATGTTTCCTAAAAATGTATTTCAAAACCTTCTCACTATTTTATAGACAATGGGTTAAAGTCACTTATACCCTTTTTTGAATTTTTATAATATGTTTATAAAGGAATCTTTCCTTCATTTTCCAATCACTGTCCCTTTTAACCTTTTTGACAAAATTAAGGTAAGAATGTCTTTTTTTAACTTATATGGTGGGTGCGGCTATTTCCCACCGTTATAAAATCGTCGAAGATTACCTTACAAGATTATAAGAATATTTTAAAAGTAAATTTTTTCGTTTATAATTATGTGACTTTTAAATGATTTCAAAAAATAGATATTTCTCTCAAATAGTTTTGATTTCATCTATGTCAACATCCTTTGATGGATTTTAAGCTTATTTGATGTCGATTTATTATGATACAAAACTTCCATATTGTATTGAAGGTTTTATGATATGTTTGGCTGTGGATGGTTTATTTTTATTCCATTCATGCTTGTGGAGAATGTATTGACATTTAGTATGCTATTTTTAATACGAATATTTATGTTATGTTTAAACCTGTTCATATGAGAAATGCATTGGACTTAGTAAGTGAATGGTGGAGCCCGTTATAGCTCCTCGTTGCATCGGTAGGTCTCATGAGACAAACAAGTGTCTTGGAACAAGGCCTTGAAAAAAATCTTATTTGTAGTCTTGGCACAAGGCCTTGACTATGTGGTTATGAATGTCTGGCATTTTGCATTCCATCATTATGAAAGTGATTATTAATATTGCATGTGATTATTCGACGAGTAGAATATCCTTGTGAATAAGTAAATGAAATTATTTTATTTTATTTTTTCCATATTATGCTGACGTTCAAGTTTAAAAGGCTTTTGTTTTAGTAATACATTGCCTTAAATGTTTATGCTTATTTATGAAAGTTTCCGCTATATTGTTATCCTTACTGAGCATATGAGCTTACCCCTTTCTATGTTTTAATTTTACTAGGATGTGAAGAAGTATTTTATGACTGACCTGCTGGGATAGTCTAATGGGATATGAGTGTGGACTATAGAGACTATTTTGTTGTAGTTTTTCACTTTATGATGTAATGCAAGACTTATGAATGTATCTCGTGTTTCTAAGGATACTAAACTAATCGGTCATTCGAGACTTGATCTTTTGTGACCATGACAATGTTATGTAATAATGCACTGAATCTGGGTAACTAGGGTCGGGGCATTACATTTTATGTATATATTTTTTGTTTCATTAATTTTTTTTAAAAGGAATATTTTTTAGAAATTTTTTTAATTTCCTTATAAAATAAAAAAATCAATGTTTTATTTTAACGTATACAATGACAATGACTTTTCCAGCCGATGTAAGTGTTATTTTATTTTTGGATTCATTTAAAATGCTTCATGTTTTATTCAAAGAAAAACCCTATTCAAATTACTTCTATGTATTTTAGTTTTGAAAACGGGTTTTGAAAATAAAGGTTATTTCAATAACTGATAGTGTTTTTCATATGAGTTCAAAAAAGTTTCTCAAGGGTTTTAAGATGAAATGGTGAAAGTATAATACATTTCATTCATGGTATGAAAATTAAAAATTATAAATGGTAAATGAGTGAGCCTTTTATAGATTATATGATAGGTTGATCCAAATTATATCTCATGAATATGGGTCCACCCGATATAGACTATACGAAGGGTGTTCCCCATTACAACACTCCAATGCATTTAGTAATGTTCCTTGTCATCTAAGGAAAGAATGAGGGAGTTAAAATTTATGGTTTATACAATATATTTTACTAAGATCTAGTTATTTTTCACATGAGTTAAAATTAGGTTATGAAAATGATGTTTTATCTTTCCTAAAAAAGGGTTTCTAATTGCTTTATATGTTTTTTAATATTTTAACAAAGTGTTTTTTAAGGGGAAATGATTTATTTCATATAATAATGGAATAATGTGATAAAGTTAAGTATTTTATGGGTTTTCATGTTTTTTCATCATAATTATTAACTTATTCTTTTTTATGAACCTTACTAAGATATTTTTGCTAATCCTATGTTTTAAAATGTTTTTTGAAAGCTTTAAGGACAGTAAGGAAAATGAAAAAGTCAAATTGAAAGTGAAGAAGATTTTTCATGAAAATAAATTGTTTTTTATTTTAAAAGTTCTATATTTTGGGAAAAAATTATACCATGTTGAAGTTTACACATTTCAATTTATATAATTTTTATATAAGAGTTATGAAATGGTTTTCTAAAACTCTAAACCATAAAGATACCCATGTATATAAGAAAGGGAATTCTAGTCTAAAGTATCAATAATACATATCATTTAAGGATGATTCCTTATAACCTATTTATATCATTATATTTTATCGATAGATATCATTAACTTCACCTTGCATCACATCGTATACAATACATCTTAAAAAACCCATATAAAATCCTTTTGGATAATATTTAAAATAATTTTGTATATACTCTTAGATTTAAACTCAGTCCCCATTTAGTAGACCAAAAAATTTAACCCCACATTTCTTTATAGAATTTTAAAAAATATTAATTCCATAATTCATAAAAGTAATCAAATAGTAGACTCTATAAAATCATAAATTATAATCTATTTATAAAGGGATCTTGCACGATATCTATCAAAAACATGTATCTCTATACATGTGTCCACTAACTACATAATATGAAAAAATAAACTTTCATATGATCCATTTCTCTAATACATCGAGTAAAAATGGGACACAAAATATTTAAATCACATATAGACTACTCACGTTTTCTTTACACTTCATGTATAGAATTAACTAGTCAATGGATACATCACATATCATTCACCTTTATGGAAGAGAACGTCACATTCCCCTCACTTGAATAGAAAATAACATCATATGTGTTATCTAGGTATAATAGTACGCTTCCTTAGTCTATCTCAATTGTGGGCCCAAATTTCATAATCCTCATATGAGAGTATAAATCTTATCTTGGATAATCTCTAACAAAAAACATTATCAACAACATACCCAACCAACCAATGACTAGTTAATGCAAAATTCTTGTGTAATAAAGGTATGTATGTATAAATATTATCATGCTAGGTATGTCACTAACCTCATGTATCGAGGACTCCAAATATAAACTATAAAACCTAGTATACTAAAAAAATAGTTTAATAAAATTCATGTGATACAATTTATAGGTCATCCAGGACACATAACACATTTTTTGACACATGATCATATTCTATATCCCAATACAAGAATCTTACAAGTGAAAACCAGAAAATTTAATCACAAATTATAATACACAATGATGAAAATTTATTAGGGATAACTCAATTCCATACTTTCATAGGACAATTTTCATTTCAATTCACAGTATATATATCTATATAATCACATATGTAACTAATGTGAAAGAATAAAAAACTGGACATTGAATTTTATATATAATGAAGTAATTTATATTCTTTAAATTATTTAATAATACTTAAAAAACTATAAACATGAGCCTATACAACATATCATATATTATAGGTTGTTAGATCATCCTTAAGTTTGATACACTTTTAAGAGTTTTGGTGAACTCATTATGTCTCAATGTAATTTATTCCACATCTCAATGTGATTATCTGATAAAAAACTCCCACTAAAATCTTCTATGAGTAATATTCATGATGAACTAAATTTTAAATAATAGTGGTATTTAGGAATAATATTCATAATTTTAAACTTCTTAATAAACTCATTAACTCAAAAAAATAAAATACTAAGAAGTTAATAACTTATACTGTCTACTAAAAATTATTTCTAATTTCATCATCATCATCCTTGGAACCATTTTCCCTAAAAAAATTCTGTTATTTTTTTGGTAACTAATTTAAATATTTACATTAATATTTTTACAACATACCCTAAACCTTTTAGGATATTTAAGTGCCAATCAATTTGACTATAAAAATATTCTATTTTTTAAATTTTAACTTCTAAAAAGATAAATATACCCCTACTATAATTTTATAACTATAATATTTACTGAATATCATAAAAGGATATGGAAACTTTTTTATGTTAGGAAATAATACTTATTTTCTCTTAGTAGGTCTATTTAGGAAAAGTATCTCTCATATTTTATCAAAAGGCTTTGATAAAATCATTTATCCTAGATAATTTGTTTATCCTTATATTATTCTCAAGTATTCATAAAATATAATGAATTATAATCCATGTGTGGTTTATAATAATTATTTTTTAGTAAAAAGTTTCTATTACCATATATGATATATGAGATAACTATACACATCCTTTACAAAGAACAATCTGAGACTTATTTATTATTTTGTATTCAAATCTTTGATATAGAAACCCATTTTATCATCATTTGAATAAAAAATACAATATTTATCAATACCAACATGGATTTTAAACTCCTGTATATTTATAATAGTTGTAAAGTATACATTGGGTATCATATACCCTTTATAATAAAATAATTTATTTTTGTAACACTAATACCTGACATGGACTTTCCATGGAGTTTCAAAAACCCATTTTTGTATCTTGGATGATTCCATTATATAGAAACATTACTCAATATCATTGGTAAATCTAGGTTTTAATTACCTTGAATGGATACTATATGGAACATTTTTCATTTTCCAATGATCTTTTCTTCATTTGGTTTAAAATTTTACCAACTTATACTATTACCACTACACTAGAACCTAAACATTATATGTCTAGTTTATCTATTCCCAACACTTTGATAATTTTAGGTGAAAGTTTCATAGAATCATTCTAATTATCAAAAAAATTATAAAAATGACTATAAAATGAAATCCTTAGACAAAAAAAATATTAGGAAACCTTGAAAAAAAAATTCTATGCTTATTATGAGCTTCTAGATTCCATTTTTTATCAAATTTAATGATTAATTTATTTTTCTAGGTGTTTCTATAAAAAATATAATTTATCCTACTTAATAATTTTCCTTAATTTACCAGTCATAAGAGTTACATTATGTTATATAAAAATTATCATTTTCATAGATTAATCTCAAATTTATGTTTTATTATAATGATATTATTCATCTAATAATAAAACTTTTATAACATGAGTATAATTTTTATATTCATTTAATAAGGAATTTTTTTAAATTTTCTCATACTAAATTGATAACCCCTCTTGAATTAATTATATACTAATTCCCCACAATGGAATCCACTAAATTGGTGCTCTGATCTAATGTTCCACATGGCCTCAAGTATGCCTCCCCATATACCAAAGGCTATCAATTAATAGTGCGTTTCTAAGGTGGTATAGTGTGGAGACTATACCCACATATGGGAGTAAAATAAAAATAAAATTAAAATAAAAAATATATAACATCCAGATAGGTTTCAACAAATAAAAAATACTCATACAATAAAAAATTAGTTATAAAATTAAATATCAAGAAAGGAATTCATTAATGGTAGAGTGTATAAAAATTTCAATGACCAAAAGATTAAAATATTAGACATTCTACCAGAATAGAACCAAGTCCTAACTTGGTCTAACTCTAAAGACTTGTCCTAGAAATATTGAAATAAACAACAAAATAACTTTCCCAAATTAGAACCTATAATGCAAGAATTATGGATGCTCGGGTACCCAAGTTCCATGGATACCATAGTAGGGTGTGAGTATAACTCAATAGGACACCACCAATGGTATCCCTAGAATAAAAAGTCTATAATAAATTGTATAAAATGGTGTTATAAATGAATAATTACCATGTATTGAATTAAAAATTACATGTTTATCTATTTAATTAAGAATTAGTAAAATAAACACCGATGCCCAGGATCCATGGTGACACCCGACATCAGTCGAATACAATATTCTGCCTAAGCTGGGAAGTTGTTGATCATGGTATATAACATAACCCCACTGGTTCCAAGGTATAAAACCAAGGAAGAAATGGTTACAAAAGTACGTAGGTATATGTGGGGGCTCCATCAGCCATTTCAATCTAACTAATTCATAAAAAACTTTCTTCTTAGTGTCATATAAAAATCCATGGAATATAATGTTAGAGTTCTCTGAACTGAATCTAATGGACCATGCATGAAAGGCATATAGATTACCTGGATTGATTGGAATTTAGGTCCAAACCTATGTAATTCTATCTCATATAATCACGCCTAATCTTGATATCCCATCCCACAACATTCATAAGGGTACCTTAAGTGAATCCATAACATTAATCTATGTAATTCAATATGTAATACATCACTTGAATCCAAGGGGGCGTCACCTTAAGTTATTTACAAAGATGAATCTGTGAGGTGTCCAAGGTGGATCTTGGAATTCGTTAGTTTTGGACACCATTATATCCAATTAGGCATCCTCTCATGGAATCAACATAACCCCCCTAATAAAATCTATTCTTACTCAAGGCATTCCATCCATTTTATATCTATAAGTGAATCCAATGGATGAAACCCAAGGAATTCCACTCATAACAACATTTAAATGTGAACCACCCATTTACCAAACACTAAAACTATAACCAAATCCCATAGAATTTTTCTATCCCACTTATAATTTCTTAAAATACCGATCTTTTTCCCAAAATAATTAGAAAATTAGTCTATTTACCCATTTTTGAAATATGGTAATAGGGGTAAAAATCATGGTCATAGCTTACAACCATGGTGTTGGACACCATGGCTATGTATGATTTTGTAATAGGTATCTGGCCCATGTCCACAGTTTTAAACCATGGCGTATTCCCCTAACCACCAACTCTAGAGGTAGCAAAAAAGATTTTGTCACAATCTAAAAATACGGTTATAGGAAAAAATCTATTTCCATAGTTATAAATCATATCAATAGATTTAAAAAAATAATCATGTTTTGATCCTATGGCCTATTTTGAGTTATAAATACGACCTTACCATTAACTTGAGGCTTTTTATATGTATTAATATATGAATATATATATCTATATATATATATGTATAAATATGTATATATTTTTAAATAAATAATTTTAAACATCATTAGTAAACATTAAAAATATGGTAAAGTTGATGTGGAATATGATGTAGAGATATGGTTTTTGGGAACCTTGAACGTAAGTGTTCGGTGTAGGGGTAGGCCATGGTTTTGAAAAACAATGTCCCATAGGTGACCTCAATCACCATGGTTTTTTGAATACTACTACCATAAACCTATATGTCAACTCTACCACCATGGTTTTAGAAAAAGCACAACTATAGGTTCTCTCCACAACCATAGTTTTTTTAAAACTATGCTCATAACCCTGCATTCCCACTCTACCACCATGATTTTTGGAAAACTATGTATATATGTGCTCCATACTAACATATGTTTTGGGAAATTGTGGACATAACACTATATACCCCCTCTACCACTGTAGTTTTTGGAAAACCATGGTTATAGACATTTCCCACAAAATTAAGTATTTCTTGCATCCAACTACCACCATAGTTTCTATAAACTGTGGCTATAGGCTGGAACATGATGTCTTACAACCATGGTCTAACTTGAATTGTGGTATTAGACTACCTTATGGCCATATTTTTTCCAAATGTGGAAATAAAACCATGGCCATAAGTCAATTCTATATTTTTTAAAGTCTTGATTAGATTGTGATCCATTCATATTATATGAGGGAAAAAACCATATAGTATTCACACTGGAACTCTATTTAACAAATTAAATCATTTAATATATTCTTTTTAAAGGTAAATTTTGTTACCATTTAATGCTCACACACCAAATGCACCATTTCAATGGACCAACCCATTCCCAAAATAATAAATGGATGTGAAATTTCATTTCACAACCAATTATTCAAATTATAAAATTTCATTTATCTTTTAACATAAATAACCATTCCTCACCCCAATCCTATTCATGATAAAAATACAACTAATGTCATCTCACAAGAAGATACTATTTCCTATTGTCTAAGGAATATCAATGATAGAAATTAACTAAGTCAAACATGATTTAAAACCATTTAATTTAACCAAATTTATGGAATGGCATGGCCGACTTGACACAGTATTCCTATAATTTTAAAAGGGAATTACAATGGGTTAGATTTTAAGGACCAGAAACTAGAAATACCATGATTTTCAATTTAACTCTAGCCTAGATACCCATCGTCTGAGATCACCCAAGACTTTTGGCTAATGGTCAAACAATCCATGACAAAAATTCACATCCAGAAAACTCAAATTAACTAATTACAATCACATTATTATTAATTAGAAACTACAATAATTATCCAATCTTAGAATAATAAGACATAAATGGACATATACTCATCAAATGTTCCCGACACACTAGAGCGAAGTCCAACCATCCAATAGAAGCCTATGACATGATACAAACACTAACCTAAACTAAATACCTATTATATATAACCAAAATCATAAATGAAAAAAATTTATTTATCCCAAGAACCCTTGGAAAACTCACCAAACCACTTAACTCTCTAAAAATGATGGGTGAAGGCATACAGACATTGTATTAGGTCATCCTTAAGATAAGAATCATAGAAGATTCATCATCCTATAATGATTCCACCATTATCTGAGGGAAAAATATTTTAAATCCCTAACTAGAAGAAACAAAAAGAATAGTGGAGGAAGTACAGAAGGGGGTTCCCCGTATGAAGAAACATACCAATAATCACCAATAAATAGAGAAAAAATTACTATAAGGTGAGTGAAACTAAGATAAAGGGAGGGGTATCTCCCTAGTCCACATGATCCAAAAAATGGGATGAGTGGTTTCCCCTTTACAAACCCAAGGGGGTAGAATTGAAATTATACCCCTTAAAAACCCCACTGGCTAGCTTGTTCTGGTGCACTAGCTAGCCAGTGGACACCTGCTGGCCAACAAGTCCCCGAGCAAAGCCATAAGCCGGATGGAGGATATATGATATAGACCTAACCATCCAACCTATATCTTGAGACTTCCCACTATCATTTACTACCTATCCAACAAAAAACCATTTCATAAACATTGTTTAATGTGTGTAAACCTTCAATATAATTAACCAAAACTTGGTTCTCAAGACAACCCATCTTATAAACTGAAAATTTAATCTTATATTGAAAAATTCAAATACATATATATGTATAGGGTTTTAAAAATTAACTAGTAGGGAAATTATCATACTTTAGAAGTCCTGAACCACATCCAAATGATTTTTTGACCTATATAATTCTTCAATTCCACTCAATGGATATATTCCAATCTAAAATTCTCCAAACATCTATAGAGTGAAGCTTAAATTTCCAGCACTTAAATCACTCAACATAATACATAAATTGAATTCAATTCTAAAACTTTGAGATGAAACTCACATGAACTCACCTATCTAGAGACACCCGAGGCATCCTCATCCATCTACTCTTTTTAATCTTGTTTCTCCCCTCCATAAAACTAAGACAAAGAGGCAAATTCTAAGTCACAAAACCTCCACTGTTGGAATTACCTATCAGAACAAGATCATAACATTCCAAAGATATCCGTTGATGCAGTTCCCAAATCACCATGCCCAATGTTCATGAAAATGCTGGTCCCAAACTCGCACCCTTCATTATTCAAAAGTTCCAAAATAAATAGATGAACCTCCATCATTGAAAAACTATTCCAAATGGATTACATTTAACATTAGAAGACCTAGAGAAATGACCAAAATCTACTAATCATACCCAAAATGATGAAACCATTTTATTTTATTCCCACTACATCCAAATACCCAAAAAATTAAAGTCAAACCACATATGGTGAAATTTTCCCAAAAACACTCGACTTCCACCGCTGATGCACCATTAACCCAATCGATCATGATGTTGTATACCCCAATGAAATATTGTGATTTTATTAACATGATCAATGAACTATATACATAAATTTTGGAAATATTTTGAGGCCGGACCATAGAAAATCTATTTCTACTATAATTGCATACTATGAGCACCGATATTCCACTAACGTGGTCATGCTCAGATCATCATTGGGCATCCAAATAACATAAATAATTCCTAAAACCCATATGATTCCACTCCTAAATATATAATTATAATTAATTGAGGAATATGTATGTATTTATATAAACTTATTCGTCAACATAATTATTCTATAATGGTCATCCAACAATCAGTCTTATGTATCCCGATCCCCATTTCATGACGATCAAATCACTTAGGCCAACATTCCGCTCCCCACTACAGGTGTATCTTTTTCATTGAATCCCAAAAACTACTTAATGATTTCCACTTACCATAGTACATCTATTACTGAACATGATGATTAAAAGTAGTTGGGATCACTCACCCCTGAGTATCTCTCCAAAAGGAAACCAACTCCCTCCCTTAGCATATGGGAATGTCACTCACAATACCCATAAACAATGAGGTTCACTCCTTGAAACAAATTATAGAATATCTAACACCACATACATCATTAATTATAACTCATAAAGAATTGAACGAACTAGGTATCATAGAAACCACACATGTGTCACTCCTCTCGGGCCATGCTCACATATTGGTCACATCAACCCCAACCACCCTCATAGAGGTTTAACCCAGATCCGTTGTTTCATCCCACCAAATTCATCCACATCCTCATTCCCTTATCATAACATCACATTTCTCATACAATAGACCTACTAAAAATCCTCTCATCACACCTATATTGGTCCCCATCCCACACAAGACATTACCATTTCATTATACATCACGGTTGTATGCACTCATATTGTCAATCCTTAAGCCAAATGAAACAATGCATCCCAAACACATGATTTCCTAAAATAACAAATCGAACCTCACATAATTCACATCTCTTGGGATAAGAATCACCCTATATCAAGGTCTCATGGTATCCTCCATGGAAAATACCCACTATGGGGTCTCATATAAAGGAACCAAACAAGTCAAGACACCAAGATTCCTGACACAATAGCTCATCAAAACCCATGAAGCCACAACTCATGGACATTACAAAACATGGGTTCTCTCACAACCCAAACCAACCATACATAGGGTCAAAAATTATCCACCCATTGGGTCTAAATCAACAACCCAATGGTCTACAATATATATATATATATATATAGGGTCTACAATTCTTCTCTTTTGGTTCACCACTTTACATTAACCATATATTTCGACAAAAAGGGCTTAAATAAATGAAATACCAACCATAATTTATACAGGAATACACTTTATAAGTCTTAATTTTAATTTTATTTAGCTGACACTACATAATAGTCATGTTAAATTATCATATAGTTTCCTTTAATATTTAATTTATATAGATGTTTTCACAACTCAGGCTCAGTTAAAGAGGGTTTCAATTAAAAGTTATTGGGGAAAACACTCTTTAAGTTATAGCTATAATTTTAATTGACTAATTCCATAAAATAAATAGACTAAAAATAATCAAACAATGATTATTTATCATACATAGGGATAACTAAGAAAAAGACAACTATAATGTTATATAGAAATATCATATAAATGGCTATAGACACAGTAAATAACTAACCTAGGTGACAACCTAGGAAATTATATAATCAAAAATAAGAAATCAAAAAAATGATATGTGAATCCTATGTGCCAGATATAATTCATGAGAACACCCTTTATTTCCATACCGGTCTAAGATACAAATCCAATAAAATTTTAACATCATAGTCAATTTCTTAACTCAAGGTAAAATTAATGAACAGTAAAACTATCAATCCCATCCATAGAAACATGTAATTCTTCATACATGGGGTGGGAAGTCCTAAGAACTATATTCATACCATCTCTCAACATATTACTATTCTCATGGATACTTTCCCAAAATAATAAAACAAAATAAAAACAACATTGGGATCCACTGAAATGGTGTTCCAAACGGGTGTTCCACATAGCCTCAAGTGTGCCTGCCCATATGCTAGAGGTTAATGACTAATAGTGTGGGTCTAAGGTGGTACAGTGGGGAGACTATGCCCACAATTAGAGTAAAGTAACAACATAAATAAAATTAAATAGATATAATATCCAGATAGGTTTCCATTAATAAAAAAATATCTATATAGTAATAAAAGAGATGTAATAATAAATATTAGGCAAGGAACTCATCAATGATAGAAAATATACAAATCATAAAGACTAAAAGATAAAAAGACTATACATTCAACTAGATGGGACTCAAGTCCTAATCTGTTCTAACACAAAAGATTCATCCTATGAATCAGGTAATCATAATGATGATATATTTACCAAACCTAAACATGTAATTTAAAAATGATGGATTCTCAGGTACCCTAGTTCCATGGTGGCCCTATAAGGGTGTGTGTATAACTGAGTAGACCACCAAAAATGACATCCCCAAAATTACCACTCTATAATAAAGTGTATTAAAGGGGGTTATTAACAAAAAAAATACTATATAGAATATTAAAATTTAAAAGTTTAACAATTTAATTGAGAGATAGTAAAAAAACCATAGATGTACAGGCTCCATGATGACACCTGATTTCAGTCTAATACCTGCTTGGACCAATGATAGCATGTCTCTGATCATGGTATACAACATAACTTGACTAGTTCCAAGGTATACAACTAAGGAAACCACAGTCACAAAAGTACATGGGAATCCATGATGGCCCCCTCATGAATTCCCATCTGACTAAGCCATCCTAGAATTTCATCTCCATTTCATCTAGGAGAATCTGAAGAATATTACCCTAGAATTATTTAAAATGAATCTAAGGGAGCATGTTTCCAATAAATTCATAGTATTTGTATTAAAAAGAATCTAGGTCTAAACACATGGAATTTTATCTCATATAATCAAGTTGAATCTAGGGATCTCATCCTGTAACATCTACAAGAGTATACTAAGGGAATACAAGACATCAATATATAGAAATATATATATATATATATATATATAATACATCACATTAATCCAAGGGGGATCTTCCCTGAGGCATTCAAAGAGATGAATCAATGATGATTCCAAGGTAGTTCATGGAATTACTTAGTTTTGGAAATCATTGGATCCAATGAGGTATCCTCCCATGGATTCCAAGTGAGTCCTATAATGGAATCCACACCAACTCAATTTATTTTACCCGTTTCAAATCTAGAAATGAATCCAAGGGATTAAACCAAAGGCATTCCACTTATAAATATATTTTTAAGAAGACAACCCTTTTACCAAACACCAAAACTATAACCAGAGTCCAAGGCATTATGTTATCCCACGTTTCATTTTTAAAAATCCTGATCCTTTTCCCAAGGGTTGATTAGATATGGTGTTATTCACATTATAGGAGGTAAAACTGTTGGATGTGAACTAAAATGTACATGCATGAGATTAATGTATACTAGAATATGATGAGTGAGATATATTTATATATTTATATATTAGATATTAGATATTATATATGGTGTAAATTTTATATTTTAATTTGATGCATAAATTATTCACGCATGTGATACATGAAATGATATAAATATTATTTATTTTCTCATGATGGATTATTATTTAGTTACATTGATTAATATATTTTCATTAATTAATTAAAATAATTAAATCAATTATACCCAATAAATAGTAATGTATGTGATGCATTATGTATTTGAAACACCACATGATTATTTTATATAAGTTGATATGATCCTATCATGTTGTTATGTGTGGTACAATTTTTATGGGCATCTTTCAAATCATTATTCCTCCTAAAACTCCAATTATCTCAATAGAGAAGGCACTATCACCCCTTGAAATTATAGGTATCCTCATGAAGAATTATTAGATCCTTTGTCCAGTGTACTCCCTCAGAGGAAGGATAATTATAATCATTAATCCTTATAATCTTACAAAAACCTTCTCAATTTAATGGATAATAGAAGCTTCTTCAACTTTCAAATACCCGGTAATATGATTTATAGTTTTATTTTCATGTTATTTTTTGAAGATAGATTGATCTATGTTTTGGGGTTTCTTACATAGAAAATGTTCATTAAATGATCATATGAAGCCCATAAATTTATTCAAAGGGATTTTATCCAAGTTTTTAAATTTTGTGAGTCACGTTTTTTTGAATAAAAATGAAGTACAATGTTTTTCATAAAACCGGAGGAAGGTTTAATACCCTTACGTGAGCTTTGTAATGATAAATTTGTTATAACCTTATGTAGTTTGGATACATAAAAGTAATAACCTTATGCATATTTCCTACATAAGGGTAACCTCTATATTACCTTTATGAAAAGGGGTTGTGTAATTATAGTACCCTTATATAGTAGTGCAATGACATTGCGTAAAGGTAGTTTTTACTTTACCCTTACATGATACCCTTATACAGAAGGTTTTCATAAGGGTACCCTCCCTGTTACCTTTAAAAATATGTTTTCATTAATGTAATACCCTTACTTAAAACGTTATATATAAGTGTCATGTATATTTTACCCTTACTCATAGTGGTATAATAGTTGTTACATAAAGGTTAATGATGCTTACCATTACACAATGTATGAAACCTAAAGTCTACCCTTATGTAAAGGATTTGTGTGATGGTAATAACTTTACACAAGAGAGATATATAAAGGTAATCTGTGTACTACCTTTACACAATGAATAAAAACATTAATACCCTTATACATGGTTTATCTGTAAGTGAAATAAGTGGATACCCTTATGTAGGATATGAGTTCTGTGTAAGGGTAAGTATAAAATTTGTTAAAAGTTGTGTTTAAGATATCTAGATGGTTTAGTGGTTTATGAAATGTTTTTCAATCATAATAAAAAGTACATTGGAATATATTATTTTATAATTATTTTATAAATAAATAAATTAATTATAAAATGTTTATAATTAACTAAACAAATGTTTATGAAACATTATTCCCAAATACTAAAGGCTAATATTGTAAAATGCCTTTTGAAAAATTAAATGGTATACCTTATGTTCTAGAAATAAATTATTTATTTAGAAATAATGAGAGGTGATTTATAAAGAAATTTTCGACTAAAAAATAAATGAAATTTAGATTATATAAAATTTTTATATAATATATATTGAATTTTAAAATGTTGATAATTTATGAAATATCATATAAATGATGTTTAATATAAAATATTAAGGGGGTAATATTAAAATGAATATAAAATGTTTATATCTTTTTCTAAATTATAAAATTTTTATAATTATAATTTATTTATTAGTAGTTCATAAATGTCTCATGTTTTTTAAAATAAATAAATTAAATATTTTTTTTTGTTAATTTACTTGAAATTCATGTTTAGTAATTTTTTATGAAATATGAATATTGTGTCTTTCCATTTTTGTTATAAACCGATTCTATGATAGATCCTCTCATATCTGGTTGGGTTTTATATTATAAAATTTTATATTCATATACCTTGACCTTAGTTTGAAAACAAAGTTATGAGTTTGAGAATAGTTATTGGCATAGTTTTTGCATGTTATGTGTTGGAGTTTTCATGAATTGAATTATCTCTTGAATAAATTCCCCCATGGTAGAGTTACTTAGGGTTAGACTACATACATTCCTTGATGCTTTCTATGTATAGGAAAGTGAATGGGGTTTTATATCTTTCACTCCAAGTTTATTCATGTGGATTTTTTAAATCTCATAAAAATTTATGAATTTACATGAAGTGTTCATATACCATATGAATATGATGCATTTGTATATGTAAGAATATAATTTAATTATATTCTTGGATAATTAACATAGAAATGTTGGTTGTGTAAATATTCACACATTAATTTTGTCTGAACATATTAATTTGGTGGTTGGAATAGGGATTTCTAAAATTAAATTATTATAATCATATATACACAAAAGGAAATTGATCAGGAGAAGATAATAATTACATAGGATATGATAGTTATGAATTTAATATGAATATGATGTATATTAAATTTATAAGACTAAAAACCCCTCAGATACTAAGTGTGAGATTCCTTCCAAAGTGACACTTGTCAAGAATTTAATCAATCAACTGGTAATTGTTGACCTTAGTACGAGTACCGCTAGATTATCTATGTATATTAAATAAGATATTAGTAACTCAAGACTTCCATGTTGGGTATTTTCAAGTTTAGTATAAGTATCCCTTGATTTTTTAGTTGTCTTATTCTTGGTGTTTATTTTGGACACAGTAGTTGGGAATACCTAAGGGTTTTGATACCAAAGGAATATAGCCGAGTGAATCTATATGATGGATTTGGATAAATTTTTATCCACTAAATTATCTAAGAATCATAATTTTTTGATTATAATGATTCCCTACCTAAATAATCATGGATTTATTATATGGTAACTATTGTAAGTTATGATGAAATATTGATTTTGGCTCACTAAATGGATATTATATATGGGGTTATCATTTTTAGTGGGATAAATTACATTTAAATCCTTTAAAGAAAAACTATATTACATGATACTAACCTAATGATATAACATTTTTTTTATAGATTATGGTATACTTCACACTAATAATATTAATATTATTACTAGGTATGAATTATAAAATAGATAAACATTAGTATCTAGGATAGATAAGTGTTCTAAAGGAGAAAAATTTAGAGCATCCAATTGTTAATTTTTTAGAAATCATTTTCTCCAAATTGGACTCATGGGTATTAGATAATGGGTTTGTTTCACACAATTATACTAACAAACACAGAATCAAATATAAGAGAGAATTGATGAGGCATGAAATAGATCTTCATATTGGTAATGGATAAAGAGTTTTTTTATTATAGTTCAATACCTTTAATTTTATTTTACCAATTGGATTGATCCTATAATTGATTTGTTATTATTTACTTTCCATAAACAAGAATTTGATTTCAGTATCTTGTTTTCACAAGATGGGACTTTCATTCATTATGAATAATAAGATATTTTCTATATAAAATAATGAAATGTTTTACAAAATTGGGAATATAATTAATGGTTTATATATTCTTGATATTTATAATTCTATTTATATCATTTAGAATAAGAAAGTCAAGGTTGATTCTAGTCCCACCTACCTTTTTCATTGTTTACTTGGACATATAAACAAGAAACACATTCAAAGTATCAATAGTGATGGATTATTAAACTCATTAAATCATGAATCATTTGATAAATGTGAATCTTGTTTATTGGAGAAAAATTTAAAAGCCACATTTTGGGAAAAAAAGTGAGAGGGATAATGGATTATTGGATCTTATATATAGTGATTTATATTGACAATGAGTACTGAATAAAATAGTGGTTTTTGGAACTTTATTACATTTAAAGATGAATTTAGTCAAGATGTGTATGTATTTTTGATAAAACACAAGTATAATATTTTTTGAAAATTTCAAAGAGTTTTAGAAAGAAGTAGAAAATCAATCGGGTAAAAGTATTAATGTCCTCCATTGGGGTGGTGAATACATAATCTAGGAGTTCATTTCTCATTTGGGAGATTGTGAGATCATTTCAAAAATCACTCCTCCTAGAACACTGTAATGGAATGATGTATCTGAAAGGAGAAACCATACATTTTCAGACAATTATCGATTGATGATGAGTTTATGTGACCTTCTTATCTCATTTTAGGGTTATTCTCTATAAAATACTTCATTCCTTCTAAACTGTGTTCCATATAAAATAGTGATAAATACACTATATGAGATATAATAATTGAAATTTCTTAATTTATATTTTATGAATATTTGGGGATGTAAAGTAGTCATATAAAAATTAGATTATGAAAATCCGGGAACCAAATTTTCAAAATTTTTATTTTTTGGTTACCTCAGAGAAACTACAAGATATTATTTCTATAATACTAGTAATCACAAAGTGTTTTTATCTGGATGAGGAGTTTTAATTGAGAATAAACACATGAGTAGAGGTGTTAGTGGAAGGAAAATTGAACTTGTAGAAGTTCATGACCAACTAATGGTAATTTTTTTGGAGATAAAGGTTAAGACGGTTCAATAAATAATTCTGGAATAAGAACCAAATCAAGTTACATAATAACATCATAGGATGGATAAGATACATCAAGAACCTAATAGATATGCATTTTTCATTTCTAAGGACAATGAAGTAATGTTTATAGAAAATAAAATTTCTTCTTACCAAGAGTCTATTGAGAGTAATGATTCAAAGAAATAGTTAAAAGAAATGGAATCTGATATGGAATC
Organism: Viscum album; assembly: GCA_963277665.1. NCBI lineage: Eukaryota > Viridiplantae > Streptophyta > Magnoliopsida > Santalales > Viscaceae > Viscum > Viscum album. The sequence goes on from OY728155.1 coordinate 1,060,117,234, forward strand.
TATATACACTAACCAAGTTTGAAACTTGGTCAATGGACCTAAAGGGGTAATACCCATTGGGTGAAAGTTTATTTTCTGTATGAAAAATGACATGGTTAGAAGAGTTTTTACCTATAAAGAATGAATAGTGAGAAAGGTTTAGACCAAGTTATTAGTATATATTGTGAATATACCTTCCACATGTTGTGATGATAAAGTCCATAATGATTTTTCTAGACATAGAATAATATTATGATTTTAAGATATATAAAATGGATGTAAAAACCTAGTTCCTTAATGGGAATTTAGTCAAGGACATGTACATGATAAAACCCAAGTGTCTTGAAGTTTCAAATGATTATTCTATGATTTTTATATTAAAATGGTCTATTTATGGACTAAATAAATATTCTTAGAGTTGTAATATCTAGCTTGAAGATGTAATCAAAGAGTTTGGTTTCATCACAAAGAAATATTATTCTTATGTATAAAATATGTTTATTTAGGGTATAGTAGTATTTCCAATACTGTATGTAAATGAAATATAACTTATTAGAAATGTTTTCCTGAAACATCACTACATGAGTATATGGATTAGTAAATTTTTCTCAATTAAATTCATGGGTGAAAAATATTACACACTTAATATGAGGATCTATAGAGAAAAATCTAATAAGTTACTTGGATCGTGTCATAACATAGATATTGGTAAAGTGATAAAGTAGTTTATCATAGAGAACTCCAAGAAGGAGTCTTTACCAGTGTTACATGGAATGAATCTTAGGAAGATCAATAATCCTAATAAAGAGTTATATAGGATGGATAATATTACTTATGTTTCCTCCATAGGATCTATCATGTAGTCTATGTAGTGTACTCGACTGGATGTCTCAAATTCTGTGAGTATAAAAAGTAAATACCAATCTAATCAGGGGAGAGTGACTAGATTTCTTTAAAGAGAATCTGGAAGTATATGATAATAAATAAGGATATACTTTTATTATTTGGAGGAGAGTATGAGCTCTGTGTAATGGGTTACATAGATTATTTTTTCCAATATGAAATAGATGACATGAAATTTCAATCCAGATTCGTGTTTTTCTAAATGGTAGAGTAGTTAGTTGGAAGAGTTCTATACAGGACACCATAGTAGATTATATAATAGAGGTATAATACATTATACATCAGATCCTATTAATGTAGCTACTTTCATCATGAAGGTCATTGATGAACTTGGAGTGGTTCCAAGCATCATGGGAGAAATTGAGCTATATCATAATAAAAATAGTACTGTTTTTCATGATAATGAACCCTGGTCTCTTAAAATTACCAAACACATCCTTTAAAAATACCACATCATACATAATATTATTGAGATGGGTGATGTAAAGAACAGTTGGGTGGTTACATAGTAGAATGTAACAAATCTGTCGGTGAAACCATTATCAAAAAAAATGAGGATTATATAAAATATCTTGGATTTAGACACATGAGATATTTGTTTTAATGTTCTTAAATTTCTCACTTTATTATAATAAAAAAATCTCCAATTATCATTCATTCATGTGCGATATAATTTATATTACATGATCAGTGAAATGATAACATCCCCTTAATTTACAACTTTGATTTATCCTTAACCAATGATTATTATGGAGTATTGTGGGTTGTAATGATATGATAACGTAAGAATGAATATAATGTTGTATTATTTGAAATGTTTTTTTAATGATATATAAACTATAGTTTCAAGAGGTTATAAGTTGATACTTATTACTTAGATTGATTTTCTAAACTGAAACTCATGCAATTTCATATAGTATTAGATATACTTTGAGGTGTATGATTATTATAAATTTTTTTACATGAGTTTGGTGAGATAAATAGTATTATAACTTTCAAAATTTGATACCCTACTTACACAAGTCAACATATAAAATTATCTAATTAGGATGTGGTTGGGTATGTTTCTGATCATGTTATTAGTTAGAGCGTATCCAAGACTGGATTTTCCCATATGTATAATAATTTAATGACTTATAGACCTTGATTTGATTAGAATGAGTAAATCCATGTACATGATTATTTTTTCACATATTACGTGCAGAAAATATATAGATAAGTGACCTGTGATATGCTTATCAAATGGATGAATGATATTTGGTGTTTTCATCAACTTGGTTAGTTTCTTAGAGAATTAAGAAATGATTAGATGACAATACTAGATTGAAATGTTTCATTTATAATGGTTTCTTAATGTCATGGAAAAAGGGATTATATAGGATACATATGATGTATATGATACATCTTTTGGAGGAAATGTTTTTATAGAGATGGTTATGTTTTATGGAGATGAAACCTATCCTTTTAGTAGCTTGAGTAGAACTAATGTTTTTCTAGAGGATTCTATTTCATTACATATACGAAATTTGGATTTTATAGTTTCTATCAATGCTATTAAGGCCTGTAGGTTTTTATAGTTAGTACCTTGTATAAGGATAATAATTTGGAAAATATTTCTATTCAAAATATAGAGAGATTTATTAAAAACCACATCCAAAATAGTTTTGATGGATTCAAAAAGATTTGTGAAGTTTTGAATAAAGACCTTATGGGATTTTAGTATAAGTGAGAGATTGTTATATGTTCACTAAAATGTTAATATGTGAGATGCATGTTCACATGCATATGTTGCATGAGATATATTTATAGATAATATATTGGATATTATATTTGATGTAAATTTAATATATAATTTTGATTCATAAATAATAAATTCATGTGATGAATGAAATAATATATAAATGATACATATATATATATATTGTTTTCTCTTGATAGTTTATTTATCAGTTTCATAGATTAATGAATTTTTCTTAAATCATTGAAATTGTTCAATGAATTATACACAATGAGAAGTAATGCTTCAGATACACTATGTTTTTGATATTCCTTGAGCTTCAATTATATAATTGGATGAGATACCCACCTATTGGGATATACAATGTGATGTGTAGAATCCTCTACATAAACTCCATTCCTACCAATACTATATTTATCTCAATATATAAGTCATTAACACCCCTTTGGATTATGGTTATCCTCATAATGCTTTCATGGGTCCTTTGTATGGTATACTACATTATATTGATGGTGCTTATGTTTATTTATACTCATGATCTTCCACAAAAATTCTCTACAGAAATGAAGATGGAAGATTCTGAATCTTTCGAATAATGAGTACTCTGATTTATAATTTTTTTACAATTTATTTCTTGAAGATATAATTACACGTGGTTTGGGTTTTCTTCCATATAAAATACTAATTATATAACCACATTATACCCATAAAAAAAACCTTATAAGATGCATAATGATATTTTATTAAACCAATTCCATCATTTTACACATTCTTTTCAATTTCAAAACCTTTTTACTATTTAAGACTCACAAAATAAATGCCACTATTCATTGGCATAACCCATTCAAAAACAATATATGGTTGTGAAATTCTATTTCATAACCTTTGATTCAAATTATTAATTTTCATTTAGCCTTTAACAAAAATAACCATTCCTCACTACAACCTTATTCTTGGTCAGAACCCAACTAAGTTCATCTCACAAGAATCTAAAATTTCTTATGGAAAAAGGCATATCAAATAGAGAAAATATCTAAGCCGAACAAAATTTAAAAAATATAATTTAACCAAAGTGAAAGAAAGACATGGAAATATTGACACACCATGAATATACTGGGAAAATGGAAAGACGATGGGTTAGATTTTAAGGACCACCTACCACAAATACCATGATTTCTAATTTTACTATAGGCTAGCTACCCACCACCCATGCTCATCTGGGACCACAAAATAATTCTCAAAACATACAGGACACTAAGAAAAATCCAAAAACTCAAATTAATTAATTAAAATTACATTATAATTCTATTTCCACTTAAAAATTTAACTAATATTAAAGAACTAAATCATAAATGATCAGATACTCACTAGATACTCCAGACATATTAATACTGAGTCCAACTATCCATTGGAGGCCCATTCCATGCTACCGACACTAACATAGGGAAAATCCATATCATCCTAAACCAAAACCATAAACAATGATAATTAATTTATCCCAAAAACTTTAGAAAAATTACATGAACTGTTAACCCCACAAAAAGAATAGGTGATTGAATGCATATGCTATCATTGTATATGTAAGAATCCAGATATTCTTTTCAGGTATGTTTTTCCTTTTTATGGAGTTTTTGAGAATAATGAATTTTCTGGAAATTTTCTAAGTACACGCCATGTACTTTTTGAGTACACGAAGTGTACTCTGACCTGGCTTGAAGCCATGTGTTGGCCGTGCCCAGCCCACACACACGGTGTGTAGGGGTGAGGTGGAGGCCGGTTAATTTGGAGTATGGAAAACTGAAGTAGACGTCGTGTACTGAAGAAGTACACGTCGTGTACTTTTTTTTTCATTAAACGAACCGGGGTCGCGCCTCATCGTGATATTTTCCTTCTTCTAGGTCTGGTTCGTCCGAGAGCGACCCATATGGCCAAATCTTATCCGAGCTCCCGCCTTTCCTTCCATTCTCTGATTCGAGCACGGTCGATTGCATTGGAAGCACAGCGGTGAGTTCTTCCTTCTGCTTGAGCCTTGTTTCTCGATTCCTCCTTGTTTTCAAGATATCATGGGATGAAAGTTTTGTGCGTTTTCTCAGATCTACATTGTTCTAAGAGGAATCCGTCGTCGTGGTTCACATATATCGATCTCCTAGGATCGAGGTAGGTGGTTTGTGCCTTTCCATAGAAAGTTAATGAATATTATATGAAAATTCCACCAATACACTTGAACGGGGTATTGCGTGTTTCATGTTTTCCCCTGCTGTTTGCCTGCTTTTTCTTGTTTGCTTTATTAGAGGTTATTTCTTATGAGTAGATTAATTTATTTTGTGCTCATGTTGCTTTTCCATGCTTGTTCTGCCTGTTGGGCGTTTTTCTAGTTTCCATGCCTAGTTATAGGATAGTGGAACTGTTGTTTTATTATTTTTGTTGAGCTGTAGAATGATATCCAAGTAGTTCTTGAGGTTTACTTGGACGATAAACGTGCACTAAGAATGCTTAGTTTCACTCAAGACTCTGAGAACCTAGAGTAGTAGACCAAAGGAATAATTGATGGAAGGGATTCTCTAGAGTGTCTTTTAATTACGATGCAAGACTATAGGGGTAATTGACGTTGAGTGATTCCTCAGAGAGTCTGTAGTTACAAGACGTGGGCCATAGAGGGAATTGATGTTGAGTGCTTCCCCAGAGATCCTTTAGCATGATACGAGACTGTAGGGGGAATTGACGGTGAGTGCTTCCCCAGAGAGTCTTCTTAATTACGCAGCTGAACCAGAGGGGTGAGACTATGTGTGCCTCCTAGAGGGTTGCTAGTAATATAGGTTGAAATATAGGGGTTAGGCTGTGAGATCTACCTAGAGGGTTACCTGTTTTCTTCTTGTTGCTGGCTGCTTACTTGTGTACTTTACTTGTTAAAACTGTGGATTGTAGCTATTTGTGCTTTCCTGTTCACTGATTCTTGTTTATTTACTTCCATGTATTCATTGACTATAAGACACAAATCTTTGGGTGATTTCCTACTGGGATTGTATCTCACACCCTGTTTGGGCCATGCTTTTGGGCCCAAGCAGACTATGTTGCTGTAGGTATAGATAAGGGCAAGCATATTTCTACTTTAAGTTCTTGATTGCACTGGAGCTGGAGAGCATGGGATCGAGCCACGACTCATGATGCTGAGGAGTTTATTTTTTTTCCATTGCACTTGGTTTTTAGTTGTATTCCAGCATGTGTTATGTTTGTTGCTTTCCATATATACTTATGCCTACTGCATTATTGTAATCATTGTCATATATCTACATTGCTTTCGCTGTTTGGTTTCTGTTGTTATGCATGTTGTTACTGCTTCCGCTATTGAATATTGTTTTTTCCACTGTATACCTTACCAAATGAGGGCATAGTTTCCCCACTGACTCACCAAGGCCCTCGCTGCTAGTCGGAAGCCTCTGGCGTTCAGGGAAACATGCTTGAGGTCATGTGGTGAACCGGGTACGGGGCACCAGTCGAGGGGCTCCGGACTCGGGTCATTACAAAGTGGTATCAGAGGAGTTCTTTTCTCTTTCTTTACTGTTTGGAGACCTTATCCTGGGATAGGACGGATTCGTTACTTGGAATTAAGTTGTGCTCGGGAGTATCTAACCCGTGTATAGGGAAAATCAATACTACCTCGTTAATTGCAGTTGCTGGTTTTGAGATTTTATAGTTGATCTAATTTCACCTAGATTGATTCACATGGCTTCTACTATTATTGTTTTGATATTGCAGTTCTATTTCTATCGCAACTCGATGAGGTGAGGTTATGTTGTCTCATGCATCATATAGAAACTTGTAGAAATACCATGCCATGCATTCTTGCCATGCCATCTAGGGTGCATTAGAGATTTCATGTTGTTGTGATAGACTTTGTGTAGATTATGCATGCTGTTGTGATAGTTGTTTGATAGATTCTCTGCTGTTATATTAGAAAACCGTCTGTTTTGTTATTTGCTTAAAGTTAATTCCAAATTTGGTTCTTGAGGTGTTATGGGCCCTCATGGATCGGAATTTGACACTTTTCGCCCTGTTTTTAGTGTATCTGGAATTCTATGTAGTTTCTGAGCTACTACCCAGAAAAACTTAGAATACACAGCGTGTACTTTTTGGGAACAATCCGTGTAGTGTTCAGGCCATGTCACTGACCGTGTGAGCAGAACACAGTGTTGTGAAAGTAACTTTGGGAACACGCCGTGTACGGTAGCTACACACCATGTAAGTTCGGAGCCGTGTACCCGACCGTTTCACCAACAACATGGGTCGGGGAAGCTTGGGTAGAACACGCTGTGTCCATAGGGAACACGCCGTATAGTCTTGTCCAGGTACCCGGCCATGTCATGAAAAACACGGGCCGACGTTACCTTTCTTTCCACACGCCGTGTTTGTTTGGAACACGTCGTGTAGTCTTGCCCAAGTACCCGGCCGTGTCACGAACAACATGGGATGGTGTCACCTTCTCCTATACATGTCGTGTTTTCTCAGAGCATGCCGTTTAAGGTCCATCCATGTAGACGACCGTGTAATCAACAACACGGACCACCGAAGCCTTTTCTAGTGCATGCCGTGTTTGTTTCGAACATGCCGTGTAGTCTCGGGTTAAGTCAGACCATGTGGGCTAGCCATGTAAGGAACTCGGGTAGGGGAATAGTTACAAGTACACGCCATGTGTTCGGGTCAACACGCCGTGTAGTTTTAAGTGTACATGACTTGTAGGGTAGGATTACACGCCCATGTAAGTGGATTAAGAAGACACGCCGTGTAGTTTTTATACATGCTGTGTAGTCGTGTTTTGCAATATTTTATGTTTTTCTTCCCCTGTTCCCGTTTTTTACCCTTGTGTTCTTTGTCCTTGTTTTCCTGATCTAAGGCGTGCTTTTGATCTTTCAGAGCCATGCCTCCGATACGTCCTTCGATCGTACATCTGTCGTCAGGTAGTGATTGGACACCAGACATGGATGATCAGGGACTTCCTGACGATCCCCCAACCGAGCTAGCCTTGGCACCGTTTGTTGAACCAGTTGTGGGTGCTGATGCGCAGTTCATGGAAGGTTTAGTGAGGATGATGCAGGCCTTCCAGGGAGCACTGCCTCCTTCCTATTCAATGGAAGACTTGATGCGGGTCTTTCAGTAGCAGCATCCTCCCACGTTCTCGGGGGAGGGAGGAACTAAGGCTGCATAGCCATGGCTGGAAGCCATGCTGACTATCTTCGAGCATCTAGAGATGCCTCTGGAGAGGCGGGTCAAGCTCGCCACCTACATGCTCTGAGACTCTGCCAAGAGGTGGTGGGACGTGGTCTCACAGGCGGGTCCTCAGCAGGCTATGACTTGGGAGGAGTTCTAGTGCGGTTTCTACAACTACTTCTACCCAGAGACCCTAAGGGCCGATCGAGCCCAGGAGTTCATGAGCTTAGAGCAGGGTACTCTATCTATCATGGAGTATTCCTCTCGTTTCACCGAGATTCAACATTTAAAACCCCTTCGGGATGGGAGTGGGGTGTTCATGGCAAGGAAGTTTGAGGATGGACTCAGACGGGAGATCCGCTCGCAGGTGAACATCTTCCAGTTGACTTCCATTACTTCCATCGTCAACCAGGCACTGATTGCAAAGCGCAATCTGAGAGACTCCGGAGTTGCGAGCCAGGGCGGTTCTGCTTCCAGAGTTAGATTTCCTCCAGATGACAACAAGAAGCGTCGTAAGGATCCTACATGCGGTAATTATAGGAAGCGAGACGCATCATCAGGCAGCCATGTGACATGCTACCAGTGTGGCCAGACAGGGCACACGAGGCCGCAGTGCCAGAGAGACCCCGTGGAGTGCCGGTCTTGTGGCAAGATGGGTCACCTTCAGTGTTTCTGTCAGGTTTTATCACCAGCAGCAGGTGACCGAGGTTCTTCAATGACTCCTCGTTCAGGAGTATCCCCATCAGTTTCTCACTAGTTGGGAAACTGGAGTTCTTCCAGCCGTTCGGGCCGAGGTGGAGGTCGAGGCTGTGGCAGTCAGCTAGCAGTTCCTCAACACCAGTAGGGAGGTTCATCTCAGAGTGGTCAGCCAGGGGCGCAGGGCCGCGACACGGGCTAGTCTTTCGCCGTGGAGCAGACTTATCATGAGCAGGATCCCAACCCTTCTATTGTTCGAGGTACGATGTTAGCAGCCTCGGTTTTATCTTCATCCCTTTTCGATACTGGTGCTATGCATAGCTTTATCTCTATTACTATTGTGGAGATCCTTGGAGTCTGCATCTTTTCATCTGCCGACTCGTTGACACTAGAAACACCTTTGGGAATGAGGACATCTAGTGTACGCCAGTGTAGAAAGTGTCCTCTCAAGGTTGCAGGGTATCACTTTTTATGGGATCTATATGTCCTAGAGATGAAAGGCTATGATGTAATCCTCGTCATGGATTGGTCGATTCCCTTCCAGGAAGTCGTTGACTGTTATCTCCGCAGGGTCAGTTTCATTTCACCAGAGGGTGAATCATTCCTTCATAGAGGCGAATGGGACGTTTGGGTGAGTCAGGCGGGACTCGAGCATCTTGGTCTAGGTGGGGTGACGACCCAGATTTCTAGTCTTTATCTGGATGATCAGGGGACTCCACAGTTGTACTTTCCCCCAGTGGTGGATCGCTTCAGGGATATCTTTCTAGAGGACTTTTCGGGTTTTCCTCCGGAGATTGAGGTAGACTTCTCTATTTAGCTCATACAAAGAGAAGCACCGGTGTCCATTACTCCATATAGGATGGCTACACCTGAGTTTCAGGAGCTCAAAAAGAAATTGGAGGAGTTACAAGCTAAGGGTTTCATCCGACCTAGTACTTATCCACGGGGTTCGCCTGTTCTATTTGCGAAGAAGGCAGACAGTACCCTTCGGCTTTGTGTGGATTATCAGAAGATGAACCAGTTGACGGTTAAGAAATGATATCCCTTGATGCAGATTGATGACCTTTTCGATCATCTTCGAGGAGCCTGAGTGTTCTCGAAGATCGGTTTGAGGTACGGTTATCATCAGTTGTGCATTAGACTATCAGATATACCTCTGACAGCCTTCAGGAGCAGGTACTCTCTTTACGAGTACACAGTCATGCCTTTCGGACTCACGAACGCACCTGCAGTTTTCATGGCACCGATGAACCGAGTCTTCCATCCTTACTTGGATTCCTTCGTCATGGTCTTCGTGGAAGATATCTTGGTGTACTCTCATACTCGACATGACCATGCGACACATCTTGAGATCGTTCTGAGTACACTGAGAGAGAGTCAGCTTTATGCTAAACTCTTGAAGTGACACTTCTAGATGGATCAGATTCACTTCTTGAGTCACGTGATCTCAGAAGAAGGAGTATCTGTGGACCCAGAGAAAGTGAGAGCTGTAGTTTCCTGGGAGCATCCGAAGAAAGTTCACGAGGTACGGATTTTCCTAGGACTGGCTAGATACTACAGACGCTTCATTCAAGACTTTTCCCGTCTAGAAGCACCATTGATAGGTCTAACCAAAAAGGGGTCGAAGTTCTTATGGTTATATTCATTTGAGTCTGACTTTTATGAGATGAAAGGGAGGTTGATGTCAGCACCGATACTAGTCTTGCCGGAGCCAGGCAAGAGCTACACTATTTATTATGATGCTTCAGGTATCGGGCTAGGATCTGTGCTTATGTGGGGAGATGGAGTTGTTGCGTACGGGTCTCGACAGTTGAGGCCACATGAGAGGAACTACCCTACGCACAATCTGGATTTGGCAGCTATTTTTCATGCCTTGCACTGTTGGAGACACTATCTTCTTTTAGAGCACTTTGTGGTCTTCACTGACCACAAGAGTCTCAAGTATATCTTCACTCAGCGTGATCTGAATCTGTGGCAGCACATGTGGGTTGAGTATCTACAGTCTTTTGACTTCGAGCTTGCCAATACGCCAGGAAAGGGAAATGCCGTGGAAGATGCGTTGAGCCGGAGAACTCAGATTCAAGCAATTCAGGAGGCCAGTAGTGAGTGGAAGCAGATGGCTCTATTCTCTGAGATGCATCTGGAGGTGCACGACAGATAGGGACAAAACATCCTCTCTTCTGTAGTTGTTACCTCAACACTACTTGATCGGGTACAGATGTGGCAACTATTAGACCCGTAAGGCTTAGTCCTACGAGAGAGTGTGTCCGGAGAGGACCCTCTTTCTGGATGGGCAATCGGCGAGGATGAGATCGTGTGTTTCCAAGGACGCGTATGGGTGCCAACAGACATACACGAGGAGCTGATGCATGATTTCCATTCCTATGTTTGGGAAGTTCATCCTGGCGTCACCAAGATTTATCGGGACCTTCATCGCCAGTACTGGTGGCCGGGTATGAAAAATTATGTTGCTGGTTTTGTCATGAGATGTTCTACTTGTCAGCAGGTTAAAGTAGAGAATCAGCGACTAGCAGGGATTTTACAGCAGTTACCCATTCCAGAGTGGGAGTGGAACGATGTTGCGATGGACTTCATGACCGGGTTTCCGAGATCTCCTCGGGGAAATGATGTTGTTTGGGTTGTCATCAACAGGCTTACAAAGGTTGCTCACTTCTTTCCGATCAAAGAGACCTTCAGTGTCGATGATCTGGGACGACTTTACATCAGAGAGATCATTCGTCTGCATGGAGTTCCACGCTCTATTGTTTCAGACAGAGATGCGTGCTTTACCTCTTGGTTCTGGAAGGGACTTCAGAAGGCCTTGGGTACACAAGTACTTTTGAATACAGTATACCATCCCCAGACTGTTGGCCAGTTTGAGTGCACGATCCAGGTGCTTGAGGATATGCTACGAGCTTGCATTCTAGACTTTAGTGGTTCTTGGGAGAAGTATATTGCTCTGGAGGAGTTTGTCTACAACAACAGTTTTCAGGTGACCATCCAAATGGCACCATACGAGGCTTTTCACGGTAGTCCATCCCGATCACCCTTATGCAGGCTGGAGGATGGAGAGGCAGATTTGATGGGACCTTGTCTTGTTCAGGAGACTTCAGAGAAGATAGAGCTGATTTGGAAGAGGATGGCTATAACGCAGTCTCGACAGAAGTCTTATGCTGATCAGCAGAGATGACCTCTGGAGTTCGAGGTCGGTGTTCAGGTTTTCTTGCGTGTCGCACCGAGGTTGGTACACAAAAGGATTCAGAGATAGGATAAGCTTTCACCATGGTACGTCAGACCGTTTGAGGTCTTGGAGAGAGTGGGGCTGGTCGCCTATCGGTTACAGCTACCTCAGAGGTATCGGGCCATGCACGAAGTCTTCCATATCTCTCAGCTCCGACGTTACTTTTCAGACTTGTCTCACATCCTTCAGCCCAAGGAAGTCGAGATTGAAGCAGATGCGTCGTTCGAGGATAATCCTATCCATATTGTCGATTGCAGTATGAAGGTTCTCCATGGGCAGTCTGTTCCTCTTGTACGAGTTCTATGGAAACACGGGCGAGTACAGGACGAGACCTGGGCGAGGGAGGCCGATGTACGATCATAGTGGCTGGAGCTGTTCGGTGTTTCTCCTTCTCCACCTCGTTAGAGAAATTATAGGACAAATTTCTTTAAGGGGGGGAGTTTGTAAGAACCCAGATCTTCTTTTCAGGTACGTTTTTCCTTTCTCTGGAGTTTTTGAGAAAAATGAATTTTCTGGAAATTTTTGAAGTACACGCCGTGTACTTTCTGAGTACACACTGTGTACTCTCACCCGGCTCAAAGCCGTGTGCTGGCCATGCCCAGGCCACACACACGGTGTGTAGGGTGAGGTGGAGGCCGGTTAATTCAGAGTATGAAAAAATGAAGTACACGCCATGTACTCAAGAATTACACGCCATGTACTTTCTTTTTTTCATTAAACGGACCCAGGTCGCGCCTCATCGCGATATTTGACTTCTTATAGGTCCGGTTCGTCCGAGAGCGACCCGTACGACCGAATCTTCTCCAAGCTCCCGCCTCGCCGTTCGTTCTTCGATTCGAGCACGATCGATTGTGTTGGAAGCGCAACGGTGACTTCTTCCTTCTACTTGAGCCCTTTTTCATGATTCCTCCTTGTTTTCATGATATCTTGGGATGAACGTTTTGTGTGTTTTATCAAATCTACATTGTTCTAAGAGGAATATGTCATCGTGGTTCACATATAATGATCTCCTAGGATCGAGGTAGGTGGTTTGTGCCTTTCTGTATAATGTTGATGAATATTATGTGAAAATTCCACCAATACCCTTGAATGGGGTATTGTTCGTTTCCTGTTTTCCCCTGCTGTTTTCCTGCTTTTGATTTTTTGCTTCAACAGAGTTTATTTCTTCTGAGTAGAGTAATTTATTTTGTTCTCTTGTTTCTTTTCCATGATTGTTTTTCCTATTGGGAATTTTTCCAGTTGCCATTCCTAGTTGTAGGATAGTGGAACTATTGTTTTATTATTGATGTTGAGCCATAGAATGATAGACAGGTAGTTCTTGAGGTTTACATGGATGATACACACGCGCTGAGCATGTTTAGTTTCACTCAGGACTCTGAGAACCTAGAGTAGTAGATCAAAGGGAGAATTAACGGAAGGGCTTCTCCAGAGTGTCTTTTAATTACGATGAGAGACTATAAGGGGAATTGACGTTGAGTGCTTCCTCAGAGAGTCTGTAGTTCCATGATGTAGGCCACAGGGGGAATTGACGTTGAGTGCTTCCCCAGAGAGCCTTTATCACGATACGAGACTATAGGGGGAATTGACGGTGAGTTCTTTCCCAGAGAGTCTACTTAATTATGTTGCTGAACCAGATGGGTGAGACTGTGTGTGCCTCCCAGTGGGTTGCTAGTACTATAGGTTGAACCAAATGGGTTAGGCTGTGAGAGCTACCCAGAGGGTTACCTATTTTCTTCTTGTTGCTGGCTGCTTACTTGTGTACTTTACTTGTTAGAACAGTGGATTGTAGCTACTTGTGCTTTCCTATTTACTGCTTTTTGTTTATTTACTTCCATGTATTCATTGACTATAAGGCACAAATATTTGGGTAATTTCCTACTGTGATTGTATCTCACACCCTGTCCGGGCCATGATTTTGGGCCCAAGTAGACTATATTGCTTCAAGTATAGATAAGGGCAATCACCCTTCTACTTCAGGTTCTTGATTGCACTGGAGTTGGAGAGCATGGGACCGAGCCGTGACTCGCGATGCTGAGGAGTTTATTTTGTTTTCCTTTGCAATTTGTTTTCAGTTGTATTCCAACACGTGTTGTGTTTGCTGGTTTTCATAGATACTTGTACCTGCAGCATTATTGTCATCATTGTTATATATCTACATTGCTTCCGCTGTTTGGTTTCTGTTGTTATGCAAGTTGTTATTGCTTCTACTATTGACTGTTGGTTTTTCCACTGTATACCTTACCGAATGAGGGCATAGTTTCCCCACCGACTCACCAAGGCCCTCGCTTCTAGTCGGCAGCCTCTAGCATTCGGGGAAACACGCTTGAGGTCATGTGGCGAACCGGGTACGGGGCACCCGTGGAGGGGTTCTGGACTCTGGTAATTACAGTATATCCTCAATCTTGGTAGCACATAATCCTTATCACTATGGGACTATTCCATCATCATCCATGGGAATTTTATATAAAATCCATAACCAGGAAAACAAAAAAAATAGAAATATAAGAGGAGGAGGTGAAGAGATATCACTTAATAGAGAAATATATAAATAATCCTCAAGAAAAAGTTCCAAAATCTCCCCAAGGGTAAGGGGAACAAAGAGGAATGGATATGGGATCTTCTTGGTCTATGTGAGACAAAAACATTGGAAGAGGATGGGTTTCCCCGAAAAAACCCATAGGGGAAGAATTTAACCTCTTCCCCTTAAAAAATCCTTCTGTAAGATGGTGTAAGCCATTGGCTAGCTGCTAAAGGTATGCCCACTAGCCAGTGGACACCTTCCATCAAACCAGCCCCTTGGCCTAACCACCAACTTGACACTTTCTACAGACTGTAGTCCCATCCACATATCTTGTATTTAAATCCTTCCCATTTACCTTGGACACCTATCAACCCAAAAAACTCATCCAAAACCCCCTTTTGGTGGGCTATAATCCTCCCATTTACACAACCTAAACATGGTTACCAAAATGAACCATCCAGTAATTCAAAAATTTGAACTTCTCCTAGAAAATTCAAAATTCATCTGTACACATATGGTATTAGAGTTTCTATATTAATAGCACAAGTTTCAAAATTCTCTCAGTAAGGAGTCTTATTTGGTATTAATCTCTCCATTTATAAATTTAAGTATACTATAATTCCAATCTTATCATATATGACTCTTGGATGGTAGATCAAATATAATTTTATCCAATCTTTAATGTAGATAAAATCAACACCATTCCTTTAGTATACTAACTATTAGAGTTTTCCCAACAAAGAGTAACCAAAATATCATAGTGGGATTTGGTCACCGAACTCTTAGGGTTATCCATTTACACTATACCTTACATAAGATAATCTATAGGAATGCTGCTTTAGAAGAACCTATCTAGTTGGATGATTGAAATATTTCCATGAATTCAATTTGGGAGGAATAAATGGGAATTAATGTCACCATATTATCTCATGTTATTATAATTACAATTATTTATGATTCTAATTATTTAGTTTGGAATCCTATTCCGTCCACTAAATCAATATATTCAAACCTTATTAGTGTGTAACCCTTTATAAATCACACGTAATGTGTTACTAAACCAAAATAAAAGTTTACTATATTTATACATATCTAAATTAATAATATGAATAAGGTATATAAAGCAATTTTTATCCTAGTAAATCTAGGTAATGACACTTCAAGAGGTGGGTTAATTGAAGTTAACAAATTAAAGATATTTTTTAATCCAACTTAATTAATTGAATTGAGTGGAAAAAATACATTCTAATCAATATTATAGTATCAGATTATGCAATGCGAACATGCAGTACACAAAAAAAACTATCCAAAATTAAAAATCATCTGATAAAAGTAATAAGATCTGTTAAAAATAATAATATTGGTAGATAAAATCCAAACTAATAAAAACAAAACAAATGGTAAATAAAAAATAACAACAATTTCAAAAAATGATCAGTCTATCAAAAAAATATTAAATACCCCTATAGGATATTATTAAGAATATACTTCTAATTAATAGGAATCATTCACTTTTATCTAAAGTGGAAGGAGGATATATAGACTATACCCAAGGTATATCAGTTGTAATCTCAAAAATTCCTCTACTATAGACCTTTCAGAACCTATCATGTTCTTAAAACATAACTTTTTTTACTATAAGAGTGTTAGAAAAAATAGGAAACAAAAGCCTTGAGATCCTATTAGATATGAAAATTACCAACATGTATACACCTTTACATCATCAAAAAATCTATAAGAAGATAAAACATCATACGTGAAAGATCCTTGATCTCAATAGATTTGAAAAAGAAACTTCTATCACTAGAAGGTTATTAATTGTAAAGGAATGGACAAAGAAAAATTCCAATAAAAAATGATAATATATTTACAATGAAAAAATCATAAATTTTATCCCTTAAATCAATTCTAAAAGGATTAAAAATGTGATAACCCATTTCCAATGAAATGTATACACATCTTCACTTGTAATCAACTTTTCAGCACATGAAATTAAGTTTTCACTAATCTCAATCAACTATTCCATGAATCCATGGGTTTAATTTATAGATTTCCACTTTAAAAACTCTAATGTTAAGATTTTTATATCTTTAGGGTTCTTTATAATTACATAATTATTATAATTCTATCATTTGATGGATGTAGCTTCATTCTCTATCGTTCAATAAGAACACAACCAAACCACTTTAATTTCCAATAAAATTTTCTTTATATAAATTCTTAATATACTATAACATAGGTATATATGATAGTTTCATTAGAAATTAATGTATCAAACATTTAATATTCATAAAAAAACCTAAATTAAAAGCCTCAAGTTAAAAAATTCATAATAAATATTATTGTGATTAAAAAACGATATGAAAGTGTTCTTTACCACAAAAATCCCAATTACTAATAATCACAATACATAAAAGAGAATATATATTTGACTAATATTTTAAAATAAAATACCCCATAACTTTTGATAAATATTCAATGATTTTATCATCTAGTATATTTAATTTTACCAATGTATCTCCCTTTAAAAAAATTTCTCAATAAAAATATTATTAAGATAAACATAATCATACTAAATTTACCACCTTGCTAATTCTCAAAAAGAAACAAAAATAGAGAAATATGAAAAATTAATCATTAAGTAAAAGATACTGAAGTGTAATAAAATCTCCCTCTTAACATTTCAAATTATATCTCCTTAGTATTTCTATAAATTATATAATTTCTTATAATTCTTATAATCAAAGGAAAGTAGAGATATACTCTCCTTCTGTTTAATATACGCACTATTTCATCTAAAGCTTCATTAATAAAATATATCATTATTTTCAAATTTAAATAATAATTTCATAAAAAAATATAGCATAGCGTATAAATAAGATAAAAAAAATGAAAAAACCCATGGTGATTTTCCATAAAAGAGTAGATAAATATTATCATTTCTATAATGTAAAAATTCTATAATATCTGATAATTCTCACCGAGTCTCAAAAATTCAATTAAAAAAATATAATTATATAAGAAATAGTTTAAAAACATTCAACCTAATATATATACATTCATTTATCTATAGTTAACATTTTAATCAAAATACTTGACAAAATTAAGTTTATAATTTCATCAATGGATATTAGATATTAAATAAAAGAAAAAAATTATAAAATAAATTTTCCTATAAATTTCAAAAACGTATCTTCCTAAAGATATGAAATGAAAGTATTTAATTTTTTTTTATTAATTCTTGATATCTTCCTTGAATAAACTTATATCTCCTGGTGTCACCTAAAAAATTTCATGGATTGTGTGTGTTTCGATGACTCTTTAAGAAATATAATATTTTTGGACAAGGTATATATATAAAAAAACTCTTTATTTTCTTAAGTATTTAGTTATATAATTTACCTATTACTTTAGATATTCATAAAAAAAGAATAAAAAAAATATATATAATGAAAATTATATTACTAAAGTCAATAGAGTATAAAAAATTGTTCCTTTATAACTAGATAAATGAAGTGTGTATTACAATGTCACTATGATACTAAGATTAAACCTCCAAAACATTAATCCTTTCCAAAAATTAGAAATTTAAATAGACAAAAATAAGTAAAGATAAAATGGACTTATCAATATTTAATAAAAAACACATAAGGATAATAAAGCACGAATCTCCTAAAAATTAAATTCTCAACATATAAAAAATATAAATATTCAATTAACTAAAGTATTAATGGTTAAATAATATAATAGTTGAAATATTTTACAGAGTAAGAAAAAAGAAAATTTAATCTTTTGGAAGTTATTTTACATCATGATGAACTTATCTTATTTTTTTGAAGTTAATTCTAGAAGTAATTCTAAATCTATGCTTCTATCTTCTAGTAAATTCAATTGTTGAAAAAAATTTACATGATAGTTATCCAATGAAACAAAACCCCAATAAATACGAGTTAAGGTTTAAGTCCAAACATTCATAGGAGAAACTATTATGAAAAAGATACTGTATTAAAAATAAATTTGGTTAAAATTAATTTTTATACTACGTAACATATATTATATTTCATCTAATGGTACAAAAAGACTCCATGTTATTAGATAATAATTCTAGTGAATCAAAAACTACTTTTATCTATAGATATTTTCAAAAAAAAATTATCAATGTTTTTCCATCTCTTCTATGTAAAAAAGATGAAATCAATTTTGAAATATAATATCTATGTTGTCTGAGGGATTTAAGTTTCTCAAAATTTCATTAATTCATCTAGTGTCTACCTCATTGAAACTACATGAAAAAAGGGAAATTTCTTGGAAAAAAAATATTTAATATGATAATGTATGTTTCCAATAGATTTATGCCCTAGTTTGAAAATGTTACTCTTATGCCTCAAATATTTATAGTCTCTTAAATATTTTTCTCCCAGTAGTGAAATTTTTATGAAAAATTTTCAAACATTCAACATTTTTTACTTCAGTATAATCACCTATTTCATATCTTCTATAAAGGACATAAACTTTCTATTATTATTAAATTTTAACTTTGAAAATTTATTTTTCATCTTGTCCAACTCTGATGAAAGCACAATATTTTCATTCCTCATATTAGTCAATATATTCATTGACTTAATATAATTTTTTTTTATTTTATTTAACCTCATATTTTTTTTCTAGTATATTTCTTGATTAATCTTTGATATGTATCTTTGTTTTTTAATATATTACTTCTTTTATTCTTTATTTTGAGTAATTTATTCTGCTTCAATATCAAATTATAATTCAATGTAAAAAATTAAAAATTAATCTCAAGGATAAATCAAGAAAAGTATATATATAAGTATTTCCTATAAAACATTTTCCATTTAGTATGGCATAAGTATATTTATCATAGAATCTAACATTCTTCCAACTATCAACACTATCATCTAATGAACTATTAGAAGTTAATGGATCCTCACTCACACTCCACATGCTATTTATAGGTTTAATTTTTTTTACATTACATTCTTCTAGAACTTATCATTAATTATATTTCTTTACTTTTGAGTCTCATAAATTCTAGTCGAATGTGTCTGTATTTTTTAAACTCAAAATAGATTATTTATGAGGAATAATTTTATCATATTGTTCATTTCTACTCATTATGTTATTCCTATAATATCTTCAAAAATTTATAATTTTTAACATCAATTTATAAGGTAAACATATTACCCTTTATTGATTTCAAGATATCCATTATCTGATTTTTTATGATATATTTTGAGATATATTAAACTTTAAAGTCCAAGTTCGGCATGATAAATCTTTGAATATCGAAGAAAATAAAAACCCATTATTCCTTATTTCCTTTTCAGCATCTATTTTCAGTATAATATCATATTATAAGAGAGTTAAAATAAGAAAATCTAAACTCAAATTTATAATATTCTCCCTATCATCGAATACTGTCTACTTCAGCCCATACTCTTTAGGTAGAATATCAATAATTTTCTCCACAAGTTCATCATTCAGTAGTTCATTTTCATAAAAGATTTAAGACTCCATATTATTTTCATGAATCTATAATAATTATATGCCATGGAATCAGCATTGAAGAAACCTAAACCATGATAATTATCGCACAATATAAACCTCTTAGTTTTTAGTACTTTAGATGTTTTAATGTGAGAAAATTCTAGCTTCATACAAATTTCACATGTTGAGAGGCATGATGAAGCTTGACTATATATATTTATTTGAATTTTAAAAATAAATGTGTTCATGACCCATAAATAAATATGAAATTAAGTAATTTCCTCTTGAATAAATCAAGTGACTTCTTTATCAAGAATCTTACAACATATTATAAGCATGAGATAATTTTCCACTCCATTATTTAAAAAAATGTTCACATCATCATGAAAATATTCATTATCATTTCCATTTAACATTGGCGTTCAATTTGGATTGAGATTATCCAAACTACTAATGTGAATAACACCTTACATACAAAATGGAAAGATCATTCCTCTAACACATGGTTAGTGTTAGGAAATTAATATGTGTTACAATAAACAGAAAAAAGATACGTTTTATTCAAATTAGTAAAACAGAATCACATATAGGGACCATATGTAAAACCAAATGATTGTATAAAAAAAATATAACCAAATTAAGAGCTGGTAGAGACTATATCTGATACAAATTAGTGTCCCAGTAAAGGAATGAAATGAAAGTTCAGGGGGGGGGGGTAAATTGATGTCTAAAAATGAACTATAATTTTTCTTCCTACTTGAAAAATTCATATGATCAAATAATCAATGTTCTGATAAATATCAATTTATCAAATTATAAAATGTAACTTTATAGTGAACATAGTGAAATATACATTATTATTAAATAAAAACCATCTAATATAATTAATAAACCCAACAAATAATAATAATATCAGTAGATAAAATTTAATCTGATAACCATAATACCAAAAGAAAATAAAAAAAAATAGAAAAGTAAAATCAATGATTGTTGTATCTAATAACAATTTTAATACCCTAAATTATTATGTTCAAACAATAATTATATTTCATAACAATAATATACTCTTATCAAATGTGGTAAAAGAATATATAGACTCATTACTAGGTATCTTAGTTCCACAAATGGAACTTCCTCGACTGTAGACCTATTGGATGGTATCAAGACACTAACATGAAAATTATTTGACTCCAGGATCATCGAAAGCAATAGAAAGCTCTATCCCCAAGCTCCCCTTTGATTTTAAGATCTATAATAAGTTTTTACTAAGACTTCCTCAAAACAACTTTTAGAATGAAAAAATTCACACATGGAATATAATGACCCATACTTTACATACATTGTTAATAATTCAAAATTGAAGCACACTTATTACAACATATGACAAAACCACAAAGGACCGTATAGGTATAGTGTCTTTAGAAACAAGGAAACATAAACAACTGGTTCATAAATCTTCTACAGTGTATCCCATTTATTTCATCATATGTAGGGTCCCTTTTAGAATATTCTACATAATATCCATCTTCCTGACCTGGGGAAAAGAAAACATAAAAGCGTGAGCTCAAATGCTCAGCAAGGGCAAATAAAGGAAATAAAAATCATATCATATCTTTTTGAAAATCATAACCTGCAAAAGAGATCATAATATCTAAACATGGAATAAATCATAGAAGTGAAAATGAGATCCCCATAATCATAACATGAAACTTGAAACTCTTGTGGCATGAACACATAATCAGGGAAAATCATTTCTTGTTAGTCATGACTCACTGCCAAGACTATCTTAGTGGACAAAGTCCCTTTCTGAACTGAGACACCCTCGTTCCAGTCCTGTTTCACTGAACCGGTATAACCTAGCGTTCCAGCCATGTCTATCTCATGAGATATAAAATCTTTACCCAATGCATTGGAGGGAGATATAGGTCCCACCCATCTTATAATGAATCCTTTCTTATGTGTGCCACATAATCATAAATCATACATCATCGCATAACACATGTAACAAAAATGGGATTCTTGAAACATCATGACATCATAAAACAAATCATATAAGGTAAATGACTTCATAAAAAATAATTCCCTCACAACATAATTAAATAAATGTAATAATAGGGATAAAACAGAACCCTTTATTATCTTAGATGGAAAATAATTTTGATAAAACACTTGAACTCCATTCTTGAGGAAAATATCGTTTCTTCTTCAAAAAAACTTTTCTTTTCGTAACATGTCATATAATTATAAACTAAAAGAAGTTGATTAAAAATAAACTTGAAAACTTATAAAGGAAGATTCTTGGAAATAATGTTTTAAAAATCCATTCTTTCCGTATAAGTTAAATAAAACATTCTTCATACTTTTTTCGGAAAAGTCAAAAAGTACCTTGTACAAAAAATGACAAAAGATTCCTTTCATATCTTTTACAAAAAAACTTACCGAAGGGTAAAATTGGATATAAAATATTGGAGAAGGATGGAAATAATATTACATATTGAGTTAACATGGATGTGAATGATAAAATACACCCTAATAAATACTTACGAATAAACAATCTCGGATAAAAATGAGATTGTGAAATTTCCTTTACCTTAGGTACGATTTTCTTTGTACATGTCTGAATCTCCTGTATAATGGTTTAAATAATGTTATTGACTTATTACAGAATCATACATATTGATATGATATCATATATGGTCATATTCTTAGCTTCTTGTTAGTAATATTTCATTGTTACTTGTTACTCGGGTCTTTATTGCCTTTTGTTCTTATGCGTGTTTTGCCGAATAAATTCTTATTCTTCTTTTAAGGTTATAGATAACTTATATCCAGAATGGTATTAGTGTAACATATATCATATTTATTCATTCAATTCATTTATATAATTACTATGTAATGGTGATCATGTAGAACGAGTCACATCACATCGTGGAGACGATATTCCGTACGTACGCACGAGTGATGATATCGTTCCTATGATCGTGGAATTGCATTGGATTATATATATATTATTTTAGTATAAATATTAATTTATAATAATAATAAATAGTTACTCATTACACCATTATACCCATCCTTGTAAGGTGATGGTGGAAAATAGATTACACCACGGCGTGGAGACGATATTCCGTATGTACACACGCGCGGTGATTTCATTTTTCCATAGGATGGATAGAAGGTGAATTAGGGTTGTTTCATATTTATAATAACATATAAGTATGTAAGTAATACTGATGTTATTACTTTATCATGAAACAACTAAAGAAGAAGAAGTTGAAGAAGAATGAAATTGAAAAGATCTGTAATGGATATTACCTCTTCTTTAGAACGCCTCCTTGAATCCTCCACTTAGGGAACTAAGATTGGTCTTTGAAGAAGACCAGGACCTCTAGGATTATTCTAGGGAAGTGTAGAGGAGAAAATTTCAGGGGTTGGATGAGATTGAGTGCTCAAATTGGTGTGAGGAGGAGGGGGAGGAGGTGCCCTTTTATAAGGGAGGAGAGGGGCACCTTAGGAATATCTCATAATATTATTTTATATTAAAGTCAAAATCGGTTTATAATGGTTCCAAAGGGTCTTATTTCGAATATAAAGTGGGGATGGGTCGAAATACTATCAGCTAATAGGATTTAGACAAGTTTTGGTTATTATTTTAACCTTATCAATTGGATTTAACTCTAAGTTAAATAATTTAACTTTTACCGTGTCTTTTTGTTTTCTTTCACTATATGGTTAATAAACTTACTATAACATGCCAAAAGAACCCCAAATTGTTTATTATTAATATATATATCCTTATATAAGTCATTTGGCCGAACCTTAGATTTTTAGGAATAAAATAACAATTAATAATATAATATTTTATTTAAAAACTATTTTGTGTCAATTTTGACACTATTTGATATATGATTTTTGTGAAAGTCATAACAGAGTTATATGTTAGAACAAAGTTGATTAAATAAACACTAATATATCATAGTAACCTAGAAAATTAGTGGTATTCATAAAAAGTCTCAAATTACATTTATTTGGGCATTTATAACATCAATTATGTTAATATTTCATTAATAAGATAATTACTGCATCATAATTGTGTCATAAATAAATTAAATTATTTAATGTCTAAAAATTATAAATAAAATACCATTATGTTGGAAATATTTTTATCTTTCTAATGAATATTTATAGTCGAATTTATCTTATGTATAACCCCATATTAAAGATGATTTACTTATTAAACTTTGATTTTAACTATTTTAACCCTTCTTTAAATAAATTAATAATAAATGTCCTAATCTAACCCAAGTGGGCCTAAATGGTCATATTTTATTAATAAGGTTGTTTTTGGTCGAATTAAACTTATCCAATAGAATTAGGAAATGTGTTAGGGTAATAATAATATCATCTTTATCTTTAATTACCCTATTTACTTTTTACCGTGGTAAAAAAAAGTAAAAAGTTACTATTCACCAAAAATTATTTTCATCTCATTGAACCACATTTTCGTCCTTGATATTAACCGTGTCTCTTGGATTTTCGAAATTCCATTCACAGAAGCAGTAAAATTAAGTTTTATGCAAAATTCAGTTTTTAACCTACCACTTAGTGGTTTCACTATTCATCATGAATTGAAAGTTTTCAGAAAAATACCAAAATTTTACCCTAGGCTAATTTCGGTATTCCGAATCCAAAAATGAAGTCCATTTTGAAAAATAAAATTTATAAAATTTCAAAAAGTGGTTATTACTATTCATAATGGCTAGTTTTAATAATATTTTAATAGCATATCGTTGTTTAGTGAAACTCGGTATTGCGTACGACGCAAGCTATCGAGGAAGGTCGCGATTACGTGTAAGGTAAGCCAAGCTAGTATGTAGTGAAAGATATATTTGATGATATATAAAAACAAAATATTACTCATAAAAATCTCGGGTGTTACATTCTACCCCCTTAAAAAGAATTTCTCCCTCGAAATTCGTCACTTTGTAACAAACAGATGAGGATAATTCTCCCTCATCATATCCTCAAGCTCCCATGTAGCTTCTTTAAGTTGGTGGTTCCTCCATAAAACTTTCACCAATCGAGTGGTCTTGTTTCGTAGGACTTTTTCGCTACGATCCAGAATCTCTATCGGTTGTTCTTCATAAGAAAGATCTTGCTCCGGTGGTACAACTTCTGAGCTGAGTACATGTGAAGGATCAGGTATGTACTTTCTCAGGAGAGATACATGGAACACATCGTGAACCTGAGAGAGATTCGGTGGAAGTGCCAATCGGTAATCTACCTTTCCAACACGGTCCAGTATTTCGAAAGGACCGATATTTCTAGGGCTCAACTTCCCCTTCTTTCCAAATCTCATAACCCTCTTCCAGGGAGATATTCGTAAGAACACTTTATCACCCACTTCAAACTCTAGGTCTTTTCTTCGGTTGTCGGCATAACTTTTCTGTCGACTCTGAGCTGCTCTTATGTGTTGTTGAATAGATCTGACCTTTTCTGCCATTTCATCAACGAGATCAGGTCCTAATAGCTTTCTTTCCCCAACTTCATCCCAGCAAGATGGAGTCCTACATTTCTTTCCATAGAGAGCTTCATAAGGAGCCATCTGAATACTGGAGTGAAAGCTATTATTATAAGAAAATTCCACCAAAGGTAAGTGTTGATCCCAACCTCCTTTCAAATCCATAGAGAAAGCTCTCAACATATCTTCTAGGGTTTGAATTGTTCTCTCAGACTGACCGTCTGTTCGGGGATGATAAGAAGTGCTGAAACTCAACTCTGTATCCAGAGTATGCTGAAGACTTCGCCAGAACTTCGAGGTAAATCTCGGATCCCGATCAGATATAATAGAAAGTGGTACTCCATTCAATCTTACCACTTCCTTTACATATATCCCGGCAAGCTGATCTAGAGAGAAATCCTCTCTAATAGCAATGAAGTGTGCAGACTTTGTAAGACGATCAACTATGACCCAAATAGCATTATTGCCTTTGGATGTTTTAGGAAGTCCTATGACAAAGTCCATAGTGATGTTTTACCATTTCCATTTGGGTATGGGTAATGGTTGTAACATCCCCTTAGACTTTTGTCTCTCAGCTTTAACTTGTTGACAAACCAAGCATCGAGAGACATATTCAACAACATCTCTTTTCATGCCATCCCACCAGAAGTACTCCTTCAGGTCCCTATACATCTTCGTGCTTCCAGGATGAATAGAGAATGAAGAACTATGAGCCTCATCCAGCAGCTCCTTCTTTAATTCGGGGATGGGAGGAACACAAACCCGATTCCTGAACTTTATTATCCCATCACAATCAAGGTTGAATTCAGGAACATTTCTCACCTTCTTTTGTAACTCGACATCTTCTTTCTGTGCCTCTTTAATCTTCACATATATAGATGGTTGAACATTTATTTGAGAAAGATAAGATTTTCCCCTTCCATTATAATTCCAAGATCCATCCTTTGTAAATCAATAAATATTGGATCTTTTGAGATCCTCATCATGGATAAACTAGCATGGTCTTGTCGACTTAATGCATCTTCCACCTTGTTTGCTTTCCCAGGGTGGTAATGGATTGAACAGTCATAATCCTTAATCAGCTCCAACCATCTTCTTTGACACATATTCATCTCCTTTTGTGTGAAAATATACTTTAAACTTTTATGATCAGTATAAATATCACACCTTTCACCATAAAGGTAATGCCTCCAAATCATTAATGCAAAGATTACCGCAGCCAACTCCAAATCATGTGTTGGGTAATTTTGCTCATGGATTTTCAACTGTAATGAGGCATAAGCTATCACTATATCATTTTTAATAAGAACACACCGCAATCCCTTCTTGGATGCATCACTGTAGATCACAAACCTTTCTCCACTACAAGGAATTGTGAGCACAGGTGCATGGGATAACCTTATTTTCAACTCCTTGAAATTCTCTTCACATTCCTCTGTCCAAACAAACTTAACTCCTTTCTGAGTCAACTTGGTGAGTGGATTAGATAATCGTGAAAAATCTTTTACAAAACGTCGATAATATCCAGCCAAACCAAGAAAACTTCAGATCTCAGTTACTGTTGTTGGTCTTGACCATCGTTCAATAAACTCTGTTTTTGCTGGATCCACAGATATCCCCTCTTTTGAGATTATGTGACCCAAAAATGAAACTTTTTGAAGCCAAAATTCACACTTGGTAAATTTGGCATAAAGCTTCTCCTTTATCAGGGTCTTCAATATAATTCTCAAGTGATCTTCATGCTCTTCCTTTCTCTTTTAATAGACAAGAATATCGTCTATAAAGACTACCACAAATTGATCAAGATAGTCTCTAAAGACTCTATTAATTAGATCCATGAAGATAGCAGGGGCATTAGTAAGACCAAATGGCATCACTATAAATTCATAGTGTCCATACCTTGTACGGAAATACGTCTTTGGTATATCCTCCCTTTTAACCCTTAATTGATGATACCCTGAACGAAGATCAATCTTGGAAAAGTATTGAGCTCTGTGTAGTTGGTCAAATAAGTCATCAATGCGTGGGAGAGGATATTTTTTCTTGATAGTGATCTTGTTAAGTTCTCGATAATCAATGCAGAGTCTCATTGATCCATCTTTATTATTAACAAATAGAACAGGTGCTCCCCAAGGTGACACACTAGGGCGTATGAATCCCTTATCAAGATTCTCTTGGAGTTTCTTCTTCAATTCCTGCAACTCAATTGGGGCTATTCTATAAGGTGTCTTTGAAATAGGCAAAGCACCCGGTATGAGTTCTATTGAAAACTCAACTTCAGGATTTGGTGGAAGACCCGGTAATTCTTCCGGAAAGGCATCATCAAACTCCCGTACGATGGGCATATTCTTAATCGTAAGTTTCTCACCAACCATTTGAGATAAATAACCTTCATTTAGTGGAATCAAGACCCATAAGATGGAAGGAATTTCCACTGGAAGGTTATATTCATCCTTCCATCGATAGACGATCGTAGATTGATCTGGAATATGAAATGTGACTTCCCTTATTTGGCAATTGATATGAGCTCCATGTAGAGAAAGCCAATCCATGCCAAGAATCACATCAAATTCCACTAAAGTAAGGATCACAATATTTGCAGGAAGCACTTTCCAACAATCTTCCATCGGAGAAGAATTATATACTTTTGATGCGACTGTTGTGCCATTAGGTGTTGTCACAGCTAACTAAACATCTAATTGTTGAGGTAATACGGTGATACCCTTAGAAAATTTTTCAGAAATAAAAGAGCGGGTGGATCCAGAATCAAATAAAACATTTGCTAATTTAGAGTGGATGGTAAGTGTACCTTTCACCACTTCATTATCGCACTCCACATCGCTGATAGAAATTGCATGTGACTTTCCTTTGTCTTTAGCCCTAAGATTTTGTTGACGTCGACCATCATCATCAACCCTTAGATTTGGGCATTGATTGGCATAATTCCCCATATCCTTGCACTTGAAACATTGAAGTGTAGTAGGTTCATTCTGTGTATCCCTTCCTTTGTTTGCATCATTAGACATCTTCTTCCCATTATCGCGACATTCAAATGCCTGATGACCTTCCTTTCCACATTTGAAACATTTACTTGTCCCTTTAAGAAAACTCCCTCCATGTTTCTTTCCACACTTTGAGCATAAGGGAAAGCTGATCTTCTTTTCAGTGTGCTCTTTAGATTTTCCTTTGAATTCCATCTTCCTCTTCTTATCAAACCCATGTGACTGATGGGTTACTCCAATCTCCATCTCGACTTTGAGAGCACATCGAATGATTTCCTTGTAGCTATTGAAGTCCCTTATGGCTAACGCCCTTCGAAGACTTGGTTTTAAGCCACTAAAGAATCAATCGATCTTACTCTCAGGTTGGATAATAATCCCAGAAGCGTACCTTGCAAGTCTTGTAAAATTTGATTCATAGGTACCAATAGATTCATCATCCCTTTTCTTCAGTTCAAGAAACTCTTTCTCCGTCTTAGTTCGGAGAATACGAGGGAAGTACTTATTGAAAAATAAGTTCTTGAAGTCGTCCCATTCCATAGACTCAATTTCATCCCTTTGCCTCGTATTCTTAATAAGATTCCACCATTGATCAGCATCTCCTTCCAAACGATACACTGCTAGGATGACTTTATCATGTTCAGAACATTGAAGAACTGAAAATATCTTTTCAGTAGTACTAATCCATTGTTCAACAACTAATGGATCAGTAGACCCGCTGAAAGAAGGTGGACGCTGCCTCATGAAGGATTCAACAGAATGTTGCCCCTTCCTTTGCTCGTTTGGAAGTCCTGCATGATTCATAGCTTGAGAAAGTTGTGTGATCATGGCTACAAGATTTTTCATTCCAGCTCCCATATCGTTTGGTTGCTCAGGGGGACAATCATTTCATTGCCCATCGCATTCCGCATTAACACGGTTCCTTCGGGTTCCAGCCATTGACTAAAACCAAGAAGAATAGTGTGAGAAACACTAATTATAATAGGAAAACCACATAATCAAGGATAAAATTTCACACTTAAGGTCTTATCCTAGGGTATTCATGGCCATTTATAAAACACTAAGATTGTGTTCTATACTTAGACTTATCCTTAGGGTTCTTACTAAGACTTTCACATCCTAGTTTCCAAAGGTTGACTATACCTTTCCTCTGATACCAACTATAATGGTCTAGAATTACTTCTAGTGGACTAAAATTGATACCTATCAGGGCACTCCATGGGCGGCTACACCCCATGGGCGGGACACACCACCATCCCCAGTGGCATCCATTTCCTCATGAAGCCCTTGGGCGGAGAGCCATGCTTCGTCCAACACTCACATGTGAGAGTTCCCAAGGATCGGATACATTCCTACCTCCTTTGCCTCTGATACCAACTATAACGACCCATACTTTACATACATTGTTAATACTTCAAAATTGAAGCACACTTATTACAACATATGACAAAACCACAAAGGACCGTATAGGTATAGTGTCTTTAGAAATTGGGAAACATAAAAAACTGGTTCATAAATCTTCTACAGTGTCTCCCATTTATTTCATCATATCTAGGGTCCCTTTTAGAATATTCTACTTAATATCCATCTTCCTGACCTGGGGAAAAGAAAACATAAAAGGGTGAGCTCAAATGCTCAATAAGGGAAAATAAAGTAAATAAAAATCATATCATATCTTTTTGAAAATCATAACCGGCAAAAGAGATCATAATATCTTAACATGGAATAAATCGTAGTAGTGAAAATGAGATCCCCATAATCATAAAATGAAACTTGAAACTTTGTGGCATGCACACATAATCATGGAAAATCATTTCTTGTTAGTCATGACTCACTGCCAAGACTATCTTAGTGGACAAAGTCCCTTTCTGAACTGAGTCACCCTCGTTCCAGTCCTGTTTCACTGAACCGGTATAACCTACCGTTCCAGCCATGTCTATCTCATGAGATATAAAATCTTTACCCAATGCATTGGAGGGATATATAGGTCCCACCCATCTTATAATTAATCATTTCTTATGTGTTCCACATAATCATAAATCATACATCATCGCATAACACATGTAACAAAAATGGGATTCTTGAAACATCATGACATCATAAAACAAATCATATAAGGTAAATGACTTCATAAAAAATAATTCCCTCACAACATAATCAAATCAATGTAATAATAGGGATAAAACAGAACCCTTTATTATCTTAGATGGAAAATAATTTTGATAAAACACTTGAACTCCATTCTTGAGGAAAATATCCTTTCTTCTTCAAAAAAAACTTTTCTTTTCTTAACATGTAATATAATTATAAACTAAAAAAAGTTGATTAAAAATAAACTTTAAAACTTATAAAGGAAGATTCTTGGAAATAATGTTTTAAAAATCCATTCTTTCCATATAAGTTAAATAAAACATTCTTCGTACTTTTGTTGGAAAAGTCAAAAAGTACCTCGTACGAAAAACGACAAAAGATTCCTTTGATATCTTTTACAAAAAAACTTACCGAAGGGTAAAATTGGATATAAAATATTGTATAAGGATGGAAATAATATTACATATTGAGGGAACATGGATGTGGATGATAAAATACACCCCAATAAATACTTACGAATAAACAATCTCGGATAAAAATGAGATTGTGATATTTCCCTTACCTTAGGTCCAATTTGCTTTGTACGTGTCTGAAGCTCCTGTATAATGGTTTAAATAATGTTATTTACTTATTACTGAATCATAAATATTGATATGATATCATATATGGTCATATTCTTAGCTTCTTGTTAGTAATATTTCATTGTTACTTGTTACTCGGGTCTTTATTGCCTTTTGTTCTTATGCGTGTTTTGCCGAATAAATTCTTATTCTTCTTTTAAGGTTATAGATACATTATATCCAGATTGGTATTAGTGTAACATATATCATATTTATTCATTCAATTCATTTATATCATTACTATGTAATGATGATCATGTAGAACGAGTCGCATCACATCGTGGAGACGGTATTCCGTACGTACGCACGAGTGATGATATCGTTCCTATGATCGTGGAATTGCATTGGAGTATATATATATTATTTCAGTATCAATATAACTTTATAATAATCATAAATAGTTACTCATTACACCAGTATACCCATCCTTGTAAGGTGATGGTGGAAAATAGATTACACCACGGCGTGGAGACGGTATTCCGTACGTACACTCGCGCGATGATTTCATTTTTCCGTAGGATGGATAGAAGGTGAATTAGGGTTGTTTCATATTTATAATAACATATCAGTATGTAAGTAATACTGATGTTATTACTTTATCATGAAACAACTAAAGAAGAAGAAGTTGAAGAAGAAAGAAATTGAAAAGATCGGTAATGGATATTACCTCTTCTTTGGAACGCCTCCTTGAATCCTCCATTTAGGGAACTAAGATTGGTCTTTGAAGAAGACCAGGACCTCTAGGATTATTCTAGGGAAGTGGAGAGGAGAACATTTCAGGGGTTTTCCGAGCATGAATGCTCAAATTGGTGTGAGGAGGAGGGGGAGGAGGTTCCCTTTTATAAGGGAGGAGAGGGGCACCTTAGGAATATCTCAAAATATTATTTTATATTAATGTCAAAATCGGTTTATAATTGTTCTAAAGGGTCTTATTTCGAAGCTAAAGTGTGGATGGGTCGAAATACTATCAACCAATAGGATTTAGACAAGTTTAGGTTATTATTTTAACCTTATCAATTAGATTTAACTCTAAGTTAAATAATTTAACTTTTACCGTGTCTTTTTGTTTTCTTTCACTATATGGTTAATACACTTACTATAACATGCCAACCGAACCCCAAATTGTTTATTATTAATATATATATCCTTATCTAAGTCATTTGGCCGAACCATATATTTTTAGGAATAAAATAACAATTAATAATATAATATTTGATTTAAAAACTATTTTGTGTCAATTTTGACACTATTTGATATATGATTTCTTTGAAAGTCATAACAGAGTTATATGTTAGAACCCAGTTGATTAAATCAACACTAATATATCATAGTAACCTAGAAAATTAGTGGGATTCATAA
Organism: Viscum album; assembly: GCA_963277665.1. Taxonomy (NCBI): domain Eukaryota; kingdom Viridiplantae; phylum Streptophyta; class Magnoliopsida; order Santalales; family Viscaceae; genus Viscum; species Viscum album. The sequence goes on from OY728155.1 coordinate 1,060,149,615, forward strand.
AAAGTCTCAAATTACATTTATTTGGGCATTTATAACATCAATTATGTTAATATTTCATTAATAAGATAATTACTGCATCATAATTGTGTCATAAATAAATTAAATTATTTAATGTCTAAAAATTATAAATAAAATACCATTATGTAGAAAATATTTTTATATTTATAATGAATATTTATAGTCGAATTTATCTTATGTATAACCCCATATTAAAAATGATTTACTTATTAAACTTTGATTTTAACTATTTTAACCCTTCTTTAAATAAATTAATAATAAATGTCCTAATCTAACCCAAGTGGGCCTAAATGGTCATATTTTATTAATAAGGTTGTCTTTGGTCGAATTAAATTTATCCAATAGAATTAGGACATGTGTTAGGGTAATAATAATATCATCTTTATCCATAATTACCCTATTTACTTTTTACCGTGGTAAAAAAAGTAAAAAGTTACTATTCACCAAAAAATATTTTCATCTCATTGAACCACATTTTAGTCCTTGATATTAACCGTGTCTCTCGTATTTTCTAAATTCCATTCACAGAAGCGGTAAAATTAAGTTTTATGCAAAATTCAGTTTTTAACCTACCACTTAGTGGTTTCACTATTCATCAAAAATTGAAAGTTTTCAAAAAAATACCAAAATTTTACCCTAGCCTAATTTCGGTATTCCAAATCCAAAAATGAAGTCCATTTTGAAAAATAAAATTTATAAAATTTTAAAAAGTGGTTATTACTGTTCATAACGGCTAGTTTTAATAATATTTTAATATCATATCATTGTTTAGTGAAACTCGGTATTGCGTACGACGCAAGCTATCGAGGAAGGTCGCGATTGCGTGTAAAGTAAGCCAAGCTAGTATGTAGTGAAAGATTCCTTTGATGATATATAAAAACAAAATATTACTCATAAAAATCTCGGGTGTTACATGGAAGCTCATCAATCTCAATAGATCATACAAGGAAGATTTAATACCTAAAATATTATCGATATCATAGGATTAGAAAAATAATGATTACAATAAAAAAATTATGATCTTTACACTGAAAAAATCATATATGGTACCTCTTAGTGCACTAAGAAAAGGATTAAAACATGATCAATGAAAGTAAGTGAGATGTCTACCTAACTTCACATGAAATCAAATTTCCACCCCATGAAATTTTATTTTTTATAATATAAATAAGATATTCAATTAATCCTCAGGTCCAATTTATAAATATCCACTACAATAAAATTCAATGGTAAAATTCTGAGATATTAAAGATCAATTATAACTACATTAGAAGCAGCCTTATATCACTTGATTGATATAGATTTGGTCTATATCATATGATGGGAACACCCTCACAATTATTTAATATCATTTGAATGTATCTAAACATATCATATTAATGTATTAAAACCTAGGTTTATTAGATAGATTGACTAAGCATTAAAGTAAAAGACATTAAATCTTCACAACATAATTTGAAATGAAAACATCAAGTTAAATCAAAATCATAATGAAGTGCATTTTGATTTTCCAAAAAACGATAATAAAGTGGTATTTGACCCATTACCCTCTCATTTAATGGTTTATAATTATATGAAATCAATAATTCCAATAAGAGTAATCCCGAAGCCACATATTGGAAACCCCCACTCTTCTAGATAAAGTATAAACCTCTCAGACAATGAGTAGTATGACTCAATGTTTCTATAATAAAGGATACTTTACTAAATAGAGTATTAAATTCCATAAAAATTATGACACCTAATATATTAAAATCATAAAAAAGTACTTAATTCAATATCATAACTAAATATAATCCAAGGTCATGGCATAAAAAAACTAAAACACTTATCATACCAATATTGTAACTCATTAGATGCATGTATAGAAATTTATTGAATCAGTTTAACAATAGAATAATAACATAAATATATTCATAATATATAAAATTTATATCAATGAAAAATAAACATTGAAATAAAATAAATAAATGAATAGTTCATAAATTTAAACATGAGATACACTATTTATGAATAATTCAAAAATAATCCTTATTATAAACCTATCACGACCCTCCTTCACCAAGATGAAGGAAGGGACAACAAAATGCCAGACCCTTCCTTCTTCAAGTAGAAGGAGAGATAATAACCCTTGAGTCCTACCTTCAATAGGCCCTAAAGTGGTGACTATCTCCAAGGGTATAAAATCATATTTGATATAGAAGGAAGTACCTTTTTTTTGAAAAGGATCAGGAGATAATATAGTAAATCCCAAACAACAACAAAACTAGAAGTAAAAGTAAAGACAAAATCAATCCATTCCTATATGCATGTACCAATATAAATTTCTACAAGTACAAGAAAACTCCAAAGGGAAGTACCAAAATAAAAGAAAATTAGCAACACTAACAGTCCCATCGTCCTAGATAAAATGACCCTACATTGTCCTCGAAGTCCTCCTAGAAACATGAAAATAGTTTTATATACATAGGGTGAGTATACAAGTATACTCATTAGAGAAGACCATGATCTCCCATGCCCAAGTAGGGAGGCATTGTAATTCCCCATGAGAAAATTAGATAACCAAATCACCATGCAAGAAAACTATCCACCCAAAACTCACCAAGGAATACTCCCCAAATAGAGCAATTCAAGTAAAGTAATATTAATAACAAATTGATATTTGGGTACCCCATAGCACTTTACCACTAGTTATTGAAGACATCCTAAGCATCAGACCTCCACCACCATTTTCATTGTAGTCTCAATGTCACCCCAACAACAAACTTTTGGGCCACAACAACCACACATCATGCCACCATACACCTGGGCCGCAACAACCACACATATCCCCACCCGTAGAAAACTGGGACACAACAACAACTACCATGCCCAAACACACCTTGGCTTGAACAACTACCGCCACACTTGAAGATACATGGGCCTCATCCTGAAGTCACTTGGGAAACAAACTGCCCACAGACACCTGGGCCAACCACCACAAATACCCTAACTAAAGAATTGTAGGCTATAATGGACCTCAGGCTATCATAGAATGCCTGAAGAGTCTTGGGATAATTCGGAATGAGAGTAGAAAAAGGGCTAATAACCAGCCACTCATAGGAGTGTTGGGAAAAAAAACCATCCCCCATGAAATGGGGGTGTTCGGAACGAAGATCTTACTTTAGGTGGGGTGTGAATAAGAAACATTAGAACTAAATTATACATATATGTAAACAAGAACTCATCCAAACCTAGGGGTTCTAAATCCATCCCATACACAAACACCCTCATTACTATTCATTTATAAAAATCGCAATAGCCGCAAATCAGTCACAACTCATTCCTAAAAAGCAATTACCCATTGAACCCATTCTTGTTATAACATTCAAGTGGTTCCATTTAAATAATTTTTCACCATCAAGTAACTATCATGCATAGCCACAAGCCAAGGAAGGAAAAACAATCATGTAGAAAATTAAGCATTCACACCAGGTTCTCCTGTAAAATCACAACAATAAAATGGATTTGTGAGATCCCTCAAAGTACTAGAACCAAAAAAAGCCCCAACATACAACCCCATACAACCCCACACAACCCCAAATCCTCAAACTAACAACTTCACAATAGGGGATCCCATCCCCATCCATGTCACCTCTCAAGCATAAAGCAGAACAACCATACACATCACTTGAACAGAGCAAGGTATTTTTCAGATTTAAACACACCATTCCTTTAGTTATTTCTTTCTTTTTAGTTAACCAAGGTGACCAAAAAAGGATTATTATTCTTTTAGAATCAATTTAATCAACTAAGTTTACATTATTAACTAGTTTCCATGCTATAACCATTCAATCACATAATTATCTAGAAAACAGAAGTTCATAAGTGTGCAATAAGGGACCACCAAAGGCCACAATTTTCAGTGGATATAATCCCATAAAATTCCCAATATATAAGAAAAGGTAAAATATTACAACAATATCATCAAACACACCCCTTAATTCTTTAAAAACTATTTATTATCTTAGTTAAGGTTTGGTTTCTTCCATACCCATGAGAACATTATCATACTAACCCCGCATGAACACCGTAAAGAGAGAGGAAGGGAAAACATACCTCTATGATAGACGATTGAAGTTTTTCTCCATTTTCCATGAACTGGTGATTCATGAATTAAAGGGGAGGAACTCTGAGGACTCCAAGAGTGAGAAGGAAAGGCTCCATCATAGGCACACCACTAGCCTCGGGAAGGGGGACTCTAAATGCACCAAGGAAAGGAAAGAGACCAGCCAATAAGAAGAAAGTATCCCCGTGTAGTAAAAGTTGAGATCCTAGAGATACATAATATGAATTATTGAACTAATTTATTGGAGGATTGGGGTTTCTCCATGTGGTTAGGTGGTTACACATGATGGAATTAATTTTCATTTAGTAATTCTCATCAGAGAGGTGCCCATAATGGCTATGAGTTAAAGGGATTTCTTTAAACAGAGGAAAACAAGTAACAAGGGTAGAACCTGAAAGTATGGGAAAAGGGTGTGACACTGAGGAAAAATCCACACGTTTTGGTAAGTAGAGAGTCACCCTGATCTTGGAGGATTTTAGATATCATTTATGGGATTTTAATGGATTTTAAAGGGGTATTAAAACAATTTGATGTCAAAATATACATTTGTGGTGGGTTGAACTGGAATAAGTCAGAAACTGAAAAAAAAACAATTGGTGGGACACCATTTGGTGAGACACCGTAATGGTTCCACCATCACGGTTCCACTGTCACGATGCCACCATACGCGGTTCCACCGTTTCAGTGTGCAACTGTGATGGTGCGACCGCTACGGTGCCACTGGTTTGGTGGAACACTGTAAGCCGTTCAACCATCATGGTGCCACCGGTTCAGTGGAACACCATAAGAGGTACCACCACTTCGGTCTGTGACTGTGACTGTGAAATCACTACGATGCCACATTCACAATGCCACTGTAATAGTGCCACCGGTTCTGTGGAACACTGTAAGCGGTGCCACCATTTTGGTGAGTGGCCATGACTGGTGCCACCATCACGCTGGCGCCGTGACCAGTGCCACTGTTTTGGTGGAACCATTTGATGGAACGAAGTTTTTGGGAAACTCCTTAATGAGTCACTATCTGGACCATTACATCAGATAACTCTCAAACTATTCTTTCCCTTGAGAATCAAAATAAGAATTGAATAAATGAGAGGGGTCAAAACAAACACCTCGAAAGATACTTCTCAGGAGTAAACCTCCTTAAAATCTAGGAACATATCTCCTTCATCTATCTCTTGAACAACCACAGATACAGTACTGCTCTTCTCCCCCAAGTAACTACACAAACATTCAAAAGTCATACCATCTGGTCATATGGATTAGAGAGTCCCTTCTTCCATGTCAAGATACTATCTTCTTTAGGCGGTACTAACTCACCCGCATGGGTTTAACTGAATTCACATTAATGCATCTTGATTAGGGATTAGGTCCTCCCATCTCCACCGTCAGGAATCTTCAAACACATCCAGAGAATAAGGGAAACAATCCATTTCATAGCTAACAAGGTGAAGCACTACATCACAAACAAGTACAAAAAAATAGAAGAAAACTCAAAACAGCTCTGGTTACTCAGCACGCATATGTGCCTCCCATTACCAGGTACTCTCCTGGAGGCCACCATGCCTCCATGACACATGAACCAAGGGGATGGTTCATCCATGAAACACCTTCTCCTCATGATCTTCAATCCTCACTAGTCGCTCTACAAACGTCGCGTCGTCCTTGATATCCAGGCCCCCCCTAGTCGAGGACATGTGAATCATCGTGTAGATACCAACGGAGCTGAGACACATGGAATACATCTTGCAACCTCAGTTGTGGCGGTGGTAGAAACATCTAATAAGCTACTTCGCCGAACCACCGCAACACCTCAAAGGGTTTGACGAACATGGGATAAAGCTTACTTCCCCTTACGAACCACCGTTGCCCAAGCTGAGGGGAGACCTTCAAGAACATGAGGTCCCTGACCTGGAACTCTAAGGGTCTCCTCCTATGATCAGCATACGACTTCTTCCTGTCTTGATACACCTTCATCCAATCTCGTATAAGATGAACCTTCACAGTCAAGCACTGCACCACCTCCGGGCCAAGAAAACCTACTTCCCCGACCTCTATTCTGCACAAGGGTGAGAAACACGACCTCCCGTACAAGGCTTAGAACAGATACATGACAATGGTAGAGTGATAGATATTTTTGTAGGCAAACTATGCCAGAAGAATTTGTCATACACATGATCTCCCAAATTCCAAAATACATGATGTAGGATATCCTCCAATGTCTAGATGGTATGCTCGGTCTACCCATCTTTTTGGGGGTAGAAAGTAGTTCTGAGGCATAACTGGGTGCCAAAAATCATGTTGCAATCCTTTATAGACTCATGAGGTAAATAGGGTACCCCAATCTAAGACTATGGACCTCGAAACTCCATGAAACCGCACCACCTCATCCACTTACCTCTATGCTAATTAATCCACCTAACTCGACTCCTTGATTGTTAGTAAGTGAGATGATTTCGTCAGCCAATCCACCACTATCAAGATAACATCACAACACCCTTGAAATCAGGGTAGTACCATGATGAAATCCATCAAGATGTTTTCCCATTTCAACTCAGGGACATATAAAGGTTGTAACAAACCTCTTGGGACACGATTTTCAGCCTTCACGTGCTATCACACGAGGAACATTGGCACAATCTCTACCACTTCCCGCTTCACCCTAGGCCACCAAAACAAACCCCTCAAATGCTGATACATCTTGGAAACTCCTGGGTGTAATTATAGGGGTGAGTTATGAAACTCACCAAGAACTCTCTTGCATATTTCCACTAGGATGAAAAACTTACCATGAAACAACATCAGATTCTTCCCGTCTTCTGACCATCCACCCAGAGCATCGCCTTGGCTTATAAAATCGCACATCACTTTAGCCTCTAAGTCCCACCACTAAGAATCCTCCACCAACTACAATATAAAGGACTGTACTGCCATCTAAAATAGACAGCCTCTACCATCATCTACCATTGCATCTAGGTGTAGGGATACAAACTCCTCCATTGCCTTCCAAGAATACGTTGATTCTTGAACCATGTCCTTCTGCAACTTCATACTTAAAGAATCAACCACCACATTCCCCTTAAATTCATTGTAAGAGATTTTGAATTTGTAGTCCTAAAGAAACTTCATCCACCTCCAGTGCTGCATGTTCAGGTCTCAATGGGAGAAGATACAGCTCAAGATCTTAAGATCCGTGAAGACCAAAAAGCGCTCCCTAAAGAGGTAATAATGCCAAAACATTAGTGCGAACATGACCATTGTAAGTTCTATATTGTGGGTGGAATAGTTACGCTCATGAAGACGTAACTGGCTAGACCCACAAGAGATCACCCCTATTGTTGCATCAAAACACACCCTAATCCTCGGATTGAAGCATCACATAACACCTCAAACATCACCCCTTCTTTTGGAAACCTCAGTACTAGGGCACTAACCAGCATCCCCTTTCGATAACAGAATTCTTCCTGGCACTACATACTCCATATAAAATCTTTGACTTTCTTGTTCAAGGCTATCAAGGGTGCTACAACTTGGGAGAGGTTGGACACGAATCTCTGGTAGTAACCAGCAAGAACTAGGAAACTATGAACCTCTGCCGTGTTCTTGGGTTCTGCCGAAGAAAAAACCACTTCATCCTTTGACGAGTCCAATTATATCTCATGAATGGACACTACGTGTCCAAGGAAGTGCACTTATCATGTCTAGAACAAGAACTTGGACAACTTCCCATAGAGTTGGTGCTGTTAGAAGACCTCTAAAACTGTCCTCAGATGCTCAGCGTGATCCTACTCTAATTTTGGGTAAATCAAGATGTCGTCAATAAACATGACTATAAACCTATCTATATATTATCGAAAGACAGAGTTCTTGTGTGATATGAACATAGATGGTGTTTTCATAATGATAAATGACAACATCATGAACTCAATGTGCCAATATCTTCACCTGAAGGTAGTCTTCAAGATGCCACCCTCATTCACCCTTAACCGGTGATATCCTGACCCCAGGTTGATCTTGGAGAACCATCCTCCCCCCTTCAACTGATCAAATAGGTCGTTGATCCTTTGGAGGGGGTAACCGTTCTTGAAAGTTACCTGGTTCAACCTCTAGTAGTCTATAGACAGCATGCTACCACCATCTTCCTTCTTTAAGAACAAGACTGGAGTACCCCATGGTGACACGCTTGGTCGAACAAAACACTTCTTCATCAGTTCATCAATCTGAATCTGTAACTCTTGTAACTCAGAAGGCACCATCTGATAGGGATCCATCGAAATCAGATGAGCACTTGGTTGTAATTCTATCCCAAACTCGACATCAATTCGAGTAGGAAGAGTCGCCACCTCTCTAAAGAAGATATCCTGGAACTCACTGATGATCTCTGGGACTTCCACCATCTCTATATCTGCTGACTCCACTTATAGCTCAGTTGACAAGGAAATAAAGGGCTCCACTCATCAGATGCCTTCTTGGAAACCTCGCTCGCCATTGAAAGTCACATGTTGTCCGCCCATATCTGAAAACATGATAATTCTTCAGAATTAGTCAATAACAACACACAGAGAAAATACATTCAATGCCTAGAATGACATAATATGGATCCATTTTTAGCAAAGGAAGGTCCTCACTAGAATAATGTGGTCTAAACATCAGTCTATATCCAAGGAAAATATGAAACAAGATGGTCTGACCTCTAACTGGTGTACTCAAAAAAGGGTCACGAGAAGTATCTCTATTTCTAGACCCAAATCATGGCATAGAATGGGTGCAACAAAGGAGTGCAAAGCTCCTAAATCAAACAAGGATCATGAAAGAGTGATAAATAAGATGATCGTACCTAAAATGACCTTTGACCCTGTTGGAACTGCTACTTTTGCGGCGTGAAACTACCCATGCCCTTATCCTCTACCCCTCAGCTGTTAAACACCTCCTCGACCAAACCCTGGTCAAGGTCCCTGAGGAGTGCCCTGAGGTTGGCCTCATCCTGCAACATATGCTCTTGGAGGAGAGAGAGCTCGCAGTCTCTACTGCTGTTGCTGAAATGGACTGGCTAGAAACTACTGTTGCTGAGGTGGGAATTGAACCTTCCCACCCCCAATGTACTTCACTCAGTCAGAGTACCGATTTCGAAGGAGCCCATGACTGCCACATATGAATCATCTCAGTCTTGTGCCCGCAAAGAAGAGGCGAGGACTGAGAGATCGAAACTGGAACTGTTGGGGCCTACTCCCCACTACCCAAAACCTATAAGGCCCTAACACTATAGGCATACTACTGATGGATTCCCCTTTGACAAGCCCAAATGGCTCCCCTCTCACGGTACACCTCCTAGTGTATGTCTCCTCTCCACCACTTCAGCCTTATTCTGAACCTCCAAGTACGTCGGTAGGGTGAAGGGAGTAACAACATACTAAAGAGATGGTCAGAGTGCCTCCTCTAAACGTCTCTCCCAAGACTCCTCATATGGAAAGAGGTCTAGATCAATGAAAAGGAGATCCTTGAACTTGATCCCATCTATCGCACTAACATACTCTACTAACGAAGGGAGATTAGCTCCTTCCTCTTCTCAGCCTTCATCATGGAAGATAGGAATTCCGCCCAAAACTCCCTCTTGAAGTAAGTCCACGAAAACATAGCCTCCCTCTTCTCCACAAGATAGAGATTCCACCACTGATGCACTACACCCCATATCTGTCTTACAACCATAGGAATCCAGTACTCCGTCAGAGCCCAAATCAAGCTGAACGATATCACCAGCTCCTCGAGCCTTCTCTCTATCTTCATGTACGAGATGCTACCCACATAATTCATGAGGGTCTGTCACTGAAAGTCATGAAGCATCCACTTCCAATGGTTGAACCCTCCTCTCGATCAACCCTCTTCTAATCAGCCAAATCATCCTTTTAGGCCTCGATCACCCGAACTACATGTGGTTGTCGTCTGGGTGCCATAGCTGCAAGGTAAACAAGGAATGACTAAGCCTAAGAAGTGTTTAAGATTGCTTTTAAATTTTACATAGAATTTTTATTTATTTTAAATCCCGAAAATACCCAGAATTACAAGAATAAAAGTCATTTTGATGCATGTACCTTCCCTAGGGTCTCTACCTTGCAATCAGTGTAACCTCACCTGGTCGTTCGGTAGGTCTAGAGTCCTTGTATCAGATAACGGGGGGCCCTAAACTCCTACGACCTAGTTAGTCTTCCCTAGCCTATTTCATGAACCAAGATTATATAACATTGTTTCCTAACCATCCCATGAAATATGCACTGTGCATAACCCTAGACTCCAACCTATCTCTCAACCCCACCTATGATACCATTCTACCATGAACCACCTTCACCAAGATGAGGTAAGGGACATAAAACTGCGAGACCCTTCCTTCATCAAGTTGAAGGAGGGATAATGACCCCCCTGAGTCCTGCCCTCAATAGTCCCGAGAGTGGTGACTAGCACCAAGGGTATAAAATCATATATGATATGAAAGGCATTACCCCTTTTTTTTAAAAGGGGATTGGGAGATAAGAGAGTAAATCCCAAACAACCCCAAAACATGAAGAAAAAGTAAAAAAAGTCCATTCCCATATGCATTTTCCAATAATATAAAGTGCTACATGTACAAGAAAAATCCAAAGGGAAGCACCAAAAGAAAAGAAAACAGCAAAGGTAACGGTCCCAGTATTTAAGCTAATACTGTCCCACACGGTCCCTGAAGTCCTCCTAGAAACCTAAAAAAAGTTTTATATACATAGGGTTAGTATAAAGGTATACTCAGTAAGGAAGACCAAAATCTCTGTTGCACAAGTGGGGAATTATTCTAATGCCCAGCGAGAAAAGGTGATAGCCAAAGAAACTAGCAAGGAAACTACCCACCCAAACCTCACCAAGGAAAAATCTCCAAATAACACAATTAAAGAAAATTAATTGTAATAACACATCGATGTTTGGGTACCCTTCACCACTTTCCCACTGGTTATTTAAGAAATCCTACACGTCAGAACTCCCCCTCCATTTTCACTGTAGTCTCACTACTACCCCAACAACAACCTTTTGGGCCACCACAACCATGCATCCCGCCCACAGAAACCTGGGCCACAATAACCACACACATCCCCGACCAAAGACACCTGGGACACAACAACTATAGCCACGCCCAAAGACACCTGGTCTAGAACAACAACCGTCATTCCCGAAGACACATGGGCCTTGTCCCGAAGATACTTGGGAAACAATGTGCCTACAAACACCTGGGAAAACCACCACAACAACCCTCCCTGAAGAATCATGAGCTATAATGGACCTCAGGCCATCAGAGCCTACCTGAAGAGTATTGGGATACTCGAAAAAGGGACCATAAAAAGAGATAATAACCATCCACTCATTGGAGTGTTGGAAAAAACACCCTCCCCCATGAAATGGGGGTGTTCGGCACAAAGTGATCAAATTGGGTGGCGCACGAATAAGAACCATAAGAAATAAATTATAAATATAGGTAAAAAAGAACTCATCCCAACCTTGGGCTTCCAAAACCATCCCATACCAAAACACCCTCATTACTATTCATTCATAAAAATCATAAAAACCGCAACCAAGTCACAAATCTTTATTGGAAAAAATTCCCCATTAAACCCATTCCTGTTATCACATTCAAGTGGTTCCATTTAAATAATTATTCACTACCGGGAAACTAATAGGCATAGAAAAAAGCCATGGAATGAAAAACACCCAAGCAACAAATTAAGAATTCAGACCTTGTTATCTTGTAAAGTCACAACAACAAAAGATATCCATTAGATCCCTTGAAGTAATGGAACCAAACCAAGCCCCAACATATGGTCCAATATAGCCCCAAATCCACAAACTAACTACTTCACAATAGGGGATCCCATCCCCATCCATGTCACCTCACAATAATCAACCAGAACAACCATACACATCACTATAACAGAGCATGGAAGTTTTTAGATTTAAACACATCATTCCTTTAGTTATGTCTTTCCGTTTGGTTAACCTGGGTGACCACTTAAGTATTGTTATTCATTGGGAATCCATTTAATCAACAAAGTTTATGTGATTAACTAGTATCCATGTTACATACATTAAATCATTGAATTATCCAGAAAGTGGAGGTTTATTAGTGCGTAATAAAGGACCACCAACAACCATGATTTTTAGTGGACATAAGCCCATACAATTCACCACATATAAGAAAATGTTAAAGAGTACAGAAGCATCATCAAAACACCCCTTAACTCATTAAATATAATTTATTTTCTTTGTTAAGGTTTGGTATCATCCATCCCCATAGTAACATTATCATACACACCCTACATCATATATAGTAAAAATAGATGAAGGAAAACCCCTACAGAATGATCAACGATCGATGTTTTTCTCTACACACCAAGAACTCCAGATGCGCGACTTGTAGGGGAGGAACTAAGAGTACTCTGAGAGTGAGTAAGAATGGCTCCAACATAGGCGCACCACTATCCTCGGGATGGGGGACTCCAAACACACCAAGGAAAGGAAAGAGACAAGCCAAGAATAAGAACGAATCCCCATGCGATAAGAGGTAAGATCCTATATTTATGAAATATGAATTCTTGAACTACTTTAAAGGAGGATCATGGGTTATCTATATGGTTTGGTGGTTAAAAATGATGGAATTAATTTTCATTTAATAATTCTCCTCAGATAGGTGGCCATAAAAACTGTGAGTTAAAGGGTTTCCTTTAAATAGAGGAAAACACATAAAAGGGTTGGAAGAGGAAAGTATAAGAAAAGGGTGTGAAAGCAAGGAAAAATCCACACATTTTGGTAAGTTAAGGGTCTCCCCACTCTTGGGGGATTTTAGATATCATTTATGGGATTTTATTGGATTTTAAATGGGTATTAAAACACTTTTACGTCAAACTATATATTGTGGGGGAGGAATAGGAAAAAGTCCGAAACTCAAAAAAAAACAAAGGGTGGGACAAAATTTGGTGAGACACCATTTCAGTGTGCTACCGTGATGGTGTGACCACTGTGGTTCCAACAGTTCAGTGGAACACCGTAAGCGGTGTCACTATCATGGTGCCATAAGTTTACTGGAACACCGTAAGGGTTGCCACCATTTTGGTGTGCGACTATGATGGTGTGACTGATACGGTGCCACCGTCACGGTGCCACCGTCACTGCTCCACCGTCACAGTGCCACCCTCACGGTGCTGCCGGTTCAGTGGAACATCATAAGCGGTGTCACCATTTCACTACGCAACTACAATCAATGCCACCATCACGATGCCGCCGTGATCGGTACCACCGTTTCAGTGGAACCGTTTGAGGGAAATGAGTTTTTGGAAAACTGTTTAATGAGTCCCTGTCTGGGCCATTACAAAACCTTTAATAATTTAGCCATAAATTTTAGATAATAAATAATTAAATAAATATAATCATTTTATATTTATTTTCCATATTAAACCTGTAATATTATTCATTATAGGATATTTACGTGAAACCAATGATATTAAATGAAATATTACCATTTTATAATCCCAATCAGTCATGTAAACAATTAAAATAAACTAAAAATTACATATTTAACATTTATTTAAACTTTGATCTAATCAATTATCAAAAATAATTTTGATATGATTTAAATTTCTTACTCATGTAAGGAGTTTCAATTAGAAAATTTAAAAATAATAATTATACAAAATTCATAATTTTAAGCATAAATGATTTTATATTTTTACCTTATTTTGTAATTTATAATTTTTTTATAAATCACAATTAAAATTTCAATATAAACATTTTATATCTAAATTATAAGTCATTCCATATAAATTGAAAGGTGTTTTTTCTACTAACATTTAATACTATGTATATTTATATAATAAATGTTTCATAAACATTAAATTAATTAATATGAATACTTTATAAATAGTTTAGTTTTAAATAGCTTTATAAAATAATAAATATCCCAAAATATCTTTTATGATCATTTGTAAATAATTTTTAAATAATTTAAATTAATTCATTATTTAAATATAGAAATTTGGTTCTCTAGTATATAGTATGTTATTATATCCTGAAATCGTAACCTATGATTTAGAAGGACATGGAATGAAAAACAACCCCATGCTTTTAATTATATTTTACGATTAATAATAGAATCTTCATGATATTAAATAGTCTCACTTAAAATTAATTTAGTGTGAAGTGGTCTTACGTGTGATTATCTCTGTACACAAGGGTTTTCATAGGATCAATACTCAGTTCCATATGATATTCTATTTTCATATGACTAAACCCGTGTTTCTTGACCTGCATGGTTTTAAAATAAGTTTTGCATCAAATTAAAAATTGGGTGAGATATTTTGTAGGATTAACTTCACATGATAAAACATATCATAAAAACATTAACAACATGTAATGATGGTTTTTGTAGCAATAACTTCGCACACGATTCTATCACAATTTGTGCTAGAACTACATCAGATTAACCATTAGATATTATATGCAGATATTCCCTCTTCATAACATTTCATTTCATAGTATTAACTTTCTATAATAAATCTTATTTAATTATATACATTGATATTTATTTAAGTGTTTTGAATCCCAGTTTTTCAAAATTTCATTATCACCATTGTACGGTATGACTGGGATATATCATATAATATGATACATTAAAAAACATAAGAAATGAATTGTTTCATGTCCTATGATATCCTATATCAAATGTCTTGACTCAAATGGTATAAAAATGTATCCTCCATATTTTATGAAAGACATTAGTATATCCATATGATATTATTGTTTTCATCATTTTGAGACTTGATTTTGAGAATTAAAATAGATGGTAAGGATATGATAAACTAAAGGGTTTTTAACAGAAAAAACACCTTTTTAATGTAGTGAATATTATTATATTCCCAAAATCACAATATCACTATACATGAAACCCAAAACCATGATGTATATATAATATAAAGAAATAATAGTGTGTACCTTACATTGAAAAGAAACTATAACAACCATTATAATCCCATATGCTTGATGAATAACAATAATGTGTATCCATCAGAGTACCCTATCCATGATTTACCCACAAGTTGAAACTAAATTACCCATCTCATGCTCATGAACATCATCACTTTTACAATATACTGGTATCCCAAGGAATAAAGAGAGGAGAAGTTAACGCGATTTGGGGATAGGGAGAGAATTGGTAGGAAATCACACAACCCATTATATGAGTGGTTCCCCATTAAAAATTCCTCCAGTATGGTCCTTCAATGAACACACATTAACTCAAACATTAAAATTTAATTCATGTGTTTAAATAGGACAAAACCCATGGCTATATCAACCTCTTAATCATTTCAACTTATGAAATGACCAATTTAATTATAGCTACCATGGGTTAAAATCGGAATGTACTTCATTTGTTAACTCATGGATATAAATGCAATACTATATCAACATTTTATAAGGAATAAAATAAAAAAGGTAAAAGAGTTACAATATCATATATAATAACCAACAATGTACCTATATCATACCATAAAACGTGGAACAAACTCATCATTTGAGTTTCGGTATTTTGGGTACATCTCCTTCAGTTTGGTTCTATTTTTTGAGTCTTATGTAATTTATAAGGGGTGGTGGTTAGGTTAGAGCCTTGGTGGGATTGGTAAAGACTTAGTTTAGGTATCATTATTTCATTTTGATTTTCTTTGGTTTAGTTCAAGTTGGGTTAGTTGGATCTATTAAAATATTATTAGTTTGATTTCATTAAATTTGGGTTAGTTCACATCATCTTAGTTCATTTTAGTCCCACAACATTTATTTCTAATCAATTTACTTGGATTTAATTTGGTTGGTTTAGTTTGATTCAGTTAAATTATTATCATTTTGATTTAGGTCAATTCAGTTAGAAGACATTTAATTAAATTAGGTACTACATTTAAATAATTTAGGTCAATTTGGTTAGGGTCCTATAAGTTCATTTTTATCTCTTTTATTTATAGTTGAAATGTGAAAGGGATTATTTTTAAAGTAAAATTTTGTTTTTAAATTGTAGGTCTCACATTATCTATCTGTTAAAATGAAACTAATTTATTATAATATTGTCATTAGGTTTTGTTTAAAATTATACTAATTGAAGTTCATGATTGCATATTATGGTTAATTTTAGTATGTTTGAATGGTTATGTCTGGATTGTTATCTTTTGGAGTTTTTATAAATATCTAATTTAAACTTATGGGTTTCATGGTAAATATATATATTTTTTAAACCATTTTAATTATGAAATGGTAGGCATGTTTTTTTATTAAATAAGGTCTTTTTAATCTTAGATATTTGAAATTACTTTAAAGTATGAGGTAAAGTTGTTTTGTGATCTATTTTTTAGAAAATACATGATTTAAAGGGGTAATTGAGATCATTTATCTTCTAATTTTGTGTTCAAATTTGATTTTTTATTAATCATTTTATTGAAATGAATATATTTTAAAATTAAAGTGTTAATAATTTCATTTATTATGATGAACCTAATTTCCAAAACATAAGTTTGTTTTATTGTTTTGTCAGTTATATTACACAGATTCATATAAAATGGTAGAATTATATGAAATTTCATGTAATGTATTATCCCATATAGTGGTATAAATCTTTTTTGATGAGTGAATAAATTTAATATTGGATTTATATTCTTAATGCACAATGTTTTTTTAAAAAATTATTTAAAATATACTATAATAGGATCATTTGGGTGGTTTTGATGTTGGTCATCTTGTTTTGAATGTTATGAAGTGATTTGGAATATATGTGTTTATAGTTATCATAGAAATATCAAAATTTTAATATTTTCTTTAGTATAATAAGGTTTTAAAAAATCTGTAAATTTAAAAATTAGGAATATATTTTATAAGGAATTTAAGAGTGTTCTGGATGCGTCTAATATTGAAAAAATGGAAAACTATATGGATGATAGGAAGATTGAATTGGTTTTTATGATAAATAAATATAATTATAATAACACTAATACATATAATGAATATGTTATAAGAGGATAAAAATAATTTATATAAATAATATATATCAATTTATCAAATATTTATTTCTGTAATATTTGAAAAAATACCAAAAGTTGGAGGATCTACTGTCTCTTGGACTACAGCATTTGGATCAGGAGTAGTGGAAGAGACTTATAGTATGGGTAGTGTAATATACACAGACTGACTAGTATATAAATTTGGTGAAGGATACTAAATTTATAGAGGGATAAAAATTGGAGGAAATATCTATACAGAATATGGTGGATATGGATATGGTGATGGGATATATAGAGGATCAGTTCCCTATACAATGAATGGTGAATATGGGTAATAAAGAGGGATATAAACTTGATAAATACCATATTTTTTGGTTGTGGGTGGTAGAAGATATGGAAATGGATTAGTTATTATTGTGTAATGAAAATAAGGCTATGGAATCTCCTTTGGAGATGTGTTTGTGAATAAATTGGTATAATGGGAGGTTGAACTATAGAATCATTAGTATTGGTAGTCATATATCAAGCATATTGAATCATCCTTTACTCTGACATAATCCTAGACATACACTCTATATCCTTAGTGAAATCAATCAATCTCTTATATAAAGCACCCAAAAAAATTATGAATTATAAAACAAAGTTCATATTTGTAACTTTTATGTATACAAAAATTATCAACATAACTGTTTGTAATCATACATTATGCATTATTCATTGTTATAGAAGTTATCACGGAATAATAAAGTTAATACTCACTATGGGGATCAATACGTTCATCCCTAAACTGTTGACTTACTACACATTTCTCTATTTTTTTCTTTTGAATTCTTTATACAAAAACATGGTAACCTAAAAATTGAAAATAGTAAGGCGAGAAATTTATAAATAATGATAATGTTAAATAAAAATGAGTTAGATTACATAAAAAAATGATTAGTTACAAAATCATTTTAATGCAATGATTTATCAATATAAAAACAATAATTTTATTAATATTTTATATTCAATCAATACTATGACAAATTATCTCAAAATTATATTTATTTTTAAAATAAATATATTTAAATTATACAAAACATCTATGCGATATACTTAATAAAATTAATTAGGTACCACAAATAAAAGTTAAAAAAACACATACCATTGATTGAGTAAATCTAGAGAGTTAATTATATGTTTCTTTTGATCTTATGGTTGATGTATCATAAAAACCAAGGAGATTTTATAAAGTTATCAAGACACCCTATTTTATACTAAAATTAAAATATAAAATTGATATATAAAATTTAATGATACTATTGATTAAAGAACTTTATAATTAAGGAATCTATGGAAGAGTGGGTTTATATGTGTTGATTATAATACATTATCTAACACATATTTATATCATAAATGGAGATTAATGAAAATAATTATGAGATATAATTGCGGCTAAGTAATAAATTATGAATTCAACACCTTATGCAATATGAGATGAAAATATGTGGGAATTTGATATATGAATGTATATATAGAAAATTGAGTTTGTTTTATACTACTAGGATGATTTAACAAAAAACAATATAGAAAATATAATAGCTTGAAGTTCCTAAATGGATTTTGATGGAAAGAGTTTTATTTATTGTCAATATGTTAATTAGAAGTAAAGAAAATATGTATTGTGTTGTGAAGGAGTTCATAATGAATGAAGAGGTTGAAGATATATGGGATTCAACTTGCAGTTTCAGTTGATCAGTTGTATGATGTTTCTTTCTATTGTTTACGTTGATGATAGAGATTTATTCATGTTTTCAATGAATATTGGAAAAGAGAAAAAGTTTTTTATTGGGGTTTGGGACAAAAAGATATATGGAAGAAACTTATTAAACACATATGATGATTATAGATTTTATATTGTAATGAATTAATTAATGTTTTGAATTGGATGACTAGATTACTTTAAAAAAAATTATATTGATGAGTTTTATATGAAGTATATGATTGATGAATAATAGAGCTGTTGAGTTAAAGATAAAAGATTTATAGAAGAGTAAGTAACCACCCTTATGCTTTATATAATTATGGTTGTTGTATATATTAATTAACATGGATTAATTACTATGTTTTTTTATATTTAAATAGAAGATTAAGGCTGAGATAGGTGTTTTAATAATTGGTACTTAATGAAGCACCATTAATTGAGAAAAATTATTGGGAGTATTTGAGAAGTGAATTGAGTTAATTAAGATATCATTAAAATAATAAAATAATATTTTATATGATGTATTGTTCTTTAGTAACTATGTTGAAGATATTTGTGATTTGTAATAATTTTTTAAAGTAATTTAAGTTACTTTGATATGGATTAGAGTGATTGGATAAACCCAGAGCTAATAGAAGTTATAGAATTCCATGTTAGAGTTGAACATTTGGAAAATAAATACTAAATATCCCATATAATATATTATTGGAAAAGATTTATAAGCCACTATTATATGTATGGGAATGGTGGATAATACATAAGATTCAATTTTAGATTCAATGAAAATGATAACACATAATGGTTTCCCTATAGCAAAGGTTATACGTAAGGGTTTCCATATGAAAAAGGCAATATTAAAGGGTTTCCCAAACCTTACAGATGGTAAATTGAACAAAAAACTATGTCATACTATGATACATAAGGGTATGTTTCTTAATAAATATGGGTTATCACATTTTTAAAGGAAATAGATAAGTGTTTTTAGAAGGTAATTCATAAGGGTACTCACAAGGTAGTGAGATTTAACAAATTAAGTGGTCCACAACATGATACATAAAGGTCAATTTCTTGATATGTTTGAGTTATAATAGTTATAAAAGGAAATAATTAATTGTACTCAGAGGGATGATTGAGAATATGATAAACTATTTAGTTGAACTATGATATGTAAGAGTAAATATAAGTGTCTAATTCATATATAAGTGTTTCTAGAGAATACATAAAGGTTAACATATAATATGTAAGAGTAATATACTCATAAATAATTATTACAAAATAGTTTGAAGAATATGTACGGGTGAACTAATGACTCAGTGTGATACATAAGGGTTATTGATTAAAAAATGGGATATTTATGCCAATTCAAGTCATAAAATGTTGTGGTGGATTCTAATAACTAAATATCACAATTCTACTGGAGAGTTTGTAGTGATTTTGGATTAAATATATGTAAAATTAACTAGATATTATTGATAAGATCATTGATATATTATTATAGAATTTTTAAATATGAATATTTAAAAATCATTAATGATGACTAAAGATAGAGTAACTACAGGAATAAATACTTTACCAGTTTAAATGAGATGAAGGATATTTTTGGAATACCATTTGAGATGAGAAAAAGAATATTTTGAGATATTATGGAGTATTACCAAATTATTTAATTTAAATATTAAATGGGGATTATGAAAAGATCATTATCATGGGATTTATTTCTTTAAAATATAAAAATAATAATTATGATATTGTGAGAATGTAACACAAAATAAGAAAAAAGTTTTGTTACTGAGAGTTTGTGGACAAATAGATACTATATTTTTTCTCAATATATTATGAATCAAATAAGAAGAAGGATGAATAATGATATTTATAAGGTTCCATTAATATATAACCTATCCTTATCAAATAAAAAAGGGATGAATAGAGAAGAAAGAGAAGCAAGGGTGAAGTCCAATCCAATGATATATTTATATTGTATAAGAAAAGGAAGAAGAAGAAGAAGTGATTTTATAATGTCGATACTAATACTATATTTATATATATTTATTATATTTTTCAAATATCTTCAATAATATGAAGGTTGAACGATCAATAATAGTGATACTGATCTTGAATAAAGAATGGATATTATGATGCCTGAAATAATAAGGTCAATGTGCATACTGTTTGCAGAGACCCAAAGCTTGAAGTACATAGATATTACATTACTTTTTCGGAATACATAATACACAACAAAAACAGACACACAAGGACCATAATAGTTTAGTTTCTTTGGAAACATGGAACGTAATCTTCTAATCGTAGTGAATGATCTTCAACATCTCCCAAAAAGATCTTCCACTTTTTGTTTCCTTACCTAAAACCTTTCTTTTAATCCTGGGGGAAAATAAAACAAAAAAATGGTGAGCTCAAATGCTCAGTAAGGGTAAGCATGGATAAAATAAAACATACCATACACATTTTAACCTAAAAACATGAACATAATGTTTAAACATCCAAATCTTGAGCAACGACTTAAAACATGGAAGTACATAAGCCATAGATCATAATGGAACATAAATAATGATAACATAGCATGGGAATAAAACACGTAATTGTGTCATCCATTAAGCACGTTTAATGATTTCCATAGTAGGCAAGGCATTGCTGCCAAGACCATCTTAGTGGACAATGTCCCTTTCTGAATCAAGTTCACTCCTCGTTTCAGTCCTGTAACACTAAACCGGATTAACTTACTGTTCCATCCATGTCTATCTCATGAGATATAAAATCTTTACCCAATGCATTGGATGGATATATAGGTCCCACCCATCTCATAATGATACCATTCTTATGTGTGCCACAAAATCATAAACCATACATCATAGCATAACCCATGTAATAAAAATGGGATTCTTAAACATCATGAAATCATAAAACAATTCATACAAGATAAAGGAATTCATAAAAATAATTCCATCACAACATAATCAAATCAATGTAATAATAGGGATAGAAACAAAACCCTTTATTATCTTAGATGGAAAATAATTTTGATAAAACACTTGAACTCCATTCTTGAGGAAATTATCCTTTCTACTTCAAATATACTTTTACTTTCTTAACATGTCCTACAACTCTAAACTAAAAGAAGTGGATTAAAAATAAACTTGAAAACTTTTAAAGGATACTTCTTGTAAATAATGTTTTAAAAATTCATTCATGCCGTATAAGTTAAGAAAAACAATCTTCTTGTAATTTTTTCTGAAAAGTCAAAAAGTACCTCGTACGAAAAACGACAAAAGATTCCTTTCATATATTTTTCTAAAAACTCACCGAAGGGAAAAAAATTTTTTAAAAAATTTTAGGAGGATAGAATTAATATTACATATTGAGGAAACATGGATGTGGATGATAAAATACACCCCAGTAAATACCAATGTATAAACAATCTCAGGTAAAAATGAGATTGTGAGATTTTCCCTTACCTTAGGTCCGATTTGCTTCGTACTTATCCGAACCTCCTGTAATATGATTTAAATAATGTCATTGAATTATTAAAGAATCATATTCATTGTTATGATATCATATATGGTTCACTTATGACTTTATATTACCCGTTCTTTTGTAAATTCCATGTTAAAGAGCGTTTTGGGTAAAATTGTTTCATTTGTCGTCCGTGTTTTGAATTGTAATTATTCATATGATTACTTAGATCATGATTACTTAATTCCAGAATATAAAACATGATTTATATATAATATATATTAAGAATATAAATATATATAATAGATCGATAAATGGAAAGAAATACACCATTCATTGAGACGGTAGGTCGTACGTACGCATGAACGTTATTTTCGTTTCCTCATTGAATTGAATGGAATTAATTGGATGACATAAATATTTATATATATAAATCCAGTATCATTATTATATCATATATTTCATGATTAATTATTATATATACTTTATAATCATTTATGAATGGTTAATCATTGAGAATTAATCTCATCGCGTCGTGGAGACGGTATTTCGTACGTACGCACGAGTGATGATATAGTTCCCATGATCGTGGAATTTTATTGGAGTGTATGCATACTATTAAATAATCAATATCAATTGAAAATAATAATATATAGTTATTATTTACACCATTATACCCATCCATGTAAGGTGGTGGTAGAAAATAGATTACACCAAGGCGTGGAGATGGTATTCCGTACGTACGCACGCACGGTGATTTCGTTTTACGTAGGATGGATAGATGGTGAAATAGGTTTGTTTCATACTTATAAAAACATATCATTATATGAGTGATACTGATGTTATTACTTCATAGTGAAACAATCTAAGAAGAAGAAGTGGAAGAAGAAATAAAGGTGAAAGAATCGGTAACGGACATTACCTCTTCTTTGAAGTTCCTCTTTGAGACCTCCTCTTAGGGTACTAAAATTGGTCATTGAAGAAGACCAGGACCTCTAGGATGTTTCTAGGGAAGTGGAGAAGAGAATTTTTTAGGGGTTGGCCGAGATTGAAGGATCAAAGTGGTGTGAGGAAGAGAGGGAGGAGGTGCCCTTTTATAAGGGAGGAGAGGGGAACCTTTGGAAAACTAAATATATTATTTTATTATAAAGTCATATTCTTTTTTAAATAGCTAAAAATTGATTTATTTCGAAGTTAAGGTGGGTATGGGTCGAAATCCTCTCATCCAATATAATTTACACAAGTTTAGGTTCCTATTGTAATATTATCATTTAGATTTAACTTTAAGTTAAATAATTTTACTTTTACCGTGTCTTCTTGTTTTCTTACACTATAAGGTTAATAAACTTACAATAACAATCCAAACGAACCCCAAGTTGTTTATTATTAATATATATAATCTTATCTAAGTAATTTGGCCGAACCTTTGATTTTTAGGAATAAAATAACAATTAATAATATAATACATTTTTTAAAAAACTATTTTAGGTCAATTTTGATACTATTTGGTAATTGATTTTTGTGAAAATCATAACAGAAATATTAGTTCTCAAAAAGTAAATTAAATCAATACTAACATGTCATAGTAATATAGAAAATTATTTTAATTCATAAAAAGTCTCAAATTACATTTATTTGGGTATTTATAACATCAATTATGTCAATATTTCATTAATAAAATAATTACTTCATCATCATTGTGTCATAAATAAATTAAATTATTTAATATCTAAAAATTACAAATTAAATATAATTATGTAGGAAATCCTTTTATCTTTATAATTAATATTTATAGTCGAATTTATCTTATGTATAACCCTATATTAAAAATGATTTACTTATTAAACATTGATTTTAACTATTTTAACCCTTCTTTAAATAAATTAATAATAAATGTCCTAATCTAATCCAAGTTGGCCTAAATGGTCATATTTTATTCCTAAGGTTGTTTTTGGTCGAATTACACTTATCCAATAGAATTATGACATGTGTTAGGGTAATAATAATATAATTTTTACCCTTGACTACCCTATTTACTTTTAACCGTGGTAAATAAAAGTAAAAAGTTACTATTCACCAAAAATTATTTTCATCTCATTGAATCACATTTTACTTACTGACATCAACCATGTCTCTCGGATTTTTGAAATTCCACTCATAGAAGCGGTAAAATTATGTTTTATGAAAAAATTCAGTTTTTAGCTACCACTTAGTGGTTTCACTATTCATCAAAAAATGAAAGTTTCCAGAAAATACCAAAAATTAGGCCTAAGCTATATTTGATATTATGAATTCAAGTATGATGTTTATTTTTCCAAATTCAAAACATATAAGTTACATTTACTAATTTAAAAATTAATTCCCATCGTCAAAACAAATAGCGTGTTTTTAAGAGATAATAACTATCAAAAGATTGACACTTGTTTATGTCTGGTTTAAATGTAAAATTACATCCAATGAACAACATTGTATTAAATTGTAAAAATTTATTCTAAATATACTTTAAAACCACTCAAATTAATAATTTATCACTATTAATTATTTCGATTAAAAAGGTTGTTTTTAATTTAAATTTAGTAATTTTCACTATTCATCAGAAAATGAAAGTTATCCGAAAAGTACCAAAATTTCACCCTAAGATAATTTCGATATTCCGAATCTGAAAATGAAGTCCATTTTGAAAAAAAAAATTTACATAATTTCAAAAAATGGTTATTACTATTCATAACGGCTAGTTTTAATAATATTTTAATAGCATATCGTTGTTTAGTGAAACTCGGTATTGCGTACGACACAAGCTATTGAGGAAGGCCACAGTTGCATGTAAAACAAGCCAAGCTAGTGTTGTGTGTAGTGAAAGATTCCTTTAATGATTTATATAACATAAAAACAAAATATTTCTCATAAAAGTATCGGGTGTTACATTCTACCCCCCTTAAAATGATTTTTCCCTCGAAATTCGTCACATTGTAACAAAAAGATGAGGATACCTCTACCTCATCATATCCTCAAGCTCCCATGTAGCTTCTTCTAATTGGTGGTTCCTCCAAAAAACTTTCACCAAGCGAGTGTTCTTGTTCCGTAAGAATTTTTCACTATGATCTAGAATCTCTATCGGTTGTTCTTCAAAAGAAAGATCTTGCTCCAGCGGTACAACTTCTGAGTTGAGTACATGTGAAGGATCAGGTATGCACTTTCTTAAGAGAGATACATGGAACGCATCATGAACTTGAGAGAGATTCGATGGAAGCACCAATCGGTAAGATAACTTTCCAACACGATCCAGTATTTCGAAAGGACCGATATATCTAGGGCTCAACATCCCCTTCTTTCCAAATCTCATGACCCTCTTCCAGGGAGATATTCGTAAGAACACTTTATCACCCACTTCAAACTCTAGGTCTTTTCTTCGGTTTTCGGCATAACTTTTCTATCGACTCTAAGCTGCTCTTATGTGTTGTTGAATAGATCATACCTTTTCTGCCATCTCATCAACAAGATCAGGTCCTAATAGATTTCTTTCCCCAACTTCATCCCAGCAAGTTGGAGTCCTGCATTTCTTTCCATAAAGAGCTTCATAAGGAGCCATCTGAATAATGGAGTGAAATCTATTATTATAAGAAAATTCCACCAAAGGTAGGTGTTGATCCCAACCAGCTTTGAAATCCATAGAGCAAACTCTCAACATATCTTCTAGAGTTTGAATTGTTCTCTTAGACTGACCGTCTGTCTGAGGATGATAAGCAGTGCTGAAACTCAACTCTATATCCAGAGTATGCTGAAGACTTCGCCAGAACTTCGAGGTAAATCTCGGATCCTGATCAGATATAATAGAAAGTGGTACTCCATGAAATCTTACCACTTCCTTTACATATATACTGGCAAGATGATCTAGAGAGAAATCCTCTCTAATAGTAATGAAGTGTGCAGACTTTGTAAGACGATCAACTATGACCCAGATAGAATTATTGCCTTTGGATGTTTTAGGAAGTACTGTGACAAAGTCCATAGTGATGTTTTCCCATTTCCATTTAGGTATGGGTAATGGTTGTAACATCCCCTTAGACTTCTATCTCTCAGCTTTAACTTACTGACAAACCAAGCATCGAGAGACATATTCAGAAACATCTCTTTTCATGACATCCCACCAGAAGTACTCTTTCAGGTCCCTATACATCTTAATGATTCCAGGATGAATAGAGAATGAAGAACTATGAGCCTCATCCATCATCTCCTTCTTTAATTCTGGGATGGGAGGAACACAAACCTGATTCCTGAACTTTATTATCCCATCACAATCAAGGTTGAATTCAGGAATATTTCTCACCTTCTTTTGTAACTATACATCTTCTTTTTGTTCCTCTTTAATATTCACATGTATAGATGGTTGAACATTCATTTGAGAAAGATACGATTCCCCCCCTTACATTATAATTCCAAGATCCATCATTTGTAAATCCATAAATATTGGATCTTTTGTGATCCTCATCATGGATAATCTAACATGGTCTTGTCAACTTAATGCATCTGCCACCTTGTTTACTTTCCCAGGGTGGTAATGAATTGAGAAGTCGTAATCCTTAATCAGTTCCAACAATCTTCTTTGGCGCATATTAAACTCCCTTTGTGTGAAAATATACATTAAACATTTATGATCAGTAAAAATATCACACCTTTCTCCATAAATATAATGCCTCCAAATCTTTAATGCAAAGATTACCGCAGCTAACTCCAAATCATGTGTTGGGTAATTTTGCTCATGGATTTTCAACTGTCATGAGGCATAAGCTATGACCATATCATTTTTCATAAGAACACACCCCAGCCCCTTCTTGGATGCATCACTGTAGATCACAAACCTTTCCCCACTACAAGGCAGTGTGAGCACAGGTGCACTGGATAACATTCTTTTCAACTCCTTGAAATTCTCTTCACATTCTTCCGTAGAAACAAACTTAACTCCTTTCCGAGTCAACCTGGTGAGTGGATTAGATAATCGTGAAAAATCTTTCAGAAAACTTCGATAATATCCAGCCAAACCAAGAAAACTTCGGATCTCAGTTACTGTTGTTGGTCTCTACCATCATTCGATAACCTCTGTTTTTGCTGGATCCACATATAACCCCTATTTTGAGATTTTGTGACCCAAAAATGCAACTTTTTGAAGCTAAAATTCACACTTGATAAATTTGGCATAAATTTTCTCCTTTCTCAGGGTCTTAAATATAATTCTCAAGTGATCTTCATGTTCTTCCTTGATCTTTGAATATACAAGAATATCATCTATACAGACTACCACAAACTGATCAAGATAGTCTCTAAAGACTCTATTCATCATATCCATGAAGATAGCATGGGCATTAGTAAGACCAAATGGCATCAATATAAATTCATAGTGTCCATACCTTGTACGGAAAGCCATCTTTGGCATATCCTACCTTTTGACCCTTAATTGATGATACCCTGAACGAAGATCAATCTTGGAAAAGTATTGAGCTCCGCGTAGTTGGTCAAATATGTCATCAATGCATGGGAGAGGATATTTGTTCTTGATAGTGATCTTGTTAAGTTCTCGATAATCAATGCAGAGTCTCATTGATCCATATTTCTTCTTAACAAATAGAACAGGTGCTGCCCAAGGTGACGCACTAGGGCGTATGAATCCCTTATCAAGATTCTCTTGGAGTTGCTTCTTCAATTCCTGCAACTCATTTGGGGCCATTCTATAAGGTGTCTTTGAAATTGGCAAAGCACCCGGTACGAGTTCTATTGAAAACTCAACTTCACGATTTGGTGGAAGACTCGACAATTCCTCCAAAAAGACATCATCAAACTCCCGTACAATGGGCATATTCTTAATCGTGAGTTTCTCACCAACCATTTGAGATAAATAACCTTCATTTAGTGGAATCAAGACCCATAATATGGAATAAATTTCCACTGGAAGGTTATGTTCATCCTTGCATTGATAAACGATCATAGATTGATCTGGAATATGAAATGTGACTTC
Organism: Viscum album; assembly: GCA_963277665.1. Lineage (NCBI taxonomy): Eukaryota > Viridiplantae > Streptophyta > Magnoliopsida > Santalales > Viscaceae > Viscum > Viscum album. The sequence continues at coordinate 1,060,178,009 of OY728155.1, forward strand.
CCTTATTTGGAAATTGATATGAGATCCATATAAAGAAATACAATCCATGCCAAGAATTACATCAAATTCCACTATAAGAAGGATAACAAGATTTGCAGGAAGCACTTTCCCACAAACTTCAACCGGGGAAGAATTTTAAACATTTGATGCGACTGTTGTGCCATTAGGGGTTGTCACAACTAACTCAACATCTAATTGTTGAGGTAACATGTTGATACCCATAGAAAAATCTTCATAAATAAAAGAGTGGGTGGATCCAGAATCAAATAAAACATTTGATACTTTAGAGTGTATGGTAAGTGTACCTTTCACCACATCATTATCGTACTCCAGATCACTGATAGAAATTGCATGTGACTTTCCTTTTTCTTTAGCCTTAAGATTTTGTTGATGTCAATCGTCATCAACAACCCTTGGATTAGGGAATTTATTGGCATTATGCCCCATCTCCTTGCACTGGAAACATTGATGTGTAGTAGGTTCAATCTGTGTATCCCTTCCTTTGTTTACATCATTAGTCATATTCTTCCCATCATTACAGCATTCAAATTCCTGATGACCTTCCTTTCCACATTTGAAACATATACTTGTCCCTTTAAGACAACTCCCTCCATGTTTTTTTCCACACTTTGAGCATAAGGGAAAGCTCATATTCTTTTCAGTGTGCTCTTTAGATTTTCCTTTGAATTCCATTTTCCTCTTTTTATCAAACTCATATGGCTGATGGGTTACTCCAATCTCTATCTCGACTTTGAGAGCACATCGAATGATTTCCTCATAGCTATTGAAGTCCCTTATGGCTAATGCCCTTCGAAGAGTTGGTTTTATTCCCCTAAAGAATCGATCGATCTTACTCTCAGGTTGGATAATAATTCCAGAAGCGCACCTTGAAAGTCTTGTAAAATTTTCTTCATAGGTACCAACAGATTCATCATCCTTTTGCTTCAGTTCAAGAAACTATTTCTCCATATTTGTTCGGAGAATAGGGGGGAAGTACTTATGGAAAAATAAGTTCTTGAACTCGTCCCATTCCATGGACTCAATTTCATCTCTTTGCCTCGTATTCTTAATAAGATTCCACCATTGATCAGCATCTCCTTCCAAACGATACACTGCTAGGATGACATTATCATGTTTAGAACATTGAAGAACTGAAAATATCTTTTCAGTAGTACTAATCCATTGTTCAAAAATTAATGGGTCAGTAGAGCCACTGAATGAGGGTGGACGCTGCCTCATGAAGGATTCAACAGAATGTTGCTCCTTCCTTTGCTCGTTTGGAAGTCCTGCATGATTCATATCTTAAGAAAGTTGTGTGAGCATGGCTAAAAGATTTTTCATTCAATTTCCCATAACGTTTGGTTGCTCAAGGGGACAATCATTGCATTGCCCGTCGCATTCTGCATTGACACGATTCCTTCGGGTTCCAGCCATTGACTAAAACCAAGAAGAATAGTGTGAGTGGCACTAATTATAATAGTAAAACCACATAATTAAGAATAAAATTTCACACTTAAGGTCTTATCATAGGTTGTTTATGGCCATTTTAAAAACAATAAGATCGTTTTCTATGATTAGACTTATCCTTAGGGTTATTACTAAGGCTTTCACATCCTAGTTTCCAAAGGTTGACTATACCTTTCCTTTGATACCAACTATAACGACCCATACTTTACATACATTGTTATTACTTCAAAATTGAAGCACACTTATTACAACATATAACAAAACTAGGAAAGGACCGTATAGGTATAGTGTCTCTAGAAACTGGGAAACATAAACAACTGGTTCATAAAGCGTCTACACTGTCTCCCATTTATTTCATAATATCTATAGTCCCTTTTTGCATATCTTACTTAATAACCTTCTTCCGGACCTGGGGAGAGAAAAAATACAAAAGGGTGAGATCAAATGCTCAGTAAGGGTAAGCATGGATAAAATAAAACATACCATACACATTTGAACCTAAAAACACGAACGTAATGTTTAAACATCGAAATCTTGAGCAATGCCTTAAAACATGGAAGTACATAAGGCATAGATCATAATGGAACATAAATAATGATAACATATCATAGAAATAAAACATGTAATTGTGGCATTAATTAAGAATGTGTAATGATTTCCATAGTATCCAAGGCATTGCTGCCAAGACCATCTTAGTGGACAATGTCCCTTTCTGAATCGAGTTCACTCCTCGTTTCAGTCCTGTAACACAGAACCAGATTAACTTACCGTTCCAGCCATGTCTATCTCATGAGATATAAAATCTTTACCCAATGAATTGGAGGTAGATATAGGTCCCACCCATCTCATAATGATACCATTCTTATGTGTTCCACAAAATCATAAACCATACATCATAGCATAACCCATGTAATAAAAATGGGATTCTTAAACATCATGAAATCATAAAAAAATTAATATAAGATAAAGGAATTCATAAAAATAATTCCATCACAAAATAATCAAATCAATTTAATAATGTGGATAGAAATAGAACCCTTTATTATCTTAGATGGAAAATAATTTTGATAAAACACTTGAACTCCATTCTTGAGGAAAATATCCTTTCTAAATCAAAAACACTTTTCCTTTCTTAACATGTCATACAATTCTAAACTAAAAGATGTTGATTAAAAATAAACATGAAAACTTGTAAAGGAATATTCTGGGAAATAATGTTTTAAAAATTCATTAATGCCGTATAAGTTAAAAAAAACATTCTTCTCGTAATTTTGTCGGAAAAGTCAAAAAGTACCTCGTACGAAAAACGACAAAAGATTCCTTTCATATCTTTTACTAAAAACTCAACAAAGGGTAAATTTGGTTTTAAACAATTGTAAAAGGATAGAATTAATATTACATATTGAGGAAACATGGATGTGGATGATAAAATACACCCAGGTAAATACCAAAGTATAAACAATCTCGGATAAAAATGAGATTGTGAGATTTTCCCTTACCTTAGGTCCGATATGCTTCGTACATATCCGAACCTCCTGTAATATTATTTAAATAATGTCATTGACTTATTATAGAATCATATTAATTGTTATTATATCATATATGGTTCACTTATGACTTTAAATTACCCGTTCTTTTATAAATTCCATGTTAAAGAGCGTTTTGGGTAAAATCGTTTCATTTGTCGTTCGTGTTTTGACTTGTAATTATTCATATGATTACTTAGATCATGATTACTTAATTCCAGAATATAAAACATGATTTATATATAATATATATTCAGAATATACATATATATAATAGATCGATAAATGGAAATAAATACACCGTTCAGGGAGACGGTAGGTCGTACGTACGCATGAACGTTGTTTTCGTTTCCTCATTGAATTGAATGGAATTAATTTGATGACATACATATTTATATACATAAATACAGTATCATTATTATGTCATATATTTCATGATTACTTATTATATATACTTTATAATCATTTATGAATGGTTAATCATTGAGAATGAATCTCATCACGTCGTGGAGACGGTATTCCGTACGTACGCACGAGCGATGATATCGTTCCCATGAACGTGGAATTTTATTGGAGTGTATTTATACTATTAAAGAATCAATATCACTTTACAATAATCATATATACTTATTATTTACACCATTATACCCATCCATGTAATGTGGTGGTGGAAAATATATTACCCCACGATGTGGAGACGGTATTCCGTACGCACGCACGCGCGGTGATTTCGTTTTCCGTAGGATGGATAGATAGTGAAATAGGGTTGTTTCATACTTATAATGACATATAATTATATGAGTGATACTGATGTTGTTACTTCATAGTGAAACAACCTAAGAAGAAGTAGTGGAAGAAGAAATAAAGGTGAAAGAATCGGTAACGGACATTACCTCTTCTTGGAAGCGCCTCTTTGAGGCCTCCGGTCAGGGTACCAAAAATGGTCTTTAAAGAAGACCAGGACCTATAGGATGTTTCTAGGGAAGTGGAGAAGAGAATTTGGTAGGGGTTGGACGAGAGTCAAGGCTCAAAGTGGTGTGAGGAAGAGAGGGAGGATGTCCCCTTTTATAAGGGAGGAGAGGGGCACCTTTGGAAAACTAAATATATTATTTTATTATAAAGTCATATTCAGTTTTAAATAGATCCAAGTTGATTTATTTCGAAGCTAAAGTGGGGATGGGTCGAGATCCTCACATCCAATAGAATTTATACAAGTTTAGGTTCTTATTTTAACCTTATCATTTAGATTTAACTTTAAGTTAAAAAAACTTTCTTTTACCGTGTCTTCTTATTTTCTTACACTATAAGGTTAATAAACATACAATAACAAGACAAACGAACCCCATGTTGTTTATTATTAATATATATAACCTTATCTAAGTCATTTGACAGAACCTTAGATTTTTAGGAATAAAATAAAAATGAATAATATTATATTTGTTTTAAAAACTATTTTATGTCAATTTTGATACTATTTGGTAATTAGTTTTTGTAAAAATCATAACAGAAATATTAGTTCGAACAAAGTGAATTAAATCAATACGAACATGACATATAAACATTGAAAATTATTGTAATTCATAAAAAGTCTCAAATTACATTTATTTGGGTATTTATAACATCAATTATGTCAATATTTCATTAATAAAATTATTATTGCATCATCATTCTATCATAAATAAATTAAATTATTTAATGTCTAAAAATTAAAAATTAAATATCATTATGTAGTAAATCTTTTTAGATTTCTAATGAATATTTATAGTCGAATTTATCTGATGTATAACCCTATATTAAAAATGATTTACTTATTAAACATTGATTTTAACTATTTTAACCCTTCTTTAAATAAATTAATAATAAATGTCCTAATCTAATCCAAGTGGGCCTAAATGGTCATATTTTATTCCTAAGGTTGTTTTTGGTCGAATTAAACTTATCCAATAGAATTAGGACATGTACTAGGGTAATAATAATATCATTTTTACCCTTGACTACCCTATTTACTTTTAACAGTGGTAAATAAAATTAAGAAGTTACTATTCACCAAAAATTATTTTCATCTCATTGAACCAAATTTTACTTACTGACATCAACCGTGTCTCTCAGATTTTTGAAATTCCACTCACAGAAGCGGTAAAATTATGTTTTATAAAAAAATTCAGTTTTTAGCTACCACTTAGTGGTTTCACTATTCATCAAAAAATGAATGTTTCCAGAAAAATACCAAAAATTAGGCCTAAGATATATTTGATGTTATGAATTCAAAAATGATGTTTATTTACCAAATTAAAAACATATCAATTACATTAACTAATTTAAAAATTAATTCTCATCGTCAAAACAAATAGCATGTTTTTAAGAGATAATAACTATCAAAAGATTGGCATTTGTTTATGTCTGGTTTAAATGTGAAATTACATACAATGAAAAACATTGTATTAATTGTAAAAATATATTCTAAATATACTTTAAAACCACTCAATTTAATAATTTATCACTATTAATTATTATGATTAAAAAGGTTGTTTTTAATTAAAATTTAGTAATTTTCACTATTCATCAGAAAATGAAAGTGATCCGAAAAGTACCAAATTTCACCCTAAGCTAATTTAGATATTCCGAATCCAAAAATAAAGTCCATTTTGAAAAAAAAAATTACAAAATTTCAAAAAGTGGTTATTACTATTCATAATGGCTAGTTTTAATAATATTTTAATAGCATATCGTTGTTTAGTGAAACTCGGTATTGCGTACGACGCAAGCTATTGAAGAAGGTCACGGTTGCGTGTAAAGCAAGCCAAGATAGTGTTGTGTGTAGTTAAAGATTCCTTTGATGATTTATATAAAATAAAAACAAAATATTTCTCATAAAAGTGTCGGGTGTTACACTGTTGTAGCTGTTTATGTATCGGTAGTCAAAGATGTATTATTGCTGAATAAGATCTCACCATTTAATGCAGTGAAATCCTTAAGAATATTAGAGATCTTGTTTGGGAGATTCTAAAGAACCATTTTATATTGGTAGGAGATAAAATAAATAATTTTTCAAGAGGCTATAAACTAGTGGGATATAGTATAAAGAACCTATCAGGTAGTAGTGATTTTCAAAGGGATTTGAATGTCAAAACTAAGCTATGGTTTCCTACTGAGTAAAAAAGAATCAGTGTGGGTGTTTAGTTGAGGATTATACTTTATCACCCATTATAATCAAGTTTATACACTAGTTATAGAATCTGTTTTTTTAACTCAAACCAAACACAACAAGGAGTAGATAAACACATTGATATGAAACCTTGTAAAAAATATAGTGCATTACATCTCTTAATTTCTTTACTACTTTTACTATGGTAATTATGTGATGGGTAATAATCAGCTGATCCATATATCGTAACTGATATAAGGTTTCTAATATTAGATGGAAAAGAGAAACAGATAATGGAACTCTGTAAAATAGGTTCACCTAGATTCACCCACTTATCAGTGTGACCAAAAAATTCTTCTAGAGAATTTCATGTTCTATAAGATCTAATACAGGATTCCATTAATTTGATATATTTTTATTTATTGTTTTATATTATATATATATATTAAATGAATATATAAATAAGGTTTAATGTTTCTAATATGTAAATTACACTTTCCATATCTTTCACTGATAACATAGAGGTATTATCCAAAGTGTTGAAGAACATATAAAGTAAAGTTTCTAGGAAATTAGGAAATATATTAAAGGATAAATTGGGTATAATATTAATAAAATTTATCTTAATTGGTATTTTATCTTTCATATATGTTCATATTTTTCTCTTAAAGAATCTAATTAAAGTTTAGAAGAGTATACATAGGTTAATTCACTTAATGATTTTTACTTAGAAATAAAATACTATTTTTAAAAGTGTCTCATTTTATGTATTCACATATATTCTTTTGTTTATCAAGGATATACAAGATGAGAAATCACTACTAGAGTTGTAATTTGATGCGATGGAAAAACATTGGTATGAAAACTGGGAAAGTGAAAGATTATTATCATGGATATATAATCCAATGCACAATTGTTATATTTACACAAGGAATGTAGCAATCTAGGAATTTAATATAAAATATATTAAATCATTTTATATGAATATTCAATACATTAAAAAAACACATTCTTAGTATCCATAAGAGTTTTTTTTTTCTCTAGAGACTAGGTACCTAATATTCTAATTTGGTGAAATATCTTCAACATCTCCCATAAATATCTTCCCCTTTAGTAGTATTCACAAACATACCCTACTTAAAACCTTTCAACATAACCTTGGGAAAGGAAACATAAGAAAGGGTGATCTCATATTATTTATAAGTGAATGAAATTATGATATCAATTATCCCATAATCACAGAATGCACATAAAGGTATGATAATATGATACTAACATTTGAAAACCCTACCTTGCATACCTATGATCATAATCTTGATACATGGGATAATTATTGGTAGTTCATAAGTTGTTAATCATAAAGGAATCAAGGAACATGATCCATAATATAATAACATTGATATAATACATGGGATTTTGGAATACAGAAATTTATAGAGAATAATTTCCATAGTAGTCAAAGATCATTTCCAAGGCTATCATAGTGGATTGGGTTCACTCCCCAAACCATTATTGTAGTAAAGGTTCAATTCCAAGACCAACATAGTTGAAAAACCCCCTTAATAAACTGGTTTCAATCCCCATTATGATCTTTTCTATCCCATGAGATATAAATATTTACCAAATTAATTAGAGAGAGATATAGGTCCTACTAATCTTTGGTTATAATGTGGCAACTATACTAGGTTATATCGTAACCACCATAACATAATAAAAATCATTCATATTTGTTCCACAAGATATAAAACATTCATCATATTCGTACCCATGAAAATAAATTCATTTTTAAAACATTTTCTCATAACATAACATTCTTAAAAGAAACTGGTTTCACAATATTTTCATCAATTAATCAAATCATAACCCATAGAAAAAGAAGTAGGTTTTATAATAATATTTCATGGTATAACCAATGGAAGTGAATAGGTTTTATAAAAATGATTTCATCATTAAAATAAACCATATATACAAAGAATAAGAATGGTATTCTTGGATTATATCCTTAGAAAATAATAAGCAGAGCCAATGGATTTCATCTTAGATCAAAAATGATTTTCAATTATCACTATAAACATTTATTGATGAAAATAACTTTTCATTTATTTTTTTTAAAACATAAAACATTTTGAAAATAATTTTCTTTAAAAATAACCTTGAAAACATATAAAGGAAGGTTTAAATATCATTTGAAACATTTTTCAAGGAAAATAAAATTTTAAAATAAAATAATTATAACATAAAACATTTTAAAAATAATTTTCATTGAAAATAACTTGAAAACATATAAATTATTCTTTGAAACAATGAGTGTTCATGATGGTGTAAAATACCATTCATCCAGTTCACTTTAAAATAGATATCCCTTTCATATTTTTGATAAAATCCAAACAGACATTGTTTAGAAAAAAATATAAATATTCCATTAAACATATTTTTTTTTAAAATTAATACATGGGTATAAACTTAATAAATAAATCATTTGAATAATCCTAATTTTTTTTGAAAACATTCTATAAAACATAGTTCTGGAAGAAAAAGTGTTTTTGACCGAAGAGAGAAAAAAGGTGGTTTTTATTCAAAACATTATTTTGAACTATTGAGTACATAAGTAGAGAAAAATTTAGGGAAACATGTATTATCAATAAATTACTAGGGGAGAAGAAAATTAAATATTTTTGGAGAGATAGTTCATAATATTTCATCATTGGAAGCACAAATATAACCAATATCAATTAACGATGAGATTGTATTATAAAACCCTTACCACTTTGGTCAATTGAATTTTAAAACCCAATTAAATAGTAACATTAAAGGAAAAATAAAATATCATGAGAATAAATAAATTCATGATATTACATGTAAATGGGGTTGTATATATGTCACTAAAATAAGACAGGTGAATAAAATAATATATGTCTCAAAGAAGGAAAATTGAGACAAAAAATCTCTGAATGATTTGGTAACTTTTGAATCGTAAACCACATGAAAGATAGACACTCAAATAGATTTTAAAATCCCAAGAATTTTTAGGAGAATAATTATAAAATAAATTCATGGGAGGTATATACACCCTATAAAATTAATAGGTAGTGAATATGACATGTGTATCATAAACGTAAAAAGTCAAATGAAAATCCCTTACCACTTTAGTAATATTTTGGATCCTAAGAAACAATAAATAATAATAAAAAAGGAAACTTTAATCATCATGAAAATTTTTATATTAATTATATAACAATTAAAAGTGATAGTATATACACCACATAAAATAAAAGAGTGGTAAATCTGTATATGTATCCCAAATATAAAAGAGAGACTAGAAATCCCTTACCTTAAGTATTGAATTATTTAATACATATTAGAACCTACTATATAATAAATATAATATTATTATTAATATAATAAAAAACCAGAATAATATTTATCATACCATATGTTATTTTATTATGAAAATTTATTACCCATTTATCAATAATTTCTCGTTAAAATCACGTTTCGGGTAATAAATGCTTGGTATTTCATATATGTTTTGATTTGTTACTTTTTTCTATTAATTTGATCATGGTTAAATAATATCCATATTTTTAACAATGATATATATTAAATATATATTATGTATATATGTATTTATCATAATTCATAATGTTTAGAAATAGAAAATTAAATACCACATTCATGGAGACGGTAAGTCGTATGTACGCATGAATATTGTATCCATTTTCTCGATGAAAGGAAATAAAGGTAAATGGTATATTAAAATTCCATAATAATATTTATGTCATATATATCAAATATATTTATTTAAACTTATCCTTATTACCTTAGTTGTAAAGCATACATGAAAAATGAATTACATCACTTTGTTAAGAGATAGTCCACCGTCTATTAGAACATCATTACCCTATCCTCACTAAATAGAAATTAAGAATAAATATATTTTATAATAATTTAAAAAGTATAATTATATAATAAACATAATATTATATATTTTAATCTATCCTTAGTATCATCCAATTAAAAAAAAAACCACATCACATCAGTTCGTGAGTTGGTAGTCCACCATACACACGAGTGACACTATTATTTTCCAATGGGTTTAAGGGTAAGAAGGTAGATGTGGTATTATAATTCTATAGGTATAAAAATATCATAAATATTATATATATAGATATATTGTTTATTTATCATTATATCCATCTATTAGAGGTGGTGATGGAAAATGAATAACATCAGTTAATAAAGAGGTAGTCCGTCAAACACATGAATGAAGATTTCATATCCCATTTTATGGAAGAGGAGAATTATTTATGTTATTAAATTAAAATAATAAAATATTAGTATATTTATTATAAATAGGATTTATATCATTATGTTTTAATAATAATTTAAGTATTTTTAGAAAAAAATAATAAAAAATCATGGTTAGGGTTGATATCTCTTCTTCAGACAACTTCATTTGGTTTGAAAAGAAAGGATTATTATCCAGGATTTAAAAACAATATAAGGATTATATAATGATGAGAGGGAATTAAAAAAGTTATTTGGTCAGGTATTTTCTAAACCAATGGGTTTTGGAAGTGTGAAGAGGATATGTGAGTGGGTTGCCTTTTATAAGTGAGGCGAATGGCACATTGGAAAATTTTTAAAAGAAAAAGATGTACCCACATTTTCTACATGAAAAAGGATAAAAATGGGTTATTATATAACCTAAAATATGTATAAATATTGTTATACAATGGGTTTTGGAAATGTTTTGGGTTGTTTTTAACCCTTATCTTGTAAATTTAACCCATGGTTCACCCAATTTTAACTTAACGATGGTAAAAATACATTTTTTGTTTTCACTATAAAGTATGTTAGAAAATTATGTTTGACTTATTAGATAATATAAAGTGTTATAATAAAAAAATGGAATCTATTTTAACAAATTCAATTCACCAATGTGTAAAAATTTAATTTAAAACAAAACCCACATATGCGACGAAAAAACAGGTTTTTGAGAAGTATATTTTTGAAGAAGATGATGATTTTATGAAAAATATTTATCTAATAATAATAATTGTGTGAATATAATTGAAATTTATTGATATATAATATATAAATTTCATTTAAAATATTCCTAATTAGGGATTATTTTAATTAATTAATATATTGAAACATTATGCAATGTAAAAAAGTTTTTAGAATTTTTTTTAAACCCAACATTAAAATTATACTAAAATCCAATATAATGTGGATTAAAAAGTAATTAAGTGTATTAAATAAAACTAAATAATACTTGTGTTAATTTAAAACATAATGGGGAATTTAAATTAATCAATTAATTGAAAATAAATTATAATTTTACAAAAATCGGTATTTTCACAGTTTAATGAAAATCAATATTTTCCAAAAAATACTAAAATTTCTCCAAATATAATTTCAATATGATGATTTCAAAAATTAATTTCATATTATTTAATAAATTATAAAAAATATCTATAAATTATTTATAATATTTACTCTTAAAAATAAATAAAAATCATTTTTCAAGAAAACATACTTTTGATGAATATAATTACACTACTCTAAATTGATTGATTATCTACTAAGACTTTATAAATAAATTTATATTGATCAAGAAATTTATATATATTAAATAAATTATTTAATAATATTCATATCAACCTTTTTATTAGTTATTATATACTATTTATATTTAAAATAATAATATTCTAATAGTATATCATGTTTTGTTTAAACTTAGGATTACCCATAATGCAAGATAAACTCAGTGTTTTTTTAATGAAAGATAAAATATTCCTTTCATGTAACACAAGATAATATTAGTGTTGTGTGTACTAAAAAATATCTAAAATATTAAATTTATCTGAAAAAAACATTTCAAAAAATCTCAGGGTGTTACATTTTTTACCCTTGATGTAAATTGAATCCTCACAATTTTAACTTGTGTTTGGTAAACAGGGGTTTGACATTTGAAAATCCATTTATGGGAAACCCAAATTATAAAAAGTTTTAATAAAAATTACTCCTAAAATGAGATAAATGGATGTGTGAAGGTTATATGAAAAAACACATGCTAGGTTTGCAAATAGAAGAACATAGGAGGGAGGTGAAAAGATGGAAATAAAAGAGAAAAATAACAAAACAATATTGATGGAGAGTGATAAAGAACATGGTAAGGAGAAATGTAACCACTAAAAGGCCATATATTCATGATAGGTTAAAATTCCATTCATTTGTCAGAAATAAAGGTAAATGTTTAAAATTTTACTTCCATATCATTTTCTTAAATATGATAAAATTTAATAAGAAGATATACGTAATTAATTTCATTCCATTTCATAAGAAAAATATAATCCTTTGGATGTTACTTGATGAATTTAAACTTTATCTCTTACTCAATGAAATTAAGATTAATGTTTAACTGCTGAAGCACTAATGGATAATAATATCCATAGAAGATGATAAGTCATTCCTTATATCTTAAGTTATCCTCAAAAACAAAATGATTAAAACAAGTTATCTAATATGGATAAATATTTATATGATTAAATAACTAATCTATCTCTAAAAAATTATATAGGGTTAAACATAAACAATTCCATAAATGTTTAACCTTAAGACCCTTCCAATTTTGTTTTTGAAGAAGGTCACCATGTTTCAAAAATAACCTTTACATTAATCCCTAAAATATTATAAAAAGCTATTAATTTTCACATACAACATATGTTAATTCCTTGTTCATGTATTCATGAGAAATATAATAATAACTTGAATTACCATAAAACAAGGATAAAAAGTTTCATGATTTAAAAAATTAACTATCTCTATATTCCTTAAATAAAACCACATATTATTGAATATATACCATGAATATAAAATGCCTTAATTTCCACAAATTGTTTATCAGATCACTAATCACTTACAAATACATTAATATTGTCCAAGTTTATTTTTATATATCAATCATCTCTTTATCTAAACTAAACACCATTTTTTCAGCACCATGAAGAAATTAATGGTTATATTCACTTAATAATGTGTGTTTAAGTCAAATATCACCTTGCCGTTAAATTAATTTTCTAGTTCATTCATACTATTAAAAATATTATTAAAAATACTTGATGGAATACTTATAAAATAAATAATTATATATATTATGATTCTGGAATTCCAATACCTAAAAAATTCAATTATTCCACCTCATAAATATGCTTTTAACTACAATTAATCATCATATTACATAATAACTCCTTCCATTTATTTTTCATTCTTAGTATATTCATTGCCAATAGAAAAAGCATTACTCATAAAACATTACTGATTCTATTCATGTTCTTTCAACATAGGATATCAATTTTCTTAATTCCCATTCTTTTGACATTTAAAACATTAAACAATTAATGAATAATTTGGGAGACCATTATTATCATACATTGTGTTAACTAAAATTTTCATTTTTTCCTTTGAAATTTCATTCTTTGTGTCTGTATTTTCTATACAAAAAAATTGTCTCAACTATATGAGACATTCCCTTAATTTCTTATTCCCAGATTTTCTATATATATAAAAAAATTATTTACTCCATAGAATCGACTACCCAAAATATCAACACACACTATCTTTCTCTTATTTGGTGAGTCTGATCATTGGTTACGATGCACATTGTTAGTCATATTATATGATAACTAATTAGGAATAATCACAATATCCTTCACTCTAGTTATCATCCCATTTGGATTCTCATTAGAAAATTTTCCATCCATTCAATGCTAAACTTGTCTCTTATGGTTCCCACCATTTTCTAAATCCAAAAATCGCAGTGTGAGAAATACTAATCATAGTGGACAACCACATAGTCTGAAAAATAATTTATAGGATATCCAATTGAATACACCTTCTTTAAAATCTATGTAACCATAAACATAACCTTGGTCATCCATAATGAAAATCTATTTAAACCCTTCATGATGGTTTATAAATATTTTTTGAAATTTCATAGAATATCCCCTGGGAGTATCATACCAGGTGTACGGCCTGGTCGATTATCATGCACCAGGAGATGATCAATTAAAACTTAATGATCTCCATCCACTTTTAGTATAAAATACGGATGTAATTTCATGGAAACCACTCTTTCTATCCCTTTCCAAAATTTTCAAACATTTTCCTATACTCTAAATCATCTTTTATCTTATCCTTGCACACAGTCTTAAGGATATAATTAATTTTTTCTCATCCTAGTTTCCAAAGGTTAACTAAACCTAAACTCTGATTCCAACTGTAGAGACCTAGGCTTTTCATAAAAATATATTACATCTTTTTAGATTAATGTTTAATACATTATATAAACACATGCTTGAGGACCATAACTGTGTAGTGTCTCTGGATATTAGGTACAGAATATTATAATTTGGTAAAGGATTTCGACCTCCCACATGAAGATATTCCCCTTAAAATCACTTCAGAAACACAACCAACTTAAAACCTTTTTTTATAACCTAGGGAATGAAAACACAAGAAATAACCACTAAAAAATTTAGATTTTAACAATGCTGGTAAAGGTCCTTTATCAGTTCTTGTAAAGAGTTGAATACCAAAGAGAGTTTAAAGGGTAGTCTTTATCAGTGCTCCTAAAGAGAACTGATAAAGGGAACAATTATCAATGCTAAAAAATGCGTTGATAAAGGGGAACATTTTTTATTTATTTGAACCTTGATGCCCTAATTTTTTCAGAACTTCCTTGCACCCTTTATCAGGGATTCCTCTCCCGATATATCAGTGCTTCCCCACCCCCTTTACGAGTGCTTTGTGAAATTCCGACCTCTTTCATGCATTTGGATTTGATCTCTGTACCTCTCTTTTGGAACTCGAATGCCTTTACCACAACACAAAAATGTTTTATTGTCTATTTTATGAAATTTCAATATATATATATATATATGTATTTACATATATATTTTTTATTTATATATTTAAATAAGTTTATACTTATATTTATTTAAACATATTAAATAGTATACTCATTTAAATATATTAAAATATAATATAAATATATATTCTGTTACTAATATAATAATATATATATATACATTATATATATATATACATATATTTTATAAGTATGTATATATATTCACATATTTTTATAATATAAAAAATGGTGAGATATTATTTTAAATACAATTTTAGAATATGTATTTATTTATATATATTAGAATTTACATATACACATATATTTGTTTACTAACACACACATGTTTATATTTAAACATTACTTGTATTGGTATATATATGCATATTAATGAATTTATATATGATAAATACAATGGATAATTTTTTAATTAAGAAATAATTAATAATAAATCTTTATTTCCTATGTTTAAAAACACATTTTTATGTAAATATGTTGATATCTGTATTTATAAAACTGATTTATTATATGTGAATATAAGAAAATATGCTTATTTTAATTACCAATAAAACTAAATTATGAAAAATGATAAAATTTGAAAACCATAATATCAATATGAATGTTATCCCTGGGAATAAATTTATTACCTACTAAAACAAGACATTAATACCCTCCTTAGATGAGAATAATATTGCATCAAATGTTAAAAAATTGGGATACCCTGACTAAAAAATAAGTTTTAGTGACTTTAGAGGATTTTTAGCGTTGAAAAAAGTGATCAGGGCTTACCCCAAGTTACTATGGCCAAGAGTTCATTGCAGGTCTGATTTTATATATTATAGAGCCTAAATAGACACTCGGATCAACATTTATACTTGTTTGGATATGGAGTCATGTTTTCAACTTATCTTAGATAGTTTATTAATTCATTTAATTTTTATTTCATCAAACTATTATTAAATGACTATTACTCGATGGTAATTTAAAAATTATTAAGAATAAATATTTTTTAATTATTCTATAAACCATTTTCATGAAATATCTTATATATTAAGTGTAAATTCCTATTTATAATTATCAAATACATATTTAAAAAATATATATTATATTTATATGAATATAAATATATTTATATATTTATATATTTATATATTATTTTTAATGAAGTATAATTTTTTTTAAGAAAAAAACCATTTATCATAACTAGAAAAAAGTGCTGATAAAGGGGGCCTTTATCAGCATTTTTTTCTAGCATTTTTAAATTCCCCCTTTACTAGTGATTTTTTTAGCATTGATAGGGGATTTATCCGAGCTTTTATTTGAACTTATAAAGGGGTCCTTTATTAGTAGGTTTTTAGCACTAATAAAGACCCCATTTTTTAGAACTTTTAGCTAGTGTTGATAAATCCTTGCATTGTTAAATGTTGGTTCTATAGTGGGGAATGGTGATATCCTATACTTAATATGTGTAAGAAGCTATGATATCAATGAAAACATAATCAAATCATGAGCATAAGGGTATGATAACATGAGATTAATATTTGAAAACAACGATCTTCAGATCAGATATCATAATCCTTAAACATGGGATAATACTTATATGTTCATAAGACATGAATCATAATGGAATCAAATAACCTGAGCCATGAGATCATAACATTAACATAAACATGGAATTGTGACATGAAAATAATCATAGAGAATAATTTCTGTAGTAGACAAGGTTCATTACTAAGGTTATCATAGTGGAATAATTTCACTCCCCAAACCATAATAGTAGTAAAGGTTCACTCCCAATATCATCATAGTAGGAAAAATTCCATACTGAATTGGGTTTATTCCCTATTTATGTCCTATCTATCTCATGATATATAAATATTTATGCAATACATTTGAGGGATATATAATTCCCAACTGTAATTTGTTATAATTTAACAATTCTCCTTGGTTATAATGTAACCTCCACCACATAATGAAAATAATACACATGTGTACCATAATATTCTAAAACATTCATCCTATTAGTACCCATGAAAAGAAATGAGTTTCATAAACATTTCATCATAACATAACCTATATAAAATAAATAGTTTTTATAATCACTTCATCATTTCATCAATGCATAAACCATTGGAAAAGAACGCGGGCTTCATAATAATTTTATCATGGAATAACCCATTGAAGAGAAATGGGTTTCATAATCATCTTTTCATTATTAACACAAAACATTTAGATAAATAACAATAATGGTATCCTTGGATCATAACGCTAATAAATCATAAGGGGTATCAAAGGGTGTCATCATAAATAGAAAATGATTTTAAGATCACTTGAAACATTCCTTGAGGAAAATAAATTTCCTTAAAAAAACTTCTAAAATCATTAAACGTTTTAAAAATAATTTCTTTAAAAATAACCTTGAAAACTTATGAAGTAAGATTTAAAAATCATTTAATATATTTCCTTAGGAAAATTACCATTTCACTTTAAAAAACACTCTTTAAAACATAATTTTTTTTTCAAAATACAATAATTTTAAAATAACTATGGAAACTTATAAAGTATTATTTGAAACAAATATTGGTTATGATGGGGGAAAATCTAGTTTTTTCTATATAATTTAAAATAAAGTTTCTTTTCATATTTTTAGTAAAATTCATATTAGAATTGTTTGGAAATTGAAATGTAGATTACATTAAAAACATTTTGTAAAACTAAAAACATGGGTAAAAGAGTATTTAATAAACCATTTTAACAATGTTAAAAACTTTTTTGAAAACATATTTAGAAAACATTATTTTGGATGAAAATGTGTTTTTAGATGAAGTGAGAAATAAATAAATTTTTTATTGAAGTATTATTTTGAATTATTAGGTAAAAATTTAGTGGAAAATGAAGATAAAAAATGTATTATAATTAAATAAATTTTGTGTAATAAAATAAATGTGTTTAATTAGTAATTGTTTATAAAATTTTATCATTAGAAGCATAAACATAAACAATATTGATAAACAATGAGATTTTATTATAAAACACTTACCACTTTGGTAACTTTAATTGTAAACCAAAATGAAAGAATAAAATTAAATGAAACTTAAAATATGATTATAATATATAAATTCATTATATTATATGTTAATGGGGATTTATATACACCTCATAAAATAAGATGGATTCATAACAAACCATATTCCACAACGAAGGAAAATTGAGAAAAAAATCCCATACTACTTTGCTAACTTTTGAATCATAAACCCCATGAAAGATAGATAATAAAATATATATGTGAATAGAAATACTATTTAATTATATTCATCATAAAATAACTTCATGGTAGGCATATACACTATATAAAATAAATAGGTGGTGAATATGGAAGGTTTCTTACAAAAGTAAAAAGTGAGATGAAAATCCCTTACTGCTTTAGTAATATTTTCCATCATAAGCCCCAATAAAGTATAAAATAAAATTTAAATTTAAGAATAATTAAATTAATGTGATTAATGATACAAAATTCCAAAGTGTTAGTATATATAACACAAAAAAGAAATAAGTGGTGAATTTATATATGTCTCCAAGATATAAAAGAGGTACTATAAATCTCTTACATTAAGTTTCAATTTCGTTCATACAAATTTGAAACTCATATCTAATAAATATAATTTTATTATATACATATATTATATAACCATAATCAACTTTATCATACCATATATGATTTAATTATTACCTTTTATTACCTTTTTATCAAAAAATCCTAGTTAAAATCATGTTTCAGGTAGTAACTTTGTTTTTCATGTACGATTTGATTTGTTATTTTTTACACTTACTTAGTTCATGGTTAAATGATATAAATTTTTTTAATGATGATATAAAAATCATATATACTCAATATATATGTTTTTATCATAATCCATTGAATTTAGAGATAGAAAATGAATACCCCATTCATGGAGATGGTAAGCCCTACGTACACATTAATTTTGTTTCCATTTTTATGATGGAATGATAAAATAAGGGTAAATGATATGTTAACATTATATAATCATTTTTTATTTCATATTTATCACAAATTTTTATTTTAAACTATCCTTCTAACCTTCCATGTAAATCATATATGAAAAATGAATCACATCACTTCGTGAGGCAGTGGTCCGTTGTACACATGAATGCCATTATCATATCCTACACAGATTTGAAAGTAAGAAGCTATATGTGATATTATAATTAAATAAATATTATTATATTATAAATATCAAATTTATTCATTTAATCTATTTTTATTACCATCCATGTAAAACATAAATGAAAAACATCTCACATTGATTTTCTAGGTAGTAGTCTGCCGTACACACGAGCGACATTGTTATTTTACAATGGGTTAGGAGGTAAGAAGATAGATGTGGTATTATAATTAAAGGGTTATAATAATATCATAAAAAAAATTTATAAAAAATAAATCCATAATTATATTTATCAGTGATAGGTGGTGATGGAGAACGAATAACAACAATTTATGAGGGGGTAGTTCGTCGTACACATGAATAATGATTTTATAACCCGTTTTATGGAAGAGGAGAAGGATTTAGGTTATTAAATTAACATAATAATATATAATTATATATAATATAATTATGTTATACCATCATGTTTTAATAATAATTTAACAAAGATGATGAATATATAAAATAATATACCCTGTTAGGGACGTTACCTTTTCTCCATACAACTTATTTTGGTTTACACCAAAAGGATTATTAGGTTAGATTTCTAGAAAATATAAGAAATATTGGATGGTATTAGTGAAGTTAGTAATATATTTTTTAGATATTGTTTGAACTACTGGGTTTTTAATGTGTGAATAATAGATTAAAGGGGTTGGCCTTTTATCAATGAGGTGAGCGACACACTTGCAATTTTTGAAAAGTAAAAGGTGTACCCATGTTTTTCACATTAAAAAAGGATAAAAAATGGGTCATTATAGAACCTAGAATATATTTTTGTCTGTTTTTTTATATAAAATGGGATTTTTTAAATTTGGTTTCATTTTTACCCCTTATCTTTCAGGTTTAACTTCATGGTAAACCCATTTTTACCTTAGATGTGGTAAATAATTTTTAATGTTTTCACTATTCATTATGATAAAAAATTATGTTGAATTTATTGAATAATAGAAATTATTGTGATCCCAAATATGGTATCAATTTTACCAAATTAAATTCACATAATTTTCAATATTAAATTTAAAACAAAACCCACAGACGTGATGGAAAGGAAGGTTTTCGAGAAGGGAATTTTTCAAGGAAAAAAAGATTTTATATTAGATCTATGTTTAATAATAATCACTGTATCAGTCTAAATTAAATTATATTTATATATAATCTATAAATTTTGTATAAAAAATTCACAATTATGAATTATTTTAATTAATTAAAATGGTGTAACATTATGTACGTTAAAATATATTTCAAAAAATCCCAATTTTTTAAACCCAAAAATAATCTTTTACTAAAATTAGATATAAATTTGATTAACAAGTAATTTAGTGGATTAAATATAAATAAATAATAATTATTTTAATTTAAAACATAATGGTAATTTTAAAATACTTAATTTATTAAAAATAAATGGTAGTATAATAAAAATTGGTATTTTCAATATTCAATGAAAAATAAATATTTTTCAAAGAATCAAAAAATTTCCCCATAAATTAATTTTGATATGATGATTTCAAAAATTATTTTCATTTTAGAAAATATATTTCTAAAATCTCTAAAATTAATTATAATATTTTATCATAAAAAGAAATCAAAATCAACTTTCAAGAAAACATAATTTTGATGAATATAATTACTTTACTAAACATTGATTGATTATTTACAAAGAATTTATAAACAAATTTATATTCAATAAGAATATATATATATATATGTCATAAATTATTTTATACTATTCATACCCACCTATTTAACTGCTTGGTCATAACAGTCATATTTAAAATAATTATATTTTAATAGTATTTCACATTTTGTTTCAGCTCAATGTTGCATGTAAGAGAAGATAAACTCAATGTTTCATGCAACAGAATCTAAACTTAGGGCTTTTTGTAACACAAGATAAACTCAGTGTTGTGTGTAATGAAAAATATAAAGAATATTAAATATATTTTAAAAACATATTTCACAAAATCTGGAGTTGTTAAAAGAAAAAATACATGTTGGATGAAAAATATTTGCAAAAAATAATTGAAAATAAATTTGATATAAGTACAATATGTGAAGTCAAGATCTATGCTTTGGAATAAAGTCCCAAAATCTATTATTTATATTAAGAATTCTAAATTAGAATTCATATTCATATAAATAAAATAAATTGAAAACTTTTAAATTTTTTTAGGAAAACATGATTTAGAAATTGATAAGATGAAAATTACATGGGAAGATACTTTTAGATCTGTTGAGGATGAGAACAATACCCTCATCACAATGTGTCTCGAATTTGCAGTCAAATTGATGATCATAGAAGTGAAAAAAGTTGAATCTTCCCAAGCTTCGATGAAAAAAAGAGCCACCAAGATTACTTCTGATAAGAGTATTGTCTCTAAAAAGACCAACTATAGTATAAAATGTATCTTTCCATCATCTCTTGATACATCTACGATAATCTCTAAGGAAAATAAATCCTTTTTACAAAAAATGGTATTAATTATGTTTCCTCTACTAGAAAAATTTATAAATAAATATCTTGGAAAAAATGGGTGAAAAAATAATGAGAATCCCACCAATACATCAAGGGTGGATGTGATCGTACACAAGAAGAGTGGATCCCTAAATAAATTTGAGATGAAGATATGTTTGGTTTAAAAACATAAGTGGAAAAGTATACCTAGACTACTATTAAAAGAAAAAGAACATGGTTTATCTACCACTTCTAGTATTGTGTAATTTTTAGATATAATAAAATTTATTTTTAAAATAACATGTTAATTCATGGAGATTAAAGAATAATTTCATGTAAAGGGAGAAAGTATATAGTATGTAAATACACAAAAAATAAGGTGAATCAGTCAATCAATAATATATTTAGATACTTGAATAATTTTTATTAAATTTGCAACATGAATGGACACTGTAATGATTAATTATTGTATACACCTACCAAGAGTGATTCATTTTCTATAGGAGTATGAAATCCATAAAATATAAAAATAAATTAATGAAATGAATATTTCTTTTCTATAGAGTGAAAAAATGGGAACAATGTTAAATAAAACACACCAAAGAATAAATTTTTTAAGTATGATAGACCAAATAATAGATGACTCTAATTTGGGAGAAAATCCCACATCATTGAGCTTTTCAAATAGGAACTGAACATTAAAAATAAATTAATTATAATGGATTTAAGTAGCGAATAAATCCAAGATATAAATAAGTGGATTTCATTGGTAAAAAATCCTAGAAAAATATTTAAATAATTTTTGAAATAGGGGTAGCTTTAATAATTTTGAGAAGTTGTGTTGAAGGTGTAAATAGACTTGGAAAAATTTAAAAAAAAGAGTCACATGACTATAAAGATATAAAAAGTTATTGAGAAATAAATTAATAAACAATTTAACAAATATAGAAAAATGAATCATGTCTATGAAAATGAATTTACCTTTCTATATATGGAGAAAACTCGATTCCATATAAGGAAATTTTTGAAAAATATAAGGAGACATTTTTTTCTAAAGAAGATAGAATATAGAAAATCAATGGAGGATAAATCATGAAGAGTTCTCATAAAAATGGATCCAAGAAGAAAAGTGTATCTTGTTTGAGAGGAAAATATTATCCTTGTTACTTCAATTAAGAAGAAAAAAAGTCCCATATATACTATTTTTTATTTCTATACAATGAATTAAAATTTATTTATATAGATGAGAACTTGATAAATTTTTTGAACACATTACAACTATAAGATATATCCAGCATAGAATGATTTAATTGGTATCATGATGTATCATTGAAACATTTCAAGAGAGATTATAGGGATATTATTAGAGTAATATTTGAAGAATAATAGCTATAAATAATAATGATGGAGTGCATCCCTTAAAGGGGATATGAGAATATGAACAAGCTTCATAAAAATATAGAAATATAGAAAGAACTTGGAGAATATGAGTGTAGAGATATGATAATAAATTTAACATATTTTTATATTTAAATCAAATATGATTATTAAGTGGAAAATGTTGTTGATTTGGTGTGTAATGTGAAGCAGGATAAAACTTATTGTACTTGAATTATTTTAATATGTTTTTTTGAAGTGAAGTGAAAAAATATTACTTGTAAAATTTTATTAAAAAACCCATAAGAAGGGATATTTAAGCTGATATCACTTGTTGAATAGTTTAATGGGAAACTTTTATATCTTACTTAGTCACTTTGGTTTTCTAAGTAATAAATATATCATATTGACATAGAGTTTATTAATTTTTGGATCATTTGTTCCAGAAATGTGTTTTCACCATTATCTCAAGTGGATTAAGATATACTAAGGAAGAGAAGATAAAATTTAAATTATGGGAGAAACATGAGATAAGTATAACTTTCCCCTACCCTTTCTAATTTTCATTTTTGTCAATAATTTGGAGAAAGATATTTACATTATATTTGGAATTAGAGTAATTGTAATGGGTATTGAAAAATACATACAAAGGGTGGGATTAAATTTCATAGATGGGTTGTGATGAGATCCATTAATGTTGGAAATTAATATTGATAAAGAGAAGAAGCTTCTTCATTGATTTTTGGGACAAACTACTTTATAAAAGTATCTTATCATTTACGTCTAATGATTATTGAGATATTTTTATAATTAATTAATAATTTTTTTTGATTAGATGAATAGATAATTTTCAAATCAAGACCTTGAAGAGTTGGAGCTACTAGCTATGATTAATAATGAATTGAGTTTTCAAGTTGAATATAAAATCTATTTATAAGAGAGAGTAACTATCATTGTGATAACTAGCATGATAATTACTGCATACATAGATCGACTCACTTAGATGATGATTTTTTTTGGGATTTGAATAGTGTAGAAAGGATTAAATAAGTGCTACAATATTTGTTAATTAATGAATCATATTTAATTGAGGATTGTTTTGAGAAGAACCTATAAATTAATTTAGGTGGTAGATATTTCATTGAAATGCTCATATATGAGTTATTTTTTAAAAAATAATCTCTAGGTAATGTGTTGAAGTGTTTTTTTTTTGATATTTTTATAATCTCCTAAATTTATTTAATTTGTTTTGAGATGTATTTGAGTGATTAGAGATATCTTGAGTTGATTTTATGGAGTTCTATAATTGTAAGTTGGAAGTGGGAATTTAGTAATGTCATACAAAAGATCCATTACGATAGAATATTTGAAAAGGGTTGGAAGTCACTGGGATATGTAAGGGTACTCGAGATAATACATTAGAGTCCCTCTATGTTTTTGAGGATAAGAAATATGTAAGGGTGTATACATGGAAAATGAATTATGTAAGAGTTTCCCTATGAAAAAAGAAATATATAATGGTTTCCCAGACATTTTATACAGGAAATTATAAAAGTACCAAGTCACACTATGCTATGTAAGGTTATGTTTTTTTACATAAAGGTGACCAAAATTTCAAAGGTAATATGTAAGGATACTCAGAAGGTGATACATAAGGGTACTTGGAGGCGGTGATATTTGAAAATTTATTAGATCAACACTATGATATATAAAGGATAGTTTTTTAATATATAAGAGTTAACATTTTTGTCAAAGGAAATACATAAGTGTACTTATGAGGATGATTGAGAATCTCATAATGTACTAAGTTGCACAATGATAACTTTGAGTAAATAAAAATTTATAGTGCTTAAATTAACATCTCCAAATCATAAATAAAGGTCAAAATCCAATATATAAGACTCATATATGCATATATATGGGTTATAAAGATGTTTAGGGAATATATAAGGGAAAACAGATGACTTAGGATGATACATAAGGGTTACCAGTTAGAAATTTTTTAGATTTATTGTGATTAATATTATAAGATGTTGAATTGGACTTAAAATATAAAATATAAAAATTATATTGGTGATTTAGCAATGTTTTAAGGAAATATTATAAGATAATTAAATGGAGAGTGTTGATAACATAACTTCTCTGTTATTCTAGGATTTCCCAATATAAAAATTTGAAAATCAATAATTGTTATCAAATTTGGAGTATTTACTAGAAGAAACACTTCACCAATTAAATAAGATGATAGGTATTTATGGAATACCATTTGAGGAATGAATAAAAATTTATTGGTATTATGGTGAGTGTAATGATTTGATTTTGTTGAGAGATTAAATAAGTATTTTTAAAATATCACAGTAAAGAAAATCTTATGGTTTAAAAATTAAAAATTTATAAATAATATTCATATAATTATAATAATATAATAGGGAAGAAGAATTATACTTATCAAGAGTAGGTGACGAAGATGATATTTCATTCTATTCACTATCTTTTGTATTAAATAAGAAGAAGAAGTAAGAAGAAAGAGACAAATGAGGTGTCACTTTTGTATATCATATAATCATTAAAGGGGGAATATAAAAAAGGAGAATAAAGAGAAACTTGTGAAAATTCATGCCCAATGATATCTCTATATCTTATAGGATAAAGAAGAAGAAGAATAAGTGAGTTTAGTAAGGATGAAAGTGCTATTTCATAGATACATATATTATGTGTTTTAAGGATATTAAAGAAGAAATATAAGAATGAGTGAGAAAGAATAGTGATCCTGATCTTGAATATCGTCTGTATGTTAGGACACATTAAACAATAAGACTGATGTACATACTACTGTGGATGTTTATGTTTTTTATATTGAATAACTTTTTCCGATGATAATAATCTCATAAATCGATGCATTGAAATCGTATAGAAGATTAGAAACCTTGTTTACAAGTTCCAAAGGTCCCATTGTACACTGGTGAGAACTGGTATAAGGAAATTGTTGGGCATGTATTGTATCAACAATACTACACATTTTATGATGATTTTGATGCTAAAAAACCCATGTTTTTTAATTATGTTTACTTGAGTTAGTTGTCAGGAATTTATATTTGGGTAAAATCAATTTAACATTATTATAATTATTCGAGAAACACTATTTCAAAACCCTACATTTGGTAGATGAATTTATTGTATCAACCCTACATTATGTTAAAAAGTTGATGCTTGTATATGGTATAAACCCTACATTATGATGAATAGTTTTCATTTGGATCATCATCCTTACAATTGTATAATCTTCAAATGTATGGATCAACAACCCTATATTGGAATTTATGATTAGTTTTCCTCAACCGTATATTCATGAATTTGAAAATATTGTTAATCAACTCTACGTTTGGGATCTTGTGTTAAAAAGGTGAACCTATGGATTATCATCCTTATGATACTTTTTCCCTACGTTATGTGAATATGAAAGTATGGTTAAGAAAACATACATTGGTAAGAACCCTACACTATGCTATGGAACCCCATGCTATGCGAATGGACCATACGCTATACAGTTTAACCCTACATTGTTTTTATAACGACAATGTTTTTTAAGATTCATTTTCAATATATGATTGCTGTAACAATCGAGTCAAAATTGAAGGTATATTCAAGGATCATTATGATTTTTTCAAAGAACCATATTCATTAGAGAATATAACCCTTATTCCTAAGGGAATTTATAACTCCCTTGATCAATTGGAATTTAAATATCTATAATCAATCTGGCTATTCTTTTGGATCTGGAATACTAAAGAAAGCAATTTATTCAATATTTTTCTTTATAGTATCTCTTAAAAAATATGTGTGTGATGGTTGATTAACATATGTGACTATATTATTGAAATTATTTTTTTCATTTCTACTGCAACGAATGATCGATTCTGAAAGATGCTACACTTTCGAGACATAGATGTTCAATCTTTTACTGCTATAAGATTTATACTATTGTTTAATTCTTATCTTATTGAATATCATTTTTCAAAAAGGATAGCTTAAGATTATTTTATTTTTGAAGATATTATCTTATGAATAATAAGATCCATCATTTGTCAGTTGTTTCTACTGAAACTATGAAGAACAAATCAAATCAAAAAATCAAGTTATTTTTTTAGTGTTAATTACTCATACTCAGTTATGGTGGGGTATCAGCTTCTTAATATACGCTATGGATAATCGGTTTTCTATTATATAACTAGAAGAAATTTTTATTAGGTTTCAACTGCATTCAATTAATTTTGAATTCATGGCCTTGTGATAAGAGGACCATTCAAGTGAAATTTACCTAGCTCTCAGAGAGGGTGATTGGTAGAGGTGACTAGGGGATCATTGTGCCCCAAACCACAATAAAAAGATATGTTCTTTATTTTTTTACCCACTACATATTTTTTTTACATAAGTGAACACTACCTATCTGTATAAATCATAGTAGGTTTGAAAATCTAAAATTGTGGAAGATTTTGAAAAGACCCAATTTAGCCCCCTCTTATGTTATTTTTAATATTCAGACATAATAATTGGTATCATAGGAGAGATTTTGGATAAATCTATAGAAAGATAAAAGTATAAAGTCTATAAAATGATGGAAATGGCTGATCCGTGAGAAGGAATGTCAATGGTGCGTGGTTGATATTTTAATAGTAAAAATTATTGATGTTGGAAATATAGAATGATTATATATCTCAAAAATATTGGATTCAAAGTCTACTAAAAAAATACTTACTCCTTATAAGATTCCTAAGAAACTTGAAACTTGGACTACTGAAATAGAATCCTCATACGATATCAATTCTAATTTAATAAATACTATAATTTGTGGTCTTGGACTATAAGAATTCAATCATGTTTCGCAATGTCCAACTGCCTATGTGACTTGGAAAACAATTGAAGTTACTGATGAACAGACACAAAATTTTAGATAGATAAGGTATGTTATATCTAAAATAAATTTCAAACCATTTAGAATGTTTTATGGAGAAATCATCAAGTAGATGAATGTAAGGCTTACATAAATTTAAAAAAATATTATAGCCTTTGGCGAACCCATCAAACAATATGATCAAGCATTGAAAGTACTAAGAGTAATACCCTTTAAATGGAATGGAATATATGATGAAATTCTCCAATCACAATCTATCAAGGATTTTATAATGAAAAAACTAATCGAGACACTAAATGTATGATGCAAAAATGTAAGCTAAAGCTGATGATAATAAAATTATAGTAAAGAAGGAAAATATTTTTATGAAGGTGACATCTCAAAAGCATAGATGAAGATCAAAGAAATAAGTTATAGAAGATAAAAATTTAGATTCCTGATATTTTGAAATGGAATTGGCTCAACTGGCCATAAATTTTAGAATGTTTGAAAAGAAGAAAATAGGATTTAGAAAAACCTTCAGGAAATATTAAAATAAACCAGGAGAAGTTTGATGTTATGAATGTAGTAAATTTTATCATATTTGACCAGATTTAACTCAACTGAAAGATGAAAAGAAACTACCAGAGAAGATATATAAAAAGAATGTTGATTATGAGTGCAATGGAAAAAGAGTAATGAAAGTTACTTGGAGTGTATCTGAAGACTCCATAATCCCTTCAAAATTTTATTCATAAAAAGAGAAATTTAATCTAAAATCCAATATTTTCTTCATAGATGAAGAAAAAAATACACAAACATATTACTCTTATGATCTTGATTCTAGTAGTTGATCAATTGATAGATTTATAGACTAATGTTCAATGCTAGAAGAAAAATATGATTCTTTTTAAAAGAAGCATAGATCTTTGAAAAATATTAATAATGATGTTTTTGGTGAAAGAGATACCATGCTAAAACAACATCATGGAACTGTAGGATGAAGTTGAATCCTATAAAAGAGTTTCTCTTTTTTTCATAAAGAAGAAATTATTTTAAAGTAAATTATTATAATGAATTTCATTAAAAGTGAAATATTTGGAATAATAAGTAAAGGAAAAAAACTAAAATTGTATAAAAATAATTTTGTCATGAATTCTAAAAATGATACCTATTATTATTGTGGAACAAAAGGAAATTTCACTAAAAAAATTTATTTGAAAAATAATCAAATTCATGGTATTAAAAGAGACATTATTTTTAAAATTTTATCTGAAGAAAGTTATTTGAATTATAGAAAAATAAAATAGATCTTGATTCCCAGATCATTTATTGCTAACACTTCTAGACCTAAGAACATATGGGCACCAAAAAAACATTTGTTTAATTACTTTTTTAAGAAACATTGAACATAAAAATAAAATACATATTATATATGGATAGTGGATATTCTATTCATTTGATTTTAGACTCAATAAACTTTCATACACTGACTCAAATGAATGGAGGATTAGTCTTTCGTAACCATGTTATTGGAAAAATTGTTGGAGTTAGAACTATTGGAGATATAAATACTATCTCAATAAAAAAAGTATTGTATGTGCAAGGGTTAAAGAACAATCTGATAGGTATCTCTCAACTCTGTGATTATGGATTTTATGTTTATTTTTCTAACAATTCCTACTATGTGTTTAAAGATAAGTTGCTTAAATTTAGGGCACCAAGAACTAATTATGTTTATACTTTGGATTTAAATTCATTGTGTAAACAAAAAGTTAATTGTTTAAATTCTAAGACAAATGAATTGTGGATTTGGTATAGAATACTTATAAACTATAATATATATGATTTAAATATGTTATCTATGAAATTTTTAGTTTTATATTTTCCTATTCTTATTTTTTATAATGACAGATTCTATGATGTATGCCAAATTGGCAAGAATCAAAAATATTCTTTCAAATATATTAACAAAATTGCTACATCTAAACCTTTAGAACTAATCCATATGGATTTTTTTGGACCATCAAGAGTAGTATGTTTGGATAGTAAATTATATGTTTATGTTTTAGTTGATGATTATTCTAGATTTACTTGTGTTTATTTTGTGAAACTCAAAAGTGAAATTTTCACTATTTCTGAATGTTTTTTGTAAAATTGTTAAAAATGAAAAAGGTTTTAAAATAATTTCATTAAGAAGTGATCATTGTGGATAATTTTTTAATAAATAATTCAATTAATTTTTCTCAAATTTGTGTGTTAAACATAACTTATCTACATTAGGAAAAACTCAACAAAATGGAATTTTCAAAAGGAGAAATAAAACTTTTCTGGAAATGGCATGGACTATGCTGAATGAATATAATATTCCCACCTATCTTGGGAAAAAATCTATAAGCACAACCTGCTATATCATGAATAGAGTTTTCATAAGGCATATTTTCATAAAAACACCCTATGAACATTGGAGTAATATAAATCCTAAAGTAAAGTACATTATAGTTTTTGAATGCAATGTTTATATCTTGAATACTAAGGACAACCTTGGTAAGTTCTATCCAAAAGCTAATGAAGGAATATTTTTGGGATATCCTGCTACCTCTAAAGCTTATAGAGTGTTTAATAAAAAGTCAATAATTTTTGAAGAATCAATTCATGTGATGTTTGATGAAATTGACCCTTTTATTAAAGGAAAAGATCAAGATAATGAAGTCACTGAATCTTTTGAAAACATGAGACTTGAAACCATTAAAAATTATTTTGAAAATGATATTAATAAAATATAGTCTATTTCAGGAGACTATTATACTAAAAATATGGAAAGTGACTTTCCTAGATAGTCCATAACTTTAAAGAACCTTTCTCTAGAAATTGTTATAGGAGATCTAGACGCATGAATTAGAACTAGAAGAATTGTAGGAAACCTTAATGAATTATATTCCTTTATATTTCAATTAGAACCTAAGACTATTAAAGAATCCTTAAAAGATGATAGTAGGATGCTAACAATACAGGAAGAGAAAAACCAATTAAAAAGAATGAATTTTGTGAACTAGTAGAAAGATCAACCAGTTATCCTATTATAGGAACTAAGTTGGTCTTTAGAAATAAATAGGATGATCAAGGTATTATAACCAGAAATAAAGCTATATTAGTAGCTAAATTATATAATCAAGAAGAATTTATAGATTATTATGAGACCTTTTCCCTTGTAGCTAGATTATAAGTCATTATAATTCGTTTAGCCTATACATCTCATATGGATTTTAAATTATATCAGAAGGATGTGAAGTCTACCATTTTAAATGGTGATTTAATAGAGGAAGTTTATGTTTAACAACCACAGAGTTTATAAAATCCTTAAAAACTAAACTATATTTTTAAACATACTAAATCTCTCTATAGCCACAAACAATCACCCAGAGCTTGGTATGAAAGATTGGATTCGTTTCATTTTAAAAATGGATTTACCATTGGATTGGTAGATCCAACAAATTATAAGAAAACCATTTGTTATAATCTTTTATTAGTTAAAATTTATGATGATATTGTTATTTTTTATTCAACTAATAAAAATATTTTTAAGGATTTTTCAAAATAAATGATAAAATAATTTGAAATGAGAATGTTAGGGAACAAAATTTCTCTCTTAGGATTTCAAATTATTAAAAAATAACATGAAAATGTTTTAAATCAATGTAAATATATAATTGATTTGATGAAAAAGTTTGGTCTTGGAAACATCAAGACATATAAAACTCCCTTGTGTACCAATATAAAACATTATTTGGATGAAGCTGGAAAACCTGTAGAGAAAAAGTTATATATAGGTATGATTTGAAGTTTTTCATATCTTACTATTAGAAGACTAGACATTATGTTTTCTGTATGTCTTTGTGCTAGATTTCAATAAAATCCAAAAGATTCACATCCTACTACTATTGAAAGAAATTTTAGATATTTAAAAGGAACTATTTTTAATATATTATTTACCCCAAAAAATATGATTTTAATTTATTTCATATTTTGATTTTGATTTTGGAGTTTTTAGATTAGATATAAAAAACACTTCACGAACCTGGTAATTTTTAGAAAAATATTTAGTTTCATGGACAAGTAAGAAACAACATTCAGTTTCACTGTCAATCACTGAAGAAGAATATGTATATGTTGGAAATTGTTTTGAAAAATTATTGTGGTTAAAAAACACCATACTAGACTTTGTACAAAATTTTAATCATATACCTATTTATATGGTAATACTAGTGATATAAATATTTTAAAAAAAAATCCAATAAGTCATTCTATGACTAAGAACATTAATATAAGGTACAATTTGATAAGAAATCATGTCCTTAAGAAAGATATATCATTATAATTTTTTAATACTGAATATCAATTTGTTGATATTTTCACTAAACCACTTCCCAGTGTATGTTTTGATTTTATTAAGGGAGAGTTAGGATTATTTAACTTTTAAATGAATGATTTATTTAATTTATTTTATTTTAATCTCCATGTTTATATTTAAAGTATTGTGTATTTTATATATAAAATTTTTTCCCTCTTTAATTTATTTAGTTACAAGTTATTTTTAATTTAAAAAGTATTTTAATTTATTCATAATTTTAAATTATGAACTTAATGGGTACATTCTCAATCGGAAAAGAAAACCATTCAACATCTTCCACTCTCTTTCTCTTCTCCTACACGTCCCTTCAGTTTACAGAGTATCTCTGTCACTCATTTGATTCTTGTTTTTTCAAATCTTAAACCTCCAATCCCTATAGTATTGAAACCTTCAGATATTTAAACCTCTCAAAGATCCAAAGATGCTGGGTTGGATGCGGCTACTTATGCTTTAGGAAAAGCTCACAAATTTCTCAAAGGAAAGGTAATCAATTTTTATTATTTAGATTCTATAAATCTTCCGCTCAATGAAGAAATGGTATTTCAAGGCCTGGTTTATGCTTTTGGAGAAGATAACATGCCTATAGAATGTGACATTAATGTAAATGAATTTTTTATAAATGCATCATTCAGTCTTGGATTCGATGAAGAAACTATTGTCTCTATGATTAATGATTATAAATTTTCTATTTCTTTTGTGGAAATGGATGATTTTTTTTGTTGTCCTCATGGGGGAGTTTTAGTTTGTTTTATGGAATATTGGTAATGAAAAAAAAAATAGAAGACATTATGTTTTCATTGTTTGGAATGAGAACTATCAAAAAATTAATGACAAAAGAGATTACTCCTGATCATCAAGTGATGATTAAATTCATTTAATATTGGATTCTTCCAAGGAATACTGAGCTAGAGAATATCCTTTATCCTAACACGTATGTCATGTTTTTGTTCTTGAATAAAATAAATTTTAGTTTTTGTGGGATTATGATAAGGTTTCTAAACCAATTCTTCCATAAGGATTCCTAGATCATATATTATCCATATAGAAGGATTATTTCATTGTTGTGATGATAGAAGGAAAAATTGTTAATATGTTTTTTTGGTAAAACATGTCATAATAGAAATGTTTTAAATGAATGTACTATTAAGATGTTAGGATTTTTTTCAGAAATTACTACAGTAGTCCTCTGAATATTGGTTTAGAACAACAATAAAGGCTTGTGACAAATGCTCAAGGGTAGCAAAGAATGATTCCATTGGTTGACTCCGTTAGACAGAGAACATATGAAGAAGAAAAATCTAGGCTAGAATAATATCTTGTTCAAAGAAAAAAAATAAAATTCAATATTCAAGAGACTATAGATGAAGTTGATGTTGGAGTTGAGCATGAGAATCTTGTAGAAGAGAATGTTGAGAAAGAGGCTCACAGTCAAAAACATCAAAGTGAAGATGTTCCTTATCCCCAATTTTAATATCTTGTTGTTCCTAATTCTGATTATATTAGAGGAAATTCCATAAGAGACATATTAATTGATAATGAAGAGGCAGGTTTTTCCTTGATAAAAAATCATAATAGGGAAAATATACCTAAACATAAAACTCAATATCCTAAATATTTTTATTCTCATATAGAAGCCTTGGTTATAAATTTAAATCTATTAGAGGCTTAGAATTTTTTTCTTAGAGAACAATTGGAATTTGAGAAAAAGAATCTTGAAGTGTTCAAAGGTAATACAGTGTCAAGATTACAATGTAAAGCTCAAAAGCTCCATTTAGGAAAATTCAAGGAAAAGTTTATTTCAGTTAGATAAATTCAAGATTTCATCAGAAAAATTTCCAGAGTTCAATTTATTGAGAGATAAATCTATTAAGAAGTTTTATTTTAATTATATTAATATGATGATAGGGAGGGAATTTCAATCTCTTAGGGAAAGCAACCGAGCATCAATATCCTCTCAACAGGCACCTCCAAACTTGATCAGAAGGTTTCAAGCAATTACAGAAATGTTAGCCAATTTCAATGATAAACTACACACTCTTTAATGTGACAGTACCCCATTAAGTGTTCTATTAGATAATAAAAAGAATATGGTCAGTCAACTAACATCAAATGAATCCTAGTTGGGATTAATGGTTAATAAAGTTAAGGATAAGTTGACATTATTCATTTAGAAAGAGGAAAATGTGATTGAGTTTATGAAGGTTAATCTGGATGAAAATTTAATGATTGGTAATGAATTAATGATTCTACGTCAATAGTGTTTAGTAGACTTCAACAATCATTTCCAGAGCTTGCATCTAAAGTTCATTGGTATTAGTTGTTTTTTCCAAACCATTTCTTATTCTGATCAAAGTTCTTCATTTTTATGAACCATTGTTAGCTGTTAATTTTACTATATTATATTTTCAAAACATTTGAATTCAATTTAAATACAGTTTTGTTTAGTATTATTTATGTTTATTTTATTTTATGTTCAATACCTAACTATAAGTGTTAAATTTCTTTCCCTTATTAGTTTTTATAAATATTAATAAATAGTTCTGCGCTACATTAACTATGGTTTAACTAATTTATTAGTTTAAAACATATTTTTGATATCACAAAATGGGGGATAATATCTATAAGAAAGGGGAAAATAATATTTAATAATATCTATGGGGGATAATATTTTCAATCCAAAATATTTCTTTAGAGAAAATATTTAATTTACCCATATCTATTTTTCTTTATCAAAATAATATTCTGAAATTGAAATATAAAAATATTTTCTATATCAATTTTTTAATGTCTAAATTCATAAATTTTAATTAAATTTTGTTATGGATTATGTTATGGGTTTTGTGATCATCAAAAAGGGGGATATTTTTGGGCATGTATTGCCTCAACAATACTCAATAATTTCTTATGATTTTGATGCTTACTAATACGATTTTTTTGTTTTCTAATGATGTTTTCTTGAGTGATTTTTCATGAATTTAAATTCGGGTTAAATTAATTGAAAATTACAAGAATTATTTTGGGAAAACTATTTCAAAACCCAACGTTTGGTAGATGAACGTATGATATAAACTATACATTACCCAGAAAATTTAACACTTGTGTATGGTATCAACCCTAAGTTATGCTAAACATTGTCTGTTTAGATCAAAATCCTTTCATTTAGAGAATTATTAAACATGTGGATCAGTAAACCTACATTATAATTTTAGATTACTTTTCATAAACACTACGTTCAGGAATTCGAATGTATGGTTAATAAATACTACGTTTTAGATCTTATGCTAAAAAGGTGAATGTATGGATTATCATCACTATGCTACATTTTTTACCCGTGTTACGTGAAGATGAAAGTATGGTTAAGAAACCAAATATTGGTAGGAACTATATGCTACCTGAAGGAACACTATGCTATGTGAAGGAACCCTATCCTATGAAGTTAAAACCTACATTGTGTTTATAACATTGAATTTTTTAAGATACGTTTTCAATCTGAGATGTCTGCAATGATCGATTCAGAATTAAAGAATGATTCAAGGATCCTTATGTTTTTTTCAAAGAACCATATCCATAAGAGAAAATCAGTCATGTTCCTAAGGGTTGTTATGACTCCCTTGGTTAATTTGAATTTTAATTTCCACGATTAATCAGGCTAATATTTTGGGTATGGAATACCGAAACACGATATCTATTCTATATACTTCTTTAGAGTACCTCTTCAAAAATATTTGTGTGATAAGCAATTCGCATATGCAACTATATTATTGAAATTATATTTTACAATGCTACTACAACGAATAATCAATTCTGAATGACTCTATACTTTGGTGATATACATGTGAAATCTTTTACTATTATAAGATTACTACTTCTATTTAGTTTCTATCTTATTGAATATCATTTTACATCAAGGATATATTTATACAAATTAATTCTTGATGATATTATTCTTTGAAGAAGAAGAATATCCATCATCTGTTAGTTTGTGCTACTGTAACTATGAAGAATAACCCGAATCAACATATCAAACTCTTTTTATTTATTTGAGTTTAAACTACTCGTACTTAGTTGTAGTGGAGTATCAAATTCCCAATCTAATCTGTGGATAAATGGTTCTTTATTATAGAACTAGAAGGCTTCGTTGTTAGTCTTTTTGTAAAGGTGTTAACTATCTGCACTCATTTGTGAATTCATGGTCTTGTGATAAGAGGACCATTCTAGTGAAATTTACTACGATCGGAGAGAGAGTGATTAGTAGAGTGGACTAGGTGATCTTTGTGCCCTAAAACACTATAAAAATATGTGTTCTTTATTTCTGTCTATCTACTATATATTATGTTTACAGAAGTAAACACTACTTATCATTAGAAACCATTGTAGGTGTCAAAATCCAAAATTTTGTAAGATTTTTGAAAAGACACAATTCTACCCCTATTTTGTTACTTTTTATATTCTTACCTAACGAAAATAATCAAGTAAATATAACACTAGTACATAAAGGGGTTTTCACGTTAGGTTTTTATGATTTTTCACATCAGTTTTTAGGTGACACGATTATAGGGGATGTAGTAAAGAATGTTTTTTCATATAATTTACTTAATACTATTATTATAAATAATTCTTTCCATTTGTTTGTCATGTTGGATATTGGATAACTGAAGTCAAAAAAACATTACGCACCATTTATCATGCCATTTAGTTAAAATAACTAATGTGATAAACATTTTTTGACATCAGTTACTCAAAAATCGATGTAAAAACTATGTGTAATTTTTTTTATGTTGGTTATCTAATGAAATACATGAAAAGCCAATTATGAACCCTTTATATCCTCAGTTATTTGTATAACTATCTTTATAAATGGGGTTTCACATCATTTATTGGATAACTGATGTGAAAAATAGTGAGAATGTATTTTTTTACGCCTGTTATCCAATAACCGATGCGAAAAAATTGACTTTTTAAAAAAAAATATACATTGCTTCATCTCCTCCACTAACAGCAGCTTCTGCACAAGATGCAGAAAACAAAAAGGCCTCCACCAACAGTATCCAAAACAAAGACAATAGGCAGAAAACAAAAAAGGCATAAAAGGAAGAAAAGATCCTTTAAAATACACATACCATTTAACATTCTAATAAACTAAAAATCAATGTACATTGATTCATCTCCTCCACCAATAGCAGTCCGAAATGAGAACAAGAGGTAGTAGAAAAGGCAACACAAAATCTAGAAAAATACACATAAAATTTTACTTTAAAATAAACTAATAACCAATCAAACTTATAAAATTATTTTTCCATTAAATTTTTAATTGTATCAAATCCTCCCCAGTATATGACCATTCATCATAAAAAATCTATAAAAATAGTTTTGAAATTATTAAACATGAATTTTGAATAAAAAATATTATATATTACTGAAAGATTTAGAATGAAATATAACCTTATGAAAATCTATAACTATCCTAGTTGAAATTATTTCATGCATGACTCATAAAAGATAATATCCACATTTAGTTCCACCTTGTTGTTTATAACACTTTTTCAAAGATATTTTAATGAAAAATAATATTTTTAATTAATATATCCACAATTTTGTAATTGTAAATGAAAATTCATCTTAGTTTTTACAAATTTGATATTGACACACTTCTTATTTGTTTTCACTATAAATACATTCCATTCCCTATTTGAAAATAATTTGAATATAAAATATTTTATTCAATATAATATAAAGAATTTTAAAATAAGAAAACAATGATGTTCAATACATTCTTAAAATTTTCACTCACTTCACTATGGATAGAGCATAGACAATACAATGTCTTCTATCTTTGACAAAAAACCACCCAAAATCCAATGAACACTGATATAAACAAAAATTTAACATAAGTTGTTAATATGTTATGTGATATATAACAAATTGTGAGAATACATATTTCATACCTTTCAAGATATGGAAACATCCAACACTGAATGGTGGTATTCTTTTGGAATATTTCATCTATATAAACTATTATTTTTTGCATCGGTCATTGTCAAAGATATAGGAGAAATAAATTTTGGGTCCATAAATCCATATAAATATGCCTTTTCATGCTATGTACACATTTTATATAGATACCTAATACAAAGAAGATATAATTATAAATTTTCAATAAATTAAAGGCACAAGTTTTTTTGTTAATAAACATACATGGAAAAAACATGCATCGTGTAGATTCCCAATTGTTCTCCAGCTACAAGCTACATGATACCATTTTTCAAAAGACTCACAATCATTGAACACACACAAATATTAGCATCAAATGGAATTTCATATATTCCTAATAAAAATTTGAGTATGTTGACAATAAATTAATAATAGTAAAATCTATATCTGAAGTCATGACACTTTGATATATTTTTTTTATATAGTATTTATTTACATTTAAAGTATTCCAGTATAAAATTAAAGAAATATATAAAATTTAAAAGTAGAAAACATATTTAACAACAAAATTAAATAAAATATAACATATATACATACATCTATGGTAATATGTTGAATTAGATAGATGGGAACAGTAAAAAATGATTGATACATTGTCCAAATATAATCACTTCATCTGAAGAACCTGGTATTTTTTCTAATCTATATATAACATCCTGTACAATTACGTATGATGCTCTATCTCGATCTTGTGATGATGAATGGTATTGTGGATATAATATATCCTCCCATATGAAAATATATGATGAGGATCATCAACATATAATTCACAGTAACATAGAAGCTGTGGAGGGGGGGGGGGTGTTGGGGTAAGATAAAAATGTGTGACGTCTAGAAACACAGATGTGGGAGTAGGATTAGAATAGGAGTGGGATATGCTGGAAGAGTTGGAGAAGTCAGATCGAAAGGCCCAAAATATCCTTGAATGCCTACAAACATCACCTGTACCAATGGTATGATCTTTTCCTCCATTTTCTATTTAATATACAGAACATTAGATTCCAAATATTCTATTTTTTATAAACATACTCCATTGACGAATCTTCCTAATGTGGAAACACTTTTATTTCCGATACACCTGTTGGGTATCCTCGTACACGACTCGAGTGTTCTGACTTTCCCAATGTTGTAGCTAACATATCCTGTCTACCCTCATTAATAGAGACCCCATGTGTGCTATGCTCCATAGGATAATCCTATGAGGAATATATTGAAAAATATATAATGAATCACAATATATAGAGTTGATTTAAATTCAATAAATAAATAAACATCTTATAGTCTTATCAGCTACAACTCTTCACTCTTCCATAAGATATTGTCTTTTTTTTCACATTTCATCCTTCTTCTATTTCTCATGTCTAGTGGGGGGGACCTCTCTAGATCTTGATGACTCAGTTCTCATCTTTTGATTTTTTTTATTCTAGCATGTTTTCTTCCAATAACATATTCCTTCCCCGAGATAACGTACGAGTGTACACATTTCTAGCTTGAAGATCCTTATTAGATCTCCTTGATTACTGTAAATTAAGAATCATGAATAAATAAATAATTAACATGGTCATTGATATAAAATAGAATCTAAAAAGTTATCAATGTGATTACAAAAATCTCTTCTTATCATCTACTCTCAAAAAATTATTTCCATGTATATTCATCTATAAATTGATATATATCAAATGGATTTTCATGTTTTTTATTCCAAAAAATGAACAGTGATGTGAGAGATAATTTAAAGTCCCTCCATCTTCTAGCTTCCATGATAAATACGTCCTCTTGACTCTTCTAGTGTCAGGTATATCATATTTCATCTAATAAGAATGGGAAAAATATATACTAGTTTAAAAACATCATGATAAGTAAAATAATAACAAAAAACTTACCAAAATGGTCTCCCAAAATAGTGATAACGTCTCTTTTTCAACACTTCCCCAATATTTAAAAAAATACTATATTTACTTTTAGCCTGTACTAATACAAAATTCAGGAATTGTTTTTCTTTTGGAACTATTGGAATATAATTATCATTAAATTCCAATGGTATCCTTTATTCCAGGGTATGAGAAAATAATAATTTTGGTAAATGTTTGGTGCCATGTTTACCAAACCTCGAACTCTTTCCCCCCTGTGGAAGTAGATGTATCATGTAAAGAAGTATGAGGAGGCTCATCAAAAGGTGCCTATGTAAGTTCCTCCCCAGAGGTACAGTTTGTTAATCTCTTGAAATATGCGGTGGATTAGAGTAATGAACTTTCATTATCCTATAAATCAGAGAAATATCAATTAGTAAAAAAATATACAAATCCAAAAATTATAAACAAATGTAAATAAAAAATTAACAATTATCTAAGAAAAAGAAAACTAACCTAAATGTTACAAATTTTTATTCATATTTGTTATAGTTAAAAAAAATTCTAACAATATTAATGAGAGATGAAATGACATAAATGAATTAAAACTACACAATATTTATGAGATGAAATAACCTAGTAAAAATTGAACTACCTGATAACACATTTTTACAAAAAAATGAATTATTTTATAATAAAATCATTTAAAAAAATAAATTTTTTATTTAAAATATAAAATATAAAATAATTGGTTTTAAATAAATCAATTAATAGATAAGTTACTTAATTATAAAAATAAAAAAACAGACAAAACTAAATTAAGATAAATAAACAATTTAACTTGTTAGTTATAATACATGTTTTAATAAATAAAACAAAATTAAAATATCTGAATTATGAAATATTAAAAATTAAACCATAATTAATCATATTTTACCTGTAATATTAGGAATGTACTAATGTGTCTTTTCCCAAATTACTTCCTCATGATTGTTCTGGATGGAAGAAACCATGTATTTAACGTGTTCAAAAATATTATTTGTTAATATTTCCATGGATATAGGGATCTCACATAAATAAGAATCTTCATCAATTTTATCATCACTGACATACTATTTTTTCCTTGTAAAATCATATCCCACTGAATATCAGATTGATAAAGAACATATACATTTTTTTCATGTTTTTCTATGATAAAAAGATCATTTGTGTATACTAATTTATTCATATTAAAGAGTGTCATTCCAAATTCATTGTGTAAGACACTATTATTATTGATAAACCATTTACACATAAACTGTGGAACAAGAAATTTAATTTAATAAACCTCTCATATTTATTCAATGACTCCATTATATGTGGTTGATGCGTAGATTGAGTTTTTGTCTTTGTCAATTGAAAAATACATTGCTTTTGTGAACACCGAAACACTACTATTCTGAACTGCACTTCTGTTGTCCTTATATTTCATACGAAATGTATAGTCATTAATTTCATACCTGGACTATGTTTTCAAATTTAAATTTATACCTCCCACTAAACATCTCAATTTTTCTAATGAATTTGTTTTCACTATGACTTTAAACCGTGGAAAAAATATTTTTTTCATGCTCATTCAAAATCTAGATATCTTTATTTTTTTGATAATTTTGTTTCAAATCATTAATATGAAATATTATACATGGTTGAGCATAATATTTGTTATTAAAGATATATAACTATATCTTCTTTATCTGTTCACCTATCAATGAATTTAATTTCAAGCCATGAATCCCCTTTCCTCCAAAATTAACTCGTTCATGGAGAGATGCTTGAAAACCGATGTGCTCCATGTCCGAAAAATAACTTGTAAAAAACTATAAAACCTCCTCAAAAAAATACTTCTCAACAATGGAAGCTTTAGGTCAATATGGATTCTTAACATTCCCCTTCAATATCTTCATATAGATTTCGAAAGTATACAACCAACATAGATATAAAGGTCTGAAAATATTTATTTCTTGCACCGAATAAATCATTAAATTCACCATGATATAAAAAAAAGATAGAGGAAAATACATTTCGAATT
Organism: Viscum album; assembly: GCA_963277665.1. Lineage (NCBI taxonomy): Eukaryota > Viridiplantae > Streptophyta > Magnoliopsida > Santalales > Viscaceae > Viscum > Viscum album. The sequence continues at coordinate 1,060,220,330 of OY728155.1, forward strand.
GACAAATTATTGAAACCACTTCATTCTCTAAATTTTTAAAATAATTCAAATCAATCAACTTAATAAAAATTGAATTAAAATAATAACATGCCTTCATGATAACCATTCTAAAACGGGTGGGAAATATTCCATCCAATGAAACTAGTTAAAGATATTGCATCAGGATGTGACAATGAGGAGATATCATACCTATAAAATTCAAAACCTTTAATGAAATGAATTGTTTAACATTTTAAGAATAACCATGTGTCACTTTAATAGTTTGAATATATTAACAAACGATAGTTTTCTCCCTCTTGGATAAGGTATGAAAAGACAGATGTAGGAATGTTCACCTTTGACCAGGAGTGGGAGCAAACTCTATACATATTCCCATTGAGAGTAAATATTTTTTTGCATTTAAAATATCTTTATTTATTCCTTTAATATCTAATAATGTTCCAAAAAAACTTTTATAGATATTCTTCACCACGTGAATGACATCAATTTTATGTTTCACCTCATTATATCTAAAATATGGTATCTCAAAAAATATTGGCCATTTCTTCCAAATATTTCTATCATTACCAAATTTATGTGTCTTTATGAATTTCACATCTATGTTCTTAACCATATCAAAATAATGATCAGTGGATAATGGTTTTGGAGAAATATAAAATTATTATGAGTTGTTGAAATCCTTTTTATATATTCTATATCATTGATCCATAAGAAAAAAAATCGATGACCCATTTATAGTATTTTTTACCATATTGTTTTTGACAATATGAAGTATGGTGTTCGCAAATTAGACAAGATTTATGACCCTTAACATTGTATCCATAAAAATTTCCATATGCTATGAAGTAATTTATTGTGAATAAAATCATTCCATATAGATGAAAACATTCAATTTTATAAGAATGATGCCCCATTATACTTTCCTCCCATAACAGTTTCAAATCATCAATTAATGGGGAAAAGAAAATGTCAATATCATTACTGGACTATTTTAGTCCACAGATCATTAAACTAAACATGACATATTTTTTCTTCATACAAAATTTAGGAGATAAGTTATAAATTACCATTAAAATAGGCCATGAACTATGTGTGCTACTAAGGCTTTGATATGATTCAATCCATCTGTTCATAGTCCAATTCTGAGATTTCAATCATGATTTTTGAATATGGAAAACTAGTGATCAATTTTCATCCACTGTGGACAATTAGCTAGATGACAAAATTTTCTACCACATATCCACTCATCAGGATGTCATCTTAATGTTTTTTCCTCATGTGAATTACCAATTAAATGTTTCAAAGGATTAATTATAGGAAGATACCAAAATTATTTGGCAGGGATCTTTAAAACATCTAAATCTGCCTATAATTATTCTTTCAAATTATATCGTGATGTCCCACATTTAGGATACTCTGACAGAAATTCATATTTATTCCGATATAGAACACAATCATTTAGGTAGACATGTATTTTCTTATAACCCAATCCCATTGGGAATAATATTTTATTTTCATTATAATGTGAATATGGAATATCATTTTCTTTAGGAATAATGTATTTCAACAATTGTTACAACTCTCTAAAACTATTGTCACTCCATCCATTATTTTCCTTAAGCTTAATCAATCTTAACACTATCGAAAAACCAGTATATTATGTAAAACCTATATAAAATGGGTTTTCAACATCACCGTATAAACACTCAATTTTCAGTTGTTTCTCAATTTATTATACTTTAATATCACTAATAATTTCATTAGGTTTATTATATTTATCATATTACAAATAACCATACTCAATAAATATATAATTCTATCCAGTTTCACTATGCCAAATCCAAGGGTTGTAACTTGAATTAAAACCATGATAAATTAAATGATATATGATATCCCTTTCAAGCATGGATAAAAAAACATGTCGTTGTTTGGAATATTTCATTTTGCAAATTCGAAAAAACCATCGACACCTTCCTCATATTCAGCAACTATTCGGGGTTTATTAATCCAACATCAATTCATTATCTATAAAAAATAACACAAATGTAAATAAAAACAAAGGTAGTAATTTATAAAATATTGAGATTATAAATGACATTGAAAAATTTAGATAACCAAAAATGGAAACAATTGAAATAAAATAGAAAATTTTGATTAGAAAATTCATTCATGTGGAAGGAATTACAAAATAGATTCCTTTAAAAAACGTGTGACGTAAAAATAAATGAATATAAGACTATGAAATTATTAAAAAATATATACAACAATATCCATAAAATAATATATAGAATGAGAATAAATAATTAATAGTTTATTATTTATGAAAATAAAATTATTATTCTATATTTTAATTAACAATATAATCTTAACATAAATTTAGACTTAGTTAAAAAATATTATTAAATAAAATAAGGAAATAATTAACACATTATAAAATCAAATTTATAATATACAACCTCAATCATTTGAGGCATGCACTAAGAATTTGAATTTAACTTATTCCAATAAGTTGAAAACTGAAAAAGTAGCCATCATGATTGATTTTTTATTATGTTTCTTTCTTATAATTTAATAAATCAACTAAGAAAATAAAAAAGGAATTATAATTTCAAATATAATTTATATTCCACTGTTAATAATTTAGGGGATGCACTATTATAATAAAACATTGAATCCATCACAAATCAAAAGCTTTTTATCCAAAACTTGGATAAGAATTTTTAACTTAGATTATCTACAATTCATTATAATGTTTTATTCATAAAATGAAAGGGTAAAAATATGGTAACTATTCCATAAAAAAACAATGGAAAAACTATTGTTCAATTTGGTTCGTAAAATAGAATATCCAAAAATAAATATTACAGAGTGCACCCATGTTTATGGTATTAACTCATTTATAAAACATTAAGATTTAACAAAATTAATTTCCATGAAATAGCTAGTTCACTAGCCAAAAAATGAATTCTACTAATTATTAAACTATAAATACAAGCATATTTGTCAAAAATCATAAAAAAATAATCATCATGTTGAAAACCCATTACTAATTATAAATTGAACTTACATGTGGATGTCTGTGAAGGTTTTCGAGTCTATAGTTGTAAAACTGGTCTAAATTCCCAAAAATAGAAAAGGAAAATAAAATCTCACTAATTTAGAGTTCTTTGGACCAAATATTTAATAATAATGGAAGTGAAAACATTTAAAAGCCACCAAATAGTACAACCTTCAACTTATAACACTGTGCAGTTATCACCCAATAACATATAAATCTATTCATTTTTTATAATATATAAAAATTTACATATTGTTCTAAAGAAATAATTCTCAATCCCTACAAAAAAATAAAACGAACTACAGCAAAAATTAATTAATTCAATATGAAATATATTCAAACCTTATGGTGAACTAGTTAGAGACAATATGATCCATAATCCAACACGTAACAATGAATATGAAAAAACCTGAATGTAGGAAGATGGTAATGAAAGAATGAAGAATACCTTTTTTAAAATCATAAGTTGGATATTAGAAGCAAAAGAATGAATAAAAAGAAAGAAACAAAAAATTTTGTGGCTTCCCTGAGATGCATAACCGAAGGTTGATGAAACGCTATGGACTGATTTAGACCATAAGGCACGATATAGACAACCATATTAAAGATACTAGAATGTTAGGTCTTCAGAGAGAGAGAAACGAGAACTCCATTCTACTAATATAAGCTCACAAAATGAAACCACTTATCGATACATAAATTTTTAAAAGATTTTTGACCTCCTTTATAATATAACTATTGTAAAAAATTGATAGTGGGAGGTCTTTCCCATCGGTTATAACATAACCGATGTAAAAAACCCATTCTTTCATGTCGGTTAAATTATATAACTGATGTGAAAGGGAAAAAAATAGCCACTTTTTCACGTCAGTTTTATGAAAATTGGTGTTATAAATTAATATGCCCAAATTTTCATGTCGGTTATAAATAACCTATCTTAAAATTATATGGTAAAAAGTAGTTTTTCTATTCGCATAAACTAGTGGGAGCTAGTATAAAGAACCTTTTGCAATATAGTGATTTTACTAGGGATGTATATTCTGACCCTTAAATAAGGTTTCTTATAAAAAATACTCATCTCTATAGGTATTTAGTTAAGTATTATACATTCTCATCCATTACAATCACTTTTCTATACTAGTAAAAAACTTTGTGTCTCAGAACTTGACTTGAACACAACAATGTGTAGATACCCACATTAGGATCAAATCTTGTAATAATAATGTGTATTTATTCTTTTTATTTCATTATTATTTTGTCTATGGTAAATTTTTAATGGGTAATAAGAATCAATTTTATATATCTTAACTGATAAAGATTTTTTAATATTAAGGTATTAAGTGAAAGAGAAAATGAAATTCAGTAAAATAGTTCCACATTAATTCACCACCCTCTCATCACGACTCAGTGATCCTACAAGGGAATTTCATAGCTAACTAAGTACTATGGAAAGAGAATATTCAATATTTATTCATGGTAAAGAACAAAATACATTTATAATATATAAATATGTATTACACACCCTTATTTATAATAAAAAAATTAGAGAAAAATAAATATAAAAAATATATACAATTAACTCTCCTCAAATGTAAATAAAAGATAATAATAATGATATAAAAAGAGTACTAATAATAGTATATTTTTTATTTAAGTTATGGTTATTAATATCAATGTTATAATTACCCTTAGATAATATTTAATCATTTCAAAAAATCTTTCCCGCTTGATTGGTTCAAAGCCCTATTTATGGATTCTTCACAAAAAAGAACGAGTTATAATATTTTTTTAATGTTTTTAGAATTATATAATAATATATTTCATATATGGTGATATTTCCAATGTTTATGTCTTACCATTTGGATAAATTCACTAAAAAACAATTATTAATGGAATCATTACATTTATTGGGAATGTATAATGATATTTTACTTTGAAAATTTTAGTTAAGATCTTTAAATATGATTTTAGTGATAATCAGAGATAATAAATTTATATACAAAATTATATTATAAATCATCACTTAATATCAAATTAAAAATAAAATTTATGGTAACTTATATGGTAGAAATCATCATACCCTTCATAGAAACATTTAATGTTACATTCAAGGAACCTTTATGCTATCCCCCTTCCGTTACATGATCAATTAAGGCCTTTTAAAAAATTAATCACAGGTAGGAATAAAACTCAAAAAAACATAGAAATATCAACGTTTTGACATGTAGTATTGATAATTTTTTTAAAATAATTCATCTTCCATTTATTATTGTATACTAAAACCATGCCTAAAATCTATGTAATATGAAAATATTTTTTTAATTTTTTGATTTCTAATGCCACAATTGTTTTAAACAAAATAATCGATAACAATAAATTTTTAAAATTTTTATTATATAAAAATAAAACAATAACACATAGGTAACCTATGCCCATTAATCAAAAATCCAAATATCTCAAATAGCAGTTATTAGTGTATAAAAAATATTAAGGATACATGACACGCTCAAAAATTTCAAAGAATAAAGGAAGAGAAAAATAACAAACCATCCTCCATATGAACATCTAAGAAATTTCATAGGGTTTTGGGATTTAAGGATTATTTTTAGAGAGATAATCATATTAATATCTATAATATTGAAAAGAATATATGAAGTACTTAACCTACTTTGGATTGAGGCTAAATTCTTTAGAGGAAGAAATTTTGGTCACACCAAATTTTAGAGACATGGATAAGAGATATTATATAAGTATCTAGGAAAATATATATCAAAGGAATGATTTTGGGAAGTGAGGGAAAATGGGTAGAGGAGGGGTGTTTATATAGCCCAGAGGGAGGGTTATTTTAGAATAAAGTATGGAATATTTTATTATTTAGGCCATAAATTATGAATAATATTTATTCACATAAATTTTATTAGTGAAATAATTAAAAATAGAGGTTTATTTTACATTTTTACCCCCCTAAAATTAAAATGATTCTTGGAAATACTTGACACAATGTAAAGAATCAAATATAGTTTTTTATTCAAATAAAATTAATCATAGGTTTTGAAAATTGATTTATAAGTTTAAAAACTAAAATTATTATATTTAAATTCATTATTTTTTTCATTAAATATATTTTAAGTGATGAAAAATGTTTAATAAATTAATGAAAGATATTTATATCATGATGGCGAAAAAGACTTATTTTATTTGTGAAAACTGTATTTTTTACTTTTTGTAAAAAAATAAACTTTAAAAAAAACTTAATTTGATTTAGAAATGATGATTTTACAAATGAATTTAATTTTATACAATTAAAATTCTAAACTTCATAAATTTAATTTTTAAATAAAATATTAAAATTCCTTGAAAAGACAATTTTATATCAAATATATAGTATATATTTTGACATTACTGACTACATTTATGTGTGTTATAAAGTATAATTATTATATAATTTATACTTAATTTATATATATATTTTAACTGAAATAAGTTTTAAAATAATAAATTTTAATATTATTATAAAATTAATATTTTAATAAATAAGTTAAACTATATATTATAAATATTTCTACTTATTTTTATTTTAAGTTATATGATTTGAGAAATTATTTTATATAATTTAACTATTTATATTTAATTATTTTACTGTATTTAAATATAAATTTTTAGGCATTTAATTACTCTCACTGCCCTAATTAACATTTCAATGTCCAGTTATTATTCTTAGCTCTCTACCAAAATTCGAGTGGTCATATAATTAGTATCCTTACTATAAATATTTTTTATTTTATCAAATATTCATAAACTTATTTTTCTATCAATGTTATTTATATTTCATTAAAAGAATTAAAAAATTTAATAGTTTTTAAATTTTTTTGAATGTTGTTCATGTTTGTGACAAATCTAGGAGACCGTGATATACCAAAATGTAAAATTTTAGTTATGTTGTTGGTATGTATTTATGTTTCCATTTAATTTTTTAAATTATATTTAATTTTTTAAAATTGTAATGTTTTATGTTGATGAAATAAAATGACGATTGTTTTTAGTATTAAGAGTTTCTAATTTATACCATACATTATATAACAGAAGTCTTTAGAGAGGGAAATGTGTCATATTAGAAAATTCTTGGTCATTACATTCTTCCCCCATCAGAAATTGCATCCTTTAAATTTCAACCCAACCCCTATGATGAAAATAAATTAGGATAATTTTGTTTCATTTCATAGTTAGGTTCTCATGTTGTCTCTTCAGACTTACAATTTTTAAATAGTACTTTTACAATATGTGTGGTAATGTTTTGTAGCACTCTATCTCTATGATCTAATATTTACATAGGCTTCTCCTTATAAGAGAGATCAAAATTCAACTGTAACGCCACTAGATTTAGTACACTTGGGGGATCTAGTATGTAGTTCTGGAAGAGGGATTCATGGAACACATCATGCACTTGATACATGTTTGGTGGATGGGAATGTTAGTGGCAATGACTAAAACATGATCAAGAATCTCAATGGGACCAAAATTACTAGGATATAAATTTCCATTCTTATAAAACATCATAATTATATTCCATTGAAATATTCCAAAGAATACATATCCCTAACATCAAACTTTAGGTCCCACTAATGATTTTTATTATCTCTATTTTATCAACTCTTTCTATCTCTAATGTGTTTATGAATAAATTTTATCTTATTAGTTTTATCTTTTATAATTTTTTCCCCAATAACTTCCTTCATCCAACTTCATCCCATTATTTTTTAGTTATACGTTTCTTCCCATAGAGGGATTGAAATGGGACAGTTTGAATGCTAGAGTATAATCTATTATTATATGAGAACTAGAGTAAATAAATGTAATGATCCTATCCTTCTAGAAACCCAATTATTTTATTCTTATATTTTATATATTTTTAGATCAATATTCAACATATTACACAAACACACACATGAGGATAGAAATAGTTTATTGTATCAGGAGGCTAGTTACACAGTCTTCAATTTTGGTGAAAGATCTTCAACATCTCCCATAATGATCTTCCCTTTTGTAAAATTCACTAACATAAGCAACATAAAACCTTTATTCATAACATTGTGGAAGGAAACATAAGAAAAAGTGATACTAGATGCTCAGTAATGGTAAAAAAGGGAGATACATAAGCATAACATGAACATAGGTGTATGATAATATTAGAATAATGTTTTAAAACCATACCTCACATATAAATGATCATAATATTGTGTAATGACATTAATATTGGATGTTTATAGGATATGAATTATAAGGAAATAAAAATACAAGATCTATGAGTGCATAACAGTGGCATAATACATGGAATTATGGCATACACATCATCTTATAATATTGTGAACTTGTAGAAATAGAGATAAGTTCACTCATTAAATTAAGAACATGAAATACCACCCTCTTATAAACTTATTGACATAAAAAAAGGTCCAAAACCAAGAATTATAGATATTAAATATGAGTCTATGCATAAAATTATGATCATATAACCAAGTTTATGCATAACATTGTGAACATGTAATTAGGTTCGTGCATAACATTATGAAAATGTAATAAGGGTCACACATAACATTGTGTACATGTAATTAGGTTCTCACATAACATATTAACTCATGAGTTATCCATATTTTATCAATTCATTGGCGGGAGATATAGGTACCACCCATCCAAAAATGAAAATCATAAATATGTGTTTTACAAGATCATAAAATATACATCAAATGATAATCTAAGAAATAAAACAAGTTTCATCAATATTTCATCATATCATAACCTATTTAAAATATAAATATTTAATAAACAATTAATCCTTTCATAAAATCATTACTCACGAAAAGAAGTTTATTTTCTATAGAATTTCATTATGGTGTAACCCATGAAAGAGAAACTGTTTTTATAAGCATCATTCCATCTTAAAAAACCATTCTGAGAAAGAATAGGAATGGTATACTTAGATCACATCTCTATTAAATCATAAATAACATTAGAAAATTATTTTGAAAGATCATTTAAAACATTTATTTTTAAAACTATATTTTCTTTTTAAATTAAATTTTTAAAACTAAAAATTCATAAAATATTTTGAAAAATATTTCATTTGAAAATCAAATTTTAAAATTATAAACCAAGATTTAAAAATGATTTAAAAAATTTATTTCAAAAAATATGCTTTCTTATTTGAAAAAACTTTTTAAAAAATATAAAAATTTTAAAATCCTTTTATTTTAAAATAATTTTGAAAACATATAAAAGAAGCTTTAAAAATAATTTAATCAATTCTTGAGGAAAATATACTTTCCTATTTAAAAATAACTCTTCGAAACATAAACCATTATGAAAACCCATTTCATGGAAAATAACAATGAAAAATTATAGAGGATGATTTGAAAACATGTGAGGTAATGAAAATAGAAAATTATTTACATGAAACACATGTTAAAACAAAGATTCTTTTCCCCATTTTAGTAAAATCCAAAAAAGAATTGTTTGGATAATGAAATGAAGATTTATTTAAAAAAAATTAAAAATTCCAAAATAGGTAAGATTTAATTTGATAAATATTTTTAATAATGTTAAAAAAAATTATATTTTTTTTTAAAAACATGGTTTTGGAAGAAAAAGGGTTTTCGACTGTAGTGAGAAATAAAGCCGGCTTCTATTAAAATGTTTTTTATCAATTATTTTTATTACCAATGTGTTGAAAAATGGTACTATTACATGAAAATATCATTAACAACCATAGGAATAGAAAATTCATGGGAAATAGTGGTATGGATATCATAATATTTCTACATTGGAGACTTAATCATAAATAATCCTGATAAACGATGAGATTATAATATAAAACCTTTAGAACATTGGTAAGATTTGAAACATAATTCCCCTAAAATAGAGATCCAAAAATGGATATTTAATGCCAATAATTTTTAGGAGAATCATCATAAAATAAATTCTTGGGATGTATAAACACCACATTAGAGAAATATGTGGTGAATATGGCTTGGGTCTCACAATAAATAAATGTGAGGAAAAAATCCCTTACTTCTTTAGTAATATTTAAAATCCTAAGAACCAATAAATTATAGAAAAAATGATACATTAAGTATAATTAAAATAATGAGAATCATGATATAAAATCTAAAAGGGTAAGTATGTACATCACACAAAATAAATGAGTATTGTATTTGCATATCTACTAGAAATAAAAGAGGCTAGAAATCCCTTAAAATAAGCGTTAACCTCCTTCGTACACATTAAGAACTCTTTTATAATAAATATAAGTTTATTATAAATCTATTATAGAACCATAATTATATATATAATACCATATATTATTTAACTATGACCATTTATTACATATTTATTACTAATTCTTTATTAAAACAACGTTTAGGGTAATAATCGCTTTTTTTTCATATATGTTTTGATTTTTTGTTTTCAGTTATATCAATTTTATCATGGATAAATAATTTATAGAAGAATTATAATGTAATAATTATAATTTTTATACATCAATTATACTTTTAGGACTAATCATGAAAGAGTTTTTGAGAAATGAAGTACTTTACAATCGTGGAGAGAGTATGCCATATTTATGCATGAGTAATGTTTCCATTTTTTAATGATCATTTTATAAACGAGGTATGTAATATTTTATCTTAATAAAATGATGATAATATCATATTATTTCTTTAAATATACTTATAAATTTCATCCATGTGGTGTGGTTATGAAAATTTGGAGTCACATAACTTCGTGAAGGTAGTAGTCCACACGTAACTCAACGATGTTATGATCTTTTAGTGATGAAAAGGTAAGTTATAAAACGATCTATTATATTAAAAAAATGATGAATATGTCATTAATATAAAAATTATTTTCTTTATATGAAATATATTAATTAAATTTATATTTATTACCTTCAATGTAAAGCGCTAATGAAAAATAAATCACATCATTTCGTGAGGCTGTGGTCTATCATACACACGAGAAACGTTATCGTATCCCGTATGAAATAGAATGTAAAAAGGTATATATGATATAATAAATAAATAGGTTTAATTATTTTATAGATATAATAATATATATATATATATATAATTTATTTCCACCATCACACCCATCCTTGGGAGGTGGCATTGGAAAAACGAATGACATCAATTTGTGAGATAATAATCCATTGTACACATAAAGGATGATTTTGTAACCCATTTTATGGAAGTGGATATGGTTTTAGGTCATAAAATTTAAATAAATACATCTCAGTATACTAAATATACTACAAATATTATATAATCATTGTTTAATATTAATTGAATTAGGTGGTGGAAGAAATAAAATAAAAATTCTCATTGAAGAACATTACCACTTCTTAGGGTAACCACCATAGGTTTTCCAAAAATGCATTTTCTAGGATATATTTATGCAAAAAATAAGGATTATATGATGAGAGGATATAAATTGGGAATTTATTTTCTCATGTATTGGATGAACAAGAAAAAATATTTTAGAAAAAATAGGTCATTTTAACAATTGTCCTTTTAGTTTAACCCCCATAGATAAAACTAATTTTAACTTAACCTTGGGAAATAATTTTTAATATTTTTACTAGTAATTATGTTTCTCAAAAATAGTACTAGAAACCCTGGACACCTGATACCAAATATGGAACTAGAATAGCTTGATGGGCACTCCCTATCCCCATGTTTGGGTAACAATCACCGACATAATATAAGAACAAGTGGGATCAAATTTTCCACAAAAAAGTGGAAGATAAAAGGTTAAATGTCGATATTATCAACACTACAAAAAATAAAGTACTAGAAAAAAATAGGTATATCAAAACCCAAATCATCACATCATCATATTACTATGAAAAAATACAAACATCCCATGCCGACAAAAGAAACCCACGGTCAAAAGGATCAAGAACACCCACCACCTCCCAGTGGAACTTTCCATTTTCTCAGACAGAGAATAAAAAAATACACAAACTCACAATGGTAAAGGTAATGTTTGAGAAGTAAATCCCTTTAGGGTTTCACTAAGTGTTCCATAATCAATTCCAAAAGCAATAAACATGATATAGAATCAATTAAAATAATACACAAAATGGAATTACATTTTAATATTTTAAACAAAACATGACTTCATTTCAAAAGGATGGAATATATCATGAAAAAACATTCAGGCAGGCTTAAATGAACATTTTATATGAAATTTTTATATAAATAATTTGCTATGAATAAAAAATTCCAATAATTCAAAGACATGTATATCAAGTCAAACTACTCATACCAAATAAATAAACATGTACAAAATCCCTATAGAAAGTTATTTTATCAGGTAATAGGTTTCTAACACTTCTAATAGTGATTAAATATGTAGTCAGTTTTTTACACACAAATACACCCCAATATGGGAACCCATTACTGGAAGTCTACACCCCAATAGGGGAACCCATTACATACAGTCATTCCATAGTTGTTTTAGTAATAGTATTCATTGTCAATCCATTTTTATAGATCCAATGTCCTTGCATGCTTGTCCCAATTACAACTAGCTATCCAATATAACATGTGCTTCAACAATAAATCAAAGAGACAATCAATAATTAAAAAAAAAATTAAAATATGATTTTTAAATTTTAATTCTCAACACACCTTTTCAATTTCAAAACTAAATCATAGGTTATAGTCATTTAACTGAATTTAAAATCACTTTTATGTTGAAGGCATTTTCTAATAATCAATGTGAATTAATTTAATAAAAAAATGTTCCCAATAAAGCCATCATTTTTCTTAAATCCACCCTATAATTTCAATTCCATTGAAATTGGATATTTTATCAATTTAAATACCCCTTTAAAATCAATAATCAATTTATCAAAATTCCATGTTTTCAAATAAATTAAAAAAACATTTAAATTCAATCTAGTAATTAAAAGTCTCATTTGTAGGGAAAAAAATCAAAGAAGAAATTAACTTTAATCCAATATCAATAATGGAAAGAAAAATTGATATTCACCAATTAAGAGAGAAGTATTTGAAGATCAAGAAATAAAATATTGAATCAAGATCCCACAAAATAGATTTTAGATCCATAAAAAATATCTAATATAAACTTAGGGGGAGATAATGTGAGACAAGAAGATAACTCATTTGATAATATTCACTTACCTGGTGGATATTAAACATGATCAACCATGATTAAATCCATCAATAGAAGTGGTTTTTTGAGATAAAATGGATTATTAAGAGCCTCCTATGTAAGGGAATTTGAGTTAGGTCATGTTGAAGTTGACAAGGAGTTAAAAAGGGGGGGGGGGTACTAGATTTTAAAAAATAATTTTTAGAATAAATTTATACTACATGCACAGTTAATTAGAGTGGAATGCATGGTTACAAAAACCATGTGCCTTAACCCTGAACCCCCTATGGACTCACTGTCCAAGGGGAATAGTTTATCCTTGGTGGAAATTTTTTTTTCAAATAATTCAAAAATCATGAAATAACTCACTATCAAGGGTTGCATGATTTTCCCTAGGTGGGAACACTACTAGGTAAAACCATGCGCCAATCGTGAAAAACCCATAAAACCTCCAAAATTATCCAAATTCTAACCTGAAAAAACCAAGAAAAGCACAAACAAAGCATGATCAAAAGAAGTTTCTAGGAGTACCTAAATAAATAAAATATGATGTTATAACCTCCCAACCTAGAATCGTTTTGAACTAGGAATGTCTGTCAATAATTTTCTATATTGAAGAGATGAGGATGATGCTATCTCATTAGTGCCTCACACTCCCATGTCAAGTGAGAATCAAAACAATGTTGTCATATCATGTAGACCAAATTTATCATCTTACAAAGAAGTACCTTTGTCTCAGAATCAACTATCCTGACTGGATGCCCAGTCGTCGAAAATTTAGGCTGAACATCATGATCCTCTAATCTCAATACCTGAGATGTATAAGAAAGATAATTTTATAGATAAAATGCATAGAACACATTATCTATCATTTTCAATAGTTTTGTAAGTTCTAAATGGTAATCCACTTTCCCCACCTTATCAATAACATGAAAAGTTCCCAAAAAATAAGGAGAAAGCATTCCTTTCCTCCCAAGATGTCAGTGACATAATAAATATGAAACTCTCAAGAATACCTAGTCACCAACATATAAATCCAATGGTTTATGGATATGATCATAATAATATTAATACTAGATATGTACCATCAAAATTAACAGAAAAATTAACTAAATCTTCCCCACAGTTTCTTGGACCAAACTCAGTCCAACTAAGAAAGTCTAACCAATCTCTGACCAACATAAAAAATACTTACATAACCTTCCATAAAAGGCATCAAAAGAATACATTATGATTATAAATTGGTAACTATTTTTATAATTGAACTCAACTAGTCCCAAATATTCATCCTAATCTCCACAAAAATGGAGGATGTATTCAAGAAACATTACATCAAGAATCTGAATATCCATCTCTATCTAGCCAGCCATCTGCAGTTGGTATGTTGTACTCAATCGAACATGATATCCCATCACATCCTCAAGGCCTCACCAAAAATTAGAGGTAAAATGGGGCTCTCTATAAGAGACTATAGTAGATATAACTCAATGAAAATTAAAAATATCTTTTAGATAGAGATTTACCAACTCCTGAACTTTGGTTTTGTCATAAAGGGGTATAAAGTTATCTAATTTGGTTATCCTATTTATCATAAACCGTATCAAATCATTCTTTCAATTTGTATGTGGTATCCCAACCACAAAGTCCATATAAATTTCACCCCACTTCCATGTTAGCACTGGAAGTGACAAAATAAAACATGAATGTATCTGGTGCTTGGACTTTACCTTTTGATAGGTATAATAATGAGAGAAAAAAATCAGCAATTAACCATCTTTTACTTGGCCACAAAAATCATCACCACATTTCATAGAAAATATTTTTGGATCCTAGGTTCATAACCCACATAGAATTATGGAAATCCCCTATTAAGGCATTCCTCACTTGAAAATGGAAAACATACATGTTTCAAAAAAAATAGTATACCCTAAGTGGAGAAAGACCATTGAACAATGGTCTCCCCACCATAAAGAGATTCCCTAATACCACAGAAATCGTTATCAAGAAGTTGTTCCAGAAGAATCATCTTGAGAAGAGAAGTGGTCAACTCAACACTTTACAAGATTACCTCGGCCCATGTTTCTTGAAATCCTATATTCAATTATGTAAAAAGAGTCATTAGGTTCTACTCTTTAAATTATTCTTTCACGACCTAGGTCAGAAGTTTCCTTCTCAATGCCTCAATATAAATATTCTATTTCTTTGGGCGTATATAAAATTTCATAATAAAAAGACTATAGGTACTCCACCCTATTTTTCTGGTGTAGATTAAAATAGTTTTGATAGAATATATTACTCAAGATTTTGTATTCAGAATACATGGTAAACCTTTCTTCGAAAATGTAATTATGCCAACTCTTTAGTCCATGAATCATGGATGTAAGTTCAAGGTAAATGGTTAGAATTTTTTTTCTCATGTGGCCTTATTTGTCAAGAACCATAGGACACCATGTGGTCAAACTATATAATAACACAACCCGAAC
Source organism: Viscum album (assembly GCA_963277665.1). Taxonomy (NCBI): domain Eukaryota; kingdom Viridiplantae; phylum Streptophyta; class Magnoliopsida; order Santalales; family Viscaceae; genus Viscum; species Viscum album. Next base: position 1,060,236,044 of record OY728155.1, read on the forward strand.
CAGAACCTGATCTGTCAATAAATACCACATAGACTAAAACAACCCCAAGATGATTCAACACTAATGTAGTAGTCAAAATATGTTTCAACTCAAAAAAAAACTCTAAAATTTCTCATATTAAATGAACTTTACCCCCTTCTAAGTGAGATCAGTAAACAAAAAATAAAACTTTGAGAAATATTCTAAAAATAGAGATAATTATATACTATACAAAATAAACTTTGAATATTGAAAGAATTACATGGTTACTCCCATGTTATAATATCTTTATCCGTTTTATGTTTTATTAAGTTACCATGTTCTAAGACTGCGTATCACAAGAAATTAATATCCTTAATCCGAAAATCACATTTCGATAGCTTGGCATAGAGTAAGTTATTTCTCAACAATTTAAGAAATTTTATTAGATAACACCCATGATACTCTTTAGAATATGAATACAATTGGATTGTAATGCCCTGCCCCCATTTACCCAGAGTCGGTGCATTATTACATAACATTGGCATGATCAAAAGAAAGATCAAATCTCAAAAGATCGATTAGTTTAGTAGCCTTGGAAACAAGATTCATATATATGTTCAACTTTACATCTTGATGAGAAATACAACACAAATATATTTCATTAGGAACATCCATGCCTCCTGGATTATGCCTGCAGGTCACTCATAACTAACTTCTTCATATCCTGGTAAAAATAAAACATTGAAAGGGGTGTGCTCACACGCTCATTAAGGGTAAGTAATACAGTGGAAAATGACATAAATATTAAGCATGGTAAATAATTGAAACCAAATTCCTTTACCAATAATAAACATGAATACTTTTATGGAAAGAATATGAGATGATTAAATAATTCCATAATAAAACATAATCATGGGTATTCTACTAGTCGAATGAAGACATGAACCACCAATATTATTTCCATATTGAGGGAATGTATAATGCTGGACATTCTGAAACATTTTGTCAAGGCCTCAGCTAAGACGTCTAAAATGATTAAGGCCTCAGCCAAAACTATAAATCAAATTGGGAAAGGGCCTCAGTCGATTCCACATCTAGTTGTCTCATGATAACTACCGATGCATGGAGGAGCTATAACGGGCTCCACCCATCACTTACTAAGTCCAATACATTCCACATATGAAAAGGTTTAAACATATCATAAACATTCGTATTCAAACTAGCATACGAAATATCAATACTTTAACCATAAGCAATGAATGGTATAAAAATAGAATATCCACAGTCAAACATATCACAAAAACTTCAATACAATATGGATGTTTTGTATCATAAAAAATCAACTTTTAATAAACTTAAAATCAATCAGAGGATGTTGACATAGATGAAATAAAAATCTTTTTTAGAGAGACATATCTCTTTATATTTTGAAACCATTTAAGAGTCACATAAACAAATATTTATTTTGAAAATATTCTTGTAAGCTTGTAAGGGAATCTTTGATGATCTTATAACGGCGAAAAATAGCCGCACCCACCGTATAAGCTAAAAAAACATTTTACCTTAATTTTGTTGAAAAGGTTAAAAGGACCTTGTTTGGAAAACGGTATAAAGATTCCTTTATAAACCTCTTATAAAAGTCAAACAAGGGTATAAATGACTTTAACCCATATTCTGTAAAATAGTAAGAATGTTTTGAAATTAATTTTTAAGAAACATGGATGTGGATGATAAAGAGGTCCCAGTGGATATTTACGTATAAACAACCTCGAATAATGAAGAGATTGTGAAATAACCCTTACCATGTACTTTTCCTTGGTTGATGGTAGGTTAACCTCCTTTATAATGGTAAATAATTATTACTAAATTTTAAAAGAATCATATACATTAATATGATATCATATATGATCTTTTAACATTGCTTTGTTAATAATTTCTTAGTATTATCGTCATTTCAGGTGTTGACTTACTCGTTTTCTTTTACATGTTTGTTTTCATAATCCATGTTTGTTATGGATAGTTTGTATATTATTCATATCCAGAATTATATCAAGTACTTAAAAATTATTTTTAATCATCAAATGAGAATTATACTTGAATGGATATGATGGGGAATGAATCTCATCGCGTTCGTGGGGGTGGTAGTCCATACGTACGCACGAGCGACAATATCGTTCTTTTGATATTAAAATAATATATGATTAGATGGTGTATCATATATAAAGAATCATTATCATATTATATTTTTTATTTACATGAATTATACATCATTATTATACCCATCAAAATAATAATGTTTTGAATAACAATTACACCACGACGTGGAGATGGTAAGCCGTACGTACACACATATGGTGACATGTCATTCATAGGATGGATAGAATACTGAATATGGTTGTACAATATTTATAATAACATCTCATTATATAGAAGATACTGGATTTATTATTTTAGAATGGTAATAACAAAGAAATAAGAAGTTGAAGAAGAAATGAACTTGAAAAATGGTGGTGAAAACATTACCTCTTCTTCGGGTTCTTCCTTTTGATTTGATCAAAAGGGCTCTTTAGGATGGATTTATGATCAAAATATAGACTCTATATTGAATTAAGGGAATTTTAGAGAGTATTTGGGAAGGGTTTGGCCGACCCATAGGATTTTAAGGTGTGGGGAATTGGTTAGAAGTGGTGTCCTTTTATAAGGGGTAGGAGGGGCACCTTTGGGAAATCTAGAAATATTATTTTATAATAAATTAATATTCAGTTTCTAATAGATCGAAAGTAGATTATTTAAATGTTAAGGTGGGGATGGGTCGAAAACCACTCAACCAATAGAATTTAGAGAGGTTTGGGTCATTATATTAACCTTATCTTTTAGTTTTGACTCTTAGTGAATTAGTTTGACACTTACCATATCACTTTGTATTTTTATATTATATAGTTAATAAACTTACTATATACCTCCAAGAGACCCCCCAAGTGGTACATTCATGATACACCTATCATGATATAAGTCTATTGGCCAAACTGTAGATTTTTTAGGAATGTAATATCAACTAATAATATAATATTTGTTTTAAAAACTCTATTATGTCAATTTTGAAACTATTGGGTATTTTGTTTTTGATAAATTCATAAAAACATTATTACTTCGAAATAAATTTATATAAAAAATCCTATTATGTCATATTAACCTAGAAAATTATTTTAATTTATAAAAAGTATCATATTACATTTATTTGGGTATTTATAATATCAATTATCTTAATCTTTCATTAATACTGTAATTACTGCATCATCATTGTGTCACAAATAAATTACATTATTTAATGTCTAAAAATTATAAGTAAAATACAATTATGTAGTAAATATTTTTAAATTTCTAATTAATATTTATAATTTAAATTTAAACATATATAACCCTATGTAAAAATTGTGTTTCTAAAAGATATATGCTTATGTCTTTTTTGTATTTATTTTAACTTAATTAATATAAAGTGTCCTTATCACCAACAACTGGCTCCATGGGGTCCCAAAATCGACCCAAAGATTCCCATGGTCGGACATGTGTCAACGAATAAGGTTATGACCCATTTTAGGGTAATTTATTATTATTATAATATTATTTTTTACCCTTATTTACCGTATTTACCCTTTAACCATGGTAAATAAAATATTTACCGAAGTAATTATTCAAAATGTCTAAAAATGATAGTTACCTATTTAGACAATTTGGATATCGTGATTCCATATATGGAATACGCTTTAAAAAATTCAAAACACATAATTGGAAGAAATTAATTTAAAATTAATTCCCGTCGTTAACACAAAAAGCATGTTTTTAAGAGATAATAACTATCAAAAGATTGATGCTTGTTTATGTCCGATTTAATTGGGAAATTATGTCCAATGACCAACATCATATTAAATTGTAAAAATATATTCTAAATATACATTAAAACAACTCAAATTCTTAATTTATCACTATTAATTATTTCGATTAAAAAAGTTGTATTTAATAAAAATTTAGTAATTTTCACTATTCATCAAAATATAAAAGTTATCCGAAAAGTACCGAAATTTCATCCTAGGATAATTTAGATATTCCGAATCCAAAAATGAAGTCCATTTTGAAATATAAAATGTATATAATTTCAAAATGTAGTATTACTATTCATAACAGCTACTTTGATTGGTCACGGTGTGTTAGAACTCGTAGTTGCATACAACACACGCTACTGTATTATTCAAAGAGAAGCGTACCATGGAAGCTTGGGGTGTTACATTCTCCCCTCCTTTAATTAATTGCATACTCTCAATTTGAAATTGTTCTTAGAAAATAAATCGTTGAAAATAGAAAGTATCTTTTTTGGAAACCCACATCGGAAATTGGGTTAATAAAATTTAGTCTTAATAAGAAGAAAAGAAAAATGAAAAGGTCACCAACGAATTATGATCTCTATTATGAGAAAATTGGTGGAAATTAGAGACATGTAATTAGAGGGAAAACATAAATATTTATAGGGAGTGATTGAGGTCATCAATCACAAACAATTGTAGAATTGTGGGCCTCAAAGCCACTAATTTATGATGATTTAAAATACCATCAGTTCAACAAAACATAAGTTATTAGGATAACACATTTTTTGTTTTAAGATTCCTTCCCTAAAGTTTAATAATTAATTTTTCCATAAAATAAGAGGACACACACACACATATATATATATACTTGACAAGTAGAGTTTCATCCATCAACTAATTTCTACTACAAACTCATATTTTACTCAAAACGATTATATATATATGTATATATATATTCTATTTATCCTAATCTTATAGGGTTCCAAAAACAATTAATTTATAATTCACATATCATACGCTTTTAAAAAACTACATTATTCAATCCAGGACATCACGTGGGCTAGTTGTAGGTGATAAACCCTTGTCGGCCTTCGGTTGTGGGTTCAAGTCTTGCGGCCTTGTCGGACGCGACGTGTTGCCGCCCAACCTCCGGGTTGTCCTTTTATAAAAAACCAAAAATAACCTTTCAAACTAAATCCCTTCCAACCTTTATACTTATACAAAATACTTCTGTAAACTCTCAGTTCAAAATTTATATGAAATGTAAACATAATGTAGATCCTTTTTACCCCGTAATAGCATGTGAATACCATCATCATGTATTCTTTTAAAACACTGAATCATCCTTAATTACCATAAAAAATTATTGATTACATTCATTCTCCCTTATTCCTTAGAGAATACTATATATACTTCATCCATCCAAAAATGTTGTAAACTCCAACAATGATGTAATATATAAATATTTAATCAGTTTCAAGGCATTCAAGAATATCCAATATAATTTACCCAAATCAACCATTTCTTATTCCAAAATCTATACCTCAATATTAGGACCATATTAAGGTTTATCTTTCCTTCAACCATGTAATTTCAAAAAAATTTAACTCGATGTAGAGTGAATCTTCTTAGTACCATAAAATCTCAAATCCTCAATAAAGTAGTACTATAGTACAATCCTTATTTATTTCCAGTACATCATTGATACAACAATTCAATGAAATAATTACAAAATAAAAATATAATAACATTAGTCATTCCTCTTCATCTATGGTAGTATCATAGCTTGATTATTATCCAATAGCATCATTTGCGGCATAGTCTGATGATTTGGACATCAGTTTGCATAGGGTCCCAACTCCTTGCAGAAGAAGCATTGTACATTTGAAACATTTTTCTTTCACTTGCAGTCACCTACTTGGTGTTATTTTTCTCCACACTTATAACATACTCCCATTCCATTCAAGCATTTTCCAAGGTGATTCTTTCTACAGTTATCACATATGGGAAAATCCTTCTTTACCTTATTCCCTTTATCTGTCCTTCTATAACACCCCAAGATTTCATAGTGTGTTATTTCTTCAAAATAATTCAATAACTTGCACTACACGCAACACCGAGTTCAAACACACCATGACTTAAAAAAAATCCATTCAAAAGAGGTTATGAATAGTGTTAACTAAATTTTAAACTTTATATAATCCTTATAATTTTAGAATTCATATTATGAGTTTCTTAGACATAATGTAAGAACAAATTCATTTTCAGTATTGCACTTTTACCAAATTTTAATAGTGAACCCTTTTTAGATAATATATTTTAAACTTTTTGACTAAATGGGGACATCAAAAATTTAAAATGAAACATCCCAAGCTTCCACGGTACGCTAGCGTGTGTTGTACGCAACCTCGAGTTCTAACACACACCACAACTAATTAAAATAGCCGTTGTGAATAGTAATACCTACTTTCTGAAATCATATATATATTATATTTCAAAATGGACTTCATTTTTGGATACGGAATATTGAAATTAGCCTAGGGTGAAATTTTGGTACTTTTCGGATAACTTTAATATTTTGATGAATAGTGAAAATTACTAAATTTTAATTAAAAACAACTTTTTTAATCAAAATAATTAATAGTGATAAATTGTGAATTTGAGTGGTTTTAAAGTATATTTAGAATATATTTTTACCATTTAATATAATGTTGGTCATTGGACATAATTTTACTATTAAACCAAACATAAACAAGTGTCAATCTTTTGATAGTTATTACCTCTTAAAAACACGCTTTTTGTTTTGACAGCGGGAATTAATTTTAAATTAATTTCTGCCACTTCTGTGTTTTGAATTTAGAAAAATGGATTCCATATTTGGAATCAGGATGTCCAAATTGTGTAAATAGGTAACTTTTATTTTTAGACATTTTGAATAATTACTGTGGTAAATATTTTATTTACCATGGTTAAGGGTAAATCCGGTAAATAAGGGTTAAAAAATAATATTATAATAATACAAAATTACCCTAAAACGTGTCCTAACCTTATTGGTGGACACATACCCGACCATGAGCATCCTTGGGTCAATTTGGGGACCCCTTGGAGCCACTTGTATGTGGTAGGGACACTTTATATTAATAAAGTTAAAATAAAAATAAAAATGGCATAAGCTTACATCTTTTAGAAAAACAATTTTTACATAGGGTTATACATGTTGGATTTTCGATTATAAATATTCATTAGAAATATAAAAAGATTTCCTACATAATTATATTTTATTTATAATTTTTAGACATTAAATAATTTATTTTATTTATGACACAATGATGATGCAGTAATTACTATAATAGTGAAAAATTAAAATAATTGATATTATAAATACCCAAAAAAAATGAAACTTTTAATGAATTAAACTAATTTTATAGGATAATATGATATATTAGGATTGATTTAATTGACTTTGTTCGAAGTAATCAATCTGTTATGAGTTTCACAAAAATCAACTATTGAATAGTGTCAAAATTGACATAAAAGAGTTCTTAAAACAAATATTATATTATTAATTGATATTAAATTCCTAAAAATCTACGGTTCGGCCAAGAGACTTATATCATGATAGTTTCATCATTAATGGACCACTTGGGGGTCTCTTGGATGTATATAGTAAGTTTATTAACCATATTATATAAAAATACAAAGAGACATTGTAAAAGTGAAACTAATTAACTTAGAGTTAATACTTAAAGATAAGGTTAATATAAGTACACAAACCTGTCTAAATTCTATTGGTTGAATGGTTTTCGACCTATCCCCACCTTAACCATTTAATAATCAACTTTTGAGCCATTAGAAACCGAATATGAATTTATTATAAATTAATATTTCTAGCTTTTCCAAAGGTGCCCCTCACCCCTCTTATAAAAGGGCACTCCTCCTTCTCATTTCTTCACACCTTCAAAGCCTTTTGGTTCGGCCAAACTCTGCCCAAATACTCTCCCAACATCCCTAACTACAACCTAGAGGCCTTAGTTTGATCAGAAAGCCAACCTAAGGAGCCCTTTTGATCAAATCAAAAGGAAGAACCCGAAGAAGAGGTAATGATTTCACCACCCTTTTCTAAGTTCATTTCTTCTTCCACTTCTTCTTCCTTTGTTCTTACCATTCTAAAATAATAACTCCAGTATCTCACATATACTGTGATGTTATTATAAGTATGGTACAATCATATTCAGTATTCTATCCACCCTTTGAATAACATGTCACCATACGTGCGTACGTACGGCTTACCGTCTCCACGTCGTGGTGTAATTGTTATTCAATATAATATTATATGGATGGGTATAATAATGATGTGTAACTCATGTAAATAATAAATATAACATGTTAATTATTCTGTATATATTATATACCATCCATTTATATATTATTTTAATATCAAAAGAATGATATTGTCGCTCGTGCGTACGTACGGACTACCGTCTCCACGAACGCGATGAGATTCATTCTCCATCGTATCCATTCAAGTATAATTATCATTTGATGATTTAAAAATGATGTTTAAGGACTGGATATCATTCTGGATATGAATAAGATACAACAACCATGTCTTATGTAACAAAACATATAAAATAAAATGAGTAAGTTAACTCCCGAAACGACGATAATTCTAAGATATTATTAACAAATCATTGTTAAAAGATCATATATGATATCATATTAATATATATGATTCTTGTATAATTTAATAACAAATATTTCACCATTATAAAGGAGGTTAACCTACCCCAACCAAGGAAAAGTACAAGGTAAGGGTTATTTCACAATCTCTTCATTATCCGAGGTTGTTTATTTGTAATAATCTACTGGGATCTCTTTATCATCCACATCCATGTTTCTTCAAAATGTATTTCAAAACATTTTTATTATTTAAAAGAATATGGGTTAAAGTCATTTATACCATTGTTTGACTTTTTATAAGAGGTTTATAAAGGAATCTTTCTGTCATTTTCAAAACAAGGTCATTTTTAACCTTTTCGACAGAATTAAGGTAAGAACGTTTTTTTAAAACTTATACGGCGGGTGCGGCTAATTTCCACCGTTATAAAATCTTCAAAACTTCCCTTACAAGCTTATAAGAATATTTTCAAAGAAAATGTGTTATTTTATATGGATCTTAAATGATTTCAAAATAAAAAGAGATACTTCTTTAAAAAGAATTTTGATTTCATCTATGTCAACATCCTTTGATGGATTTTAAGATTATTTGAAGTTGATTTATTATGATACAAAACTTCTATATTGTATTGAAGTTTTTGTGATATGTTTGACTGTGGATGTACTATTTTTATACCATTCATAGTTTATGGTGAAAGTATTGACATTTCGTATGCTAGTTCCAATAAGAATTCTTATGTTATATTTCAATCTTTACTTCATATGAATGTGTTGGACAAGTATCTTCCAGGTTGGGGACTGGTTAAAGTAAGCCCTCCAGGTTGGGGACTGGTAAAAGTAAGCCCTCCAGGTTGGGGACTGGTAAAAGTAAGCCCTCCAGGTTAGGGACTGGTAAAAGTAAGCCCTCCGGGTTGGTGTCCGGTTATTATAGGCACTCCGGGTTGGTGTCCGGTTATTAGAGGCACTCCGGGTTGGTGTCCGGTTATTAGAGGCACTCCGGGTTGGGTTCCGGTTACAGTTAGCCCCAAGGTCTTGGGACGAGGCCTTGAAAAGTAATTAAAGTTTAGCATTATGCATTCCAACATTATGAAAGTGGTTATTGATTTTGCATGAGATTATTCGATTAGTAGAATATCCATGTAAACAAGTAAATGGCATTATTTCATTTTAATTTTGCCATACTATGTTGAAGTTCAAGTTTAAAAGGCTTTTGTTTTAGTAATTCATTGCCTTAAATGTTTATGCTTATTTTTGAATGTTCCGCTATATTGTTATCCTTACTGGGCATTTGAGCTCACCCCTTTTCTATGTTTTATTTTTCCCAGGATGTGAAGATGTAAGTTATGAATGACTTGCAGGGATATTATGAGGGGATTATAGTGTGGACTGTGGAAACATTATGTTGTTGTAGTAGTTTTTCATTTTATGATATAATGTAATACTTATGAATATATCTAGTGTTTCCAAGGCTACTAAACCAATCGGTCTTTCGAGATTTGATCTTTCTTGTGATCATGCCAATGTTACGAAGTAATGCACCGACTCTGGGTAGCTGGGGTCGGGGCGTTACACCTTCTCTCTACCATCCTTTCCTTCTCTGGCTTCCCTTCAAATCTATAGGATTCCGAAAATTCTTTACTTATCGTATCAACACATGATACTATTTCTTCATATGATAATAATACGTGGGAGACTATTTCTCTTCTAAATTCTGGCTTAAGACCATGAAAGATATGATCTTTCTTACTCTTTGGATCATGTGTATTGCTGGAGTTCTCATTACTTCTACTGGGAACCATTTCTAAACAATGGAATAAACTAGATCAGTTTATGAATCAAAAAACATAATTCCATACTTATAAAAAACTTAACATAAATTGAAATATTTATGGATATAATCCAAAATCATAAAAATGTTTTCTTTGAGGATTTATATACTCATAAACCCTTCATAATGCTTTTTAAAGAAAATGATAGTGATCCTAAGAATATCCCCCAAGAGTGTTGTAACCAAGAGTACAGTAAGTCCTGTTTTTGTGCACCAGTTCCTGTTCGAGTCTAGCTCAAAGCGGTGTTTTAGGGTTTTACCCCTAGGTACATTTGTTCCAGAGCCACCTCTACCAGCTCGTATCCGGATAGGGATGTATTTCCTGGAAAACTCAAAAAATCTCTATAGTACCAAAATTCTAGGAAGTTATTCTATACTAATCCTCAAATTCTATCTTAGGTCTATGTCCTCTAATCAGATTTTATCTAAATATAGCTTCCAAGGTTTGTACTAAACATCCTCTGATACCATCTATAACGCCCTGACCCCAGTTACCCAGAGTCGGTGCATTATTACAAAACATTGGCATGATCACAAGAAAGATCAAATCTCGAAAGATCGATTAGTTTAGTAGCCTTGAAAACAAGATTCATATATATGTTCAACTTTACATCTTGAAGAGAAATACAACATAAATATATTTCATTAGGAACATCCAAGCCTCCTAGATTATGCATGCATGTCACTCATAACTAACTTATTCATATCCTTGGAAAAATAAAACATTGAAAGGGGTGAGCTCACACGCTCAGTAAGGGTAAGTAATATAGTGGAAAATGACATAAATATTAATAATGGGAAATAATTGAAACCGCATGACTTTACCAATAATAAAAATGAATACTTTTATGGAAAGAATATGTGATGATTAAATAATTCCATAATAAAACCTAATCATGTGTATTCCACTAGTTTAATGACCACATGAACCACCAATATTATTTCCATAATGAGGGAATGTATAATGCCAGACATTCTGAAACATTTTGTCAATGCATCGGCCAAGACGTCTAAAATGATTAATGCCTCGGCCAAAAACATAAATCAAATTGGGAAAGGGCCTCGGCCAATTCCACGTCTAGTTGTCTCATGAGACCTACCGATGCATCGAGGAGCTATAGCGGGCTCCACCCGTCACTTACTAAGTCCAATAAATTCCTCATATGAAAAGGTTTAAACATATCATAAACATTTGTATTAAAACTAGCATACAAAATTTCAATAATTTAACCATAAGAAATGAATGGTATAAAAATATCCTATCCACAGTCAAACATATCACAAAAACTTCAATACAATATGGAAGTTCTATATCATAATAAATCAACTTCAAATAAACTTAAAATTAATCAAAGGATGTTGACATAGTTGAAATCAAATCCTTTTTTTAGAGAGACATATCTATTTATATTTTGAAAATATTTAAGAGTCACAAAAAGAAAATATTTATTTTGAAAATATTCTTATAATCTTGTAAGGGAAGCTTTGATGATCTTATAACGGCGGAAAATAGCCGCACCTGCTGTATATGTTAAAAAAACATTCTTACCTTAATTTTGTTGAAAAGGTTAAAAGGACCTTGTTTTGAAAATGATGGAAAGATTCTTTTATAAACCTCTTATAAACGTCAAACCGTGTTATAAATGACTTTAAACCATATTCTGTAAAATATCAATAATGTTTTGAAATTCATTTTTAAGAAACATGTATGTGGATGATAAAGAGGTCCCAGTGGATATTTACGTATAAACAACCTCAAATAATGAAGAGATTGTGAAATAACCCTTACAATGTACTTTTACTTAGTTGATGGTAGGTTAACCTCCTGTATAATGGTTAAATAATTGATATTAAATTATACAATAATCATATACATTAATATGATATCATATATGATCTTTTAACATTGCTTTGTTAATAATATCTTAGTATTATCGTCGTTTCAGGTGTTAACTTACCCGTTTTCTTTTAAATGTTTTGTTACATAATCCGTGTTTATTATGGATAGTTTTTATCTTATTCATATCCAGAATTATATCAAGTCCTTTAGACATTATTTTTAATCATCAAATGAGAATTATACTTGAATGGATACGATGGGTAATGAATCTTATCACGTTCGTGGAGACGGTAGTCCGTACGTACGCACGAGCGACAATATCCTTCTTTTGATATTAAAATAATATATGATTGGATGGAATATAATATATACAGAATCATTATCATGTAATATTTATTATTTATATGAATTAAACATCATTATTATACCCATCCAAATAATAATGTTTTTAATAACAATTACATCACGACGTGGAGACAGTAAGTCGTACGTACGCACGTATGGTGACATGTCATTCATAGGATGCATAGAATACTGAATATGGTTGTACCATATTCATAATTACATCTCATTATATATAATATACTGGAGTTATTATTTTATAATGGGAATAACAAAGAAAGAATAAGTTGAACAAGAAATGAACTTGAAAAAGGGTGGTGAAAACATTACCTCTTCTTCGGGATCTTCCATTTGATTTGATTAAAAGGGCCCCTTATATTGGCTTTATGATCAAACTATGGCCACTATGTTGAATTGAGGGAAGTTGACAGAGTATTTGGGTAGGTTTTGGCCGAACTAAAAGGCTTTGAAGGTGTGGATAATTGGTTAGAAGTGGTGTCCTTTAATAAGGGGGAGGAGGGGCACCTTAGGAAAATCTAGAAATATTATTTTATAATAAACTCAGAATCGATTTAAAATGGCTCCAAAGTGGATTATTTAAATTTTAAGGTGAGTATGGGTTTAAAACCACTCAACCAATATAATTTAGACAGGTTTCGGGCATTATATTAACATTATCTTTTAGTTTTGACTCTTAGTTAATTAGTTTGACACTTACCATGTCACTTGGTATTTTTATATTATATAGTTAATAAACATACTATATACCTCCAAGAGACCCCCAATCGGTCCATTAATGATACAACTATAATAATATAAGTCTCTTGGACGAACCTTAGATTTTTTAGTAATTTAATATCAATTAATAATATAATATTTTTTTTAAAAACTCTTTTATGTAAATTTTGACACTATAGGGTATTTTGTTTTTGATAAATTCATAACAGCATTATTACTTAGAAAAAAATTTATATAAATAATCATAATATGTCATATTAACATATAAAATTATTTTAATTTATTAAAAGTCTCATATTACAATTATTTGGGTATTTATAATATCAATTATCTTAATCTTTCATTAATACGAAAATTACCGCATCATCATTGTGTCATAAATAAATTAAATTATTTAAAGTCTAAAAATTATAATTAAAATACCATTATATAGGAAATATTTTTAGATTTCTAATGAATATTTATAGTTGAAATTTTAACATATACAACCCTATGTAAACATTGTTTTTCTAAAAGATATAGGCATATGCCTTTTTTGTATTTATTTTAACTTAATTAATATAAAGTGTCCTTATCACCAACAAGTGGATCCATGGAGTCCCAAAATCGACCCAAATATGCCCATGGTCAGACATGTATCATCCAATAAGTTTAGGACACATTTTAAGGTAATTTATTATTATTATAATATTATTTGTTTACCCTTATTTACCGGATTTACCCTTTAACCATGGTAAATAAAATATTTACCGAAGTAATTATTCCAAATGTATAAAAATGAATGTTGCCCATTTACACAAATAGGACATCCTGATTCCAAATATAGAATCCATTTTTCCAAATTCAAAACACATAGGTGGTAGAAATTAATTTAAAATTAATTCCCGTCATTAAAACAAAAAGCGTGTTTTTAAGAGATAATAACTATCAAAAGATTGACGCTTGTTTATGTCCGGTTTAATTGGGATATTATGTAAAATGACCAAAATTGTATTAAATGGTAAAAATATATTCTAAATATACATTAAAACCACTCAAATTCATAATTTATCACTGTTAATTATTTCGATTAAAAAAGTTGTTTTTAATAAAAATTTAGTAATTTTCACTATTCATCAAAACATAAAAGTTATCCGAAAAGTACCAAAACTTAATCCTTGGATAATTTAGATATCCAAAATCCAAAAATGAAGTCCATTTTGAGAGATAAAATGTATAAAATTTCAAAAAGCAGGTAATACTATTCATAACGGCTACTTTGATTTGTCGCGGTGTGTTAGAACTTGAAGTTGCGTACAACACACACTACTGTATTATTCAATGAGAAGCATGTTGTGGAAGATTGGGGTGTTACATGGATATAATCCAAAAATACCACTATGAAAATACTGAGATACTCATGGAATATCCTGTTCATCAAAGACATAAAGAATTTAAGAGTATTGGTTAGACCATATTACTTGAAGAGATACTCATAATAGTTATACCTTGTCTAGAAGGCGATTTTCAGAATGTTAGATTCTTTTACTATCATCTTTTGATAACCAGATCAAAGATCAATATTTGAGAACAACTTAAACCCTTCAAACTAGTAAAAAATATCATCTATATGAGGAAAAAGATACTTTTTATCCACTATGACACAATTGAATTTCTAGTAATTAACTAATAGGTGAAGTGTTCCATCAGCTATGCTAGAAAAGAGAATAAGAAATAATTATGGTATCACACCCAGGACTATGAATACTTTCTCTAAAAGATCATCCAACCGAGTCTTAAACTATTTCATTTCATCCAGTTCCCTGTAGTAATAATGAATGGAAACTCATTATGTAACAAAAAATAAATCAATAGAAAACTATAACTCCCTTTAAAATGTCAATCCACATAAATCAGAAGAAAAAATGTCGGGAAACTCAATGAAAACTAGAGGGAGATCTTCACTCAATGATTCTTAATCCAGATCAAAATTAAAAACTTATGTTACTTTCCCCAACATTGGATAAGAGTTTCAGCTCTAATCAACCTCATGTCCCATTCCCCCTGAAAGACAGGACATAACCCATCTGGCACGAAAAAGGAGTCCCATCAAAGATAGTAGTCAATTTGAGCCTTATTAGAAATGAGGCAATCTATCCTAAAAAAGAAATATATAGGGGTGTAATAATATCCATCATAAGAGAAAAAATATATGTAGGAATTTTTAGAAGGATTACAACATGATTTAATATAAAAAAATTATATGAAGCATTATAAAATAAATAATTCACTAAAGATGAATCTATAGTGATTATACCTTTCATAGTCGTTGGACCTGTATCAAATTCCTCTCAAGACACTTCCAAGTGATGTAGTTTAGTTCTAGATTCCTATGGCTAGAACCTCTCTGTTCATGAATCATACAATTACACCGTAGAACATTTCGATGATGATAAACCTATAGCACTGTGAGGAGTAGAAAAAATTGAATAATTTCCATAGGGTTCCTAAATGACCCAAGGACTGCAAATCTTGGTTGAAACTTTATAAGAACATCTTGAATGCCCAATCTTACCCCACTAGAAGAAAGTCAAAGGGCACCTTCCAGGAACCGTTGGAGGTCTATAAGACTCATTCTATCTAGAACCACCATAAGACTCATCAAACATTCTCATCCCTTTTTAGGAACACCTAGAACTGAAATTGGGAGAAAAATAAACCCCATACAACCATAACATACCAATCAGGTAAAGATCATCAATCAATTATTTATCTAGCACATCAATATAAGAATGTATCTTTAATAAAAAAATTAGATTGAAAACCAGATCGAAGAACCATATCAAACTATAGAGTCTTTATCTTTTAATATGATTCAATCTCATGTGAAACCGTTATAGTCCTATCACCCTATTCAAGTTTAAATAATGCCCCAACCATAGCCTACACTATAGAATCTACATTGAATTTAAAAGTTAAAAGAACCATAAATTCAATCCACTATAAACCCATATGATTCTTCACTATAACAATAAAGTCCCACCATCTCCTACTAGGTTACTCTAGATTGAAGGTAAAAAATTTCACATTAATGAAATTTAGAGTTTCCTAAAAATCAAGCAGAATCTAAACCCCTCCCAACCAATCCTCATCCTTTTGAGAAAAACTAGAGCCTTGGAATTTAGGTTGATTATAGATAAGAAATTCATGAGCATGATACTAATATTCATCTGTCTGAGGTTACACAATTAGACACTAGATAAGAAAAAGTGTTCTTTCTTGTCCTATAGATTGGATTACACACAAAATTATCTCAAAAAGTTTATGGTCAACGAGAGGATCCATTAGAGATGGTTCATCAGAAGCTTCTTCCTAAGGCCTATTCACACATCTTCTCGGAGGCTTGATAATACACAACATCATCACAAAACATTGAAGACATCATAAAATTACTGAGATCAACAACTCAAACAAGAACAATGGGTAAATTTATCCCATTAGACAAGATATCAAGGTTTGGATTTAAACATATCCAAATAAGAAGTAAGAAAAATACTATAAATTAGATCAAATTATTCCTCAAGAAACCTTTACCAATCTAGTTATGGTGACTTAAGATTCGTTGTGATGAGAGATGACCAGGAAATCACTTGTAACTACCTCTTAAGTCTCAAAGTGATATCCAAAACTTCATACTAACATCAAGTAAAGAAGATAAACATGAAACTAATTTTTCATGAACCTTCTCAGATACCTGGGTACCCTGATACCCGAGATTATAATAACATTTCAGTAAGGGATTTATTAATCCTCATGGGTTTGAAACATGAACCTAGAATCATACAAGAACACGAAGGAATGAATTTTCCAAAAAATAGTCGAAGATAAAAGGTTAATTGTCTGTATTCTCAACACTCCAAAAGGAGAAAGTATCAAAAAATAAACACGTATAAAAAACCCAAACAAGTTTATAATAAAATTACTAAGAAAAAAAACATCCCCAGATAAAAACAACCCATTCTACAAAAGATCAAGAACACACACCACCTCCAAGTGGCAGTTTCCCATTGCTCAGAACTAGTATAAGAAAATCAAAAAATGCTAGAAGGTAAAGGTAGGGTTTAAGATATAAATCCCTATAGGGTCTCACCAAATGTTCTCTAATCAATTTAAAAAATAATAAACAACATATTCTACCAATTTAAATGAAACTATTCAGGGAATTACCTTTTCATATTTTAAACAAAAAAATTTTTTATTTCAAAAATATGTAAGATATCCCAAAAATAGTTTCATATAGTCTTAAATGAACATTTTAAAAAAAACTGTTTATATAAATCATTTGGAAAGAATAATTTGGTCAACAATTAAATGTCATGTATATCAAGTCATAAAATCTCATATCATAAAAATATATATGTTCAAAATCCCTATGGTATGTTATTTTATTAGGTAATTGGATCTTTACACACCTCATAGTGATCACAACTCTATTTAGGTGCACAGAAAAAATATACACACCATAGGGAAAATCGTCAAGGGAACTCAACAACCCAACACAAGAATCCATTACAAACACTAATTCCCAAGTTTTTTAGTAACAATTATCTTCATCAATCTATTTCATGGGAGGAAAGTTCCTAGTGTGCTTTTACAAGTTACCACTAACTAACCAAGCTATCATGTGATTAAAAAATTATTCAAATTTGTAATCAATCATATTAAAACATTTTAGAACAAAACTTCCCAATTTCCATTCTCAATGCGCCTTTTCTATTTAAAAACCAAATCATTGTTTCTCATCATTTCATGCACATTTTAAAACACTTTTAAATTTAATCCATTTTCTTAGAATCAAAATAATGTCATTTAATAAAAAAAATTCTTAATCAAGTGATAATTTTTCATAAATCTACCCCAAAATATCAATTCCCCAAAAATTGGGGTTTTTATCAAATTTCATACCCTATTAAAATCAAGTATCAATTAATCAAAATTCCATGTTTTTGAATCAATTAGAAACTATTTTCAATTTATTATTGAAATTAAAGGTTTCAATTGTCGGTAAAAGAATCATGGAAACACCTACCTTTAATCCAAGATTCGAAATTGACACCCGCAACAGGATTCGACAACGAAGAGTTATGATATCAGAGATTAATAATACAAATGTATAATCAAGATTACATCAAATAGAGTTTTGATCACTCAAAAAAAAACAACGATATAATGCCCTCTAAGGAAGAATAATGAGAGACATGAATAAAACTTAAGAGAAAATATTCACTTACCCAGAGGAGATTAAACATGATCAACTATTATTCAATATGCCAAGAATGGGGGTTTAAGGATATTAAAATGCTTTTTGTGATCCTCTCAAGCTAAGGAATTTGACATAGGTCAAGTGAGTGTCGACCGATGGTTAAACTGTGGAGTTCAAGATTTTGAAAAATAATTATTGGAATAAATTAATCCTACACACATGGTTTCCTAGAGAGGGATGAAATGTTAGAAAACTTATACACCCTAACTATGAAACCACTCAAGGCTCATTGTCCAAGGCGTATGGTTTCTCCTAGGCAGGCACACAGTTTTTTAAATAGTGTACCAACCATGAAAACCCTCACTGTCTAGGGTTTAACCATTTCCACTAGGGGTGCTTAGTTTGGGAACCCCATGAACCAACCATGAAGAGACCCCAAAACCTCTAAAATTCTCAAATTTCACCCCAAATAACCCAAGACAAACCCCAATCGTTGCATGATCAAAATAAGGGTCAAGAAGTTCATGAAAACAAGTAATGTTATTTTACAATGGCCAAAATTTAATTTGAACTTAATAAATAATATAAATTATGATGATTAAAAATATGGGATATATTTTATAAAATTCCATTAATATAAGAAGTAAAATTTAATTTAAAAATAATCATTGAGATGCGATAAGAAAGGGTGTTTCGAAAGAGAAAATGTTAAAATGTTTTCAAGGTTTTTATACCAAAATTCAATATATAAATGATTATAATGACTGAAATTAGATTAATAGACATATAATTGAACAAATTATATTTAAAACCAATTTAAAATATAAATTATCTTTTTTAAATGAAAGCGAATTTTTCAATTAAAATTCAGTATTTTTATTTAATCATCATACAGTTATTTTTTTTAGAAAATTCCTAAATATTCACCCTATCCTAATTTTTACATTATTATTTAGATAATTACAATTATTTTATCAAATAAATTTTTTAAAATGGTCAAAAATTATTTTTAAAATATGTTCACAGAAAGGCGATAAAACATATTTTTAGAAAAATATAGTTTTTAAGCGCAAAATTAGATTTCTTGTTAAATTTTTTTATAAAACACATAAGATGAATATGAATTTTTTATTGAAAGTATTCTATATAAATTTCATGACAATCATTCAATAATATTGGATTGTTTAAATTATTTAGGTAAAACATGATTTTTTCATAAAAATTGTTTTTTAAAAAATGATTTTATTTATCTTCAAATAGTTTTTATTTTTATTCTTAATTAATCAGCCACCAAATAATTCATTTTATATACATGTGTAAACCATATATTTTCATAATTTATTTAATCCTATTCATAACTATTATTCTAATGTCTAGGTGTTAACTATTATATTAAATACTACTTTATTAATAGTATTTCATGACTCGCCTTCAACAAGATGTGGGAAGGGACAAAAAAATACCAGACCCTTCCTTCCTCATGTTGAAGGAGAGATAATGAACCGCGAGTACCACATTCAATTGGCCCCAGAATGGTGACTAAACCCAAAGGTATTGAATCACAAGTCATATTTAAGGCATTACCATTTTTATTTAGTAGGATCAAGAGATACGATGTTAAAAACCCAAAAAACTCCAAAACTAATGGTAATAGTAAATCCAAACCCATTCCCATATGATTGTTTAATGATAAACCCATACCAGTACAAGAAAAACTCCAAAGGGAAATTAAAGAAAGAAAAAAAATAGGAATGAAAATTATCCCGTTGTCTGAGCTAGTACAATCCCGCGTGGTCCCCAAAGTCCTCCTAGAAACCTGAAAGCAATTTTATATACGTTGGTTGAGTATGAAGGTATACTCAGTAGGGGAAAACAAAATCTCTCACGCACAAGTGGAGAGGCAATCTAATGCCACGTGAGAAAAAGGGGATAACCAAAGCACCAAGCAAGGAAACTATCTACCCAACCTCACCAAGGCACCCCCCCAAATAATGCAAGGTAGGTAAAATAATATTAATAGAACATCAATATTTGGGTACCCCGCACCACTTTCCCATTGGTTATTGATGATATCCTACGTGTTAGACCTCGCCCTCCATTTTCACTGCAGTCCTGCTACAACCCCAACAACAACTTTATGGGCCACTACAACCACATATCCTTCCCACAAGCACCTGGGCCACCACAACCACGCATCCCACCCATAAAAACATGGGCAACCACAACCATACGTAACCACACCCATAGACACCTGGGCCAGAACAGCCACTGCCATTCTAGAAGACACCTAGGCCTCATCCCGAAGATATATGGGAAACAACCCACCCGCAAACACCTGGCCCAACCACCACAACCACACTACCCAATGAATCATGGGCTATAATGAACCTCAGACCATCATAGGTTTCCCGAAGAGTCTTGGGATACTCAGGAGAGGGAGCAGGAAATGAGATAATGACCAACCACTCCTAGGAGTGTTGTAAAAAACACCCTCCCCCCTTGAAAATGGGGTATTTGGCACGAAGTGATCAACATGGGTGGGTTGTGAATAAGAAACACAAGAATTAAATTTATACACATAGGTAGGCAAGCACTCATCCCAGCCTATGGGTTACAAAACCATCCCATACACAACCACCCTTGTTACTATTCATTAATACAAAATCACAACAACCACAACCAAAGCACAACTCATTCCTAGAAAATAATTCCCCATTGAAGCCATTATTGTTATCATAATAAAGTTATTACATTTAAATAAATCTTCACTACCAAGAAAATAATTAACATATCCACAAGCCAAGTAAGGAAACAATAGCCATGCATTAATTGAAGCATTGACACCTGGTTCTCTTATAGAGTCACAATAACAAAAGGGATCTGTGAGATCCCTCGATGTACTAGAAAAAACCAAGACCCATCGTATGACTCCACACGACCTTAGGTCCACAACGAAAAACTCAACAGTAGGGGATCCCATCCCCATACACGTCACCCCACAAGGCGTCAAATAGAAAAACCATACACATCAATAGAATAGAGAAAGGGAGTTATCGGATTTAATCACACCATTCATTAAGTTTCATCTTTCCATTTGGTTAAACGAGGTGATAACACAAGGATTCTTATTCATTGGGAATCTATTTAATCAACTTAGTTTACATGATTAACCCGTTTCCATGTTACAAACATTTAATAATAGGATTATCTAGAAAGAAGAGGTTCATTAGTGTGTAAGAAAGTACCACCAGTGACCATGATTTTTAGTGGGCATAAGCCCGTATAATTTACAACATGTAAGAAAAGATAAAAGAGTATAGAATCATCATCAAACAAACCCATTCATTCTTTAAAAACCATTTATAATCTTTGTTTAAGGTCTGGTTTCATCCATCCCCAAAGGAACATTATTGTACCCACCCCGCATGATACACAATAAAGAGCTACAATGGAAAAACCTACTTGGAAGATCAACGATCGATGTTTTCTCATTGTGCTGAGAACTGGGGATGCACGACTTGCAGGGGAGGAACTCCAAGGACTCCAAGAGTGAGTAAGAAAGGCTCCAGCATGGGCGCACAACTATCTTTGGGAAGAGGGAATCAAAACGCACTGAGGAAAGAAAAAGAGACCATCTAAGAAGGAGAAAGAATCTTCGTGTGATAAAAACTGGGATCTTGGAGTTATGTTATATGAAATATTGAATGGATTTAAAGGCAGATCATTGTTTCTCCACACGGTTGGGAGGTTACACATGATAGAATTAATTTTTAATTAATAATCCTCCTTAGAGACATGGTGATAATGGCTATGAGTTAAAGGGTTTCTATTAAATAAATAAAAAACCATGTAACAAGGGGGAAGATAAAAAGTAAAAGAACAAGGGTGACACGAGGAAAAAAGCCAAAAGCTTTGGTAAGTCAAGGATCACCGAGTTCTTGGGAGATTTTAGATATAATCCATGGAATTTAAATGGATTTTAAAGCGGTATTAAAACACTTTTATGTCAAAATATTCTTTAGGAGAGAAAAACTGGAAAAGTTGGAAACTGGAAAAAGGGTGGGACACTGTTTGGTGAGACACCGTAACGGTGCCACAGGTTCAGTGGAAGACCATAAGAATTCCCATAGTTTCAGTGTGTGATTGCTACGGTGCCACCAGTTTGGGGGAACACCATAAGTGGTTCCACCGTTTCGGTGTGCAACTGTGATGGTGAAACCACTAAGGTGCCACTATCACAGTACCACTAACTTGGTGCCACCATCACGATGCCATCGTGGCTGGTGCCACCATTTTAGTGGAACCATTTGGTGGAACCTAGTTTTTAGAAAACTCAATATTGAGTCACCGATTGTCCCCAGGATTCCTCAAACATTAGAAATTTGGAAAATTAATGGACCAGGAGGGTCCAGGACATTACATCAGATACCCCTTAAACTATTCTCATCCTCAAGAATCCAAGAGTAAACCAGAAGAAAAGAGAGGGCTCCCAAACAAAAACCTCGCAAGATACCTCTCACGTGTAAACCTCCTTGACATATAGGAACACCTCTCCCTCATACTGATCAACTGTAGAGGCCCCAATGCTCCCCTACCTTAAGTAGCCACATAAACAAGTAAAGGTCATACCGGCCAGTCACATGGATTTGGGAGTCCCTTCCTCCATGTCAAGATTCTATCTACTTTGGGCGGTACTGACTCACCCACACGGGTTTAATAGCATCCACCTCAATGCATCTTGATTAGGGACCAGGTCCCCCTCCCCATAGTCAAGACTCTTCACACACATTCAGAAAACAAGTGAAACAACCTATATCATAGTTAAAAAGGACAACCATTACATCAAAGTCAAGAACAAAACAACACAGAACAAAACATAAAATAGCCCTGGGTACTGGGAACGCATATTCACCTCCCATTCCCATGTACTCTCCTCAAGGCCACCATGCCTCTATAACACACGAACCAAGGGAATGGTTTTCCCATGAAGCACCTTATCCTTAAGATCATCGAACCTCATTGTTCATTATGAGAGCATCGCATTGTACTCAATATCCAGCTTCACCTAGTCGAGGATTTGAAAATCATCATATAGATATCATTAGAGTTGAGACACATGGAAGGCATCATGAACCCATAGTAGTGGCGGTGGTAGTGCCAGCTGATAAGCTACCTCACTGACCCGCCATAACACCTCGAAGGGTTCGGAAAACTTGGGATAAAGCATAACTGCCTTGCCGAAACACCATTTCCCATGCCAAGGGGAGACCTTCAAGAGCACATGGTCCCCGACCTCGAACTCCAAGGGTCTCCACCTATGATCTGAATACGAATTCTGTCGGTCCTGATCCACCTTCATCTTCTCTCATATAAGCTGAAACTTCTCCCTCGTGGTCTACACTACCTTTGGGCCAAGAACACCTGCTTACCTAACCTCTGTCCAGCACATGGGTGAGCGACACAGTCTCACATACAAGGCTTCAAACAGATCCATTCCAAAGGTATATTGACAGCTATTGTTGTAGGAAAACTCTACCAGAGGTAAGTGTCGGACCCATGATCCCCAGAACTCCAAAACGCATTCCCTTAGAATATCCGCGAACATCTAGATGGTCCTATCAGTATACCCATCTGTCTGGGGTGGAAATAAGTGCTGAGGAATTTATAGGTCCCAAAAGCATGTTGGAATCCTTTCTAGACACGTAAACTACACCATATATCCAGATCCAAGACTATGGACCTCAGAACTCCATGAAACCACACCACATCATCTATGTACCTTGGTGTTAAGGAATCCACCGCACTCAATTCCTTGATTTATAGGAAGTGAGCTGATTTCCTCAGCTGATCCACCCCTACCCAGAGAGCATCACAACCTCCTTAAACCTTGGGTAGTTCTATGTAGAAATCCATCGAGATGTCATCCCACTTACACTAAGGGACAACTAAAGGCTACAAACAACCACCCAAAATACGATTCTCAACCATCATATGCTGACATATGAGGAACCCTTCTATGAACCCCACCACTGCCCGTTTCACCCCGGGCCACCAAAACGAACACCTCAAGCCTTAGAAAATTTTGGAAACTTTTGGGTGTACTACCTTGGGTGAGTTGTGGTAGTCACCAAGAACTCTCTATCATGAATTTACACTAGGAAGAACAAATTTTCATGAAACAACATCCAATTTTGTCCATCTTCTGACCATCCTTCTAGAGCATTGCCCTGGCTAACACAATCACACACCACTTCATCCTCTATGTCCTCCCAGTGAGACTCCTCCACCTGCTGCAATAGAGAGGACTACACTGTCATCAAGAACCGATATCCTCTACTATATTCCACACTTGCATCCAGGTGTAGGGAAACCAACTCTTCAATTTCCTTCTATGCATCTTCCGATTCTAGAACCACATCCTTCTGCGACTTCTTGATCAAGGCACCAGCCTTAATGTTCCCCTTTCTTGAGATGTAAGAAATATCGAATTTATAGTCTTGAAGAAACTCCATCCACCTCTACTACCACAAGTTCAGGTCCCACTGAGATATGATATACCTCAAGATCTTGTGATTCATGAAGACCACAATGTGTTACCTGATGAGGTAATTCCCCCCACAACTTTAGTGCGAACACGACCACTACAAGCTCCAGATCATGGGTGGCATAGTTACCCTCATGGGGACATAACTACCTAGGCCCATAAGAGATCACCCCCTAACATTTCATTAGTACACACCCCAGACCTTGGACCAAAGCATTACAGAACACCTCAAACTCCACCCCTTCATCAAGAAACCTCATCACTGGGGCACTAACCAACTACCTATTTAGGTAACTGAAAGTTGCCTAGAACTGCTCTCTCCATAAAAAAATCATGTTCTTTCTTGGTCAATGCTTTAAAAGGTGTTGAAACTCTGGAGAATTTGGGCACAAATATCTGGTAGTATCCTACTAGATCTAGGAAACTACAAAAATCTTCCACATTCTTGGGTGCTACCCAATAAAAAACTGGACCGACCTTCAATGAGTCCACTGATTTTCCCGACTTGGACACAACGTGTCCAAGGAAGTGCACATCTCTTTTCCAGAACCTGCACTTGAAAAACTTCTCGTAGAGCTTGTGATATCGGAGGACCTATAAAACCATCCTCAGTTGATCGGAATGATCCTCCTCTGATCTTGAGTAGATCATGATTTCTTCAATAAACACGACTATAAATTAGTCCAGATATTCCCATAATACAGAGTTCATGGGCCCCATGAACACAACTGGTGTGTTCATAACATCGAAGGGCATGACCACAAAATCAAAGTGACCATATATGCACTTGAAGGCAGTATTCGAGATGTCACCATCCTTCAACCTCAACTGGTGATATCCTAAAATTATGTAGATCTTGGAAAACCATACTTCCCCCTTAAACTAATCATAAAGGTATTCGATCCTCAAGAGGGGTAACGGTTCTTTATCGTCACCTAGTTCAGCCTCTGGTAGTCTATAAATAGCATGAGACCACCATCTGACTTATTTGAGAACAAGACTGGAGAACCCCATGGTGACGCACTCGGTTTGATAAAACATTTCTTCATCAGATCAGCGATCTGAATTCGTAACTCCCGCAACTCAGAAGGCTCCATCCGAAAGGGGGCCATCGAAATTGGATGGGCACTGGGTTGCAAGTCTATACCAAACATAAACATCACGTAGAGGTGGAAGAGTCACCACCTATCCTAGGAAGACATACAAGAACTCACTTACGATACTTGGGACATCCACCATCCCTGTATCTTTCGACTCCACTAACATCTCAGATAATAAGGAAAGAAGGGGCTCCACTCATAGACTGCCCTCCTGGAAACCCTACTCACCAATGAAAGTCACAAATTGTACTCCAATATCTAAAAACATAACCTTCATAGGAAGCAGTCAATAATGTAACACATAGAGAAAAACTAGTCAATGCCTAAACTAACATCATAGGACTACATTTCTGTAAAAAGAAAGCATCCACTAGATTGATGTGGCCCCAAAATCAGTCTGCATCCTTGGCAAACATAAGACAAGCTAGTCTGACATCTGACTGGAATATCCAATACTAGGGGAACAAGAATTATCTATAGGTCAACACCCAAATAATGGGATAGACAGGGTGAAATAAAGGAGTTTAAGCTCTTAAATAAAACATGACACATGAAAGTGTGGTAAACAAGATGATCATACCTCGAAAGACTTGTAGACCAGCTAGAACTGTTACCTCTGTAGTGTGAAACAAACCATGCCTAGATCCTCTTCCCTCATCTATCATCCACCTCCCCGACCATTCCCTGGTAGAGGTCCATGAGGAGCGCCCTGAGGTTGGCCTCCTCCTACAACATCTGCTCCTAGAGGAGTGCGATCTTGCTATCCCTGATGCTGCTGCTAAATGGTCTTGGCTAGAAACTGCTGCTTCTGAGGTAGGTGCTGAACTCACCCACCACCATGGTACATCACTAGGTCAGGGAACTGCTTTAAAAGGTTTCCATGGATGCCAAAGATGAATAATATTGGTCTTGGGACTACATATAAAGGGAAAGGATCGGGATATCGAAACTGGAACTGTTGGGGCTTGCTCCCCACTGGTTGAAACCTGGAAGGCTGTAACACTAGATGCCTTCTACTGACAGCTTTACCCTTTGACGAGCCCAACTAGATCCCCTCTCATAGTACACCTCATAGCGTGTGAATCCCCTCCACCACTTCATCATTCTTCTAAACCTATAAGTACATCGGTAGAGTGAAGGGAGTAACAACATACTGAAGAGAAGGTCAGATTTCCTCCTCTAAACTTCTTTCCCAAGACTCCTCATCTAGAAAAAGTTCTAGAGAAAAAAAAATAGATCCTTGAACTGGATCCCCAACTCCCTCACTGACATACTCCCTAACTGAAGGGAGAGTTGCTCCCACCTCTTATTAGCCTTTATCATAGAAGAAAGGAATTCCGCCCTGAACTCCTTCTTAAAGTCATCCCACAAAACCTCAGCCTCCCTCTTATCCCTGAGTTAGAGATTCCACCACTAAGGAGCTGCTCCCCACATCTGGCTTACATCTAGAGGAACCCATTACTACATTGGATCCCAGATCAAGGTGAAAGCTATTACCAACTACTTAAGCCATCTTTTGGTATCCATGTTTGATACACTACCCTCTTACTTCATGAGGGTCTTCCAATGAAAGGAATGAAGTATCTTATTCCACTGGTCCTCCTCATACCCTTGATCAGTCCTCCTCTGATCATCTAGATCTTCCTCCTGGTCCTCGATCACCCACACTACTCATGGTCTTTGTTTGGGTGCCATAGCTTTAAGGTAAATAAGGAAGGCCTAAGCCTGAGTAGTGCAGAAGATTTATTTTAAATTTTTCTTAAACTTTTTATTTATTTAAATTACTAGAACACATAGAACACATAAGAACACAAGTAATTAAGATTCTTATATCGTTCCTAGGGTCTCTAACCTGAAATAAATTTATCCCTACCTGATCATTCAGTAGGTCCAGAGTCCTTGCATCAGATCATGGGGTCCCCTAAAATCCCGTGTCCTAACCAATCTTCCCTGGCCTGTTTCACGCGCTAAGATTGTTGAACATAATTTCCCTACCATCACATGTAACCCTCACTATACCTAACTCCGAAATCCATCCTATCTCTCAACCATTACCTCTGATACCATCCTATCACGACCTACCATCACCAAGATGAGGGAAGGGAAAACAAACTACCAGACCCTTCCTTTCTCAATATGAAAGAGAGATAATGACCCCGAGTCATGACTTCAATAAGCCATAGAGTGGAAAATAGCAACAATGGTAAATAATCAAATGTAATATGGAATGAATTACCCTTTTTATTGGATAATATCAGTAGATAAGATGGTAAAAACAAAAAAAACTCCAAAACTTATGGAAAAAGTAAATCAAAAACCCATTTCCATATGAATGTTCCAAGATAAACCCCTAAAATTAAAAGAAAAACTCATAAGGTAATGTACCAAAAGAAAGAAAGCTGCAGTGGAATATATCCCAACATCTGAGCTCATACGGTCCCGTGCAATCCCCAAAGTCCTCCTTGAAACCTGAAAGAAATTTTATATATGTCGGGTGAGTGTACAAGTATATTCAGTAGGGAAAACTAAAATCTCTCATGCACAAGTGGGGATGCATTCTAATAACCCGTGAAAAAAAGGAGATAACCAAATCACCTAGAAATGAAACTATCCACACAACATCACCAAGGAATACTCCCAAAATAACACAATTTTGGTAAAATAATCGTAATAGCACATCAATGTTTTGGTACCCCTCACCACTTTCCCACTAGTTATTGAAGGCATCCTATGTGTCAGACCTCCCCCATAATTTTTACTATAATCTCATTGTCGCCCCAACAATAACCTTATGGGCCACCACAACCATGTATCCTTCCCATAGACACCTAGGCCACAACTACCACACATCCCGAACACAAACACCTGGGCCACTACAAATATACATAACCATGCCCGCAGAAACCTGTCCCGAACAACCACTGCCATGCCCAAAGAAACCTGGGCCACATCCTAAAGACACTTGGTAAACAACCAGCCCACACACTCCAAGTAAAACCACCAAAACCACCCTACCCAAATAATTTTGGGCTTTAATAGACCTCAGGAAATCACATCCTACCCAAAGAGTCTTGTATACTTGGGATAGGGAGCAGAAAATGAGATAATTACTAGCCACTCCTAGGAGTGTTGGGAAAATCACCCTCCCCCAAGAAACGGGGGTATTCATCATGACGTTCTCAAAGTGGGTGGGGGGAAAATAAGAAACAAAACAATGAAATTTATACACATTGGTAGGAAATCACTCATCCCATCCTATGGGTTTTTAAACCAGCCCAAAAGCAAGCACCCACTTTACTATTCATTTATACAAAAGCACAACAACCACAACCAAAGCACATCTCATTCCTGGGAAAAAAATCCCCCATTGAACACATTATTGTTATCATATTCAAGTGATTACATTTAAATAAATCTTCACTACCAGGAAACTAACAAGAATATCTATAGGAAAAGGAAGGAAAAATAACCAAGCAGTAATTTAGGCATTTAAACCAGGTTCTCTTGTAAAGTCACAACAACAAAAGGGATCTTTGAGACCCCTCGAAGCACTGGAACCAAACCAAGACCCATTTTATGGCCCCACAAAGCCTTAGGTCAACAACCAACAACTCAAAAACAGGGGATCCCGTCCCCATCCACGTCACCCCAAAAGGCTTCAAACAAAAAAACCATACATATCACTAGAATAGAGAAAGGGAGTTCCTAGATTTAATCAAGCCATTCATTAAGTGTCGTCTTTCCATTTGGTTAAATGGGGTGATCACACAAGAATTATTGTTAATTGGGAATCCACTTAATCAACTGAGTTTATGTGATTAAAGAGTTTACATTTTATATCCATTCAATCACAAGATTATCTAGAAAACATATGTTCATTAGTGCAAAAGAAAGGACCACCAACGACCATGATTTTCTGTGGACATAATCCCGTATAATTCACAACATATAAGAGAAGATAAAGGAGTAAAACAACATCATCAAACACACCCTTTCATTCTTTAAAAACCATTTATTATATTTGTTAAAGTTTGGTTTCATCCGTACCTGAAGGAAAATTATCTTACTCACCCCGCATGATACATAATAAAGAGAGTCGAAGGAAAACCCTACTTGGATGATCAATGATCAATGTTTTATCCTCACGCTAAGAATTGGGGATTCACGACTTGCAGGGGATGAAATCTAAGGACTCCAAGATTGAGTAGGAAAGGGTCCAACATGATCACACAACTAGCCTTAGGATGAGGGACTCTAAACACACCAAGTAAAGGAAAAATGACTAGCCAAGAGGGAGAAAAAAATCCATGCGATAAAAGGTGAGATCCATGATTTACGGGATATGAAATATTGAATGGTTTTAAAGGAAGATAATGCTTTCTCTACGTGGTTGGGCGGTTATATATGATTGAATTAATTGTTATTTAATAATTTTCATCATAGAGGTGGAGATAACAACTGTGAGTTAATGGATACCCTTTAAATGGGGAAAAACCATGTAACAGGGGTGAAGTTGAATAGTATAGGAAGAAGGGGTGATATGAGGAAAAATCCATATGTTTTGTTAAGTCAAGGATTTTGTGGCTCTTGGGAGATTTTAGATATCATATGTGCGATTTAAATGGGCTTGAAAGGGGTATTAAAACACTTTTATGTCAAAATATACATTTTGGGATCAGAACTGGAAAAAGTCAGAAACTAAAAAAAATCAAAGGGTGGGACACCATTTGGTGAGACACTGTCATGGTGCCACCTGTTCGATGATACACTATATGCAGTGCCACCGTTTCGATGTGAGACTATGAGGGTGTGACCATTACGGTGTCATCACCATGGTGCCACCATCCTGGGGACGTCGTGACCGGTGACACCATTTCGGTGGAACCATTTATTTAAACCGAGTTTTTTGAAAACTCCTTAATGAGTCACTGATAGTCCCCAGGATACCCCCAACACCAGAAACTTGCAAAGTAATGGACCAGGAGGGTCCGAACCATTTCATAGTAAGTCATTTTTTGTTTAAACTTAGTGTTGTGTGTAAGGAAAACAACACCTAGTGTTTTTTTGTAATAAAATATAAATTAATTGTTTCATGTAAAAAAATCTAAAATTGGTATTTTTTATTCAAAAAAAGATCAAAAAGATTAAATTTATTTGAAAAAGATTCACAAAATATCAGTGTGTTACATTCTGCCCCAATAAAATGGTGTTCTTTCTCAAGATTCATCACCTTGTTACCAAAAAATAAGGATACTTATACTTAAATACATCCATAGGTTCCCACATAACTTTCTAAAGATATAGATTTCTTTAAAAAAAGACCATGTGAGTGGTCCTGTTTCTTAAAATTTTCACTAATCTTGAGTCTCTGTCGTTTATTCCTTATAAATAATATTATGTTCTAGTGGTTCGACTTCTGAGTTTAGTGAATATAGTGGACCAGTTATATACTTCCATAGGAGAGATACATGGAACACATCTTGAACCTAAGAGAGGTTTAGTGGAAGCAACAATCTATATGATACCATCTCGATATGATCTATATTTTCAAAGGGTCTGTTATACCAAGGGTTTTGATTTCCTTTATATTTTATGCATAATTTCATCCTCTAGTTGAGGTTTAATAAATTTCTAATTAATATATTAATCTTATAAATTAAGATGAATATTTTTATTCCTAAAGAACTAATGAATCAAAAGATCCATAATTGAATTATTGTTCATTACATTAATCTCAAGTTAAAAAAAGATTAGCACTAATTATCCAATATTAATAAATCTTATTGTGGTGTTATAATACGTTCATCTCTAAAATCTTATCCAAAGTACAATATAAACCATTCCATAAATGGATAACCTTAAAACCCTTCCAAAATATTAAATTTCAAAACTTTAGAAAAAAGGTCACTATATTTATAAAATCGACTTATCATTAATCCCCCAAACAATATGAAGAATATCTTAATTTCTACGTACCAAATATTTCAATTCCTTTATCATGTATTATCTTAAAACATAGTAATAACCTGGATTACCACAAAACCTTATTTAAAAAGAAAATTTCTTCATTATACCTTAAATAAAACATATATTATTGGAGATATTCCATAAATACAAAAATGTTTTAGACCCCATCAATGATAACATAAACTACTATGTCAACAAGTCATTAATTAGTTCCTAGATAATTAGTGCTATACAATTCAATTTATCCATATCAATCATCTATTTATCCAAACTGAACACCATTTTATTAACATCTGGAAAATATTAAGTGTTACATTTCCAAAGTCATGTGTTTTCAAAAAAAAATATCCTTTACTTTAAATAAATTTTATAGGTTATCAGTACCATTCAAAATATTATTTTAAATACATATTGAAAAAATTCTACAGAAAAAATATTTATATATTCCATGATTGTTATAATATATTTCTTGAATTTCCATACACAAAAACTTACATCATTCAACATCATCCTTAATATAATAATTGGGCTTCATCATCTTATTTATTAATACCTCATTACTTTCATATTTCATTCATAGTATCTTTATATTCAATAGAAAAACCATTACTAATATAGCCTTGATAATTCTCTTCACATAATTCCCCTTAGGAAATGAATTTTTATAATTCCCATACCTTCTACATTTAAAACATTCCACAGTTGATGATACTATAGGGATACCATTATTCTCATTCATTGTGTTAACCAAGATTTTCATTTTCCCTCAAAAATTTCTTTCATTGTGTCTTTATTTTTCACACTCAAAACATCTTCCCAACCATTTGAGACATTCTCTTGAGTTCTTCTTCCCACATTATTAACATATAGGAAATTTAACCTTCCTTACTCCATGGTCTGCACTACCAAATATCTCTATGAACTATATTCTTATCTTATATGGTGAGTCTCAGAGTGGGTTTACATGTAAGATTTTAATCCTTTTCCATTAAACTAATTAGAAATAACCAAAATATACTTTTTCTCTACTCATCATCCCATTTGGATTCTATTCAGTAAATTTCACATCACATTCAATGTTAACCCAATTCCTTCTAGTTCACACCATTGACTAAAACCAAAAAATCATTGTTATAGCAACCCAAATCATAGTGGAAAACTACATAAACATGAAAAATAACTTATAAAATTTATGAATCATGACAACTTCTTTTTAATGAATGGAAGCATAATTTCATCCTCTCTCATCCAAATTGATCATCTTTTTAAATCCTTCATTATGGTTCCTAAATATTTTTTGAATTTCTAAAGAATATCCCCTATGTGTGTCAAACTATATGTAAAATTATTTCCCATATTATGCACTGGGTGATAATTGAGTCTAGATCAATGAATCCCATTTGTTGTTATTATCCTTAGGCACCTCTATGTGTGAGGCACATCCACATGTAGTATTCAGACATGGATGTAATTTCTTAAAAACCACTTGATCTATCCTTTACCAAAATTACATGAAATTTTCATATACTTTGAATAATTATTATACTTATCATTAGAGATGTCCCTATAAATATAATTATAAATACCCAGTGGTATCTCACCAATGTTTTCTCATCTGAGTTTCCAAAGGTTAACTAATACTTTCCTCTAATACCAGCTATAGAAATCTTAGATTTTCATAAATAGACATTACATCTTTTTTTATGAATATTTAATAAATCACACAAGCACACACATGAGTACTATAATATTTTTGTGTATTTGGGGACTAAGTATATAATATTCTAATTTGGAAAATGATCTTCAACATCACCCATAAATATATTCTCCTTTATTACTCTTCACATTCATATCCTACATAAATATTTTCTTCATAACCTGGGGAAATGAAACATAAAAAAGGGTGAACTTAGGTGCTCAGTAAGCATAAACAAAGTATATATGTAAGAATAACATCAAAATAAGGGCATAAGAACATGATAATAACATTTTAAAACAATACCCTACATATAAAAGATCATAATATTCATTCATGACATAAATATTGGTAGTTCACAAGACATTAATCATAATGAAATCGAAGGACATGATCCATTAGAGAACAACATTAGAATAATACATGAACTAATGACATACACATCATCTTATAACATTGTGAACATGTATAAATAAATATTGGTTCACTCATTAAGTTAAGAACATAAATAATTCCTTCAAAAAAACTTATAGTCACGGAACCAAGTCCACGCTTAACACCATGGACATGAAAGAAAATTACACACATAACAATATGAACATGTAATAAGCATCACCCATAACATTGTTAACATTTAATGAGGTTCTCACACAATATTTTGAATATATATTCAGGTTCATACACAACATTTTGAACATGAAATATGGTTCAAACATAAGATATTTACTCACGAGTTATTTATCTCTACACAACACATTAGAGGGATATATAGGTCCCACCAGTTATATAATGGAAATCATACATATGTGTGCCAGAATAACATAAAAATTTCATGATATCGTTACCCATGAAATAAAATCGATTTCATAAATATTGCATCATATAATAACCTATGGAAAATATATAGGTTTCATAATCATTTCATCATTTAATTATAGAATAAACAATGAAAATAAGGGGGTTTTCCTAATCATTTCCTTATAGTGTAGCTTGTGGAAGAGAAGTAGGTTTCACAAACATCATGCTATCTTAAACAAAAAATGTTCCTAGAAAGAATATGATTGGTATATGTGGATCATTTCTCTAGTAAGAAATATGTAACATCAATGAATGTTATCTTATGTGGAAAATGATTTTGAAAGATCATTTAAAACATTTATTTAGTAAAATAACTTTTAATTAAAAATAATATTTAAACATAATAAAATTTGAAAATATGATTCTTTGAAAATAAATTTAAAATTTATAAAGCATTATTTAAAAATCATTTAAAACATTTCTTGAGGAAAATATCCTTTCCTATTCAAAAAACTATTTTTAAAACATAAAATAATTCATAAATCCTTTTATTTCAGAATAAAATTGAGAACATATAAATTAGTCTTTATAACAATGTGGGTAAATGATAGTGTAAAATTTATTATATGGATTATAGGTTAAAAAACATTCTTTCCAAATTTTATGTAAAATAAAAATAGATATTATTTGGAAAACACCGTGAAGAATCCATTCAAAAAAATTTGTAAAAATTAAAATATGGGTTAAAAATAATCTAATAATTTTTTTTAATAATGTTCAAAATTTTTTAAGAAATATTTTAGGAAACATATATTTTGAAGAAAGGGGGTTTTCGACCAAAGTGAAAAATAAAGTCAGATTTTGTTAAAAAAAAGACTAAATTATTTTACGTACAAATTAGTGGAAAATGGTAATATTACTAAGAAGTATCATAAATAAAAAAGGGGATAAGAAATATCATGAGAATTATTGAGAGGTATATCATAATATTTCAATATTATATAACTAATCATATACAATCCTGATAAATGATGAGATTGTAACATAAAACCACTAAATATTTTGTAACATTTAAGAAAAATACAAATGAATGAGAAATAATCCAATAAATATTTAATCGCCATAATTTTTAGGAGAAGAATCATAATTTACATTCATGGTCAGTATATAAACCTCATCCAAGAAATATGTGGTAAATATGGCTTGGGTCTCACAAAAAATAAAGGTAATATGAAAATCCATTATTATATAAGAAATATTAGGAATCGTAAGAAAAAATATATAATAACATAAAATTAAACCTTAATTATAATTAAAATAACGATATTAGGTTAGTATATACACTACATAAAATAAAGGAGTGTTTAATTTTCATATGTCTCCCAGAAATAAAAGAGACTAGAAATCCATTACCTTAAGTATCGACATCCTTCATACATGTATAAACGTCTTATAAAATATACAATTTTAATATAAATATATTATAGAACAACAATTATATATATTGAAACATATATTATTTACTTATGACCCATTTATTACCCATTTATTTCCAATTCCTTGTTGAAATCACATTTCAGGTAATAATTGCTTTTTTTTCATATATGTTTTGATTTGTTATTTTTGGTCCTCAGACATTCATTATGGTTCCATAATGTACCGAATAATAGTCATGAAATAATTATAATATTTATTCCTCAATTATACATTTAATACCAATCATTAAATATGGTTTTGATAAATGAATTACATTATGATCATGGAAATGGTCGGCCATACGTACTCAAAATTAAAATTTCCATTTTTCAACGATCATTATGGAAAACAGGTATGTAATATTTTGTCACAAAAAATGATCATAATATATAATTATTTATTTAAATATGCTAATATATATTTTCATCTGGGGTGGTTATGAAAATATATATTCACATCAATTCATGGAGGCGATAGTCCACAAATACATGAATGGTGATATCATATTTCAGTGACTAAAAGGGTAATAAATAAAATGATATATTATATTTTTAGAATGATAAATATTTCATTAATATAATAATTATTTCATTAATTTCACACATATTAATTAATTATTTTCTTTATTAACTTTAATGTAAAGTGTCAGTGAAAAATTAATCACATCACTTTGTGTGATTGTAGTTCGCTGTACACACAAGTGACATTATCATATCCCCTAAAAATTAGAAATTAAAAAGGTAATATAATATAATGACTCAAGTGGTATAATTATATTAAAATTTTCATATAAATATATTTTTTATCCATCTTCATACCCAACCCTGAGAGGATTTATTGGGAAAAAAATGGCATCGATTCGAGAGGCGGTAGTCCGACGTACACTTGAATGAAGATTTCATAACATATTTTATAGAAGTGGAGATGATTTTTTGCCATTAAATTAAAATAAATAATCTTATAATATGTAATATACGGAGTTTTTATATCATATTTGTTTAATAATAATTGAGGGAGGTAGATGAAGAAATAGTATAAAAACTCACGTTGAAGAATACTAACTCTTCTTTGGGGAACATCCTTAGGTTTGAACCAAAAGCCTTCCTAGGTTGGATTTATGCTCACACTAAGGCCCATAGAATTATAGGAGGTAGTTTTGGAAGTGTCTTGAGATTCTTTTTTTCAAAAACAAAAGGGTTTTAATGTGTGAAGTGAAGAGGAGAGGGGGTGTCCATTTATAAGTGTGGTGAGTGATGCACTAGTAATTTTTAAAATAAAAAGGTTGACCCTTATTTTGGACATTCTGAAACGGTCTAAAATGGATTATTATAGAGAATTAGAAACTAAGGGGCCAAAATACTTCCAGAAAATATATTTTATAATTGTATTTAGGTCATTTTAACCATTATAGTTTTTAGTGTAACCCTATGTAAACCTATTTTTACCTTAATCTTGAAACATATTTTTTTTTTCTGTTTTACAATTCATTATAGTAAAAATTAATTTGAAATTATTAGATAATATAAATTATTATTATCGTAAATATGGAATTAATTTTTTCCAATTACATTCACATAATTTTCAAAAAAAGTATTTAAAATTAATTACGTAGACACGATGAGAAACATGGTTTTCAAAGAGAAAAATGTTCAGAAGTTTACAAGGTTTTTATATAAAAATTAAATATGAAAATGATTAAAATGACCAAAATTGGATTAATAGAAATATAATTCAACTAATTTTAATTTAAATACAATATATAATTTATTTACCTTTTTAAATAATTTAAACAAAGGTATTGTTTAGTTAAAATTTAGTATTTTTCACCATTCATGAAAAAATTAATAATTTCAAAAAATTATCAAATATTAACCCTAAGATAATTTTTAAATTATGATTTAAAAAATGAACATTATTTTATCAAATAAATTTTATACAGGTTTAACAAATTAGTTTTAAAATAAGAGCGCAAAAAGGTGACAAAATTGATTTTTATAAAAAATATTACTCTAAAGAATAAAATTGGATTTATTCTAATATTTAGTATAAACAGGATTAACTTTAAATTAGTGATTAAATATATAATATATAAATTTCATTTAAATCACTTACTAAAAGTGTTTATTTAATTTATTTGGGTAAAACATGTTTTTTTCATAAAACTTGTTTTTAGAAAAAGATATCCTTTATTTTAACATAGTTTTTATTTTCATTTTTAATTAATTATCACCAAATAATTAATTTTATATACTTGTGAAAACCATATATTTTCATAATTTAGTTAATCATGTTCATACCCTTTATAGCAATGACTGTGTTGTAACTATCCTATTAAATAATAATTTTTAGTAGTAAGTCGCGATTTGTTTAAAATCAGTGTTTCCTGTAATGAAAAAACACACATTTTTTCATGTAACACAAGATAAAATCGGTGTTGCATGTAACTCAAGATAAACTCAGTATTTCATGTAATGAAGAATATCAAAAATGTTAAATTTATATGAATTTTTTTTCACAAATTCCTTGTGTGTTACAAGACTCATTTAAAGTCCATATAGTAAGTTCTAATAATGTTGTATATAAATTTAATGGCCCTTTTATATTTCATTAGAAATCCTTTGACATAGTCTACGGTTATGTTCTCCCATTTCTATGTTTGTATGGGTAATGGTTTCATCACCCACTCAGACTTCAATCATTCTAGCATAACTTTTTATCATACAAAACACTTAGATGTATATTTAAAAATATCATACTTTATATTATTCCATTATAAGTAATCATAGAGATATCTACAAATCATTGTTCTTCTTGGGTGGATGGATAATTTTGAGCTATGAGAATCATAAAATACCATATTCTTTATCTCAAGATTATATGGTAAAAATAATTGTGTATTATATTTAACAACTCCATCTTTATCAATGTTGAACCCTAATATTTCACCAAAACATATATCTTCCACCTTCTTTTTTTCTTCATATAATCAATTTTCACTATATTAATATTCTATAAGATATTTTGTTGATTAATAATTTGATTAAGGAAGGATTTAATATATTTATTTATGATTCTAATGTATATCCTATGAAATTAAAAGAATATTGGACCCCATAAAATCCAAATCATGGATAGGGTTATAGGATCCTTTTAACATAGAGAATTTTATGTCTTTTTAAAATTTCTAGGATAGTAATGGATTGAATAGTCATAGTATTTGATCATATCTAACCATCTTCTTTGGTGTATATTGGGATTCTTCTATTTGAATATATACTTTATACTTTTGTGATTAATATACATGTAAATTGTTTCTCTATAGAGATAATGATTCCAAATGTGAAATAAAACATTACTCATCAAAACATCAAATCATGTGTTGGGTAACTTTTCTCATATAACATAAATTGTCTTAAGGAATATACAATTACTTTATCAATTTTCATGAGTACACAACCTATTATTTTCATTAAAGGATCATTTTAAATCCCAAATCATTCCCCAATTTAGGGTAATGTGAGTACATATTATATTAATCACCTTTTCATCAACTAATTGTATATCTATTAAAATTTTCTATCTAGAAAAACACTGCTTTATTTCAAGTTAGCATGGCCAATGGGTTTGAAAGTCATTATTTTTTTTAAAAAAATTATCCACAATACCTATGTAATCAATAGAATCCATGGATCTCTACCACTGATGTTTATCTAGTAAATTTATTATTAAACTTATTCTTTTAATGATCAAAATATTACCACTCTTTTAGGATAACTTGTCCCATGAATGATACATTTTCCATCCAAAAGTCATATTTAAGGCAGTTTTTATACATATTCTCCTTTCAGAAATTATTTAACACAATGTTTAAGGGTTTATCATGAAAAACGTTATCCCATATTTTCACCCTTACACATGTGATTTATAATCTTCGCATAGTATAATATCCCATATTTTAATCATTTTTATTCAAATATCATTTTTCAGTCATTATATAAAAAATCATTAAAAAGGAAAGTCTCCTTATTTTTTTATTTACATGGAAAAACTCTACATTGGTATTTTGGTCATAATAGTCACTACCCCAATCAAAATTGAAAAATTATTTTTTTAGGATCACATAGTTTTTGATATTTATTTTATTCAACTTGGATGAGAATTGAAGCCAACTGTATGAGGCCTAATTGAATAATTCGAGTTGGTACATTAAATTTATGCATAGTTTAAATGTCTTTTATGGAGAATAAATTTTTTCACAAAGTACAAGTCTAAAGGCTCAAATTTGTTTTTGAAGATCTATAAAATACCTTTGGACAATTTAATTTTCCATGGATTCCCTAGATTTGTTTTCATGGTGAAAAATTCATTGAAAGCTCAATAATTAGAATTTGAAGAGTCTTCTTATCTATAAAAGTTCACTTTTATACTTTAGTCATATATTTTTATAAACATGTCCAATTAAGGTAATATTTTATTAGAATATATATAATATTTCTTATAAAAACATTATATATATTTTTTAATTTTTAGATTCTTTCTAATAGTGTGTTAAACATGAATGAAAATTATAATACCAAAATTAGATTTGAAATTAGAAAAAACTTTTAATTATAAATTTATAATTCCATATCCATTTACTAAGATAATCATTTTATCAGATAAGGAGATAGTTTCAATTATTTTAAAAGTATTACATATTTTTAATATATCTTAGTTTTTTTATTTATCTCATTCTTTTATTTTTTGTTTGTGTTTCTTCTACTACTAGATTCTCCTCTAAATCATTAATGGAGAACTAAACTCGCCACTTATTCTTGGGAATGTACAATGATGGTTTGAGTTTTTTATACATAAATAATTCCTATTACTCTATTCTATGATCTCTGTGGTGGTTAAATTGTGAGTTTTTTGTAGTCACCCACCTTTTTCTACCAGTGAATTCTTCTTCTATGTTCATGTTTTTTATGATTATTTATCATTATTGTTCTTTAAATGGATGAGTATAATTATAGTGATGAATTATAGGGATGTGGTCTCCTCAAGAGATTGACACTATCTCATTCCATTATAGTTCATACTTAGTAAAAAATGTTATTGATGAAGATTCATGGAAAAAACCTCCATAAATTTGTTACCGTTTCTAGGGAGGGTAATCACTTCAATATACATTTTTACAAAAAATGAAAAAATTTAAATTTTGAAAACCTAAAAATAGAGATTTATTTCATATCATTTTTATGAGATCTTGAAGTAATGAAGTTATCAAATTCAGATATTATTTTAATGCTTCTAGGATACTCATTGATGAAAAATTAAAATATTAAAAATTTACATGAGTTCAGAACTACTTGAAATATACAATTGAAAAAATAATAACAAATGAAGGAGAACATATCATTCTAAAATAATTCCATTGCGGATATTCAAAGAAAAATAGTATTTACGATCACTAAAATAAAAGAACATAGATCCCTTAAGGTTGAAAAAATTATGAACACAAGATATATAATAAATAAATATTGTTTTACTCTCATTTAAAGATGAATAACCCGAGGATTCTAATACCAAATTCTTATAAGATGCATTTCCCTGTTTGAAATATGAATTCATAGTTGATTATCTAATAGCGAAAGAAATTGAACTTGAAATATGAGGGTTACACATTTTTTTCACATTTAATTTTAAAAATTTTATTGTTACTGAATTAAAAACTAACATATGTAATACTAAAAGTATATATTTGTTAAAATAATGTTGGCCTTAGAAACTAATGATAAAACTAAAGTGACTACCACTAAGGATAAGATGGTGGTGAAATTTGATGAATAGTAATAAGTGCTTGAGTAGACCATGGTGATGTGACTAAATCCTATACATAAAATTTCGTATCACTTGGAGGAGTAAACCATTAAAGTCAATTAGAAGCCCATCTATCTCCCCCCCCCCCCTTCACTTTTACTTCCCTATTTCTATGTTCTATTGGTGTTATAATTTTTCTTCTCTTATTTAGGGTTTCTTACTATTTGAATCTACTTATGGAAGTTAAGAAAAATATCATACAGTGTGTCATGAAACAAAAACACTATCCACCATCAGATTGGAGATAAAACACTATCACTACCAGATTATGGGGGGTAGAAACCTAGAATCCTCTTAGGGTCCAAACCAAGACATGTCCCTTTCAATTAATTTTATCTTTTATTTTTTATTTATCCTTATTTTAAATTTTTTTTGGTAATAATTAGAAGTTTAACTCAAGTATTACACTATTATAAATACACTTAGGTAATGTATTTACATATATTTGGTTTTCCAACCCTTATGTTTTTAATTATACATGATCTAAAATGAAGGGAAGTTAAATTTAAGTGTAGGGTAGGGTCAATATCTTAGATATTTTTGTTATTTTTTTCATATTTTAATTTACATTGGACATAAATGAATATTATTTATAAAATTTTATTCTTGAATTAATTTAGGTTGAGTTGAAATGTTTTTTATATAAATTTTTCATAATATGATAATTAATATTAACATTATTATTTGAATTTTATTTTCAAATATTTTTATGGATTTGAACAATTTTT
Organism: Viscum album; assembly: GCA_963277665.1. NCBI lineage: Eukaryota > Viridiplantae > Streptophyta > Magnoliopsida > Santalales > Viscaceae > Viscum > Viscum album. The sequence goes on from OY728155.1 coordinate 1,060,278,700, forward strand.
GAAATCTATGCCCATGAAACACTTAATTGAATTATTTTTCCAATTTGATGAGGTAATCTAAACCCCTGTGAAATATTCATCATAGTACCTTGGCATTCTTGAAAGAAACTTGGATTTTATGTGAGAACCATAAGTTGTGATTGATTATCTTTCAATGATTTAGATTTAATAATTTTTTAACATTATTTAGGTGTTTCTTTTTATAGAAAATATTTTAAATGATACCTACTACTTAAATATAACCATTTTTATCCCTTAGAATCCATGAAATTAATTATAATATTTAGATGCATTACAAGATGATTTTTCCTAACCTATATTCAATATTAATATTTTTCCAAGTATAGTTCAAGTTTAAGCGTGACAAAACGTACTTTAATGTGTGTTATTTGGGAATAAATTTATTACAAGCTATTCTGTGGTGTGTTCCACTATTCTAGGCAATTAAGATAGGGAAATGATCATGATTCATTATTTATTTAACTTCACTAATATCATCATTTTTTCATTAAAAAAAGAAAAACAAAACAAAATGGAAATGGTAATAATTTTTTTCACATTTTTTAATTTTATTACTAAAATACTTATAAAAATAAAGGGATTTGATTTTTATTCATTCATTATATTAAATTTTCATCTAATCCACCTGAAAAATGAAAATATAAAAATTTTAAAAAAGATAATCAGGTTGAAATACTTATTTACATTCAATATTTCCATCAATATCCATGCCATTAAAATAGGTTTGTGGTATTGTAAAGTCCAAAAATTTCCTTATAATTTTTTGAAAATATTTGGGATTATTATCAGTCTACAAAAATTGATGGCCCGTGACTCTGAGGCCCGAAGAGCCAGAAACATAATTTTGAACTTTTTTTAAGCTAGGTTCAGTAAATGTGGGAGGGGTGATTTCTATCTTTTTAACCACTTCTCAGATTAAAAATATGAGGTCAAAATTGAATTCATAGTGTCAATATTCACTTAAGGGAATCATAACTTTGTTCGAAAAAATTCAGATGAAAAAGTTAATTTTTGGACTTTACAGAAAATAATGAAATTACTAAAGGTTATTTTATTTTTCTTTTTGTAACCGTTGAGAAATGGTGGTGGGACCGCAGTGCAACTTCAGAAATTAATTATGACACTTTTAAATGTCTTGATCCTCACATTAATTTGGTTTTGTAATGGCAATGTTTGTGTGTTTAATTGACCAATTAATTACGGTTAATCAATGAGCCATAATATTAAACACATCGTGGGATATTATTATACTATTTAATCAAACCATGGGGCTGAGTTTTGGGAGAGCTACGAGGGGAGGATCTGAAGTGATGTTGGTTAATTTCCACTGAAATTAAGAATGTTGATCAAGCAACGGTCGTTGGCGGAGTCGATGGGCAACGTAGAACACCGACGAACACCTTCGGATGTAGACCCCTCTTCCTCATCTGTAACACCTTCAAAAAAATTCAAGTTCGGGGTTTTTCTTGATTTATTTCTAAGAGTTTTATGAATTCATCTTCTCTTGATGTTGTTTGAACTCTCCCCTTATTATAACGCTAATGCGGAGGGCGTGGGACGAACAGAACAAGGAACGAACCCTCCGCCGATGTTTCTTTGATTGTGTTCTTCATGGATGATAGACCAATATGGAAGAACGATGAAAAAAGGGGACACATAGTGATGGAAGCGCCCTTGGAGGTACGTTGGAGTAGTCAGAAAAGAAAAAAAACCTCTGGAGCTTCACCGGAGGCCTGCAGAAGCCCCACCAGTACGACAACACCGACGATCATAGGAGGCAGTGATAGGCTCCAGCCTTCCACGAGGGGATGGCGGTGCCTGAAGGCACTGTATATGATTGGGGCGGCCAACTGATGATGGCTCCAGTGACAGTGGCAGTCTGCTGTGGCAGCACACCGTGGAGGAGGGTTGTGGCTTCGAGCTATGGCTGAGGGCGGACCCACACGCTATGGGTCCCACTGATGACCAGTCCAGGCGGACTGACTAGGTGGAGGGGTGCCAACTGGTGCCACTAATGGGGGAAAACCTAACAGACTATGGTTTGTTCGAGAGGAATTCTGACCCCCACACTGAGCTGGAGGGCCGCGCCCAGCCAGCCGGCCGGGTTGGTTGATCGGCCCAGCGGGCCGCTCCTAGCCGGGTGGGCCGGGTCGGTTAGACGAAGTCGGACCATACCCGGACCCACTTACGGCCCAGTTTTGCATAAAAGGATATATCTCATAAACCGGACGTCTGTTTGAAAAACCTCCTATAACATTGGAACCCTTAGGATGAGGAGGTCCTTTTGAGATACTCCCTTTGGTTTTAGTGAAATATGGAGTATGAACGAGTTGGATCAGACTCAAATCAAATTGGGCCACAACACTAAAATGCCTATAACTTATTTACCGTGTGTTCAATTGATGCATCGTCAGTTGTGTTTGAACCCTTATGACATGGTTGTTCATCAGGTTACTTCTTTGTGGGACTTCATGGTAGTTGAAATAACGACAATGTATTGTGGAGCGGATCCTTCAGAATCAAGCATACTAAGTGTGGGAATCCAGTTGTTGGCTGTGACATGTTGAAAGAATAGTGATCCATTATGGGTCAACACCTAGAGATCATCCATGGGTTAAAACCTAGAAATCCTCCTCGGGTCAGCACCTAGATATCCTATTTGTTTTAGAACCTAGAGATCCTTTGTTGGTCAGCACCTAGCGATCCTCCGTAGGTTATCACAAAGCGATCCTCCGTGGGTCAGCACCTAGAGATCCTCAGTGGGTCAGCACCTAGCGATCCTCAGTGGGTCAACACCTAGAGATCTCCATGGGTCAACACCTAGAGATCCTCTCTAGGTCACCACCTAATGATCCTCTATGGGTCTACACCTAGTGACCGTGTGTGGGTCAGCACCTAGTGATCCTCTGTGGGTCATAACATAGCGATCCTCATGGGTGAGCGACTAGTGATCCTCCATGGGTCAGTACCTAGAGATCCTCTGTGGGTTAGCACCTAGATATCCATTGTGGGTCAACACCTAGTGATACTCTATGGGAAATCACTAGGAGATCCTATGTGGGTCAACACCTAGTGATTCTCTATGGGTCAGTACCTAGCAATCCTTTGTGGGTCATCACCTAGAGACCTTGTGCGGTCTAGTAGCAAAATCCTCTCGACAAAATAAGATGATCTAGATTTATGACTAATCATATTTATTATGGTTTTTATGTTATATACCTAGTTTTAGTTGAGTATTTCCTTGTGCTTTGTGATTCAGAACATGATTTCTGGTTTTTTACTTTGTGGAATTCAGGGAGACCTTCATGGGTCTTAGGGACCCTACTGGGTATTTTTATACTCACCCCTACATGGGTTTTCCTACACCTTGTTGTGTCTTGTGTAGATAAAGAAAAGTCTTGACTGAGGTTTCAGATCTAGGAATAGACGGTTCCCGGTGGTGACTACTTGATACAGAGAGAAGCAGTGACGATATGTACCTAACCTTCAGGTATGATCCTTGGAAGATGATCTTGGGAGATGTTTTCTTTTTATTTTTTATTATCTATTTCAGTTGGGCTTTTATACTGCCCCCTTACATTAAGTTCACACTTTTACATCAGCAGTGTTACTAAACGGTTGACTTTTGTTGTGTAACTAGTCACTGTGTGTATAGGTTTCAAGGTAATGCCTTCCCGTTTCAGGGATATGCCTTTCTGGAGCTAGTCACCAACCCTTGGCCTATGAAAGGAGGGCCAGACCTCCTCTACCTTTCAATTTCCACACATCTGAACCTACATCCTAGGGTCATCCTTCTAATGGTCTGGCTCAATTGGACCTCTACATCATCTGCCTACTGCCTGCTGCAGATGACTCGTCTACCTGTTGTCCGATGGTGGCCCTCACCATCGGTGCAGTAGATGAGAGGAGTCCGAGATATCATGAAGTGGTGGACTAATATGTCGATGTCTTTCCAGAGGATGTTCTATGACTACCTCCTCATGGAGAGGTAGACTTCTACATCAAATTTTATCAAGGGACGACCCCGATATCTACACCAGCATATCAGATGGCACCTATGGAGCTTCGTGAGATGAGGGTACAACTGGAAGACATGCAGGTTAATGGGGTTCATAAGTCCTAGTGTTTCTCCATGGGAAGCCCTGATTTTGTTCGCCAAGAAGGCAGATCAGAGTTTGAGGCTTTGCATGGACTATCAGTGCCTGAACCAAGTGTCCATGAAAACAAGTATCAACTCTTGGGGATCGATGATCTCTTTGATCAACTGAAGGGAGATTAGCGTTTTTTGAATATAGACCACATATTAGGATATCATCAGCTCAGGGTACAAGATAAGGATGTAACATAGACAACCATCAAATGCTGGTATGGACACTATGAGTTCTTGGTGATGCCTTTCAGTGGGACCAATGCTCTGGCATTGTTCATGGGGACCAAGAACAGGATCTTCTAGCCTTACCTCGATCTCTTCATGGTGGTTTTCAATGATGAAAACATGATATACTCAGTGTTGTAAGAGGATCATTCTATGCATATTTATATAGTTCTAGATACACTCTGAGAGAACCAAATTTATGGAAACCTCTCTAAGTGCCAGTTCTATATTAGGGTAGTCTACTTTGTGGGACACGTTATCTCAGAGGCTGGAGTTGTAGCAGATCCAGTGAAGATAGAGGCAGTTCTTTCTTAGGATCCAGCCAAGAGTGTGACCACGATGTGGAATTTACTCGGATTGGATGGTTACTATCATATATTCATACCTAACGTTTCTAGAGTTACATTACCCTTGTCAGCTTTGACAAAGAAGCGAAAATCTTTCTAATGGATTGAGAGATTCCAAAAACGTTTCTTGGAGATGTGGAAAAGATTGAAGAGTTCCCCCATATTGAGGCTACTAGAAGATGGTGTTGGGTTTGTAGTATACTTCGATGCATCAGAGACCGGATTGGGATGTGTCTTGACACTGGACCGAGCAATGATCACTTACAGCTCACGACAGATGAGGTAGCATGAGAAGAACTATGCTACCCATGTCTTGGAGTTAGCATCAGTGGTATGTTCCATGAATATGTGGTGGTACTACATGATAGGTGAACATTTTACCATCTACTCAAACCAAAATGAGTCTCAGGTATATCTTCACACAGATGGACTTGAACCTGAGACAATAGTGATGTCTGGAGTTCCACCAGGATTATGACATTGAGATAGTCTACACTCCTAAGAAGGGTAATACAGTGGAAGACGTACTCAACAGAAGGACTTCTTTATAGTTTTTGAGTGAGGTTATAGAGTATCTAGCTGCAATACATTTATCCTCCATGGATAGTGATGGAACAGATTACCTCCAGTCTATAATAGTTACTCACCCACTCCTTCAACAAGTCAAGGAGGCATAACTTGAGGATGTTGATTTCAAGGCCAGACATGCTCAGATATCCTTAGGATGGGCTCCTGAAGGATTTTATGATGGTGGGGAGCATGTCATCCTTTTCAGAGGACGCACCATGGTACAAGTGATGCTAAGAGAGGAGGTGTTGGGGGAGTTCCACACAACCACATTGGTGGTACATCCTGGTGTGGTGAAGATGTACCAGGACCTCCGACTTTAGTACTAGTGGATAGGGTTGAAGAAAGCAGTGGAAGATTTAATTTCACAGTGCCTCACTTGTCAGTATGTGAAGGTCAAGCATCAAGTTTCAGAAAACTTGGCATAATAACTTGAGGTTCCGGAATGGAGGTGGGATGGTATCTCCACGGACTTCATGACAGGGATACCACATACATCCACGAGCCAAAATTCCATCTGGGTGATCATTGACCGACCCACCAAGTTGGCCCAATTCTAACCCATCTAAGAGCAGGTATCAGTAGAGGGCTTGTGTCACCTCTACGTATAGGATATTGTACGACTTCATGGGGTTCAATCAGTGATCATTTCAAATTGTGATGCTCATTTTAAATCTTGGTTGTGGATGGGATTGTAGGACATTTTTGGGACTTAGCTACGCTTGAGAACTATCTTTCACCCTTAGATTGATGGTCAGACGGAGCAGACCATACAGATTATTAAGGACATGATTCAGTCTTGTGTTCTTGATTTTGGCCACCGTTAAGAGAACCACCTGCTACTGGTGGAGTTCACATGCAACAACAGTTATCACTCCACCATCACCATGGAGCCATATGATGACTTGTACAGGCGACCATGCAGATAAACTTTTTGCTAGATAGACCTAAGGGAGCCAACACTTATGGGTCCAAAGTTGGTACGAGCTACCACTGGGAAGGTGTAGATAATCCTGGAGTGAATGAAGAATGCACATAGCTGGCCGAAGTCTTATGTCAATAGGAGATGGATACCCTTGGAGTTCGAGGAGTGAGACCATGTGCTCTTATGGGTCTCACCCCAACATGGATTACAGAGTATTGTCGAGGACATCGAGCTATCTATGAGGTTTATCAGACCTTTCTAGATCCTCAGAAGAGTAGGAAAAGTGGAGTACTGCCTATCTCTTCCCCCAGAGATGCACCAGGTTCATAATCTTTTACATGTGTCACATCTAAAGAGGTATGTGCATGATCCATCGCACATTATCAAATGGGGAGAGATAGACGTTGATGATGGGGAAACATTCATGGAGTTCCTGGTGGAGATAGAGGATCGAAATGAGATGGTCCTTTGTGGGTGGTTGATTCCATTGGTGTGAGTTTTGTGGTTTCCCGAGAACCTCCAAGAGAGCACATAGGAGAAGAAGGCTCAGATTCATGCTCATTACCCCCATTGTTTCCTACTTCTGTGGAGGATTTTGAGGATAAAAATCCCAAACGTAGTTAGAATGTAAAGACCCGAATTTTCCATATATTTTTTTTAAAATTATTTGGGATTATTATGAGTCTTCAAAAATTGATGGCACATGATTCTGAGGCCCGGAGATCTCGGAACGGAATTTTGAACTTTTTTAAGGTATGTTCAGTAAACATGAGAATAGTGATTTATATCTTTTGAACCGGTTCTCAGATTAAAAATACAAGGGAACCGTTGAATTTGTAGTGCTATGATTCGCTCAAGGGAAGATTATCATTGTTCAGAAAAACTAGGATGAAGAAGTTAATTTTTAGACATTACAAAAAAATAATAAAATAACTAAAGGTTATTTTTTTCTTTTTTCAACTATTGAGAAATGGTGGTGGGACCACGGTGAAATTTGAGACATTAATTATGAGAATTTTAAATTTCTTGAACCTCTCATTTTTATGGTTTTCAAAAGAAAACTTTTGTGTGTTTAATTTACTCATTAATTACTGTAAACTAATGAATCATAATTTTAAACACAACATGGGAGATTAATATCTTATTCAAAGAAACCTATGGCATGGGTTTTTGTGATCAACACGATGAAGCTCTAATGAAACGATGGTTGAAACCTACTCCAATGGAGAACAAGGAATGAATGAACACCGACGAACACCCCTTCGAATATGGGTTCATCTTCCTCATCTGCAAAATCTCCCAATGTTTACAAGTAGGGGTTTATCTTGATTTTTTTTAATGAGTTTTAGGAATTCAACTTCTCTTGATGAGGTTTGAACTCCCCCATTATTATAACGCTAACATAGAAGGCGTGAGCTGAACCAAACAAGCATGGACCCTCTGCCAATGTTGCTTTGATTTTGTTCTTCATGGACGACTGACCAATACAATGGAAAGACAAAACTGGGGGCCATGAAGTGATGGAAGCACCATAGGAGTCCCATTGGTGCAGTCAAAAAAGAAAATGGACCCTCAGAGCATCACCAGAGGCCCACGGAAGCCCCGCCAGTATGATGACATAGGGGACTAGAGGAGGCGGTGTTTGGCTCCCACCGGCTGCGAGGGGATGAAATCACCTGAAGGGGCCACAACATGCCATGGATAAGGGCCACGACTTTGAGCCGCGATGGAGGGTGCACCCGAACCCTACGGGTCCTGCTGATAACATTTCCTGGTGGACTGACCAGGTGGAGCGGTGCCGACTGGCACTGCTGATGGGGGAAACCGTATGGAACACAGTCCGTTCGGGAGGGTAGTTGACCCCCATGCCTAGCTAGTGGGATGCACCCAGCCAGCGGGCTAAGTTGGTCTAATTGCTTGGTGGGCCACATCCAGCCAGGTGGGCCGGGCCGAGCCAGCGGTCCAGTGGGTCTTTCCAACGACACAACAGTCCGAGACCATAGCCTATCCCTTTTGGGTTGGGCCAAGCCAAACCGGGCCACGACCAGCCCCTTCGGGCCGGGCCCAACTGAACCTGGACAAGCCCATCCCCTTCAGGTAGGGCCTAGAGGGCGTGGTCAGACTGGACCCAGACCCACTTATGGTCCTATTTCGCTTAAAGTGATCTATCTCCAAAACTGGACGTCCATTTGACCAACCATCTGTGGTGATTGAAACTTTAGGATGAGGTAATCGGCTTGAGATACTCCACTTGGTTTTTGGTGAAAGTTGGAGTATGGCCGGGTTGAATCAGAATCAAATCCAATAGGACCCTAACACTAAAATTCGTATAACTTACTGACTGGTCATCTGAGTGATGCCCCATTAATCTCATTGGAACCCTTACGAAATGGAAGTTCATTGGGTTAGTTTTTCATGGGACATTGTGCTGGTTGAAATAAAATCGATGGATTGTGGAGAAGATCGTCATGAATCATGCATACTAAGTGTGGGAATCCAATGGTTAGATGTGATGGGATGAAATAATTGATATCCTCTATGAGTCATCACCTTGAGTTCCTCTGTCGGTCATCACCTAACGATCCTGCATGGGTCAAATCCTGGCGATCTTATGTGGGTCAACACCTAGATATTCTATGTGTTTCAGCACCTAGAAATCCTCTGAGGGGTCATCACCTAGAGATCCTCCATGGGTCATCACCTAGAAATCCTATGTGGGTCACCACATAGAGATCCTCTCTGGGTCAGCCCCTAGAAATACAATTTGGATCAGCACCTAGCGATCCTCTATGGGTCACCACCTAGAGATCTTCTGTGGGTCAAAACCTAGCGATCCTCTATGGGTTAGCAACTAGCGATCCTATGTGGGTCACACCTAGCGACCTTGTGCGGTCTAGCTACAAAATCCCCTCGATAGAATAAGATGATCTAGCATTATGACTAACAATATTTATTTCTGTTCATTAAGTTATATACCTGGTCACAACTAAGTCTTTACTTATGTTGTGTGATTGAGATTATTCATTGTGTTTTTTCCTTTGTGGAATTTTGAGAGACCATTGGGGTCCTTGGAGTCCCTACTACTAATTTTTACACTCACCCCTTCACAATATTTGCACAAACCTTGTTGTTTCTTGTGCAGAAGACTAATATCCTTGACTAAGGTTTGCGAGCTTGGACCAAACAGTGCACAGAGGTGACCAGTTGACGTAGAGAGCCACCGTGACAACCTTTATGTAACCTTCAGGTAAGATCCTTCTTGGATGATCTCAGGAGCTTTTTTATTTTTATGTTGAATTATCAATTTTAGTTGGGATTGTATACTAGACCCTTATATTCCATTCACACTCTTAATTTAGTAGTTTTACTACACACAACTTACTTTTTTTGTGTACCTAGTCTTTGTGTGTACTGGTTTAATGGAAATTCATTCCTGGTTTAGGGATATACCTTTCCGAATCTAGTCTCCAACCCCTGACTTATAGAAGGAGGGCATGGGGTAGTCAAGACATAGGCCTTAGGGGAAAGGTTGTGAAAAAGATAGGTATATCTTAAAGAACAAGAATAAATATGATTAGTCATAAACCTAGATCATCTTATTCTATCGAGATTATTTTGTGGCTAGAACGCACAAGGTCGCTAGGTGATAACCCTCAAAGATCGCTACGTGCTGAACCACAGATGATTGCTAGGTGATGACCCAGAGAGGATCACTAGGTGCTGACCCAGAGAGGATCTCTAGGTGCTGACCGACATAGGATCGCTAGGTGCTGACCCACCGAGCATTGTTATGTGCTAACCCACAGAGGATCTCTACCCGTCCCCCAGGGCCCGTGCCGTAACTACCCTAATCCCACCTTTCATAGTCCAGGGGTTGGAAACTAGAACCGGAAATAAGTATCCCTAAAATGGGAAGGTATTTTCATTAAACATGTATACACATAGACTAGGTACACAAAAAAGCAAACAATGTAGTAAAACTTATGAAGTAATATTCTAAATTGGAATTAAGGGGCCAATATATAATCCCAACAGAAAGATATAATATAAAGGAAAATGAAAACAGCTCCTTAGATCATTCTCCAAGGATCCTACCTAAAGGGTAGGTAAATCTTGTCACTGTGGCTCTCTATGTTAATCGGTCACCTCCGTGCACCGTCTGGTCCTAGTTCCCAAACCTCGGTCATGGCTGTCCATTTTCTGCATAAGACATAATAAGGTGATGACCCATAGAGGATCGATGGGTGCTAACCCATAGACGATCGATGGGTTCTGACCCACAGAGGATCGATGGGTGCTGACCCACAGAGGATTTCTAGGTGTTAACCAATGGAGGATCGCTAGGTGACAACCCACAAGGGATCATTAGCTTCTAACCCACAGAGGATCACTCGGTTCTGACCCATAGAGGATCTATAGGTGCTGACCCAGAGAGGATCCCTAGGTGCTGACCCACAGAGGATCGCTAGGTACTTACCCATAGAGGATCTCTAGGTGTTGACCCATAGAGGATCACTAGGTGATGAACCATATAGGATCTCTATGTGATGAACAAAGAAGGATTTCTAGGTGCAAAACCATAGAGGATCGCTATTCGTTTTTATGTTACATCCAGCCACTGGATTCCCACACTTAGTATGCATGATTCTAGAGGATCCTCCCCACTAACCATAGGCCATATTTCAACTACCACAAAGTACCACAATGAGGTAACCCAATGAATTGCAGTGTCATAAGGGTTCTAATGCAACTAACGACATGTTAATCAGACCCCCATTCAGTAGGTTATAGGAATTTTAGTGTCGGGGGCCTGGTTCGATTTGAGTCCGATCCAACCCAGCCATACTCCACATTCTCTAAAACCCATGTGGAGTATCTCAAAATTACTGCCTCATCCTAAGGGTTCTAGAACCATAGACGTTTTATCCACCGAACGTCCGTTTTAGGAGATTGAGCCCTTTAATAGAAACTGGGCTCGAAGTGGGTTCGGGTCCGTTCCGACCCGACCCACTAGGCCAGGTTCAGCTGGGCCCGACCCGAATGGGTTGAGATTGGCCCAGTTTGGTTGGGCCCGACCCAAAGGGGTTGGGCCGCGGGCTTGGCCCGCTAGGGTATGGGCTAGGACCATTTGACAGTGGGCTCGGCCTAGCCCACCCAACTGGGCATGGCCTGCCAGGCCGCTGGACCAACCTGGCCCGCTGGACAGGCGTGGCCCGCCAACTGGGACCTGGGGTTCACTATTGGAAATTCGAGTTATAGCCATGGTTTTAAACCATGGCTATAGGTCCTCAAACAATGGCTATAGGTAATAAACACTGTTTTAGGAACCATGGCTAAGTTTGGCATGGCTATAGGCCAAGACCTATAGCCACAGTTCGGAACAATGGATTTAGGTATACAGCCACGGTTCCAAACTCTGGTCCTATCATTATAGCCACAGTTTTAAACCATGGATATAAAAGAGGGTGAACAAACTTGTTTACCATGGTTTATAACTATGTAATTATACTTATAGCCATGGTTAAAAACTATGGAAATAGACCTATACCCACGGTTTAGAAACCATGGCTATAAGGTCTGCATATACATAAAAAAATACCCCACCCCCCTTTCAGTATCCCACCCCCTAGACAACTCCTAGCCCCTACCCTCTCCCAGGCACAACCCCCCTATAGTGGAACCCCCCAGGAGCCCCCTCCCCCTACAATTCCCCCTAGATATCCCCCCCTCTCCCTAAAATGCCCTCTAGAAAGCCCCTTTGGACAGCCCTCTTGAAAATCCCCTGTAAATCCCCCCAACAAAGCCCCTCTGGACCGCCCTCCTCCCCACTTCAAATCCTCCCAGAACAGACTGACTAACCCTACAAAGCCCCCTACCCCCACCCCTGGAAAGCCCCCAACCCCCCTGCAAAACCCCCGTGGACAGCTACCCCCTGGATAGCCCCCCCCCCCCGCAAAGCCCCCCTGTAGTCCCGTCCCTTGGACAACCCCCCCTCACCCTAAAAAGCACCACACCCCTATAAATCCCCCTAGATAGCCCCCGATGCAAATCCCCCTGCCCCACCCTTGGACATCCCCCCTACAAAGCACTCCTGCAAAACCCCCTGGACAATCCCCCTCCCCCCTACAAATCCCCATAGATAGCCCCCAGTCCCCACCCTCTCCCTTGCACAGCCCCCCTATAGTACCCCCCCAGCAGCCCATCCCATGGACAACCCCCTCCGCCCAGAAAAGCCCCTCCTGAACAGACCCTCCCCCTTGCACCCCCTCATTTAATAATAGTTAAATAATATTATATTTAAATTGGAGATTGATGAGTGTTTGTGCAATGTTTAAGTCATAATGATATTAAAGTTATAGTAGAGCTCAATAAAACTATGATTCCCAAAAATTTTGACGAACTGATTGATGTTGAATGAATAGATATATGGTTTTAGTCAAATATTATTTTACAACAATCAATATGTGTAGTTAAGAAGTTGTTCTGAATGGAATGACGAAATCATCTAATTTGGTAGCCCACCCCCTACAACACCCCTTCCTGGACCCCCCTCCACTCCCCTTGTAGTTTCCCACCCCCTACATCCCCCCTTCCCCCCTATGCAACCCCCCTTCTAGGACGGCACACCCCCCAGACAACCCCCTCCATGCCCCCCTTGGCAACCCCCCTCCTGGAAACCCCCTCCCTCTTGTAGAGCCCTCCCTACGTAGAAACTCCTCCTCATAGACACTAGACACCCCCCTTCATGGCTGCACCCCCCTCCTGGACACCCCTCTAGACACTGGACACCCTGTCCCCTTATGCACACCCCCTTGCACACCACCTAGCACCACCCCTACTGGACCCCCTTGCACCAACCCTACTGAACACCCCCACTGAACACCCCCCTCTTAGACAGACCCCATCCCCCTAGTATATTCAGGCTATCATCCATATAGTGTTGGAGGATAATTAATACTGGCATAATGGCCACAATAGTTGGAGTAGTTATCTACACACAGAACAGATGAAATCAACCCAAAAACAATCCAATCAAAAATGATGTCTGGTGTGTGGTTACACTTGATTGGAAGAACATAGGAAAATTTCTCAATCTAAAAAAAAAAGAAATGATTATGTTTTTTAAGGAAGAATTAATTATTCATGGAATTATTTGGGTTTGTTATTTATTTTTTGAACTGAAAAAGAATGGCCCCACCTGGATTCACTTCAATGTAGTGTCGATTAAGAGATTTGGAGGTGTGGTGGTGGAATAATTAGAGGCTATGACTACTCAAACAAAATAATAACTTAACGCTATCGAGGAAACTTAAACTGGGTGTGCTATGGGGAATTAAAAGCCTGTACAGATGCAGTGAAAGGAGTAGAAAGAGGTGTTTGAACTAGCACATGATCCTACTGAATTGAATAGTCACCAAGATCTGTATTTTTCTTCGACACTATAGTCCGATATGAAAAATTGGGAGAAAAAGTAGATGAATATAGCTACATAAATGTAGGTTACTACAATTTTTCTTGTAATCATGCACATATTGGATTATTTTAGCCTCTCAGGACACATCCCAGCCTAATGACCACTTCATCCTCACCCCCCTCTTGTAGCTGTGCAGCCTCTTCCTAGAACGACCCTTCCCCTAACCCCTGCACCATCCCCCTAACCCCCTACACCATCCCCCTACCCCCACATCACCCTATACTAGAATCCCCCCTAAACCAGTCCCCTCTCCCACAACCATCCCCTAACCCCCCTCCACCTACACCACCCCCAGGCACCTAGCCTTCACCATCCCCCAGCCCCTAGTCTGCACCAGCCCCAACCCCCCCACCCCACCCTTGCACCAGCCCCCCTAACCCCCCTACACCACACCCACCCTTCCCTTGTACTAGAATCCCCCTAAACCAGTCCCCTCCCCCCAAAACTAGTCCCTCCCCCCAAAACCACCCCCATCCCCCTAGCGTGCACCAGCCCCCACCCCTAGCCTGCACAAGCCCCCCAACCCCCACCCCTGCACTATAGCCCTTAACCCCCCTACATGACCTCCACCCCTTCCCCTGTACTAGACTCCCCCTAAAACCATTCCTCTCCCCCCAAAACCAGTCGCCTCCCCCCTAAACCACCCCATCCCATAGCCTACACCAGCCCTCCACCCCCTAGCCTCCTCCATCCCCCAACCCCCTGCACCACCCCCACCCATGTACTAGCCTCCCCCCAAACCAGCCCCCAAACTAGTACCATCCCCAAAAACCATCCCCTAACACCCCTTCACCCCCATCCCCTATCCTACACCACCCCTACCCCCCCGACATCCCCCCCGCACCATCCCCCCAGCCTTCACCAGCCCCATAATTAAAAAGAGTTATAATATTTATCTCTTTTTAACCTTATTTATGTAGTTGTGTATAAATAATTTATCATTAACCTCCCCATCCCTAAAAGTTATATAACTGATAAAGTGACCAAATTATATAATGTAGTGAACAACTAAAGGATAGGTGTGTCCTTAATTTTTCTTCTATAATTTTCAAAACAATAGTTCAACAGATGTATATTTATATAAATAGAAGATAGAATCACGAATAATTGTATGAAACCAATCCCGAAATGTATTACAATAAAATGAAAGAGGATATAAACAATACTTATAATAAAACTTTATATAATGAGGAAAAGAGTCACCATAAGATCCAAAAAGAAAAAAAAAACTCCATACAAAAAATCTTGTTGCAACATATACTTTTTTCTCTCTTCCATAATTAGAAGTGCTTCACTTCATCAACAAAAAGTCTTCATATTCCTCTCGGACCAACCTGAAAATCATGTTAATAAGCAGTGTTCAACCCTATGTCCCAGTTAATCAAATGAAGATTCTACTAAGCATAATTATATGAAACAAAAATTTAAATCATTCTATCATATAGGCATTAAAAGATAGTCCTCAATAAGAATGTACTTAAACAAAAGCATTATTCCAAAAGGGTGATCAAAGTGTAGCATGCAAAACACATGTAATTTCTAATTCAATAGGTAGATCTGATTAAGAACTCAAAACATGATTGCCACTAATTTGAAACTCCAATATGGAAATTTAATACAATATAAAATTAAAAATACTACATTTTATAGTGAAAAGAGATAGGGAACCACAAGTTCATGGGATGATATACTCATTCATTCTCCTCACACCTACGCAAATACTACAATATTAATTTTAAAATAATGAAAAAATGAAGGTCTGGGACCAAATGTACATGGAAGAAATAAAATAGAAGTGAAAAATGATGAATATAATGAAGGGTGACCTTATATAAATCTCTCATTAATTATATAATAATATCTTAAAAAATAAATTCACCCACCTAAATAATACCTTGGAATGACCCAAGATCTCAATCCACTCACTCTCTCTTTTCTGTGTTAGATTAGGTAGTGAAAAAAATGATTTTCGATACACTACTTTCACCTACCCATGGTAATGGAGAATGCTTGATCACACCTTTATCACCCTTAGATCCCCTACATCATATTAGAAATGAATGAAAATTGTGGTAGTATCATGTGTAAACCAAATCAATATAGAAAATCATGATAAAATTTAAAGGCGTGTGGATAATAATCTACTACTCATATGGGAAAAATCTTATTTCAGGAAAATCACACTAGAGAAATGAAAATACAAATTCATTTAAATCAATGGATTTTGATGGGGGAATGTCTCCTTTTAAAGTAAATAATTTGAAGCTGTATTTTATTATTATTTTAAGTTTTATTACATCTTAACCTATACTTGGTTAAAATATATCATGAAAATGTAATTTGATATAAATCCAGTCATATAAATTTAGATTGAAACTGCATCCATACCTAACTCTTGAAGAGGATTCTTTCCACAACTGCATTCACCACCTAATGCTAACAAATCAAATCTTCCAACTGTGAGCAAATATCCTCTTTAATGGCATCCCTGCTATTCCTGTTCAATGTGAAAATGGACGCCCCTGGATGTCTCCTTAATTCTGCAACTCCAGCAATATATTTTCCTCGTTTAGATATGGGGATAGAAAATGGTACCCAGATATCTGAATTTATTACACTTGATACTTCTGGAAATAATTGAGAACTGCACATCTCCATTTTACCAACATCATCAATGATGAAGAGTTCAGTTGTCTAAACACCATCACCAAATAAAAAAAAATAACTAATCAAAAACCATTATGATATATTATAATTTTATTGGAGATCAATCTATTTATAAGTGGGAATGTGGTTATATATCTAATGCTCACATCAAGGCCATGTTCGGCCCATTATTTCTGTGTCGATAAGATAGATGAATCTCATTATTCATTGGATGGGTTACATGTGTCTATCTTTGAAGGTTATTATGTCTTTATATAAACTCTTGAATCTCCTATATTTTCTTGACACTCTCCCATAAATAATACAATAATATTTAGGAAAATATTTCTAAGATGTGAAATTTATCTCTTTTGAATATATAAAATCACTTTTCTCCAAATCTTAACACCAATAAACAATTTCCACATGTTCCTATGGTTGAATTTCAACATTTCCTAACCAATACAATCATTATCCAGCTCTGATTTTTTAGTTTCTAATGTTGTTTATTTAGTTTTTTTCCATTTATTTTGAAGACTCTAATGTTTATGAATCAATGGTTTATGTTTTTAAATAGTTTTCCCACTCTTTTTAATAGTCACAACATTGAGTTATTCATGAGAGGTTTGTGTGTAACAAGATTCTTCTTAGATATTGAGGAAGGGTAAAACTAAATTAGAATGAGTTCCATAACCATTTCAATGTTTTATATATCTAATCTCAATGATGAAAATTGATAATTCATTTTCAATATTTTTTAAAAAATTATTCTAATAATTTATATGGAAAATATTGGATTCGATGTTGAGATGGTTGGGATTCAAATTGGTCATGGGTTGGAAAATGTTCTAGATGGTTAGGATTTAGACATGTAGTTGATTGGGTAATTGATTATCCAAGCAATCAAATTTAATATTTTCATTGTACATGTGATGAAAATTGTTTTATTCGTAAATCTATTGAGTATTCAGATCATTCGCCTCCATTAATAGTATCCCTAGAAGAACTTCCTTGATTGATGTAATAGTTCGGAAATTATTGATAACTCAAGAAGAACCTTTTATTGGAAAATCATTCACTTTGGGAGTCTAAAGTTTTTAATACTGAGGGTTTCACCACTAATAATAATTTCACAGTAATTTGGAAGACCCCCTAAAATATGATAGATAACAATCATCTCATAAGGTATCTATTTATTGGATATATTTTATGCTGAAAAGTTCCCCTCCCTCCAAGTATGAATGATATTTGTGCCTAGATAGATTGGGGACCTACACTTCCTAATATTATAAACTGAATACCAAGGAGCACTTCCATCATTATTTAGGAATCTTAAAAGAATCTTGGAGTTCAAATCAACCATAAAAATATTAAAGTTATATATCCTCAATGTTTAAAGGCCGCTGAGTAATGATTTTTTCTCCACCCAGATTGAATTACCTAAACCATGAAAGGAACTACATTCGATAACCATAGATCCCCTAGAATCATGCACAATCCCACCTCATAACTCCGTATTTACAGGACCCATTCACATTATGTTTTAGTCCAACATTGGGGGGTATCCACTTGATCCACCACCTATAGGAGCTCTATCATTTGTAATCACATCCCTAGGAAGGATCCCCTTAGAAGTATCCATTCCCTTTTCAATAGGAAGATGGAAACCTAGTTTTTCCATGAGAGAGAGCACATGAACTTGAATGAATAGAGGGAGCTATTATTGCCTTCATGACCCTTGTTCCTTGTCTCCTAAATCACCCAACACACCACTAAATAAACTATTACATGATGATTAACCATATATGAATGTTTCTCAACACCTTAAATAATGTACAAAAAAATTTAGAGATGTATCCCCCCTAAAATTGAAATCCCATATGTTTCCTAACAAGGGACCAAGCAAAGCGGTCCCATTCTACAGAAAAATATAAGTTCTAGACTAACTCATATTTTAGACTCTTACAACACATACTTGGTGAGGGTATCTAAATTACTTTTCTATATATATTAGTCTCATTTGGCATTCCCTTATTGAAGAACCACCAGAAATCTATGTTCAACTTAATTGGGATTTATTTAGACAAGACTTTTCTCACCCACTCATCATGCTCCTCGTTGGATCTTAATAACAAGTGAAAATCCAAAGCATTAAAATATCCTATGGTAAATGATGATAATATGAACATATCTAGTTCATCAAGAATATAAATCCAATCATAAAAAATCATATGATCCTCTTTGAGGGATTTTGATATAAACCCAAGGTTTATTCTCACATTCCTAAAGTAAATGTGAGGGATTGAGAATCTAGGGATAAAGTGAAAATGAAATACTAAGTTTTCATTCTATTAATTGATGTCACCCCACCCAAAAAACAACACCCAAGTGAGGGATCCTCTCTATAATGTTTTTGAATAATAGGAATGGGAATTTATTTTAGGATGTGTATTTTAATTTTCTGGGAATTCCGGATTTTAATCCCCATAGCCAATCGTACCTAGAATCTTTTCTGAGTTTGGGATGAAACCTATATAGGGTACTAGTGAAATAAAAACTAGATATATGTAACTTATTCACGGATCCATCATGTGTATGATTAGGGCTAGCCTTAAGGTAATCCCCACAAGCTCGCGGGCTGGGGAAACAAGAAGGTTGGGGGCAACCAGCCGCTCCTTTTCTTCGCCCGCTTCATCTCAATCTTTGAACACCACCCATCCTCCCAACGACCCCGAAGACCCTGACATCACCGCTATATACATCATTAATTCCAGGATTGCTTCTGCGAGAAACATGATGTTCATCCCGGTCACTGCCTACAACCTGTTTGTCCCCTACCCCACCTTTGCTTCACTCATCGCCCTTGCTGCAGTTGTCATCTACATCACATCCATTGTCGCTGCCACCACTTCCTCTTTGCATGATTCTTTTCTGGTTTCTCCTGGCCCCATTTATTTATTTAGTTTTTTTGGATGAAGAACCTAATTATAGAGGATGTCACACACAATATTACATGGGGATACCCAGAAATAAAGGGGATGACTGTGAGGTTTCCAGTCTAGGAAATTTTTGATATTGAAGGGGATGATCACTTGTTCTTGATTGTCAAGACTCCCATGCAAAACCATTTTGATTAAATTGAAATCCAGATTATTCATGAAAATATTTGAACTACATGAAAGGGATACAATTTCATGACCTTCCTGGGGGATGACATTTCTTGGGATGGCCCTGTGTATTATGAGGATCCCAAGAGTTGGGCTAGCCACTTCGAAGGAGGAGGATCCCAAGAGGTGGGGTGGCGACATCGAAACCGTTCCGGAATCAAGTCGGAACCGTGTCAGAGCTACATCAGAGAAGGAGGGTCACATAGAGGTGGGGTGGTTATGGAGACATCAGGAGAGGAGGAGGATCATAGGGGGGAGGTGTTGGCCGCATCAGAACCTTGCTGGAGTCGCGTTGGAGAAAGAGTGTCGTGGGGAGGTTGGGTGGCCATGTTAGAGGCATTGGGATAAGGGGAGGATCGTAGGAGGGAGGAGGATGGTGGGGCAGTGGGGATGGGAAACTCGTGAGGACAGTGGGAGGAAAGGCATCGTGTGGGGCACTAGTTCCATGGGCAGAAAAACAAGCATGTGAATAAGTGATCTATAGCCATAGGTTTTATTGTCCTTGTCTATAGATCCGTTCCTATTGGTTCAAATTCTAGTAGTGGTTGGAACTACTCCCGAATAGATAGTAGTTTGTTTGTTTCCCCAATCAGAAATGCCAGTTAGTGTCATTCCACCTGGCCGGTCTGCCTGGACTAGTCATCAGTGGGACCTATGGGGTGCGAGTTGGCCCTCTGCCACGGCTCCTCGGCAGCTGGGCGATTGGAGTAGATGGTAAACCATTCAACCATCAAGTAGTGGCACCACATCTTCAAGCTCTCTTGAGATAGTGGAAATTCCTGGAGTTCCTCTAGGATTTTGGCTTTTAGATAGTCTACACTCCTGGAAAGGGGAACGTAGTGAGAGACAAACTCAGTTGGAGTCTGATTTATAGTTTCTACATGAGGTGACATAGCATCTATCCATGTTGTAGTTATCCTTCATGGATAGGGATAGAGAATCTTACCTCTATTCTATGACAGTTACTCCCCCGATCCTTCAGCGAGTTAAGGAGGCACAGTTTGGGGACATTGACTATGAGGCCTGATGTGATCAGATATCCTCAGGATGGGCTTCTGAAGGATTTTGTAAAGGTAGAGAGCACACCATCTTTTTTAGAGGACGTACCATGGTTCCAGTGACACTACGTGAGGAGGTTTTGAGGGAGTTCCACACATCCAATTTTGAGGTACATACTTGTGTGGAGAAGAAGTACCAGGACCTCCAGTGCAAGTACAGGTAGGCTCAGATGAAGAATGTAGTGGATCAGTTTGTTTCATGACACCTCACAAGTCAGCAAGTGAAGGCTGAGGACCAAGTTCTAGAAGGCTTAACTCAGCCGCTTGATGTTCCAGAGAGGAAGTGGGGTTTCATCTCCATTGGAATTCAGGACAGGGCTACCACATACATATGGGGGCCACAACTCCATCTAGGTGATTGTTGACCGACTCACCAAGTCTTCCCACTTCCTACCCATCCTAGAGCAGAGATTAGTAGAGTGATTGGGACACCTCTATAAACAAAATATTGTATGGCTTCACGGGGTTCCATCGATGACCATTTCAGATTTTAACGCTCGTTTTACATATCGATTGTGGAAGGGATTGTAGGAGTCATTGAGGACTCAGCTATGCTTCAGCACCGCCTTTCACCCTCCTACAGATGGTCAAATAGAGCGGACCATATAGACACATGATAGAAAGATCTGTGATTGTTCCCTTGATTTTGGTCATAGTTTGGAGGACCACCTATCACTGGTGGATTTCGCATACAACAACAGTTATCACTCCACCATTATCATGACACCGTTTGAGGCCATGTGTGGGTGACCTTGAAGATCACCCCTACACTAGATAGACCCAAGGGAATCAGCACTTATGGTTCCAGAGTTGGTACGTGCTACAACTAATAACGTGAAGAACATCTAGGAGCGAATGAAGACTACATAGATCCGATATAATTCTTATGCCGATAGGAGATAATGACCCTTGGAGTTTGATGAGGGAGCCCATGTCTTCCTACGGGTCTCACCCCGATGAGGATTGTATAGATTTGGGCGGGTTGGAAAGCTATCTCCAAGGTTCATTGGACTTTTCTAGATCCTCAATAGACTATTCAAAGTGGTGTACTGCCTAACTCTTCCCCCACAGAATCACCAGGTGCATAATGTTTTCCATGTGTTGTAGCTGAGTAGGTACGTGCGTGATCCATCGCACGTTATCAGCATGGGAGAGATGAAAATTGATGATGGGGTGACATTCACAGAGACCCAAGTGGAGATAGAGGATCGACAGGAGCAGGTCCTTCCTGGGATGTTGATTCATCTGGTGCATGATCAGTTGCAGCATGAGAACCTCTAGGAGATAACATGGGAGAGGGAGGATTAGATTCAAGCTCATTATCCCCATTTTATTCCCTAGTTATGTTGTGTATTTTGGGGAAGAAAATACCTAAGGTGGGGAGAATGTAAAGACCCATAATTTAAATATATTTTTCTAAAATAATTTTGGATTATTATGAATCTACGAAAATTGATGGCACATGATTCCGAGTCCCAGAGTGCCTGGAACAGAATTTTGAATTTTTTTTAAAGTACTTTTAATAAACATGCAAGTGGCAATTTATATGTTTTGAACTAATGATCAGATTAAAAATATGAGGTCATCATTTAATTTTTAGCACTGTGATTCGCTTAATGTAACTTACATTTGTTCAGAAAAATTCAGATGAAAAGTTAATTTTTGGACTTTACAAAAAATAATAAAATAACTAAAGGTTATATTATTTTTTTTGAAACCATTGAGAAATGGTGGTGGAACTGTAGTGCAATGTTAGACATTAATTTTGATATTTTATATGTCTTTAACCTCTCATTTTTTTCTTTTGTAATGACATCGTTTTTGTGTTTAATTGACTTATTAATTATGGTTAATTAATGACCCATAATATTAAACACAATGTGGAATATTATTATCCTATTCAATCAAAGATTGGGAATGGATTTTGGGAGATCTACGAGAGAAGGCTATGAAAAAACACCAGTGACTTTTTGCACCAATGGAGAATGGTGATTGAGCAATGGTCATTGGAGGAGTCGACGGGCAATGACCAACGCTGACGAACACCTTTGGAAGCAGACCATTATTTCCCATCTACAGCGCATTCCAAAGAATTCAAGGTAGGGGTTTTTTATTTATTTATTTTTAATAGTTTTATGAATCCATCTACTCTTTATGATTTTTAATCTCCCCTTATTATAACGCTAACATGGAGGGTGCAGGCCAAACCGAAGAAGACCTGAACCCTCTGCAAATGTTGCTTTGATTGCGTTCTTTGTGGACGACTGACCAATATGGAGGAAAGATTAAACCAAGGGCCAAATAGTGATGGAATAACCCTGGGAGGCCCATTTTCACATTCAAAAAATAAAACGGACCTCTAGAGCTTCACCAGAGGCCCGTGGAAGCCCCTCCGGTGCGGCAACACTGGTGACCAGACAAGGCGACGGCTGGCTCCCATCGACCGTGAGGGGATGGAAGCGCCTAAAGGAACCACGTCGGACATGGGCTGCCATATGAAACTGACCATGTTGAAGGTGATAACACACTGTGACAGTGCACCGTAGAGGAGGGAAGCGGTTCCGAGCCATGGTGGAGGGCAGACCCGCGCCCCATAGGTCTCGTTGATGACAGATCCAGGTGGACCGACCAGGTGGAGCAGCGCCAAATGGTGCTTCTGATAGGTGAAATTGAATAGATTATGGTCCATTCAATAGGGGAGCCAACCCATGCACCTGGTTGGCAGGACACACCGAGCTGGCAGACCATGCCCAGCCAGTGGGCTGGGTCGGTCCAGCGGCTTGGCACACCGCGCCCGGCCGGGTGGGCTGGGCTGAACCCCCAGTCCAGAAGGCCTAGCACACGGCCTATAGGCCCAAGCTCAAAGTCCATCCATTTTAGTCTAGGCCTAGCCTAACCGGTCCAAGCCCAGTCCCTTCAGGCCGGGCCTAGCCGAACCAGACTCGGACCCACTTACGGCCCAGTTTCTCTTAAAGGGATCTCTCTCCAAAACCGTAAGACTTTTTGACGAACCGTCAGCGGCGCTAGAACCCACAGGACAAGAAGATAATTTTGAGATACCCCAATGGGGTTTTGATGAAAGTTTTAGTATGTCTGGGATGGATTGGACTTGAATCCAACCAGGCCCTAGTACAAAAATGCCTATAACATGCTAACCGGGTGTTCGATTGACGCGTCGTCAGTTGCGTTGGAACCCTTAGGACATGGCGGTTCATTGGGTTACTTATTCATGGGACTTCGTGGAGGTTGAAATATGAATGATGTCTTGTGGAATAGATCCTACAGAATCAAGCGTACTAAGTGTGGGAATCCAGTGGCTGGATATGACGTGAAGAAAGATAAACGATCATCTTTGGGTTAGCACCTAGCGATCCTCTGTGGATCAGCACCTAGGGATCCTTCATAGGTCAGAACATAGTAATCATTTGTGGGTCACCAGCTAGAGGTTCTCAGTGGGTTAGCACCTTGTGATGCTCTTTTGGTCAGCACATATCGATACTCTCTGGGTCAGCACCTATCAATAATCTGTGGGTCAACACCTAGCGATCCTTCGTGGGTCAGCACCTAGGGATCCTCTTTGTGTCCCCACCTAGAGATCCACCCAAGGTTAGAACCTATAGATCATCCATTGGTCATAATCTGTAGATCCTTTGTAGGTTATTACCTAGAGATCCTCTGTGGGTTAGCACCTAGTGATCCTCTATGGGTAAGCACCTAGAGATCCTGTGTGGGTAAGCCCCTAGCGATCCTCCATGGGTTAGCACCTAGAGACCCTCTTTGGGTCAGCACCTAGAGATCCTCTCTGGGGGAGCACCTAGTAATCTTTTGTGGCTCAACACATAGAAATTATCTATGGGTCCAAACCTAGAGACCTTTTGCGGTCTAGAAGAAAAATCCTCTCGACAAATTAATTTGATCTACATTTATGACTAATCATCTTTATTCATGTTATTTAAGTTATATATCTAGTGTGAGCTGAGTATTTCCTTATGCATTGTGATTGAGATTGTGAATTGTGTTTTATCCTTTGTTGAATTCTAGAAGTCCTTTAGGAGTCTCGAGGTCCCTACTGGGTATTGTTATACTCACCCCTGCATGGGATTTTCCTGGACCTTGTTTTGTCTTGTGCAGAAGATAAACAACAGTGACCGAGGTTTGGGAGCTAGGACCAGACCGTGCACGGAGGTGACCGGTTGATGCAGACAGCTGCAATGATGATATATAACTACCCTTAAGGTAGGATCATTGGCTGATGATCTCAGGAGTTGTTTTCTTTTTCTATAGTATTATCTATTTCAATTGGTCTTGTATACTACCCCTTAATTTTAGTTCACACTTTTACTTTAGTAGTTTTACTATGAAGTTTACTTTTGTTGCTTACCTAGTTTTTGTGTGTACTGGTTTAAAGGCAATGACTTTCAGAATTAGAGATACACCTTTCTGGTGATATTCACCAACCCTTGGCCTATGGAAGGTGGACTTGAGGGAGTCATGGCATGGGCCCCAGGGTACGGGTCATGATAGGCATTTTATATTTTCAAGGGGAATTAAGTAAGGAAAATTGAATATATTTTAAATTTAATTTTCATAAAATTTTATTTAAAAGTCCTACCACATCTATTTGTCCATTTAGTTTTTAAATACTTATCCCCAACAAACATTATCCACCTAATCATGTTGAAAATACATCATGAATAATTTTTTTTATAAATCATTGTTTGGAGATGTGAGAATTTTCACAAGTCTGTGGGGACAAATTTATTTTCTAAGTGTTATAAAAAATCTAGGTTAAATCAATCTTGATAGAGAGTGTCTTGAATTTTCATATGAGTTTAGTTGTGGTTGGGTCATGGATAGATTTTTTTTGGTTGAAAAAAATTTAAATTTGAGAGAATAAATTAAAGTGAATTTTTTTTCATAAATAAGAAATGATGAAATTCTATTTCAAAAAAGATATTTTAAAACATTTCATTATTTATCTTTACCTAAATTTTATAGGGACATTATATGGTTATTTCATAGGATTAAAAATCTTTAGGTGTGGTGGTGTGATTATGCAGTAAATTATCCTATATATTCACCCTTAAATAAGTTATATAATTTTTTTACATGTGATAATATCCAATATTTTCTTCATTTTTTAAATTAACCATAATATTTCATTTATTATATAAAAATACATTAAAAAAGTGGAATTTAATTTTGTTTTTATTATTTCCCTGGAGAAACATTGGTTTGTTATTTCTGTAAAAACATCAACTACACTAATGAAGTATGAAGAATTAACTTTTAGGATTACATTCTTATTGTTTTTCATTTTATTTGATTGGACCTAGTGTTGAATCTAACAATGTGAGGATCAAATGAATCATTTATGTTGGGAATTGAAATTTTTTTATAGTTTTGAATAATTTTAATTGTAGGAACATATATCATAAAGAAAAATATAGTGAATCTATTGTTTTTAATGATATTGAAGAGTTCAAGGAATAATTTCATAAAATATGTTTTATCATGTTTCATTTATTTTCATGGACATAAATACATGGGAAACTTGAGAATGGAAATTTGATTATTTTTTCAGCTAAAAAGATTTAGTTTAGTAATTTGGTCATAAATATTTATAAACATGTAAAATATAACTTATATTTTATGGATTAATAGATAATATGTATTCAAATAACTTTAACGTTCGTTAATTTTATATATTCATCCATATATGAGGTGAAACGTGAATATAAATTTGAAGTATATATTTGGATGGAAAATCATCTACCAATATTTATTATAAAAATTTCCTTCCATATCAATTCAAGAAGTTTGAAATTATATAGAGCAAATGAGAGAGTTTTTATTTTGTAACAGTCTTATAAATTTTGATTATATCTTTGATTTTTTATTTCTCTCATTATTTCAATTTTTATATTTTTTTATCCCACTGTAACCTTCTTATCTCCATAATGGATGGGGAACTAACCTCACCAATTATTTCAAGGGAGAATATATGTTTTGAGTTTTTGGCACTTAAATAATTTCTCTTGTTTTTCTCTAAGATTTTAGTTACTGTTAAATTGAGAGAAGTTTGTGGTCAACCTATTTTCCCTACCATTTAATTATTATTCCTTTTTTATCATTTTTACTCTCCATCATTATAATTCTTCATACAATAGAGTTTAATTATAGTGATGATGTGTGGTGAAGACATCTCCTAGAAATAGTTTGAGAAAAG
This sequence comes from Viscum album, assembly GCA_963277665.1. Classification (NCBI taxonomy): domain Eukaryota; kingdom Viridiplantae; phylum Streptophyta; class Magnoliopsida; order Santalales; family Viscaceae; genus Viscum; species Viscum album. The sequence goes on from OY728155.1 coordinate 1,060,305,509, forward strand.
ATAATCCTACCTAAAAAGAGGTAAGTGTATGGTAGTAATCATTAAAATGGGAGAGAGTTGGATGATATTTATGTGAGATTGTATGTGCATGTGATTTACTCTATAATACCAAATGTAGGATCGAATATGTAAACATGATATGCTCAAATAAAATAGGGGGGGTGAATTTTATACTTTAAAAAATCCTTAAGGAAATTTTACGTAACAAAAATTCACAACACCTCTATGTTCAAATAACTTTCTTGATTCCAAAAAAGTGATTCCGGAAATGAAACTTAACAAAAGTTTACAAAAATTAAGATTCTACCTTAAAGAGTTTAGAATCTTATATAATAATAGTACAAGTCTAAGGAAGTATAAGATGATTATACTTTCCTCAACAACTAAAAGTGCAGTAGACAAAAATAGAAATACTACAAGTAACAAGTAGTAACTCTTTTAACCCAAAGAGAAGGGTATCCAACAAACCTAGATAAAAGGTCCATTGATTTATACTTGAAAAGAAAGTCTGTCTTACCCAAATCCAGGTAATCCCTCAAACCAAAGATTGGTATCTGTCTTGCTATCCCCATAAGCCCTCGATTTGTAAGGAAATCGGCACCTTTGACTTCACAACCCAAAGTCTCTGATTTCAAGGAAATCACACCTCTACACTAAGAAAATCTACCTGAAGCAATGTATGAATAAGTCGTTTAAGCTTTCTTCATGAATCTTGAGAGTTTATAAGATCCTCTCTCTCTAGAAATAACTTCAGCATTATGTAATCACAATTGTCAAATTTGTGTGTCAAAGTTGTGTCTCCAAAAGTTCTGAACTCTCTCAAATGAGTTTCTATTTATAGGCATAGCTCCAACAGTCAGCTCCCTCCTCCAATGGTCATATTTTTCCTTGAAATTGAGAGGGACTTGTACACATGTCACTCAAAAAATGGTTATTGAGTAACTGAATGCATGGAATCATTTTATGACTAAACAAGTGTAAGAATAACCAAAGTATGATATTCGGAATGTAAGTAAGTATAAAAGTTCGGATTCTGACCAAAAATGAATTCGGAGTCTAAAATACAAAGATATTCGGATTCGATTTTCTAGGAATTTAGAACCTAAATTCTACAGAATTCTGGAGTCTGAATTTCAAGGAAATTAGAAATCTGGATTCAAAGAATTCAGAACCTGATCTTACAATGTTCGGAGTATGAGTTCATGAGAATTCAGAGCCAGAACTCATAAGAGTTTGGAGTCTTATTTCAGAGAACTTTGAGTCAGAAATTAGAGAGGTTCATATCCAGAATACGTATTCAGAATTCAGAGTTAGAACATTGAAGAGTTCATATCCAGAAATCGTATTCAGAATTCAGAGTCAGAACACAGAAGAGTTTATAACCAGAATTCTGATTTAGAATTCGAAGTCATAACTTAGAGGAGTTCGTAACCAGATTTCTGATTTAGAATTCGGAGTCAGAACTCAGAAGAGTTCGTAACCAGAATTCAAAGAATTTGGATCCTAGAATAGAATGCTTCATATCTATGTAATTATGGGATTCTGAATTTTTGGTTACAATCTGAATTTTACACTTAGTAAAAATATTGGTATGAACAATGAAATCTTGGTAAGGGTAAATTTCCATGGGGAAGGAAATTTTCATTGAGGAAGTAAAACAAGGAGTAAAAATTGTTTGTCCTTGTAATAAGGCGTTTCTGATTATCAAAACAAAAGAGAATTGTAAATTCATAAGAATACTCTATTGACTTAACAATCTCCCCAAAGTATAAAGGAATGTAAAATTCATAAGGAAAACCTTATTTACACAAAAATTTATTAACAAAATCGTTGAAAATGAGAATTAGGATATTTTTAATTCTTAATGATAGTTTTATTATGAACTCCTAAGAAAAATACTTATTCTCAATTACTTCATTATTTTTTTCATTTTCATTTATATATATTTATATATCTCCTGATTTTTTATAATACCCCACTATATGAGTATATCTATTAAAATTTTAGGTCATTCTATGATCGTGAATTCTTAGGTAATGAGAATTTATTGATAGGGATTCGTGAAAGACCCCTTCATTAAGAGTTATTCATGTTATTCCTTATTTTTAAAATATATACAAATATCATCTATAATGACCACCATTTTTTTAATGTAATCTAGAAAGACTATATTCATCAAGACCATGAAAACTATAAATCATTAATGAGTGTGAATGATATCACTACTAAATCATAATGTTGATATCTTATACAAATGGAAGTATTGGGAATATCATACCTTTTCAACTTTATTTTATGATATCTTGATCAATGATATAACTTAGAAAAATGTTCATACCCATGTATTTAGTCAAAAAATTCATCAATACATGAAATAAGATACATTTTATTTATTATTAACTTGTTAATCTCATGATAATTAAAATAGAGTTTCATTAAACCCTCATTATTCTCAAAAAAGGACTAGGGTATCCCATGGGGAAGAACTAGTGAATATAAAACCTTATACATTTTATTTTAGTTTATTATTTAACTATTCTAGTTTGATGGGAACCATTCAATATATACTATTGAATATAGAAAATTCTATAGGTATAAGTTCAATAGAAAACTCAACCCTTAAATTATCAGTAATACTTGAAAACTATTCAGGGAATACATCATTCCATTCCCTTATAATGGGAATGTATTTAGTGGAAATTTTTTCCATTTTCAAAATTAATTGAGGTAGATATTCTTACTCATAAAGAAAAAATATCTATTCTTGAGAAGGAGTTTCAAAAGATGTTGGATTGAAACCTTTGTTTGGTGTTATATTTTTTGTTAACAGATGCATCATGGAATATGGGTAGAGTATTAGAAGTCATTGAAGACATGGATGAAGTTTTATAATCCAAGAACATAGTCTGAGAAGAGTTCTATAAATATTTGTTGAAGAAGGATGGTAAATGAGAAAAGAACATGGTAATAATTGAAAATTCAATTCTGGTGTAATCATGTAGGATGCTGAAGAATTGTATAAGTGAACTTGAAGAATATTGGTTAGCATTGGAAAACACATCCACAAGATATTCTAAATTCTTTCATACATGATCAAAGATCGTGGCCCATTTTGTAATATTTGATTTGATTGGTCATAGATCTCAAACAGTGTTACGGAATAGAAGTTATAGACATTCGAAGTCGGGGTGGAAAACTGGTTCAAGGAGCCCATTCGCAAAGCTCTCTCTGCGATTGAAGAGTAGAGGGAACTTGACCAGAGCCTCCATGAGCACCCCAAAGGCTGTGACGATAGCATCCAAAAATACAATAAACTTGAGGAAACTATGATCAAATCCTCCACGAGAACTATGAAGTCTATCATGTTTGACTCTGAGGTTATGACGAACTTGAGGGAACTACCTCTGGCAGCGAAGTGTGATTTCCTTTGCAATTCCATTTTATCTTTGTGTAACACATATGTTCATCGTGGCATGCTCCTCTGAACACCATCACCTAAAATTAGAAATATCACCCACTTTATAAGCATGAATACACTACCCCTTTAGCAATACATCTCTTATTTCATGATGCTCCCAAGAACCGTGAAGTGATGCCCTTTTCAAAGGGCTCCACTGTTTGAGAAAGAGGGAGCTCCTTTGGGTAGCTTGAGGCTCAGCGAAGGCCCTTTTCTCTGTGAGACCCTAGGCTCTACGAGACCCTGAGCTCTAAAAAACCCATTTTCTCTGTGAGACCTTGGGATCTGTGAGGCTCCATGCTCCATGAGACCTAGAGCTCTATGAATCCCCATGCATTTTGTGACCCCATGTTTCTTGAGTACCTTTCCTTCACGAAGCTGCTTCGTGAGACCCCATGCTCTGCAAGCACCCTTACATCATGAAGTGGCTTGAGGAGACCCCAAGTTCCATGAGCACATTTCCTTCGTGAAGCTCCTACCTTCATGACCATTAGTCCATACCACAGGGGATGCACCCCCACAGCCCCGCTCATAATCAGTGGCGGGCTACACTACCGTCACTAACCCCCATGAAAATGGAGAGTCGCACCACAAACTTTTCAGGCCAGTACGTTGGCATTTTCCATAGCTCCCTTATACGTACCCACCTTCCAAATATGGAATACCATGATTTGAGATTCTCCTCCACACACCATTAAACACTTTGGGTCTACATACTTATCTTGGTTTTATTCCCATGTTATGATTTGAGATTCTCATCATCAATTCCCCGAGTAGCTTGAGTCGAACCATTCCTCATGCAACTCATCCAAACCCTATCACCTAAATTCTATTCCAGGTTGAACCAGAAAGGGCCTCTCTTGCGTATGTCTGAACACCAACCATTGATAGGAACCTTATTCCTAATAGTCCTATCTACATGAATATAAATTTCAGTATGACCTATATGAAAAAATGATATCTCTTGCTCCAAACAAGAGATTCCTTATTCACCAAGAATGAGATTCAAACAGTCCTCTCTATGTGACTATAAAATGTAGTACACCCTATATGAAAGAAGTAGGATGCCACTTGATCCAGCAAGATATGCCTTATGTGCCTAGCATAAGATTCTAATAGTCCTCTCTACATGACTATAAACTGTAGGATGCCATATCTTGTAATAATAGTACCACTATTTCTCTAAACAAGAGATGCCTTATGCTCCAAGTATAAGATGCCAATAGTCCACACTACATGACTTTAAACTACAACATTTTATATCATCAATTAATTATAGGATGACTCTTGTTCCACATAAGAGATTTCTTATGTGACAAGCATAAGATGCCTCATTCCATTATTACAGTGGTGTAATTTCAAGAGTGTTAGAATTAATTTGAAGATCCCATCACACCACCTCATTCATCATGTTTCCTATATTCAGATCATCAAAATTGTTCATTCCTGATCGGACCCCCTAATATCCTAGTCCCATGCTGCATCGGCTCACCAACTATTCTTGGTCAATGAACTAGATGACTTTGGATGACACTTCATGTGAGGTCCAATGTTTTGAACACTGTCAATAGTCGATATTCTTTTTTTTGTCCCCATTTCATGCTAACACGATATGGATACTGCATTTCAAACATAGTAAAAAATTATCCTCCATCTCCACACCACCCTCACTGTGTTCCAAATGTTGGGAATGTGATTCACACTTTTCATATCCCTTTGTTTTGAATAATTCCAACACCCTTGGCATTATCCCACTTGTGTACTAGCACATAAGTGTAAACCTCAATTATATGCCTCAACCCACCAGTTAGTTGGGATGCCCTCATGGATCTACATGAGGAAGACATTAATGGAATCACCCATACATAATCCCCATACACTGTTGCCGCTCCTTACCAACACTGGGTAGCTTCCATATGTAATCCCCTTTCACTATTTCTTCTCCTTTGCGGCTCATGGGCTGCTTCCAGGCATAATCCCCTTCCATTGTTTTCGCTCCTTAGCAGCACCATGGGAGCTTCCATGCGTAAGCTGCATCCACTATTGTCACTGCTTAGCGGCACTAGGGTAGCTTCCATAAATAATCCCCAACCATCATTGCCTCTCCTTAGAGGCACCTAGGGAAGCTTCCATGCGTAAGCCCCATCTTCCATTACAGCTCTGTAGCGGCACCCTAGAGACTTCCATGTGTAATCCCCATCCACCATTGATACTTCTTAGAGGAACTCAAGAATCTACCATGCGTAAGCCCCATCCACCATTGATGCTCCTTAGTGGAACCTAAGAAGTGTCCATGCGTAATACCCATTCACTATTTCCACTCTTTAGAGGAACACAGACAGCTTGCATGGATTGGCCCCATTCAACATTGTCACTCCTTAGCAGCACCCAGGAAGCTTCCATGTGTATGCCCCATTCACCACTCTTTGTGGTTTCACCTTTTCACCTTGATTGTTAGGTCTGTTGTGGCCTCTTGTTTCTCAAACTAAGCCAAACTGACCTGAGTTTAGAGTAAAACAATTATCATGACATCCTCTATGGGCCGACTTAGCATATAAGTCCCTAAACTCATTCCAAACTATGTGGACATTTATCTTTGTCTCCTAGTCAAGATACGTAGGAAGCCTCCCTGAGGTTCAATCCCAACACCTACATGTCCTGATCACTTCATGTCGGTTCACCCTCTCATACCACATGATGTTAAACTATATCCCCCATTCCGAATTACATGGATTTTGATCCTTGTATCATAGTCAAGGTACGTAGGAAGCCTCCATGAGGTTCAATCCAAAAACCCATCAATCCAGACCACTACATATTGATCCACCCTCTTCTTGCATGACATTAAACTGTACGCCCCTTTCGTCCCGCAAGACGTTAAAATGTTCCCATTCAAACTACGTGTGCTTTGAATCTTGTCTCCTAGACAAGGTATGTATGAAGCCTTCCTGAGGTCCAAACCCAAGAACTGGAAAACATTGGTGTCCCCTTTGATGGGACCCACATCTCTGGTCCACCCCCATGGTGTCAGACTGACCCGGGATTCTAACCAGTTGTATGCCCCAGTATATCGTTAGGCCGTTGTCCTATTCCTCACCCCGAATCTATACCCCTAGCTGGAACTATGTGGACTTTGACCCCATACCGTGAGGATACATATGAAGTCTCCCCGAGGTTCAATCCTGTCACTCATGTCTCATCATGGTCTATCCCCTTGACACCTTGTGCTTCGGGAAGGTCATGCCCCAACCCGAATGTTCTACTTCCTCTAGGTCATATCCATCCGTCAATTCTAACGTGCCACCTCCTCAAGTGTCCCATCACCTCTCCGAACTACATGGGCCTTGATTCCCTGCCACGTGGATATGTAGGAAACCTATTTAAGGTTCAAGACCAACACTACCATCACCTTCACGATGGTTCCATCTCATACCCCTCCACTTCATTAAACTATCCATCATCCTTCATTATTTTTATCCAGGCTGACACATCCTGGTGGGATCATGCCATTCCCCCAGGTAGCTAACCACACATAAGCCCCACACAATCCATAATCATTCAACGAAGAGTGTCCCACTCATAATGGGCTGCTATCCATGCACAATCCCCAGCATGTATTCGGGTTGTTGTCCTTTGTGTACACCCCGATTCATCACCCCTTCAAACTTTGTGGGTTTTCATCCCTATCGTCTACACATGGTATGTAGGAAATCTCCATGAGGTTCAATCACATCCAATGGTAAAACTTGGTGTCACCCATTCTACGGTGCACTCTCCCTGATCCTCCCTCAATGGTGTCCAGATCAGCCTTTATGGTGTGACATATTTCCTTTATGGAACACACCACTCTGGGTCTGCTCTTATTAGGAATTCCAACCTATCCATACGGTGTTCCCCATTCTAGGGTGCACTCTTTCTGATACACCCTCAGTAGTGTCCAGATCATCCTTCACAGTGTGATATAAACCCTTTTTGGGACACACCACCTCAGATCCATCCTCATTCATTGTTCTGAACCATCCATATGGAAAACATTCAAGGTGTTAATTCCTAGGGATGTACGAATATGATCTGTATCTATGGGATGTTCTGATCATTCTCATTTTGTCTCTGAAAGATGTTAAACTCACAGAATAACTCATGTTAAACCTGAGATTCTGAGGAAAACCTCGGAAGACGGGCCTTTGGAGTAACCATATTTGTTGGATATTAAACTTGTGGCATACCCTGAATTAAACTTGGGAAACTTGGGAAAAAAACAAAGGCATGCCTCTGGAATAAGATACTCGATGATCGATGTGGTATGCCTTGGGTTCTACACCCTTGATATTCCATCTTGGGAGGAATAATACATGTCTTCCAATGTCCATACATCCAGTTATGCCAAGACAGGCCTGATGTTACCGTCTAATCCAACTGAAGGTTTATTACTTATCAAGACCCCTTGGAATGTCCTGAGAGAATCAGCATAATTAACTGGCATCCATGAATACATGGCACTGGGAAGAGTTTCATGAACCCCAACTCAAATCTATGAGGGAGACCCGAACTATGTAATTAGTTCTGAGGAGGAATCCATAGAAGGATAAAACGATACCCATCATACCATTTCAATCAAGGAGAAAATGTACTTCAATGAGTGACAGATGCTGCCCACCATTGGAAAGTAGGAATGCGGGGAAAAAATTTATGCGTCCTCAAAATACGGATGCAAGCCTCGACGAAAGCTTCATAAATAGAAATGGTGAGCCCGATGTGAATCTGTTTTCTTTCAACGGTGAGTAGAAAAAATATGTCGGGACAATCGAGGCATCAAAAATGTGAATCCCCTCTCCCTAATGTGTGAGAGGATGAGTAAAAATGGGTATGTAAAGGCAAGAGGTCATCAACTCCTTTCCAACTCCACCGCCTTAAGAGGCCGCGCAGGGGGAATCCTCCCCTGACTCTATCAGCTCCTCACTGACTCCACCGCCTTAAGAGGTCACGCAGGGAGAATCCCCTCGCCAACTCCGTTAGCTCCTCACCAACTCTGCCGCCTTAAGAGGCTGCACAGGGGGAATCCAACCTTGATTCCATCGGCTCCTCGCCGATTCCACCATCTTAAGAGGTTGGGCAGGGGGCATATTCCCCCAAATCCATCGACTCCTCGCCGACCTCACCACCTGAAGAGGCCATGCAGGGGGCATCTTCCCCCAACCCCACCAGCTCCTCGCCGACCCCCATACCTTAAGAGGTTGCGTGGGGGGAATCCCCCCTGATTCCATCGGCTCTTTGCAGACCCCACCGCCTTAAGAGGCCATGCAGGGGGCATCCACCCCCAAATCCATCAGCTCCTCACCAACCATACCACCTTAAGAGGCCGCGTAGGGGGAATCTGACCTAGACTCTATCGGATCCTCACTTACACTACCACCTTAAGAGGCTACGCCGGGGACATCCTCCCCCAACTCCATCGGCTTCTCACCGACCCTACTGCCTTAAGAGGCAGCGCAGAGGGAATCCACGCCCTGACTCTATCGGTTCTTTTCCTACTATGCCTCCTCGACAACTTTGCCTCTTTAAGTGGCCGCGTAAGGGGATTCCTCCCCCAACACCATCAGCTCCTCGCCAACTCTTCCACCTTAAGATGTCTCGCAGGGGGTATCCACCCATACTCCATCGGTTCCTCGCCGACTCCGCTGCCATAAGATGCTGTATAGGGGGCATCCTTCTCTGACTCCATCATCTCATTCCCATCCAAACCACCTTAAGAGGTTGCAAAGGGGGAATCCGCCCACAAACTCTATCAGTTCCTCACCGATCCCACTGCCTTCACAGGAAACATCGGGGGTGTTATCCACCCAACACTATTAGTTCCTCACCGACCACGCCCGCCTTCATAAGCCGCTCGAGGACATCTGCCCCCCGACTCCATCGTGTCCTCTCTGACCCCATCACTTTAACATGCCATGACGGGGGAATCATACCTCCGACTCCATCAGCCCCTTGCTGACCCCACTGCCTTCACAGGCCGCACTGTGGGAACCATCCCCTGACTCTATCGGCTCCTCGGTGACCACGTAGCCTTAACAGGCCCCACAGTGGGAATGCGCCCCCTTAATCTATCGACTCCTTGACAAATCTACTACCTTAAGAGTCTGCGCATGGGGCATCCCCCCCATCTCCATCGGCTCCTCACTGATCTCGCCGCCTTAATGGGTCACGTAGGGGGAATCCGTCCCCTCCTGCATTGGCTACTCGCCAACTCCGCTGCATTAAGAGACCACACATGGGGCATTCTCCCCCGACTCCATCGACTCCTCGCTGACCTCACCACCTTAAGAGGCAGTGCTGGGGGAATCCAACCCCAAATCCAGTAGCACCTTGCCAACCGCGCAGCCTTAAGAGGCCGCGAAGGGGCAATCAACCCCCGACTCCATCTTCTCCTTACTAACCCATCCACCTTAAGAGGTCGCATAGGGGGCTTCCACCCCCTCGACACCGTCAACTCCTCACCGACCATGCTGCCATAATAGGATGGGTTGGGGGCATCTCCATCCAACTCCATTAGCTCCTCGCCGACCCCTCCACCTTAAGAGGTTGGGTTGGGGGAACCCACCACTGAATCTACCAGCTCCTCGCCGACTCCTCCACCTTAAGAGACCGCGCAGGGGGAATTCACCCCCTGAATCCATCAACTTCTCACCAACCCTTCCGCCTTAAGAGGCATCACAGGGGGCATCCACCCTCCAGATCCATTGACTCCTCAACAACCTTGCCACATTAAGCATCACACAAGGGGGAATCCTCTACCAAATACATATCCTCCTCGACAACCCTTCCGCCTTTAGAGGATGTGTAGGGGGAACCCGCACCCCAAATTCAATCAGCTCCGTGCTGACCCCACTGCCATAGGAGTCCCCGCTGGGTGAATCCACCCCCGACTCCATCGGCTCCTCGCCAACCCCGTCACCTTAAGAGGACGCCCAGGGGGAATCCTCCCCCAAATCCATTGGCTCCATGCCGACAAATCCACCTTAAAAGGTGGAATACGGGGCATTCTAACCTTTAATCTATCGGCTCCTCACCAGTCTCTCCGCCTTTAGAGGCAGCACTGAGGGAATCAACCAACCAAATCCATTGGCTCCTCAACGACCTAGCCACCTTCAAAGGCTGCATTGGGGGTATCAACCCCCAACTCCATCAGATCTTCGCTAATCCTGATGCCTTTAAAAGCCATACCGGGGGAATCAGACCCATAGATCCATCGAATTCTCTCTAATCCATCCACCTTCACAAGCCACGTAGGGGGCATCAGCCCCCCGACTTCATCTTCTCATTGCCGACCCGACCGTCTTCACAGGACACTCTAGGGGAATCTTCCCCCTTGCCTCTAACGCTCCTCCCTAACTCTGCCGCCTTAAGAGACTGCTCAAGGGGTATCATCCCCCCGACTCTATCGGATCCTCATGGATCCCGCTGCCTTCATAATCCATACATGGGGCATCAACCCCCCAACTCTATCGTCTCCTTTCCAACTCTGACGACTTAAGATGCCGCGCAAGGGGAATCACCCCGGACTCCATTGACTCCTAACTGATCTAGCCGCCTTCATGGGGTGCACAAGGCGCATCAGACCCCCGACTCCATCATTTCCTCGCTGACCCTGATGACTTCACAGGCCAAGATGGGGGTATCAGACCCCCAACTCCATTGGATCCTCACCGACCCCACCGCCCACACAGGCTGCACTTTGGGAATCACCCCCCCCCCCTCGACTCCATCAGACCCTCGCTGATCCTTCCATCTCCATAGGCCATGCCGGAGTCATCAGCCCCTGACTCCATTGGATCCTTTCTAAATCTTCCACCATCATGGGTCAAATAGGGGACAACTACCCCCAATCCAATGACACATATCCAACATCACCAAAATTCAATGCAGATGTCCTCCCTGCACTGCTACCATTAGGCCTGAGAGTCCTCCCAATTTCCATCATCATCCACTACGGAGGTCCTCCCATCCCCACTATCAATAGAAACAAGAGTCCTTCCCATATTTTAAATTAACCAGCATGGAGGTCCTCCCCATGAATTTATAAAATTCGTCATTGAGGTCATCCCCATGTCGAATCCATTCCTTTCTCTGAATAACCAACACTAGGCACAAGTTCATCATATCCTTGCACCAGTTTCACTGCATTGTGAGACAAAAATCTAGGATTCCATGCCTTCCAGGCTCCATTTCCCCCATTTTACGGATGCTCCAGGCTTCCACACCTTCCGGGCTCCATGGCCCCATCATACCGACACTGCTGGCTTCCATTCCGTTTGGGCTTAATCACCCTCATCGTACCAACTCACCAGGCTTCCATAAAGTCTGGGATCCATTGCACCAGTCATAATGACACTCCAGGCTTCCATGCCTTTCGGACTCCATTTCCCCCATTTTACCAATGCTCCAGGCTTCCATGCCTTCCCGGCTCTATTGTCCCTATCGTACTGACACTTTAGGATTCCAGGCCTTCTGGGCTCCATCACCCCCATCATACCGACGCTCCAGAATTCTATGCCTTTTGGGCTCCATAACCCCCATCATACTGATGTTGTAGGCTTCCAAACCTTCCAGGATCCATCACCCTCATTGTATTGACACTCCATGCTTCCAATCCACCTGGGATCCGTCACCCCCATCATACCAACCATCTAGGAATCCACGCCTTCTGAGATCCATCGTCCCTATCGTACAGATGCTCATTGATCCTACGCCATCTGGGCTCCATCGACCCCATCGTACTGATGCTCTAGGATTCCATGCCTTTTAGGCTCAATATCCCCCGTCGTACAGATTTTCTAGGATTCCACGACATCGGGGCTCCACCGCCCCCATTGTACCGATGCTGTAGGCTTCCACTCTATCCAAGCTCCGTCGCCCCTATCATACCGACATTGTAGGCTTCCTTTCCTTACAGGCTCCATCAACCCCATCATACCGACACTCCAGGTTTTCACGGATTCTGAGATCTATCACCACCATCGTACCGATGCACTAGGATTCCACGCCTTTTGGGAACCACATCCCCCATGATATAGATGCTCCATGTTTTCACGCCTTCTGAGCTCAACCGCCCCCATAATACTGACATTCCAGGATTCCATGCCATCAAGGCTCCATCTCCCCCATCATACTGATGCTCCAGGCTTCCACACCTTGTGGGCTCCATCATCCCCATCTTACTGACACTCCATGCATCCATTCCTTCCAGGCTCCATGGCCCCCATCATACTGACACTCCAGGATTCCATGCCTTTCGGCCTCCATCACCCCTATCGTACCAATGCTCCAGGATTCCATGCCTTCAAGGTTCCATCACCCCCATTGTACCAACGCTCCAGGATTCCACGCCTTCCAGTCTCCATCTGCCCCATCATATCAATGCTCTAGGCTTCGATGCTTTCTGGGCTCCATCTCCCCTATCATACCGATAGTCCATGTTTCCATGCCGCCCGGGCTCCATCAACCCCATCGTACCAATTGTATTAGATTCCACACCTTATGGGCTCTATTTCTTCTATCGTACCAATGATCTAGGCTTCTATGACTTCTGGGCTCCATCGCCCCCATCATTCTGAGACTCCTGGCTTCCACGCCTTCTTGGATCCATCGCCCCCGTCATACCGACTCTCTAGGATTCCACGACTTCTAGGCTCTATCGCCCCACCTGACCAAGGGAATGTCCTCAACCGCTACCACACATTAGACACTCAGTGTAGTCCCAAATTAATCATTGCATCAAAAGTAGAGGTCCTCCCTATGGATTTAACACCAGATTGTGGGATGTTCCCCGTGAGCTAGCCCATCTCATGCATAGAGAACATCTATGCTTACGATGGGGGAATTTATGGGAAATACCATCATAGAGATTCCCAAAACATCCCAAAAAACTTTAATGGGTTATAGATAACCATCCCTCTATCAAGACAATCCTTGTTGTTTCACATACTAGTTGCATAATGTCAAACTGCATAACAACCATGTCCTAGTTGCATGATATTAAACTGCATAACAACCATTGTCTTGGTCACTTGACATTAAACTGTGGAAAAATGTCTTGGTCACTTAACGTGAAATTGTAAATTTTTTTGATCAATTCTACGCAATGAAAAACCACAACAAACATGGTCAAAGATATGTGACCCTAAACACCAGCCATCACTTGTCCTAGTTACACGACATTAAAATATGCACCAGGTCCTAACTCTATTAACTTATTCTAAAACCTTTGGTCAAAGAAATAAGACCTTATACTATTTGAAACACTAGGTTCTATTCCTATGAGTCTATCTACATCTTCCCACCGACACGCTCTGATGTGTTGTGGTGTAGAACCTAGAGTGTTGGACTCTAAATTGACATAATCCCAATCAATCTCCATGTTTCATAGCATCCATTTTATTTGGATCCATGCCTTCCTTCAAGTCTGAAGGGGCCCCCTAATCGAATCCTCTCATTCCACATTGGCTCACCTACCGTATTGGGAAAATGACCTAGAAGACTTATGATGAAATTTTGCGACATGTCCCGTGTTTCGAACATGGTAAAAAATTGACCCTCATTTTTATATCCTCCTTCTAGGTAATAAGATATGGATGCAGTGTTTTGAACATGGTCTGATGTTATCCTCCATCGTTACACCACCATCATTGTGATCCAGATATCAGATGCTGTGATTCATCCTTTTTTTCACCTCTCTATGTTTAGGTGGAACTCCAACACCCATGGTGTTACCCTTCCATGAATCTTGGCACATCAAGTAAGCATGAAATGTTGCTGGGATATTACCAGCCCAACATCTCCATTCCCCTTTCTATGTGCTTCCATTTTTCATGAAAATCCCATCATTAATTCTTGTTTCCCACACCAATCATGACTCATGGGGGATTTTTAGTTCTGGTGGGATGTGTACTGATATGGTGGAGCGACACAGACCTCTTCATCCTACATGACGTTAAATTGTTCATCTTCATCCCGCATGATGTTAAACTACATTATCGTCTTGCATGATATTAAACTGCTCATCTTCCACCATTATGAAATCAAACTACCCATTATCGTCTTACATGACTTTAAAATACTCATCTTCATCCCACGTGACATTAAACAACATTATCGTCCATCATGAAATTAAACTGTATTATCATCCGTCATGATGTTAAACATCTCATTATCATCCTGTATTCATTTAAACTACTCATCTTCATCCTGTATGGTGTTAATATGAATTATCATTCAGCAAGACATTAAACTATATTATCACCATGCAAGAATTTAAACAGCTCATCTTCATCCATCCTGACGTTAAACTATTCATTGTAATCCTATGTGATGTTAAACTGCATTATCATTCATCATGACGTTAAAATGTTCATAATCATCCAAGATGACTTCAAACTGCACATATAATCCATCATGACGTTAATATTCTCATTATCATCATGCATGACTTTAAACTGCACATCTTCATCCTTCATGATGTTAAACTTCATCTTCGTCCAACCTGACATTAAACTCTGTTAACGTCTAACATGATGTTAAACTGCATTATCATCCTGCATGAGTTTAAACTACTCATCTTCATCCATCACGATGTTAAACTTCTCATCATCGTCCTGCATGATGTGAAACTATATTATCATCAATCATGACATTAAACTGCTCATTATCATCCGACATGACATTAAATAGGCTATCTTCATCCCGCATGATGTTAAACTGATTGATCGTACTACATGACTTTAAACTACTCCTCTTCTTCCATCATGATGGTAAGATACTCATTATCATCCTACATGACAATAAACTACTCATTATCATCCTTCATGACTTTAAACTTCTCATCTTTTTCCAACATGACGTTAAAATGCATTATCATATACCATGATGTTAAACTACACTATCGTCATACATGATTTTAAACTACTCATCTTCATCTGTCATGATGTTAAACTGCTCATTATCTTCCGGCATGATGTTAAACTGAATTATTGTCCCACATGAAGTTAAACAACATTATCGTTCTACATGACTTTAAATTGTTTATCTTAGTCCTTCATGACATTATACAACTTATTATCATCCTTCATGATGTTAAACTGCGTTATCATCCATCATGACGTTAAACTGATCATTATCATCCTGCATGACTATGAAATGCTCATCTTCATCCCATATGATATTAAACTACATTATCATCTCCCATGGCGTTTAAATGCTTATTATCATCCGACCTGACATTAAACTTTTCATCTCACCTATCATGATGTTAAAATGCTCATTATCATCCTTCATGACTTTAAACTCCTCATATTCATCTATCATGATGTTAAACTGGTCATTATCATCATGCATGATGTTAAACTACTTTATGGTTCTACATGACCAAAAAACTTGACTTCCTTACCACATGACATTTAAATGCGTGATTTGTCTGAGCTGAAGGACTGAAAACTACTCGACACATGTCTTGCATGAAAATAAAATTTATGTCATCTTGCATGATGTTAAACTATATACGGTCCTACATGACCATAAACTGTGGTGTCTTTACTTCATGACGTTAAAATGGAAGATCCGTCTGAGCTGATGGATGTAAAACTACCCTGTATTTGTCCTGCATGACAATAAACTGTAAGATGGTCTGAGCTCTACAACCTTAAACTAAGATCTCCCCATATAGATCGCCTCACAAGATGATAAACTACACCTTTCAGAATTACGTATGGCTTTATTCCCATGATAATGGGATATACAGGAATGCCCAGACATTCTGTCTTTGGCTGTATCCCCAGTAATCTTAAATCCTACCCCTTTTTGAGCCCCTTGGCCCATTCTCTTTTAGAATCATGTGATGTGGAAAGTACCTCTTGGTCTCTCATTCACGTCAGTTTTAGAAACAACCATACCATGTTCCTCCCTTATCATTTCCCATCCTGGTCTGAATTTGATGACCCTAAACAAAAGTCTCCCTAGGGGAACTTCACACTAGGAATGGCTACTTCGCCACCCTGTGCACATTCTGTCAAACCAGGTCCCCTTTTAATGGTCCACTCTACGACCTTATGTTAGGAGAATGCGACCCTATGACCCTTTTCCTTGGAAAGGGATTCGACCTCCTCTATCTAACATGTCTTATAGACATACTTGAATGCATTATAACAAAGGGCCTATAGTGTGGATTTTTAACACGGAAATTCCCTAATTTCAGGTCCACGCATCATGAACAATTTATTTAGATCATCACTCTATTCCACATCTAAAGGGACCCCCTCTATGGTCTAGTCTCATGAAACATTGACTTACCTACCATCTTGGGCCAATGCCCCAGAAGAACCTAGATGAAATTATGTGATAGGTCTCATGTTTCAAACATGGTCAGCAGTCAACCCTCATTTGTCTATCCCCATTCCAGAATAATGGAAAACAGATGCTATGTTTCAAACATGGTCAACATCTATCCTTTATCATCATGCCACCATCATTGTAATCCAGATCTCAGGCACCATGATTCACAAATTTCCACTCCCTTATGTTCAATTGGAATTCTAGGACACTCATTTTTACACCTCCGTGAATATATGTGTGTTAAGCAGGGGGGTTAATAATTTTGGGATGTCATTCACCTATCATTCCACTTCCCCTAGTGTGTGCCTCCATGTACGAGGAAAATCCAACCTCTACTCCTTATATCCCACACTGAGAATGACTCACATGGGATTAGTGGTTCTTCTAGCATGTGTACTAGTCCAGCTGAACCACACATTCCTCTCATCCAACATGATGTAAAACTGTAATCTTAGAACTATGTATAGATTGATTTGTGTCCTAATGGGGTACGCAGGAATTCCCGATCACTTTGTCTTGGACCAAGCCCAAATTTTGTCATCTTCAGTCCCCTGACCTATGATTTCCCTAGAGACAGGAAGTGTGGTATAATCTATTTATGTTCTTATTCATGTTGTGATATGCACTACAACCCACATTTCCATTATGGATAACCAAATCATCAACACATTACTTTAAACTACATCTCTACCCTAAACAAGTTCAGGATGCCCCATAATTACTATGGGATGTGTTAGCTTTCTCAACAGAAAGGATTTCCCCTGCCAGCAATGGTTTTTAACCATTATGTGTTCAAGAACTAAGTTTGACTTGATACTCATCCGTATGGGATATGTAGCGACAACCAAGAATTTTGCCTTGGGCCCATCCCTAGAGTCATTAACCTTTCTGGCCCCTAGACCCCAATCATAGTCCCGTCTATATGAACATAAACTAGGATCTTACAGTCCATGTAACATGAATTTAAATTGTTAACCTCAGTCTAGGAAGTATGAATTTAAAACTATGTGCAATGTCATTTTCATATGATGTTAAACTATTCCATTCATCATCTGCATGTGTATGATGTAAAACTGCAAGGCATTCCCAGTCCTCGCTAGACAGTTCCTGTCTAGAAATAGGTATAATCCCTAAACAGACCAATGTACCCACCTAATTTATTTCCACCACAGTTGAATAATTTCAAAAGTGTTGGACTCCATTTGAACAACCCATCACTCCACCCCCACAATTTTCATACCCTTTATTTAGACCATCATCCTCTTTCATGTCTAAAATACCCCCTAACAGTATGGTTTCTTTGCGTATGGATCACCTACTGTGCTGGGCCAACGTTCTAGAATAGTATGGATGAAATTTCAAGTTAGGCCCCATGTTTCAAACAAGGTCAGCGGTTGGCCCTCATTTGTTTCCCCCATTTTAGGCTAACATAATAGGGATACTGTGTTTTGAACACAGTAAATAGTTATTGTTAACTGTTATACCATCCCTATAGTGTTCTAAATTTTGAGTATCGTGATTCAAACATTCCACTCCCCTCTGTTCTGATTGATTCTAATTCCCATGGTGTTACCCTGCTCATCCACCAAATCACATTGGGAGAAGCAAGTTGGCTATTCCAAGAGCTCCATTCTCCAGCTGAAATCTCTCTTTTACGATGCTCATAGTTGTGATCAATGTCTCATTTTTTCCCCTCACATCTTCCATAGTTTACCACTATTAAACAGGTGAATGACCTTTTATTATCTCTAGTTTCCCATTTCGATCATGGCTCATGTGGTATTAGAGATTTAGTTGATTGTTTCCTCAATGTGATTGTGATACAATGGACCCCAAGATATGCATTTTCCTCAGATGTTTCTCATCACACGATTTTCCTCCCCCTCCTCATCCTCATTAAACACCATTCTTAGGGGGGGGGAATTTGTTGGCACCAGAAAATGAATCCACAAGATATTTCAAATGCTTCCATACATGATAAAAGTTCGTATCCCATTTCACAAGTTTCTATTTGACTGGTCATAGATCCCAAACAGAGTTACAGATTATGAGTTATGGACATTCAATGTTGGATAGGAAAATTGGTTCACGGAGCCCATTCGTGAATCACCCTCCATGATCGTGGAGTAAAGGGAACCTGACCAGAGCCTCTATGGATGCTATGAAGGCCGTGACGGTAGCCAAAAAAACTATGAGAAACTTGAGGGAAATTAACTAGAGCCACCACGAGTGCTGTGAAGGCCATGATGGTCAACTCCATGGTTACGATGAACTTGAGGGAACTGCTCTGGTTGCGGAGCACGATTTACTTCACGGTGCCATTTTCTCTTTGCGGTGCACATTTATTCTTTGCAGCATGCTCCGCCGACCTCCATATCTTATAAATAGCCATCTCAACCCCCTTTATAAGAACAGTTACATCTCCCCTTCAGTGGAAGATCACCCATTTCATGGTGCTCTCGAGAATTTCAAAATCATGCCCTTCGCAAAGGGATATTCCATTTTCGAAGGAGGGAGCTCCTTTGGGTTTCTCAAGGCTCTGCATAGCCCCTTTCCTCAATGAGACCCTAGGATCTGCGAGACCCTATGCTCTGCAAAGCCCCTTTACTCCACGATACCATGTGCTCCGCGAGTCCCCATGCTCTGAGAGACCCAGAGCTCTAGGAAGACCCATGAATTACAAGACCCCATGCTTTGATAGAAACATTCCTTCATGAAGCTGCTTCACGAGACCCCATGCTCTGTGAGCACCTTTCCTTCGTGAAAATGGTTTCTGAGACCCCATATTTTGGGAGTACATTTCCTTTTCAATGCTTCTACCTTCATGCTAATCAGTCCATACCGCGGGGGATGTGCCCCTGCACCCCCCACTCGGGCTCCGTGTTAGGCTATTCCATTGTCACTGACCCCCCATGAAAAATGAAGACTCACACCGCTAACTTTTCAGGCTGAGATGTCGACATTTTCCATTGTTCCCTTATGCACACCCACCATCCACATATAGAATACCATGATTTGAGATACTCCCCCCACACCATGAAAAACCTTGGGTCAACATACCCCTCTTGGTTCGTTTCCCATGTCATGAGTTGATATTCTCATCATCAATTCGCCGAATACCATGAGTCAAACCATTCCTCATGCAACTCATCCAAACCCCACCACCTGCCTTCTATGCCAGGTTGAACCATAATGGTCCGCTCTTGGATAAGTCCCAAAACCAACCATTTCTATACGCATTATGAATAATATTCCTATCTACATTACTATAAACTATAGTACATCATATAGGACAAATAGAAGATGCCTCTTGCTCTAAACAAGAGATGCCTTATGCGCCATGCATATGATGCCAATAATCCTCTCTACATGACTATAAACTATAGTACGCCCTATATGAAAAAATAGGATGTGTCTTGCTCCAAACAAGATATTAATTATGCGCCAAGGATGAAATTCTAATAGTCCTCTCTACATGACTATAAATAGAAAAATTCCATATCATTTAATTATAGGATTCCTCTTACTCCAAACAAGAGATGACTTATGCTCCAAGCATAATATGCCAATAGTCCTCACTACATGACTTTAAACTGTATAATTTTCTCTCATCCCATAATAGGTTGCCTCTTGTTCAAAATAAGGGATGCTATATGTGACAAGAATAAGGAGCCTCATGCCATGATTACAGTGGTGTAATTTCAAGAGCGTTGGAATCTATTAGAACATTCCATCACTCAACCTATAGATTCATGTGTCCATGTTGACGCTCCTTTCGTCACAGAATCTAAAGATCAGAGAAGGGGAATATCTGAGCTCAAAGTGATTCAACCTTTGAAGAAAATATAAAAAATCGACAAAGGCACGAACAAAGGATCAAAAGAAACTTCACCGCGCAAGTTATATCACTGTCGTGCAAGTACACTTGCGCGGCGCCCTTGGTCGCGCAAATGACTTGCACGACCTAAGTGGTAACCGCCCGGGGTCTTCTCCTGCCTATAAATAGACCCTGTGGGCCCCCCATTCGAGGGGATCTTTTTCCAGAAACTCGGATTGAAGCTCCCGATGCCCAAGTCTCTTCTCAAAGATTCCAGAACACTTCTAAGGTAATTTCTTACCTAGAATGGAAGATCTAAAGAGAAGGAGGAAGGCCTAAGTGTTGAAACTCATCAACACTTGCGTTCCTGAGTGGTCGGCCCTTAAGGGAAGTGACCACACTTGCGCGCCTCCTTATTCTTTCAATAGAATTTGTGCGTCCCTTTTCTGGAAGAACCTCAAGAAGATTCTAAAGGGTTTAATAAAGAGTCGCTCAAGTATTTTTATGCTGGTTCAAAATCGCGCAAGTACCCCACATGCCGCGCAGGTATACCTGCATGACCAATACTTGCGCGCCCACGCAAGACTTGCACGCCTTTCAAGACTTGCGCGCCCCTACCTTTTTGGGTGCCCATATTTCCCATTTTACCCCTCTTAAGCCATTTCACCTCTCCTATTCAAGATTTAGTCTTCAAGATACTCTTCAAAGCCATTTATGGCATGATTTCTTGATTTGACTTCCTTATTTGAAAGGAATTCTGTGGAATATCTCTCAAAACATATTGATTTATACAACTTTATGCCACCAAAAATTGAGAGTTCATTCATTCAACCTCATCCTTTAAGATGAGAGAATCCTTAATCTGGGTCTCCATTTTTTAGGAATAATCCCCAATTATAAGTCCTTTAATCTGGGCATCTTCCTCAGTAGTAAGCCCCAAGTTCTTCCTCAGGAGTAATCCCCAAGTTCCCAAACTTGGGCATCCTCCTCAGGAGTAAGCCCCAAACCTTAATTCCTTAACTTGGGCATCCTCCTCAGGAGTAAGCCCCAATCATAATCCTTTAATCTGGGCATCCTCCTCAGGAGTAAGCCCCAAGTCCTCTAATATGGGCATCCTTCTTAAGAGTAAGCCCCAATCTCAAATATGGGTATCCTTCTTAGGAGTAGGCCCCGAGTCCCTTAATTTGGGCATCCTTCTTAAGAGTACGCCCCAATATCAAATATGGGCATCCTTCTCAGGAGTAAGCCCCAATCATAATCCTTTAATCTGGGCATTCTCCTCAGAAGTAAGCCCCAAGTCCCCTAATATGGGCATCCTTCTTAAGAGTAAGCCCCAATCTCAAATATGGACATCCTTCTTAGGAGTAAGCCCCGAGTCCCTTAATTTGGGCATCCTTCTTAGGAGTAAGCCCCAATCTCAAATATGGGCATCCTCCTCAGGAATAAGCCCCAAACCTTAATTCCTTAACTTGGGCATCCTCCTCAGGAGTAAGACCCAATCATAATCCATTAATCTGGGCATCCTCCTCAGGAGTAAGCCCCAAGTCCTCTAATATGGGCATCCTTCTTAAGAGTAAGCCCCAATCTCAAATATGGGCATCCTTCTCAGGAGTAAGCCCCGAGTCCCTTAATTTGGGCATCCTCCTCAGGAGTAAGCCCCAAAGCTTAATTCCTTAACTTGGAAATCCTCCTCAGGAGTAATACCCAATCATAATCCTTTAATCTGGGCATCCTTCTTAGGAGTAAGCCCTGAGTCCCTTAATTTGGGCATCCTCCTCAGGAGTAAGCCCAAAACCTTAATTCCTCAACTTGGGCATCCTCCTAAGGAGTAAGACCCAATCATAATCCTTTAATCTGGGCATCCTCCTCAGGAGTAAGCCCCAAGTCCTCTAATATGGGCATCCTTCTTAGGAGTAAGCCCCAATCTCAAATATGGGCATCCTTCTTAGGAGTAAGCCCTGAGTCCCTTAAATTTGGGCATCCTTCTTAGGAGTAATCCACAATCTCAAATATGGGTATCCTTCTCAGGAGTAAGCCCCAAACCTTAACCCCTAACCTGGGCTTCCTTTTTAGGAATAAGTCCCAGTTATAATCTTGGGCTTCCTTTTCAGGAATAAGCCCCAAGTCCCCTAATTTCTCTTTAACCAGTCCTAATTTACCCTTGATTTGTGATTCCTTTTTAGGAGTAAAACCCAATCATAAGTCCCCTCATAACTTGGTCATCCTCCTTAGGATTAAGCCCCAAGATTAGAGTATTTAAATCTCCATGAAGCACATATACCTTTATGGACCCTGTTCATGGATTTTCTCCCTTAAAGTGAATCCTAAACCTTCATCTATCTGGGCAGTCATACATACATAAGCCCCAAACAATTTCTTATGATTGCATATTTTATGGCACAATTGTCTAATTTTTTACCAATACCTGTTGTTTCTCACGCCGAGCATGACTCACGTGAGCTTAGAGTGTAAAATTAATTATGACAACCTTCTTTGAGCCATCAATCATAAATGTCATACTCCATTACTCGAACTACGTGGGTTCTGATTCCTTTTCCAAAACAAAGGATACGTAGGTAGCCCATTTATGGGTTCGATCCCAACTTTGAAATAATCCATGTCCTTCTGAATGACGATAAACTTCAAGTGCCCCCCTAAGTGGCTTTAAAATTAGCCTGGTCATCATAATGACCAAGAGACTTTTATAAATGTTTTTGAAGGATACCATTGACTAAGAATCTCTAAATAGACACAGATGATTCTCTATTGATGAAGAACCTCAAATACAAATAAAAGATTCTCTAAATTTCTTACATATTTAATCATTGATTGTTAAAACTGAAGGAAAGGTCATTTTATACTTGGTAATGTAATAAGGATTCACGAACATAACTTAAATCTATAAAGAGAGTCCCGAAGTAGACAATAATTCCCCTCAAAAAGGTGTGATGAGTCTGACCTGCCATCCTCTCGACCAATGAAAATTCCTAAGCCTCATTAGCCCACAAGCTAATGAGCGCCTACCTTTGGAAAGTAGGTCCAAACGGATGTGGAATCATTGGATGTTTCCAGTTCTACGAACAAACCCATTTGAAACCGATCGGAACGTTTGAATCTCCCATCCAGGAGGTCATCCCCGAATTCCATGTGAAACAAAAATGGTGAACCCGATGTGAATCATTAACCAAGTTAAAGTGATGTTCTTATTATTTGTTAGGCCCCTTGGGCCAACAAAGCAATCATTGACATGTGCTCATCCAAAATATGCAGTGGCTGGATTCATCTTCATTATGTCTGTTATATGGAACAGGCACTCTTTTCTCAAGATCTTCTGCAAAATGGATTTCCTTAAATTCACACCTGTGAATACTGCTGCTGTAAACACCTCTACTGTGAGGTCTACTGTTGTGAAAACCAATGCTGCTACTCCTGCTGGAACGTCGTCCGCTCTGAGGATGACATCACCAACTCAGCATCTTCAATGTTGGGTTTCTAATGCACTGGTTAAGGAGTACCGTCGCAATGGTACTATCCCAACTTTGGAGGCTGCTCGTCAAGCCCTCCAAGTTAAAAACTCTACCTGGTCGTCCGGACAACGGCGAACAGCGATCAAGAAGTAGGCGGTGCTGACTACCGTCTCCAACCGTTTCGGGTCGTTATCCCCGGAACGCAATTTCCATTCACTCCCTTACTCTGAGGAAGTGAATGAGCAGGTCACTCAGGGCCTTAATTCAAAAATACAGGAGTCCTTCCCGAGGGATCCCATCAACAATCACCTCCAGACTCGTGCGGTAGTGCGCCCTCAACATGATGAGGGTACCGACTCCATGCAATCAGCTCAGGTTCTTCGAACCCGAGCAGGAAAGATGAACCGCCAGAGACGGAATCCGGTTAACAATGGGTAGTTTATCATCCCTGCCATCTCCGGAGAAGTCCACCAACCTAACATGGTGGCAAAAAACGAGCAATCACTCACACCTGCCCATTTTAATTCCGCTGTCCAGCAGACTCGTCTCGCAGCATCAAGCCAATCCCGCCATGCAATTCCGGCGGAGTACTACAGGCAAGAACATGCACCTGCTTATGCATCATCAGTTAGTCAGCAGGCTCGCCTGACTACATATGATGGATTCCACCAACCTAACTTTGTGGAGAACAACGAACATGCACACACACCTATCCGTTTTAATTCCGATGTCCATCAGACTCGTCTGGAAGCATAAAGCCAATCCCGCCAGGCAATTCCGGCATAGTACTATAGGCAGGAACATGCACCTGCTTATGCATCATCAGTTAGTCAGCAGGCTCGCTTGACTACATATGATGGATTCCACCAACCTAACTTGGTGGAGAACAACGAACAGGCACACACACCTGTCCGTTTTAATTCCGTTGTCCAGTAGACTCGTCTGGCAGCATCAAGCCAATCCTGCCAGGCAATTCTGGCGGAGTACTATAGGCAGGAACATACACCTGCTTATGCATCACCAGTTAGTCAGCAGGCTCGCCTGACTACATATGATGGATTCCACCAACCTAACTTGGTGGCGAACAACGAACAGGAACACACACCTGTCCATTTTAATTCCGCTGTCCAGCAGACTCGTCTGGCAGCATCAAGACAATCCCTCCAGGCAATTCCGGCGGAGTACTATAGGCAGGAACATGTACCTGCTTATGAATCATCAGTTAGTCAGCAGGCTCGCCTGACTACATATGATGGATTCCACCAACCTAACTTGGTGGCGAACAACGAACAGTCACACACACCTGTCCGTTTTAATTCCGCTGTCCAGCAGACTCGTCTGGCAGCATCAAGCCTATCCCACCAGGCAATTCCGGCGGAGTACTATAGCCAGGAACATACACCTGCTTATGCATCACCAGTTAGTCAACAGGCTCGTCTGACTACATATGATGGATCTCGTCAACCGTGTTTGGCAAAGTGTAATCAGCAGGCACATACACCTACTAATACTAATCAAGCCTACCAACAATCTCGCTTGGTAGCACACAGAGAAGTCAGTCGGAAAGCCCCGACGACAAACAGAAGGCAGACTCAACTCTCTACCTCCACAATTGAGTACTTTCAGGATTCACTGACAGGAAAAGGAGGACAGGAGCAGACACATACACCTACTCCAATCCCGGAATGGACGTATATCCCTGTTCCGGCGGCTGAATTCACCAAACATATTTTTTCAATGGTGAAAGAGCAGAAGAAAATTCCTGCTCATATTCTGGATGTTTGCTAGGTTATCATAACAGCTTCAGCATCATCTTAGGGACAGACACATAAATCTATTCCTATTAGTGGAGTGACACATCAAAGATTCACTCCGGAACAGACACACACATCTGTTCCAGTCCAAGAGGGTTATGGGGCATACTCCCCCATATCATACGGACAACCAAGTCAGGCACATACACCTGATTTGAGTGGATATCGTCAGCCAAACCTGACCATCATTCCTGATCAGGAACATACACCTGCTCAGAGTAACCACTTTCTTCAACAAGTGGTTTCCAAAGCGAGTAAGAAGGCATCTAAGAAAAAGATCCGCCCAGCACAGTCAAGAGATCAAAGGCCAATCTACAACAAGGCCTTGCTCGATGCTGGAGTTCTTGAAGCCCTCAGACATTTATCTTTCGGAATTCAAGATTCTACTCCCTCAGTTCCCAATAATAGGAACATTAATTCTGAAGGTCTTCAACAGACACTTCCTCATGAAGGCTTGCTTCATGAAAATACGGTCAATCTTGAAGTTTCTTCTTCAGATGAGAGCCATAGGAACCCTCTGTGTGGTTAGAAGACCATGGAGCAAGAGATCTCATCTTTTACTGTCACCCATTATGGTGGTCCTCCCCATGATGATGAATTTCGCTACGAAAGTCCTCTCCGCAGTAGTGATTCACATTCCCTGGAAATACTCCAGTGGACAATGTAGTGCCGAGAAAGCCCTCTTATCTTGAGGCACTTGCAAATGCGAAACCAGCCATGTCTGATGCTTTATCACTAACAAGTGAAATACTTTCTCAATCAGAAGATATCCTAGGGTGTAGGTAATTCTCTGAACCACCCCTATGTCATGCATATTCTAGTTTGATTAATGATCTCTCTACCAATCTTGTTGAATCTGATGAAGCAACAAGGAAACACCAACTCTGGTCAAAACAGGTAGAAGAATCTTCATTTAATGATAAAGAGGAAATGCTGAACATGATGAAAAAACTGGAAAAAGGTGAGGTACCAGTCATGTTTTGGCCTTTTCCTGACTCCTAGTACGACATTCCAAAGATGTTGACAGATGATGGAATCCATGATATTCGTCTCAACATATGGAAAACTCATTGTCAATTGAATAAGAAGGTATTATCTAATGATGAATATGAAAATCATCTTAAGATAATAGAAGGGCTACAATGTCAGATTGATTTGGCATCTCTATCAGTCTCTCGGTAGCTGAAGTCTTAAAAGCAACAGAGAACTCTTCAACGTTCATTCTTTGGCGCACTAAGAAAATTGCGTCAATTAATTTCCAATGCTCCATCTGATGTTCATATCAGAGGATGGGGTGTTCACGGAGCACTACATTTCACAGTGCTTTCCAGTCAGCAAAGCCCACCGAAAATGGTCTCATGCAATGTTATTGCCCATGGCCGGCCACAGTCAATGGGCTTTGTTCATAATCAAAAGAATGCTCAAGAACAGGCTTCAACTAGTTCCTCTCAAAATCAATCATATAGAGAACAAGTTGTTGAATTTCTCCTACATCAAGTAGGCGAGAATATTGCACAAGACTCTCGTATGGAGCAAACACGTCATCAAATGACATAAGTTTCGGAAATCATCCAACGGTCTGTTGAACAAGGTGATAAAAGTGGATACAGGTTAATGCATCCAGCTAATTTCTGAACTAAGATTCGCAAGATCAAGAGATCTTTTAAGAAGATCTCAGACGTAGCATGTCAAGAGACACCCCAGCTTGTCAGACTGGGGACTTCTTTAACCCAACCCTCAAATTCAACAAATGGGATTCGAGGAGTTGAGCGGAAACATCAGGAACATCCCCAGTTCTCGAGACTGGGGACTCTTTCAAATCATCAATCCCCTCCTCATAGAATGACGGTCTTTTCTCGATTGGGGAAGAAGCCACAAGAGGAAAGAAGAGAAAAATTATCAGGAGATTCCCTATAAATTATAGCTCGTCAAGAAGTTCCTATAGGGTTGAATCAACAAAAGGCAATGTCTCATCAAAGACATGAAAGAAGAAAATATCACAGAAATGTTGATAGAAGAGATGCGATGCATTATGCATCAATCAATGTCATCAATCCCATTGTTTCTAATCCACCTAAGGAGACTCACTCAGGGGACTCAGATGAAGAGCGTCCTGCTCAAGAAAATGTATGCACCGATACAAATGAAGAAGGTGTACGTACACGAAGTCAAAGGATTACTCAGAACCTAGGTAATCCACTTCCCTCCCTCCAAAAGGTATCCAAAAAAGGGAAGGGAAAGAATCAGGTTACATATCCTTCCTCTGGAGAAGGTCAGTCGCTCTCATTAGAGCAAAGGATTGCACAACAGGAGGAAGAAATGCAAGAATTAAGAAGGTTGAATGCAGAACTACTTCAGAGTAGTCTTCTTCTTAATAATGCTGAAGTCCGACAGCCGAAGGAATTTGTTGTAACTACTGAGATGGATCAGGAATGTCATCCTTTATCAGTACACCCTCAGAAGTCTAATCCTACGGGTCAAATGCAACAACGGTTGGAAGCACTACCATCAGTTGCAGCACCAACCACCACTTCTGTCCAAGCTCTATTCATTGCACCTACCCAAAACCAAGTTCAACCTGATGTTTCTCAAAAGTTAATAACTACTATTGAGTCATTAACAGATTGGTTAGAAACTATGGAAGGGAAACGGGCGCAAGTTTAACCTGAAAAGAAAGTTTACCCTGAATGGGTAGATTCAATTTCTCCTCCATCCAGTTTTGGAAACCCTATTTTCCCTACTTTCAATGGATCAGGCGACCCTGAACAACATTTGACACATTACATTTCTTGTTGTGATCCTATGATGGGAACTCCAGAGCAGCAAGAAGCAGTGAAACTCAGATGCTTCGTGCGAACCTTGCAATTACCATCTTTTGTCTGGTATACAAGCTTGCAATCCCGGTCAATCATCGGATGGGAGGATCTTCGTCAAAAATTCCTTCTTTAGTTCAGCTCAACTTTGCCAAAAACGACAGTTTTCGATCTTAAAAACTGCAAGCAAAGGTAGAATGAAAGAGTCTCTGATTTCATTGCTCGCTGGAAGGGATTAACGTATTTCCTGAGTTTAGCACTCCCTCGGGAGGAGCTGTTTCCAATCTGTGTGGTAAATTTGCGTGACGAATTACGCACGCAATTAATCCCTGTGAAATACACAAGAGGGTTTCGAGACCTTACTTCAATCGCTCAAATGATTGAATATTCCCTTATACAGGCTAAGGTTAAATCTCGTGTAATTCCATCAGCTCCAGGAAGGAGAATGGGTAAAGCAGAAACTGCTACAGTTATTCTTAAACAAGCACCTGTACCTATTTCTACATCAAAACCTTCATCTTCTCAAAGGGCTCCACCTCCTGAATGCCAACAACAAAGGCCGTTTCATCCAAAGGATCAAAGAGATCAACGACAAAAACAATTTGAGGATATGAAGAGTAAAACATACTCTTTCCGAAGTGAGCAAGTTCCTGGTTACTTCATTTAAGCTATGGGAAATAATTTGGTTCAATTACCAGTACCCAAGAGGCCAAACAAAGATGGAGATAAAGACCGTCCCAATTAGTGTCCCTTTCATCAAATGTTGGGGCATCCCATCCAGGAGTGTTTTGTCTTTAAAGACCTCCTGCAAAAGATGGTCGACTTGGGACAAGTCAAATTGAAGGGTTCTTCATCTCATGTAGCGTGTGTTACCGCTACAGATCCAGAGGAAGGAGGCGAGTGGCAGGAAGTCAAAAGAAAAACTGCGCAAAAATATGATGATTGGATGGTCAGAAAGACAATCAATCGGACCCATGCCATTTTGTGAACACAATTGAAGAATCCAATTGTGTCTCCTACAAAAGCTGCAGTGAAGCCTCCATCAAAAGACAAATCCTCAAAAGGGAAGCGCAATTCAAAGAAGAAAGAGGAATCAGAAGAAGACGAGTATGTATCGAGGCCTAAGTTGTCTTTGACTCTGGTAGATTTCATGCCATCGACTTCAAAGCCACGGGCACCGCCCCATCAAACGGCACAGCCTAAACAAGCTAATCAGGCAGAGTCTTTATCAGACGAAGAGTTAATCTTCGGTTCTGTTAATATGATTCAATTAACAGATCCATATTCCAGTCTGGATGAGCCTGAATTCCCTGTATCAAATAAGGGAATCCAAGGAAGTTCCAGAGGTTCAAGATACAGGGGAAGAAGTGGATCTTTCCGAAGCCACTTCTCCAACTCCTCCCCTGCTAGCACTGTGTATGCAGCAGAAACTCGTGGTAGAGCCCTTCAGCGAGCTCAAAAAGAACAATCAAGTTCTTCTGCCAATAGTCAACTCAGTCTTGGCACAGTTATTTTTGGAAGACCGATTGAAAATTCCATCTTCTTTATCTCAGCAAGTAAATGGATCTAATCGGTCTAATATTCCAAAACCAAGGATTTTTCCAACTTCTATCCCTATACAAGATGCATCAGCTTCCAAAGCATCTACTTCCAAGGTACCTGCTAAACCACATATTCCTGTTGGGAAACGCAGACCTTTAGATCAAAAGTACGATATATTGAAACACATGGCCCAAGTACCAGCCAAGTTATCAATTTTGGATGCTTTGAATCTGTCAAAAGATCTTCGTGAAGCACTCATCGAAGCTTTGTCAAGTCCTCAGAAGTTTGAAGCTGAAATTGCTGCAGCTAAAGTCTATCACATAGAGAATAATCCTGCAGAATTCCATGCAGTGATATCTTTTACTAATGAAGATGAAGATGATGTTGTGCATGGACACATAAAACCTTTGTACTTATCTGGAAAAGTCAATGGTGTAAATATCCAAAGAGCATTCATTGACAATGGTTCAGGAGTCACCCTCATGCCCATTCGTACACTTCGTTGATTGGGCCTCACAGAATCTGATTTATCTCCTTCTACCATGATGTTACAAGGATATGATAAAAATGAACAAGAAACACTGGGCGAAGTTACACTCAGAACTCAGTTTGGAGATCTTGTATCCAATTCGGATTTCATGATTGTTGATCAAGACTCAGCTTTCAACGTCTTGCTTGGAAGACCCTGGCTACATCAGCATGCGGCTATCCCTTCATCATACCATCAATGTCTCAAATACTGTTTCAATGGTCAATTTGGAACATTATATGGTGGTAAGGCCCCGTTCAAGACATGTGAGTCTCAATACATTGAGGCGGAATTTTATCACATAAAGGGAAGAGAAAAATCTACAATGAAGGAAATTACCAAAGTTAATGCTCCATATGGTTTGGAGAAGATTCCAATAAATCCATTTACACATGTGAGTATAGATTATGTGTTTCCTATTAGTCAAATTGACAAAATAGGCCCAAATCAAAATACTCTTATGGAAAGATCCATAATGTCAATTACGGCAATCGAGCCAGACAACATGGGAGAAATTGGTAACCTACCAAACAGTGATGAAAGCCTAAGTGATGATGTTTTCATTTCATCTGTTGAAGTCCAACAAGTCTATACTTCGCCAATCAGGCCATAAGAAGTTATAGCAACATCAGAGGTGAATAATGATGTCGATTCTCAATCCATTATCTCCTCTTTATTTCGCAAAGAAGGCCCTTTATCATCAATAGGGTCGGAAATGGAAGCTTCTTCTTCAAAATGTGAAAATTTTGACATCTCTTTTGATCATGAAAATTTTGTTTTGTCATATACTATGCAAGTAGAAATGGAAGAAATAGCACATGATGAAGAGGAAGAGGAAGATCTTAGAGATGCTCCTCCAGCATTTGAGGAAGGTATCTCTACCACTGTGGATGAACTCAGAGAAGTAAATCTGGGTACAAAGAAAGATCCACGCCCCACTTTAATTAGTGCGGCGATGACCCTTGAAGAGAAATAGATGTATATTTATTTTCTAAAGAAAAATAATGATTTTTTTGCCTGGAATTATACAGAAATGCCTGGGCTTGATCCTGATGTTGCTACTCATCATTTGGGTTTACCAAAAGAACATCGGCGATTTAAGCAAGCCGCGGGAAGAACACACCCAACTTATGCTTCCAAAATTGAAGCTGAAGTGGATAAGCTAATCAAAGCTAAATTCGTCAGAGATGTTCATTATCCCAAGTGGTTGGCTAATATTGGCCCTGTAAAGAAGAAGAACGGACAAATTAGGGTTTGCATCGATTTCAGAGATCTTAATCGGTATTTTCCTAAAGTTGATTTCCCAGTTCCGATTACAGAACTCTTAATTGATGCGACAGATGGTTATGAGGAATCTACAGCCTTCAGAGTCCCTCAAGGTTTGTTTTGTTACCGGGTGATTCCCTTTGGTTTAAAGAATGCAGGTGCAACATATCAAGGCGCCATGCATTGTATCTTCAAACCTTTCTTAGGGAAGTTTGTTGAATGTTATGTAGACGATTTGGTGGTTAAATCCAAACAACGTTCTAATCACTTGGCTGATTTGGAAGTCATATTCCACAAGCTTCAACAACATAATTTGAAGATGAACCCCTTAAAATGTGATTTTGGGGTAACCTCAGGAAAATTCCTTGTCTTTGTTGTATGCCATCGTGGTATTGAAGTCGATCCTGAGAAGACCCAATCAATCCTTGGTATGTCACCTCCTCAGAATTTGAATGAATTAAGAGGACTTCAAGGACACTTAGCTTATATTCGGCGTTTCATCGCCAATTTGGTAGGCAAAAGTTTACCCTTTACCAAATTATTGAAGAAAGGAGTCACTTACCAGTGGACTGAAGAATGTCAAGAAGCATTTGATGTTCTCAAGAAATACCTCTTGAGTCCACCAGTACTCATGCCACCTGTTGAAGGTAGACCACTTATCCTCTATGTGACAGCTCTAGAGCGATCATTGGGTGCCTTTCTTGCTCAAAAGAATGATGCTGGGAATGAAAATAGCCTCTACTATCTCAGTAGAACTATGTTTGAAGCAGAAACCCGGTATTCAAGTATTGAGAAGTGCTGCCCGGCATTAATCTTTTCAGTTCAGAAACTGAGACACTACCTACAACATCACGAGGTCCAATTGGTATCTCACAATAATCCGCTCAAATTCATCCTTAGTCATCCAATCCTTACAGGACATCTGGCAAGGTGGGCAGTTATTTTGCAGCAGTTCGACATTCAGTATGTGTCTCAAAAGGAAATTAAGGGCCAAGCTCTGGCTGATTTCCTGGCTGAACATCCTTCAATGGAAGACACGTCTTCAGATATTGAACTCCTTGATGAGGAAGTATTCTCTATTCAAGAGAGTCCTCAAACATGGGAAATGTATTTTGATGGTGCTTCCAGAAGTCCAACAGGGAAGAAAATGGAAAATCCAAAATTCAACAAAGTTGGTTTAGGAATTGTGCTCATTTCTCCAGATAAGGCATTATTAGCTTATTGCTTTTTATTGTGGGAAGGTGGTACCAATAATGAAGCCGAATACCAAGATCTTATCACAGGCTTGGAGTTAGTGCTTCAAGCACAAGTGAATCACTTAAAGGTGAAAGGTGATTCAGACCTGGTAATCAAACAAGTTAATGGGGATTATGCCATCAGAAAAGAAGAATTAATCCCTTTGTATGATTACGTCAGAGAGTTAATGGCGGAATTCCCTTCAGAACCGACATTTTCTTATGTCCCAAGATCACAAAATGCTTAAGATGATGCACTGGCTAATATAGCCACAACTCTAGCAGATCCAAATCGGGACGAGACAACCATCAATATTTCCCACCGTCGTGCAATTTCACCTTATGTTCAAGCCAGAACAGAGGAAATTAATGAAATTAGTCCCATTCCTGAACCGTATGGTCATACTACATGATGGATGTCACCTATCAGGGAATACGTTCAAAATGGAACACTTCCACCTGATAGAGCTGAGAACGAACAAATCCGGCGACGTGTGGTCAATTTTACTCTTTATGATAGCCCAAACCACCTAGAGAAAATTATATACAAACATGGTTTTGATGGAGTTCTCTTCAAATTCATTGATGCTGAAGAGACAATGGCTATCATGAAAGAAGTGCATGCAGGAGTCTGTGGTGCCCACCATTCTGGACATAGACTGTCTGATCAAATTCGAAGGCTTCGATACTTTTGGCCTTCAATGATACAAGATTGTGTTGATTTCACAAAGAAGTGTCATTCATGTCAAGTACATGCCAACTTCATTCATCAACCTCCATAGTTGCTTCATACGGCTAAATACTCATGGCCATTTTCCACTTGGGGAAGGATGTGGTGGGACCTTACTCATCAGCAACGACCAAGCAGTTTAAGTACATTCTTACTGCTACTGATTTCTTTTCCAAATGGGCAGAGGCAGTACCTCTCAAAGAAGTCAGTTCTAAATGTATTGTTAGCTTCATCAAGTCTAACATCATTTCTAGATTTGGTGTCCCTCATACCATATTGACGGACAACGACACCAACTTATGTTCTTCTGAGGTGAAGAAATTGTATCAAGAATACAACATTAAATCCAACCATTCATCTTGGTATCATGCGGCGGCCAATGTCCAAATAGAAGCCTTTAACAAGACTCTTTCAAATATACTGCAAAAGATGGTGGATAAAGATAAGAGGTCATGGCATGATAAACTCTTTCATGATTTATGGGCTTATCAGACTACCACCCGCAATGCAATGCGGTCAACTCCATATTCATTGGTATATGGAACAGAAGCAGTCTTGCCAATTGAAGTTCAATTTCCCTCACTCAGAGTATCCATTTGTGATCAGTTATCTACATATGAGCAATCCCAAAAGCGATTGAACGAATTGGAACAGTTAGATGAGAAAATATTGTGCACTTTTCACCACTTGGAAATCTATCAGAATTGAATAACACGAGCTTTTAACAAAAAAGTTTGTCTTCGTTCATTCATTCAGGGAGAATTGGTATTGGTTCTCAGAACACGAATGATACCAGGAAGGAAGCCTCCCAAGCTTGAACCAAAATGGGAAGGACCTTATTCAATACATAAGGTCTACTCCAATAAAGCTTATTCATTAATCTCAATGGATAGAGAACTCATCACGACTCCAACCAATGCCAGATTTCTGAAGAAATATTTTGTATAAACACAAAATATGGTCCCCAGAACCAAGATTCTTATAAGTGGTTCATACAACCTTTAGTCCAGTATGACGTTAAACTGCATCATCATCCACGGTCTATGCATATGACCTTAAACTATTTTCACTTTCGTCCAACATGACGTTAAACTGTAGAAAAGAACTTGTCCCCACAACATGACACTAAACTGTGCAGCACCATTTCGTCCTTGCTATATGACATTAAACTATACAACAATGGTCCAGTATGACCTGAAACTGCAACTTTGTCCCACACGACGTTAAACTGTGAAAAAGTTCCCTAAACCGTCCAGCATGACCTTAAACTGCATCATCCCTGGTCCATGCATATGACCATAAACTATTTTCAAATCCCTTATGTCCAGCAAGACGTTAAACTGTGACATCCTAACTACATGATGCTAAACTGTATAAAAGTCCCTTACATCTGGAAAGACGTTAAACTATATAATCTCAAAGGTCCAGCATGACATTAAACTGCACCATCCACAGTCCAAGCATATGACCTTAAACTATTCGCACTTTCTTCCAACATGTCATAAATGGTGTGTTATTTTGTCCTTACTGCATGACATTAAACTGCACAGTCCCCCTTTCGTCCAATATGACGTTAAACTGTATTGTCCCCATTGTCCTAACTACATGACGCTAAACTGTACAGAAAATCCTCGATATGTCTTACATGAAATGAAACTGTTATTTTGTCCCTTCTACATGACACTAAACTGTGAAGCACCAATAGTCCTAACTGCAAGACTTTAAACTGCATAGTCCCTTGATATGTCCTACATGACATTAAACTGTGCATCGTTAAGGTTGTTGTTACCTCTTGTTTCTCACACCGAGTATGACTCACGTGAGCTTAGAGCAAACCTCAACCATAACACTCTCTTTGGGACCCTAACCATGTGTAAGTCCCAACAACATTTTTTATTAGATCATTGTGCCCAAGAACAACATGATAATTAATTCATTCTTTAATTGAACTACACGGACTTTGATCCTTGACCTCCAGGCTGGGTATGTAGGCAACCTCCTAGGGTTCAAGCTCAAAAACAATCTCTTCACATCGG
This sequence comes from Viscum album, assembly GCA_963277665.1. Lineage (NCBI taxonomy): Eukaryota > Viridiplantae > Streptophyta > Magnoliopsida > Santalales > Viscaceae > Viscum > Viscum album. The sequence continues at coordinate 1,060,341,595 of OY728155.1, forward strand.
GTAACCACCATCTCATATGATTTTGATTCGTGAAACTGCCCCTGGAATCAATATCTTTACATTTATTCACTTTCATCCTTGTTATATGACGTTAAACTATACAACACTTTTGTCCGGTACGACAATAAACTACAATATTCTTTGATTTCCTCATTTGAGAGAGAACTATTATTAACATTGATTTTTTCAATCATGTTTCATTTCAAAATACTACTTGCATACATGGTAATGCCTAAACTTTTTATCTTAGGTTAAACCATCATTGCACTAAAGTCTACTTTCACCCTTCACATGTACGAACCAAATTTGTACAAAGGGTAGTTCTAGAACTACGTGGACTTGATTCCCATCCTTATGGGATACATAGGAAGATTCGAGTGTCCCTCGAATCTAGTCCCAAGTCTGTTGGGCCTACCTCCAAATTTCACTTTCAGTCCCTTAGCTGAAAAGTCCTCATGAAAACACACACTGTGTATTCATTATTATGGTCCGAGTTCTATGAACCTAAAATAGGATCTCTCATACTTTCGTCCTGCACGACATTAAACTTCATTTCAAGAAATACGTATGGCTTGATTCTCATTCTTATGAGATACGTAGTGAAGTCCAAAATTTCAATTCAGGACCCAGCCACAACATGATTACGGTTATCATTGACCTATGTATCTCTATATACATTGGACAATACCCGTCTTTATGTGTTATAATCCTAACCTTAAATATTTTCAGATCTTCATAACCCTTTTCATGACTTCTAGTCACAAAAATGTCAAACTTCTGAGAATTCTTTTTCCTGACTATGCAGCATGTGCCCATAGGTGGCCTTGCATAAACAGTCCACATAACAGACATGTCATCCGAAAGATGCTATTTATTTGACCATGCAGCCAATTCCCTTAGGTGGCCCTACATAATTCAACCCCTAACGGGTTTGTTGGATAATAGTAACTTCATTCTTGGGAAGAATGCCTCTTTTGTCCTTATTTGTCTTAAATGACGGTATGTAGGGATCTGCAAAAAATATCCATCCTTAACATATTTGTCCCATATCCTTTTTCATGATCTGAAAGTATTCAAGTCTATGGTTTATTTTTCTTCCCTACGTTTGGGTCAGACCTTCGTAGGAGTGATATTCATCCAGTTCTTCGATAATCTTGTCTGGAAATATCTTCTCCATATTCAAGTACCTCTTTCCATACAACAAACTCTATACTTTAGAAAATTTGAATCTTCATAAACTTTCACTAGCATTTAGCACTAGGAAAGTAAATTTTTGGGAGTTCTTTTGCCTGACTATGTAGCATGTTCCCATAGGTGGCCTTGCATAAACAGTCCACATAACAGACTTGTCAGCCGAAAGATGCTATTTATTTAACCATGCAGCCAATTCCCTTAGGTGGCCCTGCATATTTCAACCCCCTAACGGGTTTTGTTAAATAATAGTAACTTCATTCTTAGAAACTACTTCTTCTAATGCCTTTTATCTCTTTTCCATATCATTCCTCAGATTCAAATATTCTTAAGCCATAGTTTACATTTTTTTCCCTCATACTCGAGTATGGTAATATGTTTTCAGATAAATTGTCAAGGAATTGAATCAATTTTAATCCATTTCGGTCAAAGCTATTTCGACCATAAACATTTGCCCATTTATGTCCGGCATGCATGACTTTAAACTGCCCACAAAAGACAAAGGAACTCTGAATAAAAGTCAAGTTCCAGCTCACTAAATATACATTTTTTGTATGATTTAGGTAATATCGAGCAATTAAAAGATTCAAAGTTTGTAGGGTTATTTGTAATAATCCTAGTAAAAATCAAACTATGCTTACTAGGCCCATTGGATTAAGTAAATTTGAAGCAGGTAATGAATGAATACAGGTACAAATGATTGAAGATGAAAGTGTTTTTCATTGATACACAATAGTTAGAAAGACATCCAGAGACTGGAGTCTCTTCTCTTTTTCAAGAATTACAAGAGGCTTTCAACATAACATTCATTTGATTTACGGCATCCCGAGCTTCATCCGCAACCACCTGGAATTCATTCATTCAACTGGATACAATAATAGATGCAGTGATACTAGCTCTTCTTGGAACAATTGTAAAAGGATGTTCTTGAGTGCGGTTTGAGAAAAATTTCTGCTGATCAAACAGTGACTCTGTTTTTTTCCAAGAGACTTGGAAGATGGATACATGGATTTGAGAATGGAGCATTGGAAGTAAAGAGCCATTTGGAGAGAGTACTCTTTTCAGATATTGATTTAATGCCATGTTTGTCTTCTCTCCACCAACCGGCAGTGGAAAACATTTCAGCCCATGGGTTTTCCATTTTCATATCTGCAAGGAAATAACATGGAGGATGAATTTGAAAGTTCACACCATTGTTGTTGCTCTTAATGCACAACATAACCGAAATAGATGAGTAGCAGTGCAGCTGCATCTCAGATGTATAATTGTTTGCATTGGGAACATTGACTCCTTGCAGATGACCATGACCACACAGAGGTAGATAGATGCTCTGTGGAAAATTAGGATGATATTTCTTCAAGTACTTAGCCAAATCTGGGAGAGTGTTGTCACAGATATCATAGTAATCATGGCCAATGATGTTCATCATGTCATCAATCCGCTTGCTAGCCAGTTCATCAGCCGTTCCAATTCCCTTAGGAACCATTGAATCTGCCCAAAAGTTGAATAAATAAAACTCTGAAATGTGTTTATTTTTTCATAAAATTTGTGAAAGATTTCGAAAAAATTGCTAATGCATTAAGACACACAAGTCTAAAAAATGTTACGCAAGTGTTACAAGTGCCGCGCAAGTTTCTGTCGCGCATGTATCACCGTGAAAGCCCTATTACCTTTATAGTAGCACGACAGCGAGGGAACAGTGGAAAAAGAGACTTGTGCGGCGAGGAATACTTGGGCGGCGAGAGCTCAAGAAATTCGGGATCAGATGCTATACACGGCCAAAAGCCATGTATTTATAGGCCAGGAGGCCAATCTGCGCGCCGTACCCAGTGCGCTTAAAGCCTGCGCGACACAAACTTACGCGCCGACCTCTGAGGGGGGACTTTTGTTGACGCTCCTTTTGTCACAGAATCTAAAGATCGGAAAAGGGGAATATCTGAGCTCAATGTGCTTCAACCTTTGAAGAAAATATCAAAAATCGACAAAGGCATGAACAAAGGATCAAAAGCAACTTCACCGCGCAAGTTATATCACTGTCGCGCAAGTACACTTGCGCGATGCCCTTCGTCGCGCAAATGACTTGCGCGACCTATGTGGTAACCACCCGGGGTCTTCTCCTGCCTATAAATAGACCTTGTGGGCCCCCATTCAAGGGGATCTCTTTACAGAAACTCGGATTGAAGCTCCCAACGCCCAAGTCTCTTCTAAAAGCTTCCAGAACACTTCTAAGGTAATTTCTTACCTAGAACGGAAGATCTAAAGAGAAGGATGAAGGCCTAAGTGTTGAAACTCATCAACACTTGCGCGCCTGAGTGGTCGGCCCTTAAGGGAAGTGACCACACTTGCGCGCCTCCTTATTCCTTCAATAGAATTTGTGCGTCCCTTTTCTGGAAGAACATCAAGAAGATTCTAAAGGGTTTAATAAAGAGTCGCTCAAGTATTTTTATGCTGGTTGAAAATCGCGAAAGTACCCCACATGCCGCGCAGGTATACCTACGCGACCAATACTTGCACGCCCACGCAAGACTTGCGCACCTTTCAAGACTTGCGCGCCCCTACCTTTTTGGGTGCCCATATTTCCCATTTTACCCCTCTTAAGCCATTTCACCTCTCCTATTCAAGATTTAGTCTTCAAGATAATCTTCAAAGCCATTTATGGCATGATTTCTTGATTTGACTTCCTTATTTGAAAGGAATTCTGTGGAATATCTCTCAAAACATAGTGATTTATACATCTTTATGTCACCAAAAATTGAGAGTTCATTCATTCAACCTCATCCTTTAAGATGAGAGAATCCTTAATCTGGGTCTCCTTTTTTTAGGAATAATCCCCAGTTATAAGTCCTTTAATCTGGGCATCTTCCTCAGGAGTAAGCCCCAAGTTCTTAATGTTCCCAAAATTGGGCTTCCTCCTCAGGAGTAAGCCCCAAACCTTAATTACTTAACTTGGGAATCCTCCTCAGGAGTAAGCCCCAATCATAATCCTTTAATCTGGGCATCCTCCTCGGGAGTAAGCCCCAAGTCCTCTAATATGGGCATCCTTCTTAAGAGTAAGCCCCAATCTCAAATATGGGCACCCTTCTTAGGAGTAGGCCCGGAGTCCCTTAATTTGGGCATCCTTCTTAAGAGTAAGCCCCAATCTCAAATATGGGCTTCCTTCTCATGAGTAAGCCCCAATCATAATCCTTTAATCTGGGCATCCTCCTCAGGAGTAAGCCCCATGTCCTCTAATATGGGCATCCTTCTTAAGAGTAAGCCCCAATCTCAAATATGGGCATCCTCCTTAGGAGTAAGCCCTGAGTCCCTTAATTTGGGCATCCTTCTTAGGAGTAAGACCCAATCTCAAATATGGGCATCCTCCTCAGGAGTAAGCCCCAAACCTTAATTCCTTAACTTGGGCATCCTCCTCAGGAGTAAGCCCCAATCATAATCCTTTATTCTGGGCATCCTCCTCAGGAGTAAGCCCCAAGTCCTCTAATATGGGTATCCTTCTTAAGAGTAAGCCCCAATCTCAAATATGGGCATCCTTCTTAGGAGTAAGCCCTGAGTCCCTTAATTTGGGCATCCTCCTCAGGAGTAAGCCCCAAACCTTAATTCCTTAACTTGGGCATCCTCCTCATGAGTAATCCCCAATCATAATCCCTTAATCTGGGCATCCTTCTTAGGAGTAAGCCCCGAGTCCCTTAATTTGGGCATCCTCCTCAGGAGTAAGCCCCAAACCTTAATTCCTTAACTTGGGCATCCTCCTCAAGAGTAAGCCCCAATCATAATACTTTAATCTGGGCATCCTCCTCATGAGTAAGCCCCAAGTCCTCTAATATGGGCATCCTTCTAATGAGTAATCCCCAATATCAAATATGGGCATCCTTCTTAGGAGTAATCCCCGAGTCCCTTAATTTGGGAATCCTTCTTATGAGTAAGCCCCAATCTCAAATATGGGCATCCTTCTTAGGAGTAAGCCCCGAGTCCCTTAAATTTGGGAATCCTTCTTAGGAATAAGACCCAATCTCAAATATGGGTATCCTCCTCAGGAGTAAGCCCCAAACATTAACCCCTAACCTGGGCTTCCTTTTCAGGAATAAGTCCCAGTTATAATATTGGCCTTCCTTTTCAGGAATAAGCCCCAAGTCCCCTAATTTCTCTTTAACCAGTCCTAATTTACCCTTGATTTGGGTTTCCTATTTAGGAGTAAAACCCAATCATAAGTCCCCTCATAACTTGGGAATCCTCCTTAGGAGTAAGCCCCAAGATTAGAGTTTTTAAATCTCCATGAAGCACATATACCTTTATGGACCCTGTTCACGGATTTTCTCCCTAAAAGTGAATTCTAAACCTTCATCTATCTGGGCAGTCATACATACATAAGCCCCAAACAATTTCATATGATTGTATCTTTTATGGCACAATTGTCTAATTTTTTACCAATACCTCTTGTTTCTCACACCGAGCATGACTCATGTGAGCTTAGAGTGTAAAAGTAATTATGACATCCTTCTTTGAGCCATCAATCATAAACGCGATACTCCATTACTCGAACTACGTGGGTTCTGATTCCTTTTCCAAAACAAAGGATACGTAGGTATCCCATTTTTGGGTTCGATCCCAACTTTGAAATAATCCATGTCCTTCTGAATGACGATAAACTTCAAGTTCCCCACTAAGTGGCTTTAAAATCAGCCTGGTCATCATAATGACCAAGAGACTTTTATAAATGTTTTTGAAGGATACCATTGACTAAGAATCTCTAAATAGATACATATGATTCTCTATTGATGAAGAACGTTGAATACATATAAAAGATTCTCTAAATTTCTTACATATTTAATCATTGATTGTTAAAACTGAAGGAAAGCTCGTTTTATACTTGGTAATGTAATAAGGATTCATGAACATAACTTAAATCTATAAAGAGAGTCCCAGAGTAGACAATAATTCCCCTCAAAAAGGTGTGATGAGTCTGACCTGCCATCCTCTCGACCAGTGAAAATTCCTAAGCCTCATTAGCCCAGAAGCTAATGAGTGCCTACCTTTGGAAAGTAGGTCCAAACGGATGTGGAATCATTGGATGTTTCTGGTTCTATGAACAAACCCATTTGAAACCAATTGGAACATTTGAATCTCCCATCTAGGAGGTCATCCCCGAATTCCGTGTGAAACAGTCCAATATTCAGATATTCATCGTCTCTCATTTTTGAAGGGACCCCCTAATGGCCGAGTCTCCTGAAACATCATCTCACCTACCGTTCTGGTCCAACGCCCTAGATGAATTTGGATGAAACTTCTAGTCAGGTCCTATGTTTCGAACATGGTCAACAGTAGCCCCTTATTTGTTTTCCCCCATTTTAGGATAACGTGATATGGATTCTATGTTTCAAACACAATAAATAGTTATCCTTTATTGCCACTCCACCCTCACTGTGTTCCGAATGTTAGGCATATAATTCAATATTTTCATCTCCCTTTGTTCAGCCTTATTCCAACACCCCTGGATTTATCCCTCTTGTGAACAAGAGCATAAGTGTAGACCTCACTTATATGACCCAACCCACTAGTGAGTTGGGATTCCCTCATGGAAAGACAGAAGGAAGAAATTACGGCAGCGTCCATGCGTATGCCCCACACACAGTTGCCGCTCCTTAGTTGCATTGGGAAGCTTCCATCAGTAATCCCCATTCACCATTTCAACTCCTTAGTGGCACCTGGGCTGCTTCTATGCATACACCCTTCCACCATTACCAATCCTTAGTGGAACTAGGGAAGCTTCCACGTATAAGACCGTTACACTATTGCCTCTCCTTAGTGGCACAACGGAAACTTCCATGCGTAAGCTCTATTCACCATTTCTGCTCCTTAGTGTAACATGAGAATCTTCTATGTGTAAGCCCCATCCACCATTTCTACTTCTTAGCGGCAATCAAGAAACTCCCATGCGTAAGCCCCATCCACCATTACTACTTCTTAGTGGCATCCAGGAAACATCTATGCGTAAGCCCCATTCACCATTTACACTCCCAAGTGGAACCTGGGAATCTTCCATTCATAGGCCCCATTGACCATTGCCACTCTTTAGTGGAACCCAGGAAACATCCATGCATAATCCCCTTTCACCACCCGTCAGGGATGCAAATTTTCACCCTGATCGTTTGGTTTTTTGTTTCCTCTTATTTCTCACACTGATCCTAACTTATGTGAGATTAGAGTAAAACAATTACATTGACATGCTATATGCGACGCCTTAGCGTGTATGTCCCTAAAATCATTCTAAACTATGTGGACATTAATCCATGTATCCTAGGAAAGTTACGTAGGAAGACTCCCTAAGGTTCAAGCCCAACACCTAATTGTCCTGACCAATTCACATCGGTTCACCTTCTCTTCCCACTAGAAGTTAAACTGTATCCCCCATTACAAACTATGTGGCATTTGATCCTTGTATCTGAGGAAAGGTATGCATGAATCCTACCTAAGGTTAAAAACCAACACCTACTTATCCCGAACACTTCACGTCAGTTCACCTTATCATCCCAAACGATGCAAAATTGTATCCCCTATTATAAACTATATGGAATTTGATACATGTATCCTAGTAAAGGTATGTAGGAAGCCTCCCCAGGGTTCAATTATAACACCCATCGGTCCCGACCACTCAAGTTCGGTCCACCCTCTTCTTGAATGATGTTAAAATGTACATCCCTTTTCATCCCACAAGATGTTAAACTGTACCCATTTGAACTACTTGGTATTTGACCATTGTCTCTAAGATAGGATATGTAGGAAGCCACTCCACATTCAACTCCAAGAACTGGTAATCTTAGGTGTCCCATATGTTGGGAACCACATCAATGATTCCCTACCATAGGGTTACGTAGGAAGACTCCCTGGGGTTCAAGCCTATCACTCAAGTCTTATCCTGGTCTCTCCCCTTGGGCCCCTATTCTTCAGGAAGGTCATGACCCAACATGAAATTTCAACTTCCTATGTGGCCCATTCATGTGTCCATTCTCACAGGCCGCCACCTCAGGTGTCCCATAGCATCACCAAACTACGTGGATATTGATTCCCTTCCACGTAGATATGTTGGAAGCCTCTCTATGGTTTAAGACCAACAATACCATCACCTTCACAAAGATTATATCCCATTCTCCCTCCAATTCATTCAACTCTCCCTCATCCATCCTGATTTTTACCCAAGATGCAACATCCCAGTGGGATCATGCCATTCCCTCAGGCATCTAACCATACATAATCCCCACACAATCCATAATCATTCTATAAAGAGTGACCCTATTGTGATGAACCGTTATCCATGCATAAACCCCATCATGTATTCAGGGTTTTTTCCTTTATGTACACACAGATTCATCACCCCTTTGAATTACGTGAGTTTTGATCCTTCTCATATACACAGGGTATATAGAAAACCTATATGAGGTTCAATCCTAGCCAATGATAAACCTTGGTGTCTCCCATTATGGGGTGCACTGTCCCTGATCCACCCTCAATGGTGTCCAAATCATCTTTCATGGAGTGACATCATCCCTTTATGGGATACACCACCATTGTTGTACTCTCATTGGGCATTCTGACCTAACCACCATGAGTTCTCTATTCTTGGGTGAGCACTTTCTTATCTACCCTCAGTGGTGTCCAGATCATCCTTCACGGTGTGATATCATACCTTTTTGGGACACACCACCTCAGATCCATCCTCATTGGGCGTTCATATCCATCCATCTGGGAAACCATCAAGGAGTTCCCTCATAGGGATGTACCAAAATGATCTGTCTCTTTGGGATGTTCTGAATAATCTCATCTTTTCTCCACAAGATGTTAAACTCATAGAATAACTCATGTTAATCATGATATCGATAAGGAAAACCTCAGAAGACACGTATTTGGTGTAACTGTCTCCTCCAGAAGTTAAACTTGTGGTGTACCCCGCATTAAACATGGGAAGCTGAGGAAAAACTCAGAAGCATGCCTTCGTCATAAGATACTTGACAAAAGACGTGGTGCGCCTTGGATTCAACTCCATTTAGATTCCCTCTTAAGAGGAAGAATACTTGTCTTCCAATGTCCATACATATAGATATTCCTCGATATGCCTGATGTTACCGTATACTCTGACTGAAGGTTTCTGCCCTATCATGACCCCTTGGAATGTCCTGATGGAAGCAATATAATTAACTGGAATCCATGAAGACATGGCATTGGGAAGAGTTTTATGAACCAAGAATCAAATCTACTAGGGAGACCTAGACAAGGTAATGGGTTCTAAGGAGGAATCAATGAAAGGAGGAACCGATATCCCATATCCCATTTCTATCAAGGAAAAAGATTCCCTGAATAAGTGATGAATTCCACCCACCTTTGGAAAGTGGGAATACGGAGAAACAATCAGTGTGTCTTTGACATATGAATGTGCACCCTGAAAAAAGCGTCGTAAACAATATTATTTATGATGGTGTCATTTCCCAGTGTTTTCCAAATTTTTGGGGTTAAATTCTAGAGTAATGGAAGAAAAATTATAAAAGACTTAAATATTTAAAAGATCATATAAGGAAGAAAGGATCACACAATCACATGATAAGGAAGGTATCAGACGTTCACATAGTGTGAATCACATATATTAATTTATACTAGCAGAAATAGAGACTTTATGAGACCGAGGAAAAAATTAGCTATATGTAGGGGTTCAAAATGGGATTCACATGGCTCACACATAATATAGGAGATTCATGTGATGATGGATTAGTGAATAATATTTTCAGGATATATTCATTATTGTTATAATCTAGGTGATCACCCAAGAATGAATAGGTCCTGTGAATTACATAATTTAAAACACAATGGTAATGGAAGATATATTAATTGGTAAAGGATTACATGATAGAGTACGATGAATCTAGCAATGAAATTTAGTGATCCATATGTGATAGAGTAGTCTGATGATCCATGTAAGAGTGATTACATGAAAAAAATATGGGATGGTAATGAAGATCACAAATCTTTGAATTCATTGGAATTGAAAAATTCGATTTTTTTTTTCGAACATTATGTTTGAGGAAACTCTCTAAAAATTGTCCACACATCACATCCTTAAGTGGAAATGAATGTTCTTAATAGTTTTGATTCAGAGTAGAAGTATGGGGATATTAGAGGATGATTAATACACACTTGGGTTTTTGAATAGAGGAGCGAATGAAGAGCAGGTAAGGGGCCTTGAGAATGTTATTGGAGATATGTGACCATGATTAAAATAGAGGCACATGATCAACATAAAATGAAGTCACTTAGTCAGGATAATGTTACCTAGGATTCAAAACTATGGTCAAGGATATGTGATGTGTGTCTCATGGTTATGTTTATATGATTTAACTCAAATAAAGGACTACAATAAATGTAGGTGATGCGATGAAGGTTTCACATAGAAGGTCTAGTATCAAGGTAACATGCTATGGTTTATACCCTTAGAGTACGATGCTTGTTGTTGTGCACCTGGGGTTATGCGATTTGGATTATGTGATGGAGGTTATATGAGTTATTGTACAATTCTTATTTATAAAAGGTAGTTATATGTAGGAATTATGTATTGAACATCTAGATATTGTGAATATATAATCTTGATTATATCCATTATACAAGAAGAAGGAGTTTAAAAATGAAAAATTAGAGTGACTCATATAATTGTTTAAGTGAAGTAAATAATAATGATAATTTCTATGTAGAATTATCATCACTTGGAGTAGAAGTTCTACTGATATTATGTTTTCAAAGTAAAATATTTAACTCTCCCATTAGTGTGTTAACATTATATCTCATTTAATATGTGTGTATTAGGAAAATAAGAGAAATAGAGAATAAAATATATATTTTGGTTGAAAGTAGAGTCTCATGCTAAAAAGAGACAGGCCATCATGTTTCTTATCTATTAAAGAGACCTATAATTATATAAACTATAGATTATATTTCATATATGAAGTGTGCGAAAGTGAAGAGGAGGTATCCCACCTTGGGAGAGGAGTGACCAAACTCTAAACATTATAATGGAAGTTCACCTATAATAGAGTTACCATGGATGAAACATTGTATCCATAAAACTAGTTATGCTTAGTGGATTTTGGAACATAAACACATCATCTGTTTATTCTCCTTGGACAAAGCCCTTTGTGGAGAACCATGTAAAATATCTGTGTTCTATGAATGATATACTTTCCTACATATTTGTAATTGTTTTGATGATTTCAATTACATGGATAATAGTGTGAACACAGTTCATTCCAATGTGGGAACAATATCCTAAATAAATATGAAAATAAATTAAATAAAAAGTTTAATTCCACCGTCTCATGGATTCGACCCCCCTTTTAGGGTTTTATAGTTGAAACAAGTGGGATCTGAGGGTAAATATTCTATCTTGGTGTTCAACCTTATAATCGGTAATTTATTTTTAGTGATATTAGATTCTATGATGAATCCTCAATTTTTTTAGAGGACCAAGATTTTTTTACTGGAAAAAAGAAATGAACATGATCCTTTATGATTGCATTGAAGATGTTATGAAGTAAAAATTTTGAGATATTGACTTGAGAAAGAATAGTGAACGAATTGGAAATGTACATATATAAAATATCTTAAAAAAATATTTTTTCCAATAATGTTTATAAGAAAAATATTAATTTGTATATATATTTTTAAATATGGGAGACCCTGGAAACTATTTTGTATAAAAACTACAAAGGTAAAGGAGGTTGAGAATTCCAACTAAAAAAAATAAGGTAAGACTAGTCAAGGTGAGAAATTTTAAAAACAATTGGTGTATATTTACTAATTATAGAAGGTCAGAAGAAAATGATAAATAATCAAAGGATCATATGAAGAAAAACTCGCCAGTAAAGGTTGATAAATTTGATTATATATTTTAACTAGACAATGTACTGGTGGACTCTTGTACATCTAAAATCACAGAATAATCTATGGAATTATGTAGAAGTATTAATAATATAGAATTTATATATAAGATCAAAATAATTATTGAAGAAGAATAAAATATAATTTAATGTTTAAATTACACCATTGATGAATCAAATCATAAGATTGAGATTCTTGAGAAAGAATCCAACATCTCTAAAGGAAGAACATTCATTTATCTTTTCTTTGACAACTCTGATAGAAGGAAATGTTTTGAAGGGTTTAGTGGTGAAGACTAACCACTCACTTATGATGAAAAATATGAAAAGAAATAAGTATCTTTGGTGTATGGTCATCAATTTGGATATAGTGTGCGTAGAGATTAAGAATTTATCCAACTATTATAAGAGAAGTTGAATTAGTGTGAGATCATGCATAAATTTGGATATGCAATCATTAAATATATTTTCATTAAGAGAACAAAAATTAAATAGTTACAAAAAAAGATTTGAAAGTGAGTGTCTTCCCTCTCAAGGAACTTCTGGAAGAGATTAGAATATTTGAAAATAAAACTAATTATAGATTAATGGAGATGAAATCCCAATTAAAGGAGAAAGGCCAGAAGACTAGGGATCTAGTGAAATGTCTAAATTTGGACAAGGGAAATGAAAAGTTTGAATTTACATCTAGAGAATCAACTAAGAGTGGAGCATAAAAAGGCTCTGAATCTGATACCCCAAAATTGGAGAAATATTATTTCTAAATCTAAAAGAAAATAATCACATAAGAAAGAGGCTATGAAATTATTCTATTATAGAATATAGGTAAACACTATGAGTATTCATCAAGAAGCCCAAGGTATCAATGTTAGAAGAAGAATACGTAGTTCACCAAAATTTCAACTATGAAATGATGAAATGAAATATTTTTTTAATGGGAGATATTTTTTATGTTCTCGTCAGGGGAATTTTCCTAGATATTTTAGACAGAAGAAATAAGGGAAGGAAAAAGAATCTATAAGGACATCTTCGATTGTGGTATATAAAGGGAGAGTTTTTACTAGAGAAAAACCTCTTAAGATAGAAAATAGTATTCTCGTATTGGAGGGAAAAAATATCTAATCAAAAGGTGTACTAAGAAGATATTATGTGACACTCAAAAATATAATCCTCAAGAGAACATGAAAAAATTTGTAAGAAAATTGGATTGGCTAATCCAGTTATGAGTAAGAAGGATTTTCACATGAAGATATTCTCACCATGGAAAGAAATAGATGGATTGGATGTTATGGTTACATGAATGGAGAGAGAAGAATTAATCCTTAATGGTTTCACAAACCATTTAATGAGGTAACAAAAAACGGAAAGAGGAAAAAAATATCTATGGTAGGAGGAAGAGTGAGTGGAATATAAGTGGTATAGTCAATGATGAAAACATGTACTCATGGGTTTAATCACACAACTATGAATAAAAAGAGTCCCATCAAACATGTACCCAAAAAAGACCAAGCATGTGGAGGAAAAACTGCTTGATAATATGGGAAAATAAATTGGATTTCGATAAGAAGATAAAAAATTAATATATTAATAAAGTTCCTTGCATATAATTTTGAATAATCCTACGTTATGAAATGTCAGTTTCAAATAAGATACCAAAAGGTAATAAAGTGATTCCTTATAAAGAAGCACAATAGTAAAGGCATAGAAGAGAACTGGAAGTCAAGGGTTTGTTTGACATTCCAACCAAAATCCTCTATTCAATAATTATAGATATATCCCCTCTTTATTCTGTTAAAATTATTCTAATATATATCCATATTGGTACATTATTAAGGGGTATATATGATCCATGTGGTGCTTATGCTAATAGGGTATAAAAGATACACTAAATTGACATACACTTGATAAGAAGAATACAAATTCTTGAAATTAAAATATGATGTTAGAATAAATATGTGGTGTCAAACAACCATTTTGATCTTCAAATATGATTTAATAAGTACTATATTGAGAGAAAAAAGGTACAACCAATGAATGAACTAATCTGATGTTGAAGAATTTTCAAAGCTATATTTGAATACTCTAGTGGTTCCAAGTAACATTAAATATTAAACCATTTGTATCATGACTTAGTTCAATTAATATTAGAAACACGAGGAAAGATAGATTTGTGGAGAAATTAGAACATTAATGTATTTGATGTTAATCTATTTTGTTCTAATAACTTTGAATCAAATTAATGTTTTTAGGGTTCCAAGATGCTTCTGGATGATTAATAACATTTGTGAAAATTGGTCTCCCAATCTTGAAGAGTAATTCAACATATAGATTTAGTTCAATAATTTCCATTAATAAATTTTTCATTCTAAAGATGGACATTTTTAGGAATATTTAGTGACAAGAACTTTAGACTGTTTAGGCTCATCCAAAAAATGAGTCTTATAAATAATAGAAGATCATGCATACCAAGTGGTACCATGAAGTCATCTTTAACAAAGATTCCAGTAGAACTATCATATGTTATTTATAACATAAACAAAAATAATTTATTATTCAATAACTATTTCTTATTAATTTAACCATGATGAAAAGATAATTTTATAAAAGAAAGAAATATATTATACTAGAATCCAAGGAAAAAGGTGAGTTACATGGAAAAGTATTGTGTTTATTTTAATAAACTATTATCTCTTACAATGATTTACAACTCAGTAGTCTTAGAAGATAATTCAATAAAAAAATTCCTAGTTTTTCTTTCAGTCACTAAAAATATATCAATTTTGTGTATAAATAAAGAAAAAAGTGACACCAAGATTTAATTGGAGTAAGGAGAGCATAGATTCAAGTATAATTAGATAGATGGAGTCGACAGTGAATGATATAGACTAATGTTTTTAGAGGTGAGTTTGAAAATGATTAACATATACAGGTGATATTCAAATGTGAACATTTGGTATAACTTGGGCTGATAAGAAGTGTACTATTTTTGGGGTGAACAATCTCTCTATATCTAGATTCCAGAAGTTGATAGAAAAATGTGTGCCCCACTTGTTTTTTAGGATCTATTAAAATATGATGTTTAAAGATTATATAATCATAAAGAGTATATAAATAGATGAATTATACCCTAATGGATTCAATGATTAAGGGGAAGTTATAATAAAAAATTATTTCTGATGATACCCTAAGGGGAACAGAAGTTATTGGAAGGAACATTGATTTTTGAGGCGCAATGGGGAGTAAAGAATGTTATTATGAATCCATTGTTGTACATCTGTAGTGATAATTTGTATATTTTGAGAATAATGGATTAATAATAATATTAACAACAAAAAATAGAAAGGGGGTAATGTTATACACCAACCTATGTTTTGGTGTTGTTTCATTTTCGATCACTAAATCATTGAATATGGGAAGAGTATTGGTAGATATTGAAGATATGGTTAGAGTTTTATAGTCTAGGAATAATTAAAGAAGGATGATGAAAGAGAAATGGAATCTGGTAATCATTGAAAATCCTATTATGGTGTGATCAAGGAGGATGAAGATGAAGGATATAAGGGACCTTATGGAATGTAGGTGAAGATAGTGTCATTTCCTAATGTTTATAATATTTTCAGGATTGAAATACAAATTAAAGGAAGAGAAATCATGTAAGATTTAAATCATTAAATTATCACATAATGTATAAAGGATATCGTGATCACATGAGAAATAAGGTGTTTGATGACCACAGAAAAAAATTCTCATTGGAAGTGAAAGAGACATAATATGATGAAGGAATGAATGAGTTCTTGGAAAGGGTTCATGAAGGGAGTCATGCGACTTTTAAATTTTAGGTGATTAATGTGATTGAGGTAAGGCACATAAGCTATTATGTATTTTTAAAATGGATTGAAATATATAGGAGATCAACTAATAATGAAGAGGTTTGGTGAGTCACATGAATAAAAATATACATGAAATGAGGGAAGTATTTTTTAGTAAAAATAGAGATGGATCTCTATAAAAAATGTGATGATGTTCAGAGAAGAACATGTGACAGAGCAGTCTTGTGGGGAGTATAACTTTGGTTATGCGATCGAAGATAGGATGGTTATGCGGATCACTTATCCTTGATGTTGATAGAATGGATTTTTGTTTTCTTTTTTAAAGATCAAGTCTATGAAAAATATCTATAAATAGGATAATGTTCACATTATTAATGGGGATTTATTTTTTATACTAGTTTTGATTTAGATTATAGATCTTGGGAGAAGGGAGGATGAATGTGGTAAAATGAGGTTTTTGAATGGAGTCATGGATGTGGAGTTCATAAAGAGGCTTGGTAATGTGATTGGAGATAGGTGACCATGATTAAAGAGGGTTTTTTCAATCCGGATCATGAGAGGTTACATGGTCAGGATCGCATGACCTATGATTCATGATCATAGTCATGGTTATGTGATGAGAGTTTAGTACTCGAGTTTTTCTATTTTTCTTATGTGAAGGTACACAATAGGTCTATCACTGGGGTTATGTGGGAAGGACTACACCCTCAGGGTATATCACTTATAGATGTGCAGCAAAAGTTATATGATATGAGTTATGCAAAAAATGTAATGTGACTTGGTGTATACTTATCAATTGTACAAGGTAGTTATATGTGATCAGGAATCATTGAAAATAAAAATATAATAATGAAACCATCTTGAATATATCTACTCTATTGGAAGAAGTAGAATAAAAAATAAGAATTTGAGTGACACATTCGTTTGTTAAAGTGAATGAAAGAAATGGGGTTATTTTAGTAAGAAGGTATCCTCATCTAGAGAAGAAGTGATGATGAGATAATGTTTTGAATGTAAAAGTATTAACTATCTAATTAATAAGTTAACCTTATATGACATTTAAGAAGAGTGTAGTGGAAAAATAAGATCACCATATCATCAAATCAGTAGTTATGATGCAAGAAGAGTCTTGTTCTAAATAGGGAATTAACATCATGTTCCTTCTAGATTGAAGAGACCAAAAAGTTTATAAAATATGGATGATCCTTCATAAAAGTTGTCCTTAAAAGTGATGAATACGTAGTGCACATTGGATGAGTAGTGAGAGAAACCTAAACAATTTAAAGGAAGTGTGTATGACAGAGAATGACAATGTCTGAAGCTTTGTTTCCCAAAAAATAGTGAATATTAGAAGATTTTTTCATATCAACACATCATCATTGTGTGGTCCTTTTACATATACATATTTGGTAAACCAAGTAAAATATTTTTGTTCAATTCATTAATTACATTCCTACATATTTTTACTTGTTTCAGTGATTTTACATACAATAATAACAGTTTGAACAAAGTTCTTACCAACATGGAAAAAATATACTAAAGAAATATTAAAACGAATTAAAGGAAAAATTTAGGTCAACCATCACCCAAATTCACCACCTATTATGGTGTCTATAGTATAAATTAATGAAGATTCATAATTTTCCTTGCACTTGTACAAGATTGAAGGATGGTTTGCGATATGAACAGCGACTTCCTTATCTTATAAGTTGATATTGGATTTATATAAGGATAACTAGTCCATTACAAATATATGAAAGATGACTTACCAAGGGAGCCTAACTAGATTCATATGAATATTTTTCCCATAAATGACATTTGGGAAAGGGAAACGTATTTTAGATGAAATGATTTCTCCGCTTGATGTTTTCATTAATAGGTCATCGTCTATGCCTTGAGGTAGTTTTAGAATATTTCAAGAGGACTTTCATGTTATAAATGAATGAATGGAGGTTTAAAAAAGAAATTTAATGTTAATGAATGGATAATAAGAATAATTGTATCTATTTAATTCTTGTTATAATAATATAATAAAATAAGAAGAATGTTAGGGATGATAAAACATAGATTAATAATGATATAAAATTAAAACTACAAACTCAAAAATAATAATTCATAAATAACTTATAAATCTTAAATACTAAATTCTTAATTCTTATTATATGTTATTAAAGGTGTCTTTTCTATTAGGTTATCTAAGATAATCCCAAAAAATAATAAGGCCTTTCTCTAACACTGACTATAATAACCCATATATCTCATAGATAATATAAGATCATTTTTTACATAAATACCTGTAAAAAACTAGAAATATAGTGGTACAGTGTATTTGGGGAATTAGAAACATAATATACAATTTTAATAAACTATGTGATGTTTTATTTCCATGTTTCTACATTTATCCTAAATATCATTGATTTATAGAAATAATTTATCATATTCTATTCAAAATATGATCATTTTATTCTATCACACATGTTAGTCATAATCCTTCTAGGATGTTTTCTGTGTAACATCTCATTTAATTGGGTTTGATGAATAATGACTAATTTGACCATTTTTTGAAATTTTTTGATCAATGATGTCTTGAAAAAAATGAATGAATTATTCTGCATACACTTCTACAAAACACACTATACACAACACTGGCATTTATTAGTTCTTGAAAATAAAGTTGATAAAGGGTACCTTTTATCAGCACTAAAAAAGTACTGATAAAAGGTACCCTTTATCAGCACTGATAAAAGTTTCCCTTTATCAGCATCTTTTTTTATCATTGAAAAAGGTAAAATTTATTAGTGATATATTTTTTGTGCTGATAAAGGTACCCATTATTAGTGCTTTTATTTTTTGGGCTAAAAAGGGTACCCTTTATCACCACTTTTTTAGCACTAACAAAGGCCCTGATCGCCCGAAGAGTCCCACATTGAAACATCAGATGAGAAGCCAGTTATTTATATATCATTACGCCACATCCAATACTCATAATAGTACTATTGGAATGGGATCCCACATTCAGTACACAAACTTATATAGGCCTTCCATAGGCCCATGTGGTCCTTATCCCACCCCATGCTTAACCATGTCCCTGGCCCAACTTCATATTCAGGTCTTACATGACCCGGCCGAGTCCATTCACAAATGTTTTTATAGAAACCAAAAAAATCCATGTTTAAAAATTATAAGAATGTTGACATAATTAAAGTAATAAAAATAAAAAATTAGTAAATTTAAAAAAACATTAAATTCTTTATTATTTAAATAATTATTGATAAAAATAAATAAGTTTAATATGAATATATATAAAAATTATAAATATTAATAAGTGGTATATATTTAACATAGATATTTAAAATGAATAAATTTTAATAATTAAAGAAATATTTAAAAATGAATAAATTTTAATAATTGAACAAAAAATTTAAAAATGAATAAATTACAAAAAATTTAAAAAATTAACTAATGAAATGACTATTATTAAAAATGAATAAATTTAATATATATATATTAATTATAAATAGTAATAAATAATATATTATAAAGATAAATATATAAAATGAATAAAAGGTAATAATTAAAAACATATTAATGTCTTATTCATTTTTAATGGCTTTGGTACATAAATATTCATTAATACATTTTATATAGAAATATATATATATATTTATCTATATATACATTTAAATATATATAATATTTCCTAAAATATGAATTATATAATACTAAATATTTATGCTTATATTAAATAATTCAAATATTTTGAAAAGAATTGTTTATAATTAAATATTAATATTTATTTAACATATTGACTAATTGTATCAAGTAATGAACATTAAACGAATTTTGTTTGATTTTTAAATTAAACATATATCAAAAGAGTGTTACATTGATTTCACCCATAATTATAAATAATTAATGCAATTTTATATTCAATGCACACACACAAATATTTACATAATTAATAAAATATTATGTAGAATCACATACACATAATATTTTTTAAATTTATTCAAATTTTAATATTAATTTTAAAATTTCATTTAGTGACAAGTTAAATGTAATATATTATGTATTTAATTGGTAAAGATTATATATTTATTTTTAATATTATTATAGTTTGGAATTATTTATTCACTTTTAATATTTTTTGAGAATTTAATCATTTTTAATATTTATTTACATATATTTATTTACTATGTTTTAAAAATTTTAATATGTATTAATATTTATTTCAAAATATATCTATATTTTTTTAATAATATATTTTTAATTTGTAAAAATTATCCATTTTTTCAATATTTTTATTGTGTAATCTTTTTAATTTTCCATTTCACTCATTTGTTTCATACATATATTTAAGATAATATATTAATTGATAAAATTAAAAATATATTTGATTATAAATATTTATAAATAATCATAATTATAAATGTATATTCACTATATTTATAAATTTATAATTATAAATAAATATATATTTTCTAAAAAGTACTCATATAATAATAAGTAAATAATTATGTATTTAACTAATTATAAAATTTTAAAAAAATATTTAAATAAGGAATATATCTACAATATTTATTTTTATACTTAAATTTACATTTAAATTTAAATTTATATAAATTTTATATATATATATAATTATATAAATATATATAATGATATAAATATATAAATATGATATTTTAAAGATGTATTTATATAATTATAAATCATTAATTTTTTTAATAAATATATTTAAATAATGAATATATTTACTATATACATAAATATATTTTTATTTATATACATTTATTATATATATATATATAGGAGGAGGAAGAATGCGGGTGTGGGAGAGCTACCATGGAGTCCCTACAGGCGATTAAGGTTTCTATGATCTCTTAGATATGCCATTCTTCTTGGGTGACAATCTAGTTTTGAAAGAGCCTCCTCAGGTTGCGCAACAGACCAAGGAAGCATTGAAGGGGATTAATAGCCCTTTGGTTGTCTCCGGTAGTGAGACTGAGGGAGCACCGATAAACGACGATGGTCTTAATGTAGCTTCAAAGAGACTTTTTCTTTAGTCTAGAGATACTAATGCATGTAATATTCAGAGGAGAAGTAATATAGATCAAGTTGTTTCCAATGGAGAGGAAATTTCCGAACATATTGTATTGGGTGACCACTCTATTACCACTCGATTGATTCTTAAATGGGATTCCAAACCTTCGAAGATTAAAGATTTAGTTAATACTTTATCATCAGTTTGGGGATTTAAATATGGCATATCTATACCACTATATAGGGGATATTGTCACTTGTTATACCCTTATGAGTAATTGAAAATTATAGCTTGGGAATTTACATCCATATACTTCAATCCTTGGTTTCTATATTTGCAAAAATAGGATCTAAACATTAGACCTTTTGGGTGTAGGAATTCATCTGTGCTGGTATGGGTCAGAGTCTACATCCTTAATTTGATACTTTGGCATCAAACAATTTTAAATTTTCTTTATTTATCTATAAGTGTCCCAATTAAAATGTACAGGGGGATAGAGATAATCTGGTTTGACCACTATGCTCACCTACTGGTGGAAGTTGATTTTTTCTATACCCTTGTTGAAAAAAAGTTTCTTTTATCACCCATGGATGAATTATCATTGATAATTGTGTATAAAAAGATTCAAGATTTATGTTTTGATTTTAAGATGAATGGAAAAAAGTTCTACTTATCGTAGGTGTCTTTTTTGGGCTTCCGGCTCCCTTTATGGATATAAAGACGTGAGGTATCTCTTGAAAGGTAATAGAATGTTCAAGCCTAACCAGACATGGGGGAATATTTAGGAGAATATTTGTGTTAATTATTCAACCCATGATATTAAGCCATCTATTTTTTTAATGATGAAAATCATGATAGTCCGGTACCTGCAAAAGATGCACCTAACCTTGTAGAATAGTCTGATCATATGAATTTTGAGTTTCAATTGTTGATTACATCACCTCATTTGGATATGAATGGTAATTATTTGGAAAATATTGTTGAGAAAGAGGAGATAGAGATAATATTTTCCAATATAGGTTTATCTATTAAAAATGTTCTAATTAAGGGTACATGGTAAGAAAAATTAGATGATGTCTCTTTTGAAAATCAATTTGATTATGATGAAACTACTTAAGAAGAGGTTTATTTGAAGATTCTACATGAAAATATTTGAGTTATGATAAAAATAATGGTTAGGAGATAATGGATTCCTCTTCCCATGAATAATACATAAAGGGAAACATTTATTATTTGAATTGTTTGGATATTCTTCAGTAGAAAGGAAATAATCTACTAGTGGATTATTGTTCCTTGATGTTATGAGATAAAGGTCTGGGCTCCATTCATTTTTACACACATGATTCTATAGGGCCATAAATGGAGGACCCTAAATCATTGGATTTTGTTACTAAACAATTATCTATAAGAGGATATGATTATCCTTCCCCTATTCTTAATGCTTCATCTAGGAGTCAGAAATTTTACCAGACATGCATGTATCATGCTTCCAAGAAAAGGGAATCCTATGAGAAAATTGAAATTGTAATGATTCTCATATAGGATGTTTCCTCCCCTATTATCCAGGTTACTGCAATCAAGTTTTGTCACCGCAAAAATGGGGTGAATTCTACTATTTTTAATGTTTTACTAAGACTTTCAATTAAATTTATGGAGATAATTTGTACTTTTCAACATCTAGAAAGGTTGATTCTGGAACTTTCATATAAAATACTGACCATATTGATACTATTTTAACATAAGAATCTAGGAAGTTGGATAAGGTTTGTGATTCCATATATGATGGATAGATTCACTTGCCTCACCCGACATACATTTAGACCCATGATACTTCTCTAGGTTTGGTACCAGATGTATTCATAAAACAAGTCCCCAGTGGATGTGGGGTTTATTGGCATCTAATTCTCCTATATCACATGTTTCTTCGGGTAAGACATAGGTTCATAATCATAACTATTTTTATGTTCTTTATTCCATGAATGATGTGAATTATGTTAGGGTCCAAAAAGATAAGATATAGGAATTAATAGGTAATGATTTTGAGGTTTTCATTCCTGAGGAATTATATTTTTGAATGGAGACACAATTTGTTGATGGGAAATGTAACTCAATTGATAGTGACATTGAAGGACTTTGGGAGAATGTGAAAATTTGGAGGAGGGGACATCATCTTTTAGGTCCTCGCTATGGGAATAATAACATCAATTGGAATGTGATTCATGATGAAGAATGTGATCTTTGTGCTAAGATTATGAAAAATTCTCATCTTCAACTATTTTCGAGAAGGGCAGTTTGTTACGTTTGACCCCATCCTCCGACCGTTATGTCTTTTTTCCTTTCAATAAATCGGATCTAACCCTACCTTTAATTATGTATATATATATATAATTATATAAATATATATAACAATATAAATATATTTATAAATATAAAAGTAAAATAATTACATTTTATTAATAAATATATTTACTATATTTATATTTATATTTATATATATTTATTTAATTTATATAAATATATAAATATATAATGATATAAATATATTTATAATTATTGATAAATAATTATAAATACATTTTTAAATATATTTATTTATATATAAATTTAAAAATGTATATTTTCTATATTTATAATTATATATAAATAAATATAAATTTTTAATATTTTTAATATATTTATAAATAAATAATTATAAAATTATAGAAAATATATTTAAATAATAAATATATTTACTATATATTTTAAATATATGTATATATAATCTTATAAATATAAATAACGATATAAATATTTTAATAATCATATAAAAATTTTAATAAATATAATTAAATATATTTTTATTTATAACTATAATTATAAATCATATATTTTTGATAATGTTTTAGTACTGATAAAAGGTATCTTTATAATAACATTATTGGATGCACTGAAATACCCTCCTTGATATTTTTAAAAGAACCCAAACCACACCGATTTTAGTCACTACTCTCAAGATTTCATGGAATACCACTACTTCTAGTATTCCTCCATGAGTTTATATTGGACTAATTAAGACTTGAATCTAATGTATGTTCATTTTTTACCCTCCTCTCTAATTGTGTGCCTTTTTATGTTCTTTATTTTATAATCCTGGATGATAAAAAAATAACCCATTGTGTTCGAAAATCCCATGAAATTGTTTTGGGTTCCATCCATAATAATGTTAGGCATGGAATCATATCTTACTCCACCTATAATCTTAAATCTTCTCTTTTAATTCTAGATTAGATTTGGATAGGTTAGGTTCCTTCTTCTTCCCCTCTTTCTTTTTTCCTTTTCCCCTCTTTTTTTCACGCTCTTCCTCATCTTCCACATACCAGGATTAAACCTAGGGGATTTTCGATTTTTATTTTTGTTGCAGCTTTGATTTCTAGGGAATTTGATCTTCCCGTGGGTTCCTAATCTCCCTGCTCTCGAGGGTTTATTCATTTTATCTTGGTTTAAATTTTTATCCCCATGATTTAATTTATAATTTTTGAACCGTTGATTTATTTATGATTATATTTGGGTTTTAATTATTTAATTATTGTAATAATTATACTCATTGAGTTTATAAATAAGAAATTG
Organism: Viscum album; assembly: GCA_963277665.1. Classification (NCBI taxonomy): domain Eukaryota; kingdom Viridiplantae; phylum Streptophyta; class Magnoliopsida; order Santalales; family Viscaceae; genus Viscum; species Viscum album. The sequence goes on from OY728155.1 coordinate 1,060,366,176, forward strand.
GGTTTTTACATGGTTTTTATAGACAGTAATGGGGTTTACCATCTTTAAATAATTTTTTGAATATGGTTTCAAGGTAAAAACTTTTCCAAATTTCATTATTTTTCCTTTAAAATGGTATTTTCAATTTAAAATGATGTACTGGGATTTGAAATCATTTTCCTAAAGATTTATCTTAGAATTTTACGTAATACATGAATTTCCAAGAGCAGAGAATGAGCATATTATTTATAGTTACATTGGTTCCTTACTAAAGAATTTCAACTAGATTATTCTTGGTGATGTACTTGGCTTGCATCACTTTAGACCTCCATAGTCCTTTTCGGGCGCCCCCGTCTTTGGGCTCTTGTATGTTTTTCCCTTATCTAATAAAAAAGTAACATTTATTCTGAAGTATTAATCATTTATAGTTTTTATGATATGTAAACATGAGGCCTATGTATAACTTTTATGAATTATTAAAAAAATATTATGTTTTTTAATGAGGTATTTTGAGTGATTCTTAAAAGGAATTTATAATAGAATATTTTATTCTTTCTTGTTACCAAATTATGTTTTGAATTGTTTTAAAAATAAAGACTCATTGTCTTTTGGAAAATAGTTTTCAATGTCATGAATATTTATAAAACCTTATTGATGTCAATTCTTGAATAAATAATATGGAATGTGAAAGCTTGGATTTGTGGATTCTTTTATGATATTTTATTAAACTCTTGTTTAATATATTAATAAAAACTTAATTGAATTTGGAAAGAATCCCATGGGAACCTTTATATTTAGTTTTCTAGTCTAAGAAAATCATCTTAGGAATTTTTATCACTACATAACAATGGAATATATAATGACAACACAAACTGACATTGGTGGGGTAGGGAGACACTTGTAACAGTGGAATCCTACCCCTAGGCTCATAGCCATAGTGTAATGTGTACACAAGGTACCCATTATCACTAAGAGTGTGAGGATCCTTAATACTTGATTCTAATAGTTTTTATATAAAATGGGGGTTTTTATCCCGTTATGTTTTTTTGGAAAAAAACTCATCAATTTTTATGTGGAATAAAAAAAATATTTAAAGAAGGTTTTTAAAAATAAAAAAAAACAACATTTTGAGTTTTGAAAGTGGGTTTGAGATGAAATTTGGAATATAAAATTAATATGTGGTAATTTAAAAAGTTTTTCTCACTTCCAAAGTGATTTTTAAAGTGTTTGGTTTCTATATTGAAAATTTAAATAATTGCAAAAAATAGGTTTGGTGTTAAAAAATGAGTGATTGATAACATAAAGGGACCTAGAAAATTGTTTTAAAAGAAGGTGGTTTATTATGATGTGTTGAAATGGATGGACCATATTTTGGTTGAGGATTTTGATATGTAAACATTTTGGAATTTTATTCGGGATGTTATATTGATTAGGGGTTTGTTTTGATTATATGGACATTGTGAAATCTAGTTTCATGAAAGACCAGAATCAAAACCTATGTACCACTATCATAATGAAAATATCTTCTAGTTGTGGGGAAACATCTTGAGACACTATCAATTCTAATATATACATATTGAGTCTCTATAAAGTCCCTTTTATTTAGGGGTAAAAGTTCCCCACTAAATTCCAAAACTATTGGAAAAGTTTTCATCTTTATTACCTATTTTGACATTGTTCATAAGATGCAATATTTATTGGACATCATATTAATAAGATTGTTTAATATTTTAATTCATAGTCATAGAATCATTAATCTCATTATCATTAATATATTTCCCTAAAACTATTATTTTTTCAATTTATCCACATATTCTATCATTCATTCCAGGGATGATGATTTCAATGCTCTCTATTTGGTCTTTAGTTGTTTGGATGAATTTCCACACTATTTATTCTTTTCAATGAATCTTATATTAAATTCTTTAAAATATCTACATGATAATTTTAATTCCATTATAATTCCCTATTGATATTGGGTTCTCTTTCCCATAAATCTCAAGCTGAGTTTCTATTTGTTTTATAAACTAAAAGTTGCTATATTTTCCTTACAGTAGAGTTATATTAATTCATATTGGCCCCTTAGTGGAAACGAAATATGGATTCTCATAGATTAATGATATAAATTTTAAAATGTATCATCTTTCACTTGATTCTATAGAAGATATGTAAAACCACTAAGGATTTATAAATTTCAGAATCAATACTCCTTGAAATAAATAAAATGAAATATAGATTTAAATTCAATGATTAAAGGGTGAATTAAGATTTAATAATTCAATTCTGTAGCGTATTATTAATATAAAATAAAATTGGTTCATAACATGTAAATATATGTCCCTTATTATAAAATTGGAAGATATATTCTTGGTAACATGATCCAAATTAGTAATATTTTGATTTTATGATAGGCTAGGTATTAAACCAACATATTTAAGCAATTATGGATACATAATTATTATATATCTGTTATTGTATCCGAATTTAACACCTTTTTAACCATTTAATCATCTATAGAGCGGAATTAATTTTCATATATTGAAACATTACATATTATGGGAATCATCATTAAAATAACATTAATTTACTTTTCTATGATAATTTACACACCACTTTAAAAAATGTTCTTTGAAAAATACATATTTTTAAAATTGATGATTTTAATAATATCATATTTATCACTGATCCTCATTAAATTTAATGAATTCCATTGCATCTGAACAAAATAATTTCTCTTTGAAAATATTATATATATATATTAGATTATAAAATATGTTTATATAAAAAGTTATTTTAATATATTTTTTATTTCTTTAGGTTTTATTTTTACAGTAATTTTCATAATGATGTTTCAAATTCTATACTCATAATGTGTTAATGTTTACCATTCACTCTAATATTATATATTTCAATTTTTTAGTTTAGTTTTGTGTGTGATAAAATTTACCCAACAAATTATTTATTTAAATGAATTTACATACATAAATATCACGGTGTCATAAGGATACAAGTACTACATTAGACATAGACATAAATCATGAATCACAAATAATAAAATGAATTTTTTATTAATTTTATTCAAACCATGAGCTAATCCATAGTGTCTGAAATAATAGGGACTAGAAAAATCAGAAATCTATTTCCACTAGGGGATCATGTTATTGACTTGGTGTGATAATAATTATATTCAAGGGATTATGGTTTATATTTAATCTATCCAAGGTGATCATGTATCTCAATCAATTTTGAATGGAGAAAGGGGTATGAAAGAGTAAGGGCACTCTGAACATGTATTGTATGATTAGCTAATCTATTAAACCATTGCATTTCATAGAAAATTTTCAATAGTAGCCAAAAAACTAAGAAATGTTGTCCGATGATTCTTAAAATAATATCTCAAGAACATTTATATTTAAGGAGACAAATATCATCCTCGTCAAGTTTATCTTCTAAACAATTATTATTGAATTTTTTTCTTGAGACTCATCTCCCATCTCTTATAGAAATTCATCAATATTTCTTGAACTACTCTGAGATTTAGTCATCCCATACTAGGTAACGGTGATCATTTTGGACGAATTAAAATCTTAACACCTACCATAGTTGAGTAATTATTATTTTTAAATTCAATTAAACATTTCCTTCAATATATACAAACATTATTAGAAATAATCAAATATTGGTATCCCCTTATTAGAATTATATATAACTTTCACCTTTGATAATGAATATCTTGTGTGTAATTATTTAATTTTTGTACAAAATAAATATTTTATGAACCTAAAAGGACGAATATTAATAAAAAATGGATTCATTATAATATTATGAAATTTTTTATCATGATAGAGTTAAAGAGTTCATAAAGTTTTCAATAGAACAAGCATACAACCCTTCTCAAATCATTTGTCCATGTTTCCACTGTTTTTATTAAAGAAAAATTATTCTGGGAGAGTTGGAAGAATATTTTATTTTTAATAGAATAGAACATTGTAATAAATTCTGTAATAAACATGGTAAATACTAATTATGTATTCCAATTGGGACGATACAACATTTTATAGATCATTTGGTAGAATACCAGGGTAATTGATGATGAAGATCGCATGAAAGAAATGAAAAGGGAAATTAATGATGACCTATATGATTGTAAAAAGTTGTTAGAGGAGTTAAATAGCAATGTTCAGAGACCATTGTATATAGGTTATCCTAAATATAGAATATTTTCAGTTATAGAGAAGATATATAATTTAAAACATGGAAATGTATGGAGGGACACTAGATTTATATAACTACTTGGCCTAATGAATGATATGATACCAGAATAAAATGAAATTCATTGTAAAAAATACAACACTATAAAAACATTACCTTTATTGGTAATGATCTCTAAAAAAATACATTCTCATAAAAAAAATTCATATTTTTTTTCAAGGACCATGAATCAGTCAAAAAATTCCCTAAGTGTAGCGTATATCGATACATGAAAGATGAATCAAGTCTTTTAAAATATGTATGGAACATTCCTATAATTCCAAGATTTAGTATAAAATATAGATGTCAGTAAATTAGAAGAAAATTGAAATGTCCTGAAGATAAAAAAATTAAATATGTGAACCTACATTATCCAACAGATTCTCTTTAGTGAAAGAAAATTGATTAAATGTATCCTAAATTTGGAAATGAGTATAGAAACATCACATTTCCTTATCTATAGAGAGAATAAATCCTTTTGGTGTATAGAGTAGTACACAATGTACATGGATCCCCATATTGGTAAATTATGACATTCCATCACTTGTTATGAATGAAGTGAATATACATTATGTTGTCTCTAATTATATCTGGACCAAAGAAATCTGGTAATGATATTGATGTCTATATGGATCCATTTTCTGAATATCTGAAATCAATGAGGGATATAAGTGTTACAATGTATTATGCTTAATGATGTGAAGAATCCACATCATGGTCAATATTGTAAGGGATTATAAATAACTATCTGTCTTATGAAAATTTTTCATGCTATAGCATTAAAAAAATGTTGGGGTGTCCCATTCATGAAGAATGAACAGACTCATTTTGGTTAAAACATTCCATAAAAAATATTTTTTAGGGAAGTATATATTTTTACCTCGATAACATAAATACTGATCCTAGATGACAGTATTTGATGGGAATACTAAACATGGTACAAAACCGTCTTCAAAAATAGATGATCAATTTTTTTGATAAAATAAAAGATACTGAAATAGTTTTCAATAAACCATTTTAAAAATCCATTTGAAATCAGTTTGAAAAAAGAGATCAATTTTATTTGAATTATCATATTATAATTTTTTGTTTGTAAGAAATATTCTTGATGTTATGCTCATAAGAAAATTATATATTTGATAGTGTTATTGGAATATTAGTAAATGATCTTATAAAAACAAAAGATGGTATCGAGGCTATGTTTCACAGGATTGAAAAGGGTGTAAGGGAAGAGTTGGCATAGGTGAAGTTTAAAGGGTAGAATTTTCTTCCTCCAGTAGGATACATGCTATCCAGATTGGAAAATCACAATTTTCATTTTCCTTATTGGTGTAAAAGTTCCATAGGGGTATTCATCAAATGTCCTGAAAATGAATAATTTGAAGTTGTAGGGATTAAAAACACTTGTAGATTTTTTTATTAAAGATTCTATTCTTGTTCCATTATGTCATATTTTTCCTAAAAATACAAGAATTTATTTAACGAGATTATGATTCTTTTTAAAATCTATATGCATTAAAGTTATAGACTGAAAAAATGTTTCCAATCCTGAATTAGGAGGTAGCAGTCATATTATGTGAATTATATATGCTCTTCCCACCACCATTATTTGATATAATCATACACCTGATGGTTCACTTGGTTAGATAGGTTCAACTATGTGGACTTGTCCATTATAGATGGATGTACCCCATTGAATAGTATATGAATATTTTGAAAGGGTATGTTAGGAATTGAAGATGGGGAGAAGGTTTTATTATACAATGAAATATTTTTGAAGAATTTATTGATATATGTATTGGTTACCTATCATATGTTAACAACATTAGTTTGCAAAAGTATCATCATAAAAAATGCCTTTTGTTTGAAGGGATTTTTAGAAGAGATATTGTTACAATTACCATCATAGAGTGGGGGTAAGAATACCATTACATTTGGCATAATAGTGAAGATGTTTATCCACAGGTTGAATCCCAAAAAGAAATTATTAGAGATTTGAATCCATCTAAGACTAAATGATGGATATAAAATACACATAATCAAAAGTTTATAAGATGTTTTCACAATTTTATTTATAAAAATTCATCTAAAAATCCAAATTCAAATGCCAAGTGACTTAGACAGATAGAAAAGGAACCAAATGAAAATGTTATAACTTACACTGGTTTTTAAATTAATGGATATACAATATATTTAAATTAAAATGATGACTATAGTATGATGAAAAATAGTGGAAATATTCTTATCACGTAAGTGATTCACATATTTGGTTCCAAGGATAAATATCTAATTTATGCAAATATACCATATTTTAGGATTACCAAACAGATAATGTGTTGGATTATACAACATTTACAGTTCCAGTTTTCCATTGCAAATAGGTTTACAAGAGGAGTGTAGTGAAGGTTGATGAAATGAGAATTGTGAAGTTGAATTTTAGTGGGGAAGAGGAAAATGACAATCCATTCATAATGGAATCATAAAAAGTTCATGTATTTTATGCCCCATATCCACAAAAAAAGAATTGGTCAATTTTCTTACTAATGACTAAAAAAACTAAAGGGTAAGATGAAAATTCAATCAAGGATGACCCTATCATTGAGAGATAACAATCAGTTCATGGTGTTCCCAATGCAGACAATGTCTTTTATGTTATAGCAGACGATAAATAGATGATTTGGATTCTTGATATAGGATCCAAATACCTTGAACTTTATAAAAAGAAAGTGATTTCCGTAATAAGGTTAAAGTAATTTTTAATATACTATTCTTTACCTCATAATATTATGTGTTATCTAAAATATTAACATAATATAAATTAAATGTTTGACTACTCATAAAGATAGTGTAATATTCATATGATGATGTTACTAGTCCCTCGGATGAATATACCGTTGATGATGAAACTGAACAATTATTAAGAGGATCAACAACATATTTATCAAAATAAACAAGAACGAAAAAACATCACACTGTTGAGTAATATTATGAAGGTAAGAAGTATGATTATAAAATTTGAGTTTGCTAGAATTAATGAGGCTACCCTGTTGATCCAAATAATTTAATGTTTATTAGTTATGTTGGGTTCACCACGAGGTTGAATATGCCGATTGATATAGAGTCATGGACCCATGTCCAAAATATGACGAAGGAAACCCTTTGTGATTATATAAATTTAATTTTATGATAACAATTTTTTTTTAAAAAAATTATATATTGAAAATTTGATTTATTTTCATTTTTTCTTTTAGAGTTTGTTAATTTTATATTATTATTGTAATAAATATGTCTTACTAGCTACTGGAAAATACCATATAGGATTTCATACTCTTCATACCAAATTTTATATGAGGGATACTTAGGGAAACATAAATCCCCACCCACTAGTTACTTATTAACACATTATAAAATTGAAAAAATGGAGTGCTTTCACCATTTATCTTGTTGATAAATCATTTCAGGTTCATCATAGTCGATCATATATTATTGGAAATTATTTATTTTATCCAATTTTATTCAAAATCATGAATTTTTGAAACAAAAATGGAGTGTTAAAAATAAACAATGTGAATCAAAACCAATGTAAACCTACCACAAAGAAAGGATGGTGTACATGGTGTACCCAATATGGCAGAAAGTGTGTCTTTTTATTTTAAATTGATATTTGTTTTAGTAAAAAAGAAACATAACATACTCAAAACTGATAAAATAGATTATGATTGATTTGATACTTTATAAAAAATATCTATATGTCATTTGGGACATATAGAAATCATTAGACACTCAATCCAATACATGATGTTACTGGTAAAACTCAATTTGTCTGTCATTAGTATAAAATTTACTTTTAGTTGAAAAACTGTTTCCCTCAAAGAAAAAATGAGAAACACCATTCAAATTGTCTTAATAATATAGTACAACGATAAATAAGACATTTATGACATGTAAGAGTTATTCCCACATCAAACTGACACACAATGTGACCAGTTTTGTCAAAGTGAGTGTTTCTTGTTTAAAATGGAATTTTATTAAAAAACACAGGTGACATACTCAATTTCGAGAAACCACATTCAAATTGTTCTGATAATTTAGGGGAAAAAATTCATAAGTATTTTTTGATTGGTAGAAATTATCCACACTTCAATCTAATTCATGATGTAACTGGTGCAACTCCAAGTGTGTCTTTTTATTTATAATGGAAATTAATTTTAGTAAAAAAAGAATAGTTACATTCTCAAAACTGATAAAAATCAATAAGATTATTATGATACTTTAGGAAGATGATCTATAAGTCATTTTGGATGTGTAGGAATCAAAAACCCCTCAACTCTATACACGGTGTGCTCGATATGATTCATGATGTATCTTTTTATTTGAAATTGACATTAATTTTTGTCTAAAGGGACAAGTGATATACTCAAAACCTATTAAATGACTCATTATTGTTTTGATACATTAGGAAAATGATCCATAAGTAATTTTTGAAGTGAATTAATAAAAAAACACAATATTAGTCATGGTGTGTCTGTTATAGCGTAAAGTGTTTGTTATTATTTTAAAATTGACATTTTATTTCAGAAAGTGTGCCACTCTCTAAAAACTAAAGAGATGAACTAATATTATATCAATAATTTAAGAAAACAATTCATAATTCCTTAATGACTTGTAGAAATTAGTCTCATATCAAAATGACACATGATGTGACCAGTATGACCCAATGTACATGTTTCTAGTTGAAAATGAAATTTATGTAAAAAGGAAAAGTGAAAAACTCAAAAAAATAAAAAATCATTCTTATTATTGTGAAAATTTATGAAAATGATCGATATGTCATTTGTGACATGTATGAATAATGAACACATAAATCTGACACATACTGCAACAGATATGACTGTAGGTGTGACTTCTTATTTAAAATTGACATTAATTATAGAAAAAATGAAAAGTGATATACTGAAAACTAAGAAAATTCATTTGTATTGTTATGATAATTTTTTTTAAAAAATACATATGTTATTTTATATATTTAGGTATAATCCAATCATTAATATTGTAACATCCCAAGTAAGTAATGAATAATATATATTTTTATCTATGTCTATTAATGAATAGGATAGTGTTTTAGAGGCTTAAAATGAAAATAAATCCAATCTTAAGCATGGAATACACTAATATTTTTAAAAGATTGTTTTACTACCTTTTGATGGAAAAACATTTTTAAATCTATATTTTGAAAATTTTATAAGATATATTTGTAAAAATAAACATATTCATTATGATTGGGACATTGAAATTTACATTGGATAAATTTTTGGTATTTTTCTAACAATGTTCATTTTTTAATGAATAGTGAAAAAATACTGCATTTTACATCAAAACTTCTTTTTCATTTAATTTATTTATATGGTTAGATTATACTTTTAATTGATCTTAAAGTGTAATCTGAATATATTTTTACCATTTAATCCAATGGTGGTCATTAGGATTAATTTCACTTTGGAATTGGTCATAAACTAATGCCAAACTTTTCATAGATATTGTTTCAAAAAAACCCACTATTTGTTTTGACAACGTGAATTATTTTTAAATCAATTATTGCAATTTATGTGTTTGGAATTTGGTAAAATGGATTACATATTTGGAATCAGAAGGTCCAAATTTTGTAATTAAGATTCTTTTATTTTTGGACATTATGAATAGAAACGATGGTAATTATCTTTAATTATATTGATTAATGAGTAATCAAGTAGTTAAAGATAATAAAATGATATTATAATAATACAAAAAGACCACAACACGTGTCCTAAGGCTACTGGTTGTCTCATGTCTGACCATGGGATGCCTTGTGCCAAACTTGGGGGCCCCATGGAATCACTTTTGTGAGAAAGTGACTTTTTATCTTTTTATTTTTAAAGAATGTTAAATGTGAAAAAGAATGTATCACCTAAGTAAAATATTTTTAATTTTGTCTACATAAATGATCATTTGGAATATAAATATTAATTAGAATGATAAAAATATTTCCTACATCATAGTATTTTTTTCATAATTTTTAGACTTTAAATAACTTAAATTATTTATGACATTATGATGATGCAGTGATTACCTCATTAATAAAGGATTTAAATAAAATGAAATGATAATGTAAAATCTATGACCTAAACATGTCCAAAACCTTTTATATGGGTGGATTTAAAACCCTTATCACCTTACCCTCGAATTATATCAATGTGGGACCTTTTGAATCCGAAAATCATTTTCAAATAAAGTAACATTTCTTTACTTTCCAAGAGTGCCCCTCCTCCTCTCTTATAAAAGGCCCCCACCTCTACCTCCCTACCCACACTCCCAAAGCCTTTGGCTTGGCCAACCCCTTCCCATTTTGTCTCTCCACTTCCCTCTATTACTCCTTAAAGCCTCACTTTGGGCAGAAGTCTTCCCAAGGAAGCCTTTGAGCTCATACCAAAGGGAGTTACCCGATTTTAAGGTTATGTCTTAACTTGAGTCCTTTTGTTTTATTTTGCTTCTCCACCCCCTAAACTCTTTTTATTCATTTATTTTGTAACAACTAAAGTATCTTCAATATACTAGGATGTTGTTATAATAAGTATTCGAGCGACACTTACACACACCTATATCTAATGGTTAAAGGACATACTGTTTCCGTGGATGGTGAATTTATGCCTCCCGAAACGATGATTGTTCAACATTATTTTAACACCTTAAAAGGTGGCCATTAAGATGTCAATATATTTATATATGATATATAATATGTTTATGTCTTCCTTAAGCTTCTGTATTTTTCATTTTGGTCATACCTTTATGTTTTCCATTATGGGTAAACGCGACATCTTCATTTAAGAAAGTGCGGACTACCGCCCCCTTAAAGTGATTTGATTCGTTAAATACCATATGTGGGATGTATAAAGTATATAACTATGATATTATATATGATATTATGCTGAAATTATAATATACCTTTATATCATTATGATTCCATTCTATAAAATACGAAATAGAAATGAAAGTAGCGTTCATGCGTACGTACGGCTTACCGTCTCCATGAATGGTGCATTTCATTTCTTACCTCTAAATGATTATGTAATATTATAAATGCATGTATATACTGGATATATAGGATATATACATCATGATTATAATTCTGGATATAATGGATACAAGAACAACTTGTAATTATAAATGGTTTATTTTTGACTCAAGTACCAATGATCGTTAAAACGACCGTTATTAACTTAAATAATTACATAGTGTTCATGACATGGAAATAAGTGATATAAAAGGAATAATGAACTTGAAAAAGGTTCTTAATCAAGTAGAAATTAACTCAAATTTATTATTCAAAACATTAAAGAATGATCGAGTCAAGTCGGACCCGAGGTATGGGACTTCGTCTCAATCTCCTTTCATTAAGGCACATTTTGTTTTATACACAACCTTCTTTTATACGGTGTATGAACCCCTTTTAATTTTACGTTTATCCAAAAGGAATCAGTTTTATATGAAGCGTTTTACTAAACGAAAAAAGGGAATGTTTTTGTCGTACGTATGCGGCGACAACGACTTCTCCTCCGCCGTGACCATTATTTGAGTTTCGGCTTCCTCTACAAGCCATATATTTTTTTAAAAGAAAAATAAATACCATGTTTTAATTTTCTTTTATTTTGGTATTGAAAATGGTTTTCATAATGGTATTATATCAATGTGTTGTATTGATATCTTGTGATTGAAAGGTGGAAATGTTATGTTTCCTGAATGCATGTTTTATGTGATACGATTATGTTGAGGTTCTTGGGCATTATTATGAAGACGAGTGGTTATGTGATAAACTAAGGGCAGGTGAGCCCGATATAGCTCTCCAATGCATTGGGTAACGCGAAGGAGTGAAACGTTAAGGTTTCTCTGAAGAGATTTAGGGAATATACTATGATGGGTATTCCAAACGTAACCAAGAGGGTTACTCCCTACGTAAGAATGTTATGAATGCCTCAAGATACCATTATGTCTTATGATATCTATGATTTATTCATGATTTGATGAGGTATGTTAAAGCGCTTATGTTTTATGGGTAAAGTATGATTTCATTTTTATGTATATATGAACTTATGTTTCATTTCCATATTTTTATAACCCATACTGAGATTTTTATGCTCATCCCATGTTTTTTTGAAATGTTTTTCACAGGTCAAGGGAAAGGTACACGATATGATGATAGTGTCAAGGAAGTGTGAAGAATGAATCCATGTTTTATTTTAAATATGTTTCCATTGATGGGAAAAAAGAATACTACCTTTATTTAACCGGTTTGCTTAAATGTGGAATGTAATGCATGTTTTATGATCTAATTATCTAAAACTCTAAACCTGAAAAGATCCTCAAGGTGTAATCTTTTAATAACTCAAGATTACGTAAGGATTAAGGCTGGGGCCTTATAGTTTGTATCAGAGGTCGGTTTAGATAACTTTAGGAGATAAAATTCTATTAAATGATTATCCACATTTTTTTAATGGTCAAATTGAAGTGATATAGTATTAGAAGATTACCATGTTGCTTCATCTAAGACAAGTTTGTTCAGAATGGTTTTCCATAGAGGAAACAGGGAAGCAGTGCTAGGAAGGCATGCAGAAGGAAATAACCTTCCGAATCAGCATCCTGAGATGGTCAGAATTGGAACTGAATAGTTTTTTGCAGTAATCGTGCAGTTGACTCAAGCGATAAATGGCAGTGGTATCTATACACGAGATCAGTGAGATCAACCGCAGAGGAACATGTCAGTGGTGGAACATTTCATGAGGCAAAATCCCCCATCATTCAGAGGATCATCTGACCCTGTGCTAGCTGAAGGGTGGATTAAAGCACTAGAGAAGATTTTTGATGTCATGGAGTGTTCAGACAATCAAAAGGATAGTCTTGCTATTTACCGTTTGGAGGGTGAAGGATATCAGTGGTGGTCGATGGTTAAAAATATTAGGGATGCTGATGAGATTGATGCTCTCGACTGGGATGAATTCAAAGTTATGTTTCTTGAAAAGTATTTTCCTAAGGCTGTTCGACTTAGGATGGAAAACAAATTCTTGGAATTGAGGCAAGAGGAAGACTCAATGGCTACCTATGAATAATGGTTCACTCGATTGGCAAGGTATGCTCCAAATTTTATCCGATACCTTGATAGTAAAATCAATCATTTTTACTCAGGATTAAAGCCAAAATATCGAAGGGAATTAGCTTCTCGTGAGTTTAAAAGTTTTGAAAAGCTTGTTCGATGTGCTGAGAAGGTGGAAATGGAGTTTTCCGATTAACAAGTGTTCTATAACAACCAGCAGAAGAAGAGACCAAGGTGGCCGGAGAAAGGGAAGAATTCTTCAAAAAATTCTGATGGTATGAAATATATGTTTCGAGTTTGTAATAAATGTGGAAAAAGGCATGCTGGGGAATATCTTCTGAATTCTGGAAAGTGATACCGATGTGGTAAGATGGGACATAAGGATCGTGATTGCACTTAAAAAGATCAAGGTGAAGGTAAGACCAAATTTAATTTATAGTTAGTGAAATGTTTTAAGTGAAATGAGATGGGTCACTATGAAAACGAGTGTCCGACAAAGAGCTTGAGTGATGGGAAGCTGTTAGACTACAAGCAGAAAGGGGTGGTGAAATCCTTTGCATCTACTTCAGCAGATGTCGGGCCATCAAATGAAGTTGTATCAGGTACTTTGTCTGTTTTTTCAGATTATGCCAGTGTGTTGTTTGATTCGGGGTCCACACATTCTTTCATCTCTAAAAACTTTTCTAGTAAATTGGGAATACCATCTCAAGAAATGACTCCTGAACTTGTGGTAAATACACCTGGGGGAAATGTTGAGGCAAAAAGAATTTATAAGAATCTTCCTATCCTTATCTGTGGAAAGAACCTACTTGCAAACCATATTGTTATACCTCTAGTAGAGTTTGATGTTATCATGGGTATGGATTGGCTCTCTATTTACCATGCTAAGATTGACTATAGAGCTAAAGAAGTTTCTTTTCAAGAAGAATTTCAGTTTGTGTACAAGAATGAACCCTTACTGTTGATAACTTATCAAGAGGCCAAGAAACTTGTAAAAGATGGAAATGAATGTTACCTTTCACAAATCGTTGAAAATAAAGGAACTGTTCAGATTAATGATGTTCCAGTGGTAAATGAGTATCCTGATGTTTTTCCTGATGAGTTTCCTGGAATAATACCATATCGGGAAGTTAAGTTTACTGTTGACTTAGTTCCTGATGCGAAGACAATTTCAAAACCCCCTTATCGAATGGATCAAATTGAACTTTTAGAGTTGAAGGATAAATTGCAAGATTTATTAGAGAAAGGTTTCATTCGACCTAACACATCACCATGGGGTGCTCCTGTTTTATTTGTTAAAAAGAAATATGGTTCAATGAGACTTCGCATTGATTATAGAGCCTTGAATAATATCACTGTTAAGAACAAATATCCTTTGCCTCATATCGATGATTTTTTTGATCAGCTCCAGGGAGCTCAGTATTTTTCAAAGATTGACTTGAGATCGAGGTACCATCAGCTGATTGTAAAGGGAGAAGATGTTCCGAAGACCACTTTCCGTACAAGATACGACCATTATGAATTTGTAGTAATGACTTTTGGGCTAACCAATGCACATTATGTATTCATGGTCTTAATGAATAGAATTTTCCATGAGTTCTTGTATAAGTTTGTGGTCGTTTTCATTGATGATATTTTGGTGTTTTCTAAAAGTAAAGAGGAGTATGAAAGACATTTAAGGGTTATCTTGCAAACCTTAAAAGAAAAGAAACTATATGGAAAATTCAGCAAGTGTGAGTTTTGGTTGCAATAAATTTCTTTCCTTGGTCACATTGTTTCTAAAGATGAGATAACTGTTGATCCTGCAAAAACAAAAGTTGTGGAAGACTGGCCAAGACCCACAAATGTAACCGAGATTCATAGCTTCCTTGGTTTGGAAGGATATTACTGAAGGTTTGTTAGAAATTTTTCATGATTATCTAGTCCAATGACTAAGCTAACTCGGAAGGGTGTTATGTTTATCTGGACAAAAGAATGTGATGATTGTTTTCAGGAATTGAAAATAATATTGGTGAATGCTCCAGTTTTGGCACTACCTTCCAGGAATGGTGAGTTTGTTATATACAGTGATTCTTTATTGAAAGGACTTGGTTGCGTCCTAAGGCAGAATGATCAGGTAATTTCTTATGCTTCATGACAGTTGAAAACTCACGAGGTAAATTACCCTACACATGATTTGAAATTAGCTGTTGTTGTTTTCGCTTTAAAAATTTGGAGGCATCATTTGTATGGAGTAAAGTGTGAAATATATACTGATCACAAAAGTTTAAATTATATATTCACTCAGAAAGAGTTAAACATGAGATAGAGGAGATGGCTGGAATTAATCAAGGATTATGATTGTACAATTCATTACCATCCAGGAAAAGCAAATAAAGTGGCTGATGCTTTGAGTCGAAAAAGTAATGCTTCATTAGCAATGTTGTCTTTGAACGTGATCCTTTGGTTAAGGATTTGATGAACTTTGGCATAGAAGTTGTTGGTATAGGATGTTCTTCTTTTTTGTTTCAGGTATCAGTGAGATCATCTCTATCAGATAGAATCAAGAAAGCACAGAAGCAAGACAGTGAGTTGCAGAAAAAGGTAGAGCTGGTTCAGAAAGGTATGTTGCCTGAATTCAACATTGATAATGATTGTGTTTTGAGATTTGGGAAGATATTGTGTGTGCCTTGTGATTCACAGTTGAAGAGAGAGTTGTTATGTGAAGCTCATAGTTCTCCATTTTCAGTTCATCCTGGCAGTACTAAGATGTACAGAGATCTGCGGGAGTATTACTGGTGGGATGGAATGAAAAGAGATATTGATGATTTTACTGTGAAGTGTTTGACATGTCAACAGGTTAAAGCAGAGTAGCAGTTACCGAAAGGGATGCTTCAACCTTTACCAGTGTCAGAGTGGAAATGGGAGACTATATCCATGGACTTTGTTGTGGGATTACCGAATACATCTCGAGGTAATAATGCAATCTGGGTTATTGTTGATTGCTTGACTAAATATGCTCATTTCCTTGCTATACAAGATACTTTTTTTCCTAGATCAACTTTCCCGTTTGTATCTTAATGATATAGTCAGGATACATGGAGTTCCCCTCTCCATCGTATCTGATCGTGATCCCAGGTTCACTTCTAACATTTGGAAAGGCCTTCAGAAGTTGTTGGGTACTGAATTAAATTTTAGTATAGCATTTCATCCTCAATCAGATGGGCAGTCAGAACGAACAATTCAAACCTTGGAGGATATTCTACGAGCTTGTTCGATGGATTATCAGGGAAGTTGGGACCAACATCATTCTTTGGTTGAGTTTTCATATAATAACAGTTTTCATTCCAGTATACAGATGGCACCATTTGAGGCGTTATATGGGAAGCGGTGTCGAACTCCAGCTTTCTGGGATGAAGTGGGTGAAAGGAAGTTGATGGGACCAGAATTGGTAGAAGAGATGGCAGAAAAAGTTCAGCTTATTCAGAAACACATGAGAACAACTCAGAGTAGGCAGAAGAGTTATGCAGACAACAGAAGGAAGGATCTAACTTTTGAGGTAGGTGATCTTGTTTTTCTCAAAGTATCACCATGGAAAAGTGTGATGCGATTTGGTAAGAAAGGAAATCTGATTCCAAGGTTCATTACACCATATGAAATTCTGGATAGAGTTGGATCAGTTGCATACCGGGTGGCTTTACCTCTGAGTTTATCTCAGGTACACAATGTTTTTCATGTTTCGATGTTGAGAAAGTACATGCCAGATCCATCTCATGTTTTGAGTCCATAGGTAGTTCAGCTAGAAGATAACCTATCTTATGAGGAACAACCGGTCCAGATTCTTGACCATAGGGAGCAAGTGTTACGGATTAAGGTGATTAATCAGGTAAAGGTTTTGTGAAAAAACCACATGATGGAAGAGGCAACATGGGAATTTGAAAATGCAATGAGGGATAAGTACCCCCAGTTATTCGATAAGTAAATAAATTACGGGGACACAATTTTCTAAAGGGGGGGAGGATGTATCATCCCAAGTAAGTAATGAATAATATATATTTTTATTTATGTTTATTAATGAATTGGATAGTGTTTTAGAGGCTTAAAATGAAAATAAATCCAATCTTAAGCACGGAATACACTAATATTTTTAAAAGATTGTTTTACTTCCTTTTGATGGAAAACCATTTGTAAATATATCTTTTGAAAATTTTATAAGATATATTTGTCAAAATAAACATATTCATTATGATTGGGACATTTAAATTTACATTGGATAAATTTTTGGTATTTTTCTGACAATGTTCATTTTTTTATGAATAGTGAAAAAATACTGCATTTTACATCAAAACTGCGTTTTCATTTAATTTAATTATATGGTTAGATTATACTTTTAATTGGTCTTAAAGTGTAATCTGAATATATTTTTACCATTTAATCCAATGGTGGTCATTAGGATTAATTTCAATTTGTAATTGGTCATAAACTAATGCCAAAGTTTTCATAGATATTGTTTAAAAAAAACCAGCTATTTGTTTTGACAACGGGAATTATTTTTAAATAAATTATTGCAATTTATGTGTTTGGAATTTGGTAAAATGGATTAAATATTTGGAATCAGAAGGTCCAAATTATGTAATTAAGACTCTTTTATTTTTGGACATTATGAATAGTAACGATGATAATTATCTTTAATTATATTGATTAATGAGTAATCAGGTTGTTAAATATAATAAAATGATATCATAATAATACAAAAATACCACAACACATGTCCTAAGGCTATTGGTTGTCTCATGGCCGACTATGGGATGCTTTGTGCCAAACTTGGGGGCCCCATGGAATCACTTTTGTTAGAAAGTGACTTTTTATCTTTTTATTTTTAAAGAATGTTAAATGTGACAAAGAATGTATCACCTAAGTAAAATATTTTTAATTTTTTCTACATAAATGATCTTTTAGACTATAAATATTAATTAGAAATCTAAAAATATTTCCTACATCATCGTATTTTTTTCATAATTTTTATACTTTAAATAAATTAAATTATTTATGACATCATGATGATGCAGCGATTACCTCATTAATAAAGGATTTAAATAAAATGAAATGATAATGTAAAATCTATGAACTAAACATGTACAAAACCTATTGGATGGGTGGATTTCTAACCCTTATCACCTTACCCCCGAATTATATCATTGTGGGACCTTTTGAATTCGAAAATCATTTTCAAATAAAGTAACATTTCTTTACTTTCCAAGAGTGCCCCTCCTCTCCTCTTATAAAAGGCCCCCACCTCTACCTCCTTACCCACACACCCAAATCCTTTGTCTCGGCCAACCCCTGACCATTGTTTCTCTCCACTTCCATATCTTACTCCTTAAAGCCTCACTTTGGACAGAAGCCTTCCAAGGAAGCCTTTGAGCTCAAACCAAAGGGAGTTACCCGATTTTAAGGTAATGTCTTCACTTGAGTCCTTTTGTTTTATTTTGCTTCTCCACCCCCCTAAACTATTTTTATTCATTTATTTTGTAACAACTCCAGTATCTTTAATATACTAGGATGTTTTTATAAGAAGGATTCAAGCTAAACTTACACACACCTACATCTAATGGTTAAAGGACATACTCTTTCCGTGGATGGTGAATTTATGCCTCCCGAAACGATGATTGTTCAAAATTCTTTTAACACCTTAAAAGGTGGCCATTAAGATGTCACTATATTTATATATGATATATAATATGTTTATGTTTTCCTTAAGCTTCTGTATTTTTCATTTTGGGCATACCTTTATGGGTAAACGCGATATCTTCATTTAAGGAAGTGAGGACTACCACCCCCTCAAAGTGATTTGATTCGTTAAATACCATATGTGGGACATATAAAGAATGAAACTATGATATTATATATGATATTATACTGAAATTATAATATACCTTTATATCATTATGATTCCATTCTATAAAATACGAAATAGAAATGAAAGTAGCATTCATGCGTACGTACGGCTTACCATCTCCATGAACGGTGCATTTAATTTCTTACCTCTAAATGATTATGTAATATTATAAATGAATGTATATACTAGATATATATTATATATACATCATGATTATAATTCTGGATATAATGGATACACGAACAACTTGTAATTATAAAGGGTTTATTTTTTACTCAAGTACCAATGATCGTTAAAACGACCGTTATTAACTTAAATAATTAAATAGTGTTCATGACATGAAAATAAGTGATATAAAAGGAATAATGAACTTGAAAAAGGTTCTTAAGCAAGTAGAAATTAACTCATGTTTATTATTCAGGACATTAAAGAACGATCAAGTCAAGTCGGACCCGAGGTATGGGACTTCGTCTCAATCTCCTTTCATTGAGGCATATTTTGTTTTATACACAACCTTCTTTTATACGGTGTATGAACCCCTTTGACTTTTACGTTTATCCAAAAGGATTCTTTTTTATACAAAGCGTTTTACTAAACGACAAAAGGGAATGTTTTTGTCGTACGTATGCGGCGACAATGACTTCTTCGCCACCGTGACCATTATTTGAGTTTCAGCTTCCTCTTCAAGCCATACCTTTTTTTAAAAGAAAAATAAATACCATGTTTTACTTTTCTTTTATTTTGGTATTGAAAATGGTTTTCATAATGTTTTTATATCAATGTGTTGTATTGATATCTTGTGATTGAAAGGTGGAAATGTTATGTTTCCTTTATGCATGTTTTATATGATACGATTATGTTGAGGTTCTTGGGCATTATTTTGAAGACGGGTGGTTCCGTGGTAAAATAATGGTGGGTGAGCCCGATATAGCTCTCCAATGCATTGGGTAACGTGAAGGAGTGACACGTTAAGGTTTCTCCGAAGAGATTTAGGGAATATACTGTGATGGGTATTCCTAACGTAACCAAGAGGGTTACTCCCTACGTAAGAATGCTATGAATGCCTCAAGTTACCTTTATGTCTATGATTTCTATGATTTATTCATGATTTGATGAGGTATGTTAAAGTGCTTATGTTTTATGGGTAACGTATGATTTCATTCTTATTTATATATGAACTTATGTTTCCTTTCCATATTTTTATAACCCGTACTGAGCTTTTTATGCTCATCCCATGTTTTTTTGAAATGTTTTTCATAGGTAAAGGGAAAGGTACATGATATGATGATAATGTCAAGGAAGTTTCAAGAATGAATCCATGTTTTATTTTAAATATCTTTCCATTGATGAAAAAATACTACCTTTATGTAACCAATTTGTTTAAATGTGGAATTTAATGCATGTTTTATGATCTAATTCTCTAAAACTCTAAACGTGAAAAGATCCTCATTGTGTAATCTTGTAATAACTCAAGATTAAGTAAGGATTAAGGCTGGGGACTTATAAATATTATGCATGGAGTTACAAATATTAATACTAGTGTATATTTTTACTTAAAATTGACATTAATTTTAGTGGAATGAAATGTAACTTACTCAAAACCAGAAAAACACATTAATATTATTTGGATACTTTTGTTAAATGATCCATAAGTAATTTTGTTATGTTTAATAAACATCCAAACCACAACTTGATTCATGGTGTGACCAATATGACTTAAATTTTCCCTTTTTTTATTTAAAATGGACATTAATTTTAGTAAAAAAGACAAGAGACATACTCAAAACAAAGAAAACTAATTTAGATTGTTTTATACTTTGAAAAATTATCTATATGTCATTTTTAACATGTAGGAATCAACCTCACAGTAATATGATCCTCGGTGTGCCTTGTATAACTCAAAGTGTCCATTATCAGTTTAAAATTTACATTTTAGTTCAAAAATTTTTTGAGTCACTAAACTATAAGAAAAAATTCATGTATTTTTGTGATTATTTAAAATAGATATTCATATTTATTTTTTATCTGTAGATATTGGTCTCTTGTTAAAATGATATACAATGTGACCAGTATGATTAATAGTGAATGTTTCCATTTTAAAAGGAAATTTTAGTAAAGGAGAAAGTGTTATACCGAAAACTAAGAAAGCACATTCATATTGATTTGATACTTTAGGAAAATAAACCATAAGTAATTTTTCAAAAGTAAAAATTAGGATCACCTCAATATGATTCAAAATGATACTGATATGACTCCATGTATGTATTTTATTTAAAATTGCATTTAATTTTAATAAAAAAGACAAGTTACATACTCAAAACTTATAAAACATTCAATTTTCTTTGATAATTTAGGAAAATGATCAAAAACTCATTTTGGATGTGTAAGAATAATCCTCACTTAAATCTAATACATGATCTTTTTGGTAGGACTCAAAGTGTCCATTATTAGTTTAATGTTGACATTTTAGTTCAAAAGTGTGTCACTCACTAAAACCAAGAAAACACACATGAATTAAATAGATAATTTAGGAAAATTATACATGAATCATTTGTGATGTGTAGGAATCATTCTCATGTTAAAACAATAAATGACATGACCTGTATGACTTAAAGTGCGTGTTTCCAATTTAAAATTATATTTTAGTAAAAATAACAAGTGACATACTCAAAAACCAAGAAAACACATTTAGATTGATTTGCATCATTAGTAAAATGACCCATAAGTCATTTTCGACATATAGAAATCTACTAAATATAAATCCAACACATGATGTGGTTGGAATGACTTGACATTCATGTTTTCAATATATAAGTGCAATTATAGTTTAAAACATGCATCACATTGCCAAAACATTGAAAATGAGCTCATATTATTTCCTCGTTATTATATATTATATTAATTAATTAATTTCCTAATCATTTTTATCTTATAATTATTTTGTTAATTTTTATAGAGATAATGCTTGAAAATGAACAAGAAATGGTTTGACATGTAAGAATTGACCAATCTCAATATGATACAAAGTGTTACTGGAATTACTTAATGTTTAGATTAAAATAGAAACTTTCTATATAATTTATTTATTTATAGTATTAATAACAGAATAATTTTTTTCTTATATATGTGAATACTTTTTCTCGAGATTGGGCAGTTTGTTCGGTAATAGCATGACTGGGGGCTGGGGGACAAAGAAAAAGGAACATTGATGTGTTTGAATGTATGGGATAATTTGTACATACTCATTTAATTGTAAAATCCAATGTTTAATTGTATATTATAAATTTTTATTGTATTTTTTTAATTTATTTCATTTAAATTATATATTTCCAACCTATTTTTTTACTGTTTGAACTATTGCGGTGTGTTATAAATGTAATAGTAAATTGTCATATACCTATTTATCAACACTACTAAAGAAACTGATAAATGTTTCTTTTATCACTTCTATTGAAAGAACTAATAATGTTACCCTTCATCAATTCTATAAAAGGGATGATAAATGGTCACTTTATAATAATTATTTTTTTCTTAGAAAGGATTCCCTTTATGAGTTCTTTTTGTAGCACTCATAAAGGAAAACTTTATCAACTCCAAATAAAAGCAACAATAATGGTGTTCATTTATCAGAATTAAAAAAAAGTGGTGAGAAATGGACCATTTATCATCCCTTTTTATTGCGATGATAAAATGTTCCTTTATCATCACTTTTCTATCACTGATAAAATCCATGGGATTTTAATAACACTCTAGAAGTCACTGCTTTTTTTTCATGCTGACAATATCCAATTTTATAGCTAGTGAAAGTCTATTTTGTAGTAGTATTAATACTTTGATTTTTTAAAATTCATAAAGAGGTTGGATCCTAAGATTAAATGATAAAAGAAGGAATTTTTATTCTTGTGAATAATGATGATATTTTTTCTGAGCAATGGATATTACAATTCCAATAAAATGTGGGCCATGTTATACCCTAAAAATAATTCAAAATGGAAATGTAGTCTCACTATTTAATTCTTGATACTATTTCCTACACTAATGGATCCTTATTCTACCAATAAAAATTATGTTAAATCCATAATAGATACTAAATCAAATTTTCATCACTAGGACCACACCAATGTAATATGACATATAAGGGAATGGATATGTTGATCACCAACTCAACTTGTATCCACTCAAATGGAAGATATTCCTTTTGTAGCATAACTACTCCCATTATCCTCATGCTATGATTTTATGCCAACATAAAATTGTATAAGAACCAATGTCTATATTTAGGACTAGAAATAATGAGAATTGTGATGATATATATTTTTTAGAATTCAAAACATTATTGAAGAAGCATATGGAATCTTCCCAAAGTCATCTAAAATCAGTCTTTGAGAATAAATCATGAAGGATGAAAACTCAAGTATTACTACCCTACATTATGTTCACAGAGAATGGACGATGATTCCACTTTTTGAGGCCAGGATGGATCCAAAGGAATCTCTATAAAACCCAATGTAGAATATATCATACACCCAATATAATATCACCACCCCACATATAAAACATTGGGCAATTAATATAATTTTAACAAAACAAGTAGGCGGTGTTACCAACCAACCCGATCTAAACTGGAAAGGTAAAGGGAAGTAAAACCCAATATGAAAGATCCCTTGATATCAAAGAATTAAAATTGATAGGAATTCAAGGTATGTGAGTACCAAAGGAATATTATTTTCAAACTTTTTAACTAAATTATCCCTAAGGATAGGTTATGTACTATCCTTAGAATATAGGAATTCTTTTGAGATCATGGGAGTGTGACAATCACTTGTAAAATAAATGGAGAACCGTACATTATATATGGAGAAAATCTATATAACCTCAATGAAATATAGAATAATCCAAGATGGTGAAGAAATTTATAAAATTGGGATATACATTTATATTCAGGAACATTTTAAACAATATGTAAAAGGATTCAAGATATTTTCCCATGAAGGGTTGTTCTTATTCTAAATATTTTTTATTTTCATGCATTCCTGTGTTGGGAAACCTAAAATAACATTTGCATTGGTTCCCATTACACCCTTAAAAAGTTTATATTTAATCTAAAAATCAAAAACAAGGTTTGTATGGAGGTATTTTTTATGGGATTCTAGTTCACATTGTTAGAGTATTATAGTTGTTTATTACTTTTATAATATTGATGTTTGTGGCTTTGATACTTCACTTGGAGGGATAAATCCCTCATCACCAATTGATTTAGTGGGGGAAAATATTGTTCTTCATATAGTTTTAATGTACTTATAATTACTCAATTTCTATTAATCTTAATTTCAAATGTGTTTTTCTTCATTGAATGTAATTATAGTCAATATATATTTCATCAGTTATTTTTTTCTTTGGTTTTCATATATTTTTTCTCTATACTAAATATTTCATATATATGATGTAATAGAAGTGATTCAGTGTTTATGTGAATGGAAATCATCTAAACATGTGTGGAAGATAGAATCAAATCCTTATATTCTTGAGATTGACCACTTCCAATGGGGGGGACCCTAATCCTTGAAGAATACTTTTATATTGAATAATTGAAAAATTGTTCTGAAAAAAAACTATTAACATAAGATGGAGGATAAACCAATATCAATTTTTAGGGTTAAAACAAAAATTCACTATAAACCATATGTGGGAGGTTTATGATCATGAAATCTCTCATTTATTGAATATAAGAGGAAGGATTAATCATTAAAGAGCTATGATAACATCACACTCGAAATCCTTCCATGGGATCAATCATTAATCCATATCCTAGTTGTTATTATTATCTATTATCTTTTTATTCTCACAAATTCATAGAGATCAAATATATAAACCCTTTTTTAATAATTAACACCATGAAAACACAATTATTACACCATTCCTTAGAGGAAATCCGAGTTCCCAATACTGTATATTTTCTTGGATTTAAAATTTGTTTAACAATTTAGTTAAAAAGTAAATGAAAAATCCAATTGAATCAATCAGTACCTTTTTTTGGAGATATGGTATAAATTTCCCAACAATTAACTAAATTCATAAAGAGGAAACCCAAATATTATTTTCAAAACTTATTCACAATATATATAGATATTCAAATAACCTTATTAACTAGAGATAATTAATCAAAAACCATGATAATATTGTAACTGAATTTGAGAATATTCCATTTATAGAATAATGTGAAACTCAATTATTTCACTCAAGATATGAAATTGAGATCATTTATGATCATATATATTAGTACCTGCGATACTTTTTATGCCCCACTTTTTAAATCCATATATAATGATTATATATTATGCATTGAAAGTTATATTCTAATTAAAAGAAAGACTAATCAAACTACTATCTATGTTTCATAGACCAATAATAGAACATTCAAACCAACAAATCATGGAATTAATGGTGTTGTGTTCCAGTTTGATGTTAATATGTTTAGTAGCAGATCATGTCAAATAGTTAGCATTTCCCATTTCACTTAAAGGAGTATCTAAAAAGTGGATAAAAAACCTATAACCATGAGAATTAACCAATTGAGATAAACATGAAATGGGTTTTATTTAACAATTCTTCTCAATATCAAGGGGACCTACCCTATTAAATGATATCAATGTAATCATTCAATTTATAGAAGAGATACTCTATGAGTACTAGAATAGATTTAAGATACACTAAGAATGCATTCCAAACCAATACATAATGTAACATCACTTCTATGTTTTTTAACAAGTATTGTCAGACAACAATATAAATTTACCAGATTCCTCATCAAGAGAACTAATTGAAAAGTCATTAGTGTAATACAATGTATATATATACAAGATAACATAAAACTTATATATTTTTTGGAATATGAAGTAATAAAACTAGTTAAGTATATGAGGTTATATATTTTGAACCATACTCATTGGAATATAATCCTTATTAAATTTAAAATATGCTAAAGAATAGATATCATGAATTCTAATAATGTATATACTTTTGTAAAGCTATGTACTATATTTTCATTAACAAATCAAGTTACTGATTAATGTGTTAAAGTATACGAGAGTGAGTGTTTTGATTATTTCTATCAATAAATACCATTCCAAACAGAAAATCATGTATGGGGAGATAAATCCCATGGCTAATATGGATTTGGAAATAACAAAAAATAATATTAAAAAACTATTCAATAATAGATCCATAAATTTTTTTATTCAAACGAAATTACATACAAGGATACGAAGAGACTTACCAGCCACCCCCATTACAATATGTAAAAAAATTGATAAACCTTCTTAAAGTACAATTTTTTTTCTGACCAACCAGAACCATATAAATAGGAATTGAAAAATGAAATGATAGAATTTAAAAGGAGTTTTTAATTTTAATGTAAATGATGACTAATGTCCTTCAAAGACTACCTTCCCAAACACTTCCAAATCTGAAAAAAATGTGATCTTGGTGACTACCTTAAGTGGAAAGAAAAATAAACCAAGAATAAAACAAAATGATTAATAGTCAAGACTTCAGAACATTGTGGAAGATACTAGATATAACTATAAAAAATATGAAAAATAAATATTAAATCATGAAGTGAAACAATAAAAATGGGAAATAAAATATTTGATCGATTTTTATATAAAGTATGTATAAATATAAACAAATTCATGTAGAATAAATTAAAAAGTAAATACTTGAAAAATTTAAGAATGATGAAATCAATATGCCATTGATATAAGCCCTTAAAAAACCCCAAAATATTCTAAGTTACTTAAGGAAATATTCACCAAGAATACAATTCTATTGGGAAGCAAAAGAATAATACTAGGAAGAAATGTGTTATCAATAATAACACCCCAATTTCCAATAAAATTATTAGATATAGGGAAAGTTTCAAACACCTATACTCTTGTATCAATGTATTTTATTTATTTTTTATGTGATCTACGAGTTTACATTAATTATGTTCCTAATTCAATTTTTTATTCCTTATAGATATAAGTGGTCAATACAATAAGCGTATTAGTATATCTAAAAAAATGATCCACTGAATTTCCATATGGAGTTCTTAATGGTATCCAATTGGGAGTCTAGAAAATAATTTTCCAAGTATAATTATATGACCTTAACATGGTGGAATAGAGATCTCCATCTAAATCACAAATAATCATAGGTATACTCTTCTTTATGTCAACCAAAACCATCATTATTGTCCATGAAGTTATATTAACAATATAATTAGAGGATAATATAATTCATTTTAATAATATTTAGTTAATGAAATACCCTAAAGAGGAATATTCACCTTTTGACACTTACACATTCCGATAAACCCATTCCATATGAGGAAACTAACATGATAACATATATTTAGAATCTAGGAATCATGTCTAGATATGAGAATTGAGTAGAAAATGATTGTAAGATACCTTTATAAATTGTACAATATCATAAAAGGAGGAAAAATTTAAATTATTATAAGGATCTTATTATTTATTTTTAAATGAATAAATCAATGTAAAATCATTGAAGATATTTACACAATATGGATGAATTTAGAACAACTATAACACCTTGAATAATCATTTTATGGAGAAAAATAATTCTATAATTTTTTTGTGGAGATAATTATGTACTGAACCTATATTCAAACTCTACATATCATCTATCTGTACTCAAAGTGGAAGCTACTTTAACTTAGAATTGGGTGAATTGGAAACCGATTTTCACTCAGTTATTGTTAAGTGACAACT
Organism: Viscum album; assembly: GCA_963277665.1. Classification (NCBI taxonomy): domain Eukaryota; kingdom Viridiplantae; phylum Streptophyta; class Magnoliopsida; order Santalales; family Viscaceae; genus Viscum; species Viscum album. The sequence continues at coordinate 1,060,394,182 of OY728155.1, forward strand.
AATTGTAATTAGTTTACGAGGAGATCTATAAAAGGATCTTAAGTACTAGGAAGAGACTTGTAACACGTAACACCTACTTTCACTCATGTGTGAGACCCCTTGGAAAATGATAAAAAATTCACTAATATCACATCGAGGGATGGTTGAGTGGATTATGGGAGGTTCTTGTATCCCCATAGCACTATAAAAATAACACATTTCAAATGTTATTTATTTACATTAATTCAACTACAGAACTCACTAGAAGAGAAAATTATAGATTCTAAATTGAATTAAAATAGGACACCTTAAATAAAGTGAAATTATTTAAAGGAAAAAATTCACCCCCAATTGATTCTTTATCTACAACAACCTTAGGACAACCCAATATCCATCATAAGAAACCATGGCTATGCCATACGGAGCACCACCTCATGTACCACTACCCTTCTATAAATTTTATAATAATGGGTATTTAATCCACTTAATGATTCTATGTTGGATCGAATGACATATCAAGTATACTCAATTCCACATCCATATTTCCATCAATATAATCTCACTATCAAAAGAAGCATACATTTCTTATCAAACATAGTGTCAACATTTATCCCAAACAATGTTCTCAACTAATACCATATAAATTAGAATAGTAATGAGAAGTAACACCTAATATATAATACCTATTGATCTTCGTGAATTACACATTTTATACACACAAGGGATTTATTGACCAAGGTAATATTCCATTTAGAATGTCTAACTAAATCATGGAATGAAGATTGGTGTTTCATAGTATTCAGGGGAGTGATCATGGGTGCTTTACCTTATCTTATGAAATAAAAGGATAACCATTAATTCCATATAAATAAAATATAGATCATCTAAGGGATGTATAGAATAATATTTAATGGAGATAAGGCTTATAAATTTAGATTGGACATCTTCATTCATGGATTTTTGTAGGGGATACCAATTCACACTATTATAGCACTATAGTTCTTATGTGAAACTATAATCATGATGTTAATGGCTACGAACCTTCATGAAGAGTGGAAAACAAATCTTCAATGATTTATCTAGTGGGAGATCCTTTTCTCTCTTGAGATCTAAAAAATTTCTATTTCTTTTCATACTATTAATCTTGGATTTAACTATCATCATAATGGTTCAATTAAACTATAGTTAATATATATTTAATTATTTGTTTCTATATTTTCTATTAATCCATTATTTCTATTTACTAAATCAAGAATGTATATGATAAAAGTGGACTGATTGAGTGCTTGAGAGCTTAGAAATCATCATTACACATGTTGTGTAAGAGTTGGGTCACTATAACCAACTATTACCTAGAACCAAAAAATTTGTACATTCAATTACCAACATATTAATTATCTTGAATAACATTAAATAGCTTATCACATGAGTTGTATTCATTTACATTACATAAACATGACAATGTTCTTATTATATATATCACATTAAAAGGTCATAGTAGTTCTCTGTTTTTTTGAAAACCATGAAGTGCTATGATGATATTATTAAATATATATTATATGGAGGGATGAAATCATTTGACTAGAGACGAATTATATTGACTACTAGGGGTATGGGGATCATAATACATTCAGATTTCTTCTCATGAAGTCATATTAAATAGCCCCATCCTCTATCGCATATAATGATATGTTGCGTGTGTCACATGTGATATTGTAATAATGAATAAGTTAAGAGATAATTTTTTCCTTCTATGTTATTTTATATAGATATATGAGCCCCTTTCATTGGAATGGAACTGTTTGATTAGGTCCATGGTCATGTTGGTTTTATCAACAAGTTTATTTCAGAAAACAGATATAAATTATATCAAACATATAGATTGATGACACATGAAATGTAACCTTCTAGATGATATATAATGAATAAGAGATTATATTATATAGTGAACATTAGTAGGTGGTTGTTTTTTTAACATTAATTTCTTTCTATATAGCTTCTTTACATTTTTCTAGATGTTGATCTTGGACTTTAGGTAAGTTGTTCTAATGCTAGAGAGAAAGAGGTCTTGAGGGACACACACTCAGTATATCAAAAACATCAATTAAATTCATTATGAATTTATTCTTATAATAAATATTATTCTCATGTTATAAGGAAGAATAATAATATGAGAAGTTGGGATGTTGGCTGAGTGGTTAGGAAACCCTATAACACTGCATCAGGTATAATGTTCAATATTGGAAAACCCCTAATATGGGAGATCTCCTCCAATGGTTTATTCTGTATGTAGCTAAGGAGGATGAATGTCACATTCTAGGTTGGATGAATATGAATGCATGAAGTCAATGTTATTAAGAATTGGTGACATTTTGGTAGTGGAAATTTAATTAGGATAGATGGATAGTTCTCATGGATGATCGTGGATGGTGTTGTAGATGGTTTAATGGTTGAACCCTCCAGTGTTGGGTGGAAGAAAACACAATGGCCTCTTTTTTGGTAGGTTCTATAGACCATCACTCTTGGATGGATGATGTCGGGTTTTATCGAAAGTGTTAGTAGTGTGGTGATACGCGGGTCATCAATGAAGGTTGGTGGTGTGGACTAGCAGGGCGACTGCATGGATTAGGATTGGTTTGTGCTTTGGACTTCAGGCCATGATTGAACATATGGGTCAGGGTCTTTGGGCTAGTTAGTTGGGATTCTATGTTCCCCTTGTCCTATTGACCATGTAATGTGATATGTCTACCTAGAATAATGAGATTTTTTTTGCATTTAATAAAAATACGGGGGTTAGTCTCCCCCTACCTATTTAAAAAAATATTAATATGAATTTAGCTGATCAAATATATTAAATAACCAGTTATTCAAAAGAATAAAACAATAAGTTGAATATAAAATAAATATTCATTCATGGTGGTAGTAAATATAATATCTTTACATTAATTGAATAAATAATGTTTTGATATTTTTTTATTTCAATAAATAGTAATTCTTTATGGTTTGATAAATGTTGATGAGGGTTGATAGACGAGTTATTGGTCCTATGGGATTGATATAACTAGTATAATTTGAATAAATATTTTTTTTAAGAAATGATATTAAAACAATCCATGATTTTTATGAACTTCGGTAAATTATTATTATTATTATTACTCTTATTCAATGTAGAGTTCTATGAGGATTAATAGATCGAACAATGTCCTATGTGTAATAAATAGTTCTCTAACCTACCAATATAAACCTAGCTATATCATATATTGGGTTTTAAATTATTGTGTAAAATAACTAATCTCTTATGAATTATCTTATCCAAAGGTAGAAATTCCTCTAGAATAATATCAAGAATATAGATCTTCAATCATATCAAAGAATTCCATGGGGTAACTAGAATAAATCATTCAAGCCTCGAAGGAATTATTTTTTCAATAAATATTGAATGGTGCAAGCGGTATGAAACATTAATACCAAAACAAGGTGATTCTATGATGATGTTACATATTCTTTGGAGCATGTGTAAATTACTACTAGAGGGAATCTACCCATGGATCATTCATCACAATGATAGAATGGAAATATTATTCAACTAATTCAATAACGAATATAAAAATTAAAGTTAAGGTAATTATTATTTGTATAAATTAACAATGAATTATATGTTAAACATATTTCCTTGATAATTTCAGGGTTTCTATTTTTCATGTTAAGAGGATAAATCCAAAGAAACCAACAAAAATTAATTACCGGGTATGGTCCCTACCCTCATCTTCTACACCTTGAAACCATCAATTGGTATTAGAGAAGTCAAATATTATTTTATAATTATTTATTTATCATTTATTGAATTACACATTCGATGTTAATTTTTAATTTCTAATTTATTCATTCTTTAATCCAAAAGTATAGATACCTGGATTACATAATTTCATATAACCAATAGCATATAAAGAATACTTGAAGATCCCATATGGAGGCACTAAATATTCTGACTGGATAATATGGTTACATGATATGTAGCTAAGAATTATATATCATTTACCCAAATTCACAGCACAAAGAGTACCCACAAAAATCAGAACACATCATGTTGAAGAAGAGTATATAAAATAAATACACACCATATGTTGAACGACTATATGACACATGGTTTTAGGGATTAAATGTAATATATTTATTCTACATTCCATGGAACCTCACAAGATTTGGGACCATGGGTAACACATAAGTAATATAGTTAAAGAAAACTGAGTACATTTAATAAAAAATATGTAAAGACTTAATACGGGACAACATGAACTCGCTTGGACGACATGATGTATACATGGTATACATTCTGCGTAACCCAAAAATTTCTATTAGAATTACACTCTGAGTCCCTATGTGTATATTATGTAGAAGAACATAATATAGTACACAATTTTTCGTAGGATATACACACAATGTTACTTGAACTAGTTTATATAGAGTATACACAAAACTAGTTTGTACATCATGTAAATTAAATACATGTACTGAAAATTAATTATAGAATTAAACTAAACAACATAACATGTAGTTGGTCTATATACCGTGAGATATGTTTTTATAGAGTATTAAATGCATAATTAATTTATGTTTCATTTCAATACTAGATGTCATGTATGGAAATCATATATCTTTAATAATTTACAAAAATTGCCAATGATACACTCCACATATATTAAAGGTTTTTCAAGTGTTGTAAATTTCGATCTAACTACTTTTCTTGAATCATAGAACTATATGCAATGTAATAACTCACCACACCATGTATTCCACATTCCATGAAAGTACATAGTACATGAAAAAGTCCATATGAGACAATGTGTAGTTCATAGGGGTACACTCCATGTTTCCTCTGATACATTTTCTATAGATAATTTAATTTAAATTAAATTAAATTACTTAGTTTATTTAAAATTAATAATGATGGTTATCTCCAAGGCTATTCAGATAGATAATTATGATAAATTATTGAATGAATTAATAAGATAATTAATTTATTTTAGAAATCCATCTTAATAAATAATAAATTTAAATGAATTTTAATTAGTTTTAAAGGTATACTCATTTAAATTTTGGAAGATAACAAGCTCTATAGACCTAGGAATGCATTGCATTAATTTTAAATTAATTATTATTGCATGGGTACTGTGATTATTATTATTAAATTAAAATAATTATTTGAATATTATCCAATCCTATTTATTATTTAGAGTCCCTTGTGTCCATGATTTATTTTGTGTAACCCTATACCCATGGTTCCCCTCACTTGGGTGTGAGTGAGAACATGTAAAGGAAACGGTTCCCATGAGATTTTTTGTTGTTTAAGGTGCACTGGAATTGAAACCCACCTAGGATATACATAGGTGAAAATGTGGAATTCTACAAGTCAAACCAAGATTTCTTCAAGAAGTTACACTCTTTGGTTACGGGTTATTTTATCATATACTTGGTAAAATGAATAATAGAAAAGTACATGATCATTCCATATATATTTATTTTATTTCTTTCTAATGAGTGGATATTTATTTATGTTTATTGGATGCTTAAATATCATCAATAAAAATAAAAAAATTATCAGGCATTCAAGATGGACTAAAATATATATATTATGAATTTTTATCAAGATATAGTTAATCCCTTATTTAAAATCTACATAATAATAAAAAACATGTAAAAATAGAAAGTAAATAAAATTTTATGTATAAGATAAAAAAATCCATCACAAAAATATTAACTCACTAATACCTTCTAGTAATTTATTTAGGATGAAACCATAGATCGAGTTGTTAGTCTAGCCCTCATTAGGACCCTTCCATTTATCAGGGATTTATAATAAATATTTTGGGCTGAATCAACCAATTTAGCATCAATTGTTATTTCCCATCCAAAAAAGATGTAATTTTGAGGTAAGTGTTATGAAAATATAATACTATGATTTTACAGTTACAGAGTCCACTCAATAGATCAAGTAGATGTGAGTTTATATAGTTATTATGAGTCTCAAACCAATATACCATTTATTAGTTTGACTATATCCTCATCTAGTTTATGGGAATGTGAATATAAATCCTTTACATTATAATATTAAATAAAAATAATATTCTTGAATATAATGGTGAGGGATATTTGTATCAGATAAAGTCCTTTGAAAAAAATAATTTTATTACGTCACATTTGGTAAAAGAAGATAATGTAATAAAACATATTTTTAATTTTTTTATATAAATGGAAAGAAATGTGACCTAGAAATTATCATTTTGTTTTATTTTATAGGAATAAAAGCTCTTTTCTGGTATTCAATTCTAGGAGTGGTATGAGTGCCTTCATATCATACAATGCCAAGAGTGTAAATATTATTTATTGGAGTCCCTTATTCTTATTGAGCCTTATAAGGTGTCGACTGAGGAAAATATTTTTGTCTAACAGAGACACATAAATGATTTGGTATATTTCAAATGTTCAATTTTATCAACCATGTCTAGTGAACATTATAATCTACATGGTGACATGGATATATTTACGATGTTGTCTCACCTATACAATATTTATCAAGAGAAGCCTAGATAAGAGTGATATAAGATCTCAATGTACTATTAATGTGTAGTATTGGATAAAGTTCTCTATAAAATCCTCATGTATTAATGATGATTAGATATATTGAGTGTTTGAACATATTGGGATTTAAGTTATCAGATGAGTTTTGAAAGGAAATCATACATTCTTCCCTCTATTAGATATTTTTTGGCATTATTATGAATCAAAATACAAAAAATATTTATAAATCACTCCCATATGTTATTAACCTAATTTTAAAAGTAAATAAGGATATATGGTAAGGAAACATAGAGTCCTTATTGTGAAAAGAGGAAGGGAAAGGTAAAGGCCCATAAAAACCATTCCAATTCTAAGACTTCTATGCAGTTCCCAACCAAGAAGAGGATGATACAGAAGTAGTTAATGGGGAAAGATGATAACGTTTCTCATGTGGCTAGAAGGGACACTATAATAGGAATTACCACACATTTAGAAAGAAAGGGGAAGGTTCAGGTTCGTTTTCTATCGAATTTAACATATCCATATCTACCTGTTAGGTATTAGATACAACTTGTGGTGATCTCATTTTTATCAAAATATAGGACCCAAGTAGGGTTAGGATATTTGTGAAAGGTGACAGGGATATTAAATTCACCAATATAGAAAAATTGGATTCAATAACTATAAAATACTACCACTATAATTTTTCTAAGGGGACATTTCTAGTTTTGGTGAATTTTTATTATGTTTCAAGTGTTACCAAAAGCTGTATATCCATGTAAAGTTTATATAAAGTAGTATTTGTATAAATATTTTAAATTAAATTATATTAATTTTATAATGATATAATTTATTAGGGTATGTAACACATCAATAATAGTATTTATGAAATAGAGTATAAAAACTATGTTATAGGGAATGATAAAAAATCAAGTTCACATGACTCATTATACATCTAGTTGTGGAATTAACAACTTGGTCATGTAAAGGAAAAGATCATGAAAAAACTATATCAATATGCATGTTTAGATTATTTTAATCTAAAACCATTTGGTATGTGTGATTATTATTTATATGAAAAAACGATCAAACCATGATTTGTTGGAAGGCGTGAAAGGTCCATAGATCTTCATTAATTTGTTCAAACACAGGTGTATAAACCTATTCTAGTTGAAGATATAAGTGGATACTCATACTTTATAAATTTTAATAATGACTTGAGTAAATATGTATATATCTACTTAACTAGGTAAAAGTAAGAATCCTCTGATATATTTATGGATTTAGAGAATGAAGTAGATAATTATCATAGTAAGAAGATAGTGAATATTCAATCAGATAGAGTTGAAGAGTATCATAGACAAGATTTCATTGAATATTAGAGAGAGTTTGTGATTCTATCTTGTAATGCCCCAACCCCAGTTATCCATAGTCAGTGAATTATTACATGACATTAGCATGATAAAAGGAATCATGTCCCGAAAGAATGATCAGTTTAGTAGCCTTGGAATTACTAGATATATTCATGAGTTTTACATTACATCATGAAATAAAAACATCAACAATATTTTGTATGCTTTTGAACACACTTATATCCACATCCTATCCCTACAGGTCAACCATAAAATAATTCTTCACATCTTGGAAAAAATAAAACAAATAAATGGGTGAGCTCAGATGCTCATTATGGAAAACAATTTAAAAGAAACTTTCATAAATAAGAATAAACATTTAAGGCATTGTATAAGAATAAAACAAAATCCTTTTAAACATAAATTTCAGCATAATATGAAAAAGATAAAAACAAATAATGTCATTTACTTATTCTTGTGGACATTCTACAAGTTGAATAATCACATGCAATATCATTATCCAATTTCATAATGATGGAATGAATAATTCTAGACTTTATAACCACATAGTCAAGGCCTTGTGCCAAGACTAAAATAAGATTTTGTCAAGGCCATGTGCCAAGACACTAGTTTTTCTCATGAGACCTACCGATGCATCGATGAGCTATAGTGGGATTCACCCGTCACTTACTAAGTCCAATGCATTCCTCATATGAAAAGGTTTAAATATAACATAAACCTTCTTATTAAAACTATCATATGAAAAGTCGATACTTTTTCTATAAAACATGAAGGGTATAAAAAAAAACATCCAAGGTCAAAAATTTCACAAAACCGTCTATACAATATGGAAGATTTGTATCATAAATAATCAATTTCAAACAATTTTAAAATCCATCAATGGATGCTGACATAGATGAAATGAAAACTATTTGAAATAAATACCTCTATCTATTTTGAAATCATTTAAAAGTCACATATTTTAACCAAAAAAATTTATTTTGAAAATATTCTTATAAGCTTGTATGGGAAGCTAAAATGATGATATAATGGAAGAAAATAGCTACACCTTCCATATAAGTTAAAATAAGACATTCGTACCTTAATTTGATTGAAAAGGTCAAAAAGCACCTTGTTTGGAATATGACAGAAAGATTCCATTAAAACCATTTTATAAAAATTTAAACATGGGTGTAAATGAATTTAACCCATAGTCTAGAAAATAGATAAAATGTTTTGAAATACATTTTTAAGAAACATATATGTGGATGATAAAGAGGCCCCAGTAGATACATATGTAAAAACAACATCGAATAATAGAGATATTGTGAAATTAACCCTTACGTCGTACTTTTCCTTGGTTGAGTGTACTCTATCCTATAGTATAATAGTTAAATCATTGTTTTAAATTATAAAATAACTATATACATAAATATGATATCAAATATGATCATCTAATATTGCATTGTTAATAATATTTTAGTAGTACCATCATTTCGAGTGTTAACTGACAAGTTTTCCTTTATATGCTCGGTTACGTAAGCCATGTTTGTTAAGGATATGATGAATTTTATTCATAACCAAAAATATATTATGTTGTTAAAAATTATTTTTAATCATAAAATGAAAATTATTTTGGAATAACTATGATGGGGAATGAATCTAATCGTGGTCGTGGAGACGGTAATCCGTACGCACGCACGAGGGACAATATCATTATATTGATGGTGAAATAGAATATAATTAGATATTATATCATATATAAATGATCATTAACATGTTATATTTATTATTTAAATAAATTATACTCATTATTATCGCCATCCAAATAATGAAATGTTTGAATAACAAACTACAATATGATGGGGAGACGGTAAGCCGTACGTACACATGTATGGTGACTTTGTCATTCATATGATGGATCAAATAATGAATATGGTTGTAAAATTTTTATAATTACATAAATGTATATATGAGATACTGTGGTTATTATTTTATAATGAAAAAAACAAAGAAAGAGGAAGTGGAAGAAGAAAAGAACTTGAAAGAGGGTGGTGAAATTATTACATCTTCTTCGGGTGTTTCCTTTTGAGTTGATCAAAAGGTCTCCTTAAGTTATCTTTATGGTCAATATAATGACTCTAGGTTTATGTGAGGGAAGATGGGAGGATATTTGGTCATGTTTTGTCCGATCCAAATTACTATGGAGGTGTGAAATTAAGAGAAGTGGAAGCACCCTTTTATAAGAGAGGTGAGGTTCACTTTAGGAAAATCTTGAAATATTATTTTATAATAAATTCATTTTCGGTTTATAATGCCTCCAAAATGATTTATTTCTTGAATAAGATGGGTATGGGCTGAAAAAATCTAAAATAATAGGTTTTAGATAGTTTTAGGTCACCAAACTAACCTTGTATTTTAGATTTAACTCTTAGTTAAATAGTTTGACATTTACCATGTCTCTTTGTTTTTTTATATTATATGGTTAATAAACTAACTATAACAGGAAAAAAGAACACCACAGGGTTCATAATTAATATATATAACCTTATCTATTTCCTTTGGCCGATCCTTAGATTTTTAAGAATATTATATCAATTAATAATATTGTATTTGTTTTTAAAACTCAATTATGTCAATTTTGAAACTATTTAGTATTTGTTTTTTGTGAAAATAATAATAGAATGAATACTTCTAAAAAAATTATTTAATCCACCCTAACAGGTCATATTAACCTATAAAAGTAGTTAAATTCATCAAAAGTCTTAAATTGAATTTATTTGGATATTTATAATATCAAATAGTTTAATATTTCATTAACAAGGTAATTAATGCATAATCATTGTGTCATAAATAAATTAAATTATTAATTTCTAAAAATTATATATAAAATACAGTTATGTAGGAAGTCATTTTATCTTTCTAATGAATATTTATAGTCTAATTTACCTTATGTATACCACTATATTAAAATTGTTTTAGTTATTAAACATTGAATTTACCACTTAAATCATTTTAAAATAAAATAATAATAAATGCCCTAATCTAATCCAAGTGTACCAAATGATCATATTTTTTTCCCAATTTTGTTTTTGGTCGAATTAAACTTATCAAATAGAATTAGTACATGTGTTTGCATAATTATAATATCATATTTACCATTAATTACAAAATTTACTTTTAACCGTGGTAAATAATAGTCAAAAGTTACTATTTACCAAAAATTATATTCTTATTATTAGACCAAATTTTACATAAAGATGTCAACTGCATATCTTAGAGTTCTGAAATTCAACTCACAGAAGTAGCAAAATTATTTTTTATGCAAATTTGTAAATGCTTCTAAAAGGTGGGTAAAAGACGATAAAAAGATCAATAAATTTTTTTTATATCTAAACTTATTATAAAATGAATCCAATGAACTAAATTGAACATATATAGGTATTATGAATCTAATTTGACCTAAAATAAATTAAAATCAAATAACTAATTATTTAAATAATGATTCGGTTTTAAACAATAACATTGTGGTTTTCACTATACATCAAAAATTGAAAGTTCTCATAAAAATACCAAAACTTCACCCTAAGCTAATTTAGATTTTACGAATCCAAAAATGAAGTCCATTTTGAAAATTAAAATTTATTAAATTTCAAAAAGTGGGTATTACTATTCATAACAGCTAGTTTCATTGGTCGTGGTGTGTTAAAACTTCATGTTGCGTACAATATAAGCTACTACATTATTCAAAGGGAAACGTACCATAGTAGCTTGGTGTGTTACATATATCAACTCAATACTCTTAATACAACACAATGGAATAATGTTAGTGAAAGATGAAACCAAACCTGATTAGAAATAGTGTGGTTGTTGATTATCATGCATCAATTCCATTATTCTATTGGGGGTATGGATTATAGAATATTGAATATACACTAAACTGGATGTCAAATAAAGTAGAGAACTTAATTATATAAGAGTAAATATAATGGAAGAGATCTATGTTTTCTAAAATACATGTGTAGGATTGAAAGGTGTTTTTATATGCCACTTATAAAAAAAACTAATACATCAAGTCATAAAGTGCATCTTTATAGGGTATCCCAAGGAAATAATGGGATATTATATATATGAAAACCCATATAATTAAGTGATAGTGACAATTCATTCCATTTTTCAAGATATTTAGATAATTATAAAATTTTATTATGGGAGAAATATTGACTTTAATAAAGTTGATGTGGAAGATCCATAATATTTAGAAAAGTAACAAACTCTATAATGCCCGATAGAGGAAACTATTCTTGAGACACAAGTACTATGTAGGATCACTAGAGACGTTTTAGAACTAGTGAAATATGGTGTTATAGTCACTAAGGATGGTGATTCATTATTTTTTGATAATAATTAACCTATTTTTTTCAATAAATTAGTAAGAATCTAAAAATTTGAAATATTAAAAGAATCTCTGAATTTTGAGATAGATTCCATAAAAGAGAACCAAGTTTTGGTTATGGTTGATCTTATAGTATAAGTAAATCCTATTGAGTGTAAGTGGGTATTCGTTAAAAAATTGGACATGTAAGGTAAATTATGTACCTATAATGCATGAATATTGTCTAAAGGATTTAATCAATTTCTAGGCATTGACTATGATGAATCATTTTGGTAGTTTTCATGTTGAAATCCATCTAATTTATTATTCCCATAAAATCATTCAATGATTTAGATATTTGGAAGAAGTTTCTCAATACCACTTTCCTTATTATAAAACTCATGGATGTTGTCTATATAACATAACTAGAGTGGGTTTTTAATCCAAGAGATGTCAATATTGTGTGAATAGTGTATAGAAACATTTATGGATTAAATAAAGAAAAAATATTTTTTAGAAAATGCTTTGATGATTGTAAAAGTGAAATTGGTTTCAAAAATTAAAAATTTGACCCTTGTGTCTACAAGTAATATAGTTAGAGTGTGGTTTTCATAGTATTATATGTTGATGAAAAATTATTAATTGGAAATTCGATCTCACTCTTTTAGTCAGTTAAGACCTATTTGAACACATTATCCTCTATGAATGACTTAAGAGAATCAACCTACAATTTAGGGATAAAGATCATTTATGATATATCTAAGAGGTTTGTTGGATTAAGTGAGGGTTTATATATTTACAAGATACTAAATAGATTTATTATGAAGCTATCCAATAGGGGATTTTTTCTAGGTTCATATGGTATATATATCTCTCTAATAAATCTTTTTATCAGATAAAACATGATAGAGAGAGAGAGAGGATGAGTAGAATACCTTATTTTATGTGATAGGTTTCATTATGTATGCCTTATTCTGTACCAGGACTGATTTTTCCTATTCCATTAGTATAAATGGAAGATAAAAAGTAGACCAAATACAACAATATTAGATAGATTGAAAGTCAATCCTTAAGTATCATTGGAATACTAACGATGTTTTCCATGTTTATGGACAAGATAAAGAGCCATTTATTAATGGATATATAGAATATAGTGTCTAGATGGATCAAAATGACAGAAATTCATATTCATGATATGTTTTTTAAAAAGAAGTTCTACGTTCATTAAGTGATTAAAACACATAGTAGTTTCCCATTATACCATACTGTATGAGTATATTTAGGCTTTTGATATATTTAAAGAACTAGTGTGGATATGAAACTTCATCTAAATGCCTGATGTGGTTCACAGTAATAAAGACTATGAAATTTAATTGTGATAGCATTGAAGTGGTGGCCCTCACTAGTTTTACAAGGTTACATAAATAGATGAATCATATAATTTATATGTATCATATCTTGAATTATTTTTTTCAATGGGTGAGGTTGTTTTTAACAAATTTTCTACTAAGGAGAACATGGTAGAGCTATTTAAAAATATCCTTATCTCAATAGAATAATGAATATCTTGTGAGATTTAGTAGAATAAAAATAATAAAAGTTAAGTCTAGTGTATGTGGGATACTATTAGAGTTTTTACCCTAGAACCAAATACATTTCACTTTTGATTAAATTTATTTTCATGGTCCTGAATATTAATAAATATCATATCAAATAATGTTTATTTTTCTACCTTACATTAATGTGATAATTTCCATAGAGTATTCATCACATCAAATTTTCCTAACAGTTCACTAATATGATGATAACTATGAAGTTCAGTGATGATATTATTAAATAAAAGTTATATTGAAGGATTAAAACATCTATCTAATCATATATGATTCAATCTATCAAGGGTAGGGGTCTCATAAGACATTGATAATTATTCTCAAGAAGTTCACCCAAGGTAATCTCCAAAATCCAATGTTATGAAAATATAACCACCCATAAGAATTATTTATGTTATATGAGTTATTTGATATCACCCAATGTAGATGTGTGTAATTTTTCTTAGACATGAAATTATTGTAAATTCATATCATGCCTCCGAAACTATGATGTATTATCAAAAAAAATGATGACGTATATTTGAGGTGAACTAGGATGCATTAGGTTCATTAAAAGTGATATGGTTTTAATGAATAAATCATGAGAGAATTTTCTATTGAAAGTTAATGGTAATATATATTCCAGACCCTTTTATTGGAATAAAACCATATGATTAAGCCCAATTCCATAGTTTTTTATTAACAAGTTCATTTTCCGGAAGTCAAAGAAAATATATCATGAATATAGGACGACAACACATGTGATGTAACCATCTTGATGAGACAAAAGTATTATATAATACAATGAAAAAACAAATGGGGTTGTTTTCATTGAAAGATTAAAATATTTCCATATGGGTTCCATGATGTGTTTCAATAAATCGATCTTAGACATTACGAAAGCTAATTTGATGCCACTTAGAAAGAGGCCTAGATGGCCACACACTATGTGTATCCAAAAAATTAGTAAAATTATATATGGATTTAATATTAGTGTAAAGATTATTATTAATTTTTTATGAATAATAATTATTCACCTTTTGATGATTGTATACATTCAGTAACTAATTATTCGAAAGGATTTTAATTTTAGTGGGATATTAAATAAATATGTATTGATAAGTTTAATGAATATATTATTTATTTATTTATTGAATTAGTAATACATTGATATTTATTTATTTAAATAAATTTTCATTATTTAATTTTCGAAAAATTTATAATAGGATTAATGGATTGAGTTAATAGTCTGGTTGGAATGATATATTTAATATACTTTAAGTAAATATTAACTTTATTATTTATTAAAAGAAATTAATTTTATCAGTGAGTTTTTGGAATGTCAAGGAAATTATAATGATTATAATAATAACAATATTACAATTCAACAAGGGGTTCTCTCAGAGACATGTAATTGGAAAAGGGAAAATGTAAAATAAGGAATTATCTTACCTACCTATATAAACCTAGTTATATCATTTCAGGTGCCATATTTTGTTTCATAGAAAAAATAATCTATAGATAATTCCCTCAACCTAAGAGAGAAATTACTCAAGATCACTCTCAAAAACAGAGAGCTTGAATCCATCTCCACCCTCTCAAGTCACCGAAAGAACTTGAATAAATTCTTCACACCTTGATGGATTTTTTTGTAATCAATGCTGAATGGTGAAGGCATTAAGAATCATTCATTCCCACAACTAGTGATTCTGTAGAAATATTCCATGGTTTTTATAGTATATGTGGATTACCACTAGAAAAATTAAACCCTTAGAACATTGTTTATAATGGTAACACGACAAGAGTAATAAAATAATTTTCTAATAAAGAAAGAGTTTCAAGTAAATGTAATTCTTATTTGTATTAATTAATTATGAATTATATGTTAAATATCCCATATCAAGGATTATAAGGATTTTATTTGTAAATTTATAAGGAGAAATCTAATGAAACTAAGAAAAATACATTATTGGAAATGATCCGGACCAAGTTTCACTAAACCAAAAAAAACATTATGTGGAAGATTTGATATTATCTTTACTACTTGGGATCAACATCACTCTATTGGGAGGTTCCATGAAAATTGATTGTGAGTCTTATATTGGATGAGTGAGTGACTTATCAAAACACTCCCATACAAATAAGAATTAAGATCAAAATAAAAAAGATGATTTTATAGATGAAAATCACTACCAATAGTAACCAAAGTTGAGGGGTTCCTGACCATGGAATCTCTTTCTGATCAACTACTAGAAAAATCATTTATCATTTATGATAGAATTACACAAACTGTCCACTATTTAATAAATAAATGATATATATATTGATTTTTATTAATGTCAATTATTTTCTTGTTCTCATATCTTCACATAGATAACATAAAAATACCCCTATTAACACATAACACCAAGAAAAATTATAAATTAAACCCTTTCTTGGGAAAACATTGGTTTCTCACACCACCAAATTTTTTATATTTAAATTGTTTTCAACCACCTAGAGATAAGGTGAAGATAAAATCTTTTTGAATAAATTTCCATCATTTATAGATAAGTGATTTTATTTTGATAAAACTTAAAAAACTACTTTAAGTGAAAAAATAGTTCTTATAATGAAAAACTATTTAATATGGATCCACATATTGAGATAAAATTTCTATCCATATCTTGAGAATTAAGAAAACTTGATAATTTGAAAAATGAATTTTGAGAATACTATATTTATAAATTCAAGGGAAACTCAAAGTGTGTACTCTGAATATGAACTTGAAATAATGTATCACGATCCTGATTAGACCGTAAGAGACTTGTGTAAACCAAATTTTTAAATCAAAATTATTAGATTATATATCATACTTTTTAATGTGATTTTGAATTAAAAATATAAATATTCAAAATACATTCAATGTCTGATGTCCTTATATTACAATATCCAAACAATAAGATTAATGAATTAACCATGTCGTGTGACATTTTGATGCTAAGTGTTATATATGGTTAGAAATTCAAATGGATATCATTCCCCTTCCAATATAAAAGAGTGTTCATAGAGGGTATGTATAGCCTACAATGAGGAGAAATCACTAGTTGGGATGAACATCAACAAGATTTTTCTTTAGAGATTATTTACACCCTTAAGAAGCACTATCCTATGAAATGAGATCTTAAAAAATAGAAAATATATAAGAGATATATTCTATTAGTGTTGGAAGAGATTTAAGAAAATTTGTGTAAGCTGTCCACACCAAGACATAGAGGAACATCACTTTTAATTATTTTTCTACCACACTATGTTATATAGTGACAAAAATACAGTAAATGCATCACCTAGAGGAGAAATAATTAACAAGACACCCGTGGAAAGAAAAGTAATGATATAAAAGACATCATAAAACTCAAAATAATTTGTAATAAGAGGTAATACCACCAAAGGAGTCTATGAGATAAAAGCTTCTGAGTTATCCCTATTTTATTCTAAGATTAAAGAACTTATAATTTATTGAAGAGAAATAGATATTAAGAAATATAATGATAAAAATACCCATATTTAGGTATATTACTTTTTTTTCTTCACAAACTCACTATAGTGATAATAGTGATAAAGTGGAGGATAATGTGATATATTTTGATTGCCATCAACAAATATCATTCCAACACTAAAATAATGGATGAATTGAAAAATATGAAGTCCAATATGGATTTAAAAATCATAGAACTAATATATACCTCTTCTTAAATAAGAGTTCCATAGACCACCATCATTAAAAAATATATATAATCAAGGATACAAATTAACTTATCTACCACCCCATTTCAATAGAGAAAGTGCATTGATTAACCTTACACTCATTCTCAAAAAAAAGTTTATAACCAAACAGAGTAAAAATCAGTGGAATTTAAAAATTAAATAATGAAATTTAACAACCCTTAGAATGTAAAATGAGAATGATGACTGAGAACACTAGAAAACTACCAACTCAAAAACTTGTAAATCTAAAAAGAAATGTGATCCTGGAGACTATCAAAAGTGGAACAGTAATCTAGCAAAAACCAAAACCCATAGAGGAATAAAAAATACCTTATAACAATAAGAAAAATAAAATAAAAAAATATAGAAAAACTTGTAAATAAAGAAATTAAAATAATAAAAAAATTAATAAAATATTCCACTAACCTTTTCATAAAATATTTATTAATATAAAAAATTAATTAAGGAGAAATTAAAATTGAAATTTTGGGCACCATTAAGAAGATTGAAATCAATACACCAATACAAGAATCCATTAAATTTATTCCAAAATAGGCTAAGTTCCTTAAAGAAAAATGCTCTAAAAATAATGATGCAAGTAAATAAAAGAGTTATCATAGGATTAACCATGTTATCACTAATAAAAATTCAATTTCCTACAAAATTACAAGGCCTAGAAACATTTTATATCCACTGTACACTCAAATACCTACCTTTTATAGATGATAGATGATTTATATGATTTAGATGTTTTGATCAATTTTATATATAATTTCATTTTTCCTTCCCTATATATTGAATTCTTATATCCAACAATAGTAGTAGTCTATCTAACTAACCAAGTTGCAATATTTCTTGATAGAATTGTTGGAGATGTCTTAGTTAGAGTTAAGAAAATGATTTTTCATGTATATTTTCTTTGATATCAACATAGAGTAAGATAGATAACCATGAAAATCTATAATAATTATAAGTATTACATTCTTAAAGGCATCTAGAACTATCATCAATGTCCATCCCATTAAAGTAACAATGGAATTTGAGTGGAACACAATGCATTTCAATATTATTGATATAATGAGATATACCTATGTAGAATATTCAATTTTCACAATTATTAATTTTTATGAATCCATTCAATATTTTTAAATTAATTTTCTAAAATAGACATTGAATCTAGGTATTATGTTAATAATTTATAATTCAGTGGAAAATTCTTGTCATATATTTTCATTCAATGTATAAAAACTATAAATCATGGAAAAATATGAATTATTTTATGGCTTTGATTGTTTAGTTTCTAACAAGGAAATTAATACTTCAATTTTTTATACAAGATCTATAAATTAGTAAGAAAAGTGATACAAAACGATTTTTATAACCAATTTAGAAACCCAAAATATAATTGAAACAACTTTCACCATAATTTAAATATGTGTACTTAATTGATTAAGATAAGTTCTAGTGATTGAAAATTATCAACTCATTAAGAACATAAACACATTTAACTTTTTAGAGAAAATATTAAGTATATAGGATGTGCTATAGGTGGAATACCAATACATAGTTCCAATTTTTATGCATACAGTCATTCTTTTTAATTATCGAAAACCAGTAAGGTATCCTCAATGGAGACTAAAAGTAACTATGATAAATTAAATTGAGAAATTATTAGATTTTATGATGACCATTGATAAAAATATATTTATTTTACATCATTTCCCTAATTTAAACAATACCTATCACATGGATTAGTGAAAATTTTGGTTTTGTGTCTTTGAGGGATAATAACATAGGGAACTTATTTTACCAAACATGTGAACATTTTTCCATAATTGAACTCTTCTAGACCCCCTTTTAGACTTCTTATAGGTTATACTTGTCATCATAACCTGGGGAAGGGAAACATTATAATGTTTTGAGATAAAATGACAAATATGAAAATTATTATGAACATGTCATCAAGGTTTAGAACATATGAATCATAGAAAATAAGATCATGTATAAAATTCATATTAAAAAACATTGAAAAATAAGTGTTTTCCATAAATTGTGATGGATGGAATTATAGTATCAAATGAAAAAACAAATACCCTTACATAATAGTTTTATATAATAATGAAAAAATAATATAAGGAAATGATATCATAATAACATAGAATCATAAATATGAGGAAATAACCAAAATCATGACATTATATGCACAAGTCAAGTCTTACTACCTGGGTTATCATTGTAGACATAGTCCCTTGGTAAATTGGATTCACTCTAAATTCCCATAAATATAATCGGAGATGTACCATAGTGGATTCGGTTCACTCCCCATTTCAATAATCATAGTGGAAAATGTTATAGGGTGCATTGGGTTTACTAAAAATTCAAAAAAAGTATAAAAAGTCACATAGTGTATTGGGTTCACTCCCCATTCCCATAAACCTAATGAATAAAGTGTCGTAGTGTAATAGGTTCACTTACTAATCTAATACATTAAATCTCATGAGATATAAATACTTAACCAATGAATTTGAGGGATATATAATTATAGTACTACCCATCACATAATTAAATCATATATATTCTTTCCATACGGGGAAAATAAATCATACATAAATCATAAGAATGATCAAATCCATGACAAGGAAGTTGCTTTTATAATTATAATTCAAAGAATAAACAGATGCTAAATCATAGGGATTCTAATATGAAGATAGAATTAAATTGTTTTTTACATTAATAATTGGAAAAGGGATATATGTTTTAAACAAAGAGTTCTATGTATAAAATTAATGAGAATTATCTAGAGGAATAAAGAATAAATATGAACCACTTGGGTAATCCTATTTGAAATTAGTAAAGTATATTTTTAAGGAAGAAAATGACTTATTATTTTACATAAAAAAATAATTGAACTATGGAGGTTTTACATATTATAATGTGGTTTTTTCAGAGTCATTCATGGTTTTAAAACATTTTATGGGTGTGATTATTGACATGAGGCAAGAAATAAGAATGTTCTTAGAGACCAGTTTTACTTAAAATGGGAATCATAGATGAGTCTAAAAACATGTATACCCCCTAAAATGAAAATGATATTTAACTATGTATATATATAAGGTAAATATATAAAAAATATAATAATTTCATGAGAAACATATTTCTTAAAAGTGAGGAAAAATAGAGAATATGAAATCAGAAGTAACAATAGTGGTGCAGAAGATCGGACAAATGATCATGGAATGAAAACCATTTTAATATTCTAAAACACATTTGTATCAAATTAAAATTTCTAAAAAGGAAAAAAAATTAATTTTGACAATATGAGAAGGAAAAATTAATTTTCACATGATATAATACATAATTAAAATTTTAATTAAAAAAGATAACATTTGTGGGAAAGGAAATCATAGTCAAAGAGAATAAATCATTGTTTAAGGGGATTAGAATTATTCTCAAGATAGTTTCATTTTCAAGAAGGAATATAACACATTATTAAGGTAGATTTGGATCAAACGTGACTCATTAATGATAGAAATAGGGTATACCATATGAAATGAAAGATGAATCATCAAGGAGAAACATTATTACTTAAGAAATCATTTTTAGTTATGAAGGGAATTTATATTTTCGGGATGATATGAATCATAACCAAAGATAATGAAGATAATGAATCGAAGTGAATTTAAGATGTTCAAAAATAATTTATGATATTATAAGTCAAGGGGGAATTAGTTACTAAATACCAATGAATATTGGTTCATAATATCAAAACATTCCTAAATAAATGGTATTTGAGATGGAAACCCTTACCATGTTCCATATTCATTATGAACGCGCACCTAACAACCTGAATAATCAAATTATATTTATTATGTAAAATATTAGAAACCATATTATTATATATTTAATTTAATATTGACTATTTATTATCATATGTTATTTATTTATTATATTGTTTTCTTTCTTAAATCGGTTAATTGAGGCTGCCTGGTAAATTTTTACGTAACTTCTTATGTATATTCACCATCGAAGAAAGAATCATAAAAAAATTCATAGAATACATAATATTATCAATTTTTTAAATAAAGTTTTTAGGTATTAAACATATTTTTAAATCCATCTATGATGGGTGTTGATAACAAATGAAACTCATTTGTTTTAGAGGCAATATTCCATACTTATGCACAATTAATATTTCCATTTCTTAATGAGTGAGAGGGAGTGAAAATAAATAATATTTTTGGAATATTAGAATCATGGATATATTATATATATATATATATATTATTTATTCATCCATTAAATTATTCTTGTTAACTATGATAGCTAGTGACGAAAAATAGAAGATATATTTTTGTGGAGGTGGTAGTTCATGCAATGCACTGGCGACACTTATGCTTTTATTAATAGATTGAAGGGGAAAATAATATATATTAAATTAATATAATAACATTATATTATAATAATGATACTTATGTAATTTTATTTTTATATACATAAGATATTGGGAAGAGAAATATTAACGAGAAAAGGTTACAAAGAAGGTAATACTTATATTGGAGACATGATCTTCTATTAAAAATAATATTAGAATGAATGACTTAAGTAAAATTTTAGAGACTCTATTATTATAAAAAATATATTCTAGGAAATTCTATTTATTCATATTTTCAAGGTAATTATAAATGTAAATTGTAACCAAGGTTGGATGTAATTGATCACCAATTATAAGTGATGAAAATGACAAATTTGAGAATACCCTTTACACTTCCAAGATATCATTATAATATTCCTCGGGAAATGACTCAAACATTTAGAAAATATGGATTATGAGGTAGTATTGGTTATATAAATCCTAAATTAAGAATTTACACACATGATTTATATATGTTTCCATTTTTTTATGGTTTTAAATTTTAACACTTTAATTTTCACCTTAGTAACTAGTTTTTAACTAATTAATTTATATTTTATTTAAAAATATTAGTTAAACCATGTTAATAAAATATTATGTATTGAACTTAAATTTTATCAACATATATTATATTTAATTTTAAAATTATGAAAAAGTAATTTTTAAAATTAAAATATATAATATATTAATTTTTGGCAGAAAATTGACCTTTAAACATTATGTGTTATTAATCATACTTAGATTTGGATAAAAATTAAATATATATTAATATAATTATATATAAGTTTAAAAATACTTTTTAGGAATCATTTAAAATATATTAATTTAATTCATTTAATAAAAATTACATAATATGAATTAAACAATTCTTTAAAAATAAAAGTTTTACCATTATCAATTTTATTAAAATATATTTCAGTAATCATACTTTTTTGCCTAAATTTGAAAAAAAAAATCATTAAATAATATCATAATATTTGTATAAAATATTAAATACATGTTTATATATTTAATTTATTTATGTGATGAAAAGATATTTTTAATTTTATTGGATAAAAATTGTTTTTAGAAGAAAATATTACCTATGTCTCCAAAATGATATAAATGGGGTTTATAAAAAAAATACTAAGTTAAAATGTATTAATTTACTTATAAATATATATAATTGACTTTAAAAATATTAAAAAAACATTTCTGTCATTATTGTTTTAGGATATTTCATAAATGTGTCTGTTTTTAGCAAAATCGGTATTTTTTACTATTCACCCAAAAACCAATTACATCAATAGAATCCCAAAAAATCATCTTAAGAAAATATTGATACGATAAATCCAAACATAAATTTATTAATTTTTTAAATTCTAATTATAATATTTTATAATTTAAATTTTAAATAAATTTATAATCTAAAATGAAAACGATTTTTTATAGGATAATAACATTTAAAAGTATTAAGTATTTCTATTATAATTTTATATCAATTACTAATAAAATTAATATTAATATATTACTCGTATAAAAATATATATTATTTACATAAAAAATATAACCTTTCCATAATATAATTAGTTTTTTAAAAGTGTATAAAAATATAATATTCTGAAAAATACATTTTTAACTATAAGGTTATGTTATTAGTTATCTAACTACACTAAAAATAATTATATTTATTTATACATATATTTCATAAAGTTATTACCTCTATTTATACCCACCAAATTAATGAATACCATAAAATGGTTATATAATGTTTCATGGTTTTTTTGGTTCAGTGATTCATGTGAGTAAAGCTATTAAACACATTAGTTTTTAAAGGGAAATGTAATTTAAAATATTTGGATGTTAGGTTCTTGACACCTTAAATAAATTTTATCCTCTCAATTTTAATTATAACATACTAATGTAAATGTATAAGGGTATCTAAAATATGGAAATGAATCATGATATAATATCTATAGTGATACAAGCCTTACAAGTTTAGGAACATATCTTTTTCCTCATAATTGTTTTAATCCTAATATTGTTTTTTATCCAACCATTTTAGACATGTTTCTATAGTTATTTAATATCAAAACCTTTTTATATGATTTAATTTCAGAGTGTGTTAATAATCATCCTATCATTGATATATTTCTATAGGGTGATATGAAATACGATTTCCTTATTCTAACAAATAATATTTCCACCATGTAAAGTAAAAAATAAATTCAAAATATCCCATTAGATTTATCTAAATTAAGGATAATATGACCTGAATGAGTCATAAACCCATAGTCCTCAAAGATAATTCTTATAACTTTGATAAAATAATTCCACCACTTGGTATTTTTATTTCAATAGCTAATAGTTGGTGAAAAAATACACAACCCGAGACATTCAAAAATAAAGAGTTATGAATAATTGTACCTATAACAACTTAATTATCACTATCCATTTAAATAGGATTTTTATCATAGTATTTCTTATAATCCCATGGTATTAGAGGTTATTGGTGTATATTTTCAACTTAAACACTTGGATTAGGGCAACGATATACATACAACCCAAATTCCATACATCTAAAACCTATAATTTATAGTGGATACTTACTAAGAACATTAGATTTCATTATAATCCTAATGAAACTCTTCATTTTTTATTGGAAGATTGTTTGCTGATGTCCTACTTTATAATAGATGAACATTTTCCTTTTCATTTTAGACATTCCCATGAGTGTCTCTTCATATATTTTTGACATGAATTAAATTGAATATTCACTCTTTATCACATTTTCACCCAAAATCCCTTGAGAATACACCCTTCTCTTTTTTTTAGGTTTAGGATTTAAACAATGCTTATATTTTTAATCAAAATTTTTAATAGTTTGTTTGGAATAATCGCTATACTTCTTAGTACATCTCCAGCTTTAATGGATTGATCATTGATATAATCACTACATTGTACCTATCACCTATTGTTAACATATTTCCATTTGGTTCTACCATTAAAAATACAAAAAGAGTTTTACATGAGTGATGGAAAATTATCATCCTAAGAGGAGTATCATTGATAACTAAAGTGAAATTTAACCTAAATATGGGCCACTTTATAATACCATCATGTTAGCCTATAATTCGTTTAGTTCATTCTATATAACTATTTTTCAACCTATAAAATTCATAATTTAATAGATATTACTTTTAGATTAACTTGTATCACCCAAAAATTGACTTATATCATTTACGATTCATCATAATCTACTTTAAGTGAGGTTTTGTTATAATTCATAACATAGTCCCACAAAGATACTGGGAAAAAGTTCATCAAATAGGTTTTTAAAGAGAATATGATCAAACAAAGAATATCCCCTATGAGTGTCTAGAAAGGTATGCAGTATTATGCCCAATCATCTTGAATCAGAGTGATGATCTATTTATTACTTAACCCAGCCTTTTCATAGTGATTACCCCTTGGTGATTCTATTCCACGTTGCATCAGCATTCATGTATCTAGTCTCAGATTTCATTTCTTGGAAAAAAGAATACTTAATATTTTCCCAAAATCATAGGATGTTATAATATATTTATGATTATATATCCTACATATATATAGTTTTTTCACTAATTTTCTCTAATCCATATCCCCATAAATAACTAGTATAGTCCTAAAAAAGTACTAAACACACTCTGATAGCAACTAAGATGACCCAAGATAAACATATTTTTATTTTAAATCATTTGTATAATTTTAACCTTACATCTCAGAATAATCTCACATAGCTCAGAGATCCTTTTGGATTATTGTCTTTTAGGACCAGTTATATAAGAAAATAATTTTAATAACCTTGTGATCATATCTCCATAATTGGACTCTAATAAACCACCTTATATACTTCTCATAAGTTATAATTATCTTTATAACCAAAGGAAGGGAAATATATTTAGTGAAATGAAACTCTTAGTAAGTGAGAACTTATTAACTTTTCATCAATGTTTAGATCATAATAGTATGAGAAAACAAGAGTATGGAGAAATTTATTATTAAATTATTATATAAAAATAATATTTTTTTAATAAATCATGAATAAAGGACATGTAATCTCCAAAGAAAAATCATGTACCATGGCATAATATTGTGATATAAGAAAGAAAAAATAGTAACTGAAAATCATATAATAAGATCATTGAATCATAAATATGTGGAAGCACTATAAAAGTTGACATCATAAGAAATATTTGAGGATCAATTCCAAAAATATCATAGTATACAGAGTCCCATAGCGGATTAAGTTAACTCCATATTCCTATAATCATAGCGTAAAAGGTCTTATAATGGATTATGTTTAATACTCATTCCCATAAAAATAGTTAAAAAAGTTCCTTGGTGGATTTGGTTCACTCTCCATTCCCATAAATATAGTGTAAAAATCCATATGGTAGATTATGTTTACTCCCCATCCCCATAAAAAATCTGAGAAAAGTACCATTGTTGATTAGGTTCAGTCCTTAATATCATACATAAAATATCAAGATATTTAAATATTTAACAAATGTATTGGGAAGTTATATAATTATGGTCCCACCCATTAAATCATAAAAATCATATGTATGTCTTTCACATTAGGAAAAGAACTCATAGATAAATCAAAATCATGATAAAAAAAGATAATGAAGTGGTTTTGATAATTATGATTCAAGGCATAATTGAATGATAACTAATAAGGATTCCATAGAGAAGAAGAAATTAAATTTTTATGGACATTGATAATTGAAACTGGGATGTAGGTGTTCAACATAGAGTTCCATGTTAGAAAATTTATAATAATGATATATGATCTGAAAGAAAAAAATTAACCACCTATGTGATGTTTTATGAAATAAGTAATGGATATTTTTAAATATCGAAAGAAAATATTATTTTATGTAATATAAGAAATAAACTACTGTATATTTACATGAATTAAGGATGGTTTTTAGTGGCTATTAATTATTTAAATTTTTTGTCTTTGATTCTTGACAAGAGACAAGAAATTTGAATGTTAACTTAATTCATATTTACTCAAAAATTATAATTACGAAGGGAAATAGAAACACGTATAAATTTATAAATAAAAAGGATATTTAACTAGATATATATATATATAAGGTAACTATTTACAGAAATATATGAAGTTCATAATAATAATATTTCTTGAAAGAGAGTAAAATAAAGATAAGTTGTAACTCATAAGTAATAAGCGTGGTCCATAGGATTAAAATAGTGATCATGGAAAGAAAACCATTTTACAAATTTTAAATACTTATTTTTCAAATCCCACATCATAAAAATGGATAATAATAATTCCTTTTGAAAATGGGTGAATATAGAAATTATGATCACTTGATATAATGCCTAATTAGTTTTCTAATTAAAAAGGACAACATTGTAAGGAAGGGAAAACATAGAAAAGGATGAGAAACCATAATTTAAGAGGATTATAATTATTCTTCACATAGTTTAATTTTTAATAAGGAATAGAACTCATAAATATTTAATATTCTAATCAAAAGTGATTAAATCAATAAATAAATCGGGTATACAATATGAAATGAAAGTTGAAACATCAATAAGAAACATTGTAACTCAAGAAAGAATATTGAGTTATTAAAGACCATTATATTTTATTTAAGGTATTATTAATAGCACATGAAAATGAAGATAATGAATATAAGTGATGTATAAATTTTCAAAAAAAAATTATTATATTTTAATTATAGGTTGTTTTAGTTACACTATTGAAATGAAGAGTGTTTCATAATATCCAAGAATGCCTCATTGAAGGTTGATTGAGATGGAAGCCCTTACCTTATTATAGATTCATTCTGCACAAGCACCTAACTTCTTGAATAATTAAATTAATTTTAGTAGATAAATTATTTCCAACCATATTCTTATATATTTAATTTAATATGTAAATTTTATTTTCTGGTTCTTTTGATTTACTATATATTTTTATTTCCTACATCTGTTACTTGAGGTTGTTTGGTCAATTTATCTAGAACTCTTCATGTATGTTTAACATGGAAGAAATAATCATAAAAATGTTTTGAAGTATCCAGAATATTAATAGTTCAATCAAAATAATTTTTTTATAATGAATATATTTTAAAAACTATACATGATGGGTGGTGATGAAAAAAGAAACTCATTGCTCATGGAGGTAGTAGTTAGCGTGCACACTCAATTAATGTTTCCATTTCTTAAAAAATGATAGGAAAATAGGTAAATGATAGTTTTAAAATTTCATAATTAAATTTATATTATATATACAATATTTATTCATCCATTATATAATTTTTACCATCCATTTAATGTTCTGATGAATAATGGAAGATGTCACTTTATGGAGGCGGTAGTCCACACAACTCACAAATAATGTTTTTTTCTTAGAGGATGAAAATGAATAAATAAGGGATATTAAATTAATTTAATAAAATATATGTAAAATAGTTATAAAAATAATATTTCATTATATTTTTATGGATATAATATATTTTTAAAGAAATATTAAGTTGAAAATATTATAGAGAAAAAGTATTTTGTAAAATAAAATTAATTATATGGATGGTATTTTAGGTAGATATTTATGGTAAATTTTAATGGTAACTTTAACCATGAAGGAGTGGAAGTGATCCCCTTTTATATGTGAATAAAAGGGAACTTTCGGGAATACAATTTACACTTTCCGAATATCATTAACCTATTCATTGGTCAATGA
Organism: Viscum album; assembly: GCA_963277665.1. Classification (NCBI taxonomy): domain Eukaryota; kingdom Viridiplantae; phylum Streptophyta; class Magnoliopsida; order Santalales; family Viscaceae; genus Viscum; species Viscum album. The sequence continues at coordinate 1,060,422,929 of OY728155.1, forward strand.
CTTAAAAATATTCTAATAATGGAGTTTTGGATAGTATTGGGAATATAAATACTCAACTTATTCTTTCCACACATTTTTAAACATGTTAGATGTCTTTTACAATAGGTTTTCACATTTTAACATTTCATTTTTACCTTGGTAACTAGTTTCTATCTATGTAATTTATATTTTATTTAAAAAATTTTGGTAACATGTATTATCAAGTTTTAATTATTATAACCTAAATTTGATATAAATTCATTCTAAATCAATTTATATTTAAGATAAAATTAACTTTTAATATGAAATATATAATAGTTAAAAAAACTATTTTTGTATAAAAATGATTTTTACCATTACATGTTCTTAAATTTTTTTGAATTTGTTATGAATTAAATTTGAATTAATATAATTATATATTTTTCTTAAAATAATATTATATCCACTATTGAAAATATATTATTTTAATTTATTATTCAATAATTACACAATATTAATAAAATAATTCTTTTTAATTAATAATTTAACCAATATCATTGTCAATGACTTTATCACTGTAATCATAATTTAATGCCAAAAAATTATTTTGAAATTATTACACAATATTATAATACTGATCTAAAATGTTAAATCCATTTTTATAGACTTATTTCCACAAGTTATAAAAATTAATTTTTAATGTTAGTGATTAAAAATTTATTAATTATAAAATATTACTAATGTATCGAAAACGATATACATGGGATTCATAAAATTAAATAGAAAGTTTAAATGTCTTAAATTACTTGTAAATATATATAATTTACCTAAAAACGTTTCAAAAACCTTTTTTCATTCATGTATTATTATAATGTCATAAATGTGATAACTTTTGGCAAAATCAGTATTTTTTTCACTATTCACCTAAAAACCATTGTTTCAAAAATATACTAAAAACAAAAATTAAGAGAATATTGAAATAATAAATCCAAAAATAAATTTAAATTTTTTAAATTTAAATTATGAAATTATAATATTTAATATTTATATAAAATTGTTAAATATATCGAAAATATATTTTTATAGGAAAATAAATTTTTAATGCATTGACCATTACTGTTCTTATATTCTATCAATTATAAAAAAATTAGTTTTTATATAATAATAATGTAAAAATATATATTATTTTGGTTAAATAATATAATCTTTCTATAATATATTTAGTTTCTTTAAATAAATCATATAAAAACACAATTTTACAAGAATATATATTTAGTCATAAAATAATCTTATCAATTATCTTACTATACTAAACTATCGTATTTATTTATATATATATTTCAGAAAGTGATTACCTATATTTATAATGTTCAAATTAATAACTACTTTATAATGGTTATATAATGTTTTGTTGTTTCTTTTGATTTGGTGTTCTGTGTGAAGCAAACTATCAAACACATTAGTTTCTAAAGGGAAATGTAATTTAAAATCTCAGTTTGTTATAGATGTACGGACACTTTTACATGTTTTTTACTCTACAAGGGTATGTATCATTCATATTGTTCCCAAGGTGTATGGGTAAGCATTTCATAGTGTCAAATAATTAACTAATCCCCATGAGTAAGAAAAATGGTTTTAGAGTGTTCATTGACTATAATAAATTAAAATAATTAACAAGGAAATTCCATTCAAGAATACCTATTATAGAAAAAATATAAAAATATTTTTTATTAAAGAAAGATTATTTCTTCTTATATGTATTTTCAAGTTACTTCCAATTACTCACTAACACTGATGAATAAGAGAAAACAACCAAAACCAATACTTATGGCACTTTTTACTTAAATAAGTTTCAATTCAGGTAGTATAATTCACATGGCATGTTTCAAATATTCTTGGTAAGTATCTTATATGATTTTACAAATTAATATATTGATGTTTTAAAGAATATTTCACTATTTTTGGGATTACATTTGATCAATTCTTTCCAAACATAAACAAATTGTTGAAAGAATTCATCAAAAAAGCATTATGCTAAATTCTAAAAAATGAAATTACAAGGAATAAAAAGGAATTATTGCAATACATGTTATTTAAATCAATGTAACTAATGTTTAAATCTCAAAGATTGATGATATAAATACATTTTTAAGCCTATTTGTGTTAAAAATTTTGATCACTCTTGGGGAATATAGATTTTTAAAAGTGGGGTGTCAACAATTTTCGTAAGATAATTATACCACTACCGAATTTGATTAAAAAATACAATAAATTAATTATTATTATTATTGTAAGAATAAATTAAATTGTCATAAAAAAAATATGAATTCAACCCCATTTAAACAACTATAAAATCAGGATCATCATTTTGAGCTATTATGTAATACTTCAAACTTGGTTGTAGAAGTAATCCTTACACAATGGATTGATAGAAAAGTATATGTAATAGACTATTCATAAAATAATCATGAATCTACCCCGAGAAACTAAAAAACCATTGATAATGAGTTTAATATAGTTTTTTATTGAATGAATAAATTTAGATCATACTTTATTGGAACTAATGTAACTATTTTCTCTGATCATAAAGTTGTTAGGTAGATTTTTATGATGAAATAAGACATAAAAAGGCTAGAAAGATAAATGATGTTTTTTAAATAATTTTATGTTTATATTAAATAAATAATTATATCTAAGAATAAATTATAGATCACATTAATATACTAATCAACACTAATAAAGTTAGAATTCCAGTCCTAGTAACCATCAATGTTCACATTACAGGAGTGAAATTATTTCTAAATGAAGGTGAAGTATCATTGTATAATTACATTGTTAAATATATTTTTACTTACATGATCCATTTAAATTTTACTCAATAGTAAATTTAAATATTTAATGATGAATAAAATTTCATTGTGTGTGATTATTTATATCTATAGAGAATCTATCATGACTAAATTCTTCGGATATTCTTACATGAAAGTGAAGTAAACTATGGGATTAAATTTTTTTCAAAACCTATTTTATAGATCCCACTTTTGACCTTAAAGAAATAATTTGAAAGTTTTTAATACATATTATACTATCCTGTCTAGTTAACATATTCTCATGAATTTTTTAAGAAGTTTCAATAATTCTAATTCACTAGTAATATCTTTAAACTAGAATAAATTCCCCAAAGAACTATGAGATTTTTTAAAATATTTAATATATATGGAATGGATTTAATGTGAACATTTACCATATATTTTGGGTATTAATATATTTTTATATCCATTTATTATGATTCTTTGTAGGTCAAATCCCTCAAAACCAACAACTCATATGTGGTTTGTGATTTCATGAGATCTAACATATTCAATGGATTTGGAATTCGGAGGTCTAGTATTATTGAATAAGGAACCCATTATTTTAATGTAAGAATGAAATATTTATTTAAAAGATATGAAAATAAGTGTAGAATATCCATAACATATAACCCCCAAAGTAATGTTTGTGCTTAGGTTACCGAAAGATATGTAAAATGAATTATTTATGTAACTATCAACCACAAAAGGAGGGATTAAATGAAAAGGTTGGAAGAAAAATAATGGTATTATAGAATATATTTTAAGACACCCAATGGAATGATATCCGCTAAGGATGTTTATGGGAAGAGAAATTTTATTCCTAGATAATAGGATTATAAATATTACTGGGAAGTCAAGAAGACATACATAGACTTTAAGGAATATGTATACTAATGGATTTTTCATATATAATAGATGGAGAAAATTCAAAGAGAATAATATGATAATTTTATAATTTTAAAGGAGTATTGGAGAGTGGGACATTAAAATATGATATATAATGTATACCTTTGTCTAAGAGACAATGTTCTACTCTATAACTCTATACCAAAATTCATACAAGGTAAACATCATGGTAAATGGTAAGGACAATTTTTTTTCACTAATGTTCTACATTATGATGTAGTACAGATAATAGGAAGAGTAGAAAGGAACAAATTCACCTTGAATGGTAAAATGTTGATGAAATATAATGATATCTATCTATATGAGCCATATGATGAAATTGAACCCCCTTATACATTTTATAAGGAAACCCAACAAGTCTTCCTTTTTCATTACTTATTTAAACGATGAACTATTTTATAATCTAATAACCTTGATCATGTTTATTATAACCTACTGATGGAATTAAAGGAAAAAATTGCGGGGGAGGGTAAATTTATATAGTTTAATTTTTTTGATGTTTCTTTTCATTTTTGTGTATTTTCAGTCATTTTTTTCATGTTCTGGTTTTTTTGGTTCTTAAGTGAGAACTATTATAATAATTAAAGAAAATGGAACATTGGAAAATGTAAATCATTATTCAAAACTAATTAAGTTTAAATGAATGTTTTTTAGTGAATCAAAATTTGGACATAAACTCACTATAAAACTGAATTAAAGCTCAAGTAACTTTTCCACTAAATTAAAGTAACCCCTAAGGGTATCTCCCTAAATGAAAATTCAATAAATTTTATAACAACGAAAAATGAGAAGAGGGGAACTTTTCAAGAAATTTTCATCAGATAACATTACATAGTGAAAGTGAGTAAAATATATTAATAAGTCTTTGTGAAATATAACATCAACCTTTCAAACCCTCTATATATGCATTGATTATAAAAAATAATGCTGGGGTTTGAATATTATTCATAATGTATTAGTTTCAAATTATATACACTCATATAATAAGTGTTATGCACAAACATGTATAGGGAAAATCCAATATGTTCATAGTTATCAAAGTGGTTGGATACATTTGGGGAATTATAAAATCAAATGAAGAAGTGGTGGATGATATATAATATTTCCATAATGAAATTATTAAGGAATAATAAAATAAGGTAGGGTTTAAGGATTATTAATAAAGATATATTTTAATCTATTTATCATAGAGAATTTGATTTAACTGATCCATTTTTTTACTTGACATTAATTTACAGAGGGTTTGGATTTGAGAGGAATAAAAAACTATGTAAATAATGTTTAAAGTTATTATTTAAGGAAAATTAGTACCTCAAGTTTGAGGTAAGTGCTTAGTTAGAATAGTCTATCATATTATATTCAAAATACATTCAATTTATTCTCTCTCTCACATGTTTTGGATAATCCTTCTGTTAGGGATTCAACATTACACACCATTTCATTAGATTTAATGAATAATTCCTAATTTAGACTGTTTTTGAAAAATATTGGTCAATAAAAATTCAGGAATAAAATTAATTTTTAATTTCACAAAATCCATTAATTTTTTTATATTTATGAAGATATTGGTTCAAGGAAATAAATGTCAGAATAAGAAAGATGAAAATCTATTAAGAATGTTTCGATTTTATTGAGCAGTTCACATTACATATCCTAGACAACATGAGCCACATTAGGGTCTGGGAATATATAATAAGGGACATTTATTCTTAATGTTTCACCCTTTAGACTATGTTATACTCTTATTCATCTACGAACTACCATACAAGAGTATTCCATAACCCCAATAGATCTTGTTTTAATTTTACAGTGCCATGTCCATGGTAACTCTATGTGGTGTTTGAGGATAAGGATACATTAGCCACTAATGTGACATTAATCCACTAAAATGTAATTTACATTGGTCCAAATATAAATCCACATTTCATCATCAGAGTATGAACTAACAATAATGTTGTGTGGTAGAAAAACTAAAGGTTGTGTAAAAGAGAGAACATAATGAGTGTTTCAATGCTTTGTATTTTGGAATCTAAATCATCAGGGACATAAGTGTTTGTAAATATCATAATTGAATCCAAAATTATACATCGTGGTTACAAAATTTCATAAGAAACCTCAATTACTATTTATAAAAATTATGTCCAGTGATAGTGAACAATGTATCCACTTTCTAATGCTATTATAGTTCTGAAAAATATCCATAGAAACCGCATCAGAACCTCCTTCTTTACCCCAATGTAATATCACCATCCAATGTTTCATACGTTGGTCATAAAACATAGTTTTAACTTTTATAATGGGATGAATTATCACCAGAACCATATAAATTGTATAATTCATGATAAATAAAATCCAATATATAAGATTCCTCAATCTTTAATCATTAAACAAGTCATGCATACATGGGATGTGTGGATTATGATAATATTCTATTTAGACTGTCTAAATTAATTAGGGAATGAAGAAAGGTGTTTTAGGATCCTTAGAAAAGTGAAATTATATTGAGATCATGAGAGTGAAAACTAAACACATATAGTTAATGTATATACTTATAGTAAACACGGATAAGGCCAAGAGTATCTCAATGATCTGTGGAATAATTCAGTAGGGAGAATAAGAATATACATTTGAGATGAAAGTATTCATTGTGGGACTTTTTGAGGTACCAATAGCTCATATTTTTAGTGTAATATAATTCATACTTGATTCAATAATCTTAATTCACATAGTTAATATTCTTTTTTTGGAGGTATGAACCTGTCACTAGTTATTTATCCAATTTGAGAGAGACTTATACATTCTTGACTTCAAATTCATTTCTAATTATTCTCTTGGTGATAATATCAGCCTCATCTATGCTACACTTAGATGAATGTGATTATAAATAATATTTATTTAATTAGTTTTTTAGATTTTTTTTAAATCCTTTTACCCCCTCAAATCAATAAACCTATTATATGATGGAACAATAGTGATCAAGTGGTGATATAACACCCTAAGAATTTAGTTTTTATTACTTCAAGTAAATATCTTATTGAATAACATGTGATATATGTAACAGAAAAATAATTGATTAATAATTTTTTAAAATGAAAGATAAATTTAAATTCATTACGAATATAAATTATTCAAACAAATATACATAAAATAATTGGTAACTAATATGATAAATGTCTAAGAACCCTTAATTTTTAAAATACATTTTTTTAAATTGAATTTTTGTTATATTTTTTATTAAAAATTTAAATTTATTAATTTTAAAAAAAGTAATTAATAAAATGGAATTTATTTTTTAAATAATTAGGTAAAAATAATCTTATTATAAGTTTTTGTTTTTTTTTAAATAATTGATTTTTGTGTGAATAGATAAAAATACAAATTTTACAAATACAAATATTATGACATTATCTTGAATGAATTATGAGTTACAAGTTTATGACATCATTTTTAAAGATAAAATATATATTTAATAATTAAGATAATTAATTTAAAAATATAATATTGAACTTTTAAATCTAATTTATAAATTTTGGAAATCGATGTAATGATTTTTTTCAGATAAAAGATATTTCTGGATATTCTCTTTTAATCCTTTTTCACAAGGTTATATTAAATATTGGGATTTTAAATGAAAAATGGGTATAATTTTATCTAAACTAATCCAACAAATTCCATGGGAATCGACATTATACCTTATTATTTTTGGGTAATATAATTTTTATTCTTAAAATTGAATTTTTCTCAAAAGTTTTTTTTTGCATTTTTTGAACAAATATAAAAATTAATTTCTACCACTTATAGAAATTGAATATTGGAAATTTTATTAAATATTCTTAATCCAAATATTCAAATTTTGTATTGAGTTCAATTTATTTTTTATTCATAATTAATTTTTATCAGGGTAAAATTTTCCGACCACATGAAATGTTAAAAGGTTTAATGAGTTAGTTAAACTAATATACATATATTAAAATAACATTAAAAATTTCTAAATTTTATTCTTTTAATGGAATTATACCTTAACCTTTTTTATCTACAAAATTTTGTTTCCTTTGAGACACATCATTTATGAAATAAATTTATTATATTTAAATTTTCTTAATATTTACAAGGGTACCACACCTCTCACTTATAAAAGGACACATACTCTATTCAGATATCCAAAAAACATTAGTAATTTATATTGACTAAGAACTTAATAAGTACCTTCCAAACACTTCTCTATATGTCCAAGTTGTCTTTTTATCACTAAAACACCAATTCTAGAATGTTTAAGGTGTAAACTAAACGAAGATTTTAAAGGAGGAGTTATAAATCTTAACCAAATTCATTCAAGTTTATTTCTTCCTTGACCACCATAAAATATTTTATAATAATTTTAAAATAATTAAATATCTATATTTAATATAACTAAATATTTATATTTAACATAATTAAATATATATATTTAATATAATTAAATATTACGATGATGATGTATGAAATATCTTTGTATATATTTTCCATCCAATAGGAAATAAAAACTTTTCTCATGTATATGTGTGAAATACCACCTCCACAAAGTGATGTGTTTAATTATTCATAATCACATAACAATGAGTAATAGAAAGGTCAATATACTGTATATAAATTAATTTTATAATAATTTTTTTTTTATTTAAATATAAAATATTATCTAACATATTACACACTCATCTATTGGAATATGATGACGTCCCTCATCCGCACATGTGGACTATCACATCCGTGAAGTGTTGTGATTAAATTTTAATTACCATCTCACATGGTTGGTCAAAATGAAGAACTTAACTTTTAAATAAGAAATTTATTATATTCTTATGATTATATAAACTCAATCATTTATCAATTCATTTTCTTTTCATTAATTAGAAAAATTAAAACATCACTCATGTGTATGTATGAACTATTTTATCCATTGAATGATGTACTTCATTTTCCATGGAAATATTTAGTGGATCATTATAAAATAATGTTGAATTTATAAAAATGGAAATAAAAATAGTATGTCTATGATAATTTATATTACCAAACCATGACAATGGTGAAATTTTCTAGATTGTAGAACCTAAACATGCATAAAAAACAAAACAGTTTACAATTAAATATTATTTTTAACAAATAATTGTTAATAAATGGATAATTTATATTTATAGTATAATAATATATAGTAATATAACTATTCATATAGTTATTTTATTGTTATATAATAATTATGATTTTATTATACATGAGGTTGTAGTATGTTCAATTGAGCAGAAGACCAAGGTAAATGGTTCTTATCTAAGTTTTATTTCTTTAAGAAAATATTCTTATTCACTAGTTGTTTTATATTATGTGGTGTATATAATTACCTATTTATGTTTTTTTATAGTAGCATGAAATTTAATGTATTTTAAAATCCTTATCAGGTTCTATCTATCAGGGGATTCAATTTCAAAAGACACCAATGCTATACGGGTTTCTTCATCACAATTTCCCTTCATTGAGATATATATTTTGTATTCACCACCTTATTTATTTTGTGTGGTTAATATTATTATAGTGAATTTATTTTAAGATAATTTTAATGAAATATATAGATATTTAATAATCCATATAAGGTTTTATATTTCATGATATTTTAATTCAAACGTTACCAAAGTTGTAAGGGTTCATGCTACAATCCCATTTTATTGGATTGTTTATTTTTCTAATTGAAATTATATTTAATTGCCTTTTAATTTAATTTTATAACTAAAATATTTTTTTAACCTTTGTTTATTTTTGATTATTATAAGTATTGGTACCATTTCTCTCTCTTTGGTACTCAAAAAATAAAAATAATATATTTAAAAATATCCATCATAGTTTATATTATTTTGTACATAAATATATTTTTTTCTATATCCATAAAATTTAAAATTATTTTATAGAACTTTTTAACTTCACTGAAAATTTTTATAAAGATATTTTATAACACCTTGAATTACTTTACCGATGATTAATGTTTTTTGAAATGTTTTTTTATGACTGGGTTTTGAATTTTTACAAGAGTGAAAATATTTTTTTTATTTTAAATGTCTACATCATGAATAGATTTTTCCACCATTATATCATTTATTATTCATGATTATTTTTTTAAAATGTTACTTAATTTTTGACGTAATTTTTTTTCACATTGTTCTAAAAAATTTTAGTTTTGAAAAGATACAAATAGAAAAGGACATTTTTCTTTATTTTTAAAAGTGCATTTGAAATTATTTTCTAAAAATATTTTACATATATAGTAACATAATTTAAGGGTTTTGATGCTTCAATTGAGAAATAATCAAGTGATAAAATCCATATTATTTCTTCAGATGCCTTGAGATGATGTATTATGAATGTTCTCATGAAACCCGTTTCCTTCCATTCATTAATTAAGTGATTATGTAATCATGAATGTTATGTTATTATGGAACATGTAATTATGGTTTATCATTCTATTATGGGTGGGTAAATTATATCCCCACAATGTATTAGTTAAAAGTATCATATCTATTGATATTACTAAGGTATACTGGTAATAAGTTTTGATCTATTATACTAAGAGATGCAGATAATAATGGATGATCCATTATACTAAGGGATTATGTTAACAATGCAGGATCTATAATGATATAACATGTTGGTTATGTTTCTAATCCATTATATTATAGATTTTTTTATCTATTCCAAATACATAGTCTTATGATTTTCATAGTGTTAATTTTATTCCACATAATTATGTTATGACACATGTTTCTATTAAGTTATCATGATAATGGATTTTTTGATACTCATGATACCCTTGCTTCTTTTTATGACAATTTTTATTCAATAATCCTTGATTTATGATGTATATTATTTTCGGGTTTGATTATTATATGATATAAACTTGAATATATTCTACTAGTGTCATTATCATATTATTCTCACTTATGATCTTTGATTTATATCTCAAATGTTTATCATTATTGAGCATATGAACTCGCCTATTAATATGATTCCATTTCCACAAGTTATGAATAATTATATTATATATGATATTTCTATAAAGGTAACTTGTGGGGATGATTTTTTGGGATAATTTTAAGTATTATTATAGAATAATAAAATTTTGGGAGAATAAAAAAAGTTTCAATTTGATGAGAAAGATAGTGTTTTTTATGTAAATTGTTTTTTATAATTATTTAAAACCTTAAAACTAGAAGGCCTTAGGCATGTATGTGACTCAAGGATATTTACATTCTAATTATGGATGGTTAAAATTGGGCCTATTAAGATAGCATCAAATCTAATATGTAAATAATATTTTTTATCACCAGATCCAGATGTACGAGCCTCAATCTATCTCAGTTGATATCCGAGAAAGGATTTATTTGGAAGTTATAAAAATAGGATACTTTATGTGTCTAGGATTCCATTTTGAGTTCATAAGATAACTTATGATCATAAATTTGAAGTCATATATACCCTTTTGAGGTTTTGTTTTATTTTATTTTAAGGTGAATAATAAAAGATTGGGAAATGATTATTGGATTTTAAAGAACATTAAGGTATATTTAACAATTATTTTTAACATGTGATTTCATTTAATTTTATTTTAGAATAAATTTACTAGGTAAATGATATTAAATGATTTAATAACCTTTAGGGTTAATACATTCATTAATGTTGAGGAAATTATGGTTAATTGAAAAAGGGGTTATCATGTTGTAGTATTAAGATGAATGGAAAATTATGGGATTATACAAGATTTTAATTCGAAGTGGTTGATATTTTTTTAAGAGTAAGGATTGATGTAAAATTTATAACATATGTAAAATGATTTTAACAAACATGAAAAATGATTTTGTGGTAAGGTGATATTTTTTAGAGATAATTTTTTCTGTATGGATGAAACTTAAAGTCAGTACATAATAAAAAGACAAGCTGATTCATGCTATTTTTTGGATAAGTTTAATAAATTATATTTTAGTTTAATATCATGTATATTCAAGTAATATTTGATATTTATTAGTATATTTTATTGAATATATGATTAGGGTATGTAAATTTTTGGTATTTGAGTTTATTAGCGATTAATGTCATTTGGGTATAATTGTTAAGTTGAACATGGAAGAATATATGATTAAATATTTCAATTTTATTGGGTCTTGAATTATGTTAGGCATATTTTGTAATGTTTTAAGGTTATTTATTAATATAATGATTTATTTTGAACGTTGGGTGTTATTTTTTAGGCTTTCATGATTAATGTATTATTTCATTATCTGATGGTTTATTATAGTTTGATATTATCTTAATGTGTGATAGAAATTTTGTTCTTGATCATGGATAGAAATGGGAGGAATATCTTTTTAGTACTTTTTGTGTAATATGATTCTTTAAAATCTAATTTTAGAGAATAAGTTATGAAAAATTCATCATTGTAACTTATCTTTAAGAATATGAGATGAATTAGAGATAAAAAATGCTTAAATCATAACTAAAGGACATAATTTTTATAATAGAATAGAAAGAAATCAAGTAAGAATATTTTTTCATATCCACATAATTGATGGTAAAATAATTCCTCATCTAGAGAATGGTGAATGTAAATTTACTATGTCTTATGTAAAAAATAATGATAATATATCAAGGAATGTTTTTTTGAATTCATTAAATAGTATGAATCTCATAATGGTAAATGCATGATTTAAGAAATATTTAGGAAATTCTAATTTTATTATCTGTAATATAAAAATATTTTTTTTTCAAATTGAAAAGTTATCCATGTTTTTTGTTGAAATCTATTCATAAATACTAAAAGAGATTTCTTACCACTTATGTATATTTATCTTCCACTTCACATTCATTCTCTTTTACACTTTTCTATGATTGAATTATTAGGGATCCTTTTTCAATTAATGTTTTTTTAAAAACATTACAGTCATTATAACTGATTTTATATTTTTTTAAACCCTTTTATATTATAAATGAGATAAAAATTATTATGACGTAATTTTTTTAAAGAGGGATGTAACACCCTAAGAATTTTTTATGAATTAATTTAAGTAAATAACTTATTGAATAATGTGTGATATACACTACACTGACCAAAATTGAGAAATAATTTATTGTATTTAAATTTAATCATCAATTTAATACGAATATACAATTTTAAAATAAATAAATTAACACTCATTGGAAATTATATAATATATGATTAATAACACATAAATTTTAAAAGGGTCATTTTTTTTATAAAAGTGGTTTTTCTTTATATCCAGTAATTTTTTCAAAATATAATTTAATTAATTTTATAAATTAAAATTGAAAAAATGAATTTTATTTTTGACACCATCATGTAATTTTTTTTTAAAATTTTAGTATTTTTCTCAAATAGTTTATTATTTGGTAAATAGTGGAAAATATCGATTTTAAAAATAATTTCACTTTTATAACATTATCTTTGTAAAATAATGGATTGAGAGTTTTTAAAACACCTTAAATGATAAAATATTTATCTAATAAGCAATATAATTCATTTAAAAATATTATTTTGGACTTAGCAATCTATGTTTGATAGTTTGGAAATTTTAGTAATGTTTTTATTCAAATATTTCTGTTCTTGTTCTCTTTTAATAATGATTTATAAAGGTTCCTTTTTTTGGTTTTTTTTGAATGTAAAATAAGCATTAATTTATTTAAAATTATCCAATTAAATCCATGATAATAAATATTATAATTTATTTTCTTGTGAAACCATTTTCTGGCTGAACAAGTAATTTCTTTAAAAATACTTTTTTGTTTAGTTTTGTGTAATTATATTAAAATTAAATTATAAAACATGTTGAATGAAAATAATTGAAAATTGATACCATATTTATAATGATCATTTCTATTTTTTTTTAATAATTTTGAATTTTATTTTTGTTTATAATGAATAGTTACCTTGTAAAAGTTTTTCCATTATAGTAAAAGTGAAAAGGATTAATGAGGGTGTTAAATATAGAGATAAGAATTAAAATATCTATAAAACTCATCTAATTTTTTGAGTGGATTTTAATCATAACATATATTATTCTATAAATATTTATTCCTTTCATCAACTTTCTTTAAGAGATAGTGATATTATACATTAAATTTATTAATATTTACAATGGTTCCACTCTTGTCACATATAAATGGGAACCTCATCTCTTTAATTCTCTACACAAAATGAGCTCTTCAGATCAACTAATAAATACCATAATACCTTCAAAAATCTCTTATAGACATTATATAGGTCTTTATTTCATCAAAATACCAATCCTAGAAGGTGTAAGGTGTACAGAGATCAGATATATCAACAGAGGACTTATAAGTCGTAACCAAATTCATTCATGTTTATTTTTCTTATACCTCATTTAAATATTTTTTAACCATTATAACATGATGAAATATTTATATTTAATATGATAATATTTTATTATGATTACATAAAAATTATTTTTTGGTAACTCTTATTCTATTTCAGGGAAAATGAAAACTTCGCTGAGGAGTACATGCGACATACCGACTCCAAGAAGCGATGTAATTCATTTTTCATTACCAACTCACAAAATGATTATAAATATATATTTAGTGTATATATATATATATTATTTTTATAAAGTTATTATTATTATTAAATGATAAAATATTACATACCTTCTTACCCTCCAATCTATTGGAAAATTGAAATGTCACTAATACATATGTGTAGACTACAACCTCCATGAAGCAATGTGATTTGTTTTTCATTACCATCTCAAATTTATTGTCGTAAAGATGGATTTATTGGATAAATATTATATTTATAATAATATTATGATTCTAAAAATGAAATATTTTATCTAATTTATTTCTATTTCATCCATTAGAAAAAAGAAAGTGTTGCTCATGCATACGTATAGATTATCTTCTCCATGAAATAATGGATTAAATTTTTCATGGACACATTTAATGGTTTTTTATAAAAGTTGATTTAATGTATAAAAAATATTATTATAGAATGTTTAGGATTTTTAGATGATGAAACAATGGCAAAAGTTCTAGGATCGGGATTACAAAACCAAAACATGCATGGGAAACAAAATAGTTAACACATAACTATTAATTTTAATAAAAGAATTATTTATAAATAGAGAATTATAAATTATAATGGAATTTTATATAGTAATATATGTATCAATAATTTTCATTAACAAATTTATAATAATTATAACGTTTTTATACAAGAGGTTAGTGATTTTTTAACTAAGCGAAAGGCCAAGATAAGGGTATCTCATATCACTTTTATTTCTTTGAGCCATATGTCATATCAACCAATTTTTTAATATTATTTCTTGTATATAAAATTATATGGTTGTTTTTGAAATATTTTCATTAAAATATATGGGTTTATAAAACCATATTTAGTTCTACATATCATGGAATTTCATTTCAAAATATACGAATGTTGTACGAGTATCCTCATCTCAATTTACCTTCAGTGGAATATATATTTTATTCCCCATAGTATTTATTTTGGGTGGTGTATATAATTATAGATAATTAAATTTATTATAATTTTCATGAAATAAATGTGGAATTACTAATTAATATAATTTTATCTCTTTCATGAGGTTTTAATTCGAAGGTTACAAATGATGTAAGTGTTTATGTTTAAATATAATTTTCATCCGGATTATTTATATTAGGATTTCAATTGAAGTAAATTGTATGATACTTATATATTAAAATTAAAATATTTTCCTATCATCTAGATATTTTTTAGGTTTTCATATAATAACTAATTTTCCTCTATTTAATACTTAAAATGACTAAAATGATGTTTTTAAGAAAAGATGACCTAATTTATCTTTTTTTATGTTCGAAAATATTCATCTCCCAAATATATATTCATTAAAAAAAATTTCTAAATTTTTTTATCTTAAATAATTTTTTTGTAAAAGTTCATTTATTATACATTTAATATTTTTTAAAAATATTAAAAGGAACATTTTCTATTGTTTTTCATACGAATCACTTTTGACTTTATAGAAGTGTGAAAAAAATTATTTCATTTTAATGTATACAACATCATTTTTTTACTACTATAAATTCATTTATACTTCATGAGTATCCCTATAAAATATTCCTTGGTTCTTGAGAGAAACTCTAATTACTATATTTTTGGTATTTTTTATCATTCAAAATTTTCCAAAATAAATGAAATTTTTTCCATAATTTTTTTATTTCAAATAATTTTATAATTTTTTTATTCATGTGAACATGCTTCATGGATTGTTATGATTCATTGGGAATATTCTCTAATTATACCAACCACCTTATTTCTTTTTATTACTTTTTATGATGCATTATGAATGTTACGGTGAACCCTGTTTCTTTCCATAATAATTATGTGATGATAGGATAATGAATGTTATGTTATTGTGGTACGCATTTGTATAGTTTATCATTATATAAACCATGGGTCTACTATAGCCCTATGATTACTTGGGTAAAGGTGTTATATATCATGTGATTGACAAGGGATATTGGTAATAATTGTTGATCTGATATACTATGGTATGATGGTAATAATGCATGATCTATTATACTTTTGGATTCAATGGACCTTTATTCATTCATAATGATACGATATGCTGGTGATGATTCCTAATCCATTATGCATAAGGATTCTCATAATGATACATGATCCATAATTTTATGATTTAACTTTTTTATGTTTATAATATATTCTTATTCTATGCCAGAAGTTGGTTTTATGTTTTCATAAAAATGGGTTTGTTTTGATACACATTATACCCAAGCTTCTTATTATGATGAAATTTATGTTTTCATCCTTATGTTGTGAGTTATGTTATATTGGGTGTGATTCTTTTATAATATTATCTTGATTATATTCTTTACCCTTTTTGATCATCTTACGATTAATTTTTATCTTTTATTGATATATCCCATGTTTACCCTGAATAGTTATCTAAGATCACCATTTATTATGTTTAAATTTCCCCAATTTATGAAGAATTTTATAATATAAGATATTTATATAAGGTTATAATGTGTTTAATATTTTGTAGGACACATTATAGTGTTTTTATAGAATATTAAAATATAGATATAATGGTAAAAATTCACATTTGATGTGAAAGACATTTTTTTATTCCTTAACGGGGTTTCCCTATTTTCTAAAACACTAAACAAGTATTGTAATGGGTATATAAGAAATTCATGTTAGGTTATTGATGTTTTAATCATGGATGGTCAATATTGGGCCATTCAAGTTGGAAATAAAGTTATTATATAAATAATGACTTTTTAGCACCAGATATGGGTACATATATTTCACACTATCACAATTAGAATCAGTGTTGGGTTTAGGTATTTTATAGGTTAGGAAGTTTTCATATGAGTATAATTTATGATTTTAGGGTACTTTTATGGGTTGATAAGCTTAAAGATAATCATAATATAAAATATATTTATTTATTTTTCCGATTTTATGTTTTATGAATTTTATGGGGACTAATGGAATTCTAGGAAATGATTATTATGATTTAATAAATCATTGAGGTTTATGTAACCCTTTGGTTTAACATTTGATTTAGTGTGAAGTTATTTGGAATTAATTTTATTAGGTATATGAGTTGAAAAGAATAAATAACCTTTCGGGTCAATTCACTCTTTGATATTGTGGTGATTTTGGTTTATTAGGAAAAGGGGTATCATATAACAGGATTAAGGTGAATAAAAAATTATGGACTAATATGAGATTATATGTTAGGTTGGATGACATTATTTAAAAAATAATTATTGATTTATCCATTGGAATATATATTAAATGGTATTGATAACCATAAAAATATATTTGTGATACAAGGTGAATTTTTTGGATATAATTATTAAAGAATGTATGACTGAGGTATAGAGGACCATTTTGGTTAATATGTAATATAATGACAAGGTTACACATACCATTTTCAATAAAGGTAAATAAATTTCATTTTGGTTTAATGTTAGGGTGATACATGTTATTTTGAGAAAGTATTTGTATATTTTGGGAAAAAATATGATTAGGGTATATATATATTTGTATACGATTTTTTGAGTGCCTACTATTATTTTGGGATAAATGTTAAGTTGTTATTGGTAGAACATGTGATCAAATATTTATGATTTTTTGGGTTATGAATTTTACCATTCATATTTTGAATAGTTTTAAGGTTATTTATTTATGGAATTATTTAACTTGAACATTCATTGCTATTTTTTAGGCTTTAAGGATTAATGTATGGATTCTTAATATGAAGATTCATTCACAATGTATATTATCTTAACTCATTCTAACCATTTTGGTTTTGGTCAATTGATAGAAACATGAACAAGTAATTGTGATATTTTTTATATATTATTACCCATTAATATTTAATTTTAGAGATTCAATGTTTAAAAATTCATCATGGTTAATTAGCATTTAGATTATTAGATAAATAATATACAGAAAACTACTCAATGAAAAACTGAAGGAAAAACTTGTTATTAGGTAATGGAAATAAATTTCTAAACCCTTCTAATTTTATTGATTACAAATCATATATATTATGTCTTTAATGGTTTCACTATTTTATGACATCATTTTATAATTTAAGGCGGTTTGACCAAAATTTCACTATGTACAGAAAACCCTCACCATTGAAGATGAGTCACTGCCAGAAAAGAATCACTATTGAAGATGAGTAACCATGAAAAGTGTATCACCACTGGAAAGGATTCACTGTTAATATTGATTCATCACCAAAATTTACCTACCACCAGAAATAATTCACTACTGAGGATGACCTATTGTTAGATGAGTCACCATTTAGAGGATTCACTATTAAGTTAATTCACCATTGAGGGGAGTCACCATTAAGATGAGTCACGATTGAGATGATTCACTTTTGAGATGTGTCACCATTGATAGGAGTCATCATTGAGGTGGTTCACCCTCAAACATGAGTCGCCGTCATACCTGACCTTCCATCATAAGACTTAATTCCATGCGGACTCACTATTTTCCTAACTCACCGGCAGACATGAGTCACCTCCAGAATGAATCACACTCACTATTCAAGGATAATTTAATTAAATTATTCTAACAGATAAATTATTGAATTTAATATAGATAATTTCTTTAATGAGTATTCTTAAACTATTGTAGGAGACATTAAATTATGTCATAGCTCAGTACGATGTGTCAGTAAAACCAAAATATTATTCTTAAAAGATGAATGATGTTGTATGATGATAGAGAGGAATGATGCATGCATGATAGGAAATTGAAAAAACATGATAAAGTAATTAAATTACTAAATAGATTTACATGAATCATTAAAATATGAAACCGAATTGGGAAGAGTAGAGAACATTGAACAAACAATTATCTTCAAACATTCAGAATGAAGAGAGAATATGTCACTCTGTTTTGATATAATTTTTAGAGAAACTACTCGATATGCCCTCCATGATTTCTCTAAGGAGAGTCAAACTTCAGAGCACATCATTCAAGGAGACTCTATATTGTCTATATAAATATACTTTACCTTTTTATTTTCCACATTTACAGTCAACCAGTGTGTGGTTTAACCTATCGATTGAACACACATTGTCTCATGTGCTATAACTAGAAGATACTAGATATATTATTTACTATCTATAATTATATTTACCCATGGTGTTGTGGAATATTTCCTTGTGTGGATTGTGTTTATTGTATTCCCACATATATTATGGAAGATTTATTTATGTGTCCTATGTATATTTTATTAGCACGAATATTATGGAAGTGGTCCATGCATGTCTTGGATAGCTAGTATGATGTTGTTTATACCCATTCCAGGTAATGGATCAAGGTTATATATATAAAATATACTTGGAAGATAGTGATTACCAAGTTTAAGGGATTATATCGCTTTTTGAGACTGAACCACTTGTTTAATTCCTCTATGTATTTCGTTTCAATTCATTTCAAAGAATTAAATTAATTTTTTTTAAATGTTAAAAAATCATTTCTTTGATAGTTAGTCTTAAATAGGTTTTATATAATGTTTTTAAGTAGTGATTTGATTTAACAATTTGATTAATATCTATAAATTTTTTAATAGGGATTCAATCTCTCTTTGAGGAATTTTTTAAAAGTTTATAAATTATATCCATCTATTTTTTTGATCAACTAGGTTGTTTTAATTATGTTGGTGGATTTTATTTAAACTGGTCGTAATTTTTATTATTGGGTAATTCATTCACCCCCTCTTGATATACTCACTCCAGCCAATATTTTTCCATAGAGGGTTTTCATAATATTTATAACTATGATTTTAGTTTTGTTTTAAAGATATTAAATTTTTGTCTATTCAAAATTTACTTCATTAAATCGATAATAGACCAGAAGGTTCTTCTAAAAATATACCTCCTATATTTTTTGTAAATAATTAATATCAATAAGAAATATAGATATAATTTCACAATACAATCCCGGGCTTTAAAATATGGACTTCTATAGAAGATAAATATGAACTACCTGAAACTTCAAGAGCTACATGGGAAGATGCTACAAAAACTGCCTATATCTGAAATTGTAAATCCTTGAATGCTCATTACTATGGTTTAGGTGATTAAAATTTTAATAATATATCTTCTTGTAAAACAACTTATGAAATATGGGATACATTACCTATTTCACATTAAAGAACTACCAATGTTAAATAAATGATACTGAATAATTATACAATTAAATACAATACATTAATTATTAAAGTCAATGATCTTATTTATGATATGTATCTCAGGTTTAATGATATAGTGAATACAATGAGCTCCTTTTGAAATACATTTTTATACAAAAATAAAATCACACGATTGTTGAGATGTCTTATAAAGAGAAGGAGAGGGACAACTTTTTCAGTAAGAGAATCCTATGATATTAGAAAACTACCTATTAAGGAGTTAATAGAAAAGATGATGACATATGAGGAAGAGCTTAAAGTTAATTGTGTGGAGGAATATAAACCAAATAATAAATATTTAGCCTTCAAGACAACTACATCGAAATAGATAGATTGGGATAATGTAAAAGAAGAAATCTCTAGTGATGAGGAATCACCAACAGACAGTGATAAAGAGATGTCCAATCTATAAAAAGGGTTTAAGAAATTATATAAGAAGAAGAAATTCTTCATGAAATTGAGATACAAGGGAATGCATGATAGTAGATATAATTGTCAGAAATATTGGAAAATAGATGATAATTAAAATGAAATTACTTTTTATGACTGAAAAAGAAAAGGACATTTCAAGAATAATTATCACATGTCAAAGTACAAAATAAAGTATAATGATGATGAAATAAATTATAAGAAATGATTGAATTACACCCAAAGTTCCTATGAGGACAACTCTAGTGACTCAGACACAAATCATGAAGAAAAGTCTAATATAAAACATATATGCATCATTTAAAACGTTTCTAAGGTACATAGTATCTCTCTTATACATTATTCTAATCATTCTAGAGAAGAAAATGATAAATATATGAATTGTTTTGAAATGATTGAATACTAAAAAATTCTTGAAGTTACATTCAATGAGATTAAAGATAAATTTATATTTCTAAATAAATAGCATTCTTTATCTACTAATATCAAATCTGACCTAACTATAGAAAAAGAAAACAATACTCAATTTTTTTTAAGAAAATATTGAGTTGAAGTTGTCTAATGAAAAATTAAAGAAATAATTAGAGAGTTTTACTAATGGTAGATAAAATCTCACTTAAATTATAGGGAAAAAAATTAAACCTATGTATAACATTGGCTTAGGTAATCAGCCAGGGTAGACTATAGTATTGAAGGATTATTTTGTTCATAAATCCAATTCTAGAAACTTTTCTTATAGTTATTATTCAAGTGGACCTAATAATGTTTTTATTTCCAAAAGTTTACAATAATCTTATAAAAATACCCTCGATAAAATATGGGTCCTTAAAGCTCTCATTACTAATCTTTATGGACCCAAAAAAGTATGGGTACCAAAAAAATTATTAATTTTTTTATAGGTGAACTACATGAAAAGATCCATTAGAAGTATATGGTATCTAGATAGTGGTGGTTCTAGACATATTATATAATATTACTCAATATTCAAGAACTTGAAAAAGGTTGATGGTGGACATGTCACCATTAGTGACAATGATAAAGGAAAAAACCATCATTCTTGGCCAAATCAATAGCTCTAACTCAGTTTTAATTTCTGAAGTACTTTTTGTTGATTGATTAAAATATAATATTCTTAGCATATCATATCTATGTAATGACAGTTTTTTTGTGAAATTATAAAAAATTGTTGTAATGTTTTTAATTCTAAAAATCATTTTGTGTTTACCGCATGGAGAAATAATAATGTGTACACTCTTATTCTTGATTATGTAATTTCACAAAAAATTTCATAGTTATCTGAATTTCATGAGGAATCTGGGATTTATCATAGGATTCTAGGACACTGTGATATTAACTTACTTAGAAAGATTACTAGGAATGGATTATTGAGGGATCTTCCTAATCATGAATTACCAAATGATAAAGTATGTAGCCCCTTTAAAAATGTCAAACACCACAAACTACAGTCTAAATTAAAGAAAGAAGTTTTATCTTTTCTTCCACTTGATTTGGTTAACATGGACATGTTTAGACCATTGAGGGTTTCTTTTCTTAATAGGACGCATGGTGTCTATGTACTTATAGTTTACTTTTATAGGTATACATGGGTATTTTTTTAGCTCAAAAAAGTGAATCCTTATATCACATTACCAAATATTAAAAATCTATAGAATATTTAAATGGAATTAGTATTAAAAACATTAGTACTGAACGTGATATTGAGTTTTAAAATAACGGCTTCGAAGTATTTTTCTCACATAATAGATATAATCATAACTTATCTATTCCTAGGACCTGTTAGAGGAATTGAGCAGTATAAAGGAGAAATATGTAACTTTAAGAGTAATCCCATAGAATTATTAATGAATATGACTTACTTTTACATTTGGGAAGAGGATGTAAATACGACCTGGTATATAATCTATAGAGTCTAAATTATACCACTTTTAAAGAAAACCCGTTATGAGATTTGATTTTACCAGAAACCTAAGGTCAATTAATTTAGATTTTTTTTATGAAAAATATTTATTTTTAATACCAAGTATAATCTTGAAAAGTTTTCATTTAAGAGAGATGGAGGAATTTTCATTAGTTATTCAACATCTAGTAAATCTTGTATATTGTTTAATAAAAGAAGAAATACTATGGAATTTCATGTATATGTAAATTTTGAGAGATAAATCCACATGATCATAAAAAACCTTTATAATACCTTGAGGATTATTTATAAAATATGGATATTATTAAAAAAACCATCAATTACAACTATAAAGCATGCAGAAAAATCATCTAGTTCTGAGGAACTTCTAGAACCTGAACCCAAACCCATAGAAGACCATGGGGTGACCAACCCTTATTCTCCTAGATCTATTAGGAATCTTAAATACCAACATTTATATAATGTAGTTGGAGAATTATATATAGGTACATATACTAGATATTCTCAAGGAAACCAAGTTAAACATCATGCATTTTTGTCCCAGCTTGAACCGAATAACATCACTGATGAAATTAATGATCAATTCTCAGTAATGGATATGAAAGATGAACATAATAGATTTAAAGGAAATAATTAATTTTAAATTTTTGATTGAACTAAATAAACCTTAAATATATTTACTAAATGAGTTTTTAGAAACAAGGTTGATGAATCTCGAACAACAGTAATGATTATGGAAAGACTAGTTGGACAAGGGTACATTCATGAATAGGGTATTGAATTTGAGTAATCCTTTGAACCTATAGCCAAACATAAATCCAATAGAATAATTATTACCTATGAAACAGATATTTATTTCCAACAATATCAAATGGATGTTAAAAGTGAATTCATGAATGGATATACAATTGAGGATAGTTTTGTTGAAGAACCCTCTCGATTTCAAAACCCTAATTTTCCTAATCATATTTTCAAACTAAAAAAGGTGTTATATGGTTTAAAATAAGTTATTATATCTAGGTATTATAGGCTCAACTTTTCTATTCTTTCAAAAGGTTCACTATGGGAATTAGAGGTATTTGCGACGAGATCCCGTCACAAATAGGATTTATCGACGGGCCCCTGTTGCAAATAGTTTATTACCGAAAACGGTGTCACAAATACCATTTTTGCGACGGGCCCGTTGAAACAAATAGTATTTGCAAGGGGAATGTTTTTCATCGCAAAAAATATTTCGATAATATACATTATATATAAATAAACATTTTTCACTGGGCCCGTCACAATTATTATTTGCGACGGGGGACTTCCCCGTCACAAATAAGTCTCTGATTATATACATTATATATAAAAACCTTTTGCGATGGGCTCGTCGCAAATAGTATTTGTGACATGCTCATCGTCCTGTCGAAAATACTAATTTTAAAAATTTATATTTAAACTATTTGCGATGGGCTCTCATAAAAAAAGGTTCCATCACAAATAAAAAAAATATTTAATAAAATTATGATTAATGAAAAAATTATATTAATATTATTAAAATAATAATAAAAAATTAAAATTCTTAATATTCTGAAAAAAATTAAAAAAATAATAAAATATTATTATTATTATTGTTAAAATAAATAAATATTAAAAAATATAATACTAATATAAATCTAAAAATATGAAAAAAATTAAATTTGGAAATATTTTCACCAATATAAAAGACAGAAAATGTAAATAGTTTATATTACAAGAAATCTTGAATTCAAAATTTTTTAACATAAAAAAATCACTGGGGGGGTCGTCTTTTGGAGGAGGTGGAGGAGCTGTCGGAGATGGTGGTGGGAACTTCATCCCTAAACAATGAGTCAGACGACACATGTACTCTATCTGCTCGTGATGTTGTTGATGTTGTTTCTACTGCTACCATCAACGCATCTCCTCCTCGTGCTACTGTTGCTGATGCCATAGACACAACTCCTCCTCATGCTGCTGTAGTTGCTGCTGACACATCTTTTCATGCTGCTTCTGTAAACTCTCCATAAGCTCAGTCTGAGTTCACAACCGCTCCTTATAATGTGAGGTAGAAGATGATGCCTCTCCACGAGCTCCTCTCGAGATGGACACTGACATCGAAGCAGTCCCATAATAAGTACCAGGAGTAAAATATGGGCCGATACTAACTACTCGACCCTTCTCAAAGCCATAATGAGTCACCTGCATCCATACCGCCTCATTGAAATGGTGGTCATTGGTCTGATCAGTCGTCTCATCCTGACTCTCAGCCTAGGTCTGGGAGGTCTCAGCCTCATATGACTCCTTCAATTCCAAATTTAAATTTAAATTGTGAAAATATTATATGCAGTTAATTTTCAAACTGAAAAAATAATACTAACCATAATTTGACGTTTGCGATCACCCTTATTCTCTCCATTGGCTAGATCACAGTACATCTTTCGATAAACATCGTACTCCGTAGTATAGGGATGATCGAATGCCTATAGAAATATAAAATAAATTATTTCTATTTAAATTTATATAAAATACTTAAAAAATATACTTACCAGATGCTCTCTATGCGTACTGAATGTATGACTACCAGATCGATGCGTCACCTCCTGCCTCCCCCAGTTCTGCCGACCCACTGAAAATCTCCCCTGAAATCTACCACCCAACTAGTGTAAACATAATCCATCACAAGCATGATATGAAATGTACTTTGGTCACTGGGCTCTACATGACTCATCTAATTCGGTCACTCCTGTTTCTTAATAGTCGCCCTTCTCAAATTGTGAAAAAACTAACGAAAACGGTCACACATAGAAATCTTCTGTGCCATGTGGATAGCGTCACACATTCTATCATCTATGGGATACCATAAACCCTACAAATAATTTATAATATCATGTTATTAATAAAATAAATTTCAAAATAAATATTATTTATTTATGTACTATCCAATGATTGAACTTGTCGTGCCACACATTAATGGGAATCTAGTCCCCTGTGATCCATGGCTGAGTAAAAAAATTGTGCAAGATAATGCTCCCCTGTCAAAATTCTATATGAAAAAAATATGAAAAAGGAATAAATAATCAAAAAAATAGTATATATATAAATAAATTAATGAAAGTTAACTATAATATATATGTTATCATACCTCTGTGTGCGTGGATCTAAGCCAAGATGTGGATGTCGCTCAGGGATTGGGTCAGGAATCATCAGTCGCGCAAGACCTCACCCCCCTCACATACCCCATAATCTGCCAGTTGGATGAGGGTCAGATGATCCAAAATCATCCTCATCCAAAGTTAGCTCAGCCTCATAGAACTCGCGAAAAAGATCAAGGTCCATTTGAAACACAAAATTATTGTTGTTAGCAGATAAATGAAAATAAATATAATATATAGATATTTATATGTTTTGATAATAACTAGCATTTAAGTATGTCAATGTCCATCTTCATCCTCACCTCCATAGCTGTCAATGTCAATATCTTCATCTTCCCCCTCAACATTATCAATATCCATATGAGTTTCAGTTTCATTATCTCTTATCATTTCAAAATCATCTGTAACGTCATTAACATCTTCTTCATCATCGATCCTTAATTGTGGGATATCATCATCTATATTCACATCTCCTTGTAAAAAATATGGATTTTGAGTAATATCTTGAAGAAATTAAATTCCTTCCACTTCAGTAGAACCACATTCAGTTTGTGTGAACTTATTTTCCAGAGATTTCATTTTTATTATGCTCCACCATTCACACAAGCCTCTTGAAGTAGCACAGTACTTTACGTAATAAATTTGATGTTCTTATTGATCCAGAAAAAATGGTTCATTTACAGTAAGAAGACTTTTATATTTAATATCTATAGTTCCATGAGTCAGATGAATAAGCAATCCTCTCTTAGTATCTAACAACCAACATTTAAAAGTCGTTATGTAATTCTGTTAGAGATAATACAGCTCAATAATTTCATCTAGAATTCCATAAAAGTCAACTTCAGTTTCTCTATAATGTGATCCTCTAAAAAAACTCCATTGTTCATAGTTTTTTTGTTATTCCCCATATACACATGTTTGAAATAAAAAACCATTCACCACATATGCATTATAAGATTTAACAATTTTGGATGGTGGGATACTCAATATAAACAGTCGCTAATCAATTTTATCATCATGTTGAGACACCTGAAAAGTATTAAAACAATTATCAATATAATAAATAATAAACATAATTGATATTAAACCTTCAATAATTTATGTTACCAATTTTTGAAACCATTCTGAATTTTTTTTGTCTGCGTTCTTCAAGAGAAGCTACTGTAATTTGTGCAAGTCGTTTCTTGATATGATTATCATATAAACTAAAATTAAAATAAGTTTACATACAGTAACATAAATTATATAATAAGTGATCGAAGAACTCACAGTATAAATGATGTCATTTCTTCATAGTTCAGAAGAACATATGTATGAACTCTGTGATGTTCATTATCTGAAATCCATCATTCATGAACTCCACCGAAGCCAATATTTGGGTGATTAAAAAATGGTTATTGATTTTCTATTTTTTCATTAACATTACCCTAGTTTCATCCCATGTATTTGTGTTTTGAGGGACATTAAGATTCAAAATAATGAGAGCAGAAACAAGAAACTTTCTCTTAAAAATAAGATACAACAATTGAGCCTTCAACTGATGATTTGATACATACTTTTTTCTTCTATTTCTAAATGCATATCTTGAATTGGTACATCCCTCAAAACTATACTAGACCTCTACATTTAGCTTCATGTGGAAAATTTATTATCATATATTTCATTGAGTCAAGGAATCCAGCAGAAAGATTTTTTCCTATTTATATATAATTACAACAACATCTTCTTCCAGTTTTCTTAGTGCATCATAGTCTGTTTTCACTGCACAAATGTCATGAAAAAATATGATATGTTTCTTATCTAATCCCAAATCATTGAGTTCGACAATCTTCTAAATCCAATCAGCATAATTCATTCCATTATAACATGACAATCATGACTTTTTAATCAAGTAATATAACCATTCTTAACACATCATCCAAAATTGGAGGCATAGCTATATGGAAGTCTCAAATCTACAATCCACTGACAAAATAATAAGAAAATCTCTTTGGACAGTCTAATATCTTCTTTTGACACCATTAACCTTTGTGATCTGACATTTTAAAATAATTCATGTTCTGGTCACCTGCCAATTTGGGTAGGATCTAATCATTCCTTTACAGTATCTAAGGTATTACTTGGTGTATCCAAAACTGTATAAAATAAATTATCAAAATAGTTCTTCTCAATATGCATGACATCCAACAGGTGGCGGACCAACAAATCAGACCAATATGGAAGATCCCAAAAATTCTTCACTTTATCCTCTTATTT